>CM076581.1:1076032661-1077520149 GCA_034641835.2 Pinus albicaulis
TGATTCACCCCCCCCCCCCTCTCAGTTTAATTAGAGGTTCAACAAGACAACCATGGGTCTTTCTTCTTGAAGGTTGAGACTATCTAGGGTGAGTGCTGCTTCTGGAGGGATCATAAAAGAGGTGACTTGGGATTGATATGCAGGTTGTTTTAATAGTTCAGTCGAGGGAACTGAGATTTTGACTTTCTCAAGTTCCTTTTGCAGACTAAAAATAGGGGGGGACTTTTCTATTACAACCTCTTTTGACTCTTTATTTCCAGCTGAGGGTTTGACTTCTTTTGACACAGACTTGGTATTAGGGGGAATGACTACTTTTGAAGAGGATGGAATTCGATCTTTAGACTGAAAATGTTTGTTTAGAGGGCCCTTACCTTTGTCTGTGACTTTCTGCATTGTAGACTCCTTCTGAGCAAGTGCTTCTTTCTGGGGTAGCTCTTCTTCTTGATCTTGAGTATGAGTCCTCTTCCTAGAATATCTGAGATCATATCTTCTATTGAACTGTGCTTGCATGAAATTAGCAAACTGTTTACAATAATGATCAATTTCTGCATCTTTTGTGTCTCTGGCCTTTTCTTCTTCTTGCAGTGAGCACTCGATGCTATTACTTTCTTGCAAGGGGAATTCTTCTCCATCACTGTTTGAAAAAGAAATATTTGCATCCTCCAGTCCATAGGCAGTGTCTTCAGTAGAATCAACTACTGGACCTTCCAAGTACAATGGGTGTGGTACTTGATCATGTTTCTCTTATGGTTCCCTTGGAAATATTTGCAGGGGTGGCTTCCTATACTGAGGATTGTAACCTCTGTTTGGAGCATTGTGGAAATTCTTGGAGGCTGAATTCTTGGCTTCCAACTCAAGCTTGACTAGTTTACCAGAAAGGTTCTTAATCAGTTTGCTCATTTCTTCAATTCTGTCATTAGTTGAGTCTCTGTCTTGGTAGGAGGTAGATACCTCCTCTTTGCCCCTTATTCTGGTATCTTGTTCAGATTTTCCATTTGATTTTCTAGTGGAGGGAAATTTTTCTTCCAACTCTAGTGCATCTATCTGAGCATCATCTAGAGTAGCAGGCTTTCTTTCTCTGAGAGAGAAACCAAATTCTGAATCAAAGGCTGCTACAAAAACAACTTTAGAAGCAGTTTGATGAGGTTTCATATCAGCAGGAAGACTGAGATACAATTTGTTAAATCTTTTGATAAATTCTGACACCCCTTCATTATGTCTTTTCTTGAGTGTATTAAACTCAGTAAGACAATTTCCATGGTCTTTCTTCTCTCCCCATTTCCTGAGGAAAGTATCTTCCATTATTTCCCAAGTGGTAACAGAACAGTTTGCCAATGTCTTAAACCATTTTCGAGCTTCACCATCAAGAGACGGGACAAACAGCCTTAAGACCACATCTAAATGTTCCACATTAAAATTATCTGCAAAACCACAGAAGACCTCAAGATGTTTTTGAGCATCAATCTCATTTTCCCCATTGAATCGGGGTAAAATCTTCAGATAATCTTGTGGCATGTCTTTCAACACTTGGGGTAGTGCCAGAGGGGCATATTTATTTAGCAAGAAGCCTGGAACATTGGCCATTGGAGGGGGTCAAGGTAGCGCAATAGTTTGATGATTAATAGGAGGAGGAGGAGGTGGAAGTGGAGTATGAATAACAATAGGAATGTAATGAACATCAGCTTGAGGTGTTGAGGGGAATAACAGTCTATTAATAGCAGATACTTCAGTGACTTCTTTGACCTCTTCGACCTCAGGAGTAGGGTGAAAATTATCTTTATTTCTGGCACCTCCTCGGGTTGGACTATCTGAATAATAATCGGTATCTCCCACAGTGGAGTCGGGAACTAGCACTTGAGCTACTTGAGAAGAAGAGGATGGAAATTTTTCTATAGAAAATTCAGGGATTTCAGAGTGGAATGATTTTCTTTCCCTCCAGTTTCTTCTGTGTATGATATTTTCAAGGTCAGATACTGAAGGTGTCTTTGGCTAAGACGTATCTGACCTCAAGTGTGTCTTACGAGGAGCCAGGAATGCAAATAAATTTATCTAATGAAAAAATGTGGAGTCGCCAAGGTGAGGGATCTAAAACTCTCAACTCTCCATACTCACCTACTTGAAGAGTGAATTAGATTTTGTCGAGGCCCAGGGATTTATATTTTCTCAACTTCGATCCCCGGAAATGGCACCAAAAATATGTTGTCATTCCTAGAGACAGCCTTGAGTTGTGAAAGACCAGTTCCTAGGACATCTAATATAGCAAGGAGCATATGGTATAATGGAGGAAGTTATCAATAAAATGTTCTCATGCTATCTCTTGTAAACAAGGAATATTAATCTGAATGGGACCAAGACCTTCAGAAAATAACACAGAGAAATGAATACTGCAGAGGCAATATGAAAAAATCCAATATAAAAGCAACAGACAATTCAGAGACAGCTTACTGTAAAGAGGGTCGATTTAGAAATACCTCACAGAAATAAATTATCAGAAGGTGTAAGTAGTGAATGAAATATTGAGAGAATATTAGTTTTCATTGAGCTGATATCCAGATACACAATACCACCATGTGATGGGCTTACCAATTTAAGAATCCATACATGACAATAGCGTTTTAAAAACACCCTCCCAAAGAAACTAATATAGCAGAAATATGATTTAGATGAATAGTGGAACAGAATATCATGCCTGAGCCATATTTAAAGCACTTGACTAATCCGAGCATGGGTATCAACTAGGATAAATCCATACCAAAAATCAGTGAGACACTCGCATTCCAGAAACATGATACAAGAAATATGGATGAAATGAAATGATCTATTTAAATAACACATAAGAGAGAACGTTACACACTGTGAAATACCAAAGACCAGAATCCTATTAACAGATGGAACTCCTCCTCACTGAGACCCTACAAGCTCTAAGCCTTCATACAAGAGTTCAACAAAATGTATAAAAAAATCCTTTCACTACATAATTTTCTGATAAAATCTGGAACCCGAAATCATCTGTTCTTCGGGAGCTTTATAGGAGAACAAGAAAACTCGAAAAGGGAGTAGGTGATGAACATTTAATTTGCCTCATTAAGACAAGATGGCAGAAACGTGCATGCCCATATTGTTGAATGACTTTGTAGCGTTGTATGTACTCTGCTGCCTGCTTACTGAAATAAATGCACTGCATAGAAGTCTCTTCAGGAACACGAAAGAGAAGTAAAATCACATAGACATTCCATCCTTTCCTGAAATAAAATGGTGCTGAAAACAAAACTTTAGAGTATTGTTTTCTGCGAATGATACCCTTTGCCTTCTAAACTCTGAATTACAGTTTAAGATCTTCAATATTGAATGTTGAATTCCTCGATCATTCACTGATATTTCTTTGTTGCTCCATTAATATCTCCATCTGCACAATCTGTGCTATGAATGACTCTAGAGGGTTTGATAGATTTTAATCCTGCTTCTTTAATGGAAGTCTTGTCGGCATACCATCCCAGGCCTTTCTCCATAATTACAGCCTCTAAAAAAATGGTACTTTGATGTGCTCTCTATTACAGTAACAGAGACTACAAATCATGGCAGTTTTCCGTTGTTGTAACCCTGCAAAACTTGCAAACTCGTTAGGAAAACCATGCATGGGGATGGCAGATGTGACAAAATGGTGGAACAATGTAGGGTGGCGGAAAATGCAGCGTGACTATAGAAGATAGTCATGGTGGAAGTTGGCGGAATGCTAAAACATGACACTTGGGCCTTTGAATGAAATGCATAAGGGAGACGGAGAAAAACGCGACAAGAACGCGCGGAATGATGATGTGGCGGGAAAACACGTGGTGGATGAGCGATTAATCTGGACCATCCGATCTCAGGAGGATATCGATGGTGGAAAACGTATCGGAGGGCGATGAAATGGTGGGCCAGGGGCACTGTTGACTTAGATTAACACCCGTGCAGCTTCGTGGAGCGACTACCGTCGGATGGATCGCCCCAGATCGGACGACTCATAGCAATATCGCGCCACATCCGCTGCCTAACTATAACGTGCGATGAGCAGGCGATTTTGAGCCGTACACGGAGACACGTGGCAAACAATGTATGGAATCGCACCGAAAAATAAAATACTGCCTACCGCCCAAAAGTGGTGCGATAGAAACCAGGCGGGTTTTTCACAGTGTACGACGCGAGGACCACCAGGGACGGATGTACTGTGAGCCGTTGATATGTGGTTTAAACGGACGACGGACAGGAGATTCGGGCGATGAATGGAGTGGGCCACAGGCACAATGAGGACTTACGAATGCCGTCGGATCTGCACAGATCGACGGTTATAAACGTGCCCGATCTATGTATGTGATAAGCGCCTTCATGACTATCACTTGGTTTTGGCTTCCGGTCATGTGGAGAACAAGGTGTAAGGGCTAGGCGTTAAATATTTTATAATGTGGGATTTCGGCCCCTTTATGCAATCTTGAGGCTAGGAGAAGGTAACGATGAGCAGAAAACAAATTTCTCAAGGAAAAAAGGGTGGGTTTGCAAGGTTTAAGCGAGATTGCTTGTCAAAATTTTAACAGAATGCTGACATGATCAACAGGATCTATAATATCTACGGTTGGGAGTTGTTGCGGAGGATGGAGGAATAGGTAGGGGTGTGGTCTTGTGGGGAACAAGGTGACCAAGAGTTGAGGAGGGGAGAGCTTATCGCAACGGCACATCACCGCAGAGGGGGAAAAGAAAAGGGGAAGGGATAAGCCGATGGAGCAATGCGATGAGGGCTAAGGTTAGGCCCGGGACATGGTCCTATGTAGTAATATATGACCAGGGGTTTTAAGGGCAGGGTGCTAATCACATCGGCGAGGAGAGATTTCCGAAGGAAAAAGAAAACCTATAGAGGAAAGCCGATGTGATGTGGTTTGGGCGCTTGGTCATACCGCTCAAACACATGGAGGAAAGGGGCCAAATATTTTAAGCACTCAGGGGCTAAAGCCTGTGTTATATAAAAGGGTGTTTCTTAGGCAGAAAGAGGGTTTTTTAAAGGTTTTTTTGGGTTCCGATAAACGAAATGGGAGTTTTTAAACAATAAAGAGGGATTTTTTGTGATTTTAAAAGGGATTTTTGGAGGCTCCCTTGGGATAATGAGGATAGAATAAAGAGAAAAGGGGATTTTTTAGAGTAAAATGGAGGATGAGTTGTGGGCTGAAAAATGAGTGAAAAATAGGTTTAGATAATGTGTAAAAAAGGTCTAAAAACATTATTTTGGATATCAGCATGGCTTCTTGGTGGGTTTTCTAAATGAAATAGTAGTGAAGATTACTTGTTGAGTTTAGGCAGCACAAGAAGGCTTCAAGAATGAGCAGTTTTGCATGAAAACAATATCTTAAAGGCTCAGGACTTATTTTTAGCCATCATTTGCTCTGACAAAAATTTACTGATGGCTAACAGTGGCTCCACTTTGGGATGGCAGCTCCTTGGAGGTGTCAAGAACTTCAGATTTTGATCCCTGAGATGTAGCCTTGTGCCTTATCCATTTACAATTGCTTCTCTTTTGATCATGCTGCTTTAAACAAAAAATGATCAATACTTTATATCAGCAGACACATTTTCTCCCAATCATTCTACCTACACAGCCTACTCCCTAAAAAAATTTCTTCAGAAGGTGCATTTGGACTTGCAGACCTTAAACATCAACATTCTTTTTTTTAATCAGGAAAAAATAATCTAATTCTACCCTTATTTCTTCCATGAGTTTAGATTAAACTGTTGAACTCATATATTCTCTACCTAAGCTACTATCTCCCAGGATTAAACTGTCTAGCAGATTTTATTCTCTACTTTCTAAAACAGAAATTTAAAACACAGTCAAATCAAGATTAGACTGTCTGATTTTCCAAGGTGTCTATGGCATAAAAACAAGCTACACATAGACTTTATTTGTAGAAATTTAAAACAAAATTGTGAAGGCTTAAGATCTGAAAAATAAAAGACATCCTTCATTCTTTCTTTAGCTCTGATTTTAATCTTTTTAGAGATGTTTTTCTTTTCTCTTGGTTCAGATTTTGAACATATTAGAACCAATTTTTCATCAAACTTACAGGTTCAGGATTTAAGATTGTTTGAACCACTATTTTTCTATCCTAATCTATTCTACTGATAAGCCAAGATTAAATAGTTTGGAAAATCTTCTTCACTAACCTTTCAACAGAAAATTGAAATCTATCTTAGTCATGATTAGGCTGTATGACTAAAATAGCAGTGTTTTTTTTGGTAGCGGCATTTAAGCTTGCACACTTTTAGATTTTTCCTTTCTTTTTGGTATGGGGTTGCACCTTTCTTCTTTTATGTCTGCCCTCTTTTCTCTTTTCTATTGTTTTTGTATTTTTTCTTTTTCGAATTCAAAAGCAGTAAACAAACTAAATGCTCATAGGCTGAGCTTTATTTCTTTCCTATCTACCCTAATCTAATTTGAAAATTTGTGCTGCTTTATATGGTACAATAGTGCCAATGTAGCCAGTTGAGTAGTGACAAAAAGGAATAGAGAAACTAGCTACTAGTCAGAGGTAACCACAGTACATATTGAATCTTAATCTTTAAAATCGAGGATGTCACAGAAGGTGACAACGTTTTATGTCTTTGGCTCCTACAAAGGATCCATGCTTGAGCATTTGAGCCAATTGGGACCTCCACACACTCTTCCATAGGATCAACAAAGAAAATATGAGAACTCTATTATTTTTGGCCCTCCATCATTGGTAGATTGTCTGCCTCTAAGATATTAGCCTTGAGGACTGCACCTTCAGTATGTTCCTTGGAAGGATCATCATCCTTCACCTGCCAATCAATAAGTAGTGAAATTTCTTCTTTCTCTAAATCTATGCTTGCTTCTGATGTGAATTCAGGTTCTTTGGATGACAGATTGATATCAGCAATGGGAGAAGGTTTCTCTTGAAAATATAACATGTCCTCAGCAGGACAGTCTTCTATTTGTTTTTCTTCCCCAAAGACTTGCCAGTACTTTTCATTGTTTGGGACAGCTAGTCTAAATTTTTCTTGGATTGTGTATTGTTTGTCTTCACAAGGTTTCAAACATGGAATAGCAACAAGGGCTAGTCCATTGGAAAAAATATTTTGGTCTTTAGGAACAAGGGTAAGTTGAAACTCTTCAAATGATTTTAACGAATCCTTGACATCATCCCTATAGGCTCTAAGTCTGGGATGTTTAACCATGTATTCCTCATTCACTTGCCTAATTACCAGGTCTGCATTTCCATGAACTGTTATTTTCTGGGCTCCTATTTTCTTCAATAAGTACAGCCCTAAAAGAAGTGCCTCATACTCTACCATGTTACCTATGCATTAAAAAATCAATTTATATGAATGGCCTTCAGACTGATTTTTTTTTGTATTGTAAATCCATATTCCCGCACTTGCACTGGTTTTAGTACATAACCCATCAAATCTAATACTCCATAGAGGACTAGTTTCAGATTTATCATTAATTCCCTTACTCTCCTCTTAGTCTTGAGTGCCATTAAATTGTTGTATGGAATGGGCACTATGTTCATGATTATTTTGTTCAGATGAAGGTTTAGAGGGTAGCTGCTTGTTTAGTATTTGATAAATTTCTACTTCTGTTAAAGGAGAGATTTCACTTTCAGCATAGACAGAAGTAAAACAATCCTCTTTCTTTTGTGTTAACTGGTTTTGAGGCTGGATGTCATCTTGAGCCTCTTCAAGCAAATCAATACTTGTGTTTGCGGGGAAAACTTGAGGATTTTCTAATTTTTCCTGATCTTCTTTCATTTTCAACAACTCCTCATGATTGGTATGATGCTCAATTTGAATACAATGTTCACGAGTTTTTTCTTCTACTTTGTCAGGATGCCACTCTCCTCTTAAAATATGAAATGAGTTGTAACATAGAGGGAGGGTCCCCATATGTGTTGGCTTTTTCTCTATTTTAAGTTCTATGTTTTCAAAATGGCTACTTGTTTCCTCAAAGCACTACTCATTATTTGTATTTACATTTTGGTCATGAAGTTCCCTTAACAGTGCTATACAAGATAGAGGTATGGTGTCAGTACTTTCTTGAGAAATTTATTCATTGTTTTCTCCATAATCTTGCTCATCATACATATCTCACTCATTATCTAGGTCTTGAAGTGATTGAGATTGTGTTTGATCATGGAAAGGCATAGGTTTCTCTAGATCACCAATATTTAAATTAGCCTCATACCTATCCATTCTCTTTCCAAGAATGTACATCATCTTTTCTGTCATGACCAGTATTTTTTCTTCTGGGTCTATACTTGGATCCATGTTTGTACAAAGAGGTCACTGTATCTGGTCAACCAGTTCAGAGTCTTCTACCAGTGGAGTCATTTGGTCTTTTGGGAATTGTGGAGTCGCCAGGTGGAAGATTTGAATCCTGTTGTCCACCAACAGTATGATTGGGTTTGCTCAATGCATTCTCAAATGAGTCTACAAAGAATGGAGGAGTAATAGGCCTATTGGAGGCTAGTGGAGTCATCAGGTGAAAGTTTTTAGCTTTTAGAAGGTAAAAAATTTTATGGTCCACCACCACTAATAGGTTTGAATACCAATCTGAAATGTTTTTTGGGTTTTCTGAGTTTTTATGGTCCTGAGGGTTATGAGAGTGTCCTATACCTGTTTCAACACTTAGCTATGATGATGAGACAAATAGAGTTTACTCTCTATCTTAGCTAGCTGATTTCTTCAAGGTTTGATAAGGGTCTGTTAGAATCCTAAAGGTTACTTAGATTGTCACTGATTCAGACAAGTCCTATCATGATTACCAACATGCTTGGTAGTGCTTGAAGAAATATATTCATTCTTGATTGAATACTGAGTGTTTAGTTTTAAGGATTTTACTCAGAAGTTCCCCAATATGGTCGCCAGTCTGTTAGGCCTCTGAAGTTTGCAAGATTGGCAAGTACAAACGCTGCAGAGCCTACATCAAACCACTTTGGAATCTGAGGACCTAGCCATCCTAGATTCAGAGAGGGATCTCTCTATGTATGTGTTCAAATATATGATCTTTAAGGCTTCAAGTATGATTTTAGGCTAGTTATGAAGAACAAGGTTGTGTGTTTTTGTTTGGTTGGGCAGGATAACATGAAGATGAAGGAAGTTTGTATGAAGGGTGAAGCTGTAAGTAAATGAAGGAATGTTTCAGTTGATAAGACAAGAAAGGAACAACATCAATCCATTGGGCTATGGAGTCATAATAGGATTTAATTGCACAACAAGTTTCAAGAGTGGTCCATGGGGCAACTCATCCATGACAAAGGATCTCTTTAAGTTGATTTTATGGAATGAAACAGTAAGAAATGAAGTGGAAGAAGTAAAACACATGAAGAAACAAAGAACAGTCTAAGATCAGGTAAGTACTTTTAAACTAGCCTTCTTTTGACATGCACTTAAGGGAAAAACACAAAAGTAACCTAAGATCGGGTAAGTACTTTTAAACTAACCTGCTTTGACATACTTTCAAGGGAAAATATTTAAAAAAATAGAGAACAGCTTAAGATCGAGTAAATACTTTTAACTTGTCCTTATTTCAACATATTCTCAAAGAAAAGCATTCGTGATAAACATCAAAAGCAATCTAAGATCAGGTAAGTACTTTTAAACTAGCCTGCTTTCAACATATTCTTAAGGGAACTTTTCAAAGAAAATGTTGGAGATAAACTAGAGGACAGGGCTAACCATAAACTTCTCTAGATCAACTTTAATTAGCAGAATTCTCAAGAACATTCAAAGACAATATCTCAAGTTGTACTGAGGAAACATGGGCTTACCAACACTTCATTGGTTATACTCTATTGAATTACCTTCAAAACACATTTAGAAGAAAACATAAAGGATAAATATTTATCAATGAGATTTAGGGTACTTTAGAAGTAAATCCTAATCTATATTTTCTGTTCTTTATCAGAGAGAAGTGGATAGAATGGAAAAAATAATAAAATAACAATTTACAGTGAGAAACACATCACCATTGACATAGACCAGGATCCCATAAATCAGCTATTTGTATTTTATGTTCAAACCAGTTACAAGCTTCAAGTCTAGTGGGTCTTTACAGCTTCAAACTTCTCATCTCATATTATGTGTCTTCAATTACAAAACAGAGCTACATCAGCTTCAAAATTTATTTACATACAACAGATATTCAGAGACCAACCTCTATAATGTCTTCTACAGAAGTGTTTATAGAAGAATGAGGAGGTGGAGTGTAAGAAGTGTTCGTCTATTCAATTAATGAAAATTAGGAGCTTCTTGGCATTTGAAGGACCAAATGGAGAAGGAATGACATGAATTAACTCTGCTAATTGATTATTACATTAAAGTTCATCAACTTCAGTCACCTTTGTTGAATTTGGGAGTTTTTGGTAGGTTGGCAATTAATGTTGAGCTCTCTCTTTAAAAATATCCTTGACTGTGCATTCATGGTGCCTTCTCTTGAGGAACTAAACCTGTAGGTGGCAGTTTTGGCTTTTATTGCCTCACTAATGTGGCATTTGGAGGCTTCTTTTGCTAATCTGTCTATTTTTGTGGCTTTAAAACACTGTTATAACTTTGATTTCTACTTTATGCCCTTATAATCTTCTCGGAGTCTTTAATCCTGATCTGCTGACTGTGTTCATATTTTCACTATGTTTTAACCTTAACACAACATGGTTTAACTCTTTTAATCCTTCAGATGGTGCTTTATCCCTTGTCTTTATACTTTAGGCCCTTTACTGACTATACTCACTGTGTCAACCTTTAACCTCTACACTTTGTTCAATATTTGTTTGCTTTAAGCCTGGGAACCTTTTTTTTTGCGTTTTGAAATGTCCTTTGCCCCATTTTAAACAGATTTAGGCCTTGGTGTCGTGTTTGAGGCCTATTCTTCTTAATCTTCACTGTTTTTTCCTTTCGATGTGGACATGAGGCTCGGGTACACTGGGGTTCTGATTTATATAACAATAATATATAGAAACATAGGTTTTGGCCTAAAGAAATATTTTTCTATGTAGTCTGGGCTTTGGATGAGGCAATCCTCAGCCATGCTCCTTCATGAACTTTATGAGGGCGTCTGCCTTAAAAACTACCACCAAAAAATTGAAAAAACAACAAGATATGCCATAAAAAACCTACAAGTTTGGAAAAACTGCTTGTAGAGAGAGGCGAAGGTGGAAGAGCATTGCAGAGAGGTGATTTATGCAGGCGGAAGAGGCTTTAACGAAGAAGAAGGAAAAAATCAGGTTCAAAATGACATTTGGCACGAATTCAGAAAAAAGTGGTTTTGAAATACCATGGGTGGTTATCGCATTCGATTCGGGTAGTAAGTGGTTTTGGATGAATCAAGCACGATCCAATGATATTGCGCCGCGTGGACTTTTCGATACTGTCGATATCGTGTAACTTTGGACTATTAAACTCCGGATGAGAAAATCGCACGATATGGATCATAGACCATTGGATGAGGGGGATGAGATCCAATGGTGCGGACCGAGCGCGATGGAAGAGTTGCTCGAGTGGAGACTATAGTGGGGGACAAGTGTCGGGGCATGATAGGAAGGGTATTTTGTACAGTGGATGGTAGGCCCCGGCGGAGTTGAGTTGTTGGGATTAATGAAGACCGTCGGATCTATAAGATCTTCGGTGGGGATTTGTTGCGGAGGATGGAGAAATAGGTAAGGGTGTGGTCTTGTGCGGAACAAGGTGACCAAGAGTTGAGGAGGGGAGAGCTTATCGAATCGGCACTTCTCTGCGGAGGGGGAAAAGAAAAGGGGAAGGGATAAGCCGGTGGAGCGATGCGATGAGGGCTAAGGTTAGGCCCGGGACATGGTCCTATGTAGCAATATTTGACCAAGGGTTATAAGGGAAGGGTGCTAATTGCATCGACGAGGAGAGATTTCCGAAGGAAAAGGCAGACCTATAGAGGAAAGTCGATGTGATGTGGTTTGGGCGCTTGGTCATAGCGCTCGGACACATGGAGGAAAGGGGCCAAATATTTTAAGCCCTCGAGGGATAAATCCTATGTTATATAAAAGGGTGTTCCTTAGGCAGAAAGAGGGATTTTTAAGGGTTTTTTGGGGTTCTGATAAATGAAATGGGAGTTTTTGAACAATAAAGAGGGATTTTTTGTGAGTTTAAAAGGGATTTTTGGAGGTTCCCTTGGGATAATGAGGATAGAATAAAGAGAAAAGGGGATTTTTCAGAGTAAAATGGAGGATGAATGTGGGCCGAAAAATGAGTGAAAAATAGGTTTAGATAATGCTGGAAAAAAGGTATAAAAACAGTATTTTGGATATCAACATGGCTTCTTGGTGGGTTTTCTAACTGAAACAGTAGTGAAGATTACTTGTTGAGTTTAGGCAGCACAAGAAGGCTTCAAGAATGAGTAGTTTTGCATGAAAACAATCTCTTGAAGGCTCAGGACTTATTTTTAGCCATCATTTGCTCTGAAAAAAATTTACTAATGGCTAACAGGATGTTCAGCAGATGTAGAAACCCTGACTTGTGCAATCTTGATGCCCAAGGCTTGGGTTCAACCTTAACTACCCTTCCATTGTAGGGCACCTGCTCCAAATACAACGATGGCGCAAGTTCAGGGAACTTCTCATGTTCAGCCAAGTCCCAGTCTTCCATCTTCAACAAAGGGATTTTCGCAAACAGATCCCCTTCTAATGGCACAACTTCTAGGGTTTGTGGGATATTGATGTGTGGTCGGACCGTATCCAGATCCCTCATGACCTCCACAGATTCTTTTCACGGTGCCACATACTTCGGTAGCCATGACAGTGGATCAATATCTTCGACAACATCCTCTTCACTGATTACTTCGGTCTTGTTAGCCATAGGTCTCTTTTGTCTCTCAATCAGGGTTGACTTAGGTTTCACAGTCTTCTTGTGCGGAGACTTTATAGTCCCTAAAGCATGTCCTTGCGTAGTTTTTTATGGTTGAGATTCTAGTGTAGGGGTTTCTTTAGCAGGTGCCACATAAGGGGTAGGCTTATTAGCAGTCATATTTGGAGGGATTAAATTTCCTAACCCTCGTTGGCGTATCATCTAGAGGAAGGATTCATGGTGCTAAGACGTATACTGAGGCAAACACAGCAATAGAAATGGGCACAAATCACTTGGAAATAAAAGTGAACTAATGCGACCCTCCTTGTCATATTTATAGCGATGGAGCGGCCTAAACAGTCCAATGTTCATTGATGTATCCACATAAATGCTAAAAGGACTCCAAATCTAGCGTAATATCTTCATTAAATGAAGTTTAGCCGCTCCTCCAAATGGTAATAAATTTGTCTTATCCAGATTAACTATTCCAACGGCTAGTTTTTGGCACTTCTGTGACTGCTTCATCCTTAGAGTGCAACCTATGTGTGGATGTCACAGATATCTACGCTTTTGCCATCTTCATCGCGTAAACCCACTTTTCCAATATTCGACATACTTCTTTATGGTAGTGCACCCTCTCACAACTGTCTGGGGCGCTAAGGCACTCCTCCCGCCATATAGTCATTTAGCGCACATAGGTGTAGTTTCATCCCTGTATGGCTTCAACCGACTTCCATTCACATATCCAGGAAGGATTTCACCCCTTAAGGTAACCACACGTACCACACCTCCTTCTGTAATCTCTTGGAAAACATAAGGTTCGAGCCAATGCATCATTAGGGAAATTTTTAGGTCTAAAATGGGTCTCCTAAGGAAATTATAAAATAATAGTGGAAATAATAAAATAATATTAGATTACATCATCAAATTTTAGAAGGAAAAAAGAAAAAACTATTTTTTCAACTTATCTCCCGATGGGTTTACTCAAATGTCGAGTGGAAACACTCATTGGATGCATAATTTTATTCCTCACCCAATGAATACCCATGTTGCATACCTTTGATCGACTCTACTACATGAAAACTGAGAAATACCTGAAAAACATGAATGCAATCACATTTTATCATGTATATCTCATTTTCCGTGTAGCCGGGTCCATCAAAAGTATGCAACATAGGCACTCCTTGGATGAGAAATTAAATTTTGCATCCAAAGAGTACTCCTTCTCAAAATTTGAGTAAAACCTTAGGGATATAAGTTGAAAATACTAGTTGAAAAAATAGTTTTATTATTTTATTATTTTTTAATATTTTTACTTTTTTACTGCAAAAAAGGTGAATTATCCCCCATGGTTGACATCATAATCTTTAATCCTATTGGTTCTTATAAAGTTTATTTTGATTGTACATTTTTCATAGGAGGTCCATTTTACACCTCAAAATTCTCCTAATGTTTTAACTTTCCTGGGTGGCGTGCAAACTTGTTGTCATGTAGCAAAACTAAATCATCCTCCTTTAAAATATTTTATCTGATGTGCCTATCATGCCAAGATTTTTCATGCACTTTTTGCACCTGCTGATGGAAACTAGCAATGAATCTATCTTCCTCTAGCGCAACTAGTTGTGACAGTTGTTAGGGTCTTATAACAATAGGATTCATAATTTTGAATTGACTTTTATTAGTCTTGTAACTATGTACATACTTTTATTTCTGCAAATTGTTTTCCCATATTAGAAAATTAAAAAATGTAAAGAGGGTAAAAGTCCTAAAAGAAAAATCAAAGGACTTGAAAGCAAAAAGATAAAAAAGAATAGAAAAATGGACCCCAACAAAAAGGAGATAAAATTTAAACATGAAAGTGATGCAAATCCAAATGCCACTACTATTTAATTTTACTGCAAATTAAAGATTATGTGCAGCTTGTTCAAAATTCCATAATCCATGATAAGTCAAATAGCTTAATCTTGACTTTTCATGCTTTAAATTTCATGTTATTAGATAGAGAATAAAGATCTATCCAAAAAGTTTAATCTTGGCAGATCAGTAGTTAAGTAGAGAATAATAGGGAGCTCAACAGCTTAATCTGAGCCCTGGGAAGAAATAAGAATAGAATCAATTATTTTGTTGATTGAAAGAAAAATGAATAAGGGTTTGCAAGCTCAAATGTACCCATGTAAAAAAAGAAAAAATGTTAGGGTAGTTGATGGGTAGGAAGAAATAGTTTTCACAAGGCATGGATATCGAAAAATTGGTCATTTCATTTACTAATTTCCCTTCAAAATCATTCCTCTTGTAAAATTACCCCTTCCCACTTTATATTAACTTTTTCCCATCATTTTACTCATTTCCTTTCTTAAAATCCCATTTCCCTAGTTAAAATTCCATTTTTTCCTTTAGAAAATAATTTCCCTTTACTAATTACCCTATTTCCATAAATTCCCCCTAGAAATCCCCTTATTATATAACCCCTTCCATTTTAATATTTTATTAATTCCCGTTTAAAATATATCCCTAACCCATTATATACTAAAAACCCACATCACTTTAAAAACCATATATTAAAACTTCTGCTATTATATAGTTAGTATATTTCATCATCCCTTTATATATTATATCCCAACTTTCATACATTAGCCCATTAAATTTATATTATATGATTCCCCTTTATAAACCTATCCTCCCATATATCATTAAAACTTTAGTTTATATTATATACCCCTTCGCATGAAGTTTCCCCAATCAACCGATCATAAACCACAACTCAATTGTTAATCGACCAATCTTCGCCAGCTAATCCAACGAATCGTTCTCCCTTTCGCAAACCTCGACTGCCCGATCTTTAAAACATCAAAAGGTTGCGAATTGAGTAGTTTCTTCACCCTCTGCCCTTGCCACGTGTTGATCCTGTGTTATATCGCATTCACATCCTCGAAACCATTAACCTCTTTCCTTTTGTGTGAAAACCACCAAAGCCACTCTTAGCCCCTGCGATAGACCCTCCTAAAAACCACCATTCTGCCTTCTGTGATGTGCAAAAACCACCTTTCCACTCTAGAACTGTGTGATAAACCATCATTATTTCAGAACCCTGCAAATGAGTTATTTTTGTGAATTTCACAAATAAAACCAAACCATTGCCAACCCGAAATTAAAACCCCACTACAGCTCAACTCATTTCACAATATTTCCCCATCCCCAAAATCCATTATCACTTCTCGGTGAAATTGTGTTTCATTAATCACTGGTTTATTTTTGCAGGTGATCATACAAATACCTAGATAAACAGTTTTAATACTAGTTAATTACATGTTTGCTCCAAATTCTCAGGAAATATATTCAAAGGCCTCATTTAAGCAGCAGTTTGTATAAAGCTAAAACAAAAAATACATCAGAAAAAGGATATTTTACATATTAAATTGGCTTTAAGAGAGTAAAAACATCTACAGAAGCAACAACGAAGTTGTTCAAAGTAACTCCTCGGGACATATTTTACTCACTGTTACATACCTTTGACTATAAAAAGGTAGAAGTAAAAACAAAGCAGTTAGGGTAAAATAGTAAAAGTAAACACAGAGGTAGTAATGGTTAAACAGAGATGAAAACACTTTCACCTGGAAAAATGAAGTTTATCTGAAGTAAAAGTAAAAACAATTAAAAGAACAATAAGGTTAAAAGATGAAAACAGAGCAACAAGGGACATTTTTCAGAAATTTCTTCTTTAAGTCATACTTTTGCAGAAACTATTGTGGCCAATCCAAGATGAATTGTGCAAACTGGAGGAGGTTTGTTTTCCTAAGAGGCCAATCTAAAATAACCTATCTCACATTTTACACATGTATTACAAAATGAAAAATAAATTTACATATTCACAGCCTAATTTTCAGATTGTGCAAAATTAATTTTTACACATCATTCTGCAAAGCCTAATATGAACAACTGGAGATGAATTGTAGGATAATGAGAGAGGTTTATCTCAATAACATATTTAAATAAAATAAACTCTTTCACTTTTTACATATATATCTCGGATTGAGATATAAAAATGTATCACTGGACCCCAATTTTGCATAATTTCTGGAGCAAAATGCACAAAAGAAGGAGGTAGTTAGTGACTTGGAAGCCTCATCATCAACTAAGAGTTACTATCAAATTCGAATTTATCTTCTTTGTCACCATAAATCCATAAATATAGTGCCAAATAGATTCATTATTTTTTTATCGTTTATTTAAGTTCTATTTATGTAATATATTTTGAGATATTTGTAAACCAATCTTGATACTTTTTCAAGATATTCTAGTTTAGAATTTGTATAAATACTTCATCATTTGAAGTATTGAGTGTGGATGAATTTTTGAACATTTCTATAGCTATACTATTCTGAACCGAAGGGTGATTGTAACAATTGCAAGTCGGCGGACTAGATCAAAGCAATAAAGCATCATATTACAGGATTCATGTGTTGGGCCACTACAGTGAAGTATTTTCACTTGTTTCTTTGTCAATTTCTTATGTTTTTCATTAATACTTGAATGTGTTCCGAATCTAAATGATAAATCAGGAATTTTTATTTTAGAATATGTTAAAAGCACTATGTTTTGACTGATTATCATTTGTATGTTTTCCACTGATATCTAGACTAAGGAACCCTTAATTGCTCCATAGTTTCGATTGAACTCTGCCTTTTCACTCATAATCCAGATTTAAGAACCCTTAATTTCTCTTTTACCCCGATTAAAACCATTTTCACCATCAGCTTTGAATATTTGAATTAACTCACCTATCTTTCCCTATAAACATTTTCCCTTTAGACTTTGATCCTGATCTGACTGTTTGACACCTTGACTCCATAGCCCAATGGAATACATACCTACTTTTATCCATCTAAGTAAGTGATTTCACCACCAAATCAAATCAAAACCCAAAACCAATTTTCCCTATATAACTAGCCTAAAACCAATTAAAATCAACAAAGATAAATCATATAGAGAGAGCCCTCTCTGAGAATTAGGAAGGCTAGATACTAAGGCTTAAAATTAGGTTTGTGGTTACCTTGGTGAGTTATTTCTTTAACCTTGAGAAATTAATGAGCGATAACATATTGGTGACTCCGCTTGGAAACTAACATTTTCTTCAGAAATATTTTACAGGTTCAGATCTGATCTATGATGGTGGACAGTGATCAGACACACAAAGGCTAAAATCATCCACCTGGTGACTCCAAATCAATTTCACAATCAAGACTCCACTGGAGGAATGAACCTGAAAGAACAATATGGAAAGATCAGGCTTTTAACTTGGATTACAATCCAGGACATCATGTTATTTCTCATTGCGAACATTTTTGAATGTATATTGTATTTTAGAGAAGATCTTAGATTAGCTTTTAATTATTTTCCTTTATATATTGTAAATAGTAATTCTCCTAATCCCTTTGAGCAGCTTTCTTCTGAATCTTATGATGATCATTTTCCAATTAAGAAGCCTCAAATAATCAAGATTGATCTTATAACCCCTGTGCATATTATTGTACCTTGTAAAGTTCCTGATAGATATATGCCCCTCATTTTACCTCCTATACTCCATGATTTCCCTAATAACTATTACAAATTTCTTCCCAAATTTGATGGAGAAAATAATAACATCACTGCCCAAAAACATATTCATGGTTTTGATAATTATCTGGACCTATTTTAGATTGATGGAGATGATGTTAGAATCAAACATTTTTCTCTTTCTTTGCAAAATAGAATAAAGAGTTGGTTCAAGAATTTGCCTAATGCAAGCATCTCAAATTTCCAGCAGTTTGTCAAATTTTTTCTTGGCAGATGGATAATTAAAGTCGATTTTTTTGTGATCATAGAAGAATATAATCAGTTAAAAAGACATCCAAATGAAACAATAAAACAATCTTCTAATAGATTTGATCAATTTTATTATTCAATACCAGGGAATATTAGACCTCCTCATGATTCAGCTCTCTTGCATTATCTAAGTGCCTTTGATCCAAAAATAGAATTTCAATTAAGAGAAAGAGATTTAGAAACACTTGTACAGATGTAGAACATTGCAGTTGATGTAGGAATTAATCTGCAAATCAAAAAGGAAAAGTTGAAAGCCAAAGGAGATAAGAACAACATTGAAGAGGTAAAACTTGACATTTTGGTAAGTAAAATAGAAGAAATGATACAAAATATCACCATGAAAGATGAATTTTTTGTTCAAGATCGTCATCCAGAAAAAGAAGAGGTTGGTGGCCAGGAACACTTTGCTAATTCCAATTATCATAGATCAAAAAATGAATTTATAGATCAATATGTGGAAGAGGAATCGACCCATTTAATGTGTACGTCTGATGACATTCCTTCATTTAATGATTTGCCTGACTATGATCAATATGATGACAATTATGTTCTTCAAACTAAAACTAAATTTACAGAGCAATCAATAGCTAGTTTGGAGGATAAAAAAATGCATTTTCAGCAGATGGAATACAGAGATCAGCCAATACAGATCAACCATGAGAGTGAAGGAGAAAGTGCAAAAATTTGGGAAGTAAATCATGGATCTCTGCCTCTTTGTTTTGCTTCATTTCAGTTCATCAAAAACAACTTTAAAGACATCAATAATCAGCAGTATTTAGGTATTGTGATTGAAAACAAAGAAGATAATGTAACTCTTGATCAAGGTCTTTCAGTTTCACAAGAACAATTATAAAATTTTATTGAAACGTCTGAGTAAATGACACAATAAAGTTCCATACCAATATGCTTTGAATCATTTCATATTTTAAAGGAAATGTGGTATAACATCTTTAAAGAAAAGGATGAGAAACTTGTTGAAATTTATGAAGTCCCATAGAATTCTATATGCAATAGGTTGCAGCAATCCTTCCAAGTTTTTTCATGATCCAATAGCTATTGCGTTGGATAATAAATGCAGTCAAAATATTTCTACTTTAAATTATTATGAGCTTCAAAATCAAGATGATAAAATTTTCCTCAAACAAACATTTCCATCAGTAGAAATATCATCACAAAGTTTATCTGAAAGTTCGAAGGGAAATAAATATGAAGATAACATTTCAGTTTCATGGTATGGAGGCCATCAGAAACACATGTACAGTTGCTTAGAACAGTTTAACAATTGTACATACACCTTGGAAGATCCCTTTTTAAAGTTTCTAGAGTCAACAAAGGAAATTGAGTATTTCCTTATTCTCTCATTGGTTGACAAGTTTCTAATAGGTTACAGAATTACAGTTTTGATAATCAACAAGAAAATGCAGCAAAATATATCAAAGTACATAATGCTTGAATGGCTACATTGGTTGTTTCATTTTACCTAACTAGTAGTTGGACAGCTGATTAGAATAAGTAGGTAGGATTTCAGCTTATTTCAGTTTTCAATTTTCAACTAATTTGAAATAATTCATTAATATTTGAAGCTAAGGAAAAGGCCCTAAGACACTGATGATTTAGCAGTTTGTTTTGAAGGTTGCAGCACCTTTTAGTCTCAGATCAGATTTCAGTTTATAGAAAAAGGTATAAATTCACTTCAAGAGTTTTCAGTCACAGCATATGCATGTTTGGGATTGGCCCAATGGATCAGGCTACTAGTCGACGGTGTTCTTGACACCTCACAAGAATATGTCATCCGCATGTGAAGCCACTGTTAGGGCCTTATAACAATAGGATTCATAATTTTGAATTGACTTTGATTAGTCTTGTAAATATGTACATACTTTGCTCTCTGCAAATTTTTTTCCCATATTAGAAAATTAAAAAATGTAAAGAGGGTAAAAGTCCTAAAAGAAAAATCAAAGGACATGAAAGAAAAAAGATAAAAAAGAATAGAAAAATGGACCCCAAACAAAAAAGAGATAAAATAAAACATGAAAGTGATGCAAATCCAAATGCCACTACTATTTACTTTTACTTCAAAATAAATATTATGTGCACCTTGTTGAAAATTCCATAATCCATGATAAGTCAAATAGCTTAATCTTGACTTTTCATGCTTTAAATTTCATGTTGTTAGATAGAGAATAAAGATCTAGCTAAACAGTTTAATCTTGGCAGATCAATAGTTAAGTAGAGAATAATAAGGAGCTCAACAGCTTAATCTAAGCCCTTGGAAGAAATAAGGATATAATTAGTTAGTTTTTTATTGAAAGAAAAATGAATAAGGGTTTGCAAGCTCAAATGCACCCATGTAAAAGAAGAAAAAATGTTAGGGTAGTTGATGGGTAGGAAGAAATAGTTTTCACAAGGCATGGATATCATAAAATTGGTCATTTCATTTACTAATTTCCCTTAAAAATCATTCCCCTTGTAAAATTACCCCTTCCCACTTCATATTAACTTTTACCCATCATTTTACTCATTTCCTTTCTTAAAATCCCATTTCCCTAGTTAAAAGTCCATTTTTTCCTTTAGAAATTAATTTCCCTTTACTAATTACCCTTTTCCATAAATTCCCCCCAGAAATCCCCTTAGTATATAAACCCTTCCATTTTAATATTATATTAATTCCCATTTAAAATATATCCCTAACCCATTATATATTAAAAACCCACATCACTTTAAAAATCTATATATTAAAACTTCCACTATTATATAGTTAGTATATTTCATCATCCATTTATATATTATATCCTGACTTTCATATATTAACCCATTAACTGTATATTATCCAATTCCCATTTATAAACATAACCTCCCATATATCATTAAAACTTTACTTTATATTATATACCCCTCCGCATGAAGTTTCCTCAGTCCCACTAATCATAAACCCCAACTCAATTGTTAACTGTGTTAGCCCCCCTATAAATTTTTGACAAGCAAAATAGGGGGCTAAAATGTTTCTGAGACTTCAATGAATACATCTCCCCTGGAGACACATCATCCTTGAAGTCTTCTGTGCCTTTTCCCTGTGATGTAATCCCCTCAGCTGATTCCCATTATAAAGCCTCTTTGACTGTAAAAAATTGTGTTCCTAAAGGCCTTCATTTACCCTTTGTACGCTTGCAAAATATCCCTTTTCATCATTTTTCCCTTTGTCAAAGTCCCCCTTTCTTACCCCCCAAATTCCCCCCTAAACCTTCTAAATCATTCCTATGTCCCTCTTAAACCACGCATACACCCTTGGTTTAGTTTTATAAACCCTCATTCTTTCTATCGTTACCTTTGTTTGGCCTCGAATTGCATTAAAAAGGGTTAAAAACCCACTTTAAACTTTATAATAGGCCTTAGCCCCTTTCAACTAGCCCCCGCACCTTTTCCTCCACGTAACCGACTGCTAGAACCACCTGCCAGCCCAAAGAGCGCCTATCTCATATGTTCATCGGGCGCAGTTTCAACCATTGATCTTTGTAGATCGGACGACGATCGTTAACTCCATAGCGCCCGTGTTTTCTCCATCCAAACTCCCGATCGCGCCATCGCTGTTCATTTACATGCAAATCTGATGGTTCGGAGCCTACCCTCCCCGGTGGTCCCCATGTACTGTTCCAAACTTGGTGGTTTCTATCACACCGCCTTTGGGCGGAGGGCGGTAATTTCCGATCGGCCAGCGATTCCATACATCGCGTGACACGCGTCCCCTGTACCTTTTTCAAAACCATTGTCCTTGCGCGTTAACCGCAGTCCATCACGCATTATTGTTTGGATGAGGATGCCCAGCGATATTGCCACGGACCGTCCGATCTGGGGCGGGCCATCCAACGGCTATCGCTCGCCAAAGATGCACGATAGTTAACTCAGATGCACACGCAATAACTCAGGGTTCGGTGTGCCATCCAGTTAATCTCTGCTATCGATCTGATCTGTAGATCGACGGTCCACATTCAATCGCCCTCCGACGTGGTTTCCACCATCGATCTCCTTTAAGATCGGATGGTCCAGATTTGTTTTCCCCCCGCTGTTGACTATTCCGCCATCGCCCAGTCCCGCCACGTCACTGTTCCACGTGTCTCCTCTGTAATTTCGTCCGCCCCCGTGATATATATTCATTCCATGGTCGACGTTCATTATTTTCACGTTAAAACGTCCGCCTCGACATTTTCCCATACTTTCTCCACTATGTCATGGTTTCCTCCATTGTTGCCTCTATAGTCATCATCCTTGTCTGCGCCACGCTACCACTGTCACGTTCATCCATGCCACCACCTCCATACATGTTTTTGGTAACTATTTTTGGGTTTTATAGGTTTATCAGGTGGTAAAACCCGCCATGGTTCATATACACCATTGTAATGGCGCAGTGCACATAGGAAGCTAAATTTAGAGCCTGATATTACAGGGAGATGTCTGGAAGGTGTCTGCGCCATAAATTTCATCGAAGGACCGAATTAATGCTCTGCAAAACCTCGTCGACGCCATTAAAGCACAGATTTCGCAGTCAGAGGAAATCTAGAAAGCGTCAAAGAGTATCAGGTGAAAAATAATGTGTTAAGGCCTGTAATTGAAGACCTTAAGCCTTAATTCATTTATTAGAAGGAAAAGGTATCAAAATCAAAGACCCAGTGGATCATTCAGACGGTCCAATGCACTGAAATATAATACTATCAGGGTTTCCATATTAGCAGAACGTTCTTCCATGAAAGGACACGATACACATTATTGTTTCAGTCGACTATGTGTCCAAATGAAGATTTCTGCCCTCTCAACAGTCCTACACCATTAGAAGCATTTGTTACACGGTATGGCAGACCCTAACATCATTATTCTGCCTTTTTTGTGCAACTCACCAGAACACTGCAACGAGTACCAAAGATAAATGCTCAGATTAAAACCAGATGGGGCCTCGGCCCTCCTACTGCTTCATATTGTTAATGTTGCATTTAAGTTTACAACTACCATTGTCTTTCTTTCCTCCTATAAGAATCCAAAGGAACATATTGTAAAAGGTTGTTGTTGGGCTGTTGTTGTTCGGCTGTTGCCGTTGCTGTTAGAGGGATTCATTCTGACTGTTAGAACAGTCTTGGGAGGGATATCAGAGTAGTTTTTATGTATTAGGCTGGGAGGAGGATTTTGGATTGTAACAGCCATTGAGCTCAGTGTATGTGACTGGTTTTACATCAATTAATGAAAGCACATTTCACAGGATCCTGGTCTATTACTATTGGTGATGTCTTCTAACTTTTTTTATTACATTTACATGTTGTTTCATGTTCTACTGGCTTGCATCAGAATATTGGCATAGGATTCACCCTTGTTAGGTGCCCTATGTTTCTGCTCTCCTTGCCTTCAATGTTTTCTACTAAATGTGTTATCTAAGGATTGATTTCAGATGATTTAACCAGTGTAGTAGTTCCTTATGCTGCTAGCTGATGTATGAGTTAAATGGAATCTGTCTTTAGTTATTCTTGTTTGGTTTAAGATGGAAGATTTGGGAACACTGGGGATTAGAGTTAGCCCTGTCCACTAGGATCCTTGTGCGACCAGCTGACCTTTCTAAGATCTCTTCGTTAAAACTTATCTCTGTTTTTCCCCTGGGAGCATGCTAAAGCTGGCCTGGAGTTAAATGACCTCTGGTCTGATCTATAAGCTGCCCCTTTGTCCCTCTTTGAGAGTTGCCTATGAGTATGTCCAAGCAGGTCTGGAGTTAAATGACCTCTGGCCTGATCTATAGACATAAATTGGGTTGCTTTCCTTCTTCCACCTTCTTCCCTTAATGTTCCATTCCATCATCTATATAAAAAGATCCTTTAGTGTAGATGACTTTCCCTCTGAAAGCCTTGGCTAGTTATTGCATGTAATTACCTTTCATGACTCCATAGCCCAATGGATGGCACTCTCTTGACCTATCCTCTTTGCTGAAACATCCTGCTACTTTGTCTTTTTTTCTCCCATTACTTTCTCATGTCTATGATCTCGTGACCAACCCAGCAACCAACCAACCAAATCATTTTAAACCCCCCTTTGTGCTTCATACCTAGCCTAACATCTGTTTTGAGCTTCAAAGATATTCATCATTCTTTGTTTTAATGGAGAGATCCCTCTTCGAGTCTAGGAGGGCTAGATCCTAGGGCCCAAAAGTGGTTTTGGTGTTGTCTCATCTTTTGGTCTTGCCAATCTAGCAAAAACATGGGAACCCCAACATAATGGCGACTCCGCTGGGGAAGAGACCACTTTTCCTTTAGATTGGCATCTCATTGCTGATGGTGGACAGCATCCTGCTTCAAGCATTCATATACATCCACCTGGCGACTCCACACTCCATAACTCCCAAAAGACCAAATGACTCCACCAGTAGAAGACTCTGAATTGGTTGAGAAGAAGCAGTAGCCTTCTTTGCATAAGCATGAATCCAAACATGGACAGAGATACAAAATATGATGCTCTGTATAATCAATTAAATGAATTAACAGAAATGTTTGGTAAAGTGCTGGAAATGTACATGGCTAACCTGAATGCAAATGATGATTATTTCGAATAGCCCATGCATCTCCCAGAACAAGAACAAACTCAGGACCTAGAAGATGAGAAATACATGTATGATGCTCAAGAATCTGTAGGAGATGAAGAGGAAAGTGATCAGGAACTGCCTGATTTCTTACCTGTGTCTTGTGTTACACTGACTAGAAAATATCAGGACCTAATGGAAAAAGCTAATGGGGAACGCTTCCTTGAGGAAACAAGAGACCATATAGAGGAGGTAGAATCCGGTGTGGAAGAAGAGGCTCAAAATAACATCCTGCCTCCCAGTCAGCTAATACAAGAGAATGAGGACTGTTGTTCTTCTGGCCATGATGAGAGGGAAACCCCTCATTTGACAGAAGAAGAGATTGATCGGATATTAAACCAGCAGTCCACCTCCGAAATATTTTATGGAACACATGCTCCTTCCCATTCATCTCCTGAGTTTGATGATACAGATCCAGAAGACTCCTCTGTGGATCAAGACGAAGAAAGACCTGCTGAAAACCCAGAAGGTGTGATGGGTGACATTACTTACAGTTTTGATTTTCATATTTATGATCTGTTTGATGATGAGTGTTTTCAAAGGGAAGCCGAGCTTGAAGGACCATCATCCTTAGATTCATGGGAGGAAGATCAGAGCCAGCAATTTTAGAGAAGTTATGAAACCAGTCAGCCTATCTATGATACTGATGGGGAGAGCTATGATATTATAATAGCAGATGAAGATTCTTTGAACCTCCATTCTGCTCTACTACAGATCATCAGTGAGACTGGAAACCAGCAGCCTTTCCTTTCAGAAGAGGAGGAGGAAAGCAAAGAAGAGATCCTTGAGCAAGCTGAAAGCAATGAGCCTTCTTCTGAAAAAGAGGAAGCAATGGAACAAGCCCCTGCTTAAGAATACATAGACCTTCTCATAGAGTTCAGCACCTTAGAGCAGAATATATCAGAGCCCCAGGAGGACACCACTGCCATATATGATGAGTCCTCCAGTTCAGAAGATGAAGAAGATTTTCTTCCTCAAGAAAGTCATGTTCTTGACCCAGTGGTGGAAGAAGAAATCCTGGTTGAAGCCTGCCTACCACATATTCATCACCAGGTATCATATCATGATCCTTATGCACATTTCCTGCAAACATTTGAAGAAGGATCAAAGGTATTTTTGAGCAGCATGTTGCAGATAGAAAGAAAATTTTTCAAAGCTGCTTTAATTGAACAAAAAGAGTGGGAGCTGCCCTGCCTATCCAGCCTGCTCAAGGAGTTGAGCAGAAAGCACCAGCAATGGGATCACTTGATGGACTAGTTACATTGGAAGACAATGTTTGTAATCTAGATTTATAAATATTTGAGTTAGAGTAGGGTAGGTAGGAAAAGCTCAATAAAGCTCAGTCTATGAGCGTGTAGTTAGTTGTTTTAATTTCTGCAAAGTCCAGCAAGTCAGACAGTCTAATTCTGGCTTGACTGTTTTCAATTTTTGTCTTAGAATGTAGAGAATAAATCTGTTAGACAGTTTAATCCTAGCAGATACTAGATTAGGTAGAGAAACTATGAGATCAACAGTCTAATCTAGTCTCATGGAGTTATAAGGGTAGTAATAGAATAGGTTTATTTTTTGTTTATGAAATAAATGATGTAAAGGGTCTACTAGTTCAAATGCACACTAGAAGAAAAATTCTAGGATTGTAGGATGGGTAGGTAGATTGTTTGGGAATGTTTCTGCTGATTTATCATGTTTGTGGCCGCTGAAAATCAAAGAAGAAAGGTGGCTCAAGCAGCAGGCATCTGGCCTACACCAAATTTTTATCCTCTGAATTCTTGACTCCTTCAAGAAGAAGCCATCCCCATGTGGAGCCACTCTTAGCCCCCCTATAAATTTTTGACAAGCAAAGTAGGGGGCTAAAATGTGTTAGTATGAATCCTTTGTCGAAGTGCACGAAAAAATACCACTTTAGCTACGCATAACTAATACCCATAACATCAAAAGTGGCTGCCAATATCTTCAGATCTGCAGTTAGTTGATCAAGACAAGAGCTGCAAAAAACCAGATCTATGCATAGAAAGACATTAAGCAGTAAAAGGAAGGGTTTGCTCCATATATCCAATAGACAAGACAAGAACAATTTTTGAAAGAATTTTTGTATTAAGGGCACCTGGGAGGAAAACAAGAAGGCGTATCCAATTCTACTCAATGGGATGGGTTCTTGGAAGTCCTCAGCACTTCAGATCTAGAATCTCTCTCTCTCTTGTTGGTGTAGAAAACCCAGACAAAGATAGAACTCAAAGGGAGCTCACACATCAAATAATGTAGAATGTGACCAAGTGTATAGATCCAGAGTGATCTAATAGGCAACAAAAGGTGAAGAATGGTAGGAAAAACCCTCCTATTTATAACAAAATATTGGGTCATTCTAGATCTTGGTGCATGATTAAAATAATGTTAACCAAATATAGATCCACCTTTTATGGAATATTTTATTATATTTGTTGGAGGGAAAAGGTATTTGACTTGGGTCAAATCCTTTTATTTGTAAATAATAAATAAATAAATTATTTATTTATCATTTTAAGGAAGTGGTTGAATGATAATCAAATAAATAATTATTTATTTAATTATTTGTGGGTGATTTGGTCATATTTAACAAGGAATATTATCTAAATAAGATTTAAATAATTATTCCTAGAAAATAATAAGATAAATAAAGGTTTATCTAATTAATTTTTTTGTTTTGGGTTAAACATGACTGGGAATAATAATTAAATTATGGTTTAATTAATTATTCCATGAGAAAAATCAAACAAATATAGGTTTGTTTAATATTTCCTTTTGGGGTTTCCTATTTGGACCATAAATAACCTAATAAATGTGGTTTATTAAGTTATTTAACATAGTGAAGGCAATTTTACTTAGGGTAAAATTGGTCTTACATGGTGTACTTGGGTCCATCTAATGATGATAGGTTAGATGACCAAAAAATGGTGTAACAGATTGCCCCCCAGCGTGCGAGTGTCAGGAGAAAATCGTATGACCGAAGTACGTTGTAAGAACTCAATCACCAGACATCAAGAGGGAAGTCAGAGAGAGAAATGTAAGGTAGACTAGTGTGCTGAAGAACTAGACCCTGAGGAGACGAGACTCGCAGGTGCAACAAGTCTCTTTTTATGAGAGGGTACCTATGCTAAAGGCGGCGAGGGAGGCATACCTATGCCCGCCGAGACAAAGTACAAAAGAATAGTGTGTCCAGTAAACAAGGGACCGAACCATAAAGTACAACCGGCATAGACATGAGCCAGATAAGAATACAACGAGGAATCCCACATACATGTTGTGCCTGGGATAACAGCCAGGACTTATACAATAATATCTGGGTACATGAGATACAAATACAACCCCAAATGCCCCCTATAAGCGGGGAAGGGCTCACAAAATCTGACTGATACATGCAAATCAAAGAGGCGTTGCAAGCGGCTGAGGCCAACATCATCAAATATATGGAGTTGCATCGAAGGCTGAAAGGAAGAGGTCATCTGGGCATGTGGGGGGCTACCTACAGGGCCACCCCCTCATGAGGGCTAAGACATCTCACACACACCCGGGAATCACCAAGAGCTGCTGCTGCATCACTGAACCATCAAGTATACGGATCTCGATCATGCTGAAAGGAGCTGGAGTGGAGAAACAATCAAGTCAAAGGGAAATGAGAGATCCCTTTTCTTGATTTGAGGCACCGAACAAGAGTGGAAGCTGGAACCAAGGTACACCACCCTCTAGACCTGTCTTCTGGAATGAAGGAGATGATGTCGACAGAAGGAGGTCCGCCAGAGGTGAGGCAATGAGAGATCCTCAACTAAGGCACGAGAGAAAATATTAGAGCGACGGATAGACTAATACCAATGATGATGGTGGAATGGAGGGGACTGAGTAGCGAATGGATGACTTCCCTTGCTAGAGCATAAAGGGCATGAATGACATGGAAGTGACTGACACAATATCATCATGGATAAGGGACAGTGGGACTGAAGGCCATAATGTGCGACACAAGAGAGAAACCAAGTAATGAGGGATGGAGGACTATAGCGGGGTACAAAGGGACTCAGGATATACTCCATGAATGTGATGATGACTCCACTTGGATGCTCTAAACAAGGGCGACTCGATGGTGCTACCACACAGTAAAGGCCCAATGGGGGACCATGAAAACATGAGTACAAGATGAAGTGACCTATCTTGGACAAAATGTGTCCTGGTGAAGTGTCAAAGTACGAAAAAGAAAAAGATGTTGGATATCTAAAAGAAAATAAAACATGCATTTCAGAAGGGAAATGCTAAGGGTAATATTTCTTAAGATAGAGTGCATTGCAAGGATTAGGAAGGGGATTGCCTACGAAGTCCTCTAAGAGGTATGCCCCCTTACCGAGATCCTTAATAATGATGTAAGGGCCTAGCCATAATGAGTCAAACTTCCCATGACCAAGGACATCATGGGCCTGGTCATATACTAGAACAAGGTCGCCTTCGTGCAAAGTACGAGGCTGGAATTTTCTTTCATATTGAGCTTTGGTGCGTTTCTTGGCCGCTTCCATGGTTTGCAATGCAACGCGACGGTCTTTGGAGGTGCGCTCAAGCATGATAAGTCGTTGCTCTAGAGGTTGGGTGTCAGGGAGGAGTTCAACGGCCAGATGCAAGGAAGGGATTTCACACTCGATTGGTAAGACTGCCTCCTCTCCAAAAACAAGGTGGAAAGGAGTAAACCCGGTGGTGGTTTTAACAAAAGTTCGATAGGCCCACAAAGCAGGGAAGAGCATAAGATGCCAGTTGGTTCTGTGCTTATTCACCATTCGTTGAAGCATAGTCTTGAGGATTTTGTTGACTGCTTCAACTTGGCCATTACCTTGGGGGTAATAGGAGGAGGAATATTGGTGCTCAAAACCCAACAGTGAGGATAGCTCACACCATATCTCATCTTCAAAATGTCGGCCGTGGTCAGAGACCAGTTGTTTCGGAACCCCGAATCGATCGATAACGTGGTTAAAGAAAAAGAGGGCTGTGGTAGCTGCGGTGTTGTTAAATGTTGGCATAGCTTCGGCCCATTTTGTGAAATAGTCGACTGCCACGATGATATATTTATGGTTACCAGCGGATGGTGGGCGACACTCCATAAAGTCGATGGCCCATTTACAAAAGGGACCAGTTGAGACGACCGGATGGAGGGGAGCTGGGGGAGCTCGCGCCTTAGGGGTGAAATGTTGGCAATTGAAACAGTATTTGACTGCTTCAATGCAATCACTGAAGAGGGAAGGCCAGAAATACCCAGCGTGCATGAATTTTTAGGCAGTAGCAAGACCGGAGAGGTGGCCACCGCAAGCACCGCTATGGCAGGCATTGAGGACTTGTTCAATTTCAGTGTGCGTGAGACAACGACGAAGGACAGTATCTATACCGCGATGATAGAGGTTGTCATCGATAAGAAGGTAGCGAGGAGCCTGGTGTCGGATACGTCGTCGAGCATCACGATCAAGGTGAAGAGCGAACTTTTGGGTTCGCAAGTAAGTGAGGATATCGCCGTACCAAGGATCGTCCGAAGTAATGGCGAATAAGTGCTCATCAGGGAAATCATCACTAACTGGAGGATCTTGTGTTCCGGTAGGTAATTCAGAAATGAGTTCAGCAAGGGCTAAACCTTTCTTACTTTTTGGTGTGACAAATTCGAGGTCAAATTATTGAAGGATGACGACCCAACGGGCGTACTTCCCAGTGAGGATGCGGCGACTCAATAGGAAAGCCATGGGGTTGGAATTAGTCACAACCTTGGTGGAACGCATGAGGATGTAATGACAAAGTTTTTGGACTGAGAACACAACAGCCAGCGCTAGTTTTTCTTCATGTGAGTAGGAAACAGGAGGCCCCACTAGGTTCTTACTAACGTAGTAGATCACATGCTCGATACCATTGTCATCTTCCTGGATAAGGACTCCAGCGACCGAATAGGTGGAAGCGGAGATGTACAGGATGAAGTCCCGATCAAAGTCGGGAGGGCGGATCAAGGGAGCGGATGTGAGAGCCTGCTTGAGGGCATCGAAAGACTCATGAGCATAGGTATCCCAAACAAATGGGATATTGGATTGGAGGAGTCTAAGGAACCCATGTGCGGTGGTGGCATAGTCAGGGATGAACCGACGAAGAAAATTAGCTTTACCCTGGAGACTTTGGAGCTGGCGTAGGGTACGCGGAATGGGAAGTTCAAGAATGGCTTGAACTTTCAAAGGGTCAAGAGTGATACCATCCTTAGACACTATGTAGCCTAAGAGACGGCCGGTGGGAACGCAAAAGATGCATTTCAACGGGTTAAGGCGGATATTATACTTGCGACATCGGAGAAAGATGGTACGCAGATCATGTAGGTGCTGCGCCCGATGCTTAGAACGCGCAGTGAGGTCGTCTAAATAAGCAAGGATAATATGAGTTAAGTCATGGAAACAATAAGACATGGCCCGTTGAAAAGTGGCGCCGGCATTTTTAAGGCCGAAAGGCATGACCCGGTAAGCAAAAGTCCCCCACGGACTGATGAACGCAGTTTTAAGCTGGTCGGCAGGACGGATAATGATTTGGTTGTATCCGGAGAAACCATCCATAAAGGATAGAACCTCATGCCCCACACACTCATCAATGATTTGGTCAATAAATGGTGTGGGGAAGTTGTCTTTGGGACAAGCTTTGTTCAAGTCACGAAAGTCCGTGCAGACACGGATGGTGCCTTGTTTCTTGAGGACGGGAACTGGGTTGGACACCCAAGTGGTATAATCAATGGGATAAATGAAACTCGTCTGCTTGAGCTTATTGATTTCGGCTTTGATAGCATCACGTCTGGAAGGATTAATGGGTCTCAACTTTTGACGGACTGGGTTGGCGTCGGGCCATGTGTCGATATGATGTTCAACAATGGTGGGATCGAGTTCAAGCATTTCGGAGTAGGACCAGGTGAAAATATCACGGAATTCTTTGAAAAGCTTAGTGTAAGCTTCAATTTCTTTCGGGATGCATTGGGCGCCCAAGGTGATATATTCTTCGATTCCTGGTTTGACCGAAATGTCAATTTTAATGGTAGGAGAGATATTGGCCATGTTTCCTTCTTCGAAAGCATCAGGTGCAGGGATGGGATTTTTGAACCAATCGACTGCATTAGGAATGAAGTCTTTAGTTTCCACAGCATATTGGTCATGGGACTGCTGTGGGAGGAAGTATGCGCGATGGTGCATATCATCCCACGGAAAGTCAGGGTTGGTCATGGCTTCCATAATGTCTTCATCGGACTGGAAGATGGGAAGACTGGAGGAAGGAGGATCACCCGATGATCTAGTGATGTGTGACTGGTCATCTTGTGGAGAAGGGCTCACATGCGCAACGTCAACAGATCCAAGGTCACTAAGGGGGAACCGAGAGTGTCTGCAGGTCGAAGGTTAGGTGAATTATCTCTCAAGGATGACGATAGGTACAAAATGGTGATCGAAGGCTCTGTTGGTTCGATAGCGGGAGGAGGAATGTGAATGGGAGTAGGAATATCCTCTGGTCCTATCAAAGTAGAACTCGCAGACAAGTGAGAAGGTATCTTGTCGTGCATAGCCTTGAATTGGCGGTATGTGTCTAAGGAGGAACGATACTCGTCAAGGCAGGGACAGAGGTTGGTGTAATGGCCATGGAAATCGCACAAAGCACAAGGGTGATTTGTGCGCAAGGTTTCGAGTTTCAGGATAGAATCTGGGATAGTGACATAGACTTCAGGGATATCAGAGTCGGGAAACGTCTTGTTGACCAGGATCTTGAGGTGTGGCAATTCAGGACACGTATGGGTGGCGTGACCGACAATATCACACAAAGCGCACTGGATAGCGTGCTTTGGCGGTCGAGGAGGGGTAGGGTTTGTCGGGGTGGCTTGGTCCTGATTGGTTGCCCCCTTGCGAGCTTTGCCTTTCTTTCCTGGCACTGTCACCACAGGGGCAGGGTCCTGGGGAGGTGCGGGAGGCCTGGTGGTAACGGAGGAAGCGAGGGGGACCGGTTGAACCGGTGTCAAAGCAAGGTAGGGTTTGGGGTGACCGGGTGGGGTAGCGGCTGGAGGGTCAAGGTACCAGACGGGTATGCCCAGGGTCAGGTTAGGGAGAGAGAGGGTGGCCATGACGGGGACCGTGTAGACTCCGGGAGGGGGAGCCAGGAAAGGTATCTGACCAGCAGAATAATGACCAGGAGGGACGGCTCCGAGATGGTTGAGGCCTGGGGGAACTGACCCCAGAGGATAGAGGGGCTCAGGGATACCAGTTGTAGAAGGCAGGCCCGAAGGAGGAGGTCCGACTGGCTGAGAAGCAGGTTTTGGTGACCTAAGTTGAGTCGAAGGTTGCTGACTAGCCGAAGTGGGGTGCTGAAGGGCAGCCCGAGACGATTTCATCATGCAAACGTTCGATAAGCTGGGATCAGAGATATGAGGAGGAGGGAGACCAGGGAAGGTTCCAAGCAGGGAGGAGTCTTTGTAGACGCCGGGGGAGACACTGGTCAAGGAATCGACGGTTTGCTTATTGGCTACAGAAGAGATGGTCGTCTCCGGGGAGGTCTGAGACGGTGGCTCATGGTAAGTCAACTGGTCGATGGTGACTATCTTTCCATTGTGAGGAAAAGACATCTTGTGAAAAATCGCGGATGGGACAGCAGACACGGAATAGGTGTAGCTTCGCCCCAATAGAATGTTGTAGTCTAGAGGGGCGTTGATGACTTCGACGTCAACGCAAACGGTCTTACCGGCAAGGGTGATAGGAAAATTGTGAAAAAGGCCAATGGGCTGGTTGGCGTGGCCGTCCCACGCTCGAAGGGTGATCATGGAAGGGGCCAACTCAGGAGATTCGAGTTGCTTCCAAACCGAAGTGGACATCACGCAGGTGGATGCCCCCTCATCAATTATACACCGAGAAACGTTGGCATTCTGGATTTTGACTGGGATTTGGAAGGCGACGGAAGCAGGAAGAGGAGGATGTTCTGATTGATGGGCGTCGAAAACAATCATTTGGTCATCAGCAGGATCTACAGCACCCACGGCAGATAGCAGAGCCTTCTTTTGGGAAGGGCACGATTGGAGGAGTTCCAATGTGGAAATGGCAGCAGGAGACTACGCCAAATCATCTACTATGCTATACGAATGAGCAGCTCGACCAGGAGCAGCATTTCGGCGTAATGGTCCTTTAGGAATCTTGGTATGAACCTCAACTTTGGGTTGAGGGATATGTAAGGGACCATTGGATGTCGAAAGAGGCTCGGTAGAACCTGAAGAAGGGGACTCGGAGGCAGACTGAGTGGGAGGCTTGGGGTACTGGCGAGACCGAGTTTGAAGGTTAAGGTCGACGGTTGGGGATGGATCAGAGTTCATCATGAGGATCTGGTAATCAGAAGAACCAGAAGGGAAAGGTTGAGTGGCGACCTATCCGTCAGGGGGTTGGGCAGCCACGAATCCTTGCTGGGGGAAAGGATCGGTAAACACAGCCGGTTGAGTAGTGGTCACATTAGGGGGAGCATGAGGGGAGGCATGTTGTCCTCACAATGTGGCTTGAGACTCCCACATCTTCCGCATCTGTGGTAAGAGGGGACAATCATGGGTGTAATGACCATAAACACCGCAACACGAACAAGGCTTATTTGTGCGAAGAGGCCTGTCCGGCTTGGGCTGAGTGCCCTGTTGCTGGTTAGCAGTGTTAGGGTCAATACCTTGAGGATTGGGTCCACGAGTACCAGGGGCAGATTGATTTGGATTGCCTCTCCGCCTTCTTTGAGAAGAAGTGGGATTAGTCGTGCCCTGCTGTGCAAAGACTTGCCCTAGAGGGGGCTATAGGTGTTGTTGTGGGGGTGGAGGAGGCAAGGGAGGTGGAAGCGCATATGCTGGAGGAGCTGGCGCACCAGGCTGCGGATAATGATAATGGTTAGGTTGGGCAACATTGAGGTAAGCAGGAGGTTGGGCAAAAGGATGAGGCATGCCGTATCCTGGATACATGCTACCTGGAGGGGGAAAAGTACTAGAGGTGCTGGCCCCTCTCGGAGGGAGACCATAGCCCATAGGAGGTTGAGCATACGGATGAGAAAGGGCTCTAACGATACCGTCGGCGGAATGAGATGCCCCCGGGGCGTTAGCGCCACCGGGCCTGGGGAGGTCAGGAAGGACGGTATAAACATAACCAGACTGAGCATAGATCAGGTCATATTTCAAGGCTACTTGGAGGGCGGCTTCTTCGGTTTGAGGGAAATGGGAGGCGACATCTTTGCCAATGGGAGGTAAGAGAGTGCAAAGGAACCAGTCCATATAAACTCGATCTTCGAAGGGGGTAGCTTGACATAAGCTTCGTCTTCTTCGCCATTCCTGGACATGAGTGGAAAGGTGGGTCGAAGAGGTTTGCCTGAAAGAAGTCAAAAGCTCTGTACCAGTATCGTATCGGAGAGGGAGCTGGAAATAGGATAAAAAGGCTTGGGCAATGGTCGCAAAGGTGGTATGGGAAGAGGTGGCTTGGTCAACATACCATTTAGAAGCTTTGCCAGTAAGCGTGCGTTGGAACAACCGAAGACGGATGGAATCATCGGTAATGGAATTGGAGGAACACCACATGTGGAAAGATCAGACATGGTTGGTTGGATCTTCTCCAACAAGGCCTTCGAACTTAGGGATGTCAGAGGGGAGCTTGGTTGGCATAGCAGGCCAACCAACATCGTGGTGGATAGGGTCATTGATCAACTGATTGAAATCGGGGAGGCTGAGGCCTGCCATGTAAGGGAGCAAAGGTGCAGCCGAGGTAGTTCCTGTGGTGGTTTCACTAGTAGTAGTCCCGGCATTAGGGCTGGGGTTATCGCTAGCATTAGGCCCTGGACCAGACATAGTGAAGGTAATAGGGGGAGAACCAGAAGTAAAAGGAGAACCCAATGAATCAGAAGAGGAGTCGGAGTGCGGACTTAGAGGAGGACTAACTCGACGACGGCAGGAAGGAGTAGGTCGACCGACCGGAAACTGAGGGTGAAGGCCAAGAAGTCTCCGGGATGTGCGCTTTGGGGGCGCAATGGTGACAACACAAACACGGCACGAGGGGAAGAAGAACGACCGAAAAAGGCAGGGAGGTGCAGAATCAAGTGATTACAATGTTGAAACAAGGGCAAAAAGGTGCAGTGTCAATTGATTTTAAAGTCTTTGCCTGGCGGTGTAAACCAGGCTCTTCTTCGCTTAGGGTGAGTGTGTGGCGTGTGTTAATTTTAATTTTTAAACCCTTTTCGTTTTGAGAGCAAGAGAAAAAGTGTGTTGCGTAACTAAAAATAATGCTGCAGAGAACAGTATATAATGCTGAAATAACAGAAAATTAACAGCTAATCAATGCATCGATCTAACCCAAAAAGGCGGGGCTCTCAAAACTAGTCTAACAGAGGGAAAAATCTAGTCAAAACACACTAAAAAGAGGCCAATAGATCTAGGGTCGGAAGGGACAGGGATCTAAAGGAGAAATCTGCTGAGAAGAGGGGCAGATCACAGCGAAGAGGCAGAGGCAAGGTGGCTGGAAAAAAGGGGGAAATCAGCAAAAAGCAGAAGGGGCAAGGAGGAGGCCCTAAAGGTAGATCCAAACAAATCTTCAGGAGTTGATTTGAAAGGGAGAGGAGCTGATTAAAAGAGAGCTGAAAAGGAAGTATCAGATTTGGAAAAGGGGGGGCTGAAACTCTGAAAAAACAGACACCTGAAACAGATAAAAAACTCTTCCACCAAAAGTGGAGGGTACTGAAGCCCGAGGGGGCTATGTTCCCGCTTAGATGAGAAAAAAAGATCAGAAATAGGTCGAAACGGGCTGAGACAGAGGCTGGAAAACCCTGACAGAAGCTTCAGAAAAACCCAGAAAAATTGCAGAAAAATAGCAGAAAAATTGGTAGGTCGCAGGTTCTGACCTGTTTTCTGTGCAGGTCGTAGATAATGGGCTGAAAAGTGTGACCTAGAGGTCCAGGTCACAGTTTCTGGGCTGAAAAGTGCGACCTGAAGCTCCGGGTGTCCCAGCGGCAGATTTCCGGAAATGTTGCTGTCTCAGTTGCGGCTGATGTCTGTTACCTGCGCAATAGGGCCAGAAACACGCGAAAGTTAGAAATTTTAATGTTTTAGGGTTTTATAGGTGAAAAACAACATGAAAATAGGAAAAACAAAAAGCTGAAAAGAAACCCTAGGGTATGAAGTAGCTGGATATGCAGGAATATGAAAAACGACAATGGTCGTAATTGAAAACCCGTGTGGAGTCGCCAATTGTTAGTATGAATCATTTGTCGAAGTGTACGAAAAAGACCACTTTAGCTACGCATAACTTATAGCCCTAACATCAAATATGGCTCCCAATATCTTCAGATATGCAATTAGTTGATCAAGACAAGTGTTGCAAAAAACCATATCTATGCATATAGAGACATTAAGCAGTAAAAATGAGGTTTTGCTCCATACATCCAGTAGACAAGACAAGAACAATTTTTGAAAGATTTTTTTGTATTAAGGGCACCTGGGAGGAAAACAAGAAGGTGTTTCCAATTCTCCTCAATGGGATGGGTTCTTGGAAGTCCTCAGCACTTCAGATCTAGCATTTCTCTCTCCTGTTGGTGTAGAAAACCTAGACAAAGATAGAACTCAAAGGGAGCTCACACAGCAAATAATGGAAAATATGACAATGATAATGGCTCAAAGTTAGACCAAGAGTCTAGATCTAGAGTGATCTAATAGGCAACAAAAGGTGAAGAATGGTAGGAGAAACCCTCCTATTTATAACAAAATATTGGGTCATTCTAGATCTTGGTGCATGATTAAAATAACATTAACCAAATCTAGATCCACCTTTTTATGGAATATTTTATTATATTTGTTGGAGGGAAAAAGTATTTGACTTGGGTCAAATCCCTTTATTTGTGAATAATAAATAAATAAATGATTTATTTATCAGTTTAAGGAAGTGGTTGAAGGATAATCAAATAAATAATGATTTATTTAATTATTTATGGGTGATTTAGTCATATTTAACAAGGAATATTATTTAAATAAGATTTAAATAATTATTCCTAGAATATAATAAGATAAATAAAGATTTATCTAATTAATTTCTTTGTTTTGGGTTAAACATGACCAGGAAAATCAAACAAATATAGGTTTGTTTAATATTTCCTTTCGGGGTTTCCTGTTTAGACCATAAACAACCTAATAAATGTGTTTTATTAAGTTATTTTACATAGTGAAAGCAATTTTACTTAGGGTAAAATTGGTCTTACATGGTGTACTTGGGTCCATCTAATGATAGTAGGTTAGATGACCAAAAAATGGTGTATCAGCTCGATCCTTCAAAAATTAATTTGTCAAACTAGGGCTACATAAGCTTCGAGGAGTAGCACGGGAAATTCCAAATACTTTTGGGTTGAACTTTTGCAAATCCTACTTCTAATCCATTAACTAAATTATGCAGAATCAATAGAAATAAATTTACAAAGAAAACCTTTCAGCAAGATGACACCAAGCCACTCTGGGTATTGGATTCACTCAAAAAAATATTCGCCAAAACTTTGACAGAAAAAATTAAATCATGTGTTGCAATCAATCTCAAAAAGATATTAAAAGATAAGTATGTTCCTGTGATTGAATTCCAATGCTTAGAAAATAGAAAGAATGATGCTCTATTGTGCCTTTGAATCTGTTTCCTTTACTGAAAATATCTCATTCTTGTATTAGAACAATTACATTCATGTACCGATATGGGTTTCATTCCTGCACTGGAGTACTCTGTTCTGGTACTAGAACGCTCAGTTTCTGTACTGGAAAGTTTTCTTCATGTATTGGAATGTTATGTTCCTATACTGTAACACTCTATTCCTACACTTAGAACTCGTTGTTCCTTCACTAGAGCAGGTTTAATTTCAACCACCCTTCACTCATATATTGATGTGCTACAACTACTAAACTAGAAATTAGCAAAAAAAGAAAGAAAACTTCAACTTGAACTTTAATGAAAAAGACTCCTAATCCAAAACAAGTGTTCAATGAAAAGATAATTGAAAAGACTTAATGGAATTCTCGCAATATTAGAAAGGAAAAAACTCTTATGTTATAAATAAAAGTACATTATCCAAAAGATGAAACTTAAACCTCTTTAGATCTCTGTCACAACGTGATACATATACTCTGCTTAAAAAACTAATTTCATAAAGTCTTTAAGCTTAGAAAAAGGCCATAAACGATTCCTATACTTAGTGATATTTAGTTTATGATCATTTGAGGAAATCGTTACATTTGAAAATTATCAACAGAGATATCATCACTCAGCCATAACTCGTATTTATATCAGGGTATGTTGTGCTATAAAAGGAAATAAATCTTATTTTCAAATTTAAACCATTAAACTCGTAACCATGTCTAATATTTCATAAATAACTCAAAAAACATTCTTAGAAAAGAAAAGAAACATTGTGATGCTTCAAGAAAGAACAAAATACCGGAACTAGAAATGAAAATCCACTCAACACACACAAGGCCTCCTCAGATCTAAGATCACACATAAAACAAATACATTCCCAAGGGTTTCACCAATTTGCAAGCTCAAGCATAAAGAAATCACTATGTTCACACTAGCATAACTCTATCTAAGCACACCACAAAAATGGGGAGAACGAGCTGGGTTGGATGGGTCCAAGCCAACCAATTCGTTTCCCTTTACAAAAACTTTGAACTCAAATGCGTGAAGGGAGCATTAAAAATAATGACATGAATAGGAAATCAATGAAACTAGCATTAGCTCCTTCTTTATTCAAAATCTTCTGCAAATATACAGAGTAAAACCATATATCCAACCCAGAGGGATAGGGCGATACAAGATTACAAGATTACAAAAACAACGTATCAAAGTTCTTCACAGTATCACTAGATAAACCTATCCTAGGATCCCTAAATTTTACATATATGTTCAACTCTTGGACACAATGAAAACTTAACTAGAAAAATGCATTGAGCGGCGAACGACCTCCATCTTAGCATAACCATAATGCTTCAAGCCTGATATGGAACAAACCTTAAACGGTAGATGCACGTCATTCCTTAATAACAGTGATATTTTTGGAGTAAATCTGGAATGAATTGGTTGACTGTCCACCTAGTACAGGAACGACGGATGGTACAAGAACATTATATCCTGCAACAACCAAATCTAACTTTGAGTAATGATATTTAATCACCACACCTTAAGGAAATATGAATATATAAGTTACAAATAAATATAATCCTATTCAACTTCTTTAATGATTAATAAGCCTCTATGATCCACATCCAAGAAAATCACAAAAATTAACAAAGAATCATGTGTAAAGGGTTTAATTTAATTGTAAAGTAGGGGTTTCGGTAGCATGATTTAGGATAAAGGTACGGTTAAAAGAAGACAATTATGGCAACCAAAAATCAATTCATCTAGTCCCTTTACATCTATAAAATATATCAATTTGATATCTTTACCCCTATTAAAATTTAATAAGAAAATCTAAGGAACCTAATTCAACCTTCATTGATTGGTAGTGCAAGGGTCTCGGTGATTTTGTGAAAAATTTACTAAAATATATCCTTTATCATATCATCACTAATGTTGCAAACTATGATTGTAGAGTCAAAATTTAAATCAAAGAACCCTACTCATCTGAAGATGCCATTAATTAGTTTATCTTGATAGAGAGTTCTTATATAATTTTTTTGTTGTTATGGGAGACTACAGAGCTATGACACCTAAGCTGCAAGTCCCCAACAACAATTTAACAAAAAACAAGGTGAAATAATGCTCCCACCCAAAGTTGAAATTGAAACTATCATTTACATTGAAGAAACAAATTAACTTGGTCCCTCTAGCTCAAATACTCACAAGTGGTATGAATACCACAAGCATGACTCTCATAACACAAATGGATGATAAAAATTTAAGCAATTAAATGCAAATAAAGGACAAATTAACATACCTCTGAAACCTAAAATTGTTGTCATGGATGTAAATTCTAAACTTGGGATGTATAAAGACCCTATGATTGAGCATGATTCATGACCCTCTTAAATCCTCTAAGAAGAAAGAGAAAGCTTGCACCAACCCTTATTATAGTTATTTTACTCCAAATATTACACAAATGATTTAACTTTTTGAATATACCCCAAAAACTACCAAATATTGATAAAAGCAATATCAGTCTCTCACCCTAAGAAGGTGTACACTTCATTTGATTTTTTTTCACAACATCATTTACCTTCATACCATTATTCTAGTGCATTGGGTAGGTCTCTCACAATACTAACCTACACTAACCCTTTGTCTCATCTACAATGTCGGTCCCTTGCCTTCTCCCTAGATTGGAGCCATATCCCAAACCTAGTGGGAAGCTCCTCCCAAGTATTTTTCCATTCTCCTCACCATTCTACACAATATGAGATGTTACATGTCTCCCCTTCCACTTCTCTGATTCAAAACCTATACTTGTGTCTCCAAGATTCCTTACATGCTTATTCTTTGGCCAGATCTTGACTAGAGGGATCATATGGTTAAGGCCCTTTCCAATTTCTCTCTCAAGCTTTCCCAAACTTGAGCCCCTTCTCTTTCTTTCAGTCACTCTTATGTTCCTTCCTTAAATCAATGAAAGGCCCATATGGTGAAATCACTCTCCATTGATATTTCTAACAATGACTTCACCATTAAATGGGTCATTTCCAATTTTAGATCTAGTTTTAACATCATAAAAGTTCATCCCTGCCATGCCTTACATGATAACTTACATTCTCCTACTCATTAGACTCTTTAAGGATTCAACAAATCCAATACCAAACCTCTCAAAGTTGTTGTGATCCATTTAATTCTTGGCCCCAAGATAATCGATCATAGGTTTTTTGGTACTCCCCGAAGACTCATAGCACATAATCCCCTGTGGTTTCCCTTAGTGGGATGGAATGATGGTCATTCCCTATACCTTCATAAGTTGGGTCTTCAACTTACATAAAGGAAAGAATTATTACATCCAATGAGCTCCCACTAATTTCTTACTCTAATCTAAGCTTTCTCTTGAGGTTTGTCCATTAATCAATCTTATGTAGTTTATAAGGTTCTTTAAGGCCTCATATTTTTCTCCATCAATTTCCAAAGTTCACTTAAATATGTAGGAACCTTCCTCTACCCTAACCTACCTCTTCTCCTCAAATTTCTTAGTGTTGTTTCAAGCACCTTGTTGGGTCATCCTATCCTCTTGATCCTTTCTCTTTTCTCCTTCTACCATGACTTACTTGGGGTAGTCCCTCCTCTCCTTTCATCTAGATTCTTGTGCCCTTATTTGGTCCTTTCCTCTAGAGTATTCTCTTATCTTTGTCCCCTAGACTTGAGGAAAACCTTACCTTTTGTTCCTTGCCTTAATTCCTTGGTGGATGAAACTTATCCTAGCCTAAGAAATTATCCATATTTTACTATGATTTACCATGTTGAATGAACCCACAACTTAGATTGGGACATCTGTAGGGTCAACTTAGGTCTTTCGTTAGTATTATCAACCTTAGGGAATTGACATCATCACGTTAATGAATTCCTTTTGCCTTGAGTTTGTCGCAAATTTGATTGTACTATATGCTTTACGAAAACCTTCTAGTAGTTCCCCTCATTTAACAGATGGTACCCAATGTAAACTCATTAGTGTTGATTATAGTGCATGCCTTGATAGGGATGTTGAGTGAGCCATGCACTTAACCACGTGAGTAAGCCCACTATATACACTTTAACTTGTTGTAATCTTTCTCTAGATGTATGTTCCAAAACACACTTCATTCTTAAGGCGAGTAATGTGGAACTCTAGTCACTCTATAATATATTTCCTATCTTTGAATAGTACAAGTAAAAATCAATTCACGTTGCTAATCAAGTTTTGTCATCCCTTAAGGGGAAGTAACATCAACAATCTATCCTTATCTCAACTCAACAGTTAATTATTCTTACTTGTGTTATAAAGCCTTTTAGTTTGGTTAAATTCTCCTAAATAAGGAATCCTTCAACCATCAACATTGATACTATGAGGGGTTTCCTTAATACTTAATTGCAAAAAGCCATTAAGTCCCATTTTTTGCTAGAGCATATAAGCTAACATCAAGAACAAATTAGTATTTTGAACTCCACATAGAATCATTGGCCCCATGTATCCACCGTACTGCCAATAAATGATAAAACAACCTATCCCTTCCACATTATTGAGGCTCTCCTAGAGGCAACATTATAACAAAATACCAAAAATGAGATATATTCTAAACATCTATTATTGTTGATAATTTTAAGCTTAAAAGGTAGGGAACTTGCTTCTTGATAATATGATTTGATTCTAAGATGTTAATTTAGGGATTGATTGAGGTATGGATATAGAAACATGAATATATAAATAAAGAAAATAAGGAAAAAAATGCATACAAAGAAAAATAGAACATAATGATGTTTGTATTACAATGTAAATGCTCAATGAGGGAGTGTTAAAAGCAAACACAAAAAGGGGAGAGAGAAACACCCACTCAAATAACACATTTTGATGGATACAGAAGAATCAAATCAAAGAAGAGAGAATCATTGACTATTTGCTAAGTTTCTCTAAGATATATTTTAAACATATGATCACATTTAAATTACAACAATGTTTGTTAAGTTGTTGAAGGTGATTTAGTTTTGTAATTAAAGGGAGTTTTTCAATGTCTTCTTGATGCACTATGCGCAAATGTTGGCATGTATGTAATGACGTGAAAAGTTGGTAAGGCTTCCATAATATCCTTGACAATGATTGCCACTCCTTGTATGCACAAGAGATAATGAGTGTGCATATGTGACATTGAGCATGTGCCTAGAGTGGGTGCAGGGGATACTAACTGGGTGTGCAAGATGCTTAATGTGCACATGCCTTGTAGTATGTGTATAGACATATTGAAGTTGATGAGCCTAGTGTTTTTTGCCTCAAATGTTGTGGAAGATTTTGGTTGTTGCACTTTGACAAGAAATTACTAGAGGTGTTGCCGCTTAGGCCTCATGATGGTGCTATGTGCCTCAATGTTAAAGTGCAAAGGTTGGTCTAATTGGAGGAAGATGATGTATACAATGTGTGTTTTTTGGCATGCACAAGGCTATGCAAATTATATATCTATGATTGCACTCAGATCATAATGTTAAAAAATTATTTATAAATTTATTTTTGGTGGAAACATTGTTTATAATAAACTTATAAATTTTCATTTAACTAAACTATCAAAATATAAGTGATGTTTCAAGATCATCAAAATCATTGATGTGTAATCATTAAAAGAATTTTGTATTTGAAGTTTTAAAGAGTTTTGTATTTGAAACTTTACAGTGATACAACTCCAATCACCTCACTACTTACCATCTAACTTTTATAAAAACAAATTTAAATAGGACCACCAAATTTGATGGCTAAGTTGGGAAAGGTATGTAAGAATAAGAGGAGTTATGGAATCAATTAATTAAAATAAATAAATAAATAAAACCACTAAATTTGATGGCTAAGTTGGGAAAGACATATAAGAATAAGAGTAGTTATGGAATCAATTAAATAGAAAATAAATATTGATGGCCATATTGATGGCTAAGTTGGGAAAGGCATGTAAGAATAAGAGGAGCCATGGAATCAATTAATTAGGGGGAAACACTTAAGTAGAATATGGGAATGGGGCAAAAGGCCAGTGGGAACAAGATGTCCCCTCACCCCACTCGATGCGACCTAACTTCCTTGCTTGTAGCAGAGTTTGCCTCTATTGAATGGTCTCCCATGTGATTAGGAGAATCTCGTGGCTCGCAGCAAGGGGGACCTCTATCTATGGACCCCATGTGACCCTGACTTGTTTTCCCCAACATAGTGAATGCGTTGACAAAAGCTTTGGTCGAGTTCCACTAGAGATAATCACTGTTCCGTTTGGGGGTGGCAGCGGGAATTCCGAATGAGTACCATTACCATAGTCTGCTGTGCCCAAAAGCAGCCAGTAATTAAATACCCTCGTTTCTGTTTAATTTTTATTTTTTTAATACAACTTTAGTGGTTACGGTGATAATTGCACTTGACATACAACGGAGGGGGGACGGGGAGAGAAAAAAAACAAAGGGCGAGTGGCGTATGGGTGTGGGAGGAGATCTTGTGTAGGCCCCACCAATAACAAGAAGTGATTTTTCATGCAATTAATGCCCGCGTCTATCGTTTTCGTATGGTAAGGCATCTCTGGTTACTGTAATAATTGGGGTGGGTCCCATCGCCACGACCGATAAAACTGGACATCCAATGGATAATTATTTAATTGTAAATGATGAACAGCAAGAAATGAGAAAATTGAAAATGAAAGGGTAAAGCAGAATATGAAGAAGAAAAGGCTGTGTAATTACGTTCTTATTGCTGCTCTTTCTCTTTGTGTCAAGTGGGGGCTCTGCTCTGCTCTGGATTAAAACGCACAATACATTTCTTGCAATTCACCCCAAAGAAACCCATCACAAGATCTGCAGTGCCAAGAACAGGAACACAAGGGTGATCTATAGAACTTGACATATATATATAGATTTCACAATCTGTTTTTCAATCACAGCAGGGACTTCAAATTTTTGTTGCAGAATAAGAGAGAAATGGCAGTGCAAGCTCAATACAGCAACACCAACAATGTTCTTGTGCAGGACATGAGGAACAGGTATGGTTTTTTTTATTTTGATTGATATTTCAAATCTGGTCTTGATTGAATTTGGTACACTGTTGATTTGATATGTGTTAATCAATGGCCTTTTGGGTTGTTTGGTGACTGATGGCAGGATGAGAAATGTGTTTGGAGGTGAGAATGGGACACCCAACTTTCCTGTTCTGTTTGCACCTGTCAATGTGCTGGAAGACTTGCAGCTTCAATATGCTGCAGGTTCTAATGGAGCTTCGGGCCAGCTTCAGCTTTTTAGTCCATGTGAGTTGGGATTCAGTGAATGGGTTCTTGAATTCTTGGGCTTATTGCAGAACCCATGTTTTTGAATTTCAGTTGGTAATGTTTGTTGTGATTTTGTCTATGCAGTTCCTGTTGCTTCTAATGACCCTGCTCCCAGCCTTTACCAAAATCCCAAGAAGAGGATGAGAGAAACAGAGGCAAACCAAATTCCTGGCAATAATTTTCTCCAAACGCAGGCCCTTCCTAACCCAACACCGGTGTCCACTGGATTGAGATTGGCATATGATGATGAAGAGCCCAACTCCTCTGTGACATCTGAGAGCCTTGGCAACCTTACTTTCTTGGGTGCTCTGAATGAAGATTTGGCAACAGAAATGGAGCGCCAGAAGAATGAGTTTGAGCACTACTTGAGACTTCAGGTTTGTTGTTTCAACTCTGTCTGAATTCCTTGGAACCATCAGTGAAGTGCATCTTTTCATAAATGAGTATTAAGTGGATATTAATTGGATACTCATCCTTTTATAATGTCTACAGGAAGAGCACTTGGCACAGGGTCTCAAGGAGATGAAGCAAAGACACCTGGCATCGTACCTTGGTGCCATAGAGGAAGGACTGGGGCGCAGGCTGAGGGAGAAGGACATGGAAATTGAGAATGTGAACAGGAAGAATAAAGAACTAATGGAGAAGGTTAAACAGGTGGCCATTGAAGCTCAATCATGGCATAACAGGGCCAAGTATAATGAAGCAATGGTTAATGCTCTCCGAACCAATCTGCAGCAGGCTGTTGTCCAGAGTAGAGAACAGAGCAAGGAGGGCTGTGGGGATAGTGAAGTTGACGATGCAGCTTCTTCCCATTATGGGGATAATCCTAACAATTACAATATTAACAATATGTCTGATGTCTTCAAACAGAACAAGGAGCTCAAAGAGCAGAGGAGTTGCAGGATTTGCAGGAACAACGATGTATCTATTTTGCTGTTGCCCTGTAGACATCTTTGCCTATGCAAAGACTGTGAGAATTTGCTTGATGTTTGTCCCCTGTGTCGCTCGCTGAAGAGTGCCAGCGTCCAGGTTTACATGTCCTGAAGAAGTGTAGTACTTGGCAACATTTTGGCAATTTTTGTCCATATGCCAAGCCTAGATTCTGCATACCTTATCTGGTTTTCATCGAGAAAATTGGTTTTTCTTGTGTGTTACAGGTGTTGCTAACTGCTAGATGCAGAAGAAGCCTCTGTAAGTCAATATCCATTTATTTCTAAATCTTTATTTATCCCATTGCCCAGATGATATGCATTTTCCTGGCTTAGCATTACTGTTTCTCCAAACTTGGGCATTGCATATGGCATGAATGCATCATCATATATTCGCAGAGCAGAGGTTCTTTGATTGCTATGGTCTATAGTTGTGATGCGATGGTGAGAAGATTCAAATTAATGACTGTAATCAAATAATAACACTCTTGCATATGGTTGTATCAAGAAAAGTATGGAACTAGATTTAGTAAGAAAAGTATGGATCTAGATTTAGTATGAATCCAGAGGGATCAAACAAGACCAGGTGCTTAATATAATTGGGGGAAAAGATAGCTCTATGCTAATGTGATTCTACAAACATTTTGATTTAATTCTCTCTGATTTGTAGAAATTGAGTGACTTGTTTGTTGGGAGAAGAAGATACAACAGAGGTTTATTCGGTTGAAGTCATTAATGATTTGAACTTCAGTTAAAACAGCTGGCCTTGGAATTGTTTTTAGTGTGCCTTTTTGGATGTCCAGTATATTTTTTGTTTAATTTTTTTAAAATTTGACAGGAATTTATTGAAATCACAAGTTTGTTAGGTAATCTTTGCACAATCAACATGTTCTAGAGATTTTTCAGAGTGTTGAATCCAGATATACAATAAAAAACTAGTTTAAATAATGAAATCAATATTTCCCCTCACTTTTTTCACACACAAAAAACTCCAAATAAATTACACAATAAACCACTCCATTAAATTTTGTGGAATACTATCAACTACATTGATTAATTAAACCATGAATTATGACTTAGAAAATTTGATTAATCAGACTCAAAAACATAACAATTTTCAGGATCTTTTGTTCTATCTCCGAAGTCTTGGAGAAATTAGTCGGCCTTTGCATAAACATGATTTTAATACTGTTTTCTTACTTATAATTTAAGCATAATTTTCCAAGTCCATTAAAAAAACCTGGCAGAAGGCAATGGAGGTTGTCAGTTAAAGATTTTAGGTTGTGTTTTAACTTAAAAAATAAAAACACCCCGAGTATAACAAAAATCAAGGGCATTCTGTAATATTTAATAGTAGGTGTCACCATCACCAACATATCTATCATAAGGTGACAGTTTTGGTGAAAATTCATTATATTCCCATGTGAGAGTGACTCCTTTATTTTTAATGGAAGAAGGATTTGACATTGACTTTAATTTATATTAACCTTTATGCCCACCTAGTATCATTATATATGCCAAAACAGGACGATAAGGTTGATGCCAATTAAAGATTTGGTAACCATCATATCTTGCAGAAATACCAGGCAAGCTTATTATTGTTGCTATTGTTTCTTCACAAGTAAAAAATAACTTTATGCTGTAAATTTAAATATTTGCTATATGCAGAGCGTTTTGAATAACTTATTTTGAAGTTTATGATGTTTATTATGGGTTTGATAATAAAATCTCACTATTAACCAACTTTTTTCAGAGTTAGTTTTTGTCTTTATTTTTTAAGCTAATTAGAGGAACTAAGAGGCTTTGGCTATTATATAAAGAATTCCACTTTATTCAACTAATTCATATAAAGAATTTCACATTATCCAACTAACACCAAGGCTTTGGCTATTATATAAAGAATTCCACTTTATTCAACTAATTCATATAAAGAATTTCACATTATCCAACTAACACCATTAATAAGGAAAACAAGTTTAGATTAGCTGGAAATATTGATACAAAATAAATTGGATGATTATACAATATGGGAAGCATGGTAGCTATAACTACTTGAAATAAGATTTGTAGTTTTTATTTTGTGGTGGAGTATGTTTCATTATCTTTATATTATTTTTTACATTACTAATTGATATATTAAAAACTATTTTAGTGCAATGTTGTTGTTTTAATTCAACTTTTTACACAATAGCTTGAGTTTCAAGATATTTTTCACTTTTGTAACATCATGCCTTTATGGATTTCTGCAAGTTATATTTGTGGACTCTAGAAAGTTGTTTTTACTTGTAATTAGAATTTGTAATTTCCATATTTTATGATTGTGTATCTTATGAAACCTTAGGACTTGATATTGTGGTTTTCTTGGGGCAACCAAATTGGCCTTGTCTTTTCTCTTGAGTCGTGTATCTCTTGAGTCGTCAAAAACTTTATGTAGTCTTTGTAGTCCAATGAAGTCTTCAATTGAATTATGTCATAGTGCAAGATTGATTGTTCAAATCATGGACTTGGTCACACAATCTATTTAGAGCCCAATAATTAATTAGCATCACATATATGTACACTATACTCTAGTGATGTGCATAAATTACTTTTGAGGTGTTGCAATCGATTTAGGATCCTATTAAATTAAACTTGCTTAAGCTTTCCTTTTATCCCTTTCTGAAACATTTTTGGCCCTTATAGAAGCACCTCTAGCTACTTTTCAATTACATGTGTCCCACTTTGACCTTTTCCAAATATTTTTCATGTGTAAAATTCATAACACTAAACCACTTCTTGACCTTGGATTCCTTTTAAGTTTGGATCCTTAGAGTGTACATGCCCTAAATTGTGCATCTATGTTAGGATTATGTGGTACAATAATGTGTTAGGGGTGGAATTGCACACTCTATAAGATTGAGCATTTTTTTGTCTCAATGACAAATAGTGACTTAACTAGGTTAGTTTAGAACATAACTTTGTGACAAAGACATCATTTTTCCCTTTTCCTATTGCAAAGCCTTCTTGAACAATTGATAACATTACTTCTTTGCTAAGTGAAGTTTTGTCCTTGTCCACCATGTATTAAAGGTTAATTCAGGTGTAATGTCGTGATATTAGAGGCTTGAGGGCTATTTCACATTCTAAACTAGTTTGTAAAGGGTTTTTCATCCACACCTATTGTAGGGATTCATTGTGCACCTACTATCCCTTCAAAGTCACATTACGCTCCTCCCAACTCAAATACCACTAGTTGTATGTTACTTGAACAACTAAAGTTTGAAATTTGCAATTTCTATGTGTCATGGCAAACGAAAATACAAAACACTCCTACACACCTAAGTGAAAATCGAATATTCTCCTCCCAACCATCCACCCATGGTCCAACTACATTAATTTGGAATACTTTACCTTAACCTTTTTTTCCTTTTGAGAAATGGTGAAATTGACAACTAGGTTAGGCTCATACTTACATGACATGTGATCAATTCTGACTGCTATCACTATAACCTCTAGTCATACCAACACAACCCCTTGCATGGCACACGACTAATCAGGGTTTCGAACTGGTGATGTCAGAAGTAGTGCCTTAACAATACAATTTATAGCCAACTAATCTACACCTCGGGGAATACTCTACCTTAGTCTTGATAACTCTTTTGATTAGCCATTTGATTACTAAGAATATCACCCTCAATTTGCTTCAATTATTTCTTTAAGATCTCATCATCCTTGAATTTGGATTTTTCAAACTATTTTTGATACTTATAACCATTTCAATAATTTTTGGGACTCACTTTTCTTAATTTTTTTCCTTGACTTAAGTTGTTAATATTCCTTTCTTGGTGGGTTGGTTTCCTTTCCTTATCATATGCCACTAGCTAAACTTGAGGTATTGTGAGAGTTGAAGCCTTAAGAGACCTATTTTTAGGGTTGGGTGTTTTCACTTTTATGTTCTTTTCAACTATAAATATGTGCCTTAAGTCTAAAGTTGTTTTTATTCTTATGTTGTTTTAAACTATAAATATATGCATTTCTTCACATTTTTCCTCCTCTCCACCTCTTGGATTTGTTTACATGTATCATCACTAGGGTTTTCTTGATCTTGTCATTGTTCTCTTGAGTTATTGTGGTGATTTGTTCTCTTTTCTCTCTTTCACCTTCCTCATACCCTTAGGGAAGTTCCCCTTATTTCTTTGTAATTTTATTATGAATTGAATTGTCTTTAGGCTTATTTGTACACATTAGGTTCTAGACTTCGCCAATAATCTTCAAAATAAATGGGAATTCAATCTCCTACACTCGTGCTAGCTTGGAGCTTAACATTTTCTACTTTAGAACCATTTTAGTTTTTGTTTTCTATCTTGGTGTTATTATTTGTAATATTTCAGCCCATCTTTTGCCATATTCACAACATTTTTGGGTTTACATCAGCGAGAATCCATTAGGAATTATAAGGTAGGAAACTCTCCTTCCTATCAAGGGCATTAGGATACGTCTTTTAGAATATGCTTTTGCACTATGCTATTTTTGGCATCCTTTTAGATGTATGGTTAATTTTAGCACCTTTGTATATATCGTGGAGGAAGAGCAACCTAATTCCTTTATGTATGTGGAATATATGGATACTAAATACAATTGCATGCTTTTGATCTCTTTGCATAATTAAATTGTTGTAAACTTATTCCATTGCATATGTGATCACTAATACTTAGTGATCAGATAGTAAGGGTTTCAAAGCTCATTTAGGGGAATTCATTAATTTTTCAAGAACAAAGTAGTCATTTTCTTTTAGGATCTAAAACCTACAAAAAATAAATGTTGATAATAAACCTCATTTGTCATTATCACTTTTTTCTTTTTCATTCACAATTTTGGATGAAAGAAAATATTTTCTTTTCACTCTCTCTACCCTCTTTATTTTCATTTTTCTAACCTAGTGTACACCATCTTAGACATGAATGTCATTAAGGGTTAATAAACCAACTACTCTCTTTCCTACTCTTTATTTGGTTTCTTTCTTAAGTTGATTCAAGTAGTCTAGGTAAATTTGGTTCAAGTTATCCCCATTCATAATCAGTAGATGCACTTAAAAGTTCCCTTTAATTCAAATAAATAAATTTAATTTAATTTAACTTTTAGTTTTTTTTCCCCTCCAACTTTTCATAGTTCTTATTGAAAACTAAGTGGAAAATCCTTCATGTTACTAAGTTTTAGTTTCTTAATCTCAACACCCCCTATGCAAGGTAGAATGTCACTTTTCGTAGGGTTCACAAGCCAAACCCCTAGGTTACTAGGCCACCCAAAGTATTTAGGTGAACATAATAAAATAGTCGCATGGAAGTGGGTCCCCTATCACACAAACAAGGGAGTCTCATAGACCAAATTGGTGTCTAGCTTAGCTATGAACTGAGTTAAATTAGATTAGTAACCTTTCCTATGCTGAGTGGTGTAATTCCCTAACCCAAGCAATCATTTATTTATATCTATTCCAACTATGCCATATCAACTAGTCCCAAATAATTAATGCATGAAAACATAGTAGGTGCACCTTTTTAATTTTTTCTTGTGGTGAATATTTGATTGTTTTGTAAATCAATAATTTTATGTTTTTTTCTACATTTTTCTTTGATTCAATCTTCTTGCAATGTTAAATTTAGTTTTTAAATGTAAAAGTCACGCCTTTGCACATTTAGTCTCCAATAATTAGGCTCAAATTTACATTCCATATTAACTCTTCGGTGATTCCTTTCTTATCCCAAAAAATATTTTGGTGATCATGGTGGTAAAGTTTCACACATTTTCCTTATTTTTTATTGTCTTTTTTCACAATGAGAAACTTTTAGTCTTTGATCTCTTTCCTTTTGGTTCTCTTTTTCTTTTCTCATTTATATCACCCCTTATTTTAGGTTTTCCTCATAGAAGGATAGGCTTTGGACTTGAGTTATTTTTTATGGTGTCTCTTGTATAATTCTAATCAAAACTAGAAAATCACTTAGGCAAGGAAACATAATACATGAGTAGTGTTTTTATGTTAGCCAACACTCAAGATGCTCCCATAAGAGATCTCAATGGACCAAGAAATAAAAATGTTGAGCCAAAATTTCATGGGAAAAGGCCTTAAATCATCATGCTTAGAGTTCATAAACAAACCTAAATATGTATTAACATTGATACATTGTGATGTAGTTTACTTAATGTTTCAATATGATAAATTGTGTCTTCCTTTAGAATAATAATAATTTCATCAAATCTATGTGCTAATCTTAAAGAAGGTGATTAAATGTTAACATTGTATTATACACTATCTTATACAACTATAGTCTTAGTGTTCACAAGGTTTTGTTATGTTTAGTACGAAGTTGTGTTTCAATATTTGATCAAGTTTCTTACCATGGACAAGCAAAAGTACAACATGTTCAAGAGACATTACGTAGAAATAATAAATAACTCACAAATTGTGTAAATGCTAACTATATTAACTAGAAAACTAGAAATGTACAATAGTTTATAATATAATGCACCCCACCTTGTATTGGATTTGATAAAGAAGATATTTATGATTCTAATGACACCACAACTAATTTATATCTCTTGGGTTCACGCTTTAGTTTGCAACACTTTAACTCACTAGTATTTTCTTATCAGGTCAATTCATCAATCACATGCACACACACACACATCGTTGTTTAGTGAGTGCTAAAATTACATCATGTTTATGATAATACTTGTTTACCTCCTCCATTCCAACACCATAAAATATGGTTTGTTTATTCAAGGTTATTATTGGTGCACAACTAATGAAGATTAAGCTTGACTATCAAAGTTGACCAAGTTATCACATCTCCAAGAATTGGTTCCATGTTAGCAATATACAATCCATCTTCATTTGTGCCATGTTAGCTTCTACACTTTGGTAGGTTTGCAACTAGTTTTCTCTATGTTATCATGATTTCCTAAGGTTCATGATTGTATTGAAATCCTGATGTGCTAAACAGTCCCACACTTGACTAAGCCATGCTTGCACTAGGTATGATATAAATTATCCCTATAACTTTCCCTATTAATCCCATGTTAAATGATTTTCAATGTGCTCATATTTTCCATTGTATTTTCCAACACGCCCTCATTAGAAAATTATTTTGCTTCATACGAAACATTGCTCTAATTTTTCAAAATTATCTCTCCTTAGAGGCTTTAGTAACAATATTAATTACTTGTCTAGTTATTTTATAATACTTCATCTAAATTCGGCCTTCCTATTTCAATTATCTCAAACAATGTATATGTATCTTAATAAGCTCATTGTATTGGTGATTGTTTGCATTCTTCACGCATTGTAAAACTCCTTGATGATCACAGAAGAGAACTGCAGGTTTCTACTATGCTAATAATATTTTCAACCGAACTCCTTTGTATTGTACATTCAATCATCCCTGATAAATGGATTTTTTTGCAAACAAAACAATTGTACCTTTCTTCTTGCAAATAATAACAATTGAACCAACATTAAAAGTAAACCATAATTTAGATTTTATGTCATCAACACAACCCGCCTAGTGAAAATATATGAACTCTAATAACAATTTATAATTATTACTTATGGTATACTCCATTCCAAAACTCTATATGTACATTAGGGGAATTTTGAGGTAAAAATGGGTCTGGAAATAAAAAAAATGTATTAAAAAAATTAATTTTAAGAGAACCAATAGGATTCAAGATGATGCATGAAGAAGAAAGATAATTTTTTAATTGTATGTTCGGCTTTTCTCCTTTAGGTTTACTCAAATGTCAAGTATAGACACCCATTGCATGTGGAATTAAATTCCACATCCAACGTGCACTCACTTTGCATACTTCTGAGAAGATCCACATGGAAAAAATAAAGATACATTAAAAAACACACTGAACATGTTTTTTTTAATGTATCTTCAATTTTTTTTCAATGTGGGTCTTCTCTTAAGTATGCAAAGTGGGTACTCATTAGATATCGAATTTAATTCCGCATCCAACAAGTGTTTACACTTGACATTTGAGTAAATCTATAAGGAGATAAACAAAAAATACAGTAAAAAAATAGTTTCATTTTCTTTTTCTTTAAAGATTTGTAATTCTTATTTTGTTATTTTAAATATTATTTTATTACTTTCCTTATAAGACCCATTTTATACCTAAAAATTTCCCCTAATGTTTAATGTAACCTGATATTCTCTTAGCTCACTTTGGTTCCATGTATCTTGAAACTATCACAACTACATAAGCAATGCTATGATAAAGTAACATTCAATTAAATTTGGCCACCTACCAATTATCTCTTTTGGGTGTTGCTAACTATCTTCCCTACTTCATCCCTTGTTATTTTAATGTCGGTATCCATTTGGTTATCACTTGGTTTGGTACATGGAAAGGTAATAGTGCAATATCCCAAAATCTTCATGTAAACTATATGTAGTAGGATTTATTTCACTATTATGATTTTAGGTTCACTACTACTTGCCCAAACTAGATAATCAACATAAAATCTAATTACATATAGCTTAACATCTAATAAATTTTTGCATAATTTACAAATTTAAGTGTTTAATATTCAAATAATTTAATGGAGAGGACTTGCACATGTACTATAAATTATCTAGAAAATAACATATAAACTTGTAACTTTAAACAATATCATAATTTTAACCCTCAAGTATAAATAAAGGATTCATGTGGAGAGGTAGGTACTGTGTCATTCTTTTGTTTAAGACAACCTATTTTTAGATTGAGGTATTGGATGATAATTAGTGTTTCAAGCCTTGTAAAATCACAACTATGGAATCTTCTTACGATCTAGGCACTCATACTTTTGAATGGGTTCTCTCTTAGTACTCAAGTTCCTAATATAATGTCGCATTCTTTTTTTTTATATGATTTATTTTAATTTTTTGGTTGAATACACCTAAGAATGAGTAATGGAAATGTTATCTATTAGTTACCACTGAATGCTTACCTTAATCTCAATGCTTAAGTTCTTCATGATCATTTTTTTTTTAATTGTTATTAATTATGTTATTCTATTAAAGGATATGATAACATGTAAATTTAATTTGACTCATTGGTATGATGATATTGGTCTTTTATTTATGTCATGTTATCGTAATTTATAATTTAATATGTTTTTTGGATATTTGGATATCATTATAATCTATTACTTATGATATCAATTTTACACATAGTTCACATTATATCAATTTATTATTATTGGTTATTTTATAGTTTTTTTGTTGACATATTTTGACAAAAAAACCCAAGATTTATATTTTATTTAAAATGCATGAAATGATATGTTAAGGGCCCAGGGGTCATAAAAAGTGAAATATATCTCTTAAAGATTTGAATATTCATAAAGGCATGGAACACCCCCACTTTATCATCTAATCAAACCAAACCTAATTAGTCACATATATTATATTTATATAAATGATAACCAATGTTATCATGCTGATAATTAAAAAAATGACCATTGAAAAGAGAATGAGATGGGAAAAGGTACGATGTCTATAAATGAAAAATGACTTAAAAAACACAATGATACTTCACAATGTATGATGCATCTATGAAAAAACTTTATGAATTCCATAAAGAAAAGATGATGAACAATGGTGACTATTCTTTACTAGTGGTAATGTGAGTCATATTAAAGGAGGGATAACATGTTGTAACAATTTTATTACTTATTTTGGTATTTATGAACCATCATATGGTAATATGGTTTCATTATTTTAAGGATAAATATTATCTGTCCTTGATGCCACAAAGGCACATGACATGGGATTGATACAACACTGGCCTTGTTTTACTGACGCCATAGGTAGATGGGTTGGTTTGACCTTTGTAAAATATGTATATAGGGAATCAACATTTGGAAAATTAATTCCTATAGGAGTGATCATCGAAGTATACCAAGAGGAACTGAATCGTAGTGGGATGTGATGTATGATTTCCAAGGAATGCCCATTACATATATGATAGTCATCAATCACCACAACACATGTATAAGGTATTAAATGGCAAGGCTAGTCGAGTAGCTCTCATGGACTTATGGTATGAGTCAAAGTTAAATTATGAGGGAATTTTCAAGAATGGAATAAGGGTGTAGGTGGGAAGGTGTGTAGAACCATATGGAGTTTGAATCTTGACTAGACATAATGAACACCATTTTATATTTTTGGAATTGTAGGAAGGACAAGCTCCAAACTTAGCTTTAATGATGGACATGCACTAACAATCACACCACACTCTCCACCCTATGAGCACAAAAAAACATTCACCATCCTAACCTCCACATTCTTATTTTTTCTTTTCATTTACCCATTCCTTATTCAGGGACCAATTGCTTATTAAATTCCTTGCAAAACCGACCCTCTATCTTATCATTTTTTCTCCCCTTACCATCATATTTGTGAGAATCCTAGTTCTATGATATATATACATGTGTGCATATCATATTAATCAACTATTATTTTCAAGACATGAGCATTGTTTTGAAACAATTAGATTTAAGTTGATTATAAGAAGAGGCTGCTAGATATACTAACTTGTCCAAGTTTTAGTGGCACTTTATAAGAGCATTAAAGATTACATTTATAGTGATAAGTTACAAAATCCAAATATGTTTTCCATATATATTGTGGCATTCCTAATAGGGTTGAGAAAATGGTATATGTTAGCACCTATATTCAAAGATACCCAATTGAATATATTTTTAATATCACTTGAAATTCATTCATAGATGTACATATGTGGAGGATTATACTGTAGTACATCAAATTATGTGTTATGTATGTGAAACATGAATTTAAGTTTATGAGGGATAGAGGATAAGGGATGTTGCCACACAAGAAAAACACATAAAATAGGATCATGTTTATTAAGTGTACAATAAGAGATACGGCGACAACTACCCACAAGAGTACCAAAAAAATCATGAGGATTATGGCACAGGAGTTCTTTGATGGTTCATTCAATTCCATGGACATGAAATAGAAGTTATTCTAGCATAGGTATGTTTAGGTTGGATCCATTGTTATTCTTGTTAAACTTCCTAATGAATTAAATATGATAATTAAGTTGTCATAACTAGGAAATGGAGTTTGTAATGGATTCAAATTAAAAAACCAAATGCTATGTAGCATGTTGGCATCAATTAAGAAAATCTAGAGAATGCACAAACCTTGTATGTCTTGCAATATTCACATAACTATTCTCTAAAACTGTTAAATTTCAACTTATAATTCCACTTGAAATATAGTATTTCTAATTCTACACTCAACCTTTCCCAACTATTAATATATGCCAATCTCGTAATATTTTGACATTACTGGTTATTCATAGTTGATATTTATTATAAGTTAATGCCATTTCTTGTTTCTATCAATGTTTTTTTCTTAAATATTGGCATTATTTTCCTTTTCATTTTACTTGCATATATTATTTCTTGTTATAGTGTTAAAATTTTTATTTGAAATGAGAATACCTTTGGTAGAATGGCAACAATTTTACATTATTTTAACCCTTTCATTTGACTCATTCTTTATGGCTTTGGGCAATGGAACTTTTTTTCTAGAAGGTTATAGAGGCATATTATAATTCCATTGAAAAATAACAAGTTTCAAAATAGAGAGGAGGAAGAGAGGAGGCTAATTGCATTACATTTCAAAACAATTTATAACAGGGCATACTTAGCACTAATTGTTTATGTCCAACCTCAACATGTGAATAAGGATGGTTTTCCTTTCCATGTTCACATTGATCGACCTTCCACAAAACAATATTGGCTTCATTGTATATGCTTATATGAAAGTATGACATTGGGGAGGATATTTCCTTTTTTTTTTTGGTGTTTCTCCAATCGAGTATGTAAATAAGCATTATTGCATGTTTGTTGTAGCATGAACCCATGAGAGTCTTCTTATAATGTGAAGAGATGAAATTCTCTAAAAATGAGACATCCTAAACCAAAGAAAACAACTTAATGACCCATGATATTGGTTCACGAGGATGTAATATCCCTTACTATCTAGTATTCTGTCAAAAGGAAGGAAAGGAACAAAGTGGACGTGTTCTTACTAAAGTGAGATCTATTCACACTAGGGATAATGTCAATGAGATGGCAAGAGGAATACATTTTTAGTCATAGGCATAACAACATGTTTGCAATGGATTTTAATTTTTATGGAAACAACTACAATGTATTTTGGTTTCTACTCACCTTATGAACGGAGGAAACACCATTTTTCTACAATATGAATTCATGAAAATCTTGTTTGTAGTATCCTTAAATACCATGCTGGAACTATTCCTTTATAATATGAATTCATGAAATGCTTATTTTTAGTTGCCTTATTCACGAAGTCAACATTGTTCTTCTCTGATATGAATTCATGAAAATGCTTGTTTGTAGGCCTATTTAGTAGGCTAGCATTATTCCTTTGTAATATGAATGCATGAAATGATTCTTTATAGTGGCCTTATTTATTGAGTCAACATTATTATTCTCTACTATGAATTAATAAAATTCTTATTTCTAGTGGCCTTATTTAGTAGGCCAAGTGTTATTGAAATAGAGGCCAAATTCATGAAATTTTCTACCATCGCAGTATCCTTTGCACTTCATTATTTCTTTTGACACACTTCAAAATGAAATTATTAATGCTAGATTCATATTAGAGGATGTAGTGTAGGACATAATTGTGACAAAGTTGGAAGCATTTTGACAATGGTTTTTGTCTTCCTCACCCATAAGGAAATCTTCATCCTTTTTTGTTCATGGTTCCCTCATGGAGATGGAGGAAATAAGGTGCTCAATTCTCTTAATGGTTTTTTTTCTTCCCTCGTTTAATTATGCATTTATTTTCGAAGTTATTTCATGTAATATTGTTCATCCATAGTGATTTTTTCCATTTTAATTTTTCTATGTTTGGCACATTCATCAATGATAGCTGAAGAAATTGACCATGTATGTTTGTGACAATAAAGAGTGATAACTAGCCATTTATTTTTGTGACACTAAAAGAGAGATATAAATGTTCAAGTTCATGGGTAACCTGATGCATTTTACATTATCAATGGAGGATGTCATGAAAAAAATATTCAAGTTCCATCAAAAGTTCCTCGAGAAAATTGATTTCATAAACTATTTCAATGATTAGTGATTGCAATTAAGTGATTCAATATATCACACTATTTGTTCATGATTTACTTATGTTATTTTCTTCTGCATTGAAATAACAATTATTTTGATATGTTATCCAAACTATTAGTAGTACATGGGTCAAAGCATGAAGTGACTTTCAACATTCAAACCAATCAACAAATGATTCCATTGAGTCCTAACATAATCACATCAAAATAATGCCTTAGGGAGGTGAGTGTTCAACACGGGTTCTGTGTTTTTATATGTCAACAACATATTAAATGTGTACAAATTACATGTTAATGTTGCTGTTATTTATAATTTCAAAATATGTATTAATTTCAAAATTATACAAAGCATAAAAATAAATCATTGATTTTATGCTAGTGTTATTTAAGGTCCATAATGCTTCTTTGACATGGATTGGTTTATTGGGAAACTTATAATACAAGAACACTCACACTATTAATTTTTGTGTTTGTAAATGAAAATTTATTTCCTCATAATTATGTAGTAGACCACTTATGTAATCCTACATGAGAGAGTGCACTTAAAACCCTAGGAATTAATGTATATTTCAAGCACCAAGCACAATTTGGACAATGGAATATATTCTACACTATGTGAAAACTTGAATTGGAGAAGAGCTTTTTCCTATGTGTAATCCCAAATTGGAGATGGGATTTTGTGAATGCTCAGATGTGAAGAGGATAAATATATGCAAACATGTTGCAAAGGCATATATGTACATTAAAGGAACACCCCCTTCCATTCCTTTGCGGACACTATAGTAGTAAGTCCAAAATTATTACTATTGACAACATCATTATCCCATTCTATAGTGTCATTGCATTATTACCCAACTACGACACTTTTCGAGATAAGCACAATGCTACTCCAATTAATGAAGGGGGTGATTAAAAAAACAATAATATCATAGATGAATTTAGCAAGTCATGGATATAAAATAAAAATAATGACAACATATTATAAAATAAGTGAACCAACAAAATAGTACCAACTAGTATAATCAAGATCAAATTAAATAGGAAAATAGGCTCCCATATATCGATTTATCCTTCGAACATCATCCACACTAAGGCCGATATGGCCTTTTTTTGAAGAGGAAATTCCATTTTAATTTCATACAATATGTAGGGAATCACAAACTAATAACATTGGTTTGATAAGAAAGGAAATATCACTCACATTCCATAAAAAATAATGCTTGCACAACTGTAATAGCTCCATCTTAACATTAAGAATTTCCTAATGTCAACAAGAATTGAACCTGGACAATGCATATTTAAGGCGGAACAAACTTACTGTCATAGTATTGAAAACATGAAAAAACATATAACAATATAAAAGACCATATAAATTTACTAATATAACCTCCTATGCATAATAACAACATTGATCAATAAAATAAAGGAGAAAAAAGGAAATGACACACCATATTTATGTGGTAAAATTCTAATTTGGAAAACATCCATGGCAAGGTAATATTATTTTTATTATCTTCAAAAGCCTCCAATCTTACAAAGAGAACGTCCAAAAATGTGTCACTACTTTACAATGATGTAACTATCATATTCAATTGTGTTGTATTCTTCATGGGACTCCCTAAACTCTATTGTATACCAAGAGATATTGAGGAATTACATCCTAATAATACAATTGGGATGGTGTAATTATACCTATTTATCTAATAGATTATTATAATGGTATTCTACTTCATGGTGAATGTGGGATCTATATATATATATATATTAAAATTAGAATGTATTTCGATATAACATAGACATTTTTACCTTAAAAATGGACACATTCTGATACTCTGCCTTAATATTAACTGGGGAGATGGAACACTTAGGGATGAATATGTCATTACATCAACACTCCCCCCTTAATGGCAATTTCTCACATTCCTAAAAAATTTGAAATTCGTATAGACTTCACATACATCATGGATTTGGTGAAGATATCCAAAGAGTTTTTAACATTGTCACTAGTAACAAAGCAACACTTTTCAGGAAGTATGAAAAAATAACACTGCTGAAGAAATTTGAACACTGTCACCAGAAACAATCAATACCCTTAAATAAGTCTGAGCATTTGCACTAGTAAGAAAGAAACATTTTTTGAGGAATTCTAAATAAAAAATGCCCCTTAATAATTTTGAACATGATCACCAACAATAAGAAACACTTTTGAATAATTTTAAACATTTTCACTAGTAAGAAGGCAACACTTTTAAGGAAACATGAACAAACAATACTCCTGAAGAAATTCAAATATTTTCACTAGAAATAAGAAATACTTATGAGGAACACTAAACGAATAACACTCTTGAATAATATATAACATTGTCACCAGTAACAAGTAATACTCCTAAATAAGTATGAACATTGTTGTGATCAATGTTGATCAAACACAAGAATATGTATAACTATATCTCCAAATAATAATGGATGATACCTAGTGATATGAAGTCCTCAAGCATCTATAAGATGCACTCTCTGACCACTCATCACTCTGATCGGCATAGTCTATCCTAATAGTCAGTACTAGACCATGGTTATGGAATTCACATCTTTGATGCAAATATTCGAAGGCATAAATTCCATGTTTCCAAGAGTTTTGATTCTTTGGTAAGTTCCTCTAATTCTTATGAGGATGATGATATGGCATAAATGTAGGCTAAGGTTATTATTTACTAACAAGGGTAAAATAACCATATTCATTAGCAATATTTATAAGGAATTATGCAATGAAATTTTCAATCATCTCCTCAATATGATCAAGGTAGGTAGCAAAGGGAAACTTTTCCAACAACCTAGTTTAAAATCCTTCTACAACAACTGGGATTCATCATGACTAGATGTAGGAAGTGGGGTAGCCATATTAGTATTATATCAAAGACATGGTCTATATGTATGTTTCTCAAGGTTAATAATATTAGGATTGTCTTGTTCATTCTTCCCAAGTATAGATTTCGTGTAGCCCATCATGCTTAACAATTGAGACCCAATGCCTATACTGTGCTTATCAAATTCAAGAGAAACATCATGGTGAGTGTTAAATAAAACATTAAATGAAATATAAACATCAACATCACTTGCCTTATAGTCAAATGGAGTAAGAACAATATCATTAGTGTATGAGTCTGGCTTCTTAACATCAATAGTTTCCATCTCAACATTATACAAATGATTGACTTCCAACTCAAGGTTATGTTTGTAGTGCTATAGGTTTTCAATAGTTTCATGATTTTTAATTAGTTGCATCAACAAGGAGTTGTGATTCTTCCTTCAAATCTTGATACTTGATACTAAGGTTGTTGGTAGAAACAAGAGGAATTTGGCTGACATGCTTGTTGAGGCCACTTAGGCCTACAATACTACCTGGAAGAACACCACTGGATTCACCCCCTTTAAGTTGGTCTATGGTAAGAAATCTATGCTGTACATTGAGTATGAATACAATGCATTAAGAATAACGACACAACTTGATTTGGACATCACAAAATCTTAGGAACAAATATTGCAATAGGTGAGTGCTCTTGATGAACTTAGGTTGTAGGCTCTGATACACATTAAATTAGTTCAATTACAAAGGAAATTTTGGCATGATAAGAAAATCAAGACGAGGACCTTCCAGGAGGGTGATTGGGCCCTCCTATATGATTCTAGGTTCAAGGACTTCAAAGGAAAATTCATTACTAAATGGATAGGTGCTTACCTAGTGGATAAATTCCATGATAATGGCTTGCTTCAGATTAGGACAATTGATGAAGAACAAATACCACTTCTAGTGAATGGCTATAGATTGATGTTTTATAAGAATCTCCCATTAGAGAAATTTTGAGGCAAAAAATGAGCCTAAAAAAGAAAATGTAAAAAAAAAAAATTATAAGAACCAATAGGATTCAATATGATGATGTTAACCATGGGGGATGATTCACCATTTTTGGAGTAAAATGTAAAAATATAAAAAGTAAAATAAAAGAATAAAAAAAAAACTATTTTTTCAACTTATCTCCCTACAATTTTACTCAAATTTTGAGTGGGAGCACTCATTGGATGTGGAATTTAATTTTGCATCCATGGAGAACTCATGTTGCATACTTTCAATGGACCGCACTGCACAAAAACTGTGAAATACAAGAAAAAATGTGATTGTAATCACATTTTCATGTATTTTACATTTTTCGTGTAGTAGGGACCATCGAAAGTATGCAACATGGGTAATCCTTGGATGAAAAATTAAATTCTACATTTAACGAGTGCTCCCACTTGAAATTTGAGTAAAATCGTATGGAGATAAGTTGAAACTAAGAGTTGAAAAATTAGTTTTTCATTTTTTCATTCCAAAACTTGTTAAGGTAATCTAAAATTATTTTATTATTTCCACTATTATTTTATAATATTCCTTAGGAGACCCATTTTATACCTCAACATTTCTCTAATTCCCTTTCAAGGGTTGAATTTAATGGTTCAATAAGTAAATACCTGAATGTGATTAAGAGCCTCAAGACTCCTAATCCATTTAACCCCTGATGAAGCGAAGGAAAAAAAGAAAAAAGAGACAAAACCCCCAGGTGAAATCATCCATGAGGCACCTAGGGTAGGATCATAGCTTGAAAACCTCCTTGAGGCAACCGATGATCCTGAAGAATAAAACCAAGAAAATAAAAATATCTCTAGGTGAAAACCTCCCTTGAGGCACCTAGGCCGAAACTAGTTAGGATGAAAACCTCAATGAGGAATCTTGTGGGTCTCAACATAAAAATAAAAATAAAAAGAGAAAAAAAGTGCAAACAAAAAAAGTCACTCTATTTCATTTATTCTAACAATGATGCAGGTGAAACATGATTCCAACAAGTAGTCAAGAAGATCATCCTACAATATAAGCACTCACCTTCAAGGCCTTCAACTATATTCTTTGCATCCATCCCACTCATTCTCTCACTTTTTCCAACCTTCCTCCATCATTCCAAGACCCCTTCATTCTTTTCAATCAATGTCCTGAAATGTTATAGTAAAGTTCTAGTATTGCTACAAGAAACTATTGATCACAGAAATAAGGTACACAATTGAAGTTTTCCATCTATCAAAAAGAGAGGAGGTATATAGAAGCCCCTGGCATAGACCCACTCCATCATCCTTCAATTTTCTCATCATTGTTACACTAACCATCCAAAAAAATTCAACCTTCCGCCTCTTTTTCACCTATCACCAACAAAAAAGCCTCTCCAATCACTACAAGCAACCTCACCTTCAATTATTAGAATTATTAAAGGAAACAATTAAAGGAAATTATGAGCATGAGGAGCTCATGTGGCTACTACAGGAAAACACACAGGCCTATAGAATCCTGCATAAGCCCTACAGACCCAAATTAACAGCATCAATCCAAGGAGATTTGTAGAACACCATACTCTGTATATGCCACAATTCTTAATTTCAATAAGGGAGATTAATTACTGATTATTTATGTCAAAAGAATTATAGGATGAAGGAATAGAGCGTCTTGAGCTGCATTTTGAATTTTTATTTCTCCTCAACATTATATAACAAACTTTCCATTTTCCCTTGTTTCAATAACCTCCATTGCACATAAAACCTCATAATCCTATAGCAGAGAATGGAAACTCCTTGTCATGCTCTAGTAAAATTTTATTGAAGCCATAAGGGGAGAATTCAACAGAAGGGAACATACATACCCCTCCAAAATTTATCAACACCATAATATTAGGAATTTTTTTGCAAACCATCAATGGTTATGATTTTTTGTAACGTTCAAGGGGTTTGATGATTAAATTGCCCAAGAATTTTCTTTGAATCTCCTATAGCGAGAGGGACATGATGCCATTACTATAGCTAGAAGCCTCATCATTTACTTAAATGAGGAATTTTTCAGTAGGGTCACAAAACTTCCCATGGGAGTAAGATGGAATGAAGAGGAAATATTTGAGGCCACTACAACAAAGAAAAAATTCTTTCTTCATGATGAAAAACCCATAAAAGACAAAATGGAGTAAGGAGGGAAAGCTTTCCCTACCTTTGGGATGAAGTAGCCTACCATGTTCCAAAATATATCATATGTGAATGGAGACTCAAAATTGTGTATACATACCAATTTAGGTTACTCTATCAACTCAAATTTCAAATATATTTTCCTATCCAAGAAAGACTAAAAATCCCTCATTTTCTTCTTCAATAAATCTAAGAAATGAGCCTAAGGGTGAAAGGAGGAAAGAACCAGTACCTAGAAAACCATGGATTGATAAACTTAATAGTCATAGATGCTTTAGAAGGCCTCCAAAACCATACTCCTTGGGCTAATTTTATAGATATGTACATAGAGGCATTTCTAGATAGCCAATCCCAACCTTAGTGGGAACTAGAAGGAGAAAAAACATAAGGAGAATCTGAGGAAGAGGAATCCGGGATCGATGAAAAATAATCAAAGGGAAAATCAAAAGAAGAAGCAGAAAAAGAAGAATGTAGCACAGAGTCATAAGTTGAGGAAAAAAGAAGAAGACAAAAGTGGCTTAAGAAGAGCTATCCAAGATTTATTTGTTAGATCCGAAGGGAAATAGGACCCAAGGAACTATTGGGACATACTCCAAGTCACCAAAGAAAAGGAAAATGGGAGAGAAAGAAATCACTACAAAAGGGAATATATAAGAGGAAATTTTTGCTACTTTGACAGCTCTAAGTACCCCAACCAAACCTAAGGGGAGGTTTTGGTTGTAGTATTTGTTGTTCCATTTATTCAACATTGTTTTGTCAATATAGGGTCCATAGACTTCTAGACACAACAATGGAAATTCCTGGAGAATACTCTATCTCTCTACAAAACAAAACCCTATTCTATTCTATTCATTTGCATTCCTCAAATTCCTACAAACACTGATCATTCTCCTTGTAATCACTCTTGAAATCAAATGACAATTATTAAAGAGAACACCCTATCTACCAATCAATTAGAAATATGAGAATTGACTTCTAATTTAATATGAGCAACTTCAAGGAAAATATTGTCTCAGTAAACTAATGAGCTGAAGAGTTTGGAATCTAATACAATCCACACACTTCTCATGCAATGAAGAACACCCAAGGCCAGAAGAAACAACAGAACCTATATTATGAATATGCATTGGTTTCTATTCTAGAATACCTTTGTGTAAAGTCAAATCCATAAAAGAATGGTTTTAAATATGCTTATGACACTGTCAATCCAATGAGATGAACTAATTATGCAAGAAAACAATATGAAATTATTTCCACTCAAATATAATACTCTCACTCTCTCTTCAAATTCATATGCACACTTCAATTATTTGTAAGAAAATACACTGACCTCCTCAAGCAGATATGAGTTGTAATTTCGACTCCAATCGTTGTGAATACTTTTGATATGTATACAAAGAGCATGCTAATGATGGCCCATATGGAATTTTGTTTTCAAACAATATATACACATCCATGTACTATGTAGATTCCCAGAAAGGTAGGTCTGCAACCTTCGTTAGTGACTTTTTAATAATCAATAACCAGAAAATGTTTATATGAAGGTATTTATAAGACAATATCACATTTTCCAAAATTATAATAAAATGCTGAACAAAATAACCTCATGCAGTAAGAGTGTCTGTATAAGTAAAATACAACAACAGGCATTACAGGTAAAAAAGAAGACAATTTTCAGGCTTGACTTCATACCACAAGTCCTCATGTACTAAAAGGAGAAGAGAAAATGAGATAAAACAAGAGAAGTCAAAGCCACCTTTTTCCAACCTTTTGTGACCATTATTGAAGAATCAATTAGCTATCAAGAGGAGGAATCTACCAAGAAAAGGAAACAAGAAGGGAAATGCACCAGCGTTAATAAAGGTGAAACCTAGACACATTTCTACAAAAAAGTGGATAGGCACTGGCGAAAATACGCGAAAAGTAACTAGGATTTGGTCTTCATATTGACTATTCAATTACATATTTGTGTAAAGAAGTCAAAGATAATAAAATGTATTTATGTTATGCTTGCTTCATGGGTTTCATGAGAAAGGTTTTAAGGTCAATAGAAATCTTCTTGATGTCTATTAGGTTGTGTATTCTAGTCATAAATATAATTAAGGGTCATAAATATGAAGAGTGTAGTCATCCAAAATGCTCCAAGACCTTGTGGAAGAATGGCTCATAACAACCCTCAAGATAGCCCATATTCAACGCTGGAATAATTTCACTACATGTCGGCCTAATACACAATGATGAATTTCACTTACTAGCTGGTTGTAAATTCGGCTCATTTATAGACATGAACAACTATATATACCCCAGTATACTATGCAGAAAGACAGTGACACATATTTGATTGGTCTGAGTTTTTCAGACATAATTGCAGGATCTTAGGATGAAAAAGGTGCGGATTTCTAAGAATAATATTGCGGATTTCAGAGAGGATTCAGTGCGGGTTAAAGGACAAGAGATTACGTGATAAAGTTTGGTATAAGTGTGGGCTAAAGGAAAGAAAAAGGTGCAGACTTATCTGAATATTTTACAGTGGTTAAAATGAAAATATATCTGAGATAAAGTGCAGGAAAAGGACAAGATCTAGTGTGGACTTCAAGATAGAAGTAAGTACAAGTTTAAGGACAAAATAAGGTTCATATATCACAACATGTTATCACAGCAAAGGAAGAGACTTTAGTTCGAGAAATAAAGGAAGGTAAATATGTGATTTACCTTCCCATTCTATAGTGCATAAAATGAATTACTACTCCTCAATTGAATAAGATTTAGTGATCTTGTCTAAGAGATATCATAAAGAATTATATGGAAATAAGAATGCTATGCAAGGTACAAATGCATCCTGGAAGAGACCTAGAGACCAAGTTCTCTAGTATTATTGTAGCACAGTGCAGGTTGGTGCAAAAAAGAAAGGTCAGCATTGAAGGTCAACAAAGAAGTAGTGGCAAGGTATTGGATGCATTAATAAGTTAAGGATCTGAGTCTTGGTCATGGTACTTATCATTTGAAGATATATAAGAAGAATTCCTTACGAGTTTTCCTCTCCAGGAGGGAGGGGTTTTTTCCCTGGCTCGAGGAGCCTAACTTTGTGTGTTTTGTATTTTGGTAATTGACTTGATGAAAGACTACATAAGCTAATGAAGATAAGACATAAGTAGCTCAAGTAAGCACAGAAGTAATTTTCAAGAAGAGAATTTTAATTAATCACCAACCCTCTAATTCTCAACATGGTTTCAGAGTTAAGGTGCTGAACACAAGGGCTACTTTATAAGAAGACACTCTAGAAAGAAAAGATCAAAGTTTGGGTTGAAAAATAAGGGTGTCAATATATTTGAAGAAATATCTTCTATCTCATGCAAAGGATCAATTCATTGAAGAAAATAATATTTTCCATCAAATATTTACATTCAAGACATTGTTAGAAGAGGACATCATATTTTGAAGATATCCTTTATCATGAAGGATCCAAGAACACCTACTTTGGAGATTTAAATCTTACAAGAAGCTCCTGACTTCATCTTCATAATCAAGGAAGCTGCAATCCACTCTACTCAGGTAAGTATCTATGACCTTACTTAAATATTTCAAGATGACTTATTGTAAAGAGAGCAACAAGCTGGTTGGGTCATCAAACTTTAGTGCTTGAAAGAAGAGGACAAATTTTAATTTAATTGAAGATCAAGTTAGGGATTACATTGAAGGATCTACAATTCAACCCTAAAAAGAAGATGCTAAATCTCATGCCAAGTACATGAAAGGAGAAATCAGAGCCCATAGGATTCTCATAGAATCCATGAAGGACTCACTCATTCCCTATGTATTAAAACTAAAGTCTGCTAAAGAAATATACGAGAAACTGGTGGAGCTATTCTATGTGAGTACTGTAGGAGAAGTAATCTCTCTGAGACAAGAACTATACAAAATGAATTTTTTAAGAGAATAAGGAATCACTTCATACTTTATGAGAATTTCTAAAATAAGAGACCAACTGCAGGAATTGGGAGAAGTAATGTCTGACACTGAGATGACTAAAATGGTGTTGAATGCTCTACTAGAAGAATGGGGAAACTTCACTTCAAGTTTATATGGGAAGAAATGAGCAACACCATTTCTGTAGGTTTTAACCCTGAACAGAAATTATCTACACACGAATCTTATAATAGAAAATAAACAATAGCGAGAGCATAAAACATAAAATAGATAAACACAGAGATTTTCCCCTAGATCCCAAATCGGGATGACCAGCTTTATTTTTCATTATATTCCTTTTATTGTTACAACACATATATATACATTCCGAAGCATACATAAACCCAATCCATTAACCACGGACAACTGGAACATAACCAATGGTTCCACTTGTGGGATCTACAAAATACCGAGGGGACAAAACCATGTACCCCAAAACCATGTGCAAACTCACATGCACAAAACATGGGTGAGATCACGCCAAAATAATTTTTGAGCTCCCAGGACCCCAACGGTGGGGGCTGCCTCCTCTGTGACCCTCACGCAGGCTGCCTTGTCTGATGCATAGGGCTAGTCGTGGAAATGATATAACAAATACCCAACATTCTCCCACTTGGTGTTTTCTTTCCACAGGGGGCCACAGGAGAGCTTATTCATTGGGCCAATTATTCAACACCCATTGTTTCTCTACACCAAGAGAACTTCTGAGTGCTCACAGACTTCGTCAATGCATCTGCAACATTCTTCAAAGTGTCCACCTTTACCAGCAACACCCTTTTAGCCTCAACCATATCTCTAACAAAGTGATATTGAACATTAATGTGCTTTGTCTTTGAATGATAAGCAGGGTTCTTAGCCAAGAAAATTGCACTTTGGCTATCACAGTCTATCCTTATAGCTTGCTGTACCAACCCAATACTTGAACACAATCTCTGCAACCAAACTGCTTCCTTGCTTGCATGAGTGGCTGCTATGTATTCTGCCTCTGTAGTTGAAAGAGCCACTACAGACTGTCTTTTACTCATCCAACTGGCTGCGCCTCCAAATAGGCTAAACACATACCCACTTGTAGATCTTCTTTGGTCCAGATCTCCAGCCCAGTCTGCATCAACAAAACCACGAATTTCCAACATTATTTCCAATCCTGGTCTTCCCTGGTAGCACAAGCCATAATCACTGGTGCCACGTAAATATCTGAAAACCCATTTCACTACTGTCCAATGCTCTTTCCCTGGGTTTGACATAAACCTGCTCAATACTCCCACTGCATGTGCAATGTCTGGTCTAGTACAGACCATTGCATACATCAAGCTACCCACTGCACTTGCATATGGAACACGGGACATATACTTCTCTTCTTCTTGTGTCTTGGGACACTGTTCAGCAGACAGCTTTACACCTACAGGAATAGGAACCTTCACCGGTTTACTATCCTGCATATTGAACCTCTGCAATATAGTCTCGACATACTTCCTCTGGTTTAACCAGAGCTTTCTCTTTGCCCGATCTCTCTTAATTTCCATGCCCAAAATATAATTTGTAGCACCCAGATCCTTCATGTCGAATTTGGAGAACAGTTGGGTCTTCAAATCTTGGATAATTTCTTTGTCATTTCCAATCAACAACATATCATCCACATACAAGACAAAATAAATAACACGGTCACCAATTAATTTAAAATAAACACGATGATCCTCCTTGCCTCCGGTGAAGCCAAGTCCCCGTATATAGGTATCAAATTTCTGATACCACATCCTTGGTGACTGTTTTAACCCATACAGAGACTTCTTTAACCTACATACCAGTTCTTTCTTCCCTTTCACCATAAAGCCTTTAGGTTGTTTCATGTAGATCTCCTCTTCCAGATCCCCGTGGAAGAGTCATCTTCACATCCATACATTTCTATCTCAAAATCAAATGCGGTAGCAACGGATAAAAGTAATCCTAATAGAGTAACTTTGGCAACATGAGGAAGAAATATAAGCAAAATCAATTCCGGCACTTGGGAATACCTTTTGCTACCAACCAAGCTTTTATTTCTCCACCTTGCCTTCTACATTCATCTTCTTCTTAAACACCCATTTGCTCCCAATGGGCTTCCTTCCAGCTGGAAACTCCACCAGATCCCATGCCTCATTTTTGTGCAAGGATGCTATTTCATCAACCATGGCCTCCTTCAAGAGTTTTCCATCCTCAGAATCTACTGCGTCCCTGATAGTTCTGGGATCATCATCAGTTATAGTTAAGGAAAAATTGAACAGAAAGCAGATGGAATATACCTTTCTGGTTTCCTTCTTTCCCGAAGTGATCTTCTCAAAGATGGAGTTTGTGGCTTTTCCTCTTCTGAATCTTCTTCTGCTGTAGAGTCTGATTCATCCTCCTTTAGCTCAAACTCTATCTTCTCAGGTTCCTTTGGTATGATTTCATGTTTAACAACATATTTCACCTCTCTAAACACCAAATCTTGGCTGTACACAACCTTCCTTGTTTCCGGGTTCCAAAGCTTGTAACCTTTTAAACCATCCTTATACCCAATAAAGATGCACCTTTCAGATTTATTATCCAACTTGGTCCTTTTCTCCTTTGTAACATGTACATATGCATCACATCCAAATACCCTTAGATGTGAAAGAGAGGGTTTCTTACCAGTCCATACCTCATGTGGAGTCTTATCCTCCAACGCTAATGAAGGTGATCTGTTAACTAAGTAACATGCAGTCTCCACTGCCTCTGCCCAGAATTCTTGTCCTAACCCGGTACCACTGAGCATGCTTCTTGCCTTTTCCATCAGTGTTCTATTCATTCTTTCTGCAACTCCATTTTGCCGAGGTGTGTATGGAGTAGTCTTCTGCCGTGCTATACCACACTTCTTACAGAACTCTTCAAATTCCTTCTTGCAGAACTCCCCACCATTATCTGTCCTCAACGCCTTTATCTTCTTCTCTGTCTAGTTTTCCACCAGAGCCTTAAATTCTTTAAATTTGTCAAAGACTTCAGATTTATTCCTTAAGAAATATATCCATGTATTCCTTGAGAAGTCATCTATGAATGAAACATAGTACACAGACTTTCCCAGTGATGGAACTGACACAGGTCCAAACACATCACTGTGCACAAGTTCTAATATCTTGTTCGCCCTCTTAGCACCAGAAGGAAAAATCACCCGATTCTGCTTCCCATATACATAGTGTTCACAGAAATCGAAATCCAGAGAGAAATTAGACATACCTTCTACCATACCATTTCTATGTAGTATCCGAAGGCCCTTCTCTCCAATAAGTCCAAGCCTTTGATGCCATAGCATGGTCTTTTCTCCAGAGACAGCTAGGCTTTCCGCTCCACTTTCAGGAACCACATAACTATTACACCCATCAATAACAGCGCTACCTTGTAGCTTGTACAGAGTTCCAGTCTGAACTCCCCACATTAATACCAGTGCTCCCCAAACCATCTTAGAGGCATCTTTCTCGAACACTATTTTTACACCTGCATCATCCATCTTGCTTACAGAAATCAGATTTCTGGCCAATGCAGGAATATGCAGAACACCAGGAAGTGTTCTAATCCTTCCACCTTGCAGCTTTAGCTTGACCTTTCCACGTCCGATGATTTTGGCCTTCCTATCATCCCCTAGGAAGACATCACCATCATATTTCTCATACTCGCAGAACCACTCCCTATGGGGAGTGAAGTGAAAGGATGCACCTAAGTCAATCAACCATGACTCATGATCTACATGTGTATTTGAAGAAGAAGCTAAATACACATCCCCACCTTCATCTGAGGTGGTTTTTGCCTCTGCAAAAGGAGCATCATCAGATCCCTTTCCTTTCTCAGGAGCTTTAGATCTGCAGTCCTTTTTGTAGTGCCCTTCCTTTCCGCATTTCCAGCATACCTTTACAAACTTTCCAAGAGATTTAGATCTCCCTCTAGATTTGGATCTCCCACTTGAAACCTTATTCTTGTTTCTGTTTTGGGACCTTCCTCGTACAGATAAGGCATCTCCATTCTGGCCCTCCATATTTCTCCGTCTCATTTCCTCCGACAGCAAGGCTGAGACAATGTCATCAAAATTCAAGGTAGTTGTATTGCTACCTATTGCAATAACCAGACTATCCCACGAGTTTGGTAGAGAACACAACAAACTGATGCACTTATCTTCATCTGAGATTTTAATATCAACAAATGACAGCTGACTTACCACAGTATTGAAGGAATTCAGATGCTCTGTCACCGAGTCTCCATCCTTCATCCTCAGGTTATACAATTTTTTCCCGCGAGAACAACTTATTCACCGGAGACTTAGATTGGTAAAAAGTCCCAATTTTTTCCCACAAATTCTTCGACGTAGCTTCCCCGGGATACATTCAACAATACTAAATCCGAGACACACAACCGTATTGTGCTCTTAGCCTTCCGATCCGAGTTTTCTGCCGGTCTTCATCGACATTTTCATTGGTTTAGTACACGGATCTATCGCGATCCAACGATCTTTATCCACCGACGGATCCTCCATCTTGATCTTCCACAACTAAAAACTCGACCATTAAATTTCTCGATCTCTATCTTTCTTCCGCTCGCCATCTTATTTCATCGCAAGAATCGATCCCGCAGATCTCCCACGCGAATAGGGTCTACCTCGAGTCCCGACAAAAAACCCTCAACGAGCAAAGGCATCCCCTTGAAGCCGAAATAGCTACGATACCAAATGTAGGTTTTAACCCTAAACATAAATTATCTACACACGAATCTTATAACGAGAAAATAAACAATAGCGAGAGCATAAAACATAAAATAGATAAACACAGAGATTTTTCCCCCGGATCCCAAATCGGGACGACCGACTTGATTTTTTCATTATATTCCTTTTAGTGTTACAACACATATATATACATGCCTGAAGCACACATAAACCCCAATCCATTAACCCCTGGATTAGAACATAACCATAGTTCCCTTGACCGGATCTAAAAAAATACCAGGGGACGAAAAACCATCATACCCCAAAACCATGTGAAAAATCATGCACAAAACATGGGTGGGTCCACTCATGAGTGGGTCCGCACACCAAAACAACGAGTGGGGCCGCCTCCTCCCTTGTGACCCCCCTGCTGCGCTCAGCACAACGTACAGCCGCGCGGGGCTAGTCATGTAAAGAATATAACACATACCCAACAATTTCATGATTTATGTATGGTCTCCGTGTAAAATAGAGGAAACAAGATTGAAAGAAAAAGTTGATATAGGATCAAGTGAAGGGAATCAAGCCTTTGCATCCATATCCGGGGAAGAAAGGAAGATTCGGAAAATTTGGTCCTCGAATAAAAAGAGGAAATATGGAAAAGGTACGATGCCTCGGATGTAATGAAATTGGGCATTATAAAAGAGATTTTCCTAAATCTAGAAAGGACAAGAGGAAAAAGGAAGAAGCCCATGTCACAAATATAAGGGAAGAACCCGATGCAAAGAAATATAAGAAAGAAGAAGCAAGGGATCTATATTATGATTGAGATGATCTTCTTCTTTAAGTGATTTACGTTGGTTAGGATGATATAAAAGAAGGTATATTAATAACATCATGATAGAACATGGTAGGGAGCTCTTGGTGAATCAACACTTGGAAAACCTCATTGATAACAATACTGATGGAAGGAAGACATCAAGATCAAGGGTCATCATGGAAACAAGTGTTGGCATTTTATAATGGAATTCTCTATGAATTCACTAGTTAGAAAGAAAGCATAAAGGTTTCATCAAAGAATTCTATTCTATATAATTCGGGATTAGGATGTGATGACATATTGATGAAGCGAGTCAATGGAATGAAGTTCCTCATTCTAGTAAAACTGCTATAGGATGACTTAAAGGAAAAAGGTATCGGTATATATATTTATATATTGACATTGGATGTTGTGAAGTCATGTCATATGGTTGCGAGGTAATATAATTCTATATTTATAAGTATGATCTATGGAGGAGGATCTCTCATAGTGCATCGATAGATGAAATCAACATAATATATCCTCATATGGAATATGAGGTGATTGTATATGGACAAGGAACTGTAAATTAGAAGTTCCTAGGAATGAAGATGTGTAGAAAGGAAGCGATCATGAAGCGTAACCATGTCAAGAGGAAGTTATCATCTGGAATATAAGAAGATGTGACTAGAATATCTCTGGGAGGATATGTAGACTCGATAGAAGTTTGGTAAAGAAGAAGACCCTTGAAAAAAACATATCATTAGGAGATGTGTCAATCTAAATAAAGGATGTTGATGCTTACAGGAGGATTTCATGGTGAAAGATCATCACTATGGTAAATTTTGATTTAAAAATTCATATATATATATATTTATCCGGATGAATTTATGCAGTGGCCTCCAATCATGTGAAAGGATGTAAGATCCTTGGATATGGTTCGAAGTAAAGCATCACGGAATAAAGGTGGACTAGATGAGAAAGTATGATGAATCATTTTCTAGTAGATGACATGACTCATGGATGAATGCGATGGATGATTTGTGCCCTATGAAGTTGAAGATTCCTCAATATATAAATCCATGACATTGAGGGCGAAATTCTTCATGAGCGATTGGGTGTCTCACCATTTCCGTTGTAGGTCCACTGGTTAAGAGGGAGTTCGATGATAAGTTTCTTACTAGGAAGAAACTTGGTAATTCCTAAGAATGAGCTTATTTACATTCCTTATATAGGAATGAGTACATTCCCTTATGGAATAGATCCTCCCTAGCTGTGAGGGAGAGATAGACACATCATTCTAGTCTTCACTTGGGAAGATAGAATGGAGGATTGGGTAATCATATGGCATTCGATACTCTTTGAGAATGTGATAGGGAATTAAAGATAAGGGTAGTCGGGGATCGATATTCTTTGAGGGCTAGATACCCAAGAGAAGAATATTCCAAGAAGGCCATACTTTATGAACACTCGGGTGGAGTATGTACCTTGGAGAGAAAATGACTATGGTGTCTATAGGTCATGTGTCTCACTAGCATTATAGCCCATTGTCTCGTTGAGAGATGGGAATGTTAGTCAAGGCCTTTCACTAGGACAATGATGGTTGATATGATGCTATACGGATGTGATTACCAATCCGATTCTTCGAGTTTGAAAGTGACCATGTACCCGTATTAATACCTCCCTAGTTAAGAGGGAGTGTTGAAAAGTGTAACTAGGATCGGTCTTCATATTGAATATATAATTATGTATTTATGTAAAATAGAAGTCAAATATAATACAATTATGGGTTTCATGAGCAAGGTTTTATTATAGGTCAATAGAATTCTTTTTGATGGCTATTAGGTTGTGTCTTCTAGTCTTAAATATAATTAAGGGTCATAAATATGAAGATTCTAGTCATCCAAAATTCTCCAAGACCTTGTGGAAGAATGGCTCATAACAACCCTCAAGACAACACATATTCAACGTCTGGAATAATTGCACTACATGTCGACATAATACACAATGATGAAGTTGGCTTACTAGTTGGATGTAAAGTCGACCCATTTATAGACATGAAAAACTATATATACCCCGGTATAATGTGCAGAAGAGCGATGACACGATTCGATTGATCCGAGCTTTTCGGATAGAGTTATAGGATCTTAGGACGGAAAAAAAGGTGCGATTTATCTGAAGAATACCGTGGATTTAATAGAGGATTCGAGTATGGGATAAGGACAGTAATATTGCGTGATAAAGTTTGGTATTAGTGTGTGCTAAAGAGGACGAAAAAATGTGTGTACTTATATGAAGATTTTATAGTGGTTAAAATGCAAATATATTTGAGATAAAGTGCAGGAAAAAGGACAAGATCTAGTGCGGACATTGGGACTAAAGTTAGTACTGAGGTTTAAGGAAAAAAATAAGGTTCATATATCACAACGTGTTATCACAACAAAGGAAGATACTTTAGTTCGAGAAATAAAAAGAAGGTAAATACGTGATTTACCTTCCCTGTTCTATAGTGAATAAAAGGAATTACTACTCCTCAATTGAAGAAGCTTCGGTGATATTGTCTAAGAGCTATCATAAAAAAGTACGTGGAAAGAAAAATGCTATTCAAGGTACAAAAACATCCTATAAGATAGACCTAAACACTAATTTCTCTAGTATTGTTGCAGCCAGAAGTGCAGAGTTGGTGCAAAAAAATAAAGGCCGACATTGAAGGTCAAAAAAGATGGAGTGGAAAGGTCTTGGATGCATTAGTTAAGGATGCGAGTCTTGGTTACGAGTACTTGTCATTTGAAGTTCTATAAGAAGAATTCCTTATGGTTTTTCCTCTCGAAGAGGGAGAGGTTTTTTCCCCCGGCTCGAGGAGCCTAACTTTGTGTCTTTTGTATTTTGGTAATTGACTTGATGAAAGAATACATAAGCTAATGAAGAAAAGACATAAGTAACTCAAGTAAACAAACAAGTTATTATCAAGAAGAGAATTTGAATTAATCACTCGACCTCTCTAAATTCTCAACAAAAATGCTTCGAGAAAAATCCACTAACTATAGGAAGGAGTCTGTAGAGCTACATGAAGAAACAAATAAGTTATAGGAAGAACCTATATAGATAAAGGAATAAACATAAGAGCTACAAAATGGGATTGTGAATCTACATGAAGAAACAATGAAGCTATAGGAGGGATTGTGAAGCTATAGGAAGAAATAGTGATGCTATAAGAAGGGGACTCGTGGAGCTACATGAATAGAATATGAACTTACGGAATCCATATCCCCAACCAAACCTCAGATCTTATTATGCTTGTATTGATGTAGGAAAGATACTCCCCGCCCACTTTGTAGTTCAACTATTCTTTGAATTAGAGAAGGAGAGGGTTAGTACTCACAAATGGATGCAAATTTCCAAGTCAAAAGGGATTGAAGATGTTGAAATTATGGAGGAGAAGATGAAGAAGATGGGGGAGGATATTGTTGAACTTAGGTTCAAGGAAGAAAATATAAGGGGCCACCCACAAAAAGAGAATAAAAATTTGAAATCCCAACTACGGGAAAAAGAGGAACATATTGCCACAATGGCTAGTTTTTTCCATGGAAGCCATACATTGTAAACATAGATAAAAAACATAGTATTTGTTCCTCAAAGAGCATTGTTTCCAATTTCGGATCCAAAAATTGGCCCAAAAAGGCTTCCTTCCTTTCCAAACATCGGGAAATTCATTGATTTTTTCCCTTAGGTGTAGCATTGAAGATAGGGCTTAAATGGCATAATTTTATATGAACAATTTAATATTGCCTAATATGAATGTGTGGGAGCACAACTCTCAACTAGGTGATGTGCATTTGATGACATTAGCCTCTTGGCTGGCCCATGAAGGGACTAGGGAAAAATAAATCAAAAGAATCATGGCCAAAGATATTGAAGAGGCTTTATGGATTAGGGAAAAACTATCGACCCGCCATTGCATCACACGCTATCCACAAACCCATATCAAAGGATCCAAAGATGGTAGTTGTTTATATAAGAAAACAAGAGCATATTTTATTAATTTTAAAGATACCTTCATATTGTTGGGAGATGAGAGCACTGTAAGCATGCCAAATGAGGTGGCAAACCTTACCACATATTTATATAATAAAGGAATATCATTCATGAGAGAGGTTGACGACTACGATGGATATAACACCTATATATAAGAAAATAGTCTAAAGATTTGGAGTCCACTAGATTGGACTCAAGTTCGAGTAACCCTTTATTATTGGTCCTACAAGAGAATAAGTATCAAGCATAGGAAATAAGGGAATTGGGTAATATTAAAGAGACCGAAATATTTCACCTAGAAGAGGTTGCCCCTTCGAGACAACTAAAGATGTTAGAGAAGCCACTAGGGCAATGAATGAGGTGCAACTAGATGACTAGGTTTTTCAAATGATGAGCAACATTTTCGGTAGGGGGGTATGATGGGCCTCCCAAATAGGTATAATTTAAGGCACATATGACCATACTTTGGCATGTTTAAACCTTTCCTTCTACATTTGATAATGTATTTTTTCAAGCTATAATGTGTTATTAGGAAGGTTCGGAGATATTTTCGATATATATTGTGGCCTAATACATTCAATGTATAGGATATTGATGATTTATTGTGCATATCACATAGGATACTAATAGGAGAGAATCATGGAGGTGTGTTCCTTGTTATAATATAATCACAACTTGGATGGATAATGAGAATTTACTACTTCCTATGGCTATAAGAAAACTAGGGAACCATATCCACATTTTTTAGGGGTTTTGGAAGTAACCCGGGTCCTCCCTTCAAGGAGGTTTCCCCTCAACCAATTTTTTCAATAAATAGAGAGCGTAACAACTCAATAGGAATTCGAATTCTAGGAGAAAGCTAGTGATTATCGAGAGAAAGAGACCTATGCCTATCATTTCGGTTGTTATGTTTTATGTATGAACGCTTTTGGAGGTTATTGGAAATAATTTATTTGTTCTTAGTCTAGTTTTGCTTCAAGGGACTCGAGACTCCTTGGGTTTGGGCCCAACCCAAGTGCTTACACCCCTTCCTTTGTACATTTCCTTTTGCATGCATCTAGTATAATTGCGATTTTCTACAAATCTTATTCATGAGAAAAATGTTTTCATTGCATGGTTTATAAGCAAGCTCCTTTACTAAATCTCGGTTATGTACCTTGTTATGATTAACGAGAAAAAGAGTTTCTTTTATGTAATAGTAGTTTCCATTATAAATTAAACTAATAATTTTCATCGTTGTTTTACGTTTTTGCAATTAGTAGCTTGATAGTTGTTAAAACATATTATTTTTTATCACATGTACATGTACTTTGCTTGCGGATGGAATATATTGTTTCATTGACTTCATTAGCATAATTTTCATGCATTGGCATCATTAACCTCATCCCCTTTTCCTCCACATCTCTTCATCTATGGAAACTATCCACATGCTTATAATTGCATAATCGAGCTACAAGAAACTTCTACTCTTGTTTCTTCAATACATAAGTTGGTTCATTGAGTGTGCTTGACCTTGGTAAGGCCCCATTTACCATTTACCAAACCTTCAACCACCTTTTTCACCCTTCATACCACTCTTAGGCTTTATATAACTGCTCTAGGATGTTTCTTGTAGAAAAATAGGGCATCCTGGAGCAATACACATATTGCTTCAGATCACCTCTTGAATTGCATCAAAATTTTGTCCTTCATTCCTCATCACTCAACAATATCATTTGAACCTTGAAGATGGAGTTTATAGGATTAGATACCCCTTACGTAATTTTCTTTCATGGCTGTAGTTTCATTCCTACAATTAGGTTATGTTGCTTCTATTATTCGTTAGATAGAATACGATTAATTTACCTTCAACATCCTTGAGAATTTTTTTTGTCTTCTTGCAAGTAGAATATAGTTTACTTTAGTCATTTCCTTTCCTACAATAGCATAGATTTACTATCTACAAGTTATATTATGATTTCATGCTATCATTTACTTTTTTGTAAATTATATTAGGATTTCATTTTGTCATTTAATTTACGCAAAATAGCTTAAGGTTTCATTTTTTTCATTTACTTGATGAAAAAAATATAAGGGTTTCATTCTATCATTTAATTTTTATACAATATAATAAGTTCTATCTTAGTCATTTCCTTTCCTACAATTTAGAATAGCCATATTTACAATTTTACAAAAAATTTTGAAGTATTTCCTACAAAATAGTGGTCTTTGTGCATCTTAACCTCTCTTCATTTGCACCGGATCAACCTAAGTAAGATATTTCATGTTGTACATATAGTACCGATTTTGGCATTATGGTGTGCATGGATCGAGCTAGTTGATGTTGGCATTGGTTCATGATGTCATCTAGCTCATCTTGGCATTAATGTCAACCCTATGTTGTCTAGATGATGTTTGGATGCCTTTATTGTAGCATGGTTTGCAACTAGTTTAGTTGGAATTTAGATGGTTATGTTGGAATTGATGTCAGCCTTTTGAGATTGGTCGAATGATGGCATTGGTGTGATTGATGGTTCCTCATGTGCTATTGGTGTTTATGGAGGTGTTTCCTTGAGCTTTATTGTGTTGTAATATGTTAGCATGTGCATTGATTGGAGGCATTATAGATGATGCTATAGGTGGACGATGCGAGATCTACATGTGATGGAGATGATGGCTCAATTTTCATTTATGTTATTGTGATGACACACTTGTTGAGTTGGAATATTAGGTCTTCATATAGGTCTTCATGGATATGACTTGTTGTAGTGATGGTTTGGCCTCATGATGATGATGATGTTGCATAGGTGTTGCGACTTGTGGAGGACTTTTTGGCAAACTTGCCAACCTATGTTTTTTTGGCCTTTTAGGTCAACTTGGTAGTGACACTTGGGAGAATTTTTTCATGGTTTTTAGAGGTTTTTTCATGGGTTTTCGGAGGTTTCACAACATTAAGAGACATAGGTTGATCGGATGCAAGATCAAGGCTCCAAAACTCTTGAGAAAACTCGGTTTTGAGAGGAATACACATGTTTTATGAAGGAAACCCACATATACGCGGGTTTTATGAAGGAAAGTCATGTATACATCCTGGAAGTGAATTTCTCCGCATTCCTCATGCACATAGGGAAAAAATTCAACATGGTAATTACCGAAGCTTCTAAATTAATTAGTTAAGGTCGAAAATGGTTTAGAAAGGTCCTCCATTGATGTGAACACATTAAGTGCACAAGTAGTGGTGATAGTGGATTGAGTTTGTAAATTTTGTGCACTCTTGATCCCAACTCAAGATATATTTCTCCCTTCATGTTTTATATACTACATTTTGGAGGCTGAAGTGATGGATGGTGGTGAGTGCATGTGAGGAAGAGAATGTTACATAGTGTGAGTATGCTTCAAACCTAGTTGTGAGAAGAATTTATTCGGTTGGTGAGTGTAAATGGCGGTGAATGGATCAGATTGTTGAAGAAATGCATCAATATTCGATTAGATTTGGGCCTTTGATGTAGCAGATATTTCTTGGAGAATTTTTACATGATGTTAGAGTATATTTTTTTAATGACTCTTAATTTTTTTTTATCGGGAGTTTTTTTTATGTATTTGGCACATATCCATTGGGTTGTATGTTGCTAATTGTATTATGCAACAATTATATTTTTCAATGAGGGCTTAATATTATGGTTGAGTATGTGATATGTTTATGATGTTGGTGATGATATCATTCAATTTTTTTATTGGATGGATTATGGCCACTCTTTTTTCTCGGAGTATAGAGAATATTTGTGGTATTGTTTTGATTTGATGAGATTTTCTTGTTGTTGAAGAAAAAGGAGGTTTATGTGCAAGACCCGAGTTCAGAGCTTGAGGCCAACAAGGTTTCTGCGGTAGTCTATGACAACACCGGAATTTTCACCTTGCTCAAGGGAGAAGGGAGTCTCACCCGAGGCGTGTCGCGACCTTACCGAGATTAGAGGCTAGATCATTGACGTCGGGGAAATATTACTAACACGAGATCATATTCATGAATGTAAAAAAAGTCATATATGTATCTCAACTCTAAGAAGTAAGTTATCATTCATCACTACATATTTAGGGTACCAAATTAAAATTTAAAATAGGCATACATTCACCATCAATAATTAAGCATAGACCAATTCATAATAGACATCACAAAACGACGAGTCAATTCCATTAGCTTGGATCAAAACTCGCATAAACATACTCCGCAAAGTCTAATACGGTTCGGTTCAATACAAAAGCCTCTGTGGAGCTCTCCCTAGAATCTACTTCCTATCATCCTCTTTATCCGAGCGACTAACTAACCAACTACCCCCCGGAGTCATTTCTTTCCCCTGCCTATTTGTTCCCTGCGCGATCGACATTGTCGAGTCCTTGCCCCTTTTGCGCTTGTCCTGTTCCCTTGCACTCCACTTCCTTATGTTTCTTCTTTATCACCGGAAGTTCTACTATTTGTTTTCTTGTCTCCCATCTCTTCCATTTGTGTCGTTACCTATCTATGCCCCGCCACTGTCTTCCGGCTTTCCACAACCATGACAGACTCCCTGTCTACCTTGATTGTGTTCTACCACCTATCTTCTCGCTCTCCGCAACTCCAAAATTATTCTATCTAAAACAAAGGACCCAACAAGCCACGACCACACGCTATTGACTCATCCCGAGCCAACGGTTTCTGTTGTTGCGGCTACGGTGGTCCAGTCGGCTTCCAACACCGGCCTAGTTTCTCATGTTGCTTCAATCTTTGACTTTTCTTGTTCCGGTTTGCCTTGTTCCAACAAAGGTCCCAACTCGGGGAACCTTGCTCATTGCTAATGTTCGGAGCTCTATAAACTTAGATATTTCTTTTTGCCACACTTTAAGCATAGACTCTTTTTCGGTGCGAGTTTGTCGACACGAGTCGCATTCGTTACCTACGTTATTTTGTAGAACACTTCCTAGATTTTCGGTTCGGCTTTAACCGCTAGTTGTTGAATTTCCTTGACCTTTTGCTTCACAGAGTTGCCTAGGGTCCTTGAGAAGTTGCTTTGTTGTTGCTTGAGTGTTCTTCGATGGCCCGAATTTTAGTTTTCACTATATCTACTTGGTCATACGGTGGAGTTCTACCGACCGGATCTTTGTTTCCCATGATTTCAAGGAAAATATTCTGTAGTTGCTCCGAAGCTGGTTGTGATTTCATTTTTAGTGAATTTGAGCATTCATGTAGTCGCTCCAATAGAGTCGTATGCCTCCTTTAATGTCATATCGAGTGTTTTCTTTATTCTCTAAATTTATCTCTCGTCTCTCCACTACTTTCTGGCATATACTTGTGGAGGGATATGGTAATGCTTGGGTTGGCTACAAGTGCATATTTTAGCTCTTGTTTCGCTCAATTCAGTGCTCGTACATGCCATTTTTATTCGAAAGGATATTTCGAAACATTGAGCATGACAAAATATCTTTGGGTGTTTTTTCTTTCTAGGGCAATGACTGGGTCGGCCATAGGTCCTTAAAGATCTCTATTACTTGGTCTAGTTGCTTCGCTGTAGGGTTATCCTTCTCACCTTGGAGTTGATTGTGCTAATTAGTAAGCACTAATGAATTTCTTTTGTTGTCTTTGCTAAAACCTCCGCAATAGGTCATTGTGTAGACCCTGCGGGTTATTGTCTTGCCATTTGGATGAAAATGAATAGCTAGCTAGGTCCCCCTAACTTTCCATGTTCCCCACTCGCTCAACATATCTTGGCTCTGGATGTCTCTCCATGAGCGGTTGGCCACTAGCAATTGATATTTCGGAATGTCCATGTGGGGATGTTAGTTGATTTTGTCTGCGCGGCACTGGGGGTTCGTGGGAATGTTCGGACTAGTAGTTGGGATGAGCTTGTTCCAATAATAATTTGGGTTGATGGAATGGGTTTGGCTCTAGTGGGGTGGGACTTATATCGGGAATGAGGGACCCTTCCGGATTAATAACTCCGAAATGTGCTCTCGTCCCACCATGGTTTGGTCAACCTCGGGTAATGCAGGTTGTATCAGAGTTAACCTCTTCCTCGATATCAACATTCGATATGGTCCCTAGTGGTATCATATTTAAAATGGTTGCAAAGGTGGGCAGAGTGTGGGTGGGGTGGTCCTTGGATGTGAATGAGGTGTGTGGTGTGTTGAGTCTCAAAAGTGTTTTCCATATTCATACATATTTCCATTATGTCATAACCATTTATCTCTTATTTCATAACCATCTGACCTAAAACCCTACATCAAGTAACCATTTTCATAAATATATGAGTTAGGATCCTTGTCTTCCAAAGTTATTTATTTTATGTATTTAAAGTGAATTTATGATTAGAAACTAGAAAATTAACATAGTTTCATATATCTATATATGTGTTATGAGTTTTGTGACATGTGTAGGTCAAAATGAGACTTCTAGAAGACCCTTATGTGGCACTCTAAGGCCAAATTCGAATTTGGTTGGAGAAGATCATGGGATCATGAGAAAATGTGTCTCATTTCCTTGTTGTATTGAAACTCTAAGAGGATATGTGTCTCATTTCTTAGTTGTGTTGAAACTCTAGAAAGACATGTGTCTTATCATTTCCTATTTTGATTGTAACTCTAGAGATGGAGGGAGAGATTCATGGACTCCCATTAATGAGATAACTTCTCATATTTTGTATAAATAGGAGAAGCTTTATCTTATCAAGGGTAATGAAAAAGTAATGAAAAAGTAGTGAAAAATAAGAGAAGGAGAGAAAGGAATAGAGAGTCTTTTGTAACAAAGCTTAAGATGGAATGGGATGTAGATTTGTGAGTTTTTCAATAGAGAAATTCAGTTCTTTGATGTTGTTTTGATTACAATTTTAAGGAGCTGAAGCTAAGGATTACACCAAATTGGTAGCAGAGGGCCTTTGCTATTCAAGGAGGTTTTGCATGTTTTATAGATAAGTTTCTTTCAATTCTATTTTGTCATATTTCCTTACTTAGATTGCTTTCTGAAATCATAGCTTTTAGCATTATTTTTCATGTCATTTGCTTAGATAAATGATCCTCATGATATTGCAGTTAGTCTCTTTCTCAAGCTCTTCCAAAACATCTTTATTAAATGAATGAGATTCAATTGTGATATTTTGAGTTATTAGCATTTCATTTTCTGTTATTTAGTTTTTAGTGTTTACATTATATTTCTTTAGGCAGAGTCAGTAAGAGGGTCAGAAGCTTCTGGTTTCATCCTTTCTAGTAAAGGTGAAATAACTAGTAAAAGCCCCTACTGTCAATCTCTGTATAAGAAATATTTTGTTTACACAATTTTAGATCAGATTCCTCATTATACTGTAATTAGTCTCTTTCACAAGCTCTTCCAATAAACCTTTAATTCACGAATGGGACTAAGTTGTAGTGTTGTGAGTTATTGATTGTTTTGCTTCATAGAAGATCCTTATCACATTATGATTAATCTCTTTCAAAAAGCTCTTCCAATAAATCTTTAACTCATGAATGAGATTTAGTTGTAATGTTATAAGTTGTTTCAACATTTCATAGGAGATCCTTACTACATTATAGTAATTTTTTTCTCAAGCTCTTCTAACAAACCTTTATCAAATGAATGAGATTTCACTATAATATTTTAAGTTACTTTTCTATTTTGCAATTAGATTAAAAGATCTTCATTATCTTACAATCATTTTTTTTCTTAAAACGCTCTTCCAACATATCAATATTAGATGAAAGAGATTTGGTTGTATCATGTTGAGTTAATTAGCATTTTCTATTTTGCAATTAGATTAAAAGATCCTCATTATCTTACAATCATTCTTTTTCTTAAAAAGCTCTTCCAACATATCAATATTAGATGAAAGAGATTTGGTTGTATTATGTTGAGTTACATTTCATGTTCATTTGCAAGCTAGGATATCCATGGATTAGAATGTTCTGTTTTTCATCATTTTCTTAATTAGAGATAGAATTTACAATTACATTTTGTTTTGAGTCTAAGGTTTCTTTTTCTTTTCTTTTTGACATAGATTTGATTTCATCTGTTGAACATAGAGTAACATACTAATTACTAAAAAGACAAAACCCCCAAAAACAATAAAAAACGCATACAACGAAGTAAGGAAGAGGTCACTTAAGCACATATAGTGCACCACACTTCATCAGTTTACTAGCCCTGGTTGATAATTTATGTTAGCAATTTAGGACGCTAAATTGACTACACATTTTGACGCCGTTGTCGGGGAAGTGTAATTAGGAGACCTTATTTCTTACATCTAAAAAAAAAATTAATAATTCTTGAGTATGCTCTCGTCCTGCATTTTGTATGATCTGGAGGATCAGAAAAATAATTGTTATGTAAAAAAAAAAAAAAAAAAGGGAGACAAAATAAACTTCATTATTTCAATTGATTCAATAATAATAATAATAATAATTAAAAAAAAAAAAGACTCATGAGGCCATTCTTTGGTTTGACTTTACGCATATATGTAGACCTTCAATCCACACAAAGACCCATGCACTGCAATTTAAAAAAAAAACAACCTTCTCTTTTTCATATTCGTTTTTCCTCAAACAACAGTTATTAGAAATTATTTTTAAAAGAATTTGCACACAATGAATGTATATCACATGAAGAAACTGTTGATGAGGAAAAGATTGCAAATTGTTGATGAGAAGAAGATTGCAATTCGCTGATGAAGAGAAGATTACAAATTCAATTGTAGGGACATACAATGGAAGTGTATCATATGAAGAAATTGCTGATGAAGAGAAGATTTCAGACTGTTGATGAAGAGAAGATTGTAGATTCCATTGCAAGTAATTGGAATGAGGAAGATCAATCTGAACTTCTCTGTGAAATACAAGCCATTACACTTCAAAACCTGCAAAATAAAAACAAATCAAACCACAAGTAATTGCCAGAAAACGAAATGCGTCATTGTAAAAAACACCCGATTTTAAAACGAATTTTCTGAGCAAACCAGGACGAATTAGAAAAAAATAAAACATGGGTTTTTTCGGGAACGGGGTGAATTAGGTAATCCCATAAGAACTTTCTGAAATTCGCAGCCATTTGGGAGAAATTCAGGGTTCTTTGGAGCACTAATTTGCAGTGTGCGTGAGAGAAAAAATGTTTTTTTTATTATGAAAACAGTCACGGTTTTGAGAAATAATCAAGGAACTAATTTCCTTATTTGAGGGAAAATGTGGCAAAATTCATGTGTGGTGGCACATGATGAATGACAAATGGATTATTTGAGGCAAACACATTATCACATGTGCATCAAATGCAAGTTGTATAAATTGAAAAGGACTCTGCCTTCATCTCCTTCATAGTTAGGAATTTGACTTTAGAAATTTCAAGCTTTTTATTTTTATTTTGCATGAAAGAGACATTGGCATGACTTTGTTTCAAAAATATTCATAAGGACAATTATTTCATCCATGCTTTATTTTATTTAAAAAATAAAAAAAAATTCAAAAAAAAAAAAAATTGAATCAATGAAATGAATAAGTTATTTGCTCACTTTTATGAAAGTATTGATTAATTTTGGACTGATGATGAAAGATGAATGACTAACTTTTTATTCAAGATTTTTAGCAGCTGAAAAACCTCATTATTCAAATCAGCGTAACTTTTTCATACAAAATCAGATTTTGATGATTTAAGTATCATTGGAAATGTCTTAATAAGATCTACACAGTGAGAAATCCATCATTAGAGTTTGAAAAGGTAAATAATGAAATAAATTGCTGAAAAGAAGTAACATTCAACTTGAGGCACTAATTCCAAAACATGTATAAATTCTTTTGATTTTTCCTTTGAGAACTTGTTTCATTAATACAAATTCTTAGTTTTGTGTGTAAATATCATAACTAGAGAAATTGATCACCTCTCTCCTTTGATAATCTTACATTCCATTGCAGAAGAAATATTAGTTTTCTTTGCAGGTTCCAGGAGGAAGGACAAATGACTACAAGAGAATGGTGTCTCTCTAAGAGACCAATTTGTTTCATAAGAGAATGATCAGCAACAAAGAGGAGGAAATATGCTGATGCAAAATCAGATCCAAACACTTGAAAAACTTTCAGATACTATTGTCTCCATCACATCCATACCTCATAATAAACCATTCACCTCATTTCACTTCATATTTACCATTTACATTCACATCCACTTTCCATTTCTTTTTGTCCATTCATAACCCACAAATAAAAGCAAGAGGCTCATTCACATGCTTATTGCCCATTGCCATTTCTACTCTCCATTTCCATCTTCCATTTCTTGTCATTTTCATTCCGCAAATAAGCCCTGCTTCAATGCAAATTATTGAGTCCATAGTCCTTTGAGTCTAAGTTCTTTGTAAAAACACCTTGAGGCTTGCATACCTTAATGGCAAGTTCTCATGCTGACAAACAATGAGAATACATTAATGTCCCTTGTTCGTCGGATCTTCTAGGTGACTCGACATCGGCAAAATCATTCGTACCTAGCAAGATGTGTTTGGGCATCTTGACTCTCATTGTCATCAATGGTGAGAGTTCTCGTGTTGACTAGTGGCATCCATTAATGGCCACTAAGTCAACAATTTCCTACTATGTTCGACATTAGAACATCTTTTCACATAGTAGGAATTATGCCAATGAGTTTTGAAGACATGAAGACTATTATTTTCAGCATTTTGGAGCAGATTCAACAAGTTTTAGTAGGAGCAATAAAAAGTCATCTTATCTCTTTATCCATGACTCCTCTTGTTCAGCCACTTGAAGAAGAATATGATCAGAATTTTGCAGCCACCACACATACACAACTCATCCACATTTAAAGTAAGTGAAGGTATGTTGTTTTCTAATTTTTAGTCATGTAATTCATTAGAATGCTAAAATTGTAACTTTGGAAAAATTCTTCACTCCCTTTTTCACATTGTCATATCTTTAGTTGGGGGGAAGGGACATCATTTCATATCCACATGTCATACACTATCACACATTTTCATTTCATTTCCATCCACATATACTTCCCAACCAACTATTGTTGCAACATGATCCAAAAGATTATATGCCTTGCAAATGATGAATTCATTGATGAAGTAATTGATTCTAAATGTTTTCATGAACTTTGATTCAACAAAGAAAATAAAGCATTGTTACACAAGAACCATTTCTCAAAAAAAAAATTGGTTGTCACACAAGAACCAACCTTACAAAAAAAAAAAAAAAAAAAAAAAATGTTGCAATCAAATGTATTATACTTTTCCAAAAAGAAAATATCAAGAAGCAAAGTTTGGAACGAATCTATATGAGTCAAAACTAATAAAAGATCAACTCATGGACAAATGAATCATTGCAATAGTTGCATGAGGACATGCAACAACTTCAGTTGGGGGTATGTTGAGTCTCAAAAGTGTTTTCCATATTCATACATATTTCCATTATGTCATAACCATTTAACTCTTATTTCATAGCCATCTGACCTAAAACCCTACATCAAATAACCATTTTCATAAATATATGAGTTTGGATCCTTGTCTTCCAAAGTTATTTATTTTATGTATTTAAAGTGAATTTATGATTAGAAACTAGAAAATTAACATAGTTTCATATATCTATATATGTGTTATGAGTTTTGTGACATGTGTAGGTCAAAATGAGACTTCTAGAAGACCCTTATGTGGCACTCTAAGACCAAATTCGAATTTGGTTGGAGAAGATCATGAGATCATGAGAACATGTGTCTCATTTCCTTGTTGTATTGAAACTCTAAGAGGATATGTGTCTCATTTCTTAGTTGTGTTGAAACTCTAGAAAGACACGTGTCTTATCATTTCCTATTTTAATTGTAACTTTAGAGATGGAGGGAGAGATTCATGGACTCCCATTAATGAGATAACTTCTCATATTTTGTATAAATAGGAGAAGCTTTCTCCTATCAAGGGTAATGAAAAAGTAATGAAAAAGTAGTGAAAAATAAGAGAAGGAGAGAAATGAATAGAGAGTCTTTTGTAACAAAGTTTAAGATGGAATGGGATGTAGATTTGTGAGTTTTTCAATAGAGAAATTCAGTTCTTTGATGCTGTTTTGATTACAATTTTAAGGAGCTGAAGCTAAGGATTACACCAAATTGGTAGCAAAGGACCCCTGCTATTCAAGAAGGTTTTGCATGTTTTCTAGATAAGTTGCTTTCAATTCTGTTTTGTCATATTTGCTTATTTAGATTGCTTTATGAAATCATAGCTTTTAGCATTATTTTTCATGTCATTTGCTTAGATAAAGGATCCTCATGATATTGCAGTTAGTCTCTTTCTCAAGCTCTTCCAAAACATCTTTATTAAATGAATGAGATTCAATTGTGATATTTTGAGTTATTAGCATTTCATTTTCTGTTATTTAGTTTTTATTGTTTACATTATATTGCTTTAGACAGAGTCAGTAAGAGGGCCAGAAGCTTCTGGTTTCATCCTTTTTAGTAAAGGTGAAATAACCAGTAAAAGCCCCTATTGTCAATCTCTGTATAAGAAATATTTTGTTCACACAATTTTAGATCAGATTCCTCATTATACTGTAATTAGTTTCTTTCACAAGCTCTTCCAATAAACCTTTAATTCACGAATGGGACTAAGTTGTAGTATTGTGAGTTATTGATTGTTTTGCTTCATAAAAGATCCTTATCACATTATGATTAATCTCTTTCAAAAAGCTCTTCCAATAAATCTTTAACTCATGAATGAGATTTAGTTGTAATTTTATAAGTTGTTTCAGCATTTCATAGGAGATCCTTACTACATTATAGTAATTTTTTTCTCAAGCTCTTCCAACAAACCTTTATCAAATGAATGAGATTTCACTATAATGTTTTAAGTTACTTTTCTATTTTGCAATTAGATTAAAAGATCCTCATTATCTTACAATCATTCTTTTTCTTAAAACGCTCTTCCAACATATCAATATTAGATGAAAGAGATTTGGTTGTATCATGTTGAGTTAATTAGCATTTTCTATTTTGCAATTAGATTAAAAGATCCTCATTATCTTACAATCATTCTTTTTCTTAAAAAAGCTCTTCCAACATATCAATATTAGATGAAAGAGATTTAGTTGTATTATGTTGAGTTACATTTTATGTTCATTTGCAAGCTAAGATATCCATGGATTAGAATGTTCTGTTTTTCATCATTTTCTTAATTAGAGATAGAATTTACAATTACATTTTGTTTTGAGTATAAGGTTTCTTTTTCTTTTCTTTTTGACATAGATTTGATTTCATCTGTTGAACATAGAGTAGCATACTAATTACTAAAAAGACAAAACCCCCCAAAAAAATAAAAAACACATACAACGAAGTAAGGAAGAGGTCACTTAAGCACATATAGTGCACCACACTTCATCAGTTTATTAGCCCTGGTTGATAATTTATGTTAGCAATTTAGGATGCTAAATTGACTACACATGGTGATGAATTGTGTGTATGGAGTGGCGATGAGATTTGGATGTTCAAGAATGATGATGGTTCAAATACAAGTAGCGCAAAAGTTTTCTGGGTGGCGACCTTTGGCTCTTCTTGAATTAGAATTCCCGTCACTATTAGCTGGTGTTGGTCTTCTCAGTGAGATTGACCACATGTTCGAGTCTCGTGGTTCGGGCTCTTTTCCCTTTTGGTCTTTGTAAATGTTTGGAGTTTAGTCGGCTTGGTTTTTTCATATTGGAGTGAATGTGGTTAGCGAAGTGGATTTGAATGCAATGGAAGGTAGTGCGGTAGGGATGGGGGTGGTGGTGGACTGGGATGCATAATTTAATGTTTTGAAAGCGCGATAAAAATTTGGAAACATAGTAGATGTGATGCTAGGAGTTTCTATTACCTTGCGAAGCCTTTGACTCATGTGTCTAGGCTGATCTAGCAATGGTCGCGGTTGCAATTGGGAGATGCTATGCCTTTCGTTTCTTTCGGTGTCTTCCCCGAAGTGCTTTTGGGAGCATCGCATCAAATGAGTAAAATTGGGTCCGCTTACGAGTCTCCATTGCCGCTCCTGGCCATGAAGAAACTTTTGTGTGGAAAGCCTCTTCCGTTGTTGGAACTTTAATGGATTCTTGTGAAAACTATTTTTCGTCCACGCAACTTTGTTGGACATAGGTTCGGTTATGGATCACACCAAACCATATCTCGTGGAAAGTACCTATCGATGAGAGCTTCTTGGAATTCTTTACTAGATTGCAACAAAGTTGACCATTTTTCCGTGCCAAACTACAAAAGCTTCCTCATTGACCTCTTTTGTACTCGGGTCCCACGATATTCTCCATGGCGTGAACCTTAGGGCCATCGGTTTGTCATGAGTGATCTCCGCAACCTGTCCGATTCTTCGGTGGAATCCACTTCCACATTGCGAGGGCCATGATCAGATAACCATATATAAATCCTGTGCCTCGACTTGTAGTTGTCCTCACAAGCCTCAAACAACTCATTTAATAAGAATGTGCACCAATTGTTCGTGCTCCTTGAATGCAATGCTTCGCGGCGAGATTGTGTCTAGGATGCATTCCCCTTTTGTGTAATGCCTCATTGTTTTTCCAACGATTAAATAACGAGGCGAATTTTACCGTTGGGTTGTTCATGAGGTCGATTTTTTGCTCCATTCCCTCCTCTCCTTGTTTCATACTTTATGTAGTAGTCAAAATCTCTTGTCTTCTTAGCTCCCTTGGATGTATTTTGAAAAGGTCTATGTGAGACGATGTTTCCACACCCGTTGATAACCACAGCAAGTACGTGTATGTCTTTCGCATGAATTGGGATTTCCCTCGCAAGCCATAGTGATCCATTTTGAATTTCTGCGCATTAAGAACTTAGTGCATTGCATTGCTACTCCCCTCATCTCGAATACTGAAGGCTCTTGAGGTGCGGTATTTTGACCTTTGGATGCCTGCTGAAGCACGGGTGCATCTTCTTTGCTTCACCTCCTCCCTCCTTTGCATAATTTTCAATGTACACCTACCTTTTCAAAGGTAGGAACCGGTATGAGTCTGTAAAGTCGGTATCTACAAACGAAGCATTGTCATATTTACCTTTCGGCGACTCCATTCTTTGAATTCTTCAATCGAGCTCGGAATTCGATGGTCGAGGTAGCCATCCTTGTAATTTTCTTCCTTTTGTTGTATACTTGAGCTGTTTTTGCTAGTCTGTACAGCTAGTCTCTTGCTACGAATTTACATGTTTGCTAGAATCAACTTATCGTTATAGCCATTTCTTTACACGATAAATCGAAATTTTTACCCGGCATTACGGTGTTTCCCTCCTTCATGCGGGTTAAGTAATATTACTAGCACAAATGATGTTGATCCGACACCATAACTAATTAATTTTCTGTTATCTTTCCTGCTGACTATAATTGTGTGATTAGTTACCGGGGTGAGATGTATTCACGTGCAGTCTTGGAAATGTTGGCTTAGGGATTTGGGTAGAAATGATGGGCAATAATTATTGGTTAATATGGAAACTTTATTATGGTATGGGGGTTACTAATTATGACGGTTATTTTTTCAAATTCAGAGTGATCTTATGGACTGAAAACGATATGATGGGTCATTATGAATGAATGATGGTTGACATGCTTAAGCTATGTAACATCGTAGTCTGTCCCTCACGACCACAATTGGTTGTGATTTGGTCTCCAAATTGCAACGGTGACGATTGTTGCTTTTGTGCTATTTACGTGGGTTTCTTATTGAGGATTCCTACTCTAATGGGGTCTGAAAATATTAAAAAACAACTATTCTATAGTCCATCTCGGTTGCACGAGAGTTATTGACTCTAATATCTTGGCTGTTCTCGGGTGTGAGAGTTATTAAAATTAAAAATATTGTGGTGCTTACTCATGATAGGGTTTTAGGCATGTGTCATTCACCCATCCTTGAAGTATCTCTCTAGTTTATTTGAGCTAGCATGATCGCGCATGAATCTCTTATCTCTATGATGTAATACGGTCCCATCACGATTGCATTTTGAGCTTCCCCGGGGAGCTTCTAGAATTTGTTTTCGAGGAGCGAGTATTTTTCCACCAATAGTGAATGTTTTGTGCTTGAAGTGGTGGTCATGCGAGGCTTTTTGTCGACGTTTTTGCTGTACAAATTGATGGAAATCCGCTAGAAAAATATCTTCTTCGAAGTTCACGACAATTCATGGAGGCGTGTAGAGATGGAGGTCCTCCTCTGTCATGTGTGTTTTTGAAGCACTTAATAGGATTGGTATGATAGAAAATCGGCTAGTATTACGCCTCTTTCCCATATACCCACCGGAATGGAGTTTGATTATGCGGTATCTTTAAGGTTGTCCTATATGCCCACAATGTGGTTGGTATTCTTTCATCCTAGTCATCACGGTTATCGTTGCATATATTTGTTAGTCCTTTCTCCAAGATTTTGTTGAAAGCCTTGACGGTTCCATTCGCCTACGAGGGTGGGTACGAGGTCGCTCTTGTGGTGTTGTATCATAAAGTTGCCCAATAGTGCCTAAATTGTAGCATTTATGAAATGCGTGCCTTGATCACTTGTTGGGTTCCTTGGACAACCAAACATGCTAATGATGTTCTCAAAAATAAATCGCGGTTGCGTGTCTACGCATACGGTCCCTTACCGATCCTGCCTCTACCCATCTTGTGAGGTAGTCGGTTGTGGTGATTACATACCTTGCGTGCGAGTTTCACGCTGCTGGTGCAATTGGTCCTATGAAGTCGACAAGCCCATTTCTCAAATGCCTACATAGCCCTCACGGGTTGCGGTGACAACTCATCACGACGTGACAACTCGCCTCGTTCTTTGGTAGACATCGCATTTCTTCACATATTCCTTTCTATCTTTGTGCATGGTGGGCCGCCATAATCCCGCATGTAGTATTTTCCTTGTAGTGGGTTTTGTACCGACATGGCCTCCCATGACTTCGGTGTGACATTCCCACTAGATGTCTTCTCTTTCATGATCTAGGACACATCTTCGACGGATATGATCCGAGCCCATTTTATATAACTACCACCTGCTATGAGTTGATATTTTTTTCGCTTTAACTACTAGATGTATTTTTTTGGTTGTCGTGTATTTTGATGGGCATTGTCCTGTGGCCAAGTATGTTGCTATTTGTTCTAGATAGTATCGGGATGGCCTCTACTTGGAAGAGATCGACGTACGGTAACTGGTTGTCAATGGATCCCCCCATTTTCCACGTTCTCCGGAGTCTTGACAAGTGGTCGGGACCAACATTTAACCTTGGGTTTACTATTACTTCAAAAGTGAATTCTTGGAATAGTAGGAGCCATATACGGATCTGCCTTTAAGTACAAGTTTTTTTACGACTATTTTAGTGTCGATTGATCTATGAAGAACTTGAATGTGCCTCCCAATAAGTAGTGTTGAAATTTCTATAGAGAGTGTACCATAGCAAGAGCCTCTCTTTTCATTGTTGGGTAATTCCTTTTACTGCTGTTGATAACTTTCTCGCTTTCGAAGTATACTAGGTGATCTATTGAGGTTTCTCCGAGTCGAGCTAGCACCGCTCCTAAAGCAATACTTGAAGCATCGATGTGGACATGATCTTGTTTATCCTAGTTGGGATGGGCCAAAATGGGCAGCACTTGCTAATTTCTCTTTCAACGTGTTCAATGCCTTAGTGCATTCACCGCTCATATGAATTGTTCGGACTTTCGCAACAACTTTTCTAATGATGTGATTTTTGTGTAGTTACGGATGAAACTCTTTTAGTATCTCTTATGTCCCGGTAGTGACCTCAGCTTTGTTTTACGAGTTTCGGGTGCTTGCATGTTCACAATTAGTGCCACCTTTGCGGGGTCCACTACATACACCTGCCTGGCAGATGACATGTCCCAAAAGTGTTCCAAAAAGGTACCGCGTAAAGATGAACTTTTTGAGATTCGGAGAAATTTGAAGAAAGTTCGTCTCACTTGTCAAAAATTATCTCGAGCAAATTTTCATGGTTCTTCAATAGTAGCGTACACCGTCAATCATCCATGTATACTTCTAGGAACTTATGGATATAGTCTCTGAATGCTACTATTAATATCCGTGAAAAACGTGCTTTGGGTACATTATTTAGACCAAAGAGGCATGACATGATAGGAAAATGATCCCCATTACTCGTTGTGAAAGTAGCCTTTCTTTTTTTCTTCTTCGCTATTCTCACTTTGATGATATCTTGAGAAACCATCCGCGAATGAGTATGCTTCATTTCCTACTACATTTTCAAGAACTTCATCGCTAAATGGAGTTGGAAATGGATCATGAATGCATGCTTTATTTAGACTCTGTGGTCCACACATACTCTAATTTTTTATTTCTCCTTTTTACTTTGTATCACAATTGGGCTAACCCATTCGCTTGCTCAACCGAGAAAAATCAAGCATGTGTTCAACATTTTGTTTATCTCTTCTTTAACCTTTTCTTTAATTCTCGGATTCGGGTAGTAAGGTCTATGTTTTATTGGCCTCGCATCTAGTTTTAAGACTCATGTGCATCTCCCCCGGATCTCCTTTGATTCCTTTGAGCTCGCCACCGAAGATGGGAATAAGTCTTCATACTCTTGTAGCGAGGTCAAAGATTTCTTTTGTTGTTTATGTATCCTAATAATCTCTAATAGATGAAATCATGGGCTTCTTTGTGCTTTCGATGTCTGCTTCTTTGTCTTTAAGGGTAACATGTTAAATCCCTATGTAGTTGGCTTTTCTTGTATTTCCCATTCCCCTTCCTTTTCTTCAAAATATAGATGTCGAATATTCTCTAAATCATCACTGTCTATCTCTCGGTCTATCATTTTACATGTTCTGAATCCTTGACTTTCTTTGCTGCGATAAAGATATTTCTTCACTCTCCTGGAGCTCTAGGAAGAACAATATTATTTTAATTGTTTGAAGGGTATACGTAACTTGTTTTGTGTCTCCCTTGAAAGAAAAAAATTGTGTAAATTTTTTTCAGCAATTTTTTCCTAGGTACTTGTTCCTCTCTTATTCTCTTCGTTAGGTACCAAGCTTGTGGAATGGTGCCCGGTGAATGTGTAAATTGTGTGCCCATAAAGATTTTGGATATCCTTATTTCTTCCACTTATATTTGCAACTACTTAGATGTGCTTTGGGGATCAGAATTCCCTTGGTATTTTTCTCCAAGATGTGGTCTTGAAGTTGCATGGAATCTTGTTCTTAATGCTCGCGGAAATATCTTCCCATTGTGAGAGAGAGTGGCGATGGGTTGCCCACCAAATTTCGGCATGGATTGTAGTGCTACATCCATAAGAGGGACTCTATGTTCTATTAGTACTTTTTCTTCCACTTTGGTAATAAATGTATTCGGAATTTTCATATTTGAAAGAGTTGGATATTCTCTTACCTCGCGTACCAATCCGAGTTGAATCCACAAACGTTGGCACATCTTCTAGTGTTGACTTCATATCCTCCCTACGCAATCATCCCATGCTACTTCGATCCTAGATCATAACTACGAACACTTCTCCGACTTATTGTTCCTCCCTCTTTCGTAGGATTAATATAATCTTCTCTCCTTCCTACCGATCATTTGGTAGAGTTGATCTAGAAGTTGTGTTTCTTCTCTACGTCAACGGTATTTGTGTATCGGGGTCCTTGATACGGGTCCAATGCATTGAACTACTCGACCTCACCATATTCGAATATCATTAATCCCTTCCTTAAATAAATGACTTTGCATAATTTTCAAAGGCACGATCTATCCGACAAGGCGGGGATAGGGATCCTTGTCACCCATGATATCTATTACTTCCAAAATACGTATATGTCTTTACTCCCGCAATATCAACCTCAACTTCTTCTAGCCTTCCTATTGGTACAATAGAGTATTGATTTTCCATTACGAGTTGTATTGGTGAGTATGACGGCTTTAGTTTTCCTAATGCTTCCCATATTTTTCGGGGGTAGAATGTTGACATACGATATGAGATCTAGCATTTTATCTACGATTTGGAATCCCACAACTTGAGTGTTTACACGAAACTCCTTTCCGATCCTTCTCTCATTTATTTTCACTCTTCTAATGTATATTTCGGTTGAGTTACCTAAGTCTCCCGAGTCCTCGCTCCTCCTTGCACGAGCCATTTCTAGATTTTTCTTTAATTGTTCCGACATTTGTCCACTTTGTTTACAATTTTCGAGAACGATTGGAAACCAATCTTCTATCGGTGTGTTTGCATGGATTATCTTCCCTCCTTCAATCTGGATTGTTGCGGAAGTTCCATACTACGATTTCTTCCTATATGTGAAAATTTTCTTAGTTCTTATTTGAAGTCTTCACACATTGGTTTGGCTGAAAGCTTTCTTTGGGGATCCGAGGTTTGATTAATTTTATTGGTTCCATGTCTCGTGCATCCTCTCCTCGTATTCTTCCCTCCTCGCATGACTATAGCTACACTTTTCATAGGCTAAGTCTCTCACTATCCTTGTTTTATGCATTGACCAAGTTAGCTCCCCCTTTGTCACGGCTCTCTCTTCACATCTTAATCGACCACAGGGTTGTCTTCGGTAGCATGTGCATTGACTCTGCATTGAGATCACCATGGTATCCTGGGTAGTGGACATTCCCTTGCTACATTCCCTTCACGATCACGGTTATAAAACCTTAATGGTCCTCTTCCTCAAGTTACGCTACCTCTCATTCCTCCTCCTCGCCCTCTTGGAGTTTTATTCACTCTATAATACGGCATATCTAATGGTTACGAAAATGCATCGAGGGCTGCTGTGTTGCTCGTATTATGAGTTTTTAGAGGTGAAAAATTCACGGTGAGATGTTGTTTGGAACATTTGAGTATTTTCCGGGATTGGAGAATGACCAATACCTTTGCATATTTGCATATTGGTCATTCTCTTGAAGGTATCAATCTTTTGTTGTGTCAACGGTGTCCTTGTCGGTGGTAGCGGTGATTTGATGAACCGGTCCCAATGGTGATTTGGATCGATTAGGTAACTTAGCTTTCCAATTGCTTATTTAAACCTTCTCATCAAATCCCAAGATGTTTCTCCTTCCCATTGTTTGATTTCCCATAGCTAAGAAAAATCCTTGCTGATTCATACGAGGCGATTGAATTATTGGAAAAAATTATTTCTTAACATCATCTATTGCTAGGTTACGGTGCACTTCACGACCATTTGATGAACTAGCGCAAAGATGTTTCTCTTATTTTGGTTTGAAACTCAATTAACTTGATCGCATCCGGTGTACTGTTGAGCTCTCCAAATATCTTCACAGAGGTACCAATGCTCTTCTACATCGTCGTTACATTTTCCAAAGAATTCTGGGTATCGGGTGAGCGATCTCACCGTCTTTCCTTGTGTTGGTGGTACTAAAACAAAACCTCTTGCTTCTCGGCTAAGAGATTCCACTACGACCATTGTTGCTAGTAGATATATGTACTATGGATTTAGAACTACTCAACTTTCTAAACTCCCGTAAATTAATAAATAACTTATCGGGTAGATGATAGAGTACCAGGGGGGAAGGTTAGGACTAGTGCTACTTGAAACTTGGGGAATAGGATTACCTTGCATTATGGGTGTCGGCCTCTCTTGGAATAGTTTCTCTATTGCAACATGCGGCTCCACATCGAGACTCCTCCATGGGGTGCACGTTTTCCTCATTAGACTTTTCTCCCTTTTCTCTTCGTCGGGATCTTATAAAATTGCCTAACTTCCTTAACGGACCCTTCCATTCCTTGGGATCCCATACGACCTTCTCTTTCCTCTGTCATCTACGAAGCCTTTTCCTTGTTCCCTGTCGGTTCTTATCCTACTTCTAAAATTCTCTCATCGCCCTTTCCCACCACTTCTTAGCAATCCGCGGCCTTCGATGTGCTCTCCTCTCTCTCAACCTGCTAGAGGTTCCGGCATCCATACCCCTATTCTTTTCCTTACACGTAGCATCTTTCCCTCAACTCCTTCCACGAGTACTAGAGGTTTAGGTCTCCATCTCGGGGTTTTTGGAATGACATCGAGGCCCTCGTCCACCATTAGATATTTAATCCACAACGAGATTTATTTTTAGCAGATTCTCCCCACAACCCCCGGGATCTAAATATGTCTTCAAATTTTTGTAAAATATTGTAGCACTTGACTCCAAACTCTACAATGTACCCCTCGAGGTAGTTTGTACCCAAAGTTCCACTACTCGAGTTAGATCTGTATCTAACCGATGTAGAAGGCTACTATGTCTGTGATGCGTCCAGCGCGTGACGGACTCTACACAATCCTTCGGGGAGTGATTTGATCTAGAGTCTCCGTAACTATTTGTAAACCTCTTCGGGAAACTTTCTCCGAAAGATTTCATACGAGTCACTTGCGAGTTAGAAAAATAGGACTCGATCCTTGACAATATTTTCTCTCTGTCTTCACGAAGCTCGCGATTCTTGCGATATGAAATTATCTATGTGCTTGTACCACTGACTTCATAGTTTCTCCTCATAGATCCTCAATACCATGATCTATCCTCTAAATAAATTTTCAGGGTCCCGGCAATAGAGCGTTTGTTGGCGAAAAAGGAGGTCTGCGGGCAAGACCCGAGGTTCGGACTTTGAGGCCAAAAAGGTTTTCGCGATGAGTCTAGGACAACACCGACATTTTCACCGCTCGAGGGAGCAACGAGTCTTACCCAAGGTTTGTCGCGACCTTACTAAGATCAGAGGCTAGATCATTGACATCGGGGAAAAATATTACTAACACGGATCATGTTCATGAATGTGTAAAATTCATATATGTATCTCAGGTCCTAAGAATTAAGCTATCATTCATCACTACATATTGAGGGTACCGAATTAAAATTTAAAAACGAGGCATACGCTCACCATCAATAATTAAGCATAAAATAATTCATAATAGACATCACAACAACAATCCGATTCCATTAGCTTGGATCAAAACATCATAAACATGCTCGCGCGAAGTCTATTACGATTCGAGTTCAATACAAAAGGCTCGCAAAAGCTCTCCACGGCTCTACTTCCTACGGCCTCTTCTCGGTGACAAACTAACCAAATCCCCTCGGAGTCACTTCTTTCCTACCTATTTGTTCCTCTCGGCTGGCATTGTCGGTCCTTACCCCTTTTGCACTTGTATGTTCCCTTGTGCTCATTTGCCTCTGTTTCTTCTTTATCACTTGGTAGTTCTACTTGTTTGTTTCTTGTCTCCCATCTCTAAAATTTATGCCATTATCTATCTATGCCACGCTTTTGTCTTCTAGTTTTCCGCAAAGCTGTGATAGCTCTTGTCTACCTTTATTGTGCTCCGTCACCTATCTTCCACTCTCCACAACTCCAAAATTGTTCTATCCAAAACAAAGGCCCCAACACTAGTTGTTGTAGATTTTATTGCGAGAGATGAATCTAGTTGAGCGAAAAGTATTATGATCCGAGTATGAAAATAGATGAAATGAGGTCCACATAGAGTAGAGGATAAATGACTTCATTGGTGTGGAGAAAATGTGCGGGTAACGAAAGGAACAATTTCTCAATAGGTCGAGTCTCCTAGTGATCTAAGTCAAAAATCTATGTAAAAGAATATGTTTTCTTAATAGAAGATTCATAGCGATGCGGTAGTAGCAAAGGGTGGTTTTTTTCCCCGGTGAAGGGTTTCCCACCAAATATCTTGTGTCTCATGTGTTGATAATTTCTTGTGTTATTGTTCATGGTTATGTTTCTCATATGTCTTATTTGTTGCTTATGATTTATGCATAGATCAAAAAATGTTTAATGAGTTGTTACTAATTGGTATGTGTGACTCGGTAAAGTAGTAAAAGGGAAAATTTTGGTGATAAGTCACACTAATGATTCACCCCTCCACCACGACCCCTCTCGGTAGTGCTCAAAGTTTTCCAAAAAAATTGTATAAGTGTGGGACTCTTGGTTGCGGCTTGATTGCTTCGGAGAGTAGAACACGGGGTTTGTTGGCATAATTTTGATTTTTTTCAGAATGGTTGTCCTCATTGCTGAAAATTACAAGGTATGGAACAAAAATGTTAAATCTTAATTATTGTATAGTGGATATAATATTTGGAGACGGCATGTGAAGGATGTGCTAGGGGTCAATAACACCTAAATTTTTTGCGGGAAAAGATGCACAAGCTAGAGTCGGAATCTACAAGAATCTTCATGATGATGATATAGAAGAGGCTAGTAGGTTTGAAATATGCCAAGGAAATGTGGGACAAGATAGAATCCATATTTGTAGATGATACCAACAACAATATGGATAATTAGAAGAAGAAGAATAAGAAGAAGGGCATACATAGTCAAGAATCTCGACCCACAAGAGTCTCATTATTCTAGTGCACATGATTTAGCGGTTATAAGAATAAACTAGAAAATCTTGAACCCAAAGGTATAAATATTAATGATTTTCTACTAATTTATAATTTTGATGATTCAAATTTCTACCATGTTGATGTGTCTATTTAAGATGAGAATGATATTATGGGTCTTAGATTTGAGATTTCTTGAATAAAAATTACATGCAAGGAACACGAAAAATTATTGCGGATTTGTGATGATAAGTAGGCTAGGCTCAAGGAAGATCTTATCGGCTTAAAGATTAAGTTAGTAGAATCGAAGGAACAAAAGGTTGGTAGATTAGAAGTTGAAGTGATAACCTTGAGAAGAGTACCATGGCCTTGGATAATTTTTTTGAGATCAAAGATCTCCATTGGATAAATATGGTCTTGGATTTAAAAAGGGCGAGTCTAGTTTACATGCGGGGAAAAAAATAATGACAAAGAACCCAAGAAACCTCTAACAAACAATTCTAGCGACAAAGAAGAAGATATCAAGGAGCTCCTACATCTAGAAAATCATTTTTCTATAAGAGATAATCGTGGAATATTTGTAAGGTTTCAAATGAATCAAAGTCCTTTTATTCCTTTTGTACACAATGTAGAAAGCTATAATTGTCACAAATTTGGGTATATTCTTTGCTAATTTTCGGAGAAGAGCGCATAAACAAAATAAAAAAAGATTGCATTAATTTAAGCCACCAAGGAGATTGGCCAACATGTATAATCATGGTTTTTATGGTTATTTCTATTCATGTAACATGTTTGGACATAAGGAAATAGATTGCAAGTCTAATCGATAGAGGAGAAGCACATTTCATGCAATTTTTATATCTAGCATGAGCGGTAGGAGATCTAATAATCTTTCTTACATATCTTGGCCATGTGGAGTGCTACACATGTCATAAATTTGGATATATGGAAAGAGAATATTTATTGCTCCATTATCTAAGACAAAAATCGACAAGAGAAATAAAGACAAATATGACCTATCAAAATTTAACAAGTAAAGGAGGAAAAGAAGCATCAAAAGATCGTGTGGAGAAAGAAGGAGCAACAAATCTTCAATTAGTGAAGAACATCCCCTCATATAGTCCAAGATTATTTCTTGCATATTTACAAGAGGAGTATAGAGTTCATGAGAGGTTCATATCCTCATGGGGAGCGTATGGTAACTTGATGAGTATAAGATGTTGCGGCAACTTATGAAGAGTTCATTTGAGCCTCATGCACTTTCAAGTCCATAGGATTAGCCTATCTATTGGAGTTATATTGAGGTCAGTGGGAGATATGCATGGTATGTAGTTTTAATGAGTTATTTGCTATTTTTCATCATTTTCACTCATTTATTTGTAGTTTCTTTACATATGTTTCCCGAGTGAAAGTAGATACATTTTTTCGGCCATATATATGCTTTTTGTCTCTACTAATAGTTGGTTGAAAGGTTGTATAGCCATGCATACAATGAGATCATTGGTACAAATGCACGAGAGATGGCATGAGATATGGACCAACCATGTATGAGCCGTCATATGATGGTCATTACAACCATGTATGAGATGTCATATGATTATCATTACAACCATGTATTTGGTATTGATTCATCATTTTATGTTGGTTTAGAGTCGTTTCCTTAGTGAGTTGAGTCATCATGGTGATAGGAAATTTTACGGAGTCATTTTGTAGCCACATGTATGGGCTAATGATGGTGTAATATTCATGATGTATCATTTATTTGATTCATTGGTCCATAGGAGATGATCATATTAGCCATGTATTCATGGATATATTCATGTAAAAATGCTCATGGAACCATGTACTTATGTTGTACTATCATTGGGTCAATTAGTCATGATTCATGAGGTCATGTTATAGTAATATGATAATATGTATGAGGTATTATGTTGCTACTACAACCATGTATTTATCAATTTATATGTTATGTGATTCATGGTCATGTGGAGTCCTAGTCTATATCATGCTTCTTTATGGGCAAGGAAGCAATGTTTGTAGAGGAAGTAATTCATTGCGAGGTTGGAGCTGATATTGAAGGGCATGTGTTCAAGGAGCATCCTATTTTCTCTTGTTTACATCAGCCATATATTGTTGGCTTTATGATCCACTTGGAGGTGTTCATGGCGTGCCTCATTCTATGTTATGTTTGTTGGGTTTTTACCTCATTATTTGGGCGAGAGAGATTGATGTTGCTTATTGATGGTGATGTTATGTGGTTGCTATATGGAGAGAGTTGATCGGTGCCCCATGTGCATATTGTTGCATATCATTGATGCTTCTTACAATTATGCTCATGCTCGCATTAGAGGTTGTTGGTTGGATATGATGCTCAAAATGTTTCTTGGTTTATTATGTTGCTTGCTTTGCTATTGATGTGAGAAGCATGGAAGATTTTTGATGTGCATAATTTTTTCAACCATGTATAGATTAGTTACCTTAGTGTTTATGCTTAAGCTTTGGTTGCCTTATTAGATGGAGTTGACCCTTTGCCATTGATGTCAAAGGTGTAGAGATAGAGGATGATGGCATGGAGTTTGTGTATGGTTTCCATCAATGCCAAAGGGGGAGATTATTGGAATTATGATGTGCATGGATCCAAATAGCTAATGTTGGCATTGATGTCGACCTATGTAGTCTAGGCTGATGTTTGTACGGCTACATTGTAGCATGGTTTGCAACCAATGCGAGTCAGCATTGAGATGGTTATGTTGGCATTGATGTCAAATATTAATTTCAACTTTTTGATAGTGGTCGGATGATGATGTTGGTGTGGTTTATGTTTCCTCATGTGCTAGTTGTGTTCATGGAGGTGTTTCCTTGAGTTGTCTTGTGTTGGAATATGTTAGCACATGCATTGATTGAAGGCATTTTTGATATTACTACAAGTGGATGGTGCGGATATACATGTGATGGAGATGATGGCTCAGTTGTGATGACACACTTGTTGAGTTGGAATATTAGGTCTTCATCCCCAGCTATTCATGCTTGTGCTCATGGATATGACTTCGTAGTGATTTTTTTTCCTCATGATGATGATGTTGTTGTATAGTTGTCAAATATTGTGGAGGGATTGTTGGCGTATTTCCAACCTTTGCTTATTATCCTTTTAGGTCAACTTGGTAGTGACACTTGAGATAATTTTTTCATGGATATCGGAGGATTTTCATGGGTTTTTAGAGGTTCTAAAATGTTAGGAGATGCCCCCCCAAGTAGATAAAAAAAGTCCTGAAAGATTGGAGTTGACCGGATGCGGGGATCAAGGCTTTGCAAGAATCTTGAGAAAACTCGGTTTTGAGAGGCATACACGGGGTATTGTGAAGGAAACATACGTATACGTAGGTTTTTATGAGGGAAAGTCACATATACGTCTTAGAAGTGAATTTCTTTTCATTCCTCGTGCACATCGGGAAAATTTGACATGGTAATTCGTGAAAGCTTCTAAATTAATTAGTTAAGGTTGTAAATGGTTTGAAAATTACTCCAATAATGCGAAGACCTTAAGTGCACAAGTATTGGTAATAGTGGATTGATTTGTCAATTTTGTGCACTCTTGATACCAACCCCAAGATCAATTTCTCCCTTCATGTTTTATATACTTAATTTTGGAGCTAAAGTGATAGATGATGGTGAGTTTATGTGAGGAAGAAAAGGCTGCATAATGTGAGTATGCTTAGGACCTAGCTATGAGAAGAGTTTCTTTAGTTAGTGAGTTTAAATGACGAGTTAATGGAGCATGATTGTTGAAGCGGTGCATCAATACTTAGATCAGATTTGAGGTTTTTTGTAGAAGAGATTGTTTGGAGAGTTTTTGCATGTTGGCTGGAGTATATTTTGTTGGTGACTCTTATTTTGGTTTTTATCGGGATCTCATTGATGAGTTTGACACATAGCCATTGTGTTGTATGTTGCTAATTTTAGTATGCAACAATTATATTTTTCATTGAGGGTTTGATATTATGGTTGAGTATGTGATATGTTTATCTGATAGTGATGATATCATTTATTTTTTTATTGGATGGATTGTGGCCACTATTTTGCTCGAGTAGAGAGCATATTTGTGGTATTATTTTAATTTGATGAGATTTTATTGTTGTCGGAGATCGTATTGCAAATCTGAATCAAGTTGAGTAGAATATCTTGGGACCCAGTATGAAAATAAATGAAACAAGGTCTGCATAGAGTAGAGTAGAAATTACTTCATGGGTATGGAGTAGTGATTGTGAAGTTTCGGTAAAAAGGAATAGTTTCTCGATCCAATTGGAGTTGGATAGTCCAATCGGAGTTGGGAGAGGATCAATTAATCGTGGTGGATTTCGGTGGATGGTAGTCCATAGATATGTGTGAGAACATAGTCTTCCAAGATGATCGGTTGAATCGAGCACCCGCAAGCTTATGGGAGTTAATTGATTGTATACGAGGTCGAGTCTTCTAGTTGATCGAAGTCAACAATCTATGTAAAAGACTATATTTGCTTAATAGAAGATTCGAAGCATCACAACAACATCAAGGGTGGTTTTTTCCCCGGTGAAGGGTTTTCCATCGGATATATTGTGTGTCATGTGTTGATCCTTTCTTATGTTCTTGTTGATGGTTATGTTTCTCATATGGTTTATTTTCTACTTATGATTTAACGAGTTGCCATTAAATAATGTGTGTGACTCGAGTAAAGTAAATAAAAAGGAAAAAAATGGTAATAAGTCACACTACTAATTCAACGGTAGTACTCAAATATTGCAAACAAACAATACCTCTTAAGTTTGTACAAACTCTAGATTGATACTTAAAGTTGATTACCTCAAGAATTTAAACATTCTTGTTGTAATATTCGTGTCGATAAAAGTGTATGTTTATTGGGTCGATATTGAAACAATAAGTTACACAGTTGTTTTATCCTTAAGAAAATAAGGTGATAATAGGAAAGTATTTTGTGTTTGATGAGAAGGAAATCTATCAACCAAAACATGTGTTAGCCATCCATAAATTTTTCATATACTATGATGGCTAAAAACGAGTCTATTTGAGTCTTCAAGAAACAAATTTGAAGCAAATATATGACTTCTTGAAGCCTTGTTGTGTCCCCTCATCCAAAAAATCCACCTATTTGATATCTTCACTTCAAAACCTTCGAGAGAAAGCCCCTGCTTTGTTATAAAAGAGACCATTTTCGGACCCATTTTCCATCACTTTTTTCCTTTGGAAATCCCTCTAAAAAAACCCCTTCATTTCACCCATTCTTCCCTTTTTTACCCCTTATTTTCCTCAAAAATCCCTTTAAACCTTATAAAAATCCCTCTTATAAGGTTTTTAAACCCCTTTCTTTTACCTACCAAAACCCCTAAAAAACCTTGAAAAAACCCTTTTCGGCATATTTTCCAACTTTGGGCCTTAGGCACTTTTTTGCTTAAGCCCCTAGCCCCTTTCTCCGCCTTATGACCAAGCCCTACAACCAAGCACTAGCCATCGAGGACATCGCTCATCGACTCATCAACGATCTTGATTTCTTGTGCCTAGACTCTTTACTGCCGATGGTCGATATTCCGATATAATCGCAGCAGTCCATTTCCTCAAAGATGCCGACGATCATCACGGTCATCACATTCATTGCATCCATCACTTCATCGCGGTCATTGCATTCATCACATCCATGGATTCATCGCGGTCATTGCATTCATCGCATCCATCACTTCATTACTCATTGCTCCATCGTCCATCGCAACTACCAAGTTCTACCTCCCCGGACCTTCTCTCCTGCGGTGATAGTCGATCCTCCAAGTTGATCTCTGCCGTCCATCTCACGAGATCCGACGACGCATTAATTTCCCTTCTTTTCACCCGCGGGAACTTTCGGCTGAGTTAACAATATGGGTGCCCCCGCGATTGACTCTTTGACTACGAGAAGATCTTCATGTGAGCGGTCCATATTTACTCTGTGGAGGCACGGGCCCCACAAACCCGTCCGTACCTCCAAGTGCCCCCACTATACATATTTTCTTCCGTTTTCTCCATATAATCTTGTTGGTCCTAGCGACCACACGGGGCCTTTCCGTCGGGGTTTTCCTCATGATCTCCCACCGTTGATGCCCGCGGATCCAATGGCCCACGAGCATTTTCACACCCGTTCCTCCATAACACTCTAAAACGTTTTTAACGCAAAAGGGAAGTTTTTCTCCCCGAGGCACACATCATCCCGGTCCCACCATCTCCTCCCTCCGTGCTACTCTCATCCCTGCGCTCATTCTCAGCACGTAGATACGCAACCCCCGGATGTAACGCCCGGATCCCCATTTCGCGTCCATTTTTCTCCCCCTCCCCTCCATGCACTTTGAACATGAAATGGGCGCTTTTAAGGAGCATACATGTCATCCGTGGCATGTATCGCGTTCATTTGGCCCAATACCATTTACCACCTTTTCCCCGCACGAATACCACCTCCGTATTCCCGAAACCACTTTTTCCGGTTCTTCGGGCTAGACTCGGTTTTCACCCTTGTTTTCATGGTTTTGCACCATGAAACCTTCCCCGCTATATTCACCTTGCCTCCTCACCGCTTCATAACTTAGTTGAACCCTCCGAAGAAGTTTTATCCCCCATCGCGAGGTCTTATTTTAACAGTTTGTGTTTTACGGAGTGTTTAATGGTGGTCTGAGATAAAAGAGCAGTCCACGGCAATTTAGTTGCGGAGGTCGAGGATGAAGATCCTATGTGGCCGAAATTCGGTGTAAAAAAGGCACATAAGGGTCAAATTTCCAAGTTTTAAATCAATCGTCCGGGGCATTGGTTACACAAACGGCTCCTCATGCACAACCACACGTACACAAAGGAAAAATAAGAAGATTAGTGGAAGTTAAAGATTAAAGCATAAATCCGAAGATCAAAGGCTTAACCAACAAGTTAAGGATAAAGACAAAATTTAAAGCTAAATATCGGTGCTTAAAGAGATAAATTCAAAGACAAATCAACGAGAGATGACTTCAAAATTCCGGATCATTAAAGTATTTATTTCTCCAAAGGACCAAAAGGACACTCGTAGTCTACTTTTTCCTGCGAAAGCCACCATGACAGCCATCTTGATGGCGAGAAACTCTTTAAAAGCTGGCGAACGGTTATTTGCATAGTCATGGAGGGCTACAAAACCCAAAAATGACGATTTACTTGTCGAGAGAGGTCAAATCGGTACTTAGGACCAAGATATCTTCAAAGAACACACTTTGGAGTTATTACCATCCTACTAGATATGCCTCAAAGACGGGAACAACTACTAAAGTGGTACATAGTTATTGCTATGATTATTAAGCGAATGGGCATTCGAATACCTCTCCCACTCTGTCTTAATTGATATTTATTACCATTTACGCAACACTCTTCCTCATTCACCTATAAATATTCACAAAAAAATTCTCTGTAATGTTTGGAAAATTGTTAATTGTTGAGCCGCTATTGAGTAAGAGTTTCGAATATTTTGTAATATAGTAGGCTAGGAAGAAAAGTATCGGATTGTAAAAATCTATTGGACTCAAAGTATGTAATCTGGTTTTGGACATCAAATGAGACAAGCGATTCAATGGATCTTGATCTAAATCATTGGTGATGTTATTCTCACTCGTAATTGTTATTCTCCTTATGTTTCCATTGTGTTCATATTCTGCGATAAAGAGCAATAAAATATAGGTTAGGATTTACTTCTAAAAGTACCCTAATTCCGGCTCGATAAGATTTATCTTTATGTTTTCTTCTAAATGCGTGTTTGGGAGTGTTTTCAATAGAGTATAACCCAGCCAAGGAATGTTGGTGAGCCCATGTCTTCTTGAGTAGAACTTGAGATTCTGTTCTTGAATGTTCTTGAAATGTTTGCTAAGTAGAGTTAGGAACTAGGGAATTCTATGGTTAGCCATTTTGTCCTCTAGTTTTTCTCCAACAAGCGCTTTGAAAATATCCCTTGAAAGTATTCCGAAAGTAGGATAGGTTCAAAGTCCTTACTCGATCTTAGGTTACTTTTTTATGTTTATCTTAAATGTTTTTTCCTTGGAGAGTATCTGCGACTGGAGGATAGGTTAAAATTCCTTACTTGATCTTAGGCTAATCTTTATGTTTTCCCCTTAAGTGTATGCCAAAGTAGGCTAGGTTAAAAGTCCTTACACGATCTTAGGCTTCCCTTTGTTTTCTTAGCTTTGCTTCTTTCATCACCTCCTTAATGTTCCATACCACAAACTCAACTTAAAATATCTTTTGATATAGATGTCTTGCCCTATGAAAACCCTTGAATATTTGTTGTGCAAGTAAACCCTTTTATGACTCCATAGCCCAATGGTTTAGCACTGTTTTTTGACCTATCTTCCCATGCTTTGAAACATCCTTCCACTTATTTCCTCCTTCACTTCACATGACCTTCTCAGTTAATGATCCCCAACCAACAAAAAAACAAAACCCCTTATGCTTCATAACTAGCCTAACATTATATCATAAGCCTTATAGTATATCATTTTAAAAACACAAACGGAGAGATCGCTCTCCAAATCCGGAGGGCTAGATCCTAGGATTCGAAAGTGGTTCTAATGTTTCCTTGTCATTTGGTATGCTACCAAATCACGGACCCCAACATAATGGTGACTCACTTTGGGGAATCGAGTGAATTACATCTTATACATCCTTAAGACCTTAGAAGACCCATCATAGCCTTAGATTGGTAGTTAATCATTGATGGTGGACAACAACTCATCTTAAAACATTTGAAATCATCCACTTGGCGACTCCCATGACTCTAAAAAGACCAAAATACTCCATTGGTAATCGGTATGCATGTTGATTACTCCTAGTTTCACAAAGAATCCACCGGGGAAACCCACACTACCATTAAACATCATGCACACCCATGATTAGGAAACTTTGAGGATTAAGTTTTCTTTGTTAAAGACTAGTTTGCCTCTAAAATATTGTCATATACGGCTAACTTTCTTTTCTTTGGGTCTAAATCTTAACATGCGGCTCCAAAAAGAATTCATACCGAGCTCTATCACGACCCAAATCCTCCCAAATAGTTTATAATCCGGAAAGAATTCTCGGGAAGTCTCCCGTATCTAAGGATCCAACTATTATCGAGTTCAATTCACGGAAGCTAATCTCGTCCACCGAAAACCTCTCGGATCTTCAAGAGATCCAAGTTGACTTAGATTTTCCAAGTAATTTTCCAAGAACTAAGTCACTTAATGCTATAGATCAAACATTCTTTGAGCCTCCAAGTTCACCACAACATAGTGGCCATCATATTTAGCGATGAGAGAAACCCCTCCATCCACACCTCCTAATCTTCATTTCATTCATAACTTTGGCTTTTCTCTCACCCCAAATTTGCTCAACGGTCTCTTGCTGAGTACAAGCATTTTTTTCATCCATATATATCGTCGGACCCCTCCATTCCTCCCACAAAATCCTATCATGGCTACATGGTATGATCCTATAGTCCTTCCTCTCGCCTTTAGCTACCTTACCATAAGGTTATTCGACCATTATTCCTCTATATGATGCTAGCGGTTCCACTCGTCGCTCACAACATGTGGAAAAAAATGAATGATTACTATGATAGGAATGAAATAGGTGATTAGAATATTAAACTCGGATTGTTTGCTCGAGTTTAGGGGGAGAAGTAAGAAAATGGTTCAAAAACTTAGCCCCATAGAGCATCAATGATCTCCCTTGCCTTTCATAAACTATTTCGAAAAAATGGGAAGTCGGGAAGAACCCTCTCCAAATACTTTCGGATTACATTAACCTCAAAAGAAACAACGGGAAAGTGTTCAAAATTATTGCGATAGATTCAATAGTGTTTATAACGCACTACGAGATTTGAAACCTCCACAAGGCTCGGCGTTAAGCAAATTCCCCGAAGGATTTGATCCGAAATGGCCTATCAGCTCAAAGAAAAGGGATCCTTTAACTTTAGAAGACATGAAGAAGGGAGCCCTTAGTGGCAGCAAATCTTATTGAGAAGGGAGCTAGGCGAGAATGGAGAAAAAGAGTAACATATAGAGATGACAATACACTTTCCACATCCGACCCAAGGTTAGACCAGCTAGCCAAGGACATGGAAGGTTTAAAAAGAATTATGGAGAGGATAGCCATCCAAACAAATGCTCAAAATAGGAACCGACCTCAAAATCGAAGCCGAACTTTAGGAAAAAAACTCGAGATGAGATAAAGAGATACTAACCAACAAATCAGACCTCCATTTAAAGAAAATTATGTTGATGAAGATGAGGGAATGATAGAAGAACGAGAGGGAGCGTTATAAACATCTTTGGGGAGTAAGTAATGAAAACCCCGCCTTTTTCACGGAGGATGACCATGCCACTTATACATATTATGATGATGAAGGCTTAGAATGCGAAGACTATAGGCAAAGTTGCAAGAATGAAATCATGGAGGTCCATAAACAATATGAAAATAGGAGCAAAAAGAACCAAGAAACTCCCCAAGCAAAGACCTGCGAAAAATGTTGTTAAAAAAAGATCTAAAAGGGTGGTCGGAAAGGGCTACGAAAACAACAAAGAAGAAGTCGAAAGTTGGTAAAAAGCAAAGGGAAAAACACTCAAACCATCGATAAACAAAGTGTGGACCCTAATAGCACTAGCACTTCAGCTAGTACCCTTATAAAAAATAGTTTTAACTGATATACATAGTAAAAAATGACAAGCTTATTTTGATGATAAGTTAGTGACTAACAAGACAGATTTGAGCCTTTCGAAAAGAATTAGTTCCCTTTCGGTTTGGAAAGTGAAATTTCTAAAATCAAGATATTTGTCCCCCTCATCGAGTTAGTTATTCAAGATGTATATAAATGTTAGGAGTTAAAATATTTGAACATAGAAGAAAAATAATGACTCTTGTCAACTTAAATGATGATCAGCCCAACCCTTTTGTTTGGTCCTAAAATTGAAGGAAAGTTCCAAGAAGGAGTGGTCCCTCCTTTCTATGTCAATTTGATTATCCATGATAATATTTTACACAATGCTATGCATGATTCGGGGGCTTCACATAACCTCATGCCGAAAGTAATCATGGAGAAATTAGGCCTTGAGATAACCAGACCATATAAATATTTGTATTCTTTTGACTCCCGGTAGAGTAAAGTGCTTGGGCTCGATCAAAGATCTTTGCATAAACTTGACCCAAATCCCAGCCAAATGCATGGTGATGGACGTGGTAGTGGGCGATGTGCCTCCCAAATATGACATGCTTCTTTCAAGATCATGGGGTGCTAAGCTTTCAAGGAACCATGCAAATGGACATGATATATGCCACACTTCGATCTTCGAAGAAACTAGAAGACTTTATAGGGAATCACTCATGAAATTCATGGTGAGTAGTCGAGAAAAGCTCAGAAAATTTCCCTCTTTATTTTTTCTATAATGACCTAGACTCATTCATTCTTTACAATGATGAAATATTTGATGATCTAGAGTTGGAAAGTGAGGAAATCACCCGGCATAACAAAAAACATAGGAGGAGAGAGGATAGGAAGGAGAGGATCTCAAACAATTTTCCAAATCTGAAAAATTACAACAAAAACAAAACAGAGGAGAGTATGAACAACCCACCGTCCAACAGCTTAGTGAAAGTCATGAGAGTGAAGAAGAAGGGCTTCAACTTCATGAAAAAATTAAGGAACAAGACCAACATAAACATGTTGCGGAGCCTATAGTACCGCACGGTGACAAAACACACAGGACAAAGGGGACAAAAATGAAAACAAAAAGAAGCCCGACAGCTAGCCCTCTTTGGAGTATGAGTTTTGATGGGTCTTGTAATAGAAGCTGGTGCGGGAGCAGGTATGTGGCTTCACAACACGAGAGAATAATCACGCTAGAAAGCCATTCATACAAGTTAAACTTCCAATGCACAAATAACATAGAAGAATATGAAGCACTCCTCTTAGGACTACATTTACTAAAGAAACTAGGAGCCGGGAGGATAAGCATCTGCTCATGGAGATTACTGTCGGTCATTAGACAAATAAATGGGAGAATACACTCGCCAAACATCCAAAACTAAGAGCCTATAGAAATGATGTTATGGACCTTTTGAAAACTTTTGAGGAATATGAACTTGTTTTTGTCCTTAGAGACCAAAATATTCTTACCAATGGATCGCAGGTCTTGTTAGCTCATGCCAAAGACCCTATGACAACAAACGAGCTTCACAGTACAAGTAAAATATAGGCCGCCTATCCCGAGAAAATGAAAAGTATTGAGCGGGACTTTGAGGGAGATAAACGAGATAGAAGACTTTTACGTAGTTCAAAAATGAGTTTGAATTGCCAAATTCGGAGTCAGCATGATAAAAGGCTTGCCTTAATGAAGAACAACCTTTGTTGAAAAAGAACCTTCTCCCATCAGTAGAAATTAATGCTGCAACCGTGAGAGTTTTAAAATCAAACGAGAAGAGCATAGACTCGGAAAAGAAGACATAGAGGTACTATAGTCTAAATACAAGGGCTTACCCGAAAGGACTAGCACCTCTAGAAGAATTGTTTAATTTCAATGACTTTGCTAAGAAACCAACAATAGAACCACCTGAGCGATATTGAGGAATGAAATATAGGCGCAGACAAGCCTAAGATGATCGAGTTATCCAAAACATTGCCGAGCTCACATGAAACTCGAAAATATATTGAGTTGTTTAAAGATTTTTTACTGATGTATTTGCTTGGAGCTATGAGGATTTAAAGGCATATGACACAGTAGACCATTCAACACAAGATAAAACTTAAAGAAAAACATAAACCATTTAGGCGTAAATTACGTAGAATAAACCGCTTTTGTGCGAGTACCTCTAGCTGAGAAATAAATTAGGAAAATGTATGATGTCGGAATTATTGTCCCCGTAGAGATACTCGCGTGGGTATCTAATATGGTAGATGTAAGAAAGAAAATAGGAGAAATAATGCTCTTGTATTGACTTTTAGGAACTTGAACGAGCCTCATTAAAAGACAACTATCCCTCGCCTAAAATGGAGTACATCTTACAAAGGGTAGTTGGTTCCAAGAGGAGTTTCTTTGCTAGATGGCTTTTCAGGATATAATCGGATATTGCTGGTACTCCCTAAAAGATCAACTCGAAAACAACCTTCACTACTCCTTGAGGGCACTTTCATGTATGTGAAAATGCCTTTTGGATTATTGAATGTCGGCGCCCACCTTTCGAAGGTCCATGGACATTGCTTTCTCGAGAAGAAATAGGTCACTTCATTGTGATTTATTTAGATGAAATTACGCTCTATTCCAAAACGGATGAAGAACACCTAGCACACCTAAGAAAGGTCTTTGAGAAAGTGCGAAAGTATGGGCTATCCTTGAATACCAAGAAAGCATTTTTGGTCTCCAAGAAGAGTAAACTTCTTTGGTCATATCATATCCGAAAAAGGGATCAAAATAGACCCAAAAAGGTTTGAAGGTATATTGTGGTTCGCTCACCCTAGAAACATCAAAGAACTTCAATCCTTCATTAGAAAGATTAATTTCTTAAGAAGGTTCATACCCAACACAAGGAAGAACCTCATAGGAACATGAAAAACATGCTAAAGAAAGAGATGGGAGTAAATGGACCTTGGAAGCAAAGAAATCCCTTTGGGCGGTCAAACATGCACTTACCCAAGCACCAATCCCTATCGTACCCCGATTTCACCAAGGACTTCTTCTATTTTCATTTTGCATCGAGAACATATTGTGGCGCTGTCCTATTATAGAAAAAAATCCCGTAGGATAGGAGTAACCAATTGCATTTTTCTGCAGCGAAGGCATTCCCAAGAGATGCACCTCTCGAAATATAATATCATGGAAAAACAAGCCTATGCTTTGGTCAAGCCTTGAAGGATTTCAAGAAGTTTATATTTTACACTCTCACATTATTGCATTTTGTGCCTCATATAGTGAGTGCAAAGACATTTCACAAGACCTCGACGGCAAAAAAGGGAAGTGGATTCGTCGTGATGCGGAATATGATTTGGAAATTAAACCCACTAAAACTCATCAAGTCAAGGCCTAGCACGATTAATTGCCGAATCTAACTTGAAAGCACTTGATATAAACATGATAGATGCATTAGATGAATAGGAAGAGTTGGAAACTCTCTCTTATTGAAGATCATTTCCTACGATTCATCTTCGTATGCCGATATTTTGTATGTGCTTACTAATCTCAATGCCCCTCCCGGGTACGCTCTAAAACAAAGGCAAGATTTTTAAAGTTGAAAGCCGTTAATTACCGAATTTTTAGATAAATTTTTATATTGGAAAAATGCTAGTGGATTATTGCTTAAATGTTTACCCGAGGTTGATGCGGATAGGATCGAAGCATGAGTTTCGTGAAGGAGAATGTGGAGGCCATCTAAATTAGAAAACCATTGCTAATAAAATCCTTAGAGCTAAGCTACTACTCGGCCCAACCCCTGCTGAGATGTCCACAAAATGATAGTTGCCCGCCCACAAATATCAAATCTTTGAAGGCAAGAGAAAAGCCGCAGCCCACTTACCATTGCAACCAATCACTTTGAAGAAGCTCCTTTTCAATAGTGGGGCCTAGGAAATTCATTGGGGAAATCCATCCCGCCTCACCTACCCAACATAGATGGATACTCACAGCCACTTATTATTTCCGACCAAAATGGATAGAAGCCATCCCTCTCTAGGAATGCCACGAGACTCGCTTATCATAAAATTCCTTGAAGACCATATCCCGTCTAGATTTGGCCGTCCTAGGAAAATTATCACCGGCAATGCTTCTTTGCATTTGGTTCTAAAAATATAATTGATTTCTATCACGGATATCAAATTATGCTTGGTCATTCCCACAGCCTTATTACCCTCAAGGTAATGGGGCCGCACGCGAGTCTTCAAATAAGAGCCTCGATAAACATAATAAATAAGTTGTTGGAAGAAAATCACAAGTCATGGCGGAACAAGTTGGTACATGCTTTATGGGCGGATGGATTGAAAAAAAGAAATCAATCGGAATGTCTCCCTATCGAGGATGGTTTTATGGAGCAGGTATGCATTTTTTTCCTGCAGGCTTAGGAGTGCGGTTGATGAATTTGGTCCAAGAAATACAATCGGAGCAGAAGATAACGCATGATGAGAAGGATAAATCGGACCATGCATCTTCGCCAAACTAGGGAAGAAGTTTATAACAGAGCACGAGAAAGTACAAAAGAATATCAAAAATCCGTTTGATAAGAGGACAAAGGCAAGTGATTTCAAAATCGGTGACAAAGTACTCAAATGGGATTCGGAGAGAGAAGACAAGGGAAAACATGGCAAGTTTGACAATTTATGGCAAGGTCCTTACATCATTCAATGCATGCCATTGGTCATAATGCATTTTTTCTACAAGATATGGATGGTACGCACTGCTTTTGTCCTCGTACAATGGTAGGATGCTTCAAACATTATTTCGCCGAAAAGCTTTGTTCAAAGCTTTCATTCCGCATTGTAAATATCATTGCTTTGTTTTGTTTTTGAAAAGAGAAAAATACAAAAAAATATAGAAAAAATAAAAATACATAGAAAAGAGAAAAGAGTGCGTATATAAAAGAAGAAAGTGTGCAAGCCTAGATGCCACTACCTGAAAGAGCTGCTTGCTATCTAGTCATACGGCTAATCCATGGCTATTGATAGATTTCCATTCGATCGCTGATAGGTTAGTGAATCAAATTTTCCAAATAGTTTAATCTTGGCTTATCATTAGGTTAGGTTAGGATAGAAAATAATGGTTCCAACATAAGCTCAAAAGGAAATGCGAACCAAAGAAAGGGAAAAAAGACTAGTTCCTAACATGCTAAAAGCTTGAACCGAGGTGAAGAAGAAGACGACAGCTCTAAAAAGATCAAATCCCGAGCTAAAAGAAAGAAGGAATGACTCTCATTGAGTTTAGATCTTAAGCCTCTTCAAGTTTTGTTTTACTTTTTACTGTAGATAAAGGTCTATGTGTAGCTTGTTTTATGCCATAGTCTTATAGCAAATCGGATAGCGTAATCCCGTTTCTATGCCGTATTTAAATTTTTGTTTTAGAATATAGGAGAATGAAACTGCATTAGTGCTTGACCTTAATCTCGCCGGATAGTAGATTAGGTAGAGAATTTTTAGTCCAACCGTTTAATTTGGCCTCATGGAAGTTATAAGGGTAAGGTCTAGATTAGTTTTCATAGCTACCAATAAAAGAATAAATGTTGATGTCAGGCTCAGCAAGTCCAAGTGCACCTTGTGAAGAAAAATGTTAGGGAAAGTAGGTTGTGTAGGTAGTTGTTTTGCGAAAGAAATATGTTTGCTATTACAAAAGTATTGATCATATTTTTAAGTAGCATGATCAAGGAAGAAAAAGCTTGTCCAAAATGCAAAGCACGGGTCTACATTCCGTGAGATAAAGTTTACGAGGTTCTTGACACCTCCCAAGGAGCTCGCCATCAAGTTGGAGCTCATTTGCTAGCCATCCATCAAGTTTTTCATATACTATGATGGCTAAAACGAGTCTATTAGTCTTCAAGAAACAAATTTGAAGCAAATCTATGACTTCTTGAAGCCTTGTTGTGTCCCTATCCATCCACCTCTTTGATATCTTCACTTCAAAACCTTCAGAGCCACTGCTCCGACAAGTATAAAAGAGATCGTTTTCAGGACCCATTTTTCCATCACTTTTTCCTCTCGGGAAAATCCCTCTAAAAAACCCGCTTCATTTCACCCATTCTTCCTTTTTCACCCTCAGCACCATCAAAAATCCCTTTAAACCTTATAAAATCCCTCTTATAAGGTTTAAAACCCCCTTTCTTTTACCTACCGGAACCCCTAAAAAACCTTAAAAAACACTCTTTTCGGCCTATTTTCCAACTTCTTTGGGCCTTAGGCGCTTTTGGCTAAGCCTGGCCTTTTCTCCACCTTGTGACCACGCCTCGCTGATCGAGTGCTAAGCCATCGCGCGCATCTCTCATCGGCTAATCGACAATCCCGATTTCTTGTGCCCGGACCCTTTACCCCGCCGAGTGGCCGATATTCCGATATAATCACAGCTCTCGTCCATTTCCTCAAAGGTCCGAGACGGTCATCGCGGTCATCGCATTCATCGCATCCATCGCTTCATCGTGGTCGTCGCGATTCGATCGACATCCATCACTTCATCAAGGTCGAGATTACATTCATCACATCCATCGCTTCATCACTCATCGCTCCATCGGCCATCGCAACTTCCAAGTTCTTCCTCCTCGGACCTTCTCCTCCCGGTCGGTACCGAGTCATCCGAGTTGATCTACTCGTTTTCCATCTCACGGATCCGACGACCCGACGATTAATTTACCTTCTTTTCACCCGCGAGCACTTTTAGCACAAATATTATCAATATGGGTGCACGTAGTTGACTCTTTCGACCATAGAATATCTTCATCCAGCGATCGTCTAGATTTGCTCATGAGTGCACCGCTCCACAAACCCGTCCATACCTCCAAGTGCCCCCGCTATACATATTTTATTAGGTTTTCCATATAATCCCGCTAGTCCCACCCTGACCACGTTGGGGCCTTTCCATCGGGTTTCCTCATGATCTCCACGTGATCTAGATCCAACGGCCCACGAGGCATTTTCCCACCCGTTCCTCCATAACTCTCTAAAACCCATTTTTAACGCAAAAGGATAGTTTTTCTCCTTTCACGAGGCACGCCATCAAAGTCCGAAACACCATCTCCTCTCGCTATGATACTCTCATCCCCTCCGTGCTCATTCTCAATCGTAGATACTGCGACAGAACTAATGGCCCAAATCCCATTTCACGTCACATTTTCTCCCCCTCCCCTTTTCGTGCACTTTGAATGTGCGAAATGGGTGTTTTTCGAGAGCATACGTGCCGCCCATTAGTGTGTATCGTGTTCATTTGGCCCAATACCATTTACCGCCTTTGCCTCGCTAGCAAGAATACCACCTTCGATATTCCCCGAAAACCGCTTTTCCGGCTTCTTCGCTCTAGGACTCGCTTTTGACCCTAGTTTTCATGGTTTTGTGCCATGAAAGCCGCTTCCTACGCTCGCATTCACCTTGCCTCCTCACTTCTTCGTAACCCCGCCGAACCCTGCGCGCGCTTTTATCCCCCATCGCAAGTTTTTATTTTAACGGCTTGTGTTTGTTGCAAGTTTAATGGAGATCCTAAGATAAAGAATCCGTCCCACGACAATTTAGTTGCGAGAGGCCGTGTGACGACGATACTTTGTGGCCGAAAGCTCGGTGCGGAAAAGGGACATGAGGGTCTCCATTTGCGTTACACAACAAACCCTCCGGTGAAGCCACCCTGTACACAAAGGAAAAAATAAGAAGATTAGTGGAAGTTAAAGGTTAAAGCATAAATCCGAAGATCAAAGGCTTAACCAACAAGTTAAGGATAAAAGTACAAAAACAAAATTTAAAGCTAAATATCGATTGTAAAGAGATAAATTCAAAGACAAATCAACGAGAGATGACTTCGGTCGATTGTGCTATGATTATTAGGGAGATCGGGCATTCGCTTAATGACCTCTCACTCTATCTTAATTGATATTTATTACCATTTACGTAGCACTCTTCCTCATTCACCTATAAGTATTCACAAAAAATTCGTTGTAATTTTTTGGAAAATTGTTAATTGTTGAAATTTTATTGAGTAAGAGTTTCTCGATCAGTTTGTAATATAGTAGGAGACTGGGAAAGAGAAGTATTGGTACTCGTAAAAAGATATTGGACTCAAAGTATGTAGCTCGGTTTTGGACATCAAATAGACAGAAGTAGATTCACCGGATCCTTATACTATATCATTGGTGATGTTATTCTCACTGTGGTGGTATTCTCCTTATGTTTCCATTGTGTTCATATTCTCTGATAAAGAGTGCGATAAAATATAGATTAGGATTTACTTCTAAAGTACCCTAATTTTGACTAATAAAGCTTTATCTTTACGTTTTCTTATAAATGTGTGTTTGGGAATGATTTTCAATAGAGTATAAACCTGGTCGAGGAATGTTGGTGATCCCATGTCTTGCCGAGTAGAACTTGAGATTCTATTCTTGAATGTTCTTGAAAGGTTTGTTAAGTAGAGTTAGGAACTAGGGAAGTCTATGGTTAGCTGTCCTCTAGTTTTTTTTCCTCCAACAGCGCTTTGAAAAGATCTCTTGAAAGTATTCTGAAAGAAGGGATAGGTTCAAAGTCCTTACCTGATCTTAGGTTACTTTTTATGTTTATCTTAAATTTTCCTTTGAGAGTATTCCGAAAGCAGGATAGGTTAAAAGTCCTTACTTGATCTTGGGCTACTTTTTATGTTTTCCCCTTAAAGTATATCATTTTAAAACACAAACATAGAGATCCCTCTCGCGAATCCGGGAGGGCTAGATCCTAGAATTCCAAAGTGGTTTCGATGTTTCCTTGTCATTTGGTATGCCAATTTTTCCCAAATTGTATGAGACCCCAACAACATGTACAATTTGAATAGAGAAAGAGATATAGCTAATGAATCAAATTCCAAGTCAATAAAGATAGAATAAGTTTATAAGAAGCTTAAGTGACTTGAATGGGGTCATTCAAAGAGAGGTATGTTGGATAGAAATTTTGAAAGAAGGGTTGCTATATCTCCAAAGTTCTCTAGTGAATTATGCACTTATGGCACATGTAATAAACGGATGAACCACGTAATTATGCAAATGATATATATTTATGAAGGGAAAGAAATAGAAATGTAGATATAAGCAAGAACAAAATGATACAATGAAAGCCGAATTTCAATTAATAAATAACAAATGTTGAAAGTTGTTATCATGCATAATGAAAAATAAAATAGATCAAATGATGGGCAACTTATCCACCGAGAAGAGATATAACGACTATATGCATTCTTGAACTATTTTAGAATGAGGCTTAGAGGCATTTTTATCATGAAGAAACAAGGAGTAAATCCTAAGCATACAAAACCCTAACGCTAGGAGATGAAACACAAAGCCTTATGGGCCCTAATGGGGTAAGTTGGAATGTCAACTTCCCGAGGTGGTAACTTTGGCATACGATCTTCGTTTGGAACACATGATGGCTTCGCTAGAATGGTATATATGAGGATCAAGCTCGTAAATGTTAATCAAAGTCTCATTTTCCCATTTCCCCATTCCACTTTAGGGCACCGAAAAATGGATACGGGAGGTTTAGGCATTGAAACAGCCGCCAAAATAAGAAATTGTGCTTTGAAAAATAGAAAACTATGTTGTGATCTAAGTGGAATAGGTTTGTGGCCACCAATATCCGCCCAGGATCAGTCCTCCCCTATTAGGAAGAAATGGGCCCCATTGCATTGAGTTCTCCCATGATATGCGGGAAACTTTTACTAAACTTGGTCCCTATTCAGGCCACTTGCCTCGTGCGAGAGCTAGCTTGCCTATGTGACAAACCAATACAATTGGATCCTATGTTAGGTTAGTGTTCTTAATCCGTGTGTCTATGATCTAATTAGTTGTGGCATGTTTAATGCAATCTGGGTTGAGCTCTTTTGGTGTTAGCTACTCGACGATGTTTGATGCATCCAACAATGGTGGAAAGCCATGGTCGAAGGTGAATTAGAGGAAATTTTAGCCTAAAAGTGCCTATGAAATTTTAACGTACATAATATCTAAACCAATTAAAATCATTTAGAATTTAAAAGAGGTACTGTAAATATTTTGGAGGGAAAATTACTATTTTTAATTGTATTTTTTAGCTTATCTCCTTATAGGTTTACTCAAATTTCACAAGTAGACACTGTCGATGCAAAATTAAATTCTTGCGCATCCAATGAGTACCTCAATATGCATACTTTGAGAAGATCCACATAGATGTACAAGTTTAAGCATACATTAAAAAACATGTTGAAACACATTTTTTAATGTATCTTAAATTTTTATCAAATGCGGGTCTTCTCAAAAGTATGCATAGTGGGTATGGGTTCTACTCATTTAATTTGAGTAATTGTTTAAGGGAGATAATCCAAAAACAATGAAAACAAATAGTTTTCTTATTTTTCCCTCCAAAATTCATAACTATAATTTTATTGTTTTTCCTTTTGGAGGCCACATTTAGAGTTGAAATTTCCTCTAATGATCCACATTGAATATTTGGTGTGAGAAACGCGAAAGGAATGATACTTATCATGAAGGCATCGTCAACCACAACCTTGGTAATGGTGTAAGGTATGTATTAGAGTGGTCCAGAAAGCTTTCAGTGGGCCTCCTGCAGGGTGCTCCTTTTGCAAATGCAACCAAACCTTATCACCCACTTGAAACTTATGTGGCACCTCGATGTTGATTATGGGGTTGTTATACTTAGTATTAGCCTTGTGCAAGGCATCATGAACCTCATCGGTGGATAGAGCTAAATTTGTTCAATAAATTCGTAATGGCAGTTTGCCGGCTTTCATATTGAACATGCGCAGATAATACCCGTGTAGTTGCAAAAGGGAAGCAACATCAATGGGGCATAATGGTTGTAATCACGGACCCACCCGAGTAGTGGTTGTGGCTAGTTGAGCCATGCATGTCTCTATTGTAGCTATGTTGGACATAAAGGATACTATCATCCCATGTTTGCGTATGCTTGGAGTTGGCACATTCATAAAATGTGCATGTGATCATCATATTGACAACCTTTTCCCCACCTCCGGTCTACTGGGACTGAGAAGGCAGCTTGACTTGGTGAGCTTGGTGTTCAATAATTACTAAAGGATCAACCAAAATTCACCGAGGAAAGCATACTATCCCAATTTGATATGTGATAGAATGCGGGATCCCATAGTGTATCACGCTTGTGCTTAGATTGAAGAAAAGATTGACGGTGGCTTATGTTGTGATACTCTTCTTGTAGGTAGCTAATATGGCCATCTTAAAAAATCTATCAACAACCAAAAACACACTATCATTACCATTCTTGGTAGAAGGAAGGTCACACATATAGTCCATGGAGATGGGATTCCCAAGGTATGGATAAGAGCTGTGGCATAAGGGTCATTAGAGAAATTTTGAGGTCTAAAATGGGCATCCTAAGAAAAAATATACAACCAAAATAAACTTTAAAAGAACCCGATATGATTCAAGATGATGATGTGAACCATGAGATGATTCCACCATTTTTGGAGTATAAAAATATTAAAAATAATAAAAATAATAAAACTAGATTTTCAAACTTATCTCCTTAAATTTTTACTCAAATTTCGAGTGGGAGTACTCGTTGCATGCAAAATTTGATTCCTCTTCTAAGGAATACACATGTGGCATACTTTTCGATGGACGTACGACACGAAAAATGAGAAATACATGGATGTGATTGCAATCACATTTTAATGTATTTCATCATCGTGTAGCATAGTCCATGAAAAGTACACAACATGGTAATCCTTGGATTGTGAATCAAATTTCCGCATCCAATGAGTGTTTCACTCGAAATTTGAGTAAACCCATAGGGAGATAAGTTGAAAATACAAGTTGAAAAATAGTTTTTTTCTTTTTTTCCCTCTAAAATTTGAAGATGTACATAATCTTATTTTTATTATTTCCACTCGTTATTTTTACAATGTCCACAGGAGGCCCATTTTTAGACCTCAAAATTCGCTAATTGCACACATGAATTGCTTTCTTATTGGTTGGTTTGGAAATTACATAGGAAGTGCAAGGCCTAATGTATTTGTAATCATCTTATCATAGTTTTCGCCAATAAAAATAGTGCCGAAATATTTCCACTCGTCTTCTCCAAACCAAAGTTCCTCACTACTTCCAACTATCGTGTGCCTCCATATTGGTTTGGGAATGCTTTCGCTTGAAGGAACACACATGTGTCCCGTGAAGTGAAAAATACTGCGAGATGGAAGTATAAAACTTGCTTTGCATTTCATCAAAATCACGGTATGTGCTAGTGAACTATAGATGATTTTTGTATAGTTGTAGCCATCCAAAGGTCTCATGCCCACAAGAGCCGAGAATGGTGAGTCGCGTGGAAACGATCGCGCGGTTGAGGAAATATACAATGTGATCGATTCTGCAATTCTTGTAATTAATGTTCAAATGGAATTTTTACATATATGTGTATTGTGTTTCCGATGGTTCTCATTTTGCAACTTCCGCTAATGTTTGCACCAAATTCATGAAGAGTCTTTGATCCGTGTGGATGATTGTTTACTTCCCCGAATATCATGTTTCCATTATCGGTAGCGCATGATAGAATACATCTCCTTATCATGGAGTGGGGTAACTCCAGTAAAAGTATACGCAGGGGTATCTCACTAGTGGTAGGCCACCGTGTGCATGGCCGAGTGATGAATGCACCAATAACATAGTTGGAGAGCCATGTGTTCTCAATCTCAAATGATGCGTTTGTACAAGTTTGGCAAGAGAATGGTGCGGAAAGAAAATGTGGTGTTTCAATTCAATGAATGAATATTGTTATGACTCAAACCAAACAAAACTTTTTCTCCACCCTTTATAGCTTGACTTAAAGCGGAACCAAGAGATAAGGAGAGAACCCCAACATGAATCTTATATAGAAATTAGAAAGGTCGAAGAAGTTTCAAAGTTCTATTATAGTTATCATTCCAATCCCAAATGACTTGGATTAGCTCGCTCCACATGCACACCTTTCTCATTAGTAATGTAACCAAGACATTGTCAACCTTGTCCATGCCAAAGGAACATTTTTCTAAGTTAGCACATAGCGTGTGTTTTCCGTTTTTCACCTAAAGTGTACAACTAAGGAACATCACTCAAAGTAGAGGCCATCACATTGATTCCTACTCACTCTTGTTTAGACTCTCTCCTAGCCAAGTCAAGGGGTATTCCCTAAAGACGGTGATGAAAATTTTGGAACAAAGAGTCCTAGGAGACTATGGACAAGATCACTACCTCTCTAAGGAACTTGAATTGAGATGAATTAACAAGTGTTTTTATTAAAACAGTAAAATTATGTCTTAACGAGGATGAGTGCAATAGAAATATTAGCATACATGAGACTAATGCCTTATAAAATATGCTCAACACAAATTATATCACTTTCACGATAAGAAAATATTCAAGTTACTAGATAATCGGTGATGCGAGAAGAATGTTAGTAAAACATATCAAGATAACTAGAAAATATGAAGCGATGTGAAAATTTGAGAGAAATTGCGAGAGAGATATGTTTCCAAATAATTATGACATTCAAAGTACAACAATCTTGCAATTATAAAGTAAGCCAATAATTTCAGGCTATAATGATCAAATGCAATATCAATATTTCTTCAAAGAAAGTAAATTGTAAATATGTTTGTAATCACAAAGTATATAGATACGTTAAAGCACAATATTACTGGCCAATGATCAAGAAAACAACCTATTGTAGTTATTACAACAACCCCCCTTTTTTCTAGATAAATAGTATAGAAAGAACAATGGGGACCCTTTTAAATAATTACTAGGGTTAGATCAATTTTAGAACTTAGAAATTTGAACCTATTAGGTTAAGTTTTTTTTTTTGATAAAAAACATAAGAACATAAGGAAAAAGTGCTCCAAGGAACCCATAAAGGACTAAGAGTACAAGAAGCAGGAAAGAAATCACCGAAACAGAAGACACCGATAAGCGAAAAGCTGAAATGCCGATATGCGAAATGCCGAAATGCCAATGTATGAGGTTGCGAAGTAAGTTATATAATGAAGAGCGATATCACAAACTGTCACATGACATATGCAGATATCGCATTCCGTCATTCAAAAGGAAAAAACCATCGCAATATCGCATTGTCGCATATCACGCATTGCTGCAAAACATCAAAATTTGCTAAATCATGAAAATTCCGATTGATGGATCCCAATAAGATAACAAATGTCAAATTCACATGAATCCTAATATATCAATTTAATGATAATTTAGGTGTTTTATGATCTCGAAGTTTGTAAATGATTTTATAGTTATTTCAGATTTAATACCGAGGATTCCCATTATGCATGAGTTAAGGTGATACGACAATTAATATCATTGGATGTTATTTTAGCTTACGCTCTCTAGTTTTTCTTTCAACAGGGCAATTCCAACAACTTAGGCATAAAAGGATGTCAAGGCTGATTAAAGAACAAAATAAGTCTGCCACCCCACCTCAGTTAGTTATTCAGCAAGAAGAAGATCACGAGATGGCTCCTCTAGTCTCAGACACAACATGCAACCTAGAAATTGGTTCCTCAAGCTGGGAAGGGATTTATAAGTTTTTTGAGAATGAGAATCCATAAGTAATTTTGAACAGAAAAGCCGTAGCTGATGATTCTGCATCATGAGATTCAGACTCATGGTACGACGCAACTAACTCTTTTCTACACATAATTGCTACATGTCCTAAAATTCTGCCATACACTGACATAGTAAGATGGGTGTTAGATCATGTGGACATATGAGATATAAATTTTGTTACCAAAAGCAGAACAATCATTAATTCTCTCAGGCCTGCAGATTTGAAGGAAATGTAAAAATTTCCCGAACCCCACAAAAGATATGACAATTATTTTGTTCAAGAATTTATGCGAGAGAATGAGCACCCTTCAAATGTGATTAAGGATTGGAGAAATGATACTAATCGACATAAACACGAAGATAAGCATATGTACTCAGTAGTTTCTCTTAAAATCCCATTCTCGCAAATTTCTGCAATGACGTGTTGTCTTTTTGGGTCTTCAAATACAACCAAGTTTAAAGAAGATTGGACACCCCTAATAGAAGAAACCTCTGATGGCTATATTTTTGATTGGGCTAATATTTTGTCCGATAATTTTATTAGATGTAACACTGTCTATAGAGAAAATTGTAATCTTCCCTCCAATACAGACGCTCCTTTTTATATGAGTTTGTTTATCCTAGATGTTGTTTGTTTTCTACTAAATTTGCATCATTAGGATGGAAATGGACGAGAGAAGTTAAAACCCCCATTTTTGTACAGTTATAATTCCTATGGGAATCAAAATACCACTCCCATCTGTTTAAAATATGCAATGATGTAATCCTCCCAGTTTTTCAGATCATTTTCAAAAAGAAAATCTCTAGAGTCACCCATGAAGCCAATATAAATCTCAGGTCTATAGGAAGATGGTTTGATGAGGAATTTTCCATGTACATCCGAGTTTTCAGAAGTGATGCTTGCCCTCATTTTCTACACTTTTATATATCGGATAAATTATTAGCCAAAGAGATTTCTTATCAGACTGTAGGTAATGGGTTGACTAAATTTCTGAAGGAAGCCAAAAAGACAATTTGGCCAACTTTTCCTATCACATGTCAGTCATATAATCTCAACAATTTCAAGCATGCATGTCTTGAAATTGATTGATTAAAACCCTTCAATTTCCCAATTCTTCCCAGTAGAATTTATGATGCATATGGTGTTGCCAAAGAAATAACAAATCAGGTTCAGCTGCAGGCATTTGCAAGCGAGGATGATAAATTTGATGATGTTTTTGAATCATTTCCATAATTCTCAAGGGTTATGCAAATAGAAACTATGAGATTCAGTCCAGAAGAACTGATACAATTCAATCAATGTCGTGAACAAAGGAATTATCATTTTCCAGATTACATGTTCCACAGGCAAATGCCAAAACAAATTCCAATTCTTCAAGTTCAGATTCAATTTCCAGAAATAGAACAAATTCAAATTCAAGTTCCTCAAGTTTAGATTCAAGTGCCATAAGCAGAACAATTTTTGATTCTGATTACTCCAGTTCAGGTACAAGTACCAGTGGTAGAACTAGAAATCCTAAATGTTCCGCAAGAAGAGAGATTTAATCAAGGCCGAGAAAATTTTGAAAAAACATTATGTGATAGTAATACTTTTTCTAATCAGAATGTTATTTTGTTAGAAACTCTTCCCACTGAATATTCTCTAAGAACAACAATTCATATAGGTGAATCAAGCATTCAACAAGTATCCTCTAATTCAAATGGTTATGAGGATCAAAGAGAAATTCGAGAAATCTCGTTCACTGTCGAGGTTTCCAAAATTTCTATTCAGTAAAATCAGACACCAAGGACCAATGGAAAGGAGAAGAGAAAAGAAGAAACAAAGTCAGAAGACATGAAGATTATCCCTACTTTTCCAATAGAAGAAATAATTCTGAAGATTGAAGAAATACCTCCTTTGGATGTATTTTACAGTCCAAAGCATAAAGTTGTTGTATCCAGGTCAAATAAGAAGCAAAATATTGAATATTCTCCAGAAACACCTATGGACACAACATCAATGCAAGTTCTATAGAAAGGAACACAATCAACTCCAAGAAAATAACTTAGCCGATTATCTCAATTTGCAGGCATTTATGAAAACACAACTATTAATAAGGCAGCATAGATTGAGTCATTAATCATGGATAAATATAAAAAAATGACTGAAATGGAGAAACGTTTCTTCGATGAAAAACAAAGGATAGAGGAGGAGTTGCAATCAAAAATTAATAATCTGCAAATGGAGTTTGAAGGTCTCAAACTCAAACACGAGAATGAAATTAAATAGAAGGATTTAATAGTCCAACAACTAAAACAGAACATTCAAAATATCCAGGAGAATCCAGAACTTAATGAGGTAAAGAAAGAAGCAACCTAACTGGAAACATTTATCATAAACCAACAAGCAGTTTTCTATCCAAAATATCAACAGATTCAAGAGAAGATTAAAATAAGTGATCAGTTAGTCACTCAAATTTCTGATTTGAGGATTTGTTATGAAGAAAATGATGATAAAGTGTCTAAATATCTAGATTGGCAAGACACGGTGGAAGGGAGAGAGGTCGATCTTCCTTGCCTTGAATAATAAATAAAGGATATAATATTTGGAGACTCGGACATGAAAATGAAAAATGTTGAATTAGCTATCATCAGAGCTAAAAACATGTCATTTAATATCTTTGAGTATATTAAAGATTCTCTTCTGCAAGCTAATCTTATCCAGGAAATTCCAAAATACATTATGCCTGAAGTCAGCTTTTTGAAACAATATTGTTAAGAAACATCAAGCACGAAATTTCTTGACATGGAAAACTTGAAAAAGATAGACATGGATGTTTACTAGTATCTGTTGATCAAGCCACACAGTCAATTGGGAGTGGTGAGGTTTCTTTCCAACGCAGCATTTCAACTTATTCCAACACTCAATGATGCAATATTCATGGTCCAGACGACAATGCATCCAATGCATCCCCCCTAGCTCGAATATATGATCAAATCTTATCAACTCAAAGAACAGTTAGAGAGTGGATCCGAGAAATAGTCTTGAGACTGTTACAATTACTGCTTTTTAATTTCCTAGATTTTAATTTACAGTTTAGATCATATTAAGAAGAATTCTTTCACAAGTCTTCTATTTTTGTAATATTAATTAGTATTTAAACCCCTTTCATTCATTAAGAAAGGGGTCCAGATTTTTGAGAAGGTGGCTTTTGGAACTTACACTATTGTTTGAATAGAAGTATCTAATTGAAAGTTTGAGCCCAGAGGCTACCTTTTCACAACTAAGCTATGATGCAACGGGTAATATTATCTTTGTATTAATCATTTTATGTTTATGATATTATAGGAAACTTGTTTTTATCTATTTGTCTATTTCTGATAAGAAATGAATGATGTATATTCTTATTACTATTGATAAAATGTATTGAATGATATACTGCTAGACAAGTGTCTTTGAAAGTTGTTATATGATTAATTTTATTCATCAACTAAATTAATTATATTGATTCAGTTTCTTTAATGTGCTTATATTCATTTTAGTATGCAAATGATCTATATTATTTCATACTTATAAAATCTTACTTTGTAATAATATAAATTGATCCATCCCGGTAAGTAGTTAGAATTAGTTTTATTTATGTTATCAGTAGAATAGATCACTCCATTCGTGTTGATTTTATTCCATTGTTTTACAAATTACTTTTTATAAGGGGAACTTGTCCCTATATCCCTAGTCACACCCACCATTTCAATGGAAAAGGAGTAGCAAGGAGTTACACTAACCTCTCGACTAGGTGGAGTGCCTAATGCTGAGGAAGTCACTCTCCAGCCTTCAACATTTTTGGCACTATAAGGAGGGCATCCAACTATGTATGGCATATAAAGTTGAATCTCAATTGAAAAGCCAATATAAAAATCAAACTCCCTCCAAATTTTTTCTCGTTCACTATCTCCTTTTCATAAGCCTAAAGTTGTAGAACTATTTCTTACATCTCCTAAAATATTACCTCGTAGACCTTCTTCAGAACATATTCTTGAATCTCCTGAAGTTCAGTCTTTGATTGAAATATTAGAACAAATATCTATATCTTCAGATAAAAAAACCAACCAGAAGTTTTTGAAGAAAGTATTGCATCTAAATTTTGAAGTATTGGTGTGTTAATTTTATCACAAAGTGAAAAACTTGGAACAAATCCTTTCAAGTTTCCTATTTTATCTCATTGTAAGAAGACAACGACATCAACATCTCAATAAGGTATCAACGAGATCACATCATATTCATTTCCATTTAATTCCACCATCTCTTCTAATGAACCCATTTATTTTCATAAACCCATTCCACTCAAACAATCAATGCTACTGTAAGTAGTACTAGTCCATTAGTAAGTTCTTCTACATCCACATCTACTTCTGGACCCACTAGCTCATCTTCACAAGCACCAAATTGAACAATGGCCAGTCTACCATGGGTTAATCCGAGAGTTTTGCAAATGAAAAATTTACATCCTCTCCCTGAACTTCCAGAAAAATGGTTACAAAAATATAATCTTGATGATGGTCTTCCTGCTGAAGAACATCTCAATAATTTTATGTTTCCTATGAGTCTCCACGGTATGTAACATGAAGATGTTGTAGTAAGATTTTTTCCTTATACTTTTCAAGGATTTGCAGGATCCTGGTATTTTTCCCTCCCTTCTAGTTCAACAGGAGATTGGAATACTTTTGAAGACTTATTTCTTGCTAAATATGGTGATGATAGGACAATCGTGTCCTTAATCAATGACCTTTCTAATTTAAAAGCTAGTTCAAATGAAAATATCAAAGATTTCAACTCGAGGCTTAACAAGATATTGAATAAAATTCCAAAAGCCTCTCGACCAAGATTGGATGTACAAATAGAGTGGTACATATCTTCTCCTCCTTTTAATATATCAATTTTTGTAGATAGAGATAATAAACCTACCCTTGTAGAAAATATGAAGAAAGCCTTATCTGTAGAAAGAAGAATCATAGCTTTAGAAAAGAAAACCAAGTTAGAAGAAAAAAAATCTAAAAAAGTAACATTCAAAGATGATCAAAAGAAGAAAATCCCAAAGATCCTTTCGATCTAGAAGGATTGCAAAAGGTCATGAAGACCATGTCAAATGAAATGGTTGAAATCAAAAAACAAGTTGCTGAGACTTCTACTAAAAAAACCTTTAGATCATTTAGAAAAAATCAGTCATCTGTATCAAAGCCTCCCAATATCATTTCTAATGCTGAATCTAAAGAGGAGGAAGAAGAAGAAACTACAGCTTCTGCCGACGAATCTCAAGATGAAGAAGTAGCCAAATTAGATGGATTATTGGAATTTGTCTTACATTCCTCTGGTGATGAGATAGAGTCTAAAGAAATGTTTGTTAGCACTAGAAGTAAGGTTTTCACTGAACTAAATCAATCGATTCAGAAGCAGAAGGTCCCAACTTCTATTGCTAAAGAAAAACCTGTTTAAAAAAAACCACCAGTCAAACCATCTCAGCAAGTTCTTACTAAATCTTAGCCCATTAAATTTGTACCCAATCCCCAATCTAAAAATTTGGTAGTATCTGATACTATTGAATATAATATTGTTGAGTATATGAAAAATATTAAAGCCAATATTTCTTTTCACGAAGTTAGCAAATTAAGCAACAACAAAATATTTTATTGAAATATTTGAATGAAGTTACTAAATCTCCTCTTCCTTCAACTGTTATTGCTAAAGCTGCTAATGGGATAGGGAAGCCTCCAATTGACAATTGAAACAAAGTAAATTCTTCAGATGTTATTTTTATTGGTGATAGGTCAAATTCTCATACACCTCCTTTCCTCTTAACTTATGAAATATACAATAGAAATGTTCCTAACTATTTGATTGATTCTAGAGCATCATCCAATATTATGCCATATTCAATTTGCGAGAAGTTAAATATTGCACCCCAGAAATCATCAGTTAGCATAGTTTAATTGGATAGAACAAAAGTTAAGGTCTTAGGAGAGATAAACTCGGTTAGTATTCGATTATCATCATAAACTCAATTAGTATTCGATTATCATCAAATCCAAAATTCAATCAAATTATCGATATACTGATTGCGGATATCCCTGAATTATATGGTTTAGTTCTTAGCAGAGATTGGTTTGAAAAGTTACATGGATATTTTGCAACAAACTGGTCTCACATGTGGCTTCCATAAATGGAAAACCCAACCAAATCATTTTTTATCACAAAAAGCATATGAAATACTCAATTACACAGTTAAATATCTTGGAGAAGAAATGAACCCATAGCATTCAATAATACTATTTTGGGTAATTTTTCTTCAGATTCACTTTTGGGTAATTTTAATGCTAAAATTTCACCCTTTTTGATGGATTTTGTTAGTTCACAAATAGAAATTTTTTCCCAAAATAATTTTTCGAGATGCTTAAATTTCGAAGAAGAAAAAATAATCCATTCTCCATTTTCGAAACTTTTCTTTGATGGATCAAGATCTAATGATGGTGAAGGAGCAAGATGCGTACTTGTAAATCCAAAATGTGAAAAAACTATGCTAGATTGTAGACTTCAGTTTGAATGCACTAACACTATTGCTAAGTATGAAGCTTTAGTTCAAGGTCTTCATAAAGAAATAAGTCTTGATATACAATATATTCAGGTATTTGGAGATTTATAAATTGTCGTAATACAAGTACGAAACACTATTCATTGTCTCTCAATTCACTTGAAAAATTATCAATCTTTGGTTCAAGACCTCACATCTCATTTTTTAGCATTCAATATCTCTCCTATTCCTAGATCACAAAATGCCAATTTTTATCTTTTCGCCAACGTTGTATCCAAGCTAATACCACCTGAATATTTTAGTACTGACAGATTCTTTCTCGAATTGATTTTTCTTCCATCTATGCCAGATAATGTTACTAGTTGGCGAGTCCTCAATGACGATGGTGACATTTTAAGTTTTCCTAATTTTGAAAAATCATATGATGATCAAATTCTAGATGAAGATGAACATGATAATCAAATCAAGCAACATGTTGATAAGAATCTTTTACCAAAGTCTCTGGTAAAACTTGAAGATTTATATTATTTAAACGACAAATTCAAAAAAATCAACAATTTCAAACTACAAAGTTCTACTTTGAAGTATGAATTAGCTAATTTAGGATCTGATAAATAACATCAAGATATAAATCTAGGGCTTACCCTTTCACCTGAAGAAAGAAATGTGTTCATTTCCCTATTGAGGAAATACAAAGATATTTTTGCATGGAATTATGAAGATCTTAAAACCTACAACCCATATATATTTCAACATATTATTCCTATGGTACCTAATGTTCAACCCATCCAGCCTAAGCTTAGAAATATACATCTAAATTTGGAAATTCAAATAAAAAATGAGTTACACAAAATTTTGAAAGCTAAAATTATTTTTCCTGTTGGAAATTCGTAATGGGTTTCTAATCTAGAACCTGTAAGAAAAAAGAATGGTGATATCCGAATTTTTATTGAATTTAGAAATCTAAACAAAGCATGACAAAAGGATAATTTTCCTTTACCATCAATGGAACCAGTTTTACAGTCAGTAGCAGGTTCATAATTAATGTCCTTTTTAGATATATTTTAAGGATATAACCAAATTTTGGTTCATCAAAACGATCTTTTAAAAAATACATTCAGAACAAAGTGGGGAACCTATGCAACCCAAAAGATGCGATACAAATTAACAAATGTAGGAGCAAATTTTCAAAGCGCCATGGATATTGCTTTTAAAGAATTTATAAATGAAACAATGGTCTTATATCTTGATGATATAACCATTTTTTCAAAGAAGAGAAATAATCATTTACATGACATAAAACAGATTTTTGAAAGATTCAGAAGATTTGGGATTTCTATTAATCCAGAGAAGTCAATTTTTACTTTAAGTAAAGGTAAAATTCTTGGTTTTATCATCTCGAAAAAAGGAATTTGTATTGATCCTGACATGATTAAAATAATTTCTGAAATTCCACTACCACATAACAAAAAATCGATGCAGTCCTTTTTAGGATGGATAAACTTTGTAAAACAATTCATTCTATATTTTTCACATATTTTCCTTCCATTGCAAAATATGATAAAGAAAGATGCATTTCTTAAATTGGGAGAACAGGAAAAGGAAGCATTTCAAATTATTAAACAAGCAATCACCGATGCTGCTTCTCTCTCAATTCCAACTGTCAAGAATGATTTCATTCTATATACTTTCACTTGAGATCTATCATATGCTGCAGTGTTAACTCAAACAGATGATAAAAATATTGAAACTCCAATTGCCATTTTTAGTTCTAATTTTCAAGGAGTTGAATTGAACTATAGAGGAGTCGAAAAATAAATGTTTTCAGTTTATAAAGTAGCGAAAAATTTTCGCCCTTCTCTTCTGAAATCTCATGTCAAAGTAATCACTACGTTCTCATCTATCAGACATGTACTTATACAGAAGGAACTAGGAGAAAATAGAGCCAATTAGGTAACTTCCATGCAAGAATACGACTTAGAAATTAAACTTGCTAAAATTTTCAAAGGACAAGGGTTTTGTAGATTGATTACAAGAGTGAATGATGCATCACTTGATGATGTAACTGCTATGGTTGAACATTTCACCAAGGTAATCACTATTAACCCTTAATCTCAATATGATTATTTAATATTTTATCTAAAGAATGTTTATGAACCTCTTAATTTAGATTCCAAAAGAAAAAGAGCATTAAGATTGAAGACTAATCAATCTCAATTAGTTAATTACGATTATGTTTTACTAAGATGTCTTGAGAAAACTAAAATACTTAATGTGCTTCAGGAAATTCATGACGGACGAGGAGGTGGACATAAAATTTTATATGCAGGTTATTATTGGCCAACATTATTCAAAGGTGCACATATCTATGTCAAAAATTGTAAAACTTGTCAAACTATGGCAGGAAGACAAAGAAAAGCCTTAAGGCCACTTAAAAGAGTCAATATGGAACAACCTTTCGAACAATGGGGACTCGATATAATAGCTTAGATCATTCCTCATCCCTGTAAGAAACATAAATATATATTGAGTACTACAGATTATTTTACAAAGTGGGTAGAAGAAATACCTTTGAGAACAACCAACTCTAAAAATATTATTGATTTCATTGACCAATTTATAATCACAAGGTTTGGGGTCCCTTATGCTTTAGTATTTGACAATGAATCTTATTTTTCTGGAAATGCCATGACATAATTTTCTTCTAAGAGAGGGTTTAAATTAAAATATTCTTAAAATTATTATCGTCAAGGAAACAGTTTGGCAGAATCCACAAATAAAAATCTCATAAGAATAATTAAACACACCATTGATAAAAACCAGAAGAATTGGCACAAAGCTCTAACTTTTGTATTATGGGCAGATAGGATAAATAAAAGAGCTTCAATAAGAACTTCTTCTTTTTTATTGGTAATAAGTTTTAGCTTTAAACATAGTTATCCCATCAACGGTCCCAGTAAAATTCATTAACGAACAACCTTTTTCTTCATTACAATCAGGATTATATCAAATAATTAAAATGGAAGAAGAAGGAGAAAAGGCTAAAATGGTACATAATCATCATCAAAAATTGATCGAAAGTTCATTTGATTCAAATACAATTAAAACTAAATAGTTTGAAATTGGAGATTTGGTTTTGAAATGGGATAAAACGGATGAGGACAAAGGAAAACACACAAAAATTCAAAAGATCTGGCTTGGCCCTTTTAAAATAAGCGAAAAAATAGGTCTGTCAACTTTTATTCTGAAAAACTTACAAGGGAAGAAGGAAACTCTTCTTGTTAATGGAATTATCCTCAAAAAATACTTTTCTTGAAAGAACGAGTAGCTCTTTTGTAAAATATGTACGCACTTTAGTTTATTATAAAACAAGTTTTTGTAATTTTACACAAAATGTGAAACACTTCATCATTTTCTCGAACCTAAAAGTGTTAATCTTCAAAGATATAAATTTAGGAAATAAATCATTTTATTGAAATCTCTATTTCTTTAGAAAATTTTGATTCAAAATAGCCGAATTAGAAAGAAGAATTTTTCTAACCCATGTAAATTGAAATATTATTTTGACATGAATCAAGTTTAAAAATTTATTTTTACAAGTACAGGATTTTGTTAAAGTATTAACATATTTTACTTAAATGGTCATCCGAAATCTCATAAAGAGAAAAATGATAACCTCCCCATTTATTCGTATTAGATATTTTTTAAAAGTGTGATTAACAAAAAAAAAAAACTTTAAATTTGACATCATGTTCATAGGAAACTAGTAAACTTGACATTATCAAACTGGCTATGAAACCAGGATAATGGCTTTAGTTGACTCATCATGTTCATAGGAAACTAGTAACGCAACATTATCAAACTAGCTATGAAACCATGATAATGGCTTTAGGCTTAAAAACCTGAGACAAGGGATCTCATCACGAGTCAACTTGTTCAAATTTACTAATAACCAGTGAATGAAATTATCACTTCTGGCTACCAAACCAAGATAATAATTTTGAATTGACAAAAGAAAAATAAAAAATAATAATTATATTAAATTTTGAAAATCTACTATGTTATGAATGGGATATTGGATCATTTTGGTTAAATAGTAACCTTGTCGAGGCTCTGAATGCCTATTGACAGCATTGGCTCTACTAGTGACTAATAAGTTCATCAAACAAGCTAAAATTTGACTTAATTCCTACTTGTCTTTTCAACTTATTACAATTTGATTCATTTCAAAGAAAAACTCATTTGCAAAAGTAAGAAATTTTTTTTGAAGTAAAACCAAGCTATTTGGATTGAACTTTACTTATATTAAGACATATTTCAATTATTTATAGTTTCCTAAAATACTGACTTTTTAATATTAATATTTATCATACATTCTAGATTCATCCATTGTATCGCCAATTTTTGTAGTATTACAACAACCCCCATTTTTTTAGATAAATAGTATAGAAAAAATAGTGGGGACCCTTTTAAAATAATTCTTAAGGTTAAATCAATTTTAGAACTTAGAAATTTCAACCTATTCGATTAAGTTTTGTGTTTTCATAAAAACATAAGAAAATGATGAAAAAGCACTCCAAGGAACCCATAAAAGAGTAAGAGTACAAGGAGTGGGTAATAAATCACCGAAGTATAAATTGTCGAAATAGAAAACACCGATAAGCGAATAGCCGAAATGTCGATATGCGAAATGTTGAAAAGCCGATGTACGAGGTTGCAAAATACGTTATATAATAGATACTAATATAAAAAACTGTCATGTGACATATGCAGATGTCGCATTCCGTCATTCAACAGGAAAAACCATCACAATATCGCATTGTTTCATATTGCGCATCGCTGCGAAACATTAAAAAATTGCAAATAATTAAAAGGCTGATTTACAGATCCCGATAATATAACAAATATCAAACTCACATGAAGCCCATACTATCAATTTAATGGTAATTCAGGTTTTTTATCATATGAAGGTTTGTAAACGATTTTATAATTATTTCAGATTTAATACCGAGGATTCTCATTATGCATGAGTTTAGGTGATATGACAGTTAATAGCATTTGACATGATCTCATCTTACGCTCTCTGATTTTTCTTTCAACATGGTAATTCCAGCAACTTAGGCATAAAATGATGTCAAGGTTGATTAAAGCATGAAGGAAGTCTTCCACCCCACCTCAATTAGTTGTTCAGCAAGAAGAAGAAGATCACGAGATGGCTCATCTAGTCTCAAACACAACATGCAACCCGAAAATTGGTTCATCAAGCCAGGAAGGGATTTATAAGTTGTTTGAGAATGAGAATACACAATTAATTTTGAATAGTAAGGTTGTAGCTAATTATTTTGTATCCTCAGATCTATACTCATGGTCTGACGCAACTAACTCTTTTCTACACAGATTTGTTGCACGTCCTAAAATGTTGCCATACATTGACTTAGTAAGATGGGTGTTAGATCATGTGGACAACTTAGATAGAGATTTTGTTACTAAAAGAAGAAAAAACATTGGTTCTCTCAGGCCTGCATATTTGAAGGAAATGTAAAAATTACCTGAACCCCCAAAAATATATGACAATTATTTTGTCCAGGAATTTATGCAAGAGAAGGAGCACCCTACAAATGTGATTAAGGATTGGAGAAATCATCCTAAATGACATAAATGCAATGATAAGGGTATGTACTCAGTATTTTCTCTTAAAATCCTATTCTCGTAAATGGATGCAATGATGTGCCGTCTTTTTGGGTCTTCAAATACAACCAAGTTTAAAGAAGATTGGACACCCCTAATAGAAGCAGCCTTTGATGGCTATATTCTTGATTGGGCTAATATTCTGTGTGATAATTTGACTAGATGTATCACTGTCCATAGAGAAAATTGTAATCTTCCATCCAATACAGTTACTCCTTTTTATATGAGTTCGTTTATCCTAGATGTTGTTTGTTTTTCTACTGAATTTCTATCGTTAGGATGGAAATGGAAGAGAGAATTTAAAACCCCCATCTTTGTACAATTAGAATTCCTGTGGGAATAAAAAATACCAATCCCATATCTTTAAAATATGTAATGATGTAAAGCTCCCAGTTTTTCAGATCATTTTCAAAAGGAAAATCTCTAGATTCACCCATGAAGACAACAGAAATATTAGGTCTATATGAAGATGGTTTGACGAGGATTTTTTCACGTACATCTGAGTTTTTCGAATTCATGCTTGTACTCATGTCCTACCCTTTTATATACCAGATAAATTATTGGCCAAAGAGATTGCTTATCAAACCATCAGTAATGGGTTGACTAAAGTTCTGAAAGAAGCCAAAAAGAAAATTGGCCAACTTTTCCTATCACATGTGGGTCATATACTCTCAACAATTTCAAGCATGCATGTCTTGAAATTGATCGATTAAAACCCTTCAATTTCCCAATTTTTACGAACAAAATTTATGATGCATATTGTGTTACCAAAGAAATAACAAATCAGGGTAAGCTGCAGGCATTTGCAAGCGAGCCTCATAAATTTGAAGATGTGTTTGAATCAATTCAAGAATTCTCAAGGATTTTGCAAATAGCAACTATGAGATTCATTCCAGAAGAATCGATACAATTCAAACAATATCCTGAACAAAGGAATTCTCATTTTCCATATTACATGTTCCACATGCCAATGCCAGAAAAAATTCCAATTCGTTAAGCTCAGATTCAATTGCTAGAAGTAGAACAAATTCAAATTCAAGATCCTCAAGTTCATATTCAAGTGCCAGAAGGAGAACAAGTTCCGATTCCAATTCCTCCTGTTCAGGTAGAAATACGAGTGGTAGAACCAGAAATCATAAATGTTCAACAAGAAGAGAGATTTAAACAAGACTGGGAAAGTTTTGAAAAATCATTATTTGATACTAATACTTATGTTGATCAGAATGCTATTTTGTTAGAAACTCTTCCCACTAAAGATTCTGTAAGAACAACAACTCATATAGGTGAATCAAGCGTTCAACAAGTATCCTCTAATTTTGATGGTTCTGAATATCAAAGAGAATTTTGAGAAATCTCATTCACTACAGAGGCTTTCGAAATTTCTATTTAGCAAAATCAGAAACCAAGGACCAATAGCATAGAGGAGAGACAAGAAGAAACATCGACAGAAGACATGGAGATTATCCCTGCTTTTCCAACATCAAAAATAATTCTGAATATTGAAAAAATACCTACTTTGGATATATTTTATAGTCCAAATCATAAATATGTTGTATCCAGGTCAAAGAAGAAGTGAAAGATTGAATATTCTCCAGAAATACCTATGGGCACAACATCAATTCAAGTTCTCTAGAAAGGAACACAGTCAACTCCAGGAAAAGAAATTAGTCGATTATCTCAATTTCCAGGTGCATATGCAGACACAACTATTCCTAAGGCAGTATAGATTGAGTCATTAATCATGGTGAAAGATTAGAAAATTACTCAAATGGAGAAAAGTTTCTTCGATGAAAAACAAGGGATAAAGCATGAGTTGCAAATTGAGTTTGAAAGTCTCAAACTAAAACATGGGAATGAAATTAAAGAAAAGGATTTAATAGTCCAAGTAGCTGCAGCATAGCATTCAAAAGCTCCAGGAGAATCTAGAACTTAATGAGTTAAATAAAGAAGCAACCGAAATAGAAACATTGCTGGTAAACCAACATATATTTTTCTATCCAAAATATCAACAAATTCAAGAGCAGATTAAAATAAGTGATCAGTTAGTATCTCCAATTTCTGATTTGAGGATTTATTATGAAGAAAATGATGATAAAGTGTCTAATTATCTAGATTGGCAAGACACGGTGCAAGGGAGAGCGATTGATCTTCCTCACCTTGGAGAATTAATAAAGGATATAATATTTGGACACTGGGACATGAAAATGAAAAATGAAGAATTAGCTATCATCAGAGCTAAAAACATGTCATTTAACGTCTCTGAGTATAGTAAATATTCTCTTCTGCAAGCTAATCTTATGCAAGAAATTCCAAAAGACCTTATGTCTGAATTCAACCTTTTGAAACAATATTGGAAAGAAACATCAAGCAGGAAATCTCTTGACATAGAAAACTTGACAGAGATAAATATGGAAGTTTATTGGTATCCGTTGACCAAGCCACATAGTCAATTGGGAGTGTTGAGATGTCTTTCCAACGCGGAAGTTCAAATTCTTCCAGCACTCAATGATGCAGTATTCACAGGATGGATGAGAACGCATCCAATGCATCCCACCCAGCTCGAATATATGATCAAAGCTTGCCAGCTCAAAGAACAATTAGAGAGTGGATCCGAGAAACAGACTTCAAAGTATTAAAACTATTGCTTTTTAATTTCCTAACTTTTATTTTATAGTTTAGATTAGATTAAGAAGACTTCTTTCCCAAGTCTTCTATTTTTGTTATATTAATTAGTATTTAAATCCCTTTCATGCATTTAGAAAGGGGTCCAAATTTTTGAGAAGGTGGCTTTTGGAACTTACACTATTGTTTGAACATAAGTATCTAACTGAAATTCTGATCCCAAAGGCTATCTTTTCAAAACTAAGCTATGATGCAACAGGTACTATTATCTGTGTATTGATCGTTTTATGTTTCTAAGATTATAGAAAAAAAAATTCTATCTGTTTGTTTCTTGCTCATAAGAATTGAAATTATATATATTCTTATTACTTTTGGTAAAATTTATTGAATGATATGTTGTTAGACAAGTGACTTTGAAAGTTGTTATATGATTAATGTTCTTCATCAACTAAATCAATTATATTGATCTAGTTTCTTTAATGTGCTTATATTCATTTTAGTATGCAGATGATCTATATTGTTTCATAATTATGAAATATTACTCTATAATCATATAAATCAATCCATCTCAGGAAGTAGTTAGATTTAGTTTTATTTCTGTTATCAGTAGAATAGATCACTCCATTCGTGTTGATTTTATTCCACTTTTTTACAAACACATTTTTATAAGGGAAACTAGTCCCTATATCCCCAGTCGAACCCACCATTTCAACGGAAAAGGAGTAGCAAGGATTTCCTCTAACCTCCCGACCGGGTGGAATCCCTAATGTTGAGGAAGTCACTCTCCAGGCTTCAACACGTTGGAGGAAGGACACCAATAGGCTACAGAAGTATAAATGGCAACGACTGAACGAATACATGGAAGATGAAGTTGTCGAGTGCTAAGAAGCATCAACTGAAGTAATACAATGACCAATGATTCGTGAGTTTCGATGAACCCCAATAAAGGAAAGGAAAAATCAATATAGCAATGGACAAAATAAAGTAAGTATAGGTGGAACAAATGGAAGAGACTCTAACCTCTGCAACAAACAGCTGAGGAATTGTAACTAGGGTTTGAGCAAAAAAATATCTATTATGGTTTAGGAATGAAATTACAGTGCCAAAGTGTGTTTAGGATGCAAACCAATACAACAAACCAACCTGAAAAATCTCCATCATCCATCACAAACCCTAAGAGCCAACGACAAAGTTACTTACAAATGTAAACCACTATGTTCTTCACCCGAGGCTCGTGCCATGTTCACCACATTATGGAGAGTTATTTGGTGATGAAATTAACACTTTAACCAAACTATATGTGATACAGATTTTTACCTTAAATACCTATAAATATTATCCATTGATCGAAAGCAAAGTACCTTCATGCATAGCTTGGGGAACATCAAATAATTTCTATATAACCTAAGTTAACAAAAAAAAGGCTTAAGTGTTGTTAAAAAAACCATGAGCAAATTATCCAAATAGGCCAAAATTTAGCTTAGCCTTGTTCTCTTTATATTTCAGTTTTACTATAGCATCTTTTTTTGGTTGAGGTTAATGCACGTTACAAGTCAATATTTTTAAATTAAGGGTATGTTGCAAATAAGAAATAAATTAATTTAACCACATTATTAAAATATGTTTTTTCAAAAATAAAAATATATAATAAAAAATTATAAAACAATTTAAAATTAAATTAAATATTTTAATATTTTAAAAGAATACAAAATGATTTTAAATGAACGTAGGGTGAATGTTGTATAGTCTAAAAATCAAATCAGTAATGAAAATTTATAAAACTTTTTAAAAATCTAATGTAATATTTTAAGGTAATATAAAATGAACATCACCATAGAGTGAATGTTGTATAGTCCATTACATTTATGATGGAAAATAAAGATATTTCTTAATGGTATAGTTAATTTTTAAATGTTTTTATTGAGTTCATGAATTTTAATCTAATTTTTAAAGAATAGATTGAAATAATTTTCCCAATAGTATGGGGTGATATTGTTCTATAACATTCTATTTAAAAATAATAAATTAATATATATATATATATATATATATATATATATATATATATATATAAATTTATTATTTATTAATTAAGATTTGAGAGGGATTAAATCTTTAAAGTTGTAAATTTTTTTTTAATTTTTGCATTTAAAAAAAATATATACCTCAATGAATTTGATTTCTCTGTTTTAAAGATTCTAGGTTAATATAGATCTATGCTAGTTCATAATATCACTGAATAAAATCAATAATAAGTGTACAAGATTACGTAGTGAAATATGAATTAAAAGCCGTTTGTTTAGTATCTATGAGGAGTAAAATCTTACCCACTTATAAATGGTCAATAGTCATTCTAGGAGGTGCTATTTTTCCTAAATAGCCTTGATAAGACCACTTGGATTTGTTCAAAGTACAATAATGGTTGTGGATGATTGTCTCCATTGCTCATTTAACAATTAAATTATTATAGATTTTGCTTTTGTATGGAAAAAAATAAAATACAAAAATAAACAAAATGTAATAATTGTTAATTACATTTGAATAAAGTAAACGGTGTTAAAATATTTAATATTTTTGTTTATATATATAAATTTTAATAAAATTTATTTCAATATTAAAATTATTTAAAATATTGAAATAATAAACTTACACTATTAAATTTATAAATAAATTTTTTTCTTGGTTTAAAACTATAAAATATAACAATTTCATTCAATCAAATAAATACATAAAAAAACATTATAAAATACTAAAACTTTTTCTATAGAAAAAGATTTTATACTTAAACTTTATATAAATATATAATAGAAACTACATGCGTTCAGTATTATGTTTTTATATATATAATAGAAACTAAATGTATTCATTATTATATATTTTTCATTTCAATATTATACAATTAATTAGAATTAAAAAAAATTATTATTATTATAAATAATGTAATGCTTATATATCTATCTATATATATATTTCTAACTAAAAATATTAATATTTTAAATTACATGAAAATATTAACATAAAATGGAAACTACTATATACCACTAATTTATAGTGTTCGGAAAGAGATCATTGTCTTGATTGAAAAGCCATTTATCAATACATTTATTAGTTATTAGTCCTCGCCTCAGGGCTGGGACTATAGTAATCAGAAAGAAAGACTTAGCATTACTTTAAACTGCTTAAAAGTATGACTATTGCAAATAACCAATGCTTTTTATCCTATATTCCAACGAATATTCTCTGCCATCCAATGAAACGTTTTATGATCTTATTTGGCCTCATATTAAGGCGATCAAGGTATATTTGATAAATTCTATATCTTAATCTTACACAAACCTTTACAAAAACCTTTTTGTAATGCTAGATTAATGCTAGCATTAATCATCAAGCATTTAATATTTAAAAATATATCACTCAATCTGTGGAGAGTGACCGATATGAAACAAATGACAAAAACAATTGCATCAAGAAAACACGCGTGTGACCAACATCCATGCAATTGGAAACAGGTGGCGTGGATGGATGCAAGTGAAACTGAGGTATTTTATCTGTTTTGATGGGGATGCAAGTGGCACTAAAGTCTTTTATTAGTTTCGGGACCATGACCGCATTCACAATTCAGTTTCATAATCCAGCAAGCATACCTCAGTTTCGTAATCCAGCCTGCTAGGAGTCTAGAGATTTTCCAAAACTTCAATTGAAGCACAACTATATCTTGTTATGTATGAAGCACAAGACTGTATCTTGTCCTGTCATGTTGCTACACATTCAATAAAACGACAGTGGAAGCAAAGCATCAAGAAATATATGACATATAAAAACTTGATTCTCAATAAAACAACACCAGAAGCAAAGCATCAAGACATATATGAACAGCTTGGAGCCTATTGGCATATGCTGAAGCCACAGGAAGATAAATCTTAAGTGACAGCATCATAGAAACAAACTTGTTTCAGTTGCTAGCAAAGGAGCATGCATCTCTAATCTTGAAGAGGAACTTTTACACTTAAAAAAATAAAATTCAATCAGAGATTGGTGAGTTTGACGATGATGTTGGGAAGCTGCAAGAAGCTCTTAGTAACTTGAAAATAGAAAACACGAACTTAGAGGCAGAATCTAAAACTGTGGTCAAAGAATATCATTCCATGCAAAACGAAGTGAAAGACCTTGAAGAGGAGAAAATAGCCTCAGAATAGGAAAATGTGTCAGATTAAAAACCTACAATTACTGGTCTGTGAATTGAACAAATACAAAGACCAATTGTCAGTTGCTATCAAAGAAAACAAATATTGACGCTAAATTGATAGATAAACTAGGTGGGCTTGAAATAATGTGAGAGGGATGCAAGAAGCATATGGTAGCATAAAATCAGAGAATAAAAACTCAAGGCATAGCGTCAACCTCTGATGGATGATTTCCTTTCTGGACAGAAAAAACTGAAAGATCTACAAGTGGAGAATTGAACACTTGAAGAGAATTTCCAACAAGGTAAGCATCATACCTTAAGAGCCTTACCCTATTAATCCATTATTTACTTACAAGAGAGCAGCTAAATTCACAGTGCTCCATAAAAGAAATGAATCTCGATTGATTGAGGTAACAGAAATTTACTTCATATTACAAGTTGTGGGGATACAATCTAACTTGTGGAGACAAAACATAAACATATAGCTCTATCTGGATACCAGGTTACTGCATTCAACCCTTAACACACAGTGGGAGACTAGAGAAACATGTAAGAATCTATCCTATCCGAACCCAAATCAAAATAAATCAACACTAATGAATCCCTATATGAAATGAACAGTTGGGGATAAAAAGCAAGAAGCTTACCAGATGAGCAGGGGCCCTGATGCGATTCGCAAGGACAGAACTGTACTGATTCTCCTGCATCTCATGCTTGTGATGCCTCCACACATACTTCGACTCCATGCTGCCTCCATTGGCGCTCATGGTGGCTCAAATGCCCACCATATCCCTGCTTCAATAATTTAGTAAACCCTTCCCTTATATCCCAACCTTCAAAGCTATTTATATCCCACACTAGAGATGCGAACACTGTCGTTGTGCTCATAGTTAATGGTCTAACACCTATCGGCCTTTTGGCAAAAGCCTTCTAAACAACACTCACAGATAAAACGTTCTCATCATCTCCGAATTTTCTGTCTGTGAAGGCTGTTTTTTCTGATTCTTTCTGCTTTCTTCTGCATCTTAACCTACAATTATTCTTTCTTAAATTTTACTTCAATTCTTCGCTCCTCTCAGATGAGATTCTAGCAGCTGATTTCTTATAATATGGGTAATTCAGGAAATTGAGCTCCCAAATCTGAATCCTAATGCCAATCACACCCACTATTCCATTAAACTGTTTTAAGAGCTCTACTGGGTGGCACAAGGTATGATTCTCTTGATATTCTCTATGTGAGATTCATCCCATCCCCCTGGTTTTGCTATTACTGTTGTGAAATATTGTTTTTTTCTACAATTGTACTAAATTGAATTGAGGGCATAGCATGGTCTGGAGCTCTCTAGATCAACAGAGTAGACCATATTAAGGTCAAGGGAGGTGAACTCTCATCTTCCGCATCCGTGTTGCGTTGCGTTGGTGTTGGTGTGTTGTCCAAAAGCAAGCTTTCCGTCCCTTTGTTGATGAGACACGTGTTGTCACCAACCAACAGGGCGGAGCCATTAACCAGTCAGATTCACTATTGTTTGTTATTCACATTCATTTCTCTCCACTTGTTGAATATAACACAATACACACTATTTACTTTTTGTAGCGGTTTTTTAAGGTGGGTGCCAGTAGAATAAGTTAATACTAGAGCAGAGCACATATTTTTCTTTCAAAATACAGAGACATTTAATTTGTAATTGCAGTTTTATTATGATCAAAGTGTTGTACAAGTAATCAATATTTTTTATTTTTTATTCATTTTAAATTAATTTAAAATTTAAAATCTTCATTTTAAATCAATTTAACTCCGAAGAGTCCATTGAAAATGGAAATTAATTAAAATTATAAATACTCAAATTCCATTACAGCACCTAATATAAACCAAAAAAAGTTACAAGATATGCGTTCCTACTTTTATAAAGTAGCTCAGAATTTGCAGCCGACAGTTTGCAGCCAGATTTCTATGTTTTCTCCATATTTCAATGCTGCATCAAATTAATGTTGAAAAACTCGTCAGGGCAAATGATTGGTTTTCTGTTTACTCTAGTGGCGGGGGGGGGGCACTTGCTGTTTCGCAGCTTCTCTTGTTTTTTAATTGAAAACAACAATACCAAAGTTTGAGAAGAAAATAACTGCATGCCATTGGGAAATAATGCACAAAAATGTGTATATCAGTTATTGAAATTTAAAGAGATACATTATTCAACAATACGCATATTCAGCCCTAAGGCATTAACTACCCAATAAGAAACCAATTATTGGATTTCCTAATTTCTAGTCATCAGAAAGAAATAAATAAATGAAATAAATACATCGATTGAAAGGCCATCCATCAGTGCATAATAGGTTTTCATTCGAAGCAACATGGAGTATAATGTGAACGCTTCGTTTTTTAAGTTTGAACATTTCGTTTTTTATTATGTTTGATTGTGACTTCTGATTAAAGTTATTTTTTTAAATCCTTTTATAAAATTAATAATACTTTTTATAAAGCATTTGTATTTGTAGGTTTTGCAACGACAAACTCTTTATTAATTGTGTCATTTTCGCGAGAAATTATGTTTGATATGTCAAACAGATTTAATTAAAAGTGATCAGAACTCAGAGGTTATGTGTGATACTTCTAATAGTAGCGATCAGAATTGAATTGATGGGTTTAGAAAAATATAATAATAGCTGTGAAAATTGGCGTTGTCTATTGACGCTGTCAATTTGTTGGGGCAATATTTTTTTTGGGGGGCTGGAATCTCGATTTATGGTGAAAATGGATTATAAATCTGGGATAATTGGTAAGTTTTTAAGGCTAAGCAGTGAAAATCAAGAGGTAATAATAGTAATGCATATTGACTTTGATATGTTGAGAGATTATAAAAATAAAAATTAAAAGACAGAATTAATTCCATGTGACACAAATACTATAACCACACGCCAAAAAAACATTCCAAATAAAACATATTTGACATAAAATTAATATAGTCACAACCACAATAGTGTAAATGTGGTTGATATAAGAAGAAGGCTTATAAATAATAATAATAATTATTATTATTATTATTAATATAAAATAATAATAATTTATTTTTTCATTTTTATTTTTTTCATTCATAATTGATTAATAAATGATAACAATAATAATAATAATTATTATTAATATTTATTAATATAATTATTAATTATTAATTAATTATTTAAATAATAAATTTATTTATTTAATTATTAAACTCTAAGATAAATATTATATAGTCTTAAATAAATATGGATAACCATGGTTGATTTTCACAATGAGACAATCTTTGTCACAATGCGAAATTGGACCATGCTCGACCATGGTTGAACCCTTAGATTAATAAACTTAAGAGATTGATATTATAAACCTAAAGGAATAATAAACCTAAGGAATTAACGCTAGAACCGCAAGAGATTATGAAACCAACGAAATAATATTAAACTCAAGGGATTATTATTATAAACTCAAGGTATATAAACCCTAAGATAAATATTATAAACTCTAAAATAAACATTGTTGACCATGGTTGATTTTCATATTGAGACAATCCTTGTCACAATGCGATGTTCGACCATAGTTGACTATGCTTAAGCATGGTTTATTTTCATACCAAGACAATATTTCTCACAATGCAACATATGACCATGGTTGACCATTATTAACCATGGATGACCATTTTTGGTTTTATAAAACATGGTTGACCATGGTAGAACAAGGTTAGCAGTGATTGCGTGTCAGTTTCATATGGTTGGCCATGATTATCATATTGAGACAATCTTTGTCATAATGCGATGTTGCACCATGGTGGACACAATGATTGATTTTCATATTGAGACAATATTTGTCACAATGTTACACTAGACCATGTCTGACCATGATTAACCATGGTTGATCACAATTGATTTTATAAAACATGGTTGACCATGGTTGAATAATATTAAACCCAAGGGACTAATATTATAAACACAAGGTAAATAAAACCTCATATAAATATTATAAAAACTAAAATAAACATGGTTGACTATGGTTGACCATGGTTGATTTTAATATTGTGAAAATTCTTCTCACAACGTGACATTGGACCATGGTTGAGCATGCTTGATCATGATTGACATTTAAATCGAGAAAATATTTATCACAATGCGACATTGGGCCATGGTTGATGCTCATATTGAGACAATATTCATCACAATGTAACGTAATACCATGTTTGACTATGATTGATACTATAAACCCTAGGCATTAATACTGAAAACCCAAGGGATTATAAACCTAAGGGAATAACATTAAACCCTAGGAATATGAACCCTTATATTAATAAACCCAAGGGATTGATAGATAAACCCAAGGGATAAAATTATAAACCCAAGGTATATAAACCCTAAGATAAATATTAGAAACCCTAAAATAAGCATGGTTGACCACAGTTGGTTTCCATATTGAGACAATCCTTGTAACAATGAGACATTGGAACATGGTTGAACATGCTTGAGCATGATTTATTTCAAATTGAGAGAATATTTTTCACAATGTGACATTAAACCCAAGGGAATAATATTAAACCCTAGGTATATGAACCCTTAGATAAATAAACACAAGGGATTGATATTATAAACCTAAGGGAATAATATTAAACCCTCTGAATATGAAAGCATAGATTAATAAACACAAGGGATTGATATTATAAACCTAAGGGAAAAATAAACCCAAGATATTAATAAACATGAAGGAATAATATTATAAACCCAAGGTATATAAGCCTTAAGATACATATTATAAACCCTAAAATAAACATGGTTGACCATGTTTTATTTTCATATTGATATAATACTTGTAGTAATGTGACGTTGGACCATGGTTGACCATGATTGATTTTCATATGGAGACAATCTTTGTGACAATGCAATGTTGAACCATGGCTAACTAAGATTGACCATGTATGACTATGATTGAGCTTGCAACACATTGTTTTCCATGTTTAACCATGGTTGACCATGATTTACCATGGTTTACCATGATTTATTTTATAAAACATGGTTGACCATGGCTGACAATGGATAACCATGGTTTATTTTCATAGTAGGAAAATCTTTGTCATAATGTGGCGTTGGAAAATGGCTAACCATGATTTTCCATGGTTGATTTTCATATTAACCATGATTTACCATGATATTCTATAGTTTTCCATGATTTATTTTTACGTTGAGACAATCTTTGTCACATTGTAACATTGGACCATGCTCGACCATGCTTGAACCTTTTGAATAATAAATCCAAGGAATTGATATTATAAACCCAAGGCAATAATAAATCAAAGGGATTAATAGTAAAACCCCAAGGAATGATGAACCCAAGAGAATAATATTAACTCCAAGGGATTAAAATTATAAACCCTACTATAAATATTATAAACCCTAAAATAAACATGGCTGACCATGGTTTAGAATGGCTGATTTTCATATTGAGAGAATACTTGTCACAAAGCGGCGTTGGACCATTTTTTACCATGCTTGATCAATGTTGATTTTCATAATGAAACACAATTTTTCATAATGCAAAATTGAATCAGCGTTGACTATGATTGATTTTCATATTCAGATAGCCTTTGTCATAATGCAACATTCAAGCATGGTATAATATTAGACCTAAGGGATTAATATTATAAACCGAAGTATATAAACCCTAAGATAAATATTATAAACATGGTTTACCATGGTTGACCATGGTTTATTTTCATATTGAGATCATCCTTGTCACAATGCGATGTTGGACTATTGTTGACCATGCTTTATTTTCATATTGAAACAATATTTGCCACAATGTGATGTTCGACAATGGTTGACGATGGAAAATTTTCATATTAAGACAATATTTTTCACAATGCGACGTTCGACCATTGTTGACCATGATTGATTTTAAAAAACATGGTTGACCATGAATGGCCATGGTTGACCATGATTTATATTATAAGGCCAAGGGAATAATAAACCTGAGGGATTATTACAAAAAACCCAAGGGATTATAAAACAAGGATATAATATTAAACCCAATGGAATAATATTAAACCCTAGGTATATGAACCATTAAATAAATAACTCCAAGGCATTGATACTGCCGTTGGACCATGGTTGACCAATATTGACCATGGATGATCATCATTTATGTTATAAAACATGGTTGAGCATGGTTGACTGTGGTTGAGCATGATTGACCATGGTTAACCATGATTAATCATGGTTGGCCATGATTAATATTATAAACCCAAGGGAATAATATACCAAAAGGAATAATAATAAAAAACTAAAGGATTTTAATCCCAAGTGAATGATATTAAACCCAATGTATATAAACCCTAACATAAATATTAAATCCTTAAATAAACATGGTTGACCATGGTTGATTCTCATATTGAGACAATATTTGTCACAATGCGATGTTGGACCATGGTTAACTATCGTTGATCATCGTTTACAATGGTTAACAATGGATGACCATGATATAATTTCATACCAGGAAAATATTTTTCAAAATGTGATGTTGGACCATGGTTGACCATTACTCACCATGGTTTATTTTCATATTGACCATGACTAACCATGGTTGATCATGATTTACCATGATTGTCTATGGTTTATCATGATTTATTTTGACATTGAGATAATCTTTGTCATAATGTGACGTTGGACCATGCTCGACCATGGTTGAACCCTTGGATTAATAAACCCAAGGGATTGGTATTATAAACCAAACGTAATAATAAACCCAAAGGATTAATACTAAAAACCCAATAATTATGAACCGAAGGGAATACTATTATACCAAAGGAATTAATATTATAAACGAAACCTATATAAACCCTAAGATAAATATTATAAACCTAATGTATATAAACCCTAAGATAAATATTATAAACGCTAAAATGAACATGGTTTACCACGGTTGTCCATGGTTGATTTTCATGTTGAGAAAATCATTGTCACAATGCGACAATGGACCATTGTTGACGGTGCTTTACCATTATTGATTTTCATATTGAGACAATATTTGTCACAATGCAATGTTCGAACTTGGGTGACCATCATTTATTTTAATATTGAAGCAATATTTGTCACAATGTGACATTCAACCATGATTGATTTTACAAAATATGGTTGACCATTGTAAACTATGATTGACCATAATTAAGCATTATTCATATTATAAAACCAAGGGAATAATAAACCTGAGGGATTAATACTAAAAACCCAAGGGATTATAAATCAATGATATAATATTAAACCCAAGGGAATAATATAAACCCAATGTATATAAGAACTAACATAAATATTATAAAGCCTTAAATAAACATGGTTGACAATGGTTTATTCTCATATTGAGACAATATTTGTCACAATGTGGAATTGGACCATGGTTTACGATGGATGACCATGGTTGACAATGGATGGCCATGGTTTATTTTCATACTAGGAAAATATTTGTCACAATTCGATGTTGGACCATCTGGATCATGATTAACCATGGTTGATTTTTATATTGACCATGACTGACCATGGTTGACCATGGTTGACTATGGTTGACAATGATTTATTTTCGTTTTGAGACATTTTTTTGTCACAATGAAATGTTGGACCGTGCTCTACCATGGTTGAACCCTTAGATTAATAAACATAAAGGATTAAGATTATAAACTCAAGGAAATAATAAACCCAAAGGATTAATACTAAAACCGCAAGAATTATGAATCAAAGGGAATAATATTAGACCCAAGGGATTAATATTATAGATCCAAGGCAGATAAACTGTAACATAAATATTACAAACCCTAAAATAAACATGGTTCACGATGGTTTATTTTCATGTTGATACAATCCTTGTCACAATGCGACATTGGAACATCATTGACCATGTTTTACCATTATTGATTTTCATATTGAGACCATCTTTGTCACAATGTGACGTTTGGCCATGGTTGACCATGGTTTATTTTAATAGATTGAAACAATATTAGTCACAATGCAATATTCGACCATGGTTGACCATGATTGATTCTAAAAAACATGGTTGGCCATGGTTAACCATGATTGACCATAGTTGAGCATGATTCATATTACAAACCCAAGGGAATGATAAAATAGAGGGACTAATACTAAAAGCCAGAGGGATTTTAAACCAAGGAAATATTTTAAACCCACGGGTTTGATATTATAGGCCCAAGGGAATCATATTAAACCCTAGGAATATGAACCCTTAGGATAATAAACCGATGGGATTGATATTATAAACAAAAGGGATTAATACTAAATCCCCAATGGGTTATGAACCCAAGGGAATAATATTAAACATAGGAGATTAATATTATAAACGTAAGGTATATAATACCTAAGATAACTATCATAAACCCTTAAATAAACATTGTGGATCATGATTGATATTAATTTTTAAGCTAATTTAAGCCTTTCCATTGAACATTAGTTTTTTTATAAAATATCCATTTTTCCAATACCCTTCAACCCCTAACATCAATTAAAAAAAAATGGTGTACACTCAACAACGACCATAATTAATTATCACACAAATTAAATTTTCCATTACACAACTAAATAAATTATTTAAGTAAATATTCCATCAATACTTTAAAATGAAGCTAATGTCAAACCCTAACCATTTCATTTTTATTTATCCACAAAAAAAGTTCATCAAAATTATAATTCACCCAAATCAATAATTTATGGAAATGACCTTTCATCAAGTGGGGTAGCTAGGCTTTGGAAAAATGACAGCTTTCTTCAACAAATAGTGAGTAGATCCTCCAAATCTCGGTTGGGTTCTTTTCAATATGTTTCTCTAGTTCTTTTGCAAAAATCATTGTTTTCTGACACTTAAATCTTAAGCATTATCTATCACTTCTTAAACACTTATAGCTTTCTCCACAAAATGATAATAGTCTTGTTCCTCAATCTTAAAAGAAACTTAAGTTCATTGTAATAAGGTGACACATTAGGGGGGAGAAAATATATTGGACCTAGAATGGTCTACATTCAAAAAAAAAAAAAATTATGTTATGTTTTGTCAGAAGAACATGAACTAAGTATAAAAGGATCAAACTTTGTTGCTGAATATTTAACATTGAAATTATTATGAAAATTTGTTATATATTCATAAGATTTTGAACAAAAATTAATTATATATATATTTAATAAATCTAAAACACGAGCATAAATTTACTTGTGATGTTGTATATTTTTTTGGATTCAAATAAAGGAGCTTATTGTAATGTTAAAATGTACCGAAGTAATTCAATTCAAAATATATCTATATAAAGGATACCTAATTTAAATGCATAAGCATATCCCCTATATAAAGAATACCTAATTTAAATCCATACACATCAGCCATATAAATTAGAATCCATAGACATATATAAAGGAGAACTAATTTAAATCCACACCTAACTTCAAGATTTTAGTGTTATCAAATCAGTGTGCTCCCAACTTCAAGATTTTGAATTCATAATTTATTTATTTTTCACTTCAAGGTTTTGAATATACAATTTTTTTTTAAACAAATTTCGAGATAAATTTAATTTAATTTTTAAATTATATGAATTAATTTTAGCTTACAACTTTAATATATTTAACGAGACTAACAATATTTAGGTTATAATAAATGTATATACGTTGTGGTTTCTAAAATATTTTAAAAATTTAAGATAACTTCCCAGAATAACTTAATTGATGTTACACGCCCTATCATCTTCAATAGAGATTGTAAGAGCATCTAGCTTACAATGAAAAGCATGTAGGTGTAATTATAGTTTGCATCGCAACAAATTTTCAATTACCTCTTACTCTGATTCCCGGATAACCAAAAGTGAAAGTATTGCATTTCTTTATAAGGTTGCATAATCCAAAATCTTGAGAGAGTCATTCCACTGTTGTCACAAGATTCCAGTGTTGTTCATTGATATAACAGGAACATTAATTTAGGGAGTTGTTTTTGGTGTGAATTTTTGGAATTTCTGTTGCTGGAATTTGGTGAAAACATTTGAGGTGAAATCTTGATTTATGTTATTTAAACTAATTTTTTTGTTAGTATATATGGATTCAGCACCCTAAAAAACCTCTAAGGCACTTCGATTATGCAAGGTTACCCATCAAACTTCTATTTTCAATGAATTTCTGCGGATTTTAGAGAAATTAAACAAGAAAATTCCGCAAAAAAAGCTTTGAAAAATTCGCCCTAAAGACTAATCGTTAATTTACACTAGGATTAGATGTCATATATTTTTTCTAATTCAAGTAAATGATTCTAATGAAATGTTAAAATGTGCAGTGGTAACATCACCTTATCATATCGGGTATCGGGTATATAAAGTATACCTAATTAAATCAATAACACATCCTCTATATAAAGGGAACCTAATTTAAATCCTTACCTTTAATATTTTTAGTCCCTGCCGCAGGCACAGCGAGGACTATAGTAATCCAAAATGTTCCTTTTAACACTAGTTTTTCTTTATTATTCTAAGAAATAATGTAACTTAACAAAATTTGAACAAAATTTGAGTTAATACTTTTAAGCTTAATCAAACTTTTCCATGATGAAAATGTATTTTTTTATTTTACATGGTTTTGGCCTCTTCTCGAGGCAAGTATGAGCCAAACTTAGGATACGGTACGAGAAAACCATGAAATTTTTAGATTCACTCGAACTAATGCTGACTTTTATTTTAAAATTTTTATTTTATGTAGCATCATTCTCCACGACTAATAAGGATAAATGAGTCGAGCTGCATAAAGTCCATAGGGAGCCAAGAATGGTGATGTACCCTACTGTTTCTAGGTGGTGAATGCATGCATGTCTCTGTGCTTTCTGGAATCTACTAAAGGTGAATGCATGTCTCTATGTTGTATATTGTGGCATCTACAAAACTGGAGCACGAAACTGGAGCTGGCATCTGAGGCCCTTGCCCTTACCTCATTCCTCACTTTATTACCCGACTCCCAATTCCTCACGCAAGGAGCAATGGATCTTAGCATCGAGCTTAGCAGGCATTTTTTCATTTTTGCACAATGAGCTGCAATGGAGTCTTGGAGCTTCTGAACTATCAGCCATTCCTTTCTGTGGCTTCTGAGCTGCCACGTACAGTTTCATGTAAACAACATGGATGAAGGGCTGAAGCTGGTGCAACTAACAGGGCAGATGGTGCAGCGAACGGGGGAAAGAGAAGCGAGCAGCGAACAGGGGAGTGGGCAACAAACAGGGTCAACTCGTCGATTGATCCTCTCATGCGAGAAACAAACAGAGAAGCGAGCAGCGAACAGGGCAGTGAGCACCGAACATTGTTAACTCACACGTTCATCCTCTCGTGCTAGCAACGAACAGGGTTAACTGGGTGCTATTACTCTTCGGCTAGTCGGATTAGCTACCTCGCGTCTGCATCTGAGCTCTGGTATCGCATAAAACTACAAACCTCATTAGCTACTTGCCATCTGCATCTGAGTTTTGGTCTCAAATAAAACTGTAAACATTTTTCTGATCTTTGGTCTCACATCAGACTGTAAACATTCGAGGGATGATGGCGGCCAGAGCCATGACGGACAAGGTATATACTTCACACTTCGGACAATACACACACCATTCTCCAAACAATCATCACAATGTTACTTTATAGTTATTTAACCTTTCAAAACCCACAAGTACATTTTATTCTTATTTTATTTTAAAGCAGAGAAACTTAATACCTTTTGTATTGGAATCCCTCCTGATTTTGATATGTTCGAATGCACAAAATGTGAGAGAAGGTTGCACCATCCGTCCGCTATTTTCGTTGGGAATCTTCCATTGTCACTGGGTGAGAGCTATTTTTTTTCCAGGCACGACACACACATGTCAGAATAACCTATCCATATCCTTGCTTGCGGTAAAATTGAATTTCTTGCGAAAATAAGCGATTGATGGTTAATAGTTATAGTTCCTATAGTCTATTGGTGGCCACTTACGCACCCTCTGTCGAAGAGACCAAAGAGCTCTCTCTTTGACTCGAAGGTGCACAGAAGCCATTTATTTGGGGTTTACCCTCTCTGTGATCAGGGTAGTAATGAAGGAGAAGGGGCAGAGGATATGCTTCCACAGGGTTTCGAACATCAAATCGAGGGACTGGGTTTGACAATTCGTGGTTGGGCGTCTCAGCTACTTATACTCCATATTGTGTCATTCCTCCATTGAAGGTTTTTTCTCGCACAGTGGGTGGAATTAAATCGCACTCCATACTATCTCATCTCATGACTGGAGGATTTTTCTGGCACTGTGGGTGGAATTCAATCGCAGGACAGGGTCAAATCGAGCTAATCAAGTTGAACAAGCTCCAAGTGCCATACCCCATGACTTGCATGTTTGCTGCATGGCTGTTTTGGGGAACGAAGGCTGTTGCATGGCTATTTTGGGCAACAAAATAGGAAGGCAGGTGGCCTTCATGTGTGGTCCACATGGTAGATGAAGTTATTAGTTTATAATTCTAGTTACACAAAGTTCCACCCGCAGTTTTTATTATTATTGTCAAACACATTTAACTTAGCTAATTAGGTAAATGTCATAGGTTTAATTAGTTGTTCTTCTCTGATTATATAGTACAATGCACGAAACAATGCTTTCTAGGAGGAACGAAATGCTGGTTGTGGGAGAAGAAACGCGTTTATTGGAAGGTTTTTTGCTACGCGGATGACACTTTTGAGATGGATATGGGTCACTTCTTCCCTCCGTACCAGCTACCTGACCTTTCCTTCCTGCCTAAGAGGTGGCTTCCTTCCCTAGGTGGGCTGATTCTTCTTGGGGTAACATTGGTTGATCTAGTGATCTGAAGGCTGAGGAAACTGAGGATGAAGGTGCTGGGGTGACTAGTAATTATGAAGTAGGACAGGAATGCTTGGATCGCCTCTCAAATTCCCTTGGGGGTAACAAAATATTACCAGTAGAATCAACGTTATTACCTTTGTGCATATCTGATCAATATTGGAGGAAGCGACATGCTGCACTTATAACAATTGCACAAATTTTTGAAGGTTGCGATAAGGTCAGGTTATTATCGATGCAATTTATTCACAACTCTTTTTTTTTGATAATTCAGACCCATTCCTCAATGAGTCTGACATTTTATGGATACAGGTTACGAGAAAAAACCTTCAGACAATGGTAAACATGGTATTGAATTGTTTCAAACATCCTCTTTACCGAGTACGATGGGCATCCATCAATGCTCTAGGGAAAATTTCCACAGATTTGTGTCCAAAGTTGCAAGAACAGTTTCACCCAAGAGTGGTACCTACCCTTTTTGATGATATGGGCGATTTTCAAAACCCCCGTGTCCAGGTGAATGTTTGTGGATGCTATTATTTTTCCTGCTACCTTTGTTCTAGAAACAACAGTCTGTTATGTTACTTCTATTGTAAGATCTTGTAATCTCTTCCAACACTTAGGATTTCATCTCCAGTATGGATTGTATAGATTGCTTGACAAATTTTTAGTGCTTTGAACCAAGAAAAACTTGTCGGAACCATCTCATTTGTACCTGATCGAAGGAAGTATGAATCTCTACTCCCAACCTTGAAACTCTGATGTAATATTTCGCTTCCAAGGACTGTTAAATGTCCATTTTGTTGATGAAATCTTTCATCTTGTTGTAGGATAGTCGCCATAATTTTTTCGGTGATAATTATGAATTTTGAACACCTTTTCCACATTTTTAGTTTATATTTTTTAGTACCGTTTGTATGTATTTTGTGGATTCTTATCCTTTAACGCCATTAACTCTTAATCCGTTGAAGGCATAAGTTAAAGGTTAGCCAAATATTTTCCAAGAAATTTGTTAGGGTTCTCGCACCTATCTTTCCAATTTTGTGTGGCCCTTATCAAAAGTGATTAATGGGTTCTCTGACCGACACGAAGGTAATCTCTAAGGTTTAATTGAACATCGTTGGATTCTTTTTTATTATATATATTTTTTTATATATTTCCCATTGTCTCAAACCCATATGCTTTCTGGCAGAGTATACCCAAGGTAACGAGCCATGTCGTTGACTCTTACAGGTAAGAAAGCTCTGGCTTCTTAGTGCTTTAGTTTCCTATTAATAATGAAATACTTCACGTGTTTCTTTCTAACCAAGATTTTACTACCATTTGTACTGGTATGCTTGGGATTTTCTTCCGATACCAGATGAGAGAGTTCAAAAACTCTTCATTTGTTAGTAATTTGAATTTCGAGCATGGTTTCTAGGTTCTATCGAACATTTCCTTCTTGTTTCCACCCAGTTTTCTTGTAATGAAGCTAAGGCTTTTGTACTAGTGCGACAACGTGTCTATTTTAGGTTACAATTCTTTTCACAACCATATGCAGCAGCTGCAATCTTGAACTTTGAAGGGTGCACCCCTGATATTTTGGTACCTTACCTTGATGGGATTGTGAGAAAGTTACTTGTACTTCTTCAAGTATATTAAGTTGGAATTTATCTTTCGAAGAGGTCAACTGCCAAAGAATTCAATGTTATGATTGATGGTGTTTGTAATCACAAAATGGGAACTTTATGGTAAGGAAGGGGTTTTGACTGCTTTGGCATCAGTTGCCGCAGGTAGGTTTTTTTTTATATTTATAATATCTTAGATAAAAAGATCATTAATTCTGAAGAACTCTTTCTTGATTAATGCAGTGATCATTTCATTTGAATTATGTGCAGTCCAACTTATGGGTGTATTATGATAATGTGATGCCTTATTTGAAATCAATACTACTCAAATGTACTGACAAATCAAATCGAATGCTGCATGCTAAATCAATGGAATGTATTAGCCTGGTTGGCATGGCGGTTGGAAAGGAGAAGTTTGGTAAGGATGCTAAGCAAGTACATTTTGGACTTGATTTGCTCTCTTTCTCGGTTCAAGTTCATGTTTCCAAACATTCTAAGTCTCATTGTTTCGATTATCACACCTTCTTGATTGGAAGCAAGAGAACCAATCAAACTGTTGTTTATGTCTATTGCCAAATAAGGCATTGTGCAAATCTAGATATGCGTTTATAAAAATTGTTGAATTTACTTCATGTTGTGTTTGGTTTATGTGAAAATATTTTTGCTACATATGCTTTTATTGGATAGATAAAATAATGTACTCTGCATTGACACGAGTTAAAACTTCAATTTTATCATTAACAAAGAGATGCATGCCTGGAACAAAGGTGGTTGTTACCAACAACCAATATGTTAAATCAATGAAGAGATTTTCTCAATAACAGTTTCTAGTCTTAAGGTCTTCTTGTGTGGATTACATTTGTTGGTTTTAGATCCTATCACACATATTGAAATATCAAATAGTACAACACACATTTCTTTCATAGAAGAAAATTTCAAGAATGAGGGAGCAAATTGATGCCATGCTCAGTTTTAATTAAAACTATCCTAATGAACACAAATAACATCGTCTTACCAACTTTACTCTTAGAAGTTAGGAATCAAGCATGACTTATTGTAGGAATAACCTCAGTGTTTCATGCATGGTAATAAAACTTTATGAAAGAATCCAACACTTACAGTCTGGTCATTTTCACTTCAAAAATGTGAATGCACATCAGTTGAGAGATGTTAAGCCTTAAATCAGCCTTTTGCAGTAGCATTGAGGAATTTCACTTTGAACTTGCGAAAAACTTTTATGCATCAAATACAAATACTTACATGCAATGTTATTAGTGAGAGCATTCCATACCAATTGAAGTATGTTTTCTTGATCTATTACACCACGTCTTATAGTTGTTGTGGTATGAATAGAACTTCATGATCATGATGGTGGTGTTGTGTTATGAAGGAAACTGCATGATCGTGATCATGTGGAGTAGGGTGCATCTCAGAATAGCTCTATATGTAGTCGAGCTGGTTATCACATGCACATGGAGAATCTATGAGTAGAAATATAGGCCTGAAGGATGGAAAAGATAGAGTTTAGGGACTTCCCCACAAAAAATTCAAACAAGGGTATAATTTGTTCTTTTGTTGAAAACATTATTGCAAGTGCTATATTAGATGAAAGTAGATTATAAATAGATGTGAATCTAATGGTTAATTTGTGAACCAAATTTTCGTCTTTAACAAACGTTGTTTCATCAATTGATTCTATTACAACTTCTTCTTTCCATGTGCATTCTTCCTCATTCATATCACATATGAGCTCAAGTGTTTTAGAGATATCCATCACAACCTCTTTATTTCTCAATGAATCTTCATGAATATTGCATTCCATCATCTTCTTCCTATGTTCCACAAGTTTCCATAGAAACTGGAGGAGTGGAGCACAAAATGACTCTGGTTGGATTATCTAAAAATCAGGTTGCTAATTGTATATTTTTTATTAGTTGAGCTTCCAAAAGTTTTGAAGTGTCCCTTCATGAAATTAGAAAATTCAAATGGATATGGATGTTGAGGCACATAAAATACCTCTTACTTGTCTATCTAGTTAGTTTTAGTGATTCTTCCACTTGCTATTGGAAATATCCCACGTAGAACTCGAAATACATAACTCTTACAACTTCCATTCGGGCCTGTCACTAAAAAGGTTTTTTAGGGAGTCACTATTAAAGTCAATTTTCTTGCCAACAACTTTTGGGCACGGGTCATAATATCAACTTGAGAAAATGAGATTCTATTCCCATACTGAGAATGATCATATTTCTATGATTTACTTCTCTTTTCTATGAGCATTAAATGATTAATCATAGGAGGCTTTCAATATTGTTGAGAAACATCCAAATCAACTATACCCTAGTCTGATGATTAATCTATAGTATTACTATTTTATAAAAAATTGTATACAATTTGTATTAGCCCACCCATTTCGTGCATTTTTTCAAGATTTCTTTCTTAAGGTATTATTCTAAATATAGCAAGCTTCCATGGTGCATTCATGGATTTTTTAGTATGTGAATTAAAATAATTATTTTTTTCTACTGTAGCATGGGACAATCTCTGCAATAGTAGGAAATGTTGATGGAGATGAAAACATAAAAGTAATTTTCAATACCGAAAGGAATGGTGCTTTAAAGATTACGTATAATGATGAGAAGCCTCTGATGCCATTGTTGGAAACTATAAATTATCCAATTCATATGAAGAATTTGAAGTTAAAGGTAAAGCATCCAACCTACATGATCTTTAAATTGTTTTTTGAACCTCAAATTACAAATTTTCAAGGAATGAGATGATCTAATTTCAATTTCTGCAGAGGATCTTCAAGACTGATTAGTAAAGTCCATTTACAGATTTTTATAGATACCCAAATTAAAATTAAAATATAATGAACTAATGATAAATTTCTTGCGTCATAGATACCCAAATTGGATTGTTTGCAACCTTTGGTGTTGTCTTGGTTTGCAACCTGTGTATGTAACCTGTGTTTCCAATTCCTTTTGCTTTTTTGCTAGTGTTTCTTTCTCTGTCACTGATGATTATTGTACTTATAAGAACACTAATAAAATGTGCTGGAACTTGCATTAGTGCTACTTTCTTTGTCACTGATGTTTACTGTACTTATAATAACACTAACCAAATGTTCTGGAACTTGCATTATTGGAGCATAAGGAAATGTGGTAATTTTTATTGAAGCTTTTGGTATAGCCCTGAAAAGGAATTTTCTTGTTCCATTTAAAGACCCGTATCATCCTCTATCAGCAGAAGGTAGATTTAACAAAAAAATGTGTTGAATTCCATAAGTTGTCTTGTTAGGGGAAGTTTCCGCAAGAAATGGTAGATAATATGCGGTGAATATGTGAATAGTTTAATTTGACTGATATTTGTGATGGGAACATATGTAGGGATATTTCTATTCTATACTTGGTTGATTTTTGAATTGCATATGGTTATCCATAGCATACAACGATGATGTTTATACGTGGGGAATAATATGCATGGGTTGGCTAGCTCATCACTCTCTTCAATATGACAACAAAGAATTGTTGCCTCGATGAGTTGGGGCGACTGTAGGAATTGGACAACCTGTCTTAGTGTTAATTCAATGTCTCCACTACAACAATTTAGCATAGATTCTAGATTTTACTGGGCTAGGTAAACTATAAAATTATTTGAAAGAGTGGTGCCATGACACAGGTGAGCCTGTGATGATTTATGAGTATATGAATTTTCTTCCTATATCACTTACCGAATGAATGCTAGGGGGACTACTAGAAACCTCTTCTTAGGACCGCATTAAAAAACCCTTGTTCCAAGCAACCTACCCACCTGAATAACTAAACCCTACCGAGTAGCACTTGAATTTAAATGTAGGCACGCAATATACTTATGTATAAAAACAAGTTATTGAACTATTTTGAATGCAATGGAATGAGCCGTGAAATTCATTTTTACATAGAAACATGTTTTTGAACTATTTTAGAAACAATGGAATGAGACATTTTTCAATCACAGTCATGGCCATGAAGGTGCAGTAATGGTGAAATATGTTTCCCCAGCCCTGAATACCAAATCCCGTGCATGTGAAAACAAGCAACATAGTATGGAGACGCTAATGGTGACCAATCAAGGTAAATAGGTATGTTCGACCGCTCATCAGTCTCTGTATCTATTGTGTATTCATCTATTTCAATAACCATAAAGGAGATGCCCGCTTCTAGTCATCCATCATCAGTCTCATGGGTTTGTTTTGACATTATGGTATCTTTCATTATGGTTACATGTTTAATGTTGGCTAGTTTCCAGAGTATCCAATCTTCACACTTTGTCATGAATATTAGGGATTAGGCCAAGTCCTTTTCCCTGTTATATTTTGGAGAACTCTTTATGTGGTCATGGCTGGGAAACTCTTCTTACATTTGACTCTCTTTAGTTGGCTTTTCTATGTTCATTACGATGGGATTTTGATTGTGGCTCTTTATTGCAGTGGTTTACTTGTGACGTTTTCTTGGTAAGGGGGAAATACAATTGTAGTGGACAAGGTCCTCATAACTGACTCTTTACTGGGGCCTAGCATGAGGTCAAATTCTCCAAGTCCATATTTAATCAATACATCCCCTGCAGTCATAGAATGAAATGAGGTCATTGTGGCCAAAGGAAGTTTGTGATTAGGCTCAAAATAATTCCAAACACTAACACTCGTAGGCCCGATTTCTCTATGTTGAACTCTAATATAAATGGGCCTTTCAAAAGCTTGTAGATAGATCCCAATATCCAAGCCAAGTATTCAAGTGTCACATCCCAACCAGCGATGAGTTACTTTGACTAGATCGACTGTATGACCTATATAATATTGTTTGTATCCATACATGTTAGATTAGTATCAACTCTATTGTACTTACTTCATAGCTTATATCCATCTATATTATATCAATATGATGAAGGTTTAGGGTATTCTAACCTATAATGTGATTATTTTATTTCTTTTATATGACTCTAATGCATGATGTTATTGAGTACCGTATTTATTAAGCTCTCTATTACAGTTGATGTTATTGATGACTAGTATTACACTTGTATAGTAAGACTTTCTCATAAAGGTAAGGTGAATATATCACAGTGTAAGCTAATCTACCTAATATAAATAGCTATTATGAATATCAAATGACTTTTTTTATAGTCTCAATATATTGCTTTCCCTTGTTCCTATTGTCACAGGTGAACCTCATTTTGAACTAGAACAAATTGGGCACATGGAATAGTATAACCATGTAATCATAACCAATGGGATTTACACTACCTCAATAACCATGTAATCATAACATATGGGAAAGTAACTACCATATACAACCATATAATCATAACTATGGTATTATGACTACCCTATACAACCATGTTCGAGGGTGGAACATGAAGGCCAAAGATGGAAAAAAGAAGAACATGGTATTGTTTTGCATGGAATAGATTGCAAGCTATTGTTTTGCATGGAATATTGATTGTTTGATATTAATGCTTGGAGTTAGTCTCAATTTTTCTGAGGGTGGAACATGAAGGAAAAGTTAGTCTCAAATTTTCCAAGGGTGGAACATGAAGGAAAAATCTGGAAAAAGGAAGGTCATGGTCTTGTTTTGCATGGAAGAGATTGCATGCTATTGTTTTAAATCAATGCATTCTCGTTCCTGATCTACAAGGAACTGTAGAATAACTTTCAATTGGGGAGAATGAAAATTGATTTCATGTATGGGACAAGATCATGTCATTCTCTAATGTTGCAACTCAGTATCTTCACCAGCTTAATGAGCATTGTGCTACAGAAAAATATTTGTGTTTCTATTTAAGACTGTTGAAATGAGCATTGTGCTACGGTAAAAGATTTGTCTTTCTATTTAATATTGTTGACCATTTCTATGCAACATATCTCGTTGTTGACCATTTCTATGCAGCAGATGTGCCTGGTGGCAGGGACTTGCTACCCCACAACCCTTCTTGTTTCGTTAACAAATTCTTTCGCTCCAAATTTCAAGATTTTGAGTTTACAAAACTCTTTTTAGTAAATTATTCCTCTCAACGTTTTCAAGACAAATTACATCTAACTTATGAATATAATTTAAATGTTGTTTACAATTTTAATATCTTCAACCCAGACTGTAAGAGTATCTAGGTTATAGTAAATAACATGTAAATGTAATTTCTAAAATATTATCTGATATAAAAAATCGAATCCTCTTTATGTTTTGAGGAAAATTTTAAATAACATGCAGGTGTAATTATAGTTTGTATTAAGACAAATTTAAATTTATCTCTCAGGTTCATCCTTAGAACTCAAAAATTAGAAACTACTGCATTGTGTTATAAAAGGTCACCAAATCCAAAATATTACCAGAATCATTCCACTGTCTTCGCATGATCATTATTGTCACAGGATAATATCACCTCTCAGATAAAAAGATTAAAATCTTTGAAACTTAGATACTAGCACAATCACGTTTACCGATGTGATTGATATAGGCTAATAAGTCTATATAAAATATATATACAACCACATTTACTAATGTGTTTGCCATAGAGATATATACACCACCATCACATGTATTTGGTTAAAGACAAATATTTGTGATTATTAATAACTATATAAATAACAATAGCCCTATTATTTTATATTTATATAATTATATTTATTATCTAATTGAAATGGATGCTATAAGGATTTATGCTATGTTGAAATTGATGAATTTCTTATTGTGTGTCATTATTTAATAAATTGCAAAATAATTATTTGTCAACTATTTTTGGATATTCAATATTTTTTATAGTTAAAGAATTTAAATTTTTATTATAAAAATAAAAAACTGTGAGGATTCAATCATTTCATAGATATAGAAGAAAACTATATTAATATTAAAACATAATTTTAAAAGTATAATTTAAAAGCTATTGTTAAAACCTAATATGTATTATTATAATATACTAATATTAATATAAACTGAAATATTACTATAATATAAGTGATTAAAGTAATTTAAAAAAAAAGAATATGATGGTTTACCATACCAATTGTCTACTTATAAATGAATGTTGGACAAAGATCGTCTCCTTTATCTAGAGATTCCTAACTAATTTTTTATGAATGAGTGCTTTAAATTTCAATTCATGTTGTTCATGCTTTTTCACAAATTTCTTAGTGTCTAATTTTCAATTTCTTTTTTTGGTTCATCACATTAAATTTGGCAAATGGCATAGTATATATATAAGGTTATTAATTTTAAATGAAATAAATATTTTCAAAAGTTTTTTAAAGAGAGGAGAAGAACTCACTAAAAATTTTAAAGAGGCAAGAAATGGTGATTAACAAGAAATGGGGCATTTAAAATATTAAAAGAAACCAATTGTTTATATTAAATTTAAAATTAGAATATAATATTTTAAGAAAATTATAACTTAATATTATATAAATTATATTAAAATTTAAAACCTAAAATATATAAATTATATTAGAATTTAAAATTGAAATTGAAAAGCAGATTATAACTTAAAACTATTATTTTCTTTTATAAAATGATGTTAATATTTTGGAAGATTCATAAAAATGCAATCAATGAAGGCCAATGAATAGATCACATATATTTTGTTTATTAGGATTTTTGAAAATCATAATTTTAAAAATGTAACGCATGGGAATCCAATATTTAAATGCAACCACATTTCAATAATGTAAGTTTTAGCATTTATATTTTTAATTAGATATTTCTAATCTTGATACGTGGTGACAAATAACTTGTACAGTAAATTTTTAATATTGTTTTGTAAAAGATTAATTTAATTAAAGTTTAAACATATGATTTAGATATGCAAGAAAGTTAGTGGTATGAATTTTATCATGTGGTGGCAATGACGAGCATATAGTGGCATCTTGAAGTTTACACCATCGGATCAAAAAATTTAATTAAGAAAATCATTAAAGTAGCCAATTCCAAAAGGGATTATGCCTATCGGCATAACAAACCTAAGTTTTAACTTTTTGAAAAATTTACATTTTGGTGAGTTAAAATCATATTATAAAAAAAAAATTACAAAACATTTCGAGCATTGATTAAAACGCGAAATGACGTAAGTATAAAACCTTTCGATAAATGAACTGACGAAGAGTTTTCGCATCGATGGTCGCCTCAGGTGACTAGACCTCCAACCCTTTTGAGGAAGCACAATTGGTCGAGGGCTTGTGAGATAGAGCTGGTGGGACAGCGCTATCGTGCCATTACGAAAGGTCTGGTGACGTTGGCACGAGATTGTGCGATAGGCAAATGATTGGTCGGAGAGGGTTTGAGGTGGACTACGGGGGTCAACAGAATGACGTGGACGGTTTAGATTCAAATCAAAATGTTGGAGTTACTACTATTGGTGGAAAGGAGAAATGGCGGGGTTTGGGTGTGGTTCGATTTGGAAAATTGGGAGGGCTACTGCGTGTGTAAAGGAGTAATGGCGGGGTTTGGGTGTGGTTCGATTTGGAAAATTGGGAAGGCTACCGCCTGTGTAAAGAAATCTTCTATTTGTAGGGGTTTGAAACATAGAAATTCAATGCAATGTGGAGTGCAAAAACAAAACTATGTCCTTTAGTTTCAAATCAAAATTGAAATTTTGTCCTCTTGTTCAGGTTTGCAGTTGGGAGTAAATTCCAACATGGTTATCTAGTTGGAAGGAAGGAGATTCTATATTCTCAAATCAAAGGAGGAGGAGATCAAGATGAAGAGTTGGACCATCTTGATCAAGGCTGAGGACAAGAATTTGAAAATTTTCCATTCACATTTTAACTGTAGGAAAGTGACCAATTCAATAACGTGTATTAAGGATGATGATGGTAAAATATTTAGAATTCAGGAAGAAATTGAACAAGCATTAGTTTGTCTTTTTAAGGATAATTTCTTGTGTGAGTATCATCTCATAGAAGTACTAGGGGTCTAATAATTGAAAATAAGATTGTTGCAGTGATAAAGGATTGTGCTAAAGAAAAAATCCTAGGACCTACTTATGGGAAACAAATCCTAGGACCCGACTGATGGGGGGTGCAGTTATTCCTTCGTTTCCCGGAGTTGATGTTTCAAGATTTAATATCACTCCAAAGCACATGAAGGGTGTAGTACCTAGCTAAGGAGATTACCTGTATAAGACGAGAGAAAACTGGAAGCAGTTGTTTGGAACCTGCGACAAGCCGGAAAACGGGCGGAAAGTTGTTAGCGAAAATTGTCAATGAAGAAAAAAAAACAAGAATAATAAAACCCAGAATTTGCTAGCGAAATTATCTGGAGTCTGGCTACATAACTGCGCCTCTGAAGGTGAATACCACTGCAGTACGTAGATAAACTTAGAGGAAGTAACACACAAACTCTGAGTATTTGGCCACAGAAGAGAAACCAGAGGAGACAGAAAATTTAATTAAGCAACTGGGTGCTATTTCATCAAACAACTGAGTGAGTGCAAATAAGAAAAAACTCGACCTACACCTCTCTCCTGTCATGGAAAGGAAAGAGTCAGCATATTTAAAATCTTCATAAATATATTCACATATCTCCTAACTGATTTTATTTACTGAACATCCTAATATGGAAAATAAACAACATACGTTACCTGTAATCAACAGAGAATGCCGAATGTGAACTCTGCAAACGCCAAACAGACATCACCATAGATATTGACTCCACTGTTGGAGATAGTAGATAAGCGGAAGAATTCAGAATCCGCCAAAACCTGAAATGTTATAGGGCATGGCCAGAACCAGTGTACCTGGTGGTTCGCCATACTCAATAAATAGCGAAAAAAAAAACCCATAATAAAATAGCCATAAAGGTCAAGCCATCCGATCACACTATTATCTACACAATAGTAAAACGTGATTGTGCTAGCACATTTAAGTTTACCAATGTGATTGATATACGCCGATAAGTCTATATAAAATATATATACAACCACATTTACTAATGTGTTTGCTATAGAGATATATACACCACCCTCACATGTATTTGGTTAAAGACAAATATTTGTGATTATTAATAACAATATAAATAACAATAGCCTTATTATTTTATATTTATATAATTATATTTATTATCTAATTGAAATGGATGCTATAAAGATTTATGCTATGTTGAAATTGATGAATTTCTTATTTTGTATCATTATTTAATAAATTCCAAAAAAATTATTTCTCAACCATTTTTCGATATTCAATATTTTTAGAGTTAAAGAATTTACATTTTTATTATAGAAATAAAAAACTGTGAAGATTCAATCATTTCATAGATATAGAAGAAAACTATATTAATATTAAAACATTATTTTAAAAGTATAATTTAGAAGCTATTATTAAAACCTAATATGTATTATTATAATATACTAATATTAATATAAACTAAAATATTACTATAATATAAGTGATTAAAGTAATTAAAAAAAAAATATGGTTTACCATCCGTATTGTCTACTTATAAATGAATGTGAGACAAAGATCGTCTCTTTTATCTATAGATTCCTAACTAAATTTTTATGAATGAGTGCTTTAAACTTCAATTCATGTTGTTCATGCTTTTTCACAAATTACTTAGTGTCTAATTTTCAATTTCTTTTTGTGGTTCATCACATTAAATTTGGCAAATGGCATAGTAAATTGAAGAATTTAAAAGAAGTTTGTTAATCTAATGTGGAATTGTTTAATTTTTCACTATTATTGATTATACAATGTTAATCTTCCAACATTTTGAAAATGAATTCGATGGTTGCTTGTACATAAATATTTTCAAAAGTTGGTTAAAGAGAGGAGAACTCACTAAATATTTTAATGAGGCAAGAAACGGTGATTAACAAGAAATGGGGCATTTAAAATATTAAAAGAAACCAATTGTTTATATTAAATTTAATATTAAAATACAATGTTTTAAGAAAATTATAACTTAATATTATATAAATTATATTAAAATTTAAAACCTAAAATATATAAATTATATTAGAATTTAAAATTGAAATTGAAAAACAGATTATAACTTAAAACTATTATTTTCTTTTATAAAATGATGTTAATATTTTGGGAGTTTGATAAAAATGCAATCAGTCAAAGGCAATGAATAGAGCACATATATTTGGTGTATTAGGATTATTGAAAATCATAATTTTAAAAATGTAACGCATGGGAATCCAACATTTAAATTTAGCCACATTTCAATAATGTAAATTTTAGCATTTATATTTTTAATTAGATATTTCTAATCTTGATACGTGGTGACAAATAACTTGTAGAGTAAATTTTTAATATTGTTTTGTAAAAAATTAACTTAATTAAGGTTTAAACATATGATTGAGATATGCAAGAAAGTTAGTGGTGTGAATTTCATCCATTGATGTGGTGGCAACGATGAGCATACACTGGCATCTTGAAGTTTACACTATCGGATCAAAAAAATTAATTAAGAAAATCATTAAAGTAGTCAATTCCAACAAGGGTACGCCTATCAGTGTAATTAGAATCTAACACGAGCATAAATTTACTGTAATATTTTTTTGGTGATGTTATTTACTTTTTAGAGTTGAAATAAGGGAGCTTATTGCAATGCTAAAATTCCTAGCAGTAAATTCACTTCAGAATTTTCCACTGATCCCGAGATGCCAAACAAAAAGAGAAAGTACTGCATTGTGTTATAAAGGTCACTGAAATCAAAAAACTTACGAGTCATTCCATTACTATCACAGGATCCTATCATTTTCGCTCCACAACTCAGTCCAAGTATTAGTTAACAACTGCTCCACTACCCAAAACCTGGTCAATAGTGCTAGGTTACCCTAGATATAAATCCTAGTGTTCTTGACAGAAATATCAATTTGTGATCACCAAAAACCTCAATTTGTGAAGGAGGAAATGAAGTTGAAATAAATCACTGAAGCAATATGAAGGGCAAGAAGGGTTATCACATTGTTTGGATATTTTTATACATGAGTGAAGATAATGCGAAAATCAAGTGTTTCAGTTGTCCACGCGCCATTATACTAACCACCATTAAAGAGAATGAGAACGAATGTTTTTGTTTATCGTTCAACGAATTTTTTTATGGAAAAAATTATCCCACGATGAATTTAAATGACTTCGGCTGGAATTTAGAGCAAACAACTTTATTGATAAGGAATTGAGGAAATGACTTCAGCTGTAGATATGCAACACAGACGAAGGATATTCTGGGCATATTCCCCCAAATTTAACCTCATCCTTCAAAATATATTTATAAAAATAATTCTATAAAAAAAGGTCATCCCCACTCCATCCACCCGGGGCTGAAATAAGAACGGCTTCAGCAAACAAATGTGTCTCTATCAGTGTTGTAGGGAATGATAGTAAAATACAAAAATAAAATCCAATGTGTATTTCTGAAGAAATGTATGTGTCTTGGCAAATAAAAGATGAAAGATATCTAGGATCGTTCATGGGGAGTCGTCTTACGATCAGTAGATGTAAAGAATGGTCCTCAAATGGTGAAAATTTGTTTGTTTAACTGATCTACATGTTCCATCTTAGAGAACGTTCAATGTCCTTATACTTTTACAATACAATATCAGTGGAAAATCAACGTTCCGAGGACGAGAGATATAGTCTCCCTATCACTGGTTGCATATAATATCCGTATTATGAAGACCCCATACCTGCTTTCGCATGTGGGGATATTATAAAGAATCAACCATATATTATAAAGTATCAACCATATTATAAATCATCAGTCTTTTCTTGACCTGTTCAGATGTTATCTTGTTCGCTCTGGATGTTTACCTCTTATCTTCTTCTCGGTGAGTGACCTGGGAAATGGAGCCATTCTTCATGCTTTGCCTTACATGTTTTCTACGAAGCTGACTAGTATTATTGTTTGGCTGAAAGTTTTAGTAGATTTTTTAGGTTTCTCTAAAATGGTTAAACGAGGAAGGAAGCCTACTGGGGAAAAGGCAAGCAGCCCTCTCCTGAAATGCACCAGAAAAGAGGAAGAAAGTCGGTTCAGCAACATCTTGAGCCACTAGTTCAAACTTTTATGACAGATATCCCTAATTCAGTTCGTGCCCGTATTTACGGATGAGAAACTGAGGTTCTTGATAACATAGATTTGGAAGATGATATGGCTCTGGAGGATATGTAGAGTATTATTATAGACCCTGAGCACACTTAGGGTCGAACTTCTTTGTTTCAACAATCTGTACAAACCTATTGGTTAATTAAATGCTTGTTAGCCAAGGCTTTTATGTCTATAGATGAAACAAAGCTGGAATCAACCTTGGCTGATATCAACAGGAATATTCAGGAAATCAATTTATGGTAGCTGCATAAATAACATGCAATTAAGGCAATGTAATAGGTTTCAGTTGAATTACCAGGAGCTAAAGCCAAAGATCCAGCGCCTGTGGAATCCGAGGATAATGACTTTCTTGTTCTTATGTTACTCTTTTGTTTTAAATGGTTAATCCTTTTAATCCTTTTTGTATATAATATTGTCTCTAGACTTGGATATCGAGTATCGCTAGATATGGTATAGGCTGTTAAGACTTTTTATGTTTTGGCTGACTTATTTTGAACTTCGATGACCAAAATACATGGTTTCCTGCGGGCAAGCTGAGGTCTAGTTTTGTATCTTTTGCCTGACTTTATTAATAGAAAATAGAAGGTACCACCTAAGCTTAAAAAAAAAAATTTAAGATTACTAAATTCTTGTATACATTATGTTTTACTCTACTCCATAAGGCTTCTTTGGTATGAACTAACCCCTTCACACCTTAATATTTAACACCTTATGGTGAAGTAGTATGTTAGGTAGATGTCATGCTTCCTTTATATCGAGGTGTTTGTTTAAGTTTATTTTCGCATGGAATAGGTGGTATTTACTCTTAAGGTATTGCACTCAGTGCATATGTTTATGATAAAATCTTTCTTGGTATGGTGAAACCATACCCAAGGTTGGTCACTCTTATGATATTACTGGCCTCATGTACCATGCCTTATATGGTGAACATGGTCTTGGAAGGGTGGCATAATCCTGCATGGACGTGTATAATCTTCCCATTTGAACTTCACCAGGACATGTCAGTCCCTCCTATATAAAAATTGGGATGGGGTTCTAGAAAATCAACGATGGATGTCACTCAACCGTAACCCTGGCCCCATACCTTTCCTAGTTTTCTGTTTCAATCGCAATTTTGTAAATGTGGTTGATATAAGAAGAAGGCTAATAACTAATAATCATAATTATTATTATTATTATTATTAATATAAAATAATAATAATTTATTTTTTCATTTTTATTTCTTTCATTCATAATTGATTAATAAACGATAACAATAATAATAATTATTATGATTAATATTTATTAATATAATTATTAATTATTAATTAATTAGTTAAATAATAAATTTATTTATTTAATTATTAAACTCTAAGATAAATATTATATAGTCTTAAATAAATATGGATAACCATGGTTGATTTTCACAATGAGACAATCTTTGTCACAATGCGAAATTGGACCATGCTCGACCATGGTTGAACCCTTAGATTAATAAACTTAAGAGATTGATATTATAAACCTAAAGGAATAATAAACCTAAGGGATTAATGCTAGAACACCAAGAGATTATGAAACCAATGAAATAATATTAAACTCAAGGGATTATTATTATAAACTCAAGGTATATAAACCCTAAGATAAATATTATAAACTCTAAAATAAACATTGTTGACCATGGTTGATTTTCATTTTGAGACAATCCTTGTCACAATGTGACGTTCGACCATAGTTGACTATGCTTAAGCATGGTTTATTTTCATACCAAGACAATATTTCTCACAATGCAACATATGACCATGGTTGACCATTATTAACCATGGATGACCATTTTTGGTCTTATAAAACATGGTTGACCATGGTAGAACAAGGTTAACTGTGATTGCTCGTGGTTTACTATGGTTGGCCATGATTATCATATTGAGACAATCTTTGTCATAATGCTATGTTGCACCACAGTGGACACAATGATTGATTTTCATATTGAGACAATATTTGTCACAATGTTACACTAGACCATGTTTGACCATGATTAACCATGGTTGATCACAATTGATTTTATAAAACATGGTTGACCATGGTTGAATAATATTAAACCCAAGGGACTAATATTATAAACACTAAAATAAACATGGTTGACTATGGTTGACGATGGTTGATTTTAATGTTGTGAAAATTCTTCTCACAACGTGACATTGGACCATGGTTGAGCATGCTTGATCATGATTGACATTTAAATCGAGAAAATATTTATCACAATGCGACATTGGGCCATGGTTGATGCTCATATTGAGACAATATTCATCACAATGTGACGTAAGACCATGTTTGACTATGATTGATATTATAAACCCAAGGAAATAATAAACCCTATGCATTAATACTGAAAACCCAAGGGATTATAAACCTAAGGGAATAACATTAAACCCTAGGAATATGAACCCTTATATTAATAAACCCAAGGGATTGATAGATAAACCCAAGGGATAAAATTATAAACCCAAGGTATATAAACCCTAAGATAAATATTAGAAACCCTAAAATAAGCATGGTTGACCACAGTTAGTTTCCATATTGAGACAATCCTTGTAACAATGAGACATTGGGCCATGGTTGAACATGCTTGAGCATGATTTATTTCAAATTGAGAGAATATTTTTCACAATGTGACATTAAACCCAAGGGAATAATATTAAACCCTAGGTATATGAACCCTTAGATAAATAAACACAAGGGATTGATATTATAAACCTAAGGGAATAATATTAAACCCTCAGAATATGAAAGCATAGATTAATAAACACAAGGGATTGATATTATAAACCTAAGGGAAAAATAAACCCAAGATATTAATAAACATGAGGGAATAATATTATAAACCCAAGGTATATAAGCCTTAAGATAAATATTATAAACCCTAAAATAAACATGGTTGACCATGTTTTATTTTCATATTGATATAATACTTTTAGTAATGTGACGTTGGACCATGGTTGACCATGATTGATTTTCATATGGAGACAGTCTTTGTGACAATGCAATGTTGAACCATGGCTAACTAAGATTGACCATGTATGACTATGATTGAGCTTGCAACACATTGTTGTCCATGTTTAACCATCGTTGACCATGATTTACCATGGTTTACCATGATTTATTTTATAAAACATGGTTGACCATGGCTAACAATGGATAACCATGGTTTATTTTCATAGTAGGAAAATCTTTGTCGTAATTTGGCGTTGGACAATGGCTAACCATGATTTTCCATGGTTGATTTTCATATTAACCATGATTTACCATGATATTCTATATTTTTCCATGATTTATTTTTACATTGAGACAATCTTTGTCACATTGTAACATTGGACCATGCTCGACCATGCTTGAACCTTTTGAACAATAAATCCAAGGAATTGATATTATAAACCCAAGGAAATCATAAATCAAAGGGATTAAAAGTAAAACCCCAAGGAATGATGAACCCAAGCGAATAATATTAACTCCAAGGGATTAAAATTATAAACCCTACTATAAATATTATAAACCCTAAAATAAACATGGCTGACCATGGTTTAGAATGGTTTATTTTCATATTGAGAGAATACTTGTCACAAAGCGACGTTGGACCATTTTTTACCATGCTTGATCAATGTTGATTTTCATAATGAAACACAATTTTTCATAATGCAACACTGGATCAACGTTGACTATGATTGATTTTCATATTCAGATAGCCTTTGTCATAATGCAACACTCGAGCATGGTATAATATTAGACCTAAGGGATTAATATTATAAACCGAAGTATATAAACCCTAAGATAAATATTATAAACATGGTTTACCATGGTTTATTTTCATATTGAGATCATCCTTGTCACAATGCGATGTTGGACTATTGTTGACCATGCTTTATTTTCATATTGAAACAATATTTGCCACAATGTGATGTTGGACAATGGTTGACGATGGAAAATTTTCATATTAAGACAATATTTTTCACAATGCGACGTTCGACCATTGTTGACCATGATTGATTTTAAAAAACATGGTTGACCATGAATGGCCATGGTTGACCATGATTTATATTATAAGGCCAAGGGAATAATAAACCTGAGGGATTATTACAAAAAACCGAAGGGATTATAAACCAAGGATATAATATTAAACCCAATGGAATAATATTAAACCCTAGGTATATGAACCATTAAATAAATAACTCCAAGGCATTGATACTGTTGTTGCACTATGGTTGACCAATATTGACCATGGATGATCATCATTTATGTTATAAAACATGGTCGAGCATGGTTGACCGTGGTTTAGCACGATTGACCATGGTTAACCATGATTAATCATGGTTGGCCATGATTAATATTATAAACCCAAGGGAATAATATACCAAAAGGAATAATACTAAGAAACTAAAGGATTATAATCCCAAGTGAATGATATTAAACCCAATGTATATAAACCCTAACATAAATATTAAATCCTTAAATAAACATGGTTGACCATGGTTGATTCTCATATTGAGACAATATTTGTCACAATGCGACGTTGGACCATGGTTAACTATCGTTGATCATCGTTTACAATGGTTAACAATGGATGACCATGATATAATTTCATACCAGGAAAATATTTTTCAAAATGTGATGTTGGACCATGGTTGACCATTACTCACCATGGTTGATTTTCATATTGACCATGACTAACCATGGTTGATCATGATTTAACATGATCGTCTATGGTTTATCATGATTTATTTTGACATTGAGATAATCTTTGTCATAATGCGACGTTGGACCATGCTCGACCATGGTTGAACCCTTGGATTAATAAACCCAAGGGATTGGTATTATAAACCAAACGTAATAATAAACCCAAAGGATTAATACTAAAACCCCAATAATTATGAACCGAAGGGAATACTATTATACCCAAGGAATTAATATTATACATGAAACCTATATAAACCCTAAGATAAATATTATAAACGCTAAAATGAACATGGTTTACCATGGTTGTCCATGGTTGATTTTCATGTTGAGACAATCATTTTCACAATGCGACAATGGACCATTGTTGACGATGCTTTACCATTATTGATTTTCATATTGAGACAATATTTGTCACAATGCGATGTTCGACCATGGGTGACCATCATTTATTTTAATATTGAAGCAATATTTGTCACAATGTGACATTCGACCATGATTGATTTTACAAAATATGGTTGACCATGGTAAACTATGATTGACCATAATTAAGCATTATTAATATTATAAAACCAAGGGAATAATAAACCTGAGGGATTAATACTAAAAACCCAAGGGATTATAAACCAAGGATATAATATTGAACCCAAGGGAATAATATAAACCCAATGTATATAAGCACTAACATAAATATTATAAAGCCTTAAATAAACATGGTTGACAATGGTTTATTCTCATATTGAGACAATATTTGTCACAATGTGGAATTGGACCACAGTTTACAATGGATGACCATGGTTGACAATGGATGGCCATGGTTTATTTTCATACTAGGAAAATATTTGTCACAATTCGATGTTGGACCATCTGGATCATGATTAACCATGGTTGATTTTTATATTGACCATGACTGACCATGGTTGACCATGGTTGACTATGGTTGACAATGATTTATTTTCATGTTGAGACAATTTTTTATCACAATGAAACGTTGGACCGTGCTCTACCATGGCTGGACCCTTAGATTAATAAACATAAGGGATTAATATTATAAACTCAAGGAAATAATAAACCCAAAGGATTAATACTAAAACCCCAAGAATTATGAATCAAAGGGAATAATATTAGACCCAAGGGATTAATATTATAGACCCAAGGCAGATAAACTGTAACATAAATATTATAAACCCTAAAATAAACATGGTTCGCGATGGTTTATTTTCATGTTGATACAATCCTTGTCACAATGCGACATTGGAACATGATTGACCATGTTTTACCTTTATTGGAACATCATTGAACATGTTCACGTTTGGCCATGGTTGACCATGGTTTATTTTAATAGATTGAAACAATATGCAATATTCGACCATGGTTGACCATGATTGATTTTAAAAAACATGGTTGGCCATGGTTAACCATGATTGACCATAGTTGAGCATGATTCATATTACAAACCCAAGGGAATGATAAAATAGAGGGACTAATACTAAAAGCCAAAGGGATTTTAAACCAAGGAAATAATATTAAACCCACGGGTTTGATATTATAGGCCCAAGGGAATCATATTAAACCCTATGAATATGAACCCTTAGGTTAATAAACCGATGGGATTGATATTATAAACAAAAGGGATTAATACTAAATCCCCAATGGGTTATGAACCCAAGGGAATAATATTAAACACATGAGATTAATATTATAAACGTAAGGTATATAATACCTAATATAAATATTATAAACCCTTAAATAAACATTTTGGATCATGATTGATATCAATTTTTAAGCTAATTTAAGCCTTTCCATTGAACATTAGTTTTTTTTATAAAATATCCATTTTTCCAATACCCTTCAACCCCTAACATCAATTAAAAAAAAAAATGTTGTACACTCAACAACGACCATAATTAATTATCACACAAATTAAATTTTCCATTACACAACTAAATAAATTATTTAAGTAAATATTCCATCAATACTTTAAAATGAAGCTAATGTCAAACCCTAACCATTTCATTTCTATTTATCCACAAAAAAATTCATCAAAATTATAATTCACCCAAATCAATAATTTATGGAAATGACAGTTCCCTTTCATCAAGTGGGGTAGCTAGGCTTTGGAAAAATGACAGCTTTCTTCAACAAATAGTAAGTAGATCCTCCAAATCTGGGTTGGGTTCTTTTCAATATGTTTCTCTAGTTCTTTTGCAAAAATCATTGTTTTTTGACACTTAAATCTTAAGCATTATCTATCACTTCTTCAACACTTATAGCTTTCTCGACAAAATGGTAATAGTGTTTCCCCTCAATCTTAAAAGAAACTTAAGTTCATTGTAATAAGGTGACACACTAGGGGGGAGAAAATATATTGGGCCTAGAATGGTCTACATTCAAAAATAAATAAATATGTTATGTTTTGTCAGAAGAACATGAACTAAGTATAAAAGGATCAAACTTTGTTGCTAAATATTTAACATTCAAATTATTATTAAAATTTGTTATATATTCATAAGATTTTGAACAAAAATTAATTATATATATATATTTAATAGATCTAAAACACGAACATAAATTTACTAGTGATATTGTATATTTTTCGGATTCAAATAAAGGAACTTATTGTAATGTTAAAATGCACAGAAGTAATTCAATTCAAAATATATCTATATAAAGGATACCTAATTTAAATGCATAAGCATATCCCCTATATAAAGAATACCTAATTTAAATCCATACACATCAGCCATAGTGATAAGAGGATACTAGTTGTACCCCCTTAGCGCTTAATTTATCCGGTGAGACGGGTTAGTCGAGTCGATGGCGGCCTTATAGTCTAGAGTTCGGCAGGCTCACCCTCACCATATGAATAGTGAGCCCGATGGCGGCCTTTTAGTCGAGCCCCTTACCGGGTCCTAACGGGTCCTACCGGGCCTCACCATATGAATAGTGAGTCGATGGCGGCCTTATAGTCGAGAGTTCGGCAGGCTCACCCTGGCAATCAAATTGATGGCTTCGCTGGCCCTTGGCAAGAATGAAGACTGGGGGATCATATTGACCTTTTTGTAGCATTTTTCTTTGAACTTAACCCCATAATCGTGAGGAATTTCTTGCTTTGGGGGGTGACTTATTTAGAGGGGCCACCAAATAAGTAAACCAAGGAGGTGTTTGATATCATGTACAAGTAATACTAGCTTTCTCCATATTCATTACCTTATGTAAGTGCTTAGCCGCTTGTAAGTATAAACCATGTAGAGTCTGTAGCATATACGATTGCTTCTATTCACCTATGTTCCATAAGCTCATACTTCAATCTAATACTCCAACTCGAACAAAGGTTGTAATAGAAGAGGTTCACTGGGAAAGTATGTACATTATATGTATCTAAGCTAACCTGAATCGTAATGGGCTTATGTTGTAATGATCACTTCTTATGGATCTACTTATGCATCTTCTCTTATTGAAACCGCTCTAATAAGGGTAATCATAGTATAGAGATAATGTTTAGATTAGAGAGGTTGTAGCTTCTATACCATATATGCTCTATTTCATGAACATTCAAAATATATCTATATAAAGGATACCTAATTTAAATGTAAGCATATCCCATTTTATAAAGAATACCTAATTTAAATCGAAACGCATCGGCCATATAAATTTCTATCCTTAGACATATATATAAAGGAGAACTAATTTAAATCCACACCTAACTTCAAGATTTTAGTGTTATCAAATCGGCCAAATCCTCCCAACTTGAAGATTTTGTATTCATAATTTATGTATTTTTCACTTCAAGGTTTTGAATATACGATTTTTTTTTAAAACAAATTTCGAGATAAATTTAATTTGATTTTTAAATTATATGATTTAATTTTAGCTTACAACTTTATATTTAACGAGACTAACAATATTTAGGTTATAATAAATGTATATCGTTGTGGTTTCTAAAATATTTTAAAATTTAAGATAACTTCCCGAGAATAACTTAATTGATGTTACACGCCCTATCATCTTCAATAGAGATTGTAAGAGCATACAGCTTACAATGAAAAGCATGTAGGTGTAATTATAGTTTGCATCGCAAAAAAATTTCAATTACCTCTTACTCTGATTCCCGGATAACCAAAAGTGAAAGTATTGCATTTCTTTATAAGGTCACATAATCCAAAAACTTGAGAGAGTCATTGCAGTGTTGTCACAAGATTCCAGTGTTGTTCATTGATATAACAGGAACATTAATTTACGGAGTTGTTTTTGGTGTGAATTTTTGGAATTTCTGTTGCCCGAATTTGGTGAAAACATTTGAGGTGAAATCTTGATTTATGTTATTTAAACTAGTTTTTTCTTAATATATATGGATTCAGCACCCTAAAAAACCTCTAAGCCACTTCGATTATGCAAGGTTACCCATCAAATTTCTATTTTCAATGAATTTCTGCGGATTTTAGGGAAATTAAACCAAAAAATTCAACCAAAAAAGCTTTCAAAAATTCGCCCTTAAAACAACTCATTTACACTAGGATTAGATGTCATATATTTTTTCAAATTCAAGTAAATGACTCTAATGAAATGTTAAAATGTGTAGTGGTAACATCACCTTATCATATCGGGTATTGGGTATATAAAGTATACCTAATTAAATCAATAACACATCCTCTATATAAAGGGAACCTAATTTAAATCCTTACCTTTAATATTTTTAGTCCCTGCCGCAGGCACAGCGGGGACTATAGTAATCAAAAATGTTCCTTTTAACACTAGTTTTTCTTTATTATTCTAAGAAATAATGTAACTTAACAAAATTTGAGTTAATACTTTTAAGCTTGATCAAACTTTTCCATGATGAAAATGTATTTTTTTATTTTACATGGTTTTGGCCTCTTCTCGAGGCAAGTATGAGCCAAACTTAGGATACGGTACGAGAAAACCATGAAATTTTTAGATTCACTCGAACTAATGCTGACTTTTATTTTAAAATTTTTATTTTATGTAGCATCATTCTCCACGACTAATAAGGATAAATGAGTCGAGCTGCATAAAGTCCATAGGGAGCCAAGAATGGTGATGTACCCTACTGTTTCTAGGTGGTGAATGCATGCATGTCTCTGTGCTTTCTGGAATCTACTAAAGGTGAATGCATGTCTCTATGTTGTATATTGTGGCATCTACAAAACTGGAGCACGAAACTGGAGCTGGCATCTGAGGCCCTTGCCCTTACCTCATTCCTCACTTTATTACCCGATTCCCAATTCCTCACGCAAGGAGCAATGGATCTTAGCATCGAGCTTAGCAGGCATTTTTTCATTTTTGCACAATGAGCTGCAATGGAGTCTTGGAGCTTCTGAACTATCAGCCATTCCTTTCTGTGGCTTCTGAGCTGCCACGTACAGTTTCATGTAAACAACATGGATGAAGGGCTGAAGCTGGTGCAACTAATAGGGCAGATGGTGCAGCGAACGGGGCAAAGAGAAGCGAGCAGCGAACAGGGGAGTGGGCAACAAACAGGGTCAACTCGTCGATTGATCCTCTCATGCGAGAAACAAACAGAGAAGCGAGCAGCGAACAGGGCAGTGAGCAGCGAAAATGGTTAACTCACAAGTTGATCCTCTCGTGCTAGCAACGAACAGGGTTAACTGGGTGCTATTACTCTTCGGCTAGTCGGATTAGCTACCTCGCGTCTGCATCTGAGCTTTGGTATCGCATAAAACTACAAACCTCATTAGCTACTTGCCATCTGCATCTGATTTTTGGTCTCAAATAAAACTGTAAACATTTTTCTGATCTTTGGTCTCACATCAGACTGTAAACATTCGAGGGATGATGGCGGCCAGAGCCATGACGGACAAGGTATATACTTCACACTTGGGACAATACACACACCATTCTCCAAACAATCATCACAATGTTACTTTATAGTTATTTAACCTTTCAAAACCCACAAGTACATTTTATTCTTATTTTATTTTAAAGCAGAGAAACTTAATACCTTTTGTATTGGAATCCCTCCTGATTTTGATACGTTCGAATGCACAAAATGTGAGAGAGGGTTGCACCATCCGTCCGCTATTTTCGTTGGGAATCTTCCATTGTCACTGGGTGAGAGCTATTTTTTTTCCAGGCACGACACACACATGTCAGAATAACCTATCCATATCCTTGCTTGCGGTAAAATTGAATTTCTTGCGAAAATAAGCGATTGATGGTTAATAGTTATAGTTCCTATAGTCTATTGGTGGTCACTTACGCACCCTCTGTCGAAGAGACCAAAGAGCTCTCTCTTTGACTCGAAGGTGCACAGAAGCCATTTATTTGGGTTTTACCCTCTCTGTGATCAGGGTAGTAATGAAGGAGAAGGGGCAGAGGATATGCTTCCACAGGGTTTCGAACATCAAATCGAGGGAATGGGTTTGACAATTCGTGGTTGGGCGTCTCAGCTACTCATACTCCATATTGTGTCATTCCTCCATTGGAGGTTTTTTCTCGCACAGTGGGTGGAATTAAATCGCACTCCATACTATCTCATCTCATGACTGGAGGATTTTTCTGGCACTGTGGGTGGAATTCAATCGCAGGACAGGGTCAAATCGAGCTAATCAAGTTGAACAAGCTCCAAGTGCCATACCCCATGACTTGCATGTTTGCTGCATGGCTGTTTTGGGGAACGAAGGCTGTTGCATGGCTATTTTGGGCAACAAAATAGGAAGGCAGGTGCCCTTCATGTGTGGTCCACATGGTAGATGAAGTTATTAGTTTATAATTCTAGTTACACAAAGTTCCACCTGCAGTTTTTATTATTATTGTCAAACACATTTAATTAGTTGTTCTTCTCTGATTATATAGTACAATGCACGGAACAATGCTTTCTAGGAGGAACGAAATGCTGGTTGTGGGAGAAGAAACGCGTTTATTGGAAGGTTTTTTCCTACGCGGATGACACTTTTGAGATGGATATAGGTCACTTCTTCCCTCCGTACCAGCTACCTGACCTTTCCTTCCTGCCTAAGAGGTGGCTTCCTTCCCTAGGTGGGCTGATTCTTCTTGGGGTAACATTGGTTGATCGAGTGATCTGAAGGCTGAGGAAACTGAGGATGAAGGTGCTGGGGTGACTAGTAATTATGAAGTAGGACGGGAATGCTTGGATCGCCTCTCAAATTCCCTTGGGGGTAACAAAATATTACCAGTAGAATCAACGTTATTACATTTGTGCATATCTGATCAATATTGGAGGAAGCGACATGCTGCACTTATAACAATTGCACAAATTTTTGAAGGTTGCGATAAGGTCAGGTTATTATCGATGCAATTTATTCACAACTCTTTTTTTTTATAATTCAGACCCATTCCTCAATGAGTCTGACATTTTATGGATACAGGTTACGAGAAAAAACCTTCAGACAATGGTAAACATGGTATTGAATTGTTTCAAACATCCTCTTTACCGAGTACGATGGGCATCCATCAATGCTCTAGAGAAAATTTCCACAGATTTGTGTCCAAAGTTGCAAGAACAGTTTCACCCAAGAGTGGTACCTGCCCTTTTTGATGATATGGGCGATTTTCAAAACCCCCGTGTCCAGGTGAATGTTTGTGGATGCTATTATTTTTCCTGGTACCTTTGTTCTAGAAACAACAATCTGTTATGTTACTTCTATTGTAAGATCTTGTAATCTCTTCCAACACTTAGGGTTTCATCTCCAGTATGGATTGTATAGATTGCTTGACAAAGTTTTAGTGCTTTGAACCAAGAAAAACTTGTCGGAACCATCTCATTTGTACCTGATCGAAGGAAGTATGAATCTCTACTCCCAACCTTGAAACTCTGATGTAATATTTCGCTTCCAAGGACTGTTAAATGTCCATTTTGTTGATGAAATCTTTCATCTTGTTGTAGGATAGTCGCCATAATTTTTTCGGTGATAATTATGAATTTTGAACACCTTTTCCACATTTTTAGTTTCTATTTTTCAGTACCATTTGTATGTATTTTGTGGATTCTTATCCTTTAACGCCATTAACTCTTAATCCCTTGAAGGCATAAGTTAAAGGTTAGCCAAATATTTTCCAAGAAATTTGTTAGCGTTCTCGCACCTATCTTTCCAATTTTGTGTGGTCCTTATCAAAAGTGATTAATGGGTTCTCTGACCGACACGAAGGTAATGTCTAAGGTTTAATTGAACATCGTTGGATTCTTTTTTATTATATATATTTTTTTATATATTTCCCATTGCCTCTAACCCATATGCTTTCTGGCAGAGTATACCCAAGGTAACGAGCCATGTCGTTGACTCTTACAGGTAAGAAAGCTCTGGCTTCCTAGTGCTTTAGTTTCCTATTAATAATGAAATACTTCACGTGTTTCTTTCTAACCAAGATTTTACTACCATTTGTACCTCACCTTGATGGGATTGTGAGAAAGTTACTTGTACTTCTTCAAGTATATTAAGTTGGAATTTATCTTTCGAAGAGGTCAACTGCTTTGGCATCAGTTGCATACGCCTCACAGGTAGGTTTTTTTTATATTTATAATATCTTAGATAAAAGGATCATTAATTTTGAAGAACTCTTTCTTGATTAATGCAGTGATCATTTCATTTGAATTATGTGCAGTCCAACTTCTGGGTGTATTATGATAATGTGATGCCTTATTTGAAATCAATACTACTCAAATGTACTGACAAATCAAATCGAATGCTGCATGCTAAATCAATGGAATATATTAGCTTGGTTGGCATGGCGGTTGGAAAGGAGAAGTTTGGTAAGGATGCTAAGCAAGTACATTTTGCGCTTGATTTGCTCTCTTTCTCGGTTCAAGTTCAAGTTTCCAAACATTCTAAGTCTCATTGTTTCGATTATCACACCTTCTTGATTGGCAGCAAGAGAACCAATCAAACTGTTGTTTATGTCTATTGCCAAATAAGGCATTGTGCAAATCTAGAAATGCGTTTATAAAAATTGTTGAATTTACTTCATGTTGTGTTTGGTTTATGTGAAAATATTTTTGCCACATATGCTTTCATGGGATAGATAAAATAATGTACTCTGCATTGACACGAGTTAAAACTTCAATTTTATCATTAACAAAGAGATGCATGCCTGGAACAAAGGTGGTTGTTACCAATAGCCAATATGTTAAATCAATGAAGAGATTTTCTCAATAATAATTTCTAGTCCGAAGGTCTTCTTGTGTGGATTACATTTGTTGGTTTTAGATCCTATCACACATCTTGAAATATCAAATAGTACAACACACATTTCTTTCATAGAAGAAAATTTCAAGAATGAGGGATCAAATTGATGCCATGCTCAGTTTTAATTAAAACTATACTAATGAACACAAATAACACCGTCCTACCAACTTTACCCTTAGAAGTTAGGAATCAAGCATGACTGATTGTAGGAATAACCTCAGTGTTTCATGCATGGTAATAACACTTTATGAGAGAATCCAACGCTTAAAGTCTCGTCATTTTCACTTCAAAAATGTGAATGCACATCAGTTGAGAGATGTTAAGCCTTAAATCAGCCTTTTGCAGTAGCATTGAGAAATTTCACTTTGAACTTGCAAAAAAAATTTATGCATCAAATACAAATACTTACATGCAATGTTATTAGTGAGAGCATTCCATACCAATTGAAGTATGTTTTCTTGATCTATTACACCATGTCTTATAGTTTTTGTGGTATGAATAGAACTTCATGATCATGATGGTGGTGTTGTGTTATGAAGGAAACTGCATGATCGTGATCATGTGGAGCAGGGTGCATCTCAGAATAGCTCTATATGTAGTCTAGCTGGTTATCACATGCACATGGAGAATCTATGAGTAGAAATATAGGCCTGAAGGATGGAAAAGATAGAGTTTAGGGATTTCCCTACTTGATCCATTTATATCAAAAAAAATTCAAACAAGGGTATAAGTTTTTCTTTTGTTGAAAACATTATTGCAAGTGCTAGATTAGATGAAAGTAGATTATAAATAGATGTGAGTCTAATGGTTAATTTGTGAACCAAATTTTCGTCTTTAACAAACGTTGTTTCATCAATTGATTCTATTACAACTTCTTGTTTCCATGTGCATTCTTCCTCATTCATATCACATATGAGCTCAAGTGTTTTAGAGATATCCATCACAACATCTTTATTTCTCAATGAATCTTCATGAATATTACATTCCAACATCTTCTTCCTATGTTCCACAAGTTTCCATAGAAACTGGAGGAGTGGAGCACAAAATGACTCTGGTTGGATTATCTAAAAATCAGGTTGCTCATTGTATATTTTTTATTAGTTGAGCTTCCAAAAGTTTTGTAGTGTCCCTTCATGAAATTAGAAAATTCAATAGGATATGGATGTTGAGGCACATAAAATACCTCTTACTTGTCTATCTAGTTAGTTTTAGTGATTCTTCCACTTGCTATTGGAAATATCCCCCCTAGAACTCGAAATACATAACTCTTACAACTTCCATTCGGGCCTGTCACTAAAAATTTTTTTTAGGGAGTCACTATTAAAGTCAATTTTCTTGAAAACAACTTTTGGGCACGGGTCATAATATCAACTTGAGAAAATTAGATTCTATTCCCATACTGAGAATGATCATATTTCTATGATTTACTTCTCTTTTCTATGAGCATTAAATGATTAATCATAGGAGGCTTTCAATATTGTTGAGCAACATCCAAATCAACTATACCCTAGTCTGATGATTGATCTATAGTATTACTATTTTATAAAAAAATGTATACAATTTGTATTAGCCCACCCATTTTGTGCATTTTTTCAAGATTTCTTTCTTATGGTATTATTCTAAATATAGCAAGCTTCCATGGTGCATTCATGGATTTTTTATTATGTGAATTAAAAGAATTATTTTTTTCTACTGTGGCATGGGACAATCTCTGCAATAGTAGGAAATGTTGATGGAGATGAAAACATAAAAGTAATTTGCAATACCGAAAGGAATGGTCCTTTAAAGATTACGTATAATGATGAGAAGCCTCTGATGCCATTGTTGGAAACTATAAATTATCCAATTCATATGAAGAATTTGAAGTTAAAGGTAAAGCATCCAACCTACATGATCTTTAAATTGTTTTTTGAACCTCAAATTACAAATTTTCAAGGAATGAGATGATCTAATTTCAATTTCTGCAGAGGATCTTCAAGACTGATTAGTAAAGTTCATTTACAGAGTTTTATAGATACCCAAATTAAAATTAATATATAATGAACTAATGATAAATTGCTTGCGTCATAGATACCCAAATTGGATTGTTTGCAACCTTTGGTGTTGTCTTGGTTTGCAACCTGTGTATGTAACCTGTGTTTCCAATTCCTTTTTCTTTGTTGCTAGTGTTTATTTCTCTGTCACTGATGATTATTGTACTTATAAGAACACTAATAAAATGTGATGGAACTTGAATTAGTGCTACTTTCTTTGTCACTGATGTTTACTGTACTTATAATAACACTAACCAAATGTTCTGGAACTTGCATTATTGGAGCATAAGGAAATGTGGTAATTTTTATTGAATCTTTTGGTATAGCCCTGAAAAGGAATTTTCTTGTTCCATTTAAAGACCCGTATCATCCTCTATCAGCAGAAGGTAGATTTAACAAAAAAATGTGTTGAATTCCATAAGTTGTCTTGTTAGGGGAAGTTTCCGCAAGAAATGGTAGATAATATGCGGTGAATATGTGAATAGTTTAATTTGACTGATATTTGTGATGGGAACATATGTAGGGATATTTCTATTCTATACTTGGTTGATTTTTGAATTGCATATGGTTATCCATAGCATACAACGATGATGTTTATACGTGAGGAATAATATGCATGGGTTGGCTAGCTCATCACTCTCTTCAATATGACAACAAAGAATTGTTGCCTCGATGAGTTGGGGCTACTGTAGGAATTGGACAACCTGTCTTAGTGTTAATTCAATGTCTCCACTACAACAATTTAGCATAGATTCTATATTTTACTGGGCTAGCTAAACTACAAAATTATTTGAAAGAGTGGTGCCATGACACAGGTGAGCCTGTGATGATTTATGAGTATATGAATTTTCTTCCTATATCACTTACCGAATGAATGCTAGGGGGACTACTAGAAACCTCTTCTTAGGACCGCATTAAACAACCCTTGTTCCAAGCAACCTACCCACCTAAATAACTAAACCCTACCGAGTAGCACTTGAATTTAAATGTAGGCACGCAATATACTTCTGTATAAAAACAAGTTATTGAACTATTTTGAATGCAATGGAATGAGCCGTGAAATTCATTTTTACATAGAAACATGTTTTTGAACTATTTTAGAAACAATGGAATGAGACATTTTTCAATCACAGTCATGGCCATGAAGGTGCAGTAATGGTGAAATCTGTTTCCCCAGCCCTGAATACCAAATCCCGTGCATGTGAAAACAAGCAACATAGTATGGAGACGCTAATGGTGACCAATCAAGGTAAATAGGTATGTTCGACCGCTCATCAGTCTCTGTATCTATTGTGTATTCATATATTTCAATAACCATAAAGGAGATGCCCGCTTCTAGTCATCCATCATCAGTCTCATGGGTTTGTTTTGACATTATGGTATCTTTCATTATGGTTACATGTTTAATGTTGGCTAGTTTCCAGAGTATCCAATCTTCACACTTTGTCATGAATATTAGGGATTAGGCCAAGTCCTTTTCCCTGTTATATTTTGGAGAACTCTTTATGTGGTCATGGCTGGGAAACTCTTCTTGCATTTGACTCTCTTTAGTTGGCTTTTCTATGTTCATTACGATGGGATTTTGATTGTGGCTCTCTATTGCAGTGGTTTACTTGTGACGTTTTCTTGGTAAGGGGGAAATACAATTGCAGTGGACAAGGTCCTCATAACTGACTTTTTACTGGTGCCTAGCATGAGGTCAAATTCTCCAAGTCCATATTTAATCTATACATCCCCTGCAGTCATAGAATTAAATGAGGTCATTGTGGCCAAAGGAAGTTTGTGATTAGGCTCAAAAGAATTCCAAACACTAACACTCGTAGGCCCGATTTCTCTATGTTGAACTCTAATATAAATGGGCCTTTCAAAAGCTTGTAGATAGATCCCAATATCCAAGCCAAGTATTCAAGTGTCACATCCCAACCAGCAATGAGTTACTTTGACTGGATCGACTGTATGACCTTTATAATATTGTTTGTATCCATACGTGTTAGATTAGTATCAACTCTATTGTACTTACTTCATAGCTTATATCCATCTATATTATATCAATATGATGAAGGTTAAGGGTAGTCTAACCTATAATGTGATTATTTTATTTCTTTTATATGACTCTAATGCATGATGTTATTGAGTACCGTATTTATTAACCTCTCTATTACAGTTGATGTTATTGATGACTAGTATTACACTTGTATAGTAAGACTTGCTCATAAAGGTAAGGTGAATATATCACAGTGTAAGCTAATATACCTAATATAAATAGTTATTATGAATATCAAATGACTTTTTTTATAGTCTCAATCTATTACTTTCGCTTTTTCCTGTTGTCACTAGTGAACCTCATTTTGAACTAGAACAAATTGGGCACATGGAATAGTATAACCATGTAATCATAACCAATGGGATTTACACTACCTCAATAACCATGTAATCATAAAATATGGAAAAGTAACTACCATATACAACCATATAATCATAACTATGGTATTATGACTACCCTATACAACCATGTTCGAGGGTGGAACATGAAGGCCAAAGATGGAAAAAACAAGAACATGGTATTGTTTTGCATGGAATATTGATTGTTTGATATTAATGCTTGGAGCTAGTCTCAATTTTTCTGAGGGTGGAACATGAAGGAAAAGTTAGTCTCAAATTTTCCAAGGGTGGAACATGAAGGAAAAATCTGGAAAAAGGAAGGTCATGGTCTTGTTTTGCATGGAAGAGATTGCATGCTATTTTTTTAAATCAATGCATTCTCGTTCCTGATCTACAAGGAACTGTAGAATAAATTTCAATTGGGGAGAATGAAAATTGATTTCATGTATGGGACAAGATCATGTCATTCTCTAATGTTGCAACTCATTATCTTCACCAGCTTAATGAGCATTGTGCTGTAGAAAAAGATTTGTCTTTCTATTTAAGACTGTTGAAATGAGCATTGTGCTACGGTAAAAAATTTGTCTTTATATTTAATATTGTTGACCATTTCTATGCAACACATCTCGTTGTTGACCATTTCTATGCAGCAGATGTGCCTGGTGGCAGGGACTTGCTACCCCACAACCCTTCTTGTTTCGTTAACAAATTCTTTCGCTCCAAATTTCAAGATTTTGAGTTTACAAAACTCTTTTTAGTAAATTATTCCTCTCAATGTTTTCAAGACAAATTACATCTAACTTATGAATATAATTTAAATGTTTTTTACAATTTTAATATTTTCAACCCAGACTGTAAGAGTATCTAGGTTATAGTAAATAACATGTAAATGCTATTTCTAAAATATTATCTGATATAAAAAATCAAATCCTCTCTATGTTTTGAGGAAAGTTTTAAATAACATGCAGGTGTAATTATAGTTTGTATTAAGACAAATTTAAATTTATCTCTCAGGTTCATCCCTAGAACTCAAAAATTAGAAAGTACTGCATTGTGTTATAAGAGGTCACCAAATCCAAAATATTACCAGAATCATTCCACTGTTGTCGCATGATCATTATTGTCACATGATGATATTACCTCTCAGATAAAAAGATTAAAATCTTTGAAACTTAGATACTAGCACAATCATGTTTACCAATGTGATTGATATACACCGATAAGTCTATATAAAATATATATACAACCGCATTTACTAATGTGTTTGCCATAGAGATATATACACCACCATCACATGTATTTGGTTAAAGACAAATATTTTTTATTATTAATAACTATATAAATAACAATAGCCCTATTATTTTATATTTATATAATTATATTTATTATTTAATTGAAATGGATGCTATAAGGATTTATGCTATGTTTAAATTGATGAATTTCTTATTGTGTGTCAGTATTTAATAAATTGCAAAAAAATTATTTGTCAACTATTTTTGGATATTCAATATTTTTTATAGTTAAAGAATTTAAATTTTTATTATAAAAATAAAAAACTGTGAGGATTCAATCATTTCATAGATATAGAAGAAAACTATATTAATATTAAAACATAATTTTAAAAGTATAATTTAAAAGCTATTGTTAAAACCTAATATGTATTATTATAATATACTAATATCAATATAAACTGGAATATTACTATAATATAAGTGATTAAAGTAATTTAAAAAAAGAATAAGATGGTTTACCATACCAATTGTCTACTTATAAATGAATTTTGGACAAGGATCGTCTCCTTTATCTATAGATTCCTAACTAAATTTTTATGAATGAGTGCTTTAAATTTCAATTCATGTTGTTCATGCTTTTTCACAAATTGCTTAGTGTCTAATTTTTAATTTCTTTTTTTGGTTCATCACATTAAATTTGGCAAATGGCATATTAAATTGGTAGAATTTAAAAGCAATTCGTTAAGATAATATGGAATTGTTTAATTTTTCACTATTATTGATTATACAATGTTAATCTTCCGAAATTTTGAAAATGAATTCAGACCTTGATGATGATGGTTGCTTGTTCATATATATATATATATATATATATATATATATATATATATATATATATATATATATATATATATAAGGTTATTAATTTTAAATGAAATAAATATTTTCAAAAGTTCGTTAAAGAGAGGAGAAGAACTCACTAAAAATTTTAAAGAGGCAAGAAATGGTGATTAACAAGAAATGGGGCATTTAAAATATTAAAAGAAACCAATTGTTTATATTAAATTTAAAATTAGAATATAATATTTTAAGAAAATTATAACTTAATATTATATAAATTATATTAAAATTTAAAACCTAAAATATATAAATTATATTAGAATTTAACATTGAAATTGAAAAGCAGATTATAACTTAAAACTGTTATTTACTTTTATAAAATGATGTTAATATTTTGGCAGTTTCATAAAATGCAATCAATGAAGGCCAATGAATAGATCACATCTATTTTGTTTATTAGGATTTTTGAAAATCATAATTTTAAAAATGTAATGCATGGGAATCCAATATTTAAATGCAACCGCGTTTCAATAATGTAAGTTTTAGCATTTATATTTTTAATTAGATATTTCTAATCTTGATACGTGGTGACAAATAACTTGTAGAGTAAATTTTTAATATTGTTTTGTAAAAAATGAATTTAATTAAAGTTTAAACATATGATTTAGATATGCAAGAAAGTTAGTGGTATGAATTTTATCCATTGATGTGGTGGCAATGACGAGCATATAGTGGCATCTTGAAGTTTACACCGTCGGATCAAAAAATTTAATTAAGAAAATCATTAAAGTAGCCAATTCCAAAAGGGATTATGCGTATCGGCATAACAAACCTAAGTTTTAAAATTTTGAAAAATTTACATTTTGGTGAGTTAAAATCATATAATAATACAAAAATTACAAAACATTTCGAGCATCGATTAGAACGCGAAATGACGTAAGTATAAAACCTTTCGATAAATGAACTGACGAAGAGTTTTCGCATCGATGGTCGCCTCAGGTGACTAGACCTCCAAACCTTGCGAGGAAGCGCAATTGGTCGAGGGCTTGTGAGATAGAGATGGTGGGACAGTGCTATCGTTCCATTATGAAAGGTATGGTGACGTTGGCACGAGATTGTAAGATAGGAACATGATTGGTCGGAGAGGGTTTGAGGTGCACTACGGGGGTCAACAGAATGACGTGGATGGTTTAGATTCAAATCAAAACGCTGGAGTTACTACTATTGGTGGAAAGGAGAAATGGCGGGGTTTGGGTGTGGTTAGATTTGGAAAATTGGGAGGGCTACCGCCTGTGTAAAGGAGTAATGGCGGGGTTTGGGTGTGCTTCGATTTGGAAAATTGGGAAGGCTACCGCCTGTGTAAAGAAATCTGCTATTTGCAGGGGTTCGAAACATATAAATTCAATGCAATGTGGAGTGTAAAAACAAAACTGTGTCCTTTAGTTTCAAATCAAAATTGAAGTTTTGTCCTCTTGTTCAGGTTTGCAGTTGGGAGTAAATTCCAACATGGTTATCTAGTTGGAAGGAAGGAGATTCGATATTCTCAAATCAAAGGAGGAGGAGATCAAGATGAAGAGTTGGACCATCTTGTATCCATTCACATTTTAACTGTAGGAAAGTGACCAATTCGATGACGTGTATGAAGGATGATGATGGTAATATATTTAGAATTCAGGAAGAAATTGAACAAGCATTAGTTTGTCCTTTTAAGGATCATTTCTTGTGTGAGTATCATCTCATATAAGTACTGGGGGTCTAATAATTGAAAATTAGATTGTTGCAGTGATAAAGGATTGTGCTAAAGAAAAAATCCTAGGACCTACTGATGGGAAAAAAATCCTAGGACCCGACTGATGGGGGGTGCAGTTTTTCCTTCGTTTCCTGGAGTTGATGTTTCAAGATTTAATATCACTCCAAAGCACATGAAGGGTGTAGTACCTAGCTAAGGAGATTACCTGTATAAGACGAGAGAAAAATGGAAACAGTTGTTTGGAACCTGCGACAAGCCGGAAAATGGACGGAAAGTTGTTAGCGAAGATTGTCAATGAAGAAAAAAAAACAAGATTAATAAAACCTAGAATTTTCTAGCGAAATTCTTCGGAGTCCGGCTACATAACTGCGCCTTTGAAGGTGAATACCACTGCAGTACGTAGATAAACTTAGAGGAAGTAACACACAAACTCTGAGTATTTGGCAACAGAAGAGAAACCAGAGGAGACAGAAAATTTAACTAAGCAACTGGGTGCTATTTTATCAAACAGCTGAGCGAGTGCAAATAAGAAAAAACTCGACCTACACCTCTCTCCTGTCATGGAAAGGAAAGAGTCAGCATATTTAAAAGCTTCATAAATATATTCACATATCTCCTAGCTGATTTTATTTACTGAACATCCTAATATGGAAAATTAACAACATACGTTACCTGTAATCAGCAGAAAATGCCGAATGTGAATTCTACAAACGCCAAACAGACATCACCATAGATATTGACTCCACTGTTGGAGATAGTAGATAAGCGGAAGAATTTAGAATCCACCAAAACCTGAAATGTTACAGGGCATGGCCAGAACCAGTGTACTTGGTGGTTCGCCATACTCAATAAATAGCGAAAAAAAAAAACCCATAATAAAATAGCCATAAAGGTCAAGCTATCCAATCACACTATTATCTACACAATAGTAAAACGTGATTGTGCTAGCACATTTAAGTTTACCAATGTGATTGATATAGGCCGATAAGTCTATATAAAATATATATACAACCACATTTACTAATGTGTTTGATATAGAGATATATACACCACCATCACATGTATTTGGTTAAAGACAAATATTTGTGATTATTAATAACAATATAAATAACAATTTCCCTATTATTTTATATTTATATAATTATATTTATTATCTAATTGAAATGGATGCTATAAAGATTTATGCTATGTTGAAATTGATGAATTTCTTATTGTGTATCATTATTTAATAAATTCCAAAAAAAATATTTCTCAACTATTTTTCGATATTCAATATTTTTATAGTTAAAGAATTTACATTTTTATTATAGAAATAAAAAACTGTGAAGATTCAATCATTTCATAGATATAGAAGAAAACTATATTAATATTAAAACATAATTTTAAAAGTATAATTTAGAAGCTATTATTAAAACCTAATATGTATTATTATAATATACTAATATTAATATAAACTAAAATATTACTATAATATAAGTGATTAAAGTAATTTAAAAATAGAATATGATGGTTTACCATACCAATTGTCTACTTATAAATGAGTGTGAGAGAAATATCGTCTCCTTTATCTATATATTCCTAACTAAATTTTTATGAATGAGTGCTTTAAACTTCAATTCATGTTGTTCATGCTTTTTCACAAATTACTTAGTGTCTAATTTTCAATTTCTTTTTTTGGTTCATCACATTAAATTTGGCAAATGGCATAGTAAATTGGTAGAATTTAAAAGAATTTTGTTAATCTAATGTGGAATTGTTTAATTTTTCACTATTATTGATTATACAATGTTAATCTTCCAACATTTTGAAAATGAATTCAGTCCTTGATGATGATGGTTGCTTGTTCATATATATATATATATATATATATTTATATATATATATATATATTTATATATATAAGGTTATTAATTTTAAATCAAATAAATATTTTCAAAAGTTGGTTAAAGAGAGGAGAACTCACTAAAAATTTTAATGAGGCAAGAAATGGTGATTAACAAGAAATGGGGCATTTAAAATATTAAAAGAAACCAATTTTTTATATTAAATTTAATATTAAAATATAATATTTTAAGAAAATTATAACTTAATATTATATAAATTATATTAAAATTTAAAACCTAAAATATATAAATTATATTAGAATTTAAAATTGAAATTGAAAAGCAGATTATAACTAAAAACTATTATTTTCTTTTATAAAATGATGTTAATATTTTGGCAGTTTGATAAAAATGCAATCAGTGAAAGGCAATGAATAGAGCACATATATTTGGTGTATTATGATTATTGAAAATCATAATTTTAAAAATGTAACGCATGGGAATCCAACATTTAAATTTAGCCACATTTCAATAATGTAAGTTTTAGCATTTATATTTTTAATTAGATATTTCTAATCTTGATACGTGGTGACAAATAACTTGTAGAGTAAATTTTTAATATTGTTTTGTAAAAAATTAATTTAATTAAGGTTTAAACATATGATTTAGATATGCAAGAAATTTAGTGGTGTGAATTTCATCCATTGATATGGTTGCAACGACGAGCATACACTGGCATCTTGAAGTTTACACTATCGAATCAAAAATATTAATTAAGAAAATCATTAAAGTAGTCAATTCCAACAAGGGTACGCCTATCGGCGTAATTAGAATCTAACGCGAGCTTAAATTTACTGTAATATTTTTTTGGTAATGTTATTTACTTTTTAGAGTTGAAATAAGGGAGCTTATTGCAATGCTAAAATGCCTAGCAGTAAATTCACTTCAGAATTTTCCACTAATCCCGAGATGCCAAAAAAAGAGAGAAAGTAATGCATTGTGTTATAAAGGTCACTGAAATCAAAAAACTTACGAGTCATTCCATTACTATCACATGATCCTATCATTTTTGCTCCACAACTCAGTACAAGTATCAGTTAACAACCGCTCCACTACCCAAACCCTGGTCATTAGCGCTAGGTTACCCTAGATATAAATCCTAGTGTTCTCGACAGAAATATCAATTTGTGATCACCAAAAACCTCAATTTGTGAAGGAGGAAATGAAGTTGAAATAAATCACTGAAGCAGTATGAAGTGAAAGAAGGGTTATCACATTATATTTTTATACATGAGTGAAGATAATGCAAACATCAAGTGTTTCAGTTGTCCACACGCCATTATACTAACCACCATTAAAGAGAATGAGAACGAATGTTTTTGTTTATCGTTCAACAAATTTTTTTATGGAACAAATTATCCCACGATGCATTTAAATGACTTCGGCTGGAATTTAGAGCAAACAAATTTATTCATAAGGAATTGAGGAAATGACTTCAGCTATAGATATGCAACACAGATGAAGGATATTCTGGGTATATTCCCCCAAATTTAACCTCATCCTTCAAAATATATTTATAAAAATAATTCTATAAAAAAAGGTCATCCCCACTCCATCCACCCGGGGTTGAAATAAGAACGCCTTCGGCAAAAAAATGTGTCTCTATCAGCGTTGCAGGGAATGATAGTAAAATACAAAAATAAAATCCCATGTGTATTTCCGAAGAAATGTATGTGTCTTGGAAAATAAAAGATGAAAGATATCCAGGATCGTTCATGGGGAGTCGTCTTACGATCAGTAGATGTAAAGAATGGTCCTCAAATGGTGAAAATTTGTTTGTTTAACTGATCTACATGTTCCATCTTAGAGAACGTTCAATGTCCTTATACTTTTACACTACAATATCAGTGGAAACTCAACGTTCCGAGGACGAGAGATATAATCTCCCTATCACTGGTTGCATATAATATCTGTATTATGATGACCCCATACCTACTTTCGCATGTGGGGATATTATAAAGAATCAACCATATATTATAAAGTATCAACCATATTATAAATCATCAGCCTTTTCTTGACCTGTTCAGATGTTATCTTGTTCGCTCTGGCTGTTTACCTCTTATCTTCTTCTCGGTGACTGACCTGGGAAATGGAGCTGTTCTTCGTGCTTTGCCTTACATGTTTTCTACGAAGCTGAATAGTATTGTTGTTTGGCTGAAAGTTTTAGCAGATTTGTTAGGATTCTCTAAAATGGTTAAACGAGGAAGGAAGCCTACTGGGGGAAAAGGCGAGTAGCCCTCTCCTGAAATGCACCAGAAAAGAGGAAGGAAGTCGGTTCAGTAACATCTTGAGCCACTAGGTCAAACTTTTATGACAGACATCCCTAATTCTGTTTGTGCCCATATTTACGGATGAAAAACTGAGGTTCTTTATAACATAGATTTGGAAGATGATATGGCTTTGGAGGATATGTAGAGTATTATTATAGACCCTGAGCACACTCGGGGTCTAACTTCTTTGTTTCAAAAATCTGTACGAACCTATTGGTTAATTAAATGCTTGTTAGCCAAGGCTTTTATGTCTATATATGAAACAAAGCTGGAATCAACCTTGGCTGATATCAATAGGAATATTCAGGAAATCAATTTACGGTAGCTGCATAAATAACAAGCAATTAAGGCAATGTAACAGGTTTCAGTTGAATTACCAGGAGCTACAGCCAAAGATCCAGCGCCTGTGGAATCCGAGGAGGATAATGACTTTCTTGTTCTTATGTTACTCTTTCGTTTTAAATGGTTAATCCTTTTAATCCTTTTTTTATATAATATTGTCTCTAGACTTGGATATCCAGTATCGCTAGATATGGTATAGGCTGTTAAGACTTTTTATGTTTTGGCTGACTTATTTTGAAGTTCGATGACCAAAATACATGCTTTCCTGCGGGCAAGTTGAGGTCTAGTTTTGTATCTTTTGCCCGACTTTATTAATAGAAAATAGAAGGTACCACCTAAGCTTAAAAAAAAAAATTTAAAATTACTAAATTCTTGTATACATTGTGTTCTACTCTACTCCATAAGGCTTCTTTGGTACGAACGAACCCCTTCACCCTTAATATTTAACACCTTATGGTGAAGTAGTATGTTAGGTAAATGTCATGCTTCCTTTATATCGAGGTGTTTTTTTAAGTTTATTTTCACATGGAATAGGCGGTATTTACTCTTAAGGTATTGCGCTCAGTGCATATGTTTATGATAAAATCTTTCTTGGTATGGTGAAACCATACCCAATGTTGGTCGCTCTTATGATATTACTGGCCTCATGTACCATGACTTATATGGTGAACATGGTCTTGGAAGGGTGGCATAATCCCGCATGGACGTGTATACTCTTCCCATTTGAACTTCACCAGGACATGTCAGTCCCTCCTATATAAACATTGGGATGGGGTTCTAGCAAATCAACGATGGATGTCACTCAACCGTAACCCTGGCCCCATACCTTTCCTATTTTTCCGTTTCAATCGCAATTTTGTAAATGTGGTTGATATAAGAAGAAGGCTTATAACTAATAATAATAATAATAATTATTATTATTAATATAAAATAATAATAATTTATTTTTTCATTTTTATTTCTTTCATTCATAATTGATTAATAAACGATAAAAATAATAATAATAATTATTATTATTATTTATTAATATGATTATTAATTATTAATTAATTAGTTAAATAATAAATTTATTTATTTAATTATTAAACTTTAAGATAAATATTATATAGTCTTAAATAAATATGGATAACCATGGTTGATTTTCACAATGAGGCAATCTTTGTCACAATGCGAAATTGGACCATGCTCGACCATGGTTGAACCCTTAGATTAATAAACTTAAGAGATTGATATTATAAACCTAAAGAAATAATAAACCTAAGGGATTAATGCTAGAACCCCAAGAGATTATGAAACCAATGAAATAATATTAAACTCAAGGGATTATTATTATAAACTCAAGGTATATAAACCCTAAGATAAATATTATAAAATCTAAAATAAACATTGTTGACCATGGTTGATTTTCATATTGAGACAATCCTTTTCACAATGCGACGTTCGACCATAGTTGACTATGCTTAAGCTTGGTTTATTTTCATACCAAGACAATATTTCTGACAATGCAACATATGACCATGGTTGACCATTATTAACCATGGATGACCATTTTTGGTTTTATAAAACATGGTTGACCATGGTAGAACAAGGTTAACCGTGATTGCCCGTGGTTTACTATGGTTAGCCATGATTATCATATTGAGACAATCTTTTTCATAATGCGATGTTGCACCATGGTGGACACAATGATTGATTTTCATATTGAGACAATATTTGTCACAATGTTACAGTAGACCATGTTTGATCATGATTAACCATGGTTGATCACAATTGATTTTATAAAGCATGGTTGACCATGGTTGAATAATATTAAACCCAAGGGACTAATATTATAAACACAAGGTAAATAAAACCTCATATAAATATTATAAACACTAAAATAAACATGGTTGACTATGGTTGACCATGGTTGATTTTAATATTGTGAAAATTCTTCTCACAACGTGACATTGGACCATGGTTGAGCATGCTTGATCATGATTGACATTTAAATCAAGAAAATATTTATCACAATGCGACATTGGGCCATGGTTGATGCTCATATTGAGAAAATATTCATCACAATGTGACGTAAGACCATGTTTGACTATGATTGATATTATAAACCCAAGGAAATAATAAACCCTAGGCATTAATACTGAAAACCCAAGGGATTATAAACCTAAGGGAATAACATTAAACCCTAGGAATATGAACCCTTATATTAATAAACCCAAGGGATTGATAGATAAACCCAAGGGATAAAATTATAAACCCAATGTATATAAACCCTAAGATAAATATTAGAAACCCTAACATAAGCATGGTTGACCACAGTTAGTTTCCATATTGAGACAATCCTTGTAACAATGAGACATTGGGCCATGGTTGAACATGCTTGAGCATGATTTATTTCAAATTGAGAGAATATTTTTCACAATGTGACATTAAACCCAAGGGAATAATATTAAACCCTAGGTATATGAACCCTTAGATAAATAAACACAAGGGATTGATATTATAAACCTAAGGGAATAATATTAAACCCTCTGAATATGAAAGCATAGATTAATAAACGCAAGGGATTGATATTATAAACCTAAGGGAAAAATAAACCCAAGATATTAATAAACATGAGGGAATAATATTATAAACCCAAGGTATATAAGCCTTAAGATAAATATTATAAACCCTAAAATAAACATGGTTGACCATGTTTTATTTTCATATTGACATAATACTTGTAGTAATGTGACGTTGGACCATGGTTGACCATGATTGATTTTCATATGGAGAAAATCTTTGTGACAATGCAATGTTGAACCATGGCTAACTAAGATTGACCATGTATGACTATGATTGAGCTTGCAACACATTGCTGTCCATGTTTAACCATGGTTGACCATGATTTACCATGGTTTACCATGATTTATTTTATAAAACATGGTTGACCATGGCTGACAATGGATAACCATGGTTTATTTTCATAGTAGGAAAATCTTTGTCGTAATGTGGCGTTGGACAATAGCTAAACATGATTTTCCATGGTTTATTTTCATATTAACCATGATTTACCATGATATTCTATAGTTTTCCATGATTTATTTTTACATTGAGACAATCTTTGTCACATTGTAACATTGGACCATGCTCGACCATGCTTGAACCTTTTGAATAATAAATCCAAGGCATTGATATTATAAACCCAAGGCAATAATAAATCAAAGGGATTAATAGTAAAACCCCAAGTAATGATGAACCCAAGCGAATAATATTAACTCCAAGGGATTAAAATTATAAACCCTACTATAAATATTATAAACCCTAAAATAAACATGGCTGACCATGGTTTAGAATGGTTGATTTTCATATTGAGAGAATACTTGTCACAAAGCGACGTTGGACCATTTTTTACCATGCTTGATCAATGTTGATTTTCATAATGAAACACAATTTTTCATAATGCAACACTGGATCAACGTTGACTATGATTGATTTTCATATTCAGATAGCCTTTTTCATAATGCAACATTCAATCATGGTACAATATTAGACCTAAGGGATTAATATTATAAACCGAAGTATATAAACCCTAAGATAAATATTATAAACATGGTTTACCATGGTTGACCGTGGTTTATTTTCTTATTGAGATCATCCTTGTCACAATGCGATGTTGGACTATTGTTGACCATGATTTATTTTCATATTGAAACAATATTTGCCACAATGTGATGTTGGACAATGGTTGACGATGGAAAATTTTCATATTAAGACAATATTTTTCACAATGTGACGTTCGACCATTGTTGACCATGAATGGCCATGGTTGACCATGATTTATATTATAAGGCCAAGGGAATAATAAACCTGAGGGATTATTACAAAAAACCCAAGGGATTATAAACCAAGGATATAATATTAAACCCAATGAAATGATATTAAACCCTAGGTATATGAACCATTAAATAAATAACTCCAAGGCATTGATACTGCCGTTGGAGCATGGTTGACCAATATTGACCATGGATGATCATCATTTATGTTATAAAACATGGTCGAGCATGGTTGACCATGGTTGAGCATGATTGACCATGGTTAACCATGATTAATCATGGTTGGCCATGATTAATATTATAAACCCAAGGGAATAATATACCAAAAGGAATAATACTAAAAAACTAAAGGATTATAATCCCAGGTGAATGATATTAAACCCAATGTATATAAACCCTAACATAAATATTAAATCCTTAAATAAACATGGTTGACCATGGTTGATTATCATATTGAGACAATATTTGTCACAATGCGACGTTGGACCATGGTTAACTATCGTTGATCATCGTTTACAATGGTTAACAATGGATGACCATGATATAGTTTCATACCAGGAAAATATTTTTCAAAATGTGATGTTGGACCATGGTTGACCATTACTCACCATGGTTTATTTTCATATTGACCATGACTAACCATGGTTGATCATGATTTACCATGATCGTCTATGGTTTATCATGATTTATTTTGACATTGAGATAATCTTTGTCATAATGCGACGTTGGACCATGCTCGACCATGGTTGAACCCTTGGATTAATAAACCCAAGGGATTGGTATTATAAACCAAACGTAATAATAAACCCAAAGGATTAATACTAAAACCCCAATAATTATGAACCAAAGGGAATACTATTATAACCAAGGAATTAATATTATAAACGAAACGTATATAAACCCTAAGATAAATATTATAAACCTAAGGTATATAAACCCTAAGATAAATATTATAAATGCTAAAATGAACATGGTTTACCATGGTTTTCCATGGTTTATTTTCATGTTGAGACAATCATTGTCACAATGCGACAATGGACCATTGTTGACGATGCTTTACCATTATTGATTTTCATATTGAGACAATATTTGTCACAATGCGATGTTCGACCATGGGTGACCATCATTTATTTTAATATTGAAGCAATAATTGTCACAATGTGACATTCGACCATGATTGATTTTAAAAAATATGGTTGACCATGGTAAACTATGATTGACCATAATTAAGCATTATTCATATTATAAAACCAAGGGAATAATAAACCTGAGGGATTAATACTAAAAACCCAAGGGATTATAAACCAAGGATATAATATTAAACCCAAGGGAATAATATAAACCCAATGTATATAAGCACTAACATAAATATTATAAAGCCTTAAATAAACATGGTTGACAATGGTTTATTCTCATATGGAGACAATATTTGTCACAATGTGGAATTGGACCACGGTTTACGATGGATGACCATGGATTATTTTCATACTAGGAAAATATTTGTCACAATTCGATGTTGGACCATCTGGATCATGATTAACCATGGTTGATTTTTATATTGACCATGACTAACCATGGTTGACCATGGTTGACTATGGTTGACAATGATTTATTTTCATGTTGAGACAATTTTTTGTCACAATGAAACATTGGACCGTGCTCTACCATGGTTGAACCCTTAGATTAATAAACATAAGGGATTAATATTATAAACTCAAGGAAATAATAAACCCAAAGGATTAATACTAAAACCCCAAGAATTATGAATCAAAGGGAATAATATTAGACCCAAGGGATTAATATTATAGACCCAAGGCAGATAAACTGTAACATAAATATTATAAACCCTAAAATAAACGTGGTTCACGATGGTTTATTTTCATGTTGATACAATCCTTGTCACAATGCGACATTGGAACATCATTGACCATGTTTTAATTTTATTGATTTTCATATTGAGACCATCTTTGTCACAATGTGACGTTTGGCCATGGTTGACCATGGTTTATTTTAATAGATTGGAACAATATTTGTCACAATGCAATATTCGACCATGGTTGACCATGATTGATTTTAAAAAACATGGTTGGCCATGGTTAACCATGATTGACCATAGTTGAGCATGATTCATATTACAAACCCAAGTGAATGATAAAATAGAGGGATTAATACTAAAAGCCAAAGGGATTTTAAACCAAGGAAATAATATTAAACCCACGGGTTTGATATTATAGGCCCAAGGGAATCATATTAAACCCTAGGAATATGAACCCTTAGGTTAATAAACCGATGGGATTGATATTATAAACAAAAGGGATTAATACTAAATCCCCAATGGGTTATGAACCCAAGGAAATAATATTAAACTCAGGAGATTAATATTATAAACATAAGGTATATAATACCTAAGATAAATATTATAAACCCTTAAATAAACATTGTGGATCATGATTGATATTAATTTTTAAGCTAATTTAAGCCTTTCCATTGAACATTAGTTTTTTTATAAAATATCCATTTTTCCAATACCCTTCAACCCCTAACATCAATTAAAAAAAAATGTTGTACACTCAACAACGACCATAATTAATTATCACACAAATTAAATTTTCCATTACACAACTAAATAAATTATTTAAGTAAATATTCCATCAATACTTTAAAATGAAGCTAATGTCAAACCCTAACCATTTCATTTCTATTTATCCACAAAAAAAGTTCATCAAAATTATAATTCACCCAAATCAATAATTTATGGAAATGACAGTTCCCTTTCATCAAGTGGGGTAGCTAGGCTTTGGAAAAATGACAACTTTCTTCAACAAATAGTGAGTAGATCCTCCAAATCTGGGTTGGGTTCTTTTCAATATGTTTCTCTAGTTCTTTTGCAAAAATCATTGTTTTCTGACACTTAAATCTTAAGCATTATCTATCACTTCTTCAACACTTATAGCTTTCTCCACAAAATGGTAATAGTCTTGTTCCTCAATCTTAAAATAAACTTAAGTTCATTGTAATAAGGTGACACATTAGGGGGGAGAAAATATATTGGGCCTAGAATGGTCTACATTCAAAAAAAATATATATGTTATGTTTTGTCAGAAGAACATGAACTAAGTATAAAAGGATCAAACTTTGTTGCTGAATATTTAACATTCAAATTATTATGAAAATTTGTTATATATTCATAAGATTTTGAACAAAAATTAATTATATATATATTTAATAAATCTAAAACACGAACATAAATTTACTAGTGATGTTGTATATTTTTTCGGATTCAAATAAAAGAGCTTATTGTAATGTTAAAATGCACAGAAGTAATTCAATTCAAAATATATCTATATAAAGGATACCTAATTTAAATGCATAAGCATATCCCCTATATAAAGAATACCTAATTTAAATCCATACACATCAGCCATATAAATTAGAATCCATAGACATAATAAAGGAGAACTAATCTAAATCCACACCTAACTTCAAGATTTTAGTGTTATCAAATCAGTGTGCTCCCAACTTCAAGATTTTGAATTCATAATTTATTTATTTTTCACTTCAAGGTTTTGAATATACGATTTTTTTTTTAAACAAATTTCGAGATAAATTTAATTTAATTTTTAAATTATATGATTTAATTTTAGCTTACAACTTTATATTTAACGAGACTAACAATATTTAGGTTATAATAAATGTATATACGTTGTGGTTTCTAAAATATTTTAAAAATTTAAGATAACTTCCCAGAATAACTTAATTGATGTTACACGCCCTATCATCTTCAATAGAGATTGTGCGAGCATCTAGCTTACAATGTAAAGCATGTAGGTGTAATTATAGTTTTGCATCGCAACAAATTTTCAATTACCTCTTACTCTGATTCCCGGATAACCAAAAGTGAAAGTATTGCATTTCTTTATAAGGTCACATAATCCAAAAACGTGAGAGAGTCAGTCCAGTGTTGTCACAAGATCCCATCGTTGGCGCTCCACTTCTTAATCTAAGTAAGTACAAACTGCACATTTGTTCCAGGATTAGATTAAAAATTTTGAAATGTAGATATTAGAATGTTCATTGATAGGTGAAATCTTGATTTATGTTATTTAAACTAGTTTTTTCTTAATATATATGGATTCAGCACCCTAAAAAACCTCTAAGCCACTTGGATTATGCAAGGTTACCCATCAAATTTCTATTTTCAATGAATTTCTGCGGATTTTAGGGAAATTAAACCAAAAAATTCCACCAAAAAAGCTTTCAAAAATTCGCCCTTAAAACAACTCGTTAATTTACACTAGGATTAGATGTCATATATTTTTTCAAATTCAAGTAAATGACTCTAATGAAATGTTAAAATGTGTAGTGGTAACATCACCTTATCATATCGGGTATTGGGTATATAAAGTATACCTAATTAAATCAATAACACATCCTCTATATAAAGGGAACCTAATTTAAATCCTTACCTTTAATATTTTTAGTCCCTGCCGCAGGCACAGCGGGGACTATAGTAATAAAAAATGTTCCTTTTAACACTAGTTTTTCTTTATTACTCTAAGAAATAATGTAACTTAACAAAATTTGAGTTAATACTTTTAAGCTTGATCAAACTTTTCCATGATGAAAATGTATTTTTTTATTTTACATGGTTTTGGCCTCTTCTCGAGGCAAGTATGAGCCAAACTTAGGATACGGTACGAGAAAACCATGAAATTTTTAGATTCACTCGAACTAATGCTGACTTTTATTTTAAAATTTTTATTTTATGTAGCATCATTCTCCACGACTAATAAAGATAAATGGTCGTGAATGCATGCATGTCTCTGTGCTTTCTGGAATCTACTAAAGGTGAATGCATGTCTCTATGTTGTATATTGTGGCATCTACAAAACTGGAGCTGGCATCTGTGGCCCTTGCCCTTACCTCATTCCTCACTTTATTACCCGATTCCTAATTCCTCACTTGATTCCTCACGCAAGGAGCAATGGATCTTAGCATCGAGCTTAGCAGGCATTTTTTCATTTTTGCACAATGAGCTGCAATGGAGTCTTGGAGCTTCTGAACTATCAGCCATTCCTTTCTGTGGCTTCTGAGCTGCCACGTACAGTTTCATGTAAACAACATGGATGAAGGGCTGAAGCTGGTGCAACTAACAGGGAAGATGGTGCAGCGAACGGGGCAAAGAGAAGCGAGCAGCGAACAGGGGAGTGGGCAACAAACAGGGTCAACTCGTCGATTGATCCTCTCATGCGAGAAACAAACAGAGAAGCGAGCAGCGAACAGGGCAGTGAGCACCGAACATGGTTAACTCACACGTTGATCCTCTCGTGCTAGCAACGAACAGGGTTAACTGGGTGCTATTACTCTTCGGCTAGTCCGATTAGCTACCTCGCGTCTGCATCTGAGCTCTGGTCTCGCATAAAACTACAAACCTCATTAGCTACTTGCCATCTGCATCTGAGTTTTGGTCTCACATAAAACTGTAAACATTTATCTGATCTTTGGTCTCACAGACTGTAAACATTCGAGGGATGATGGCGGCCAGAGCCATGATGGACAAGGTATCTACTCCACACTTGGGACAATACACACACCATTCTCCAAACAATCATCACAATGTTACTTTATAGTTATTTAACCTTTCAAAACCCACAAGTACATTTTATTCTTATTTTATTTTAAAGCAGAGAAACTTAATACCTTTTGTATTGGAATCCCTCCTGATTTTGACATGTTCGAATGCACAAAATGTGAGAGAGGGTTGCACCATCCGTCCGCTATTTTCGTTGGGAATCTTCCATTTTCACTGGGTGAGAGCTATTTTTTTTCCAGGCACGACACACACATGTCAGAATAACCTATCCATATCCTTGCTTGCGGTAAAATTGAATTTCTTGCGAAAATAAGCGATTGAATTTCTTGCGAATTTCTTGAGCGATTGATAGTTCCTATAGTCTATTGGTGGCCACTTACGCACCCTCTGTTGAAGAGACCAAAGAGCTCTCTCTTTGACTCGAAGGTGCACAGAAGCCATTTATTTGGGTTTTACCCTCTCTGTGATCAGGGTAGTAATGAAGGAGAAGGGGCAGAGGATATGCTTCCACAGGGTTTCGAAGATCAAATCGAGCGACTGGGTTTGACAATTCGTGGTTGGGCGTCTCAGCTACTCATACTCCATATTGTCTCATTCCTCCATTGGAGGTTTTTTCTCGCACAATGGGTGGAATTCAATCGCACTCCATACTATCTTATCTCATGACTGGAGGATTTTTCTGGCACTCTGGGTGGAATTCAATCGCAGGGCAGGATCAAATCGAGTTAATCAAGTTGAACAAGAAAGTGGCATACCCCATGTCTTGCATGTTTGCTGCATGGCTGTTTTGGGGAACGAAGGCTGTTGCATGGCTATTTTGGGCAACAAAATAGGAAGGCAGGTGGCCTTCATGTGTGGTCCACATGGTAGATGAAGTTATTAGTTTATAATTCTAGTTACGCAAAGTTCCACCTGCAATTTTTATTATTATTGTCAAACACATTTAACTTAGCTAATTACCTGAAGTGTCATAGGTTTAATTAGTTGTTCTTCTCTGATTATATAGTACAATGCACGAAACAATGCTTTCTAGGAGGAACGAAACGCTGGTTGTGGGAGAAGAAACGCGTTTATTGGAAGGTTTTTTGCTACGCGGATGACACTTTTGAGATGGATATAGGTCACTTCTTCCCTCCGTACGAGCTACCTGATCTTTCTTTCCTGCCTAAGAGGTGGCTTCCATCCCTAGGTGGGCTGATTCGACTTGGGGTAACATTGGTTGATCGAGTGATCTGAAGGCTGAGGAAACTGAGGATGAAGGTGCTGGGGTGACTAGTAATTATGAAGTAGGACAGGAATGCTTGGATCGCCTTTCAAATTCCCTTGGGGGTAACAAAATATTACCAGTAGCATCAGCGTTATTACCTTTCTGCATATCTGATCAATATTGGAGGAAGCGACATGCTGCACTTATAACAATTGCACAAATTTTTGAAGGTTGCGATAAGGTCAGGTTATTATCGATGCAATTTATTCACAACTCTTTTTTTTTTTTGATAATTCAGACCCATTCCTCAATGAGTCTGACATTTTATGGATACAGGTTACGAGAAAAAACCTTTAGACAATGGTAAACATGGTATTGAATTGTTTCAAACATCCTCTTCACCCAGTACGATGGGCATCCATCAATGCTCTAGGGAAACTTTCCACAGATTTCTGTCCAAAGTTGCAAGAACAGTTTCACCCAAGAGTGGTACCTGCCCTTTTTGATGATATTATTAGAAATTGTGAGAGAGCAGAAACGCAGAGCATTCACACACAAATAATTATTTTCTATATTCAATAATCAGAGATACATCAAATATATATAGTTAAACTAAATAATTATTTTCTATATTCAATAATCACAGATACATCAAATATATATAGTTAAACTAATGCTAATTTGAGAGAGAGAAGTTGAGAGAATCTCTCAAATTCCTCAACAACCCAATCCAAACTAAGTAAGCCTAATAATGGAGGCATTATCTCAAACACCCCCCTTTAATGCCTACATTACAAAAATGGAGAATACACTAATTTAATACAAACATTTGTCTGTCCTGGTCTTCATTAACATTCGTACCCACTCTGAGATCTCATAGGAAACGCTCTTTTCTTCACCATTTTCGAGCTACCATTCAACCCATTTAAAATACATTTGTTTCTGACCAGCAATAATGAACTTTGCAAGATCAACAGTATTGACAACTCGGCTCGTGGGGGCTTCCGCGATAGAGCTGACAAGTGATGAACCATCCTATGGACCAACCACCATCTGTCGGATATTTCGCTTTCGGCTATCCATCAGTGGCTAGGCAAATGGTCTGAATACTGAATGTGTTCATGAGCTAATCTAACAACTTGACTTGCTTGTAATTTGTAACTGATGCTCCTTGGCCCATAGCACAACAAGATTAGCATATAAAAAATTCACACAATCAAATTAGCCAATTGTTCTCTCGTCCCTGTAGAACGTCAAGAACGACTAATTTAAATAATGCTAATTTGTTCAATAATTGGTTCTTTAATACATAAATCTCATAGCAATAAATATAAGCTTAAACTCCACACTATATTTCACACAATAAACTCTAAGATCTGTCACAACTATCTTTAAACACGCAATTGAGAAATAATTCCATTTTTTTCCCACGAGTAGCTCCATTGTCCCTCGGCTAAAAAACTATACGCAACCAGGTGCACATTGATCCATTCCTACCAGGTGCACATTGATCCATTCCTATCCGATCCGCCTTGTCCAGTCCAATTTCAGTTCCAATGGCACATCTTGCGACCCAATTTTCTGTGTAACGCACTCTCCTACAACGAGTTTTCTGCATTTTTAACCCACATATATATAAGAAAATGTCCGACATCAAGGCCAAATATATGTAGTAGATTAACCCCACTCCTCCGAACACGCTAAAGCCGTCCACATGCATCCAATTACTATAGGCTCTCAAAAAATTTAGCGAACCACGGTGAAACAGACACGTGAATAATTTATTTAACAACCTTTTCCACGCTGTCTCTGGTAACGAGTCAAACAACCTTTTCCACGCCGTCTCTGGTTACGAGCCAATTGTGATGGACTCTCTTGGGCTTTTACATTTCCCAGTCTGCAAGCGCAAGGGCATACTTATAAGACTGCAAATTCATCGAGATTTGGTCCATTCATAGAGCCATGGATTACATTGCCACCGCACGAAGCGTCTGTCTGTGGCAGTAATTCTGTTGCCTGTACCAATATTATCCTCGCTTTTGCAATAAAACTCTTAATGCAAATGTTAGACACATGATTAAGTCCTCAAATGCCGCGGCTCAGATCTTTAACAAAACTCATTAAACAGAAATACAACGCATCTCGACCATGCCTTTGCAACTAACGGATCATAATCACACAACAAAAATAAATAAAATAACCAACACAAAAAAATTTCTCTCACATTTGCAGTTCCGCGTATGGGAAGCAACCTTCCAATGCCGTAAAGAATCAACACAGCAGCGATTCTCTTCTATACATACACACATAAATTCAAACATTAATCTACACCTATTCCTATAGAATCAATTCTCACAGTTTCCTATTCATCTTCCTGAGCACTCCCGTGAGGGATTAAGCTCAGCTTGGCTCTGATACCACATTAGAAATTGTGAGAGAGCAGAAACGCACATCATTCACACACAAATAATTATTTTTTATATTCAATAATCAGAGATACATCAAATATATATAGTTAAACTAATGCTAATTTTAGAGAGAGAAGTTGAGAGAATCTCTCAACTTCGTCAACAACCCAATCCAAACTAAGTAAGCCTAATAATGGAGGCATTATCTCAAACAGATATGGGCGATTTTCAAAACCCCCGTGTCCAGGTGAATGTTTGTGGATGCTATTATTTTTACTGCTACATTTGTTCTAGAAACAACAATCTGTTGAGTTACTTCTATTGTAAGATCTTGTAATCTCTTCCAACACTTAGGATTTCATCTCCAGTACGGATTGTATAGATTTCTTGACAAAGGTTTAGTGCTTTGAACCAAGAAAAACTTGTCGGCACTGTTTCATTTTTACCTGCTCGAAGGAAGTATGAATCTCTACTCCCAAGCTTGAAACTCTGATGTAATATTTCGCTTCCAAGGACTGTTAAATGTCCATTTTGTTGATGAAATCTTTCATCTTGTTGTAGGATAGTCGCCATAATTTTTTCGGTGATAATTATGAATTTTGAACACCTTTTTCCACATTTTTAGTTTCAAATTTTTAGTACCGTTTGTATGTATTTTGTAGATTCTTCTCCTTTAACGCCATTAACTCTTAATCCCTTGAAGGCATAAGTTAAAGGTTAGCCAAATATTTTCCAAGAAATATGTTAGGGTTCTCGCACCTATCTTTCCAATTTTGTGTGGCCCTTATCAAAAGTGATTAATGATTTCTCTGACTGACACGAAGGTAATCTCTAAGGTTTATTTGAACATCGTTGGATTCCTTTTTATTATATCCTTTTTTTTATATATTTCTCATTGTCTCAAACCCTTATGCTTTCTGGCAGAGTATACCCAAGGTAACAAGCCATGTCATTGACTCTTACAGGTAAGAAAGCTCTGGCTTCTTAGTGCTTTAGTTTCCTATTAATAATGCAATACTTCACGTGTTTCTTTCTAACCAAGATTTTACTACCATTTGTACTAGTATGCTTGGGATTTTCTTCCGATACTAGATGACAGAGTTCAAAAACTCTTCATTTGTTAGTAATTTGAATTTTGAGCATGGTTTCTAGGTTCTATCGAACATTTCCTTCTTGTTTCCACTCAGTTTTCTTGTAATGAAGCTAAGGCTTATGTACTAGTGCTACAAGGTGTCTATTTTAGGTTACAATTCTTTTCACAGCCACATGCAGCAGCTGCAATCTTGAACTTCAGTGAAGGGTGCACCCCTGGTATTTTGGTACCTTACCTTGATGGGATTGTGAGAAAGTTACTTGTACTTCTTCAGGTATATTAAGTTGGAATTTATCTTTAGAAGAGGTCAACTGTCAAAGAATTCAATTTTATGATTGATGGTGTTTGTAATCAAAAAATGGGAACCATATGGTACAGGAAGGGGCTTTGACTGCTTTGGCATCAGTTGCATACACCTCACAGGTAGGTTTTTCTTTATATTGATAATATCTTAGATAAAAGGATCATTAATTTTGAAGAACTCTTTCTTGATTAATGCACTGATCATTTCATTTGAATTATGTGAAGTCGAACTTCTAGGTGTATTATGATAATATGATGCCTTATTTGAAAGCAATACTACTCAAATCTACTGACAAATCAAATCGAATGCTGCGTGCTAAATCAATGGAATGTATTAGCCTGGTTGGCATGGCGGTTGGAAAGGAGAAGTTTGGTAAGGATGCTAAGAAAGTACATTTTGGGCTTGATTTGTTCTCTTTCTCGGTTCAAGTTCATGTTTCGAAACATTCTAAGTCTCATTGTTTCGATTATCACACCTTCTTGATTGGCAGCAAGAGAACCAATCAAACTGTTACTTATGTCTTTTGCCAAATAAGACATTGTGCAAATCTAGATATGAGTTGATAAAAATTGTTAAATTTACTTCATGTTATGTTTGGTTTATGTGAAAAGATTTTTGCTATATATGCTTTCATTGGATAGATAAAATAATGTACTTTGCATTGGCATGAGTTGAAACTTCAATTTTATCCTTAACAAAGAGATGCATGCCTGAAACAAAGGTGGTTGTTACCAACGGCCAATATGTTAAATCAATGAAGAGATTTTCTCAATAACAGTTTCTAGTCTGAAGGTCTTCTTGTGTGGATTACATTTGTTGGTCTGAAGGTCTTCTTGTGTGGATTACATTTGTTGGTTTTAGATCCTGTCACACATCTTGAAATATAAAATAGTACAACACACATTTCTTTGACAGAAGACAATTTCAAGAATGAGGGATCAAATTGATGCCATGCTCAGTTTTAATTAAAACTATCCTAATGAACACATATAACACCCTCTTACCAGCTTTACTCTTAGAAGTTAGGAATCAAGCATGACTAATTGTAAGAATAACCTCAGTGTTTCATGCATGGTAATAAAAATTTATGAGAGAATCCAACACTTAGAGTCTGGTCATTTTCACTTCGAAAATGTGAATGCACATCAGTTGAGAGAAGTTAAGCCTTAAATCAGCCTTTTGTAGTAGCATTGAGGAATTTCCCTTTGAACTTGCGAAAAACTATTATGCATCAAATACAAATACTTACATGAAATGTTATTAGTGAGAGCATTCCATACCAATTGAAGTATGTTTTCTTGATCTATTACACCACGTCTTATAGTTGTTGTGGTATGAATGGAACTTCATGATCATGATGGTGGTGTTGTGTTATGAAGGAAACTGCATGATCATGATCATGTGGCGCAGGGTGCATATCAGAATATCTCTATATGTAGTCCAATTGGTTATCGCATGCACATGGAGAATCTATGAGTAGAAATATACGCCCGAAGGATGGAAAAGATAGAGTTTAGGGACTTCCCCACTTAATCCATTTATATCAAAAAAAAATTCAAAGAAGGGTATACGTTGTTTTTTTGTCGAAAACATTATTGCAAGTGCTATATTAGATGCAAGTAGATTATAAATAGATGTGAGTTCAATGGTTAATTTGTTAACCAAATTTCATCTTTAACAAACATTGTTTCATCAATTGATTCTATTACAACTTCTTCTTTCCATGTGCATTGTTCCTCATTCATATCACATATGAGCTCAAGTGTTTTAGAGATATCCATCACAACCTCTTTATTTCTCAATGAATCTTCATGAATATTACATTCCAACATATTTTTCCTATGTTCCACAAGTTTCCATAGAAACTGGAGGAGTGGAGCACAAAATGACTCTAGTTGGATTATCTGAAAATCAGGTTGCTCATTGTATATTTTTTATTAGTTGAGCTTCCAAAAGTTGTGAAGGGTCCCTTCATGACATTAGAAAATTCAATAGGATATGGATGTTGAGGCACATAAAATACCTCTTACTTGTCTATCTAGTTAGTTTTAGTGATTCTTCCACTTGTTACTGGAAATATCCTCTGTAGAACTCGAAATACATAACTCTTACAACTTCCATTCGAGCCTGTCACTAAAAAGTTTTTTTAGGGAGTCACTATTAAAGTCAGTTTTCTTGCAAACAACTTTTGGGCATGGGTCATAATATCAACTTAAGAAAATGATATTCTATTCCCATACTGAGAATGATCATATTTCTATGATTTACTTCTCTTTTCTATGAGCATTAAATTATTAATCATAGGAGGCTTTCAATGTTGTTGAGCAACATCCAAATCAACTATACTCTAGTCTTATGATTGATCTATAGTATTACTATTTTATAAAAAAATGTATACAATTTGTATTAGGCCACCCATTTTGTGCATTTTTTTCAAGATTTTTTTCTTAAGGTATTCTTCTAAATCTAGCAAGCTTCCATGGTGAATTCATGGCTTTTTTATTATGTGAATTAAAATAATTATTGTCTTCTACTGTACCATGGGAAAATCTCTCCAATAGCAGGAAATGTTGATGGAGACGAAAACATGAAAGTAATTTACAATACCGAAAGGAATGGTCCTTTAAAGATTACATATAATGATGAGAAGCCTCTGACGCCATTGTTGGAAACTATAAATTATCCCATTCATATGAAGAATTTAAAGTTAAAGGCAAAGCATCCAACCTACATGATCTTTAAATTCTTTTTTGAACCTCAAATTACAAATTTTCAAGGAATGAGATGATCTAATTTCAATTTCTGCAGAGGATCTTTAGGACTGATTAGTAAAGTCCATTTACAGAGTTTTATAGATACCCAAATTAAAATTAAAATATAATGAAATAATGATAAATTGCTTGCTTCATAGATGCCCAAATTGGATTGTTTGCAACCTATGGTGATGTCTTGGTTTGCAACATGTGTATGTAACCTGTGTTTCCAATTCCTTTTCCTTTGTTGCTAGTGTTTCTTTCTCTGTCACTGATGATTACTGTACTTATAAGAACACTAATAAAATGTGCCAGAACTTGCATTAGTGCTACTTTCTTTGTCACTGATTTTTACTGTACTTATAATAACACTAACCAAATGTGTTGGAACTTGCATTATTGGAGCATAAGGAAATGTGGTAATTTTTATTGAAGCTTTTGGTATAGCCCTGAAAAGGAATTTTTTTGTTCCATTTAAAGATTTGTATCATCCTCTATCAGTAGAAGGTAGATTTAACAAAAAATGTGTTGAATTCCACAAGTTGTCTTGTTAGGGGAAGTTTCAGCAGGAATTGGTAGATAATATGTGGTGAATCTGTGAATAGTTGAATTTGACTGATATTTCTGATGGGAACATATGTAGGGATATTTCTATTCTATACTTGGTTGATGTTTGAATTGCATATGGTTATCCATAGCATAAAACAATGATGTTTATACATGAGGAATAAGATGCATGGGTTGGCTAGCTCATCACTCTCTTCAATACGACAACAAAGAATTATTGCCTCGATGAGTTGGGGCTGCTGTAGGAATTGGACAACCTGTCTTATTATTAATTAAATGTCTTCACTACAACACTTTAACATATATTCTAGATTTTACTAGGCTAGCTAAACTACAAAATTATTTGAAAGAGTGGTGCCATGACACAGGTGAGCCTGTGATGATCTATGAGTATATGAATTTTCTTCCTATATCACTTACTGAGTGAATGCTAGGGGGACTGCTAGAAACCTCTTCTCAGGACTGCATTAAACAACCCTTGTTCCAAGCAACCTACCCACCTGAATCACTAAACCCTACCGAGTACCACTTGAATGTAAATGTAGGCACGAAATATACTTTTGTATAAAAAAAAGTTATTGAACTATTTTGAATGCAATGGAATGAGCCGTGAAATTAATTTTTACATAGAAACATGTTTTTGAACTGTTTTAGAAACAATGGAATGAGACATTTTTCAATCACAGCCATGGCCATGAAGGTGCAGTAACTATGAAATCTATTTCCCCAGCTATGAATACCAAATCTCGTGCATGTGAAAACAAGAAACATAGTATAGAGACGCTAATGGTGACCAGTCAAGGTAAATAGGTGTGTTCGACCGCTCATCAGTCTCTGTATCTATTGTGTATTTATATATTTCAATAACCATAAAGGAGATGCCTGCTTCTAGTCATCCATGATCAGTCTCATGGGTTTGTTCTGACATTATGGTATTTTTCATTATGGTTACATGTTTATTGTTGGCTAGTTTCCAGATTATCCAATCTTCACACTTTGTCATGAATATTAGGGATTAGGCCAAGTCCTTTTCCTTGTTAGATTTTCGAAAAATCTTTATGTGGTTATGGCTGGGAAACTCTTCTTGCATTTAACTCTCTTTAGTTGACTTTTATATGTTCATTATGGTGGGATTTTGATTATGGCTCTTTATTGCAGTGGTTTACTTGTGAATTTTTCTTGGTAAGGGGGAAATACAATTACAGTGGACAAGGTCCTCATAACTGAATTTTTACTGGTGCCTAGCATGAGGTCAAATTCTCCTAGTCCATATTTAATCAATACATCCCATGCAGTCATAGAATACAATTAGGTCATTGAGGCCAAAAGAAGTTTGTGATTAGGCTCAAAAGAATTCCAAACACTAACACTCGTAGGCCTGGTTTCTCTATGTTGAACTCTAATATAAATGGGCCTTTCAAAAGCTTGTAGATAGATCCCACTATCCAAGCCAAGTATTCAAGTGTCACATCCCAACTAGCTATGAGTTACTTTGACTGGATCGACTGTATGACTTTTATAATATTGTTTGTATCCATACATGTTAGATTAGTATCAACTCTATTACAACCTAATCTATGGTACTTACTTCATAGCTTACATCCATCTATATTATATCAATATGATGAAGCTTAAGGCTAGTCTAACCTATAATGTGATTATTGTATTTCTTTTATATGACTCTAATGCATGATGTTATTGAGTACCGTATTTATTAAGCTCTCTATTACAGTTGATGTTATTGATGACTAGTATTAGACTTGTATAGTAAGACTTTCTCATAAAGATAAGGAGAATATATCACAGTGTAAGCTAATCTACCTAATATCAATAGTTATTATGAATATCAAATGACCTTTTTTATAGTCTCAATCTATTGCTTTCCCTTGTTCCTGTTGTCACCGATGAACCTCATTTTGAACTAGAACAAATTGGGCACTTAGACTAGTATAACCATGTAATCATAACCAATGGGATTTACACTACCTCAATAACCATGTAATCATAACATATGGGAAAGTAACTACCATATATAACCATATAATCATAACTATGGTATTATGAATACCCTATACAACCATTTTCGAGGGTGGAACATGAAGGCCAAAGATGGAAAAAAGAAGAGCGTGGTATTGTTTTGCATGGAATAGATCGCAAGCTATTGTTTTTCATGGAATATTGATTGTTTGAAATTAATTCTTGGAGATAGTCTCAATTTTTCCGAGGGTGGAACATGAAGGAAAAGTTAGTCTCAATTCTTCCAAGGGTGGAACATGAAGGAAAAATCTGGAAAAAAGAAGGTCATGGTCTTGTTTTGCATGGAAGAGATTGCATGCTACTGTTTTAAATCAATGCAGTCTCATTCCTGATCTGCAAGGAACTGTAGAAAAACTTTCAATTGGGGAGAATGAAAATTAATTTCATGTATGGGACAATAGCATGTCATTCTCTAATGTTGAAACTCAGTATCTTCACCGGCTTAATGAGCATTGTGTTGTAGAAAAATAATTTTCTTTCTATTTAAGACTGTTGAAATGAGCATTGTGCTGCGGTAAAAGATTTGTCTTTCTATTTGATATTGTTGACCATTGCTATGCAAGATATCTCGTTGTTGTCCATTTCTATGTAGCAGATGTGCCTAGTGGTAGGGACTTGCTACCCCGCAACCCTTCTTGTTTTGTTAACAAATTCTTTCACTCCAAATTTCAAGATTTTGAGTTTACAAAACTCCTTTTAGTAAATTATTCCTCTCAATGTTTTCAAGACAAATTAAATCTAACTTATGAATATAATTTAAATGTTGTTTATAATTTTAATATCTTCAAACCACACTGTAAGAGTATCTAGGTTATAGTAAATAACATGTAAATGTAATTTCTAAAATATTATCTGATATAAAAAATCGAATCCTCTCTATGTTTTGAGGAAAATTTTAAATAACATGCAGGTGTAATTGTAGTTTGTATTAAGACAAATTTAAAATTATCTCTCAGGTACTGCATTGTGTTATAAAAGGTCACCAAATCCAAAATATTACTAGAATCATTCCACTGTTGTCGCATGATCATTATTGTCACAAGATAATATCACCTCTCAAATAAAAAGATTAAAATATTTGAAACTTAGATACTAGCACAATCACGTTTACCAATGTGATTGATATACGCTGATAAGTCTATATAAAATATATATACAACCACATTTACTAATGTGTTTTCCATAGAGATATATACACCACCATCACATGTATTTGTTTAAAGACAAATATTTGTAATTATTAATAACTATATAAATAACAATAGCCCTATTATTTTATATTTATATAATTATATTTATTATCTAATTGTAATGGATGCTATAAGGATTTATGCTATGTTGAAATTGATGAATTTCTTATTGTGTATCATTATTTAATAAATTGCAAAAAAATTATTTGTCAACTATTTTTGGATATTCAATATTTTTTATTGTTAAAGAAATTAAATTTTTATTATAGAAATAAAAAACTGTGAGGATTCAATCATTTCATAGATATAGAAGAAAACTATATTAATATTAAAACATAATTTTAAAAGTATAATTTAAAATCTATTATTAAAACCTAATATGTATTATTATAATATAGTAATATTAATATAAACTGAAATATTACTATAATATAAGTGATTAAAGTAATTTAAAAAAAGAATATGATGGTTTACCATACCAATTGTCTACTTATAAATGAGTGTGAGAGAAATATCGTCTCCTTTATCTATAGATTCCTAACTAAATTTTTATGAATGAGTGCTTTAAACTTCAATTCATGTTGTTCATGCTTTTTCAAAAATTACTTAGTGTCTAATTTTCAATTTCTCTTTTTGGTTCATCACATTAAATTTGGCAAATGGCATAGTAAATTGGTAGAATTTAAAAGAAATTTGTTAATCTAATGTGGAATTGTTTAATTTTTCACTATTATTGATTATACAATGTTAATCTTCCAACATTTTGAAAATGAATTCAGTCCTTGATGATGATGGTTGCTTGCTCATATATATATATATATATATATATATATATATAAGGTTGTTAATTTTAAATCAAATAAATATTTTCAAAAGTTGGTTAAAGAGAGGAGAAGAACTCACTAAAAGTTTTTAAGAGGCAAGAAATGGTGATTAACAAGAAATGGGGCATTTAAAATGTTAAAAGAAGCCAATTTTTTATATTAAATTTAATATTAGAATATAATATCATAAAATATAATATTTTAAGAAAATTATAACTTAATATTATATTAATTATATTAAAATTTAAAACATAAAATATATAAATTATATTAGAATTTAAAATTGAAATTAAAAAGCAGATTATAACTTAAAACTATTATTTTCCTTTATAGAATGATGTTAATATTTTGGCAGTTTGATAAAAATGCAATCAATGAAGGCCAATGAATAGAGCATGTATATTTTGTCTCTTAGGATTTTTGAAAATCATAATTTTAAAAAAGTAACGCATGGGAATCCAACATTTAAATGCAACCACGTTTCAATAATGTAAGTTTTAGCATTTATATTTTTAATTAGATATTTCTAATTTTGATACGTGGTGACAAATAACTTGTAGAGTAAATTTTTATTATTGTTTTGTAAAAAATTAATTTAATTAAGGTTTAAACATATGATTTAGATATGCAAGAAAGTTAGTGGTGTGAATTTCATCCATTGATGTGGTGGAAATGACGAGCATATACTGGCATCTTGAAGTTTATATCATTGGATAAAAAAAATTAATTAAGAAAATCATTAAAGTAGCCAATTCCAACAGGGGGTATGCCTATCGGCATAATAAACCTAATTTTTAACTTTCTGAAAAATTTACATTTCGGTGAGTTAAAACCATATAATAAAAAACAAATTACAAAATATTTTGAGCATCGATTAAAACACGAAATGACGTAAGCATAAAAATTTTCGATAAATGAACTAACGAACTTATGCGAAGAGTTTTAGCATTGATGGTCGCCCCTTGTGACTAGAACTCCAAACCTTGCGACGAAGTGCAATTGGTCGAGGGCTTGTGAGATAGAGATGGTGGGACAGTGCTATCGCACCATAACGAAAGGTGTGGTGATGTTGGCACGAGATTGTGCGATAGGCACATGATTGGTCAGAGAGGGTTTGAGGTGGACTACGGGGGTCAACAGAACGATGTGGACGGTTTTAATTCAAATCAAAATGCTGGACTTACTACTATTGATGGAAAGGAGTAATGGCAAGGTTTGGGTGTCGTTCGATTTGGAAAATTTGGAGGGCTACCACCTGTGTAAAGAAATTTGCTATTTGCAGGGGTTCAAAACATAGAAATTCAATGCATTGTGGAGTGCAAAAACAAACCTGTGTCCTTTAGTTTCAAATAAAAATTGAAGTTTTGTTCTCTTGTTCAGGTTTGCAGTTGGGAGTAAATTCCAACATGGTTATCTAGTTGGAAGGAAGGAGATTCGATATTCTCAAATCAAAGGAGGAGGAGATCAAGATGAAGAGTTGGACCATCTTGATCAAGGTTGGGGACAAGAATTTGAAAATTTTCCATTCACATCTTAACTATAGGAAAGTGACCAATTCAATGAGGTGTATTAAGGATGATGATGGTAATATATTTAGAATTCAGGAAGAAATTTAACAACCATTAGTTTGTCTTTTTAAGGATCATTTCTTGTGTGAGTATCATCTCATATAAGTGTTTGGGGGTATAACAATTGAAAATAAGATTGTTGCAGTGATAAAGGATTGTGCTAAAGAAAAAATCCTAGGACCTACTGATGGGAAAAAAATCATAGGACCCGACTGATGGGGGGTGCAGTTATTCCTTCGTTTCCCGGAGTTGATGTTTCAAGATTTGCTATCACTCCAAAGCACATGAAGGGTGTGGTACCTAGCTAAGGAGATTACCTGTATAAGATGAGAGAAAACCGGAAATAGTTGTTTGGAACCTGCGACAAGCTGGAAAACGGACATAAAGTTGTTAGTGAAAATTGTTAATGAATAAAGCAAAACAATAATAATAAAACCTAGAATTTGCTAGCGAAATTCTCCAGAGTCCGGCTACATAACTGGGCCTCTCAAGGTGAATAACCCTACAATACGTAGATAAACTTAGAGTAAGTAAAACAGAAAATCTGAGTATTTGGCCACAGAAGAGAAACCAAAAGAGACAGAAAATTTAACTAAGCAACTGGGTGTTATTTTATCAAACAACTCAGCGAGTGCAAATAAGAAAAAAATTGACCTACACTGCTCCCTTTTCATGGAAAGGAAAGAGTCAGCATATTTAAAAGCTTCATAAATATATTCACATATATCCTAACTGATTTTATTTACTGAACATCCTAATATGGAAAATAAACAACATACGTTATGTGTAATCAGCATAGAATGCCGAATGTGAACTCTGCAAATGCAAAACATACATCACCATAGATATTGACTCCACTGTTGTGACAAGAATTGAAAAACCAAAAATGAACTGGAGCAGAGAGTTGCTCTTCTCAAGATTACGAAATGGTTAAATAGATTACATTGGAAACATCAACAATAAATAACTGGAATTAAACTCGACTAAACTAGACTGACTGAATCTAAACTGGGACACTTGGACTGACGGATTCGAAACCTAGAAGGTGGTTGAGATTACGTTCTTTAACACTCCCCTTTAATATCAACGACATAAAAAAAATAATTAAGATACCTGCTAGTCTATGTCTCAGCGAGGCTTACAATTTAAAAAAAAAAATTGACTTCAAATAGATTTGGTTTTCTTCTCCTCTTCTTCCAAATTCTGTAGCCTCTAAATTGTTTTAGATTTTTCGCTTTACTGTATCCTTGAGAAATATGTTTCTTCATTTTTTTTTGCAGGTCTTCTATTTTTCCAAGCTGTCTAAGCATGTTCTGGACATCTTCAATAAATGTGGGCTGCTGCCACATATTGTCTTCTGTATTTCTTTTTTCATCATCAATCTTCTGTAACATAGGATTATAATAATATCTTATCTCTTCAAAACTCCAACGCATCAAAATTTCATTGACATGTTCGTCATGCATGTCGTCTTCAACATTCATATCTATGGCTTCTATGTAGATCTCAACTAGACATGGTGTTGCAAGCCATGTTTCAATAAAATTTAACTCCTCTTCATAATCAATCTGTGTACCTGCACACTTGAAATCAATGTTAGAATAAAAATTATTTTCAGAACGACATTGGTTCTGGTCCTTTTGATCTGCAGTGAGAGCTTTCTTCTGTTGTTTTTCCTTTTCTGCTTCTGCCTCAATCTCTGTTTCTGCATTCCCTTTGTAGACTTCTTTCTTTACTTTTGTCTCTGATTCTTTCTCTGTTTCTTTCTTCTGCTCTGCAACGAGAGCTTTCTGTTGTTGCTCTTCCTTTGATGCATCTTCATTTGTCTTTGTCTCTGTCTTTGTCTTTGTCTTTGCCTTTATCTCTGTGTCTGTCTTTTCACCACTAACCTGTGCTGCTGCAAATAGGTTGTCTTCCACTAACTGAAGTGGGATTATCTCACCAAATAACATCATGTCAATATCTTGTTTTTGTTGCATCATTTGCAACCAGTCATCATTAGCCAAAAATTCATTATCAAAGTTAACATCAACCATATCAATCATTGGATTTACCATTTCATCAGCAAGCTCTGTTGCTGGTATCATTAAAACTTCGTCAGCAATCTCTGTTGCTAGAATCTTTAGATCTTAGTCAGCAAGCTCTGTTGCTGGATTCTCTTCATCCCATTGTGCACAGTCACAGGTGGCTGATGTCTGCAAAGAAAGTGCAGATGAAGCAGAGAAGCAGCATGAAGATGCTCATGAACTCCATTTTGCTGTGGAGTGTATCTGGTTGTGTACTGCATTAGGATACCTTGTTCTCGACAAAATGTTTTGAATTCATTTGAAGTGTATTCTCCTCCTCTGTCTGATCTGAGTACTTTCAAGAGTTTTCCACTTTGTTTTTCTGCTTCTGCCTTGAACTCCAGAAATCTAGAGAAGGTATCTAATTTTTTTTTTTTAAAATACACCCATATTTTCCTGTAAAGTCATCAATAAAAGTCAGAAAGTAGAAACTACCACCAATGGACAATGTCTGCATTGGACCACACATGTCGGTATGGACAAGTGCCAAAGGCTCTTTTTCCCTTGAGGTTGATGAGGGAAAATTATCTCTTTTATGCTTGGACAAGACACAAACTTCACAATTACAGACTTTTTCACTAATAGTAGGTAGACCAATGACTATAGATTTCTTTTGAAGCAGACTGAGACTCTTGACTTGAATGTGACCAAACTAGAATTCAATAGATGAGTTTCATCTATCCTTGATATATTGTGAACTAAAGATTGGTTGGTATTTTGGCTTCTAAGGGTCAATGGAAACATCCTACTCTTGGTCTTTTCAACTTTTTCTATCAACCTTTTATGAGGATCTTTGTCATATATATAGCAGGTGTTATTTTGAAACAATAAATCATAGACATGTTCCATTAACTTTCCTACACTAAGGAGGTTATGTTTGAGCTGAGGAACATAATAAACATCAGGGATGTATTTGTTTTGATTTTGATTAGTAAGAGTAGGAACAGTACCTTTTACTTCAACTTTAATACTTGTACGATCTCCAAGCGTTATCTCTGATGTTATGGAAGAATCTAGAGAAGAAAGAAGTCTCTTGTTGCTTGTCATGTGATTGTTGCATCCACTGTCGAGCAAACAAAGATCTTCACTCTGCTTGTCTTCTGAGAGATGGCATGAAAGAAACATGGTCTCTGAGGATTCTCCTTCACTGTTGGAGAGCCTGATATAGCCTCTATGCTGATCTGACTGTTTCTTTCTATAGTCGTGTTCGTAGTGGCCAAACTTCTTACAGTAGTAACATTGAGCACTCAATCTGTTCCATGACCTTCCTCTCTGATTTTGGTTTTGAGGAGGTCTCCACTACTTTGTTGCATGATGATGATTAGATCTGTCATTGCCTCGACCTCTGCCTTGCCTGTTTGCACCTCTGTATCCTCTGCCTCTGCCTCTGTCAAATGAGAGGTGTACTTTGAAGGCTTGTTTCGTGGAATCTTCTATCAGTTTGAGTCTTGTTTCATGTGCCAAAAGTGATCCAGTCAACTGTTCTACTGAGAAATTTTTAAAATATTTGGTTTCCAAAATGTCTATGACAATCATGTCATATTTCTTTGGTAAACTTCGAAGAATTTTTTCAACAACTTTCTAATCTATAATGGTTTCGCCAATGAGTTTGAAATGATTGACTATTCCCATGACTCTGGTCATGAACTGATCCACATTTTTAGTGTCAGCCATCTTTATGGTTTCAAATTGAGCTCTCAATGTTTACAGTTTAACGGTTTTTACTGTATCATTTCCTTGATATGAAACTTGCAAAATATCCCAACATTTATTTGCTCTTGTCGCACCAGTGATTTTGTCAAAAATAGAGTCATCGACTAAATTTTGTATCCAGCATTTGGCTCTGTGCTTCTTCTTTCTGAGTTCAATAGTTGTAGTTCTCTGATTATTGGTCATGGCCACCAATGCTTCTTGGGTCGACTCTACATAGGCAGTCAGAAGCGTGTCCCAACAATCTTATGCTTGTAAAAAAGTCTTCATTCTCAAATTCCAAAATTCATAATTTTTGCCAATCAAATTTGGTGTCTATGGCAAATAACTTGAAGAGGCCATTATTTCTTCAAATGCGGCTTTTGTAAACCTTCTATAAAATTTTTAAATCTCTTTTAAAGATTTAAAAAAAAATTCCCTTAAAAATAATCCTTAAAAAACTTTTTTGAAATTTTCTCTTCAAAAAAATACTTCTCCTTCACCAAATGCTCTTCTATAAAACCTTTAATCCAATTTCAAGTGTTTTTTTTTTATATAAAAAAAAACTTTAACTAAAAAAAACTTTTTTTTATAAAACGACTTTCACTTAAAGTCACCTCTTTACATAAAAGTGCTTTAATTTTTTAGATCTTATGAACCGTAAAACGTGACTTCATAAGAATGTATTAAGAAATATGGCTTTTAATTTTTAGATGAGATGAAACGTAAAACGTGTTTCATAGCCACGCGAATGACTTTTCAGAAGATTGTATTAAAAAATACCTTAATATTTCACTCGTGCGTGTTGCTTAACTCTCCACTCCCGCATGTAATTCAACGCACGTAATTAGACTTGCAGACTAGCGCAACCCTGATTGAAAATGGCGCGGGTATGGTGTGTATTCCAGCGCCAATCAACTCACAGTCACACCAATTAATTGTTCTTTTCTTCTGCTTCTTCGTAGCTCTGTTGTTGCTCTCTAGGGAGGCTTATGCAAGCTAGTTGTGATACCATGACAAGAATTGAAAACCCAAAAATGAACTGGAGCAGAGAGTTGCTTTTCTCAAGATTACGAAATGGTTAAATAGATTACATTGGAAACATCAGCAATAAATAACTGGAATTAAACTCAACTAAACTAGACTGACTGAATCTAAACTGGGACACTTGGACCGACAGATTCGACACCTAGCAGGTGGTTGAGATTACGTTCTTTAACATGTTGGAGATAGTAGATAAGCAGAAGAATTCAGAATCCGCCAAAACCTGAAATGTTACAGGGCATGGCCAGAATGAGTGTACCTGGTGGTTCATAATAGCAAAAAAAAAAAACCATAATAAAATAGCCATAAAGGTCAAGCCATCGGGTCACACTATTATCTACAAAATAGTAAAACATGATTATGCTAGCACATTCATGTTTAAAAATGTGCTTGATATATAAGTCTATACAAAATATATATACAATCACATTTACTAATGTGTTTGCCATAGAGATATATACACCACCATCACATGTATTTGGTTGAAGACAAATATTTTTTATTATTAATAACTATATAAATAACAATAGCCCTATTATTTTATATTTATATAATGATATTTATTATCTAATTGAAATGGATGCTATAAATATTTATGCTATGTTGAAATTGATGAGTTTCTTATTGTGTATCATTATTTAATAAATTGCAAGAAAATTATTCGTCAACTATTTTTGGATATTCAATATTTTTATAGTTAAAGAATTTAAATTTTTATTATAGAAATAAAAAACTGTGAGAATTCAATCATTTCATAGATATAGAAGAAAACTATACTAATATTAAAACATAATTTTCAAAGTATAATTTAAAAGCTATTATTAAAACCTAATATGTATTATTATAATATACTAATATTAATATAAACTGAAATATTACTATAATATAAGTGATTAAAGTAATTTAAAAAAAAAATGGTGGTTTACCATACCAATTGTCTACTTATAAATGAATGTGAGACAAATATCGTCTCCTTTATCTATAGATTCCTAACTAAAGTTTTATGAATGAGTGCTTTAAACTTCAATTCATGTTGTTCATGCTTTTTCACAAATTACTTACTGTGTAATTTTCAATTTCTTTTTTTGGTTCATCACATTAAATTTGGCAAATGGCATAGTAAATTGGTATAATTTAAAAGAAATTTGTTAATCTAATGTGGAATTGTTTAATTTTTCACTATTATTGATTATACAATGTTAATTTTCCAACATTTCGAAAATGAATTAGTCCTTGATGATGATGGTTGCTTGTTCATATATATATATATATATATATATATATATATATATATATATAAGGTTATTAATTTCAAATCAAATAAATATTTTCAAAAGTTGGTTAAAGAGAAGAGAAGAACTCACAAAAATTTTAAAGAGGCAAGAAATGGTGATTAACAAGAAATAGGGCATTTAAAATATTAAAAGAAATCAATTGTTTATATTAAATTTAATATTAAAATATAATATCATAAAATATAATATTTTTAAAAAATTATAATTTAATATTATATAAATTATATTAAAATTTAAAACCTAAAATATATAAATTATATTAGAATTTAAAATTGAAATTGAAAAGCAGATTATAACTTAAAACTATTATTTTTTTTTTATAAAATGATGTTAATAGTTTGGCAGTTTGATAAAAATGCAATCAATGTAAGGCAATCAATAGAGCACATATATTTAAATTCAGCCACGTTTCAACAATGTAAGTTTTAGCATTTATATTTTTAATTCGATATTTCTAGTCTTGATACGTGGTGAAAAATAACTTGTAGAGTAAATTTTTAATATTGTTTTGTAAAAAATTAATTTAATTAAGGTTTAAACATATGATAGTTAGTGGTGTGAATTTCATCTATTGATGTGGTGGCAACGACAAGCATATACTACCATCTTGAAGTTTACACCATCGCATCAAATAAATTAATTAAGAAAATCATTAAAGTAGCCAATTCCAACAGGGTACGCGGGCGTAATTAGAATGTTTAATGGACCTAAAGCGAGCATAAATTTATTGTAATATTTTTTTTGGTGATGTTATTTACTTTTTAGAGTTGAAACAAGTGAGCTTATTGCAATGCTAAAATGCCTAGCAGTAAATTCACTTTTCCACTGATCCCGGGATGCCAAACAAAAATAGAAAGTACCGCATTGTGTTATAAAGGTCACTGAAATAAAAAAACTTACGAGTCATTCCATTACTATCACAGGATCCTATCATTTTCGCTCCACAACTCAGTCCAAGTATCAATTAACAACTGCTCCACTACCCAAACCCTGGTCATTAGTGCTAGGTTACCCTAGATATAAATCCTAGTGTTCTCGACAGAAATATCAATTTGTGATCACCAAAAACCTCAATTTGTGAAGGAGGAACTGAAGTTGAAATAAATCAATGAAGAAGTATGAAGGGCAAGAAGGGTTATCACATTGTTTGGATTTTTTTATACATGAGTGAGCTTTTGTTTATCGTTCAACGAATTTTTATTTGGAAAAAATTATCCCACGATGCATTTAAATGACTTCGGCTGGAATTTAGACCAAATAAATTTATTCATAAGGAATTGAGGAAATGACTTCAGCTGTAGATATACAACACAGACGAAGGAACACGGGGTTGAAATAAGAACGTTTTCGGCAAACAAATGTGTCTCTATCAGCGTTGCAGGGAACGCTAATAAAATACAAAAATAAAATCCCATGTGTATTTCCGAAGAAATGTATGTGTCTTGGCAAATAAAAGATAAAAGATATCCAGGATCGTTCGTGGGGAGTCGTCTTACGGTCGGTAGATGTAAAGAATGGTCCTCAAACGGTGAAAATTTGTTTGTTTAACTGATCTACATGTTCCATCTTAGAGAACGTTCAATGTCCTTATATTTTTACACTACAATATCAGTGGAAACTCAACGTTCCGAGGACGAGAGATATAATCTCCCTATCACTGGTCGCACATAATATCCGTATTATGATGAGCCCATACCTACTTTGGCATGTGGGGATATTATAAAGAATCAACCATATATTATAAAGCATCAACCATATTATAGTTTCTTGACCTTTCAGATGTTGTCTTGTTCGCTCTAGTTGTTTATCTCTTATTTTCTTTTCGGTGACTGACATGGGAGATGGAGCTGTTTTTCCTTACATGTTCTCTACGAAACTAACTAGTATTGTTGTTTGGCTGAAAGTTTTAACAACTTTGTTAGGTTTCTTTAAAATGGTTAAATGAGGAAGGAAGCTTACTGGGGGAAAATGCAAGCAGCCTTCTCCTGAAACGCACCAGAAAAGAGGAAGGAAGTCGGTTCAACAATATCTTGAGCCACTCGTTCAAACTTTTATGACAGACATCTCTATTTCAGTTCGTGCCCGTATTTACGGATGGGAAATTGAGGTTCTTGATAACATAGATTTGGAAGATGATATGGCTTTGGAGGATATGCAGACTGTTATTACAGACCCTGGGCACACTCGGGGTCGAACTTCTCTGTTTCAACAATCTGTACGAACCTATCGGTTAATTAAATGCTTGTTAGCCAAGGTTGTTATGTCTATAGCTGAAACAAAGCTGGAATCAACCTTGGCTGATATCAATAGGAATATTCAGGAAATAAATTTACGGCAGCGGCATCAATATGCGAGGCTTGGAAGATTGGAGAAGGAAATTAAGGCAATGCAACAGGTTTCAGTTGAATTACCAGGAGCTACAGCAAAAGATCCAGTGCATGTGGAATCCGAGGAGGATTAAGACTTTCTTTTTCTTATGTTACTCTTCCGATTTAAATGGTTAATCCTTTTAATCCTTTTTGTATATGATATTGTCTCTAGACTTGGATATCCAGTATCCCTAGATATGGTACAGGCTGTTAAGACTTTTTATGTTTTGGCTGACTTATTTTGAATTTTGATGGCCAAAATACTTGGTTTCCTGCGGGCAGGTTGAGGTCTAGTTTTGTATCTTTTGCCGAATTTATTAATAGAAAATAAAAAGTACCACCTAAGCTTACAAAAATAAATTTAAGATTACTAAATTCTGGTATACATTATGTTTTACTCTACTCCATAAGGCTTCTTTGGTATGAACGAACCCCTTCACACCTTAATATTTAACACCTTATGGTGGAGTAATATGTTAGGTAAATGTCATGGTTCCTTTATATCGAGGTGTTTGTTTAAGTTTATTTTCGCATGGAATAGGCCGTATTTACTCTTAAGGTATTGCGTTCAGTGCATATGTTTATGATTAAATCTTTCTTGGTATGGAGGTTGGTCGCTCTTATGATATTACTGGCCTCATGTACCAAGCCTTGTATGGTGAACATGGTCTTGGAAGGGTGGCATAATACCGCATGGACGTGTATACTCTTCCCATGTGAACTTCACCAGGACATGTCAGTCCCTCCTATATAAACATTGGGATGGGGTTCTCACAAATCAACGATGGATGTCACTCAACCGTAACCCTGGCCCCATACCTTTCCTAGTTTTCCGTTTCAATTGCAATTTTCACGTTTGCTCAGGTCAAATCACCTGTGAATGGTCTGTTATGTTCGTTTGTAGCCATGGCACGCATTCTTGGAGATTGGAAGCTGAGCTAAGCCCTGGGTCGTGGCAAGGATTTTTTCCCACGACTGCCATGTATTTTTGTGCTCATGATGTCATTTTTTAAAAGGACGATTTCTACTACACACACCATTTCACTTCCTTTTGTTCTGGTTATAACATTAGAATTAATGGTTTTTATTTCTTGTGTTGTTCCGATTATATTATAGCTAATGGTTTTTTTATTTCCTATGGACTTGACTGTCACCTACCCATAATTTCCATAGGAGTGCACAATTACAAGTTTGAGGGTCGGTTTCGGGTGTGTCTGCCATTTTTCCTCTGGGTGCCCTGACTTCGTTAATTACATAAGTGGTTCTTCATTTCCATGTGATATTTATGGTGTTTTATCTGCCGTGGAATGTAACCCCAACATTCATATTATTTTTCTCTTATTTTTGAATCTACGGTTTTTTTTATTTAGTTGTCCCATATTCGTGTTTACAGTTCAAGATGCACTCCTCTGGTTGATGGGGTTTTATTTCTATTCTATGTGAACCCATTATTATTTCGATGTTCGAGGAATTATGATGTTCGTAGGCCTGGATTCCCGGCTATACTACTCCTTTCAATAGATGAGGCTTACTAATTTTCCAGATTTAATTTGCTTCCTTCTTAGTGTGTTTTTAACTGAACCCCACATATAAATTTCTTATATATCGTCACTCATTGGCTTCTTGTAGCTTTCTTCATGGGTTCCAATGTTCAAGGTGATGACCTTCTTTTTTCGTTTCAAAGGATCTTGAACACAAGTAAAATTTCTTCTTGCATTCAACATGGGGTTATTATGTTTTGTTCATAATTATCCCTTAAGCATCCTCCTAGCTTAATTTTCTTAGTTGTATGGTCTTGCAGCTATTTACTCCCCCCTCATGACCTCTGTACGTAAAATTCCCCAGTGTCTAACTCATAACTTCCTAATTTCCATGTGATTGGATTGTCAAATTAACAAAGGAGACAGCAGAGAATGGCAGAGCACAACGGAACTACATCCATCTTTATTGAAAGGAGAAATGTATATTTATACAACTCAGAAACAGTTATGCATAAAATGAATCTGGAAACTGATTGTTAACTAATCTAGAACTACTTCTAAACTAACCGAATGATTAATTCTTTAACACCCCCTCTTAATCTTGAGGGTTACATTATTTTATTCCTAACTTTTGACATTGAAATTCATTCTATATTTCCGAAGTCAGAGAGAAGTCTCTTGACTTTCAACTAGATTTGGTTTTCTTCTTCTCTTCTTCCAAATTCTGTAGCCTCTAAATTGTTTCCTCATATTCGTCTTATTGTATTGTTCAAACTTCAGACTCTTCATTTGCTGGTGCAGGTCTTTTACAATTCTAGGTTGTTTAAGCATGTCCTGGACATCTTCAAGAAATGTGGGCTGCTGCCACATACTGTCTTCCATATTATGGTTTTCATGATCAATCTGCTGCAACATAATATTAGAATAATTTTTTATTTCTTCAAAACTCCAATGCGTGAAAATTTCATTGACATGTTCATCATGCATGTCATCTTCAACATTCTTTTCTACATCTTTTGTGTAGATCTCATCCAGACATGGTGTTGCAAGCCATGTTTCAATAAACTTTAACTCTTCTTCATAATCATTTTGTGTACCTGCACATTGGAAATCAATATCAGAATCCAAAATATTTTCAGAACGACATTGGTTTTGGTCTTTCTGCTCTGCAATGAGAGCTTTCTCCTGTTGCGATTCTTTCTCTATTTCTGCCTCTATCTCTGTTTCTCGTTGCTCTGCAGTGAGAACTTTCTGATGTTGCGCTTCCTTCTCTGCCTCTGCATCTTTCTCTATTTCTGCTTTTACTTTGCAGATTTCTTTCTTTGCTTCTGTCTCTGTCTCTTTTCCACTAACCTGTAATGCTGCGAACAAATTGTCTTCCACTAACTGCAGTGAGGAAATCTCACCAAATAACATCATGTCAATATCATATTTTTGTTGCATCATCTGCAACCAGTCATCATTAGTAAAAAATTCATGATCAAAGTTAACATCAACCATCAAATTTTCATCAGCAAGTTGCATTGCTGGATTCACCATCTCATCATCAGCAAGCTGTGTTGCTGAAATCAACAAGTCATCATCAGCAAACTGTGTTGCTGGTTTCATCAAACTTTCGTCAGCAAGCTCTGTTGCTGGAATCACCAAATCTTCATCAGCAATCCATGTTGCTGGTATCAACAAATCTTCGTCCACTTGTAACTGTGTACAGTGGGGTTCACAAACATCTTCGTGCTCTCTCTCTGCTGCTTCTGCACTTTCTTCACATTCTTCGTCCACCCGTGACTGAGCACAGTGGGATTCAACAAACTCTTCATTTCGTTTTGGATCTGCTGCTACAGATCCACCTTTACCAAAACATCTCTCAAGGGTATCCCAAGCCTCCTTGGATGTCTTGGCATCTAAAATCAAGGGAAGTATACTTTCATCCACTGATTCTTTTATGCATTTTAATGCATAAGCATCTTTTTGCCTATTTATTTCGAGATATAAAAAGATTTCGAACATCTTTTGTTTATACTTTAGCCTCTTGGCTTTTCCCATGACCTACGAGTCTACATATGCATCAAATACCTTGCTTCCAAAAACCTCCAAAATATATGTAGTAAGACGATACTTTAACAAGTCTTTCACATTTTTACTTGACACTTTCACTTTCTCATAATTTAAATTGTTTTTTTTTTTTAATCTAAATTCCTTTTTCTCAAAAAAATCTCATATCTTTTAAAAACTTAAAAACTTTCTCACAACTTAAGTTTTTATTTTTTAAAATTCGTTTTACTGAACAATTTCCTGATGGCAACCATGTCAAATTAACCGATAAGGAAGATCAATGCGAAAAAAGTTTTGAAGTAACAATGTTGGTGAGCTAATCGGAAAAGCTTTGATCACTTACATACCAAGATCAAACCTAATGTCAATGGTAGCTATAACCAACCACATAAATAACATGGGGTTCCTAATAGGCATGTAGTTATGTTTCAACTCCAAACTTTTCCAGTGCAGCACCAAAATAAAAAAAACAAACCCAAATGAAGACGATTTTGATAAGTCCTTGACCTTGAATCTATTTTCCACTACTGTTAACTCTGCGAGCACCGCTTACCTCGGACAACGCCTTTTCAATGTCATCCCAAAGCCCAACACATCGAAACGGGAACCTTGACCTTGCTTCGCCAATAATCCTACACGCACTGTCGACCTTTGAGATCTTAACCAGCCCCTCAATCAACATCTGCAGGACAGAGATATTCGGAACCCAATTTTTCCTTTTACTCCAGCGTGCAGAGGGTTTTTCACTCCAGCGTGCAGAGTTGGCAAACAGGCTCTTTCACTCCGGCAGAGGTAGTAGGGCAGCACCTCGAGTGCATCAACTTTATTTTCATGGCTCTACCCGTTAACTTCACAATGATAGAACACATCATTTTCGGTACTCCACGGCTTCAACACAAGATATAATTACGGGGAGATAAAGAAATCAACAGTAACAGTTAAATAAAATTGAGTGCAGAGCATGAATTCCAGGACACAGGTAGGGGGAAATAAAGAAAGCATCAACCTCCATATGACCTCAAATCATCTAACATTGAAATAGCTTCCCCTACTTGACTGGTGGACGACCTTTGCTGATGGGAGCGATCTTTAGAAAACCGAAAATGGCTCTTTCCTCTTCGGCAGAGAAACAGAGTCTCCTCACTCTCGAACGCAGCAAGAAGAGGAACAGAGTCCCCTCACACTCGAACGCAGCAGTGACATACAACAGACAACCATAAGTCCTTGATTCTACAACAAATAGGCGGCTCTTTCTTCTCCGCTCCGTCGAATGCCCAGCATTAAGCCACTCCAGCAAGTTCGAATGCGTGGAAACCCAACGCTCTGGAAAGTCTTGTGCCCTGATCCCTGTCTCTGCTACTCCAACGATCAAACAGAAAACAAATTCACAAAAGAGATCGACAAGATCGACTCTTAGCTCTGATACCATGTCAAATTAACAAAGGAGACAGCAGAGAATGGCAGAGCACAACGGAACTACATCCATCTTTATTGAAAGGAGAAATGTATATTTATACAACTCAGAAACAGTTATGCATAAACTGAATCTGGAAACTGATTGTTAACTAATCTAGAACTACTTCTAAACTAACCGAATGATTAATTCTTTAACATGGATGCCTACTATGAGGCTTTGAGGTTTCGATTTAGAGCGTATTTTACCAAATTAGGGTGTAGCGAAATTATATACAGAGTACCTACCGTAGCTATAGGGTTTGGACATAACCAAATGGTTGAGTGAACGTGTTTCACCACCATGTTCTAACATGTAATATAATTTTCCAGTTATAATTTTGAACACTCTAAGAGTTATATAAAATTTGTAGAGTAATACTTACTATTTAGTATGCCATCTGTGTACTGGGATTGTTAACGTTTGATACCCATTGCCATGATGTATGTTTACCATCATCTTCTATCCTTTGCTAAGAATGAGGTCATGGATGACTCTGTATTACATTCTGTATTCTTTGAAAACAAGAAAGAATCTACGGACCAACCTTATTATTTATATGAATATGCTCGATTCACCACTTCCATTCCTTTTGTTTCTCATTTTTTCTATTTACAAGTTCAAACAAAAGAAATAATGTGGTAGGAGATCCACGATTTTGTTTTCTTGATGTAAGATTTAATATAAACAAATTACTTACATAAGTATTTCCTATGATGTATAACTAAAGGAAAAGATTCAAATTTGTTCTGTCTACAATTTTGTTTTTGTTCATTTGGATTTTTTGCTAGAGCTTCACTCTCTAACAGTAATAGTAGCATGTTAGTATGATTATTGAAGTAACAATTCGACAAAGAATATTTTTACTGTTTCTGGTCCAAGGATGTGTCTCCAAGGGTCGATTAAACTCAAAATATTGTGTCTTTCTCTTAATGGATTATGTCTTTAAATTGTATGACATTCTTTAATGGATTTTGTCTCTGTTCGGGAAATTCCTTATTTACACCATCTACATGGAAATTTTTGTGGTTATACTATGCTTCTTTTCAATAAATTCCAGAAGTTCTGGTCTTTTCCCTTTCTGTATTTCAATTATCTCTTATAAGAGTACAATATCTCCAACGTATAACATAAATCCTACGTTTATTTTTCATTTCCATTTCATATATATATATATATATATTTCATTCTTAGGTTACAAATACTCCTTTGTCTATTTTTGGTTAAAAAGTAATGAGACTAGTTGTTATAGCACTCATCACAGATTCAATTCTCTTTCTAGATAAGGGTGATGTATATTCTCGACATATTTATGAAAATAAAGTAAAAAAAAAAAAAAATTACAAATATTACCTTGTTGTAAATGCTAATGTTACTGGGGTTTTTGTTTAATTTTCCATTACCTTTGTGTTCTAAACACAATATACTTGCTTGATAAGAAATAACTCTACAATATATCAATCGAATTAACTTCTACCACTAGTAATGTATTAAAAAAAATTAATATTGACAATAATTTATATACACCTTTGTTAAATTTAGTGTGTTTATCTACCTAAATATATCAGAAATAATCCATCATATTCTTTTCTAAAATAGCTACTAATAAACTAGAGTTATGTTATTTCCCTGCGCATTATCCATCATCTCATAAAGTATTTATCAAAATACCTATAGGATCAACATCACATGAGCCATCACAACATAATACATCTATCGTAATATTGTCAAGATCAACCTCTTCCATTTCCTACACGTGTCATTAATATACAATTTACATTTAAACATAACCATATGGATTAGAATAAATAAATAATCATTCAAAATATTTGTAAAATTATTCACATGAATAATTATCCACATATTTCCTAACCAAAATCGTTGCATCAAATCCTACTTAGTGATCACATTTGCCACCCAATCTCCCTAGGTTTCCTTAAAGGCCCGCCTTTATCTCTCGTGGTGCTTTATGATTATTCAAGCTTAACATATTTCCCTACCTAAGCGATTTAATGTATTCTCTCCTATCAATTAAATATTATCTATAATACTTATCATGGAGGAGTTATCTCACGAAAGAATCTCATCTTTGCGTGTCTCATTTCCAATTACCTTCAATCATTTTATTTATTTATTAATAAATATATTTATTTACATAGATATTTCAATTTACTTCATGGCTTTTCCGCCATTCTTACTAGCATAATTCAGTCTTAATAAAAACAACATTACACCAATGGAGGGATATTACATTCTTCTTCCCTTTTATTCACATCGTCCTCGTTTTTTTTTCCACTTTATTCATTTTGAAAGATTTTTGGATATTTTTTATGCATTTCATCATCTCACTCCCATGTAACCTCTACGGGAGTAAAATTATTCCATTGCACTTTAACCCAAACGATAGCTCGATTTTGAAGCCATGTCTCTTTCTGATCTCGGATACAGAGAGGTTCTTCCAGAATGTCTCCTTTTGGTTCCACATGTAGCATTTTCCAATCAATAATATGTGAACTATCATGTACATATTTCTTAGGTAAAGACACATGAAAAACATTATGAGCTTTAATGTGATTGGGTAATTCTAATTGATAAGCTACGAGTCCAATTTTGTCTAGAATTTCAAATGGTCCAAAAAACCGTGGTGCCAATTTTGGAGAGGTTCCCATTATTATTGTACTTGTCCTCGGTTTCACCCTCAAATAAACGTGATATCCAATTTTGAACTCCCTGTACATTATTTTCATTTTTTCACAACGGTTTTGTCTATCCTATGTGGTTTTAATGTTCTGCCAAATCCTTCACACTATTTACTCCATTCCATGTAAGGAATTCGACCAGAGTATCATTCTATCCTCTGGTTGAATCCAACTGAGAGGTGTATGGAATTTTCTTCCATAAATGGCTTTAAAAGGGCTCATTTTTATGGATGTTTGATAACATTTATTGTAAGAAAATTCTACCAAATGTTGAAAATCCTCCCATTGGGTGGGTCTTTGGTTGATAGACATCCTCAGCATGTCCTCCAAAATATAGGTTTTTCTCTCATGTTTTCCATCTATTTGAGGATTATATGTCGTCTCAAATTTCAATAAAGTTCCAATGCCCCCAAACAATGCCTTCCAAAAGTTTGAGGTGAATTTGGCATCCATACTTGACACTATCATCTTGGGTATTCCATGTAGTCGAAGAATATCTCTCCTAAAGATATTAACAATCCATGTTATACCAAAAGTGGATTGTAATGGTATGAAATAGGTTTCTTTACTTAACCTATATACCACAACCATGATGAAGTCGTGCTTCCTCTTAGTCCTGGTTATTCCCATGTTAAAAAAAATAAAAAATTCCCATTTCCATTCAAGGATAGTTAGTGGACTTAACAACCCAATAATGTGTTGATGTTGGCATTATAAATAATGTGTTGTGCATTATGGAAATTTACTTGTATCATGATGAATGTGTGTTGTCTTTAATGGAAAACTACTTGATTAAGATGTCAACATGATGGTAAAGGGATACGTATACATTCGAATACAGATGTGACAAAGAGAATGGGAAAAGAATGATCAGTTTAGAGACAGAGGAATGATAAAGGTAAAGTTTGATGGAGTATATGGGGGTTGTGTGAGGAAAATCTGCGTACATACATGGGTATGATGAAGCCAAGTCGCCTATAGTTTCTACACTGTAGTATTCTAAATACCATGGGTCTTTACCATGGTATTGGCCCATAGTATTGAGCACGACAATAGATATTTGATCCCGTCAAATAATACCATCAACATTACTAAGGGATTTACTAAGTACTAGGCTATATAAGGAGATAGAGATAAAAATGCTATATGTGCATGTACTAGGTTATTGATGAATTGTTTGATCTGAAATAAGTGTGCATTGTGGAGTATGGTGATGGATCAGATTCAATACATCTGAAATGACTACAATTTGAATAATCTTCTTATGGTTTGATAGATCTATGGTGATTGTGGTATGATGTGTGTATATTAGAGTGTATCTCAAAATTTGGGTTTGAATGATGTTTTTTTGTGGAGTGAAGGTATGACTCAATAGTTACAGATATCTACACAAAATTGCTTTATAAAGATCACCTACATAGATGGATATGCTTCTGATTAGTCACATATATATTTTGCAATATGGATATATTCGTACGTTGATATTAAGTATGAAAGGTGGGTACATATGCGGAAATTATTCATAAAATTCACACACATATGATAGTGTTTTGTAGTGTCACACCTCCAATTTCACCCAAAAAAAAAAATTTCTTTGCGAGTGCAAGCTAGTGAGCCTAGGGTTATTATGACATCTCAATCCCATCACTATGATAGTTTACATTTCATCATGTTCAATAATACCCTCTGTCACTATTTCTCGTCATATGTTATTTTGATTATAATTAGGGAGATGGTTTATACGAGCCTAATCTTTACACAGGTCTCGTATAGCCACTCTCCTTTCGGTTAATAGTCATGTATCTCCTTTATGAAATTATTAACCTCCATCGTAACCCATATGAACTATGGGCATATGTTATATAAGTTTCGTTGTATGGGTTGTTGCCCATGGCATTTGCAACCTTTCGAATAGCCATAGTCACGATGGTTACGTTATATATATATATGGTGATAGCCTTATCATAAAATTCGAAAAGTATATTATGATGAATGAACTTTCCTTATGCGCTTGGTTTGATATGACTACTCATCTGGGTACCTCAGATTTTAACTCGATTTAAGATATATATCGTACTGGCCTTGGTTTTAAATCTGTACATAGCGCACATTATCATTTCGGATTGGATTTCTATGGCCTCGTCAGGGTGCAAATCTGATCCACGTCAGGTGTTGGGTTGATTAAATAAGTGTTGCATCGTTTTATGCCAGTTCGTCAGCTTACGTGGTGAGTCCACGTCGCTGGCACAACTCAACCTGCGTGGTGATCGACACCCACGTCGATGCTTGCACTGGACATATAGAATTCAATTCTCATTAGCCTCCATAAATTTTGATACGACGGTATTAACTCTCCAGGCTGCCCTCGATCCGTGGCTTAACTGTTCATATGCTGCCAAGTGGACGACGGTGATCATTCTTCAGTTAGGGTTCATGTGGTTAATGAAGGCTTATATAAGTTCAGAGTGTGGAGTTTAGTCGGTTTCCGCGCTCCTCATTCGCAGGCCTCCTCTGCGACTGAGCCATTCTACTTCTGCCGAGGGTTTCGACTCTCCGTTGGCGAGAGAAGATATGGCGCCTCTCATTCCTCCATGCGCAGACAGGTAATTTCCCCCATGCACATCTTACTTTTATTGCAGGAGTGAATGATTCATACTTAGGTTGCAGAGGCCATACGCTTGACGCTGAATATATCTATATACATTGAATGATCAGTAAGGTGAATGCGTCTCGTTTATTTTTCGATGTTCCAGGTCTCTGTTCAGTGCATGGTTTAGTTGGTTTATAATTTCAGTCGTTACTCCCACCTTTCTCTGGTTAGGTTTAAATTGCGACGGATTGATGCTGTACCTCTTGAGTAGCCTGTGTCGCCTCTCCTCATGCGAACGCCTCCTGTTCCATGGAGATATATGCAGTACGTTATATATTCGTGCCATTTCTAGCATATAATTATTGGTTTCATCTTTTTATTTCCGAGGGTAACGTATATTAATCCCTCTCTGTGGAATGGTCGAGGACAGGGCTCGACGCGTCTGAGGTTTTACATTCCACAGGTAATAGTTTAATACTGTACTTATTTCATTAATGCTCTTATTCTTCTACGATGGCACAAGGACTAACTTGTGTTTTGGGTCATTTTTGTTTCTACAGGTAAATCCAAAGGAGTCTTGCGTACTTATGACAGTAGCCAGTGGCCCTTTAAATTGTGTGGAAGCTAACCTCAGTCTCCTTGCCCTCCAGGTCGGTATACGTATGGGGTTACTTCTCCTCTCCTGATGCATTATATTGTGAGCGTCGAACAACGCTTCTCTTGTGACGTTGCGCAAGGTCGCATACAGAACGAGATTCGCTCTCCGAGTCAGGGTTTTCGTTTTTCTTCTGGTTAGCGTTGTCATCCTTGGACGGCTCTTGTCTAACTTCGTTCTGTTGAAATGGGGGTTGTGTTTTATGTACCCCAGCCTAATAGGCTCAGTATTTCTTTTGAACGTTTCGGACAATTATATACTTCATATTGTCTTGGTTGATTTTAATATACTCTGTCCCAGTGGTAACTATACAGGGACTGTATAATTAATGCATATAATTTCATACTATGGCATTTGGCTTTGTTTACCTTGCTCGTCTGGACTTATTTAGTTTTCTGGAAATGCTACTGACATTCCAGGTTTCTTAATTACATACATCAGAATTTACAGGTTGTTATATATGATATTTATCTATTCCTATGATGTGCTTTGTTCACTCGTTTCCGTGTAAAATCTATACTTTGGTATTTATAGCATAATTACAGTTGCCTCTGCTCCTGGTTACACTGAACTGGTTTTATGCCTGACTGTCTAGACATAGGAATAGCTTGCTGGACATTTATGAGACCATTCTCGTTTATCAATAGATGATTACTATGTATGAGAGTTTATAATTTATAATTTCTCCTTGTTCAAAGGTATGCAAGCATAGTTCTATTCTCCAGTTTCTTCTCATTTTCTTGTAATTAGTTACAGCTCGTATCTACCTATGAGTCTGATGGTAGCTGGATTCTAAAGAGCTGGTAATGGGATTTGAACTCTTTTCACCTTCGTCATAGTCAAAAGAATGTTGGTTAAATAAATTCTACTGGGTAAAATGTTGCAATTTATTTACTTCTTACTCCTATGCTTCTCAAAATTTCTGTACTCTATGTGTTCATTCTTAGTATTATGATATTAGAATAGATCCATGAGAGCATTGTCTGGTCCTTTTCCTATTTATTTGTTTATGAACATCTACTATTTTCCTGCACTAGAGTAAGGCTTATGGACTTCCTTGTTGTCTAAGATCATTTGTTTTTCTGGAATTTATAATGGAGTGTTTGGCTGAACCTGAGATCAGTCTATTGAGTCTCTCCCTCTGTTCTTTTCATAGACAGTATAATTTATAACTAATATCCTGCTATTGTTCTAGGGTACGATAGTAATTTCCATTTCTCTCTATGATAGCTAAAATAAAAATTAGGCTTGGAAACAGAAGCAGATTAAATACAATTCCACAGTGTTTCCTGAAAGAACAAAGTTTCCTCAGATTTAGACCCACCCTGGGTTTAAACATTCTGAGGAATTCTACCTTACAAAATTGTTCCTCTACAACTATACAGAGTGAGCAGGTTATTACCTGGTGATTTCATTCTGTTAAATGTAGACTAAAAATATGAACTAACTTAGAAATAATTTTTGTCTTTATATGTAGCCAATTCATACTATAACAAAAAATAAGACAAATTTTCTCAGAGACATACCACTCGTGCAGTAGACCAACCTCCCAACCTTAGAGTTCTTCTGTCTCCTAGAACTCACCCCCGAGCTGAGATCACCTCCTATAGCAGATTAACCTCTAATCTGTACAAGAGCAGCTTATTTAAGCTATTGTTCCCCAAAGCATGTTTCTAATTCTGCGTCCAGAATCTCAGGATGCTTTTCTTCCTGTTTGCCTAGGCTTCCCACTTAGGGATTCTTTAAAGCTGTTTTATGCTTTTCCTCATCTTTTCCAACTTTTTACCTCTTCCCAACTACTTTCCTCATCATTGGGGAAATTCAGATTTTTCCTCAAAAATCTAATTTTAAAAATTACTATCTTCCAAGGATTTTTGGAAGATTGTGGGGAAATATTTGCCTCATCCATCCTCACAGATTTAGCAAGTGATCTCATCATCTCATTTTTGGTCAATTTGCACCACAATACTTTATTCATTTCCTCATTCAAATGTTTAATTACATTCACAAAATAATTATCCTTTGGGGTCCACTCCCCTTAGGATGTAAAGTTCAAGTATCTAACTTTAAAATGCAATCACATGAATTGAGGGTGTTACATATTCCCCCTCTGAAAATAAACACCGTCCTCGGTGTTATTATTCAACTACTAGAGTTTATTTTGCAAATAAAAATGGATATTTTTCCATCATTTCAGTCTCTCGTTCCGAGGTAGCTTCTTCAGTAGTAAAGTGCTTCCATTGCACCTTTACTCTGGCTACTGTTTTGCTTCTCAATTCAATTTCATCCTGCTCCAATATTTGAAGTGGTTCTGGCAGAAACTCCCCTTCTGGTTCCACCTGTACAACATTCCAATCAACTATGTGAGAAGCATCATGCACATATCTTTTTAGCAATGAAACATGAAATACATCATGAACTCTAACATGGGGTGGTAAGGCCAGCTTGTAAGCCATTGGTCCCACCCTTTCTAATATTTCAAAGGGACCACAATATCGAGGGGACAATTTTTCACAACTCCAAGCATAAAGGGTGCTCTTTTTGGGTTTAATACGCAAATATACATGCTCCCCAACTTTAAATTCTCTATGCACTCTTTTCTTATCTGCATAACTCTTCTGGCATTCTTGTGCTGTCTTGATGTTCTTTTTTATCTGTTTGACAATTCCTTCCATTTCTTGTAAAGCATCGGGTCCCAACATCAGTTTGTCTTCTCGCTGACTCCAGCTCAAAGGGGTATGACACTTCCTTCCATACAATGCCTCAAACAGACTCATTTTAATGGAAGATTGATAGCTGTTATTGTAGGCAAATTCAGCTAAATGTAAGAAATCTTCCCACTTTGAGGGTCTATCCATTACATACATTCTCAGCATGTCCTCCAAATTTTGATTTTTTCTTTCCGTTTGACCATCATTCTGAGGGTGGTAGGCGGTGCTAAAATTCAATTTAGTGCCCATCCCTCCAAATAACCCCTTCCAAAAGGCTGTTGTAGACTTAGCATCCCTATCAGACACAATCACCTTAGGAACTCCATGGAGCCTTACTATCCCCTTCAGAAACACATTCGCTACTTGAGTTGTTCCATAGGTAGATTTCACTGGTATAAAGTGAGCAGATTTGGTTAAAGTGTCTACTACTACCATTACAGAATCATGCTGGTGTTTGGTTTTGGGTAATCCTGTAATAAAGTCCATGGAAACAGTGTCCCACTTCCATTCTGCAATGGGCAAGGGATTCAGAAGACTAGCAAGATGCTGATGTTCCACCTTAACTAATTGACATTCCATGCATCTACTTAAATATTCTGCTACCTCTCTCTTCATTCCTGGCCAGAAAAACTTCTTTTTCAGGGCTGTTAACATTTTCTGATACCCTGGGTGTCCTGCATAGGGTTGTTTGTGATACTCATCCAGAATCTCTCTTTTTAAAGAATCTACATTGGGGATATACAATCTGTTCTTATAACAAATCAGCCCTTTTTGGTTTTGGGAAAAATCAGTTTTCTCCTTTTTCTTCAGTTTTACCAGAAGTGTTTCATAATTTGGGTCCCGATTTGCTGCTTTATTCACCATTTCTTCTATATCTATCTGAGCACTACTTCCAATACTATTGATATGCTGGCAAGCATTTCTGCTCAATGCATCAGCAACTTTATTCTCCTTCCCTCTAATATGTTTTATATCCATGTCAAACTCACTTAAAAAGGACAGCCATCTGGCTTGTCTTGCATTCAATTCAGTTTGAGAAAAGAAATATTTGAGACTAATATGATTAGTCATCAATGTAAATTTTTTTCCAAGAAGATAGTGCCGCCACATTTTCAAAGCATGAATAACAGCTGCTAACTCTAAATCATAAGCACTATAATTAACATTCATGTATTTTTCAGTTTCCTGGATTCGTAGGCAATCTCAGAATTTTCCTGCAACAGAACTCCTCCCAATCCTTCTCCGCATGCATCCATACATACCACAAATTCCTTATCGGGATGCGCATTCCTGGAGAATGTAGAAATTTGTGACAAGTTTCCGGCTTTAATTGATCAAAAGCTGTTTTCATTTTTCGGTCCATACAAACTTGACACCTTTCCGCTGTAAGGAAGTGATGGGATGTGCTATGGCAGAAAATCTCTCCACGAATCTGCGATAATAGCCGGCAATCCCCATGAATGATCTAATTGCTGAAACATCAGAGGGTACTAGCCATTCTTTTATAGCCTTTATCTTTTCCGGATCAACAACAAGGCCTTGTTCAGAAATAATACGACCCAAGTATTGTATCTTGTCCTTATAGAACTCACATTTGCTAAATTTAGCGTATAGCTAATTTTCCTTTAGAGTTTGCAATACTATCCTCAGGTGTTACTATCCTCAGGTGTTCTTTGTGTTCCTCCTCACTATTTGAGTAAACTAAAATATCATCTATGAACACAAGGAAAAATTTATCTAAATACTTGTTTAACACATTGTTCATTAGGCACATGAATGTGGCAGGGGCCTTTGTCAAACCAAAAGGTAGGACTACAAATTCGTAGTCGCCATACCTGGTTCTAAGGGTTGTTTTGCTGATGTCTTCCTCTTTAATTCTGAGCTGGTGGTAACCAGTTCTTAAGTCAATTTTTGAGAATACTGGAGCTCCTCTCACCTAATCAAAAATATCATCAATTCTAGGCAAAGGATATCTATTTTTAATGGTCAACTTGTTTAGTTGCCTATAATCAATGCACATCCTGAAAGTTCCATCTTTCTTTTTCACGAACAGCACTGGTGATCCCCAAGGAGACACACTTGGTCTAATATATCCTTTGTCTAGCAGTTCTTGCAATTGCATTTTCAGTTCCATTAGTTCAGGGGGACTCATTCGATAAGGCGCTCGGGAGACAGGTGTTGCTCCCGACACCAGATCAATTGAGAAGTCAATCTCTCTTTTGGGGGGAAGATGAGGGATTTCATCTGGAAAAACTTCTTTATATTCCCTTATCACTGGTAATACATCCAACAAGTTTTCTTCATTTTTCTGTTCAATTTCTTCTACATGTACTGCATAAAATTGATATCCTTTTCTAGTTGTTCTTTTTAATTGCAATGCTGAAATTTGTCTTACAGAGATAGGTTTTGGTTTTCCTTTGAGAAAAAAAAGTTTCCCTTCCTCATCTACACAATGCAACGTTTTATCCCAGTAGTTCATCAAAGCTTTCTTCTTTTCCAGCCAGTCCATTCCTATCAGTAGGTCATATGAACCTAATGGTAGAATGTTTAAATTCACTTCTGTTCGAAACTCATTTAATTGGATCTCTGTTCTGGGCAGTTTATGGGTTACCTTTCTTTTTGTTACAGTGGCCAGCTGTACCAACCATGACTGTGGAAGTTTTTCAGTTTTTAAGTTACATTTTTCTACAATCTTTGGACTAATGTAACTCAAAGAAGCACCTGGATCACTCAAAACAGTAACAGGTAGGTCAGAAATCTTACCCTCCATTTCCACCATGGTTGCTTGATGTGCTTAGATTTTCTGAAATTTGCCCAACGATGGTTGGTATGTTTGTGGCTATATCATTTACTGTTGTAGCTTCCCGATCCCTCATGAGCATATGAACATTTCTATGGGGGCAGTCCCTCAAAAGATGGGGTTCTCCACAGCCCAAAAATTTCAAGGGCTCCTTCATTCTGACTGTTCCCTCCTTTTTACTGTCTCCCTCTATTGGTTTAGATGCCACTTGAGACTGTGCAGTTTGACTTTCTTTGGGTTTTCCAAATCTTTTCCGCTGATGATCTCTGCCAAAATTCTTCAAATAGGCTGGTTTCTGTTTTCTCCCTTTGAATTCATTCTTACTTACCCAACTTTTTCCTGGGTCAGTTTTCCTTTGAACTGTTGGTAACATAATCTGGCTTTTCTAATAGCTTCGTCCATTGTTTTTGGGTTGTCAAACTCAATTTTCTCTTTGTATACAGCAGGCAAACATTTCAGAAACCTCTGTACTTTTGCCTTTTCTTCCCTTATGTAGGGTACATATTTCAGTAGATTGGTAAATTTAGTAACAAACTCATCGATAGTGAGTTGTCCCAATCTAAGCTCATGAAATTATTTTGCTTTGTCATCATAGTAACGCTCATTCAAGTAGCGATTCTTGAATTTAGCCTAGAAATCTTCCCAAGTGACCATATTTTCATCAATGGCATGCACCATTTTTGTCTCCTCCCACCACAAGGTAGCCTTACCTTGTAGCTGGTAGACAACTAATCTGGCCTTCAGATTGCATTCATATTCATAAACCTAGAAATACTTAATCATATTCAACAACTAGGCTTTAGCATCTTCCTCCTTCTCCCCATCATAGGAGGGAGGTTTGATTTTCCGGAATTCCCCTTGTAATTCCTTTTTCTGCTTATTCTGATGCCTAATAGCATCTTCCTCATCAAACTCATCAGTTTTCCTCTTTCCGGAACCTTCGCCTTCCTGGTTGTTCCGTGAAGTTAATTCCCTGATGAGCTTTTCCTGCTCTTCACTGGCTAATGACAATCTGTCATTCTGGATTTTTATCTCAGCCAATTCTTGTTGCAATTACCGCAACATAGCCATCATGGCCGCATTGGGATACGGCTCGCCTGAGATCTGCATAAATTCCACCACCTTCTTCCATTCTATCACCTCAACGTACACTACATAGCACGAGTCCGGTGAACGAGAAAAAAACAAAACCACAACAACAACAAAACTTTTGCTACTGCAATAAAATTACACAGTGAGTACACAACAATCGTGAGCACAAAGTCACCAACCTATTTTTATAACTTGGGCTCTGATACCATTTGTCACACCTCCAATTTCACCCAAAAAAAAAATTTCTTTGCGAGTGCAAGCTAGTGAGCCTAGGGTTATTATGACATCTCAATCCCATCACTATGAAATTTTACATTTCATCATGTTCAATAATGCCCTCTGTCACTATTTCTCGTTATATGTTATTTTGATTATAATTAGGGAGACGGTTTATACGAACCAAATCTTTACACAGGTCTCGTATAGCCACTCTCCCTTCATTTAATGGTCAGATATCCCGTTTAAGAAATTATTAACCTCCATCGTAAAACCCATATGAACTATAAGCATATGTTATATAAGTTTTGTGGTAAGGGTTGTTGCCCATGGCAATTGCAACCTTTCGAATAGCCATAGTCACGATGGTTACGTTATATATATATATATGGTGATAGCCTTATCATAAAATTCGAAAAGTATATTATGATGAATGGACTTTCCTATGCGCTTGGTTTGATATGACTACTCATCTGAGTACCTCAGATTTTAACACGATTTAAGATATATATTGTACTGGCCTTGGTTTTAAATTTGAACATAGCGCCCATTATTATTTCGGATTGGATTTCTATGGCCTCGTCATGGTGCAAATCTGATCCATGTTAGGCGTTGTGTTGGTTAACTAAGCGTTGCATTGTTTTATGCTTGTTTGTTAGCTTACGTGGTGAGTCCACGTAGCTGGCACAACTCAACCTGCGTGGTGATCGACACCCACGTCGATGCTTGCACCGGACATACAAAATTCAATTCTCATCAGCCTCCATAAATTTTGATATGACAGTATTAACTCTCCAGGCTGCCCTCGATCCGTGGCTTAACTGTTCAGATGCTGCCAAGTGGACGACGAAGATCGTTCTTCAGTTAGGGTTCATGTGGTTAACGAAGGCTTATATAATTTTAGAGTGTGGAGTTTAGTCAGTTTCCACGCTCCTCCTTCGCAGGTCTCCTCCGTGACTGAGCCATGCTACTTCTGCCGAGGGTTTCGACTCTCCGTTGGCAAGAGAAGATATGGCGCCTCTCGTTCCTCAATGCGCAAATAGGTAATTTCCCCCATGCACATCTTAATTTTATTGCAGAAGTGAATTTTTCATACTCAGGTTACAAAGGCCATACGCTTGTCGCTGAATATATATTTTTACTTTGAATAATCAATCAGGTGAATGCGTCTGGTTTGTTTTCGATGATCCAGGTCTCTGTTCAGCGCATGGTGTAATTGGTTGATAATTTCGGAGTTAACTTCAACCCTTCTCTGGTTATATTTAAAATTCGACTGATTGATACGATACCCCCTGCGTCGCCTCTCCTCAAGCGAACGCCTCCTGTTCCATGGAGCTGTATGAGGTATGTTAATTATTCTTGCCATTCCAGCATATAATTATTGGTTTCATCGTTTTATTCTGGAGGATAACTTATATTAATCCCTCTCCGTGGAATGGTCGAGGACAGGGCTCGACACGTCTGAGGGTTTACATTCCACAGGTGATAGTTTTAATACAAAGCTTATTTCAGTTGTGCGCTCATTTATCTACGATGGCGCAATGACTAACTGGCGTTTTGGGTCGTTTTTGTTTTCTACAGGAAAAATCCAAACGACTCCTGCTTACTTATGACAGTAGCGAATGAACCATTAAATCGTGTGAACTCTAACCCCGGTCTCCTTGCCCTCCAGGTCGGTATACATATGAGGTTACTTCTCCTCTCCTGCTGCGTTATATTGTGAGCGTCGAACAATGCTTCTCTTGTGATGTTACACAAGGTCGCATACAGAACGAGACTCACTCTCCGAGTCAGGCTTTTCGTTTTCTTCTTGTTAACGTTGTCATCCTTGGACGACGCTTGTCTAAATTCGTTCTGTTGAAATGGGGGTTGGGTCTTATGTTTCCCAGCCTAATAGGCTCAGGGTTTCTTTTGAAAATTTTGGACAATTATATACTTCCTATTGTCTTGGTCGATTTTAATATACTCTGCCACAGTGGTAACTATACAGGGACTGTATAAATAAAGCATATAATTTCATACCATGGCATTTGGCTTTGTTTAAGTTACTCGTCTTAACTTATTTTGTTTTCTGGAAATGCTACTGATATTCTAGTTTTATTAATTGCAGACATCAGAATGTACAGGTTGTTATATTTGATATTTGTCTATTCCTCTGATGTGCTTTGTTCACTCTTTTCCGTGTAGAGTCTATACTTTGGTATTTATAGTATAATTACAGTTGCCTCTGCTCCTGGTTACACTGAACTGGTTTTATGCCAGACTGTCTAGACATATGAACAACTTGCTGGACATTTATGAGACCATTCTTGTTTATCACTAGATGAATTCTATGTATGAAAGTCTATAATTTATAATTTCTCACATTTCAAAGGCATGCAAGCATAGTTCTATTCTCCAGTTTCTTCTCATTTTCTTGCAATTAGTTACAGCTCGTATCTACCTGTGAGTCTGATGGTAACTGGATTCTAATGAGCTGGTACTGGGATTTGAACTCTTTTCACCTTCCTCATAGTCAAGAGTATGTTGGTTAAATAAATGCTACTGGGTAAAATGTTGCAATTTATTTACTTCTTACTCCTATGCTTCTCAGCTTCTTACTCCATATTTCTGTACTCTATATATTCATTCTCAATATTATGATATTAGAATAGATCTATGAGATCATGGTCTGGTCCCTTCCCTATTTATTTGTGTGTGAATATCTACTATTTTCCTGTACTAGAGTAAGGGCTTATGGACTATCTTGTTGTCTAAGATAATTTGATTTCCTGCAAATATAATGAAGTGTTTGGAAATTTTGAACACAAGATCGGTATATTGATTCTCTCCTCTTGTTCTTTTCATAGGCAATTATAATTTATAACTAATATCTGCTATTGTTAGGGTACGATAGTAATTTCCATTTCTCTCTATGATATTTGAAATAAAAAATTAGGCTTGAAACGAGCGAGATTAAAAACAATTTCACAATGTTTCCTGAAAGAACAAGGTTTCCTCAGATTTAAACCAACCCTGGGTTTAAATATTCTATGGAATTCTACTTTACAGGATTTTCCTCTACAACTATACAGAGTGATCAGGTTACTTCCTGGTGATTTCATTCTGTTAAATGTAGACTAATAAAATGTAACCTCTTAGAGACAATTTTTGTTTTTATATGTAGAAATTCATAACATCATAAACAAGAAGACAATTTTTCTCAGAGACATACCACTCGTGCAGTAGACCAACCTCCCAACCTTAGAGTTCTTCTGTCTCCCAGAACTCACCCCTAGAGAAATTTGAATCACCTCCTATAGCGAGATTAACCTCTAATGCGTACAAGAACGGCTGTTACAAGCTATTGTTCCCCAAAAGCATGTTTCCCTGGTCGTCCGAGTCTCGGGATGCTTTTCTTCTGTTTCTGGGCCTCCCCATAGGGATTCTTTAAAAAGTACATTGTATGCTTTTCCTCAGCTTTTCCAACTTTTTACCTCTTCCCAACTACTTTCCTCATCATTGGGGAAATTCAGATTTTTCCTCAAAAATCTAATTTTAAAACTTACTATCTTCCAAGGATTTTTGGAAGATTGTGGGGAAATATTTTCCTCATCCATCCTCACAGATTTAGCAAGTGATCTCATCATCTCATTTTTGGTCAATTTGCACCACAATACTTTATTCATTTCCTCAATCAAATGTTTAATTACATTCACAAAATAATTATCCTTTGGGGTCCACTCCCCTTAGGATGTAAAGTTCAAGTATCTAACTTTAAAATGAAATCACATGAATTGGGGGTGTTACATGTAGTAATAGATGTCAACAATCTCTGATCAGTTATGTTATGTTTGCTTCTATATGTCGATGAAGTCTCTCTAATAATTATCTGTGTTTGACAGTACTGGTTGGGTTGAACTAGTTTTAGAATGAAATGTTGAATATTAACGATGCTGATATGTGATGATTTCTATGTGGTTCATAGATCTGTGATGGGTTCAATATGTGTTTTAGTGATTGTTTCAATAGTGTAGTGATTCATATTCAGGGTTTAGTCTTTTGATATCTGTACACAGGTCTTCTTAAGGAGAAATGTGTACATATATGGGTATAGTTATGAAAAATAGTGTTTATATTATGACATATGATTCTTCAGTGTTTGCAGTCACAGGATCTAGATTCTGTGATGTGGTGTGATATTCTGATGAATGGGAATGTAATGATATAAGTTTGTTTGGTTGTTTGAGAATTAGTTAGTTCAATTATTGATTTGGGGCTTCAGTTGGTTCAATGATTAATTCATTTGATACAATGTTCATTCATAATTGTTATTTGATATAGGGCTTAAATGATGGTAGTGGGTCGTGTATGAAAGAAACGTATCCTACATGTTTGATGCTTTGAGTTAGGTGGATCCAGTATGAAATATTATAAAATGTGGTCCACAAGGTTTTGTCGATTGGATCGTTTAGTGAAGAATTCGAAGTTTCCTTCTAGTCATATCTGGTAAATCTGATCAGGGGGTTGGAGCTCCCTTCCGATGGGTGCCAGTAAATGAGATCAGGGGGTTGGATCTCCCTTCTGGAGGGTGCTGGAGAACAATATAAGGTTCTAGCCTTCTGCAAGTGGGTTCTTGCATACTGGTATGAGTCTTCACCAGTACAAGACTGCAAATTTTTTTTCTTTATAATAAAAGAACAAGACATAGACAACAACAACCATGGTTTTCTCCCACATTGGGCTTCCACCTAAAATTCGTGGTTTTCATGTGTATTGATGTGATGCTTATGTGTGATGGTTTATTTTATTCTTAATTCTCATGGTTACTGTTTAATTAATGACTAATGAAGTACTCATGCAATGGTTCAATTTATAGAGATGATGAGTTAAATTAAGATATACTTAACTGGGTATACGCTACTTATCTTCATCACAGTGACATACATACGGTATTTAATTCATTCTAGTCGCATACAGAAATATGAATAAAAAACTGAAAGTTTTAAGTGATTTTTAAAACACTGTTTCACCCCATCAACCCCCCCTCCCCCCTCTCAGTATTTTTACCAAAAATTAGAATCAAATAAGGTCACTTCAGTTGAAGCTTCACCGCTTGGAGTGGATCAAGGATGATGGGAAAGAAGAAGATATCTCGAAGGAAGGATTCAAAAAATAGTGGTAGTGAGAGTGATATATTAGATGTAGTGACTATTACATATGTCAACAAATATTCAATTTTGGGAGAACCCCACTTTCTATTGATAAAGAATGAAGAAGAAAGTAACATTGAATTATCAGGTATAGGTTTTTGTTCTAACTGTGGTCCATTTCCTTTTCTATGCAATAACAATAGTGATGATGACAATGAAAAAACTTAACTTCCACTTATGGGTAAAAGCGAGAACTCTAAAGAGAGAGAAAATTCAAAAATAATTCCTTTGGAAGCACAAGATCGAGGCAAGTAAAAAAAAATGGACAATGCAGATTTGCCTATGCTAAACAAAGATAATTATCAATAATGGAAAAAAAGGATGAAGTCTAATATAATGAGCCTTGATATTTGGTATCTATTATGAATGGCTACACCAAAATTCCTCCATCAGACGAGGAAGTGAAAAATAACAGTATGGAATTGAGTGACATCATTAATATATATCACACCTGATTGAACATCAAATAGAGTTTTGAACTATACAGCTGCAAATCAAGTGTGGGATAAGCTACATGAAATTCATGAATAAAACCCAAAGGAAGGTTTCTCATTAGAAGACCTACTAGGTAATATTATCTCTAACAATGTGTCAAAAAATTAACATGATGACAAAACAACCTTTTTTATGTCAAATGGAGTTACTGATTCAAAAGAGGACAGGTTAGAAGAATTTTTTGATCATAGAAAAAAACCTTGATCTTGCTTTGCAAAATATTGTTAATCTTAAAAATAAGTTGCAGGCATATGTGAACAAGGATCATATTAAATAAGTAAATGTTGTCATGGAATCTAGATAATAATTGAATGTATTGAAGTTGATATCTTCTCTCCAAGAGAAGATCTTAAAAAATAAGATAAGAAGAATGAAGAACTACTTCAAGCATTTGAAGAAAAATAAAAATTAGTTGAAAGAAGAGATTCCAAAATTAAAGGAATAAGTGGAAGAAGAAAGAAATGTTGAGAAGGTATGAAGAAGCAATATCTAGAAAAGGAAAATCAATATCAAAGAATGGAGGTTCAGGTAAACATTATAAAAATTCATTAGAAGAGAAAGACAAACATTTGAGATTTCAAAATAGTACTAAGATTTTCGATAATATTATCAGTAATCAAAGGTCTCCCGCCATTAAATTTGGTCTTAGTTTTCACGAAATTATTGAAGGAGAATCTAGTTCCTGAGCTAATGTAAGGAATTTAAAGGGTAATGATGCAAAACATGAAATTCTCAATAAAGAGATAAGAAGTCAACCTGATCAACAACCAAGGAAAGAGAATTTTCAAATGAAATCATCTACCCCCAACTATGGAAGTGTTAATCGATTCTCTCTTCTGATCAATAATGTTGAATGCTTTATATGTCATAATTATGGACATGATGTAGCCGAATGTAGAAGTAGACTATTTCAAGTAAGGAATCATCTCACAAGAAGTACATAAGGTCCTAGGTACTCATGTTTCTTTAAGGGATATTGTTTTTCTTGCAACATGTTTGGTCACAAAGATATTTATTGCAACAGAAGGAACATGAACACAAAATATTATGATTCCTCTCCTCCCTTTTCCGGTCATATAAGATGTTATGCTTGTAAAACATTTGACATGTAGCAAAAGAATGTAGGAACAAATCAATGAATCACCAAATACAACATTGAAGGAAATCATATGATGTCAAAATACCTGCGAAATTTGGATCCACGAATATGTCTCATAATAAACATAAAGAACAGGAACATATATGATGTAGTCTTGCTCTCTTCTCATTTGAAAATGAAGATGAATGGTACATATACAATGGATTCTCTCATCACATGACTGGAGATAAGAGTAATATGGTGGCTCTAAGGAAAAACCAATATGGTAAGGTTATTTTTTCAAATAGTGATCTAGCAAAATTTCTTGAAAAAGGTAGGACCATAATTAATAAACATAGAAGAGTAGTTGATACTTTATTAATTCAAGGGCTAAAGCAAAATATTCTAAGTGTATGTCAGATAAAGGATAAATTAAATGTAAATATTTTTACATCAACCAAATGGATGGTTACAGATGAGGAATCTAGAAATTTCATAGTAAGAGGATATAAAAACCTAGACAAGTTGTACATGTTTAAATAACTGAATTCTCGCCAAAATGAGGAGGATTCACACACAAAATAATATAAAATGGTATATTTTGCAATACATTGTTCTTAAAAATACTTCTCACAGTGATTGAAAAAGTTATGTGAGGCACATGACCTCATGAGAGCATAATATGATTATCATGTCCTTAGGATCAGTGATGTATAATCGCAGGGGGGATAAATGCATATGTTATCTTGATGATGATTCTCATGGTTGTTTTATTATTCATGTTTCTTTTATTACTAACAGTGCATCTGAAGTAGTAATAGCGAACATAAAAATACAGTACATGCTCAGAGGGAAATGTGGTTATGAAAATTCAATAGTTTACATTCTGTACATGGATATTATGAAGGAAAAATCCATATATACACGAGTTATGATATAGAGAGTCATGCATGTTTCCCTATTATTAAGAAACCATAGGAAAAACTCACAAAAAGGCTATGATATCCTTCATACAATTATTATTTGGATTTGTTGTTCTGATGTTGATGGTAACAATTTGCGGATGCTAGTTATAAGTGGTATTGGATTGTGAAGGTTTATGAGTTGTTTCAATATGACATCGATGCCTTAATGGATTTATTGATTGATGAACATTCTTTGATGACGTGAATGATGGATGAGTTGATGTGATGAGACCTAAGAGTAAACAGTTGGCACAGGTTCAGGGGGGCATTTTATATGCTTCTTAAAGTGGATTGTTGGCATTATTATTTCTTTAGCATTGTTTATTGCATGATGGTGTTCATGATAAGTATACATAATTGATGATGCTATTGGAGACACATATGTTTTTGAAGTGTTGGATATATCTCTTAAGTTTCACTTAGTGAAGTTTATCCTACATAATACACTTGATGTAGAAGATATGCATGCTATTGTTGGCATTCATATGTTGTATTCATTATTTCATGGGTTCCTTATAGTGAAATTTTGGGTGATAAACATATTTTGCTTGAAGATATGCATATAAGATAGTCAATGATGTTTTTGATCAGATTTGTGACAATAGATGAATCTCTTGTTGATGCATTTATATGGTCCATATGGTACATTGCTTAAGGGTTGCTTCTCTCATTATATAAGATCTTGTTGATATTGTTAATATGACATCAAGGAGATGGGATAATAATTTAAAAACCCGTATTTACAATATACAAATAATTAATCAGATTATATAATTATCAATCAACGCACAACTATTCAAATAATTAGCACATAATTTCGAAAAAATAGTAGAAAATAGGACTTACCTGTAGCGACGATATTCCCTACTTTTCATTTTGGAGTTGAACACTATTTGAATCCTGCTAACTGCAAAAAATGTTTTGGGATTAATCTCAACCCAACCGTAGGCTCAGTTGCACGTAATCTTTCTACAAATGGGCACCCTCGAGCCCTCAATCAACACACTACTCCCAGGGAATCCTTTGTCTCACAAAAAATTTCTCCCAAGAGAATGGATGAAGGAATGATGAATCTCATCTTCCTGACATCTATAAATAGAACAACCAATGGAAAGGGTTCACATGCACACATTCCATGTGTCAACATGCAACCTTTATTCATTTAGTTTAAGTTTTACTTAACTTAATATTTCTCTTAATTTAACTCTTACTTATTTTATTCCTTTTTACTTTTTGTTAACTTTAGTTATGTTTACTATTTTTATAGTTCTCTTGATTTAACTCTTTATTATTTTATTTTACTTTTTGTTAGCTTTCCTTATTTTTACTATTTTTATAGTTTAATTTTATATATATTTATTTAGAACTTCAGTATTATTATTTATTATTTTATTATTATTATATTCTATTAATTATTTATTATTTATTTACTATTATTACCTTTTCTTTAATTTTTACTATTTATTTACCATTATTATATTATATTTATTGTTTATAATTTATTATATTATTTTATCTATTATTATTATCATTTTTATTATTATTAGGGGAACTTAGCACCAAATTTAAGTTGAATCATTTAACATTTTATTTATTTAGTTATTTATTAGTTAAATTTTTCCCTACACCCTCTACTGAACTAGCGTAACTAGCTGGCATCGAATGTTTCCACAACACCAGGAAAATCACAAGGAACTTTTCCAACTTTCAGCACCAAGTATAATCCTCATCGGTCTGTACCATAGACCAATGTTGTCCATGAGGCTCGCGCCTGACTCAGACCTGATCTTCCCCAAGGTAGGCACCCGACATAGTACTCCATGTAGTAGGACTCCAGGCATCTCGAAAGGTTGACCCACTCGCTCCACACTGACTATGGTTCAAAGCCCCACACATCGAAGTCCTTACACCCCCACCATAATTCAACATCCCAATCTAATATCACACACTTGGCCTACAATATGAGGAAATTGGCCTCCTCAAGATGGTCCCATATCCCCTCAAGGGCTATCCCTCAAGAGCTACACAAGACAAAGGAACCACTGTCTTATGTAGAGTTGATTGTGTATGTCGTCATCCCATACGGTGTTACATATTCTACCTCAAAGGTATGGACTCCCTAGAGATCATCACATAACGAACCCTCTAGGCCCAGTTGTGGATTTCTCGTCAATCACCATATCTCAACATGCAACTAAAGCATTACGTATAACTTTATAGTATCGTAGCAAATAATCCACATGCCAAGTCTTGCATGTCATCATGTTAACATAACATCATTGTTAATCACAACATTTTGAATAATAATGAACTGCATTCTCATGCATGTCATTAAATATGCATTCAATTGTCATGTGCTTTAGATCATGAAATACCATCATAAGTTATAACATAAAGATATCTATATTCAAGATATATCATAACATCCCATAATATTTGGAACCATGTGGAAATACAACATCATATAATAACATCATAAATATGAGAATCGTTTCAGTACATCTCAAATATAGATCAATAATACACCATAAGAATTATTATAATGATTCATAAGAAAAATGAATTTTATTTCTTTGTACAAACAATGAATACCACATGTGAACTAAAATTATTCAACATACATCTAGGAGATATGTTATCTCATCAATACTTTAGTGTCATGTTTTCTTCAAGATACCAACATCATTATAAGTTATTTCACCCCAACTATTTCCTAAATAAAAAATATTTCATGGTGTTCTAGGATATATTAATACGTAGTGATTTATATATTCATTGTCACACTCTCATTCACTTTCCTTAAGGATATATCCAATAGTCATTTATGTTCCTCTCTCATTCAAAGTTGTTTATAGTTACATAAGTTATCACAATTATATAATTTAAACTTCATTATTTTTCTCCTCCTCAGATAATTTTTGTCACGTATATATGGTAATATTGGAGATCACACAAGTAGAAACTTCCCTACACTTCTTAGAATCACTCTCTTTATACCTTTTTTTCCTCTTCTTACTCTATTCATAGGTTAAGAAATCCTTCAAGAAGTGTTGTATACTATATTAAGTAGGCTACTTTTATTTTGAATTCATTGACGTGTATTTTCAGTAAATTGTACTACTCATCTCAATTATGATTTCTCCACAGCTTCCTCGAATAACTAGTGTCTCTTTGCTTCCACTAATTTCATATATGTAATGGAATATTTTCAATGTCAATGGAAATCCTCTAATTTTATTATAGATACATTTTTATTTTTCACATATACTCAGTAACACATATTTACAACATAAACCCATTTTTCTATTACTTAATTATCTATGTTATAACGTTATAATGAGCGTAGTGTTCCGAAATATTTAAAGGTAGATGCCTTCAAGACCACGGAACATGCCAAACAAAATTAAAATATTTCCCAAAGGCGCCTCCTTTTAATTATTCCTTTTTAATTTTTGTTAACTTTCCTTATTTTTACTATTTTTATAGTTTACGTTTATATATATATCTATTTGGAACTCTAGTTTATTATTTTCTATTTTATTTATTTCTTATTACTATATTATCTTAATTATTTATTATTTATTTACCATTATTAACATTTCTTTATTCTTTATTATTTATTTACTATTATTATCTTTTATTTTTTATTTTGCTATTTATTTACCATCATTATGTGTTCTTTATGGTTTATTATTTATTTAATTCTATTTTAATATTATATTATTTATTTATTATTATTATTTTAATTATTATTGGGGGACATTACATGCTCCCCCTCTCTAAAGAACTTCGTCCCGAAGTTAATTTGAATCATTTAACATTTTATTTATTTAGTTACTTATTACTTGATGTTTTCCCTACACCCTCTGTTGAACTAGTATAATGAGCACGCATCAAAAGTTTCCACAACGCCGAGGAAATCCCTAGGAATATCTATCCATTTTCCCACTTTCAGAACCAGGCATAAGCCTCATTAGTCTATAGCATAGCCAAAGGATGGCACCAACGCTCGCGCTCGACTTAGACATCATATGCCCCAAGGCAGGCACCTAGATCAGTACTCCATGCAGTATTACTCCAGAAATTTCGAAAAAATTACCCACTACCTCCACACCCACTAAGGTGCACAACCCCAGGCATCGAAGTCCTTACACCCCCACTGGACTTCAACATCTCAATCCAATATAAGACACTCAACCTCCTCAAGATGGCCCCATATCTCCTCAAGAGCTATCCATCAAGAGTTATACAAGAGAAAGGAACCACTAGCATATTTAGTGTTGATTGAGTGTGTCCCAAACCCATATGGCGTTACATATTATCCCTCATAGGTATGGGCTCCCATGATATTATCAAATAAATCGTCTCCCTAGACCCATTTTTGGATTTCCTATCAATCACCACATCTCAAAATGCAATCAATGAATTAGTTATATTGATAATATCATAAAAATAATCCACATGTAAATTATTGCATGTCATCATGAAACATAACATCATTTTTATCACAACATTCTGAATATTAAAAACTGCATGTTCTTGCATGTCGTAAAATTTGCATGCGCCTAACTCATAAATTACCCTCATAAGTTATAACATCAACATCTATATATCAAAGATATATCATGGCATCACATAATAAATGAACACAACGTCAATATACCTCATATCATAATGTGATGAGCATACAACAAATTAAATAAATAAGAACCACATGTGCATCATTATCCTCTCATCATAATTGTGTCCAATTACCACATACCATCACACGATGAAACATCCTCACAACATTATACTTCAACATTTACATTTTAAAATAAAAAATATTTGAAACCATAACCTCATAAATAGTACCATAATGTATGAATAAAATTTATCTATCTTATTACTAATTTAAATTTCAGAACATAAATAATATTAATTAATAAGTAAACACAAAAATGAATTATTGAATTATAAATTCTCTCACTAAATTCTAATTTAAAGCCAACTTTAAAACACAACCATAAGTTATTAATAGACAGTAACCACTAATTTTGTAATACTCTAAATATTTTCAAAACTAATAAGAATTAAAACAAATATTTATAAGAATTCATTAATACTTGTATAAATAATACACAAACACTTGTATGTATCTGTACCTGAATGATTTAAAAGTAATATTACATAGTATTATTAAGGGATTTAAAACTTTAAATGAATTAAGAATTTTTAATTTTGAAGGTTTGTGTTTGGCATAAAATATTTCACATAGGTTTACAAAATTGTGTGGACCATTTCACACCAGCTCACTACTTTGCGTAGCTCAGACGATGGCCAAAGATAATATAAGCTTGGATGAGTTTCACTTTTGTAGTTCGCTTTCACACCGTCATTGTATTTTCAACATATATCTTAAAATATGTACCTATTTTCCATGAAATGTTTACGGTAGATGCATGGGGGTGAGGGGAATAATCTCACTTAATTTCAGGTCAAAATGCTTCTCGGTTTTCCAGAAACAAACCATTGTCACCTACAGCCCCCTCTTATTATTATTATTAGGGGACATTACATACTCCCTGTTTTTAAGGAACTTAGCACCGAAGTTAAGTTGAATCATTTAACATTTTATTTATTTAGTTATTTATTACTTCACGTTTTCCCTACGCCATCTACTGAACTAGCATAACTAGTTGGCATCAAAAGTTTCCACAACACCCATAAAATCCCAAAGAATATTTGTCATTTTTCCAACTATTGGAACCAGGCAAAATCCTAATAGGTTTGTACCATAGCCCAACGCTGACCACGAGACTCGCGCCCAAGTCATACTTGATCTTCCTCAAGGCAGACACCCAACTTAGTACTCCATGTAGTAGTACTCCAGGCATATCGAAAGGCTAACCGACTCCCTCCACACTCACTAAGTTTCAAAGCCCTAGACATCAAATTTGTTACACCCCCACTAGAATTCGGCATCCCAATCTAATATGAGGAACTTGGCCTCGTCGAGATGGTCCCATATCACCTAGAGAGCTATCCATCAAGATCTATACAAGACAAAGGAAACACTTTCATATTTAGTTTTGATTGAGTATGTCGCCATCCCATATGGCATTACACATTCTCCCTCGTAGGTATGGACTCCCTAAAGATCATCAAATAACTGTCCCTCTAGGCCCATTTATGGATTTCCCGTCAATCACCACATCTCAACATGCAACTAATGCATTAGGTATATGATTATAGTATCATAGAAAATAATCCACATGCCAAGTCTTGCATGTCATCATGCTAAAATAACATCATGGTTAATCACAACATTCTGAATAATAATGAACTGCATTCTCATCCATGCCATCAAATATGCATTCAATTGTCACATGCGTTAGATCATGAAATACCATCACACATTATAACATCAACATATCTATATTGAATATATATCATAACATCCCATAATAGTTGGAACCATATGGCCATTTAACATCATATCATAACATCACAAATATGAGAATCGTTTCAATACATCTCAAATATAGATCAATAATACACCATAATCATTCTTATAATGATTCATAAGAAAAATCAATTTTATTTGTTTGTACAAACAACGAATACCAACTATGAGCTAAAATTATTCAACATCCATCTAGGATCTATGCTATCTCATCGATACTTTAGTGTGATGTTTTCATCAAGATTCCAACATCATTATAGGTTATTTCACCCCCAATATTTCCAAATAAAAAATATTTCATCATGTTATAGGATAAACTACTACTTAATGATTTAAATATTCATTATGACACTCTCATTCACTTTCCTTAAGGATCTACCCAATACTCCTTTATGTTCCTCTCTCCTTCCAAGTTATTTAAATTTACATAAGTTATCACCATTATATAATTTCAACTTCATTCTCTTTTTTTCCTCCTCCTTAGATAAGTTTATCAATATATATGATAACATTGGAGATCACACATAGAAACTTCCCTTCATTTAAGAATCACTCTCTTTATACTTTTTTTTCCTCTTATTACTCTACTCGTAGGTTAACCAATCCTTCGAGAAGTCTTGTATACTATATTAAGGTATGCTACTCTTATTTTGACTTCATTGACGTGTATTTTCAGTAAATTGTACTACTCATCTCAATTATGATTTCTCCACATCTTTCCCGAATAAATAGTGTCTCTTTTCTTCCACTAATCGCATATATCTAATGGCCTCTTTTCAATGTCATTTTTAATCCTCTAATTTTTTTATAGATACTTATTGATTTTCCAAAGATACTCAGTAACACATATTTACAACATAAAGCCATTTTTCTATTACTTAATTATCTATGTTATAATGTTATAATGAGCATAGTGTTATGAAATATTTAAAGGCGGACGCCTATGGGGCCACAGAATAAGCCAAAAAAAACTAAAGTCTTACCCAAAGGCATCCGCCTTTAGTTATTCCTTTTTAGTTTTTGTTAGCTTTACTTATTTTTACTATTTTTATAGTTTATGTTTATATATATTTATTTAGAAATCTAGTTTATTATTTTCTATTTTATCTCTTTCTTATTATTATATTCTCTTCATTATTTATTATTTATTTACCATTATTTTCATTTCATTATTATTTATTATTTATTTACTATTATTATATTTTCTTTATTTTTTACTATTTATTTACCATTATTATGTTTTTTTAATTGTTTATTATTTATCTACTTCTATTTTAATATTATATTATATTATATTTTTTATTTTTATTTTTATTTTTATTGGGGGACATTACATGCTCCCCCTATTTAAGGAACATCGTCACAAAGATAATTTGAATCATTTAAATTTTTATTTATTTAGTTTTGTATTACTTCACGTTTTCCCTAAACCCTCTGTTGAACTAGTATAACTAACACGCATCGAAATTTTCCACAATGTCTGAGAAATCCCTAGGAATATTTGTGCTTTTTCCCACTTTCAGAACCAGGCATAAGCCTCATCAGTCTATACCATAGCCAAAGGCTGACGCCAAGGATGGCACCCGACTCAGACCTCATCTACCCCAAGGAAGGCACCCGGATCAATACTCCATGCAGTAGTACTCTAGATGTCTCGAAAGACTGAACCACTCACTCCACACCCACTAAGGTGCAAAACCCCAGGCATTGAAGTCCTTACACCCCCACTAGACTTCAAAATTATAATCCAATATTAGACACTCAACCTCCTCAAGATGGCAACATAACACCTCAAGAGCTATCCATCAAGAGTTACACAAGGGAAAGGAACCACTGACATATGTATTTTTGATTGAGTGTGTCCCCAACCCATATGGAATTACATATTATCCCTCATAGGTATGGGCTCCCATGATATTATCAAATAAATCATCCCTCTCGACCCATTTCTGGATTTCCAGTCAATCACCACATCTCAACATGTAATCAATGAATTAGTTGTATTGATATTATCATAAAAATAATTGACATGTCAATTCTTGCATGTCATCATGAAACATAACATCATGTTTATCACAACATTCTGAATATTAAAAACTACATTTTCTTGCATGTCGTAAAATTTTCATGCGACTAACTCATACATTGCCCTCACAGCTTATAACATAAACATCTCTATATAAAAGATATATCATGACATCACATAATAAATGAAGCACATGTCAATATACGTCATATCATTACGTCATGAGCATACAAAAAAATAAATAAATAAGAATCACATGTGCATCGTTATCCTCTCATAGGAACTGTGTCCAATTACCACATACCATCACACCATGAAACATCCTCACAACATTATACTTCAACATTTACATGTTGAAATAAAAAATATTTGAAACCATAACCTCATACATAGTACCATAGTGTATGAAACAAAAATGTATATTTTATTCCCGATTTAAATTTCAAAACATGAATAAAATTAATTAATAAATAAACACAATAATGAACTATTGACTTATGAATTCTATCACTAAATTCTAATTCAGAACTAACTTTAAAACACAACCATAAGTTATTAATAACCACTAATTTTGTAATACTCCAAATATTTTCAAAACTAATAAGAACTAAAACAAACATTTATAATAATTCATTAATACATATATAAATAATACACAAACACTTGTATGTATCTCTACCTGAATGATTTAAAAGTAATATTAATAGTATTATTAAGGGATTTAAAATTTTAAATGAATTAAGAATTTTTAATTTTGAAGGTTTGTGTTTGTCCTAAAATATTTTTCACAGGTTTAAAACATTTTTTTTACTATTTCACACTAGCTCGCTTCTTTGAGTAGTTCATAGGATGGCCAAGTATAGTATAAGCTTGGAGGGTTGCACTTCTGTGGTGAAATTTCACACCGTCATCGTATTTTCACGATATCTCTTAAAATATGTACCTATTTTCTAGGAAATGTTTATAGTAGATGCATGGGTGTGAGACAAATAAGCTCACTTAATTTCAAGTCAAAATTCTTCTCGGTTTTGTAGAAATAATCCACTGTCACCTACAACCCCCTGTTATTATTATTATTAGGGGACATTACATACTCCTTGTATTTAAGGAACTTAGCACCAAATTTAAGTTGAATCATTTAACATTTTATTTATCTAGCTATTTATTACTTCAATTTTTCACTACACCCTCTACTGAACTAGCATAACCAGTTGGCATCGAAAGTTTCCACAACACCTAGAAAATACCAAAGAATCTTTATCATTTTTCCAACTTTTGGAACTAGAAATAATCCTAATTGGTCTATATCGTATCCCAACGCTGACCTCGAGGCTCTAGCAAATCTCAAACCTTATCTTCCCCAAGGAAAACACCAGGCTCAGTAATCCATGTAGTAGTACTCCAAGCATCTCGAAAGGCTAACTCAATCCCTCCACACTCACTAAGGTTCAAATCCCCAGATATCGAAGTCCTCACACCCCCACTGTAATTCGGCTTCCCAATCTAAAATTAGGCATTTGGCATACACTATGAGGAACTTGGCCTCCTCAAGATGGTCCCATATCACCTCAAGAGCTATACAAGAAAAAGGAACCGCTTGCATATTTAGTGTTGATTGAGTATGTCGCCATCCCATATGGCGTTACATATTATCCCTTGCAGGTATGGACTCCTTAGAGACCATCAAATTACCGACCTTCTAGGCATATTTTTGGATTTAACATCAATCACCACATCTCAACATCCAACTAGTGCATTAGGTATAAGATTATAGTATCATAGAAAATAATACACATGCCAAGTCTTCCATGTAATCATGCTAACATAACATCATTGTTAATCACAACATTCTGAATAATAATGAACTGGATTCTCATGCACACCATAAAATATGCATTCAATTGTGACATGCTTTAGATCATGAAATACCATCATAATTTATAACATCAACATATCTATTTTTAAGATATATCATATCATCCCATAATAGTTGGAATCATATGGAAATATAACATCATATCATAATATCATAAATATGAGAATCATTTCAATACATCTCAAATATAGATCAATAATACACCATAAGCATTATTATAATGATTCATAAGAAAAATCTCTTTTATTTGTATGTACAAACAATGAATACCAACTGTGAACTAAAATTATTCAACATCCATCTAGGATATATGCTATCTCATTGATACTTTAGTGTCATGTTTTCATCAATATACAAACATCATTATAAGCTATTTCACCCCCACTATTTCCTAAATAAAAAATATTTCATCATGTTCTAGGATAAATTACTACTTAGTGATTTAAATATTCATTGTGACACTCTCATTCACATTCCTTAAGGATCTATCCAATACTCCTTTATGTTCCTCTCTCCTTCCAAGTTATTTATAGTTACATAAGTTATTACTTGAATTGCAACTTCATTATTTTTCTTCTCCTCCTTAGATAAGTTTATCAAATATATATGATAACATTGGAGATCACACTTAGAAACTTCCCTTCATTTCTTATATATCACTCTCTTTATACTTTTTTTTCGTCTTCATACTCTAGTCATAGGTTAACCTGTTCTTCGAGAAGTGTTGTATAATATATTAAGGTATGCTACTTTTATTTTGACTTCATTGACGTGTATTTTGAGTAAATATTACTACTCATCTCAATTTTGATTTCTCCAAATCTTCCCCATATAACTAGTGTCTTCTTGCTTCCACTAATTTCATATATCTAATGGCCTCTTTTCAATGTCAATGGAAATACTCTAAGTTTATTATAGATACTTATTGATTTTCCACATATACTCAGTAACACATGTTTACAACATAAACCCATTTTTATATTTCTTAATTATCTATGTTATAATGTTATAATGAGCATAGTGTTATGAAATATTTAAAGGTGGATGCCTTCGCACCCATGGAACAAGCTTAAAAAAATTAAAGTCTTTCCCAAAGGCATCAAACTTTAATTATTCCTTTTTACTTTTTGTTAACTTTACTTATTTTTACTATTTTTATAGTTTACGTCTATATATATTTATTTAGAACTCTAGTTTATTATTCGCTATTTTATTTATTTCTTATTATTATTTTCTCTTAATTATTTATTATTTATTTACCATTATTATCATTTCATTATTATTTATTATTTATTTACTATTATTGTCTTTTCTTTATTTTTTACTATTTATTTACCATTATTATGTTTTCTTGATTTTTTTATTATAGATTTACTTATATTTTAATATTATATTATATTATATTATTTATTATTATTTTTATTGTTATTGGGGGACACTACATTCTCCCCGTCTTTAAGAAACTTTGTTCCAAAGTTAATTTGAATCATTAAAATTTTTATTTATTTAGTTATTTATTACTTCACGTTTGCCCTACACCGTCTGCTAAACTAGTATAACCAGTATGCATCGAGAGTTTCCACAATGCCTGAGAAATACCAAGGAATATTTGTTCTTTTTCCCACTTTTAGAACCAGGCATAAGCCTCATTAGTCTATACCATAGCCAAAGGCTAGCGCCAAGGTTCATGCTTAGCTCAGACCTCATCTACCCCAAGCTAGGAACCGAGACTAGTAATCCATGCAATAGTACTCCAGATGTCTCGAAAGACTGGCCCACTTGGTCCACACCCACTAAGGTGCACAACCCTAGGCATCGAAGTCCTTACACCCACACCGAACATCAACATCCCAATCCAATATAAGACACTCAGCCTTCTCAAGATGGCCCCATAGCCCCTCAAGGTATATCCATCAATAGTTATAAAAGAGGAAGGAACCACTAGCATATGTAGTGTTGATTAAGTGTGTCCCAAACCCATATGGTGTTACATATTATCCCTCATAGGTATGGGACCCCATGAGATTATCAAATAAATCGTCCCTCGGCCCATTTCTGGATTTCCAGTATATCAACATATCTTAACATGTAATCAATGAATTAGTTGTATTGATAATATCATAAAAATAATCGACATGTCAATTCTTGCATGTCATCATGAAACATGACATCATTTTTATCACAAAATTATGGAATAATAATGACCTGCATTCTCATGCATGTCATAAAATATTAATTTAATTTTCACATGCTTTAGATCATGAAATACCATCATAAGTTATAACATCAAGATATCTATATTCAGGATATATCATAACATCTCATAATAGTTGGAACCATATGGCAATATAACATCATAAATATGACAATCGTTTCAATACATCTCAAATATAGATGAATAATACACCATAAGTATTCTTATAATGATTGATAGTAAAAATCAATTGGATTTGTTTGTACAAAGAATGAATAATAACTGTGAACTAAAATTATTCAACATCCATCTAGGATCTATGCTATCTCATCGATACTTTAGTGTCACGTTTTCATCAACATACCAACATCATTATAAGTTATTTCACCCCCACTATTTACTAAAAAGGAAATATTTCATCATGTTCTAGCATAAATTACTACTTAGTGGTTTAAATATTCATTGTGACACTCTCATTCACTTTCCTTAAGGATCTATCCAATACTCCTTTATGTTGCTCTTTCCTTACAAGTTATTTATAGTTACATAAGTATCACCATTATAGAATTGCAACTTCATTTTTTTTCTCCTCCTCCTTAGATAAGTTTATCAAATATATATGATAACATTGGAGATCACACTTAGAAACTTCCCTTCATTTCTTAGAATCACTCTCTTTATACATATTTTTTCCTCTTCTTACTCTAGTTATAGGTTAGCCTGTCCTTCGAGAAGTGTTGTATACTATATTAAGGTATGAAATTTGTATTTTAAATTCATTGATGTGTATTTTTAGTAAATAGTACTACTCATCTCAATGATGATTTCTCCACATCTTCCCCGAATAACTACTGTCTCTTTGCTTCCACTGATTGCATATATCCAATGTCCTCTTCTAAATTTCAATGGAAATCCTCTAAGTTTATCATAGAGATATATTGATTTTCCACATATACTCAGTAACACATATTTACAACATAAAGCCTTTTTTCTATTACGTAATTATCTATGTTATAATGTTATAATGAGCATAGTGTTATGAAATATTTAAAGGTGGACGCCTCCGGGCCCATGGAACAAGGCAAAAAAAATTAAAGTACTTCTCAAAGGGCATCTGCCTTTAACTATTCCTTTTCACTTTTTTTTTAACTTTACTTATTTTTACTATTTTTATAATTTACGTTTATATATATTTATTTAGAACTCTAGTTTATCATTTGCTATTTTTTTAATTTCTTATTATTATATTCTCTTCATTATTTATTATTTATTTACCATTATTATCATTTCATTATTATTTATTATTTATTTACTATTATTATATTTGCTTTATTTTTTACTATTTATTTACCATTATTATGTTTTCTTAATTGTTTATTATTTATTTACTTCTATTTTAATATTATATTAGATTATATTATTTATTATTATTTGGGAAATTACATGCTCCCCCTCTTTAACGAACTTCGTCCCAAAGTTAATTTGAATCATTTAACTTTTTATTTATATAGTAATTTATTACTTCACGTTTTCCCTACACCCTTTTCTGAACTAGTACAACCAGCACTCATCGAAAGTTTCCACAACGCTCGAGAAATCCCAAGGAATATTTGTGCTTTTTCCCACTTTCATAACCAATCGTAAGCCTCATGAGTCTCTACCATAGCAAAAGGTTGGCACCATGGCTCACTTCTGGCTCAAACCTCATCTGCTCCAAGGCAGGCACCCGGATCAGTACTCCATGTAGTAGTACTCCAGACGTCTCAAAAGACTGGCCCAATCCCTCCACACCCACTAAGGTCCACAACCCCACATCGAAGTCCTTACACCCCCATCGAACGTTAGCATTCCAATCGAATATTAGACACTCAACCTCCTCAAGATGGCCCGATATCCCCTCAACAACTATCCTTCAAACGTTATACAAAAGAAAGGAACCACTCACATATCTAGTCTTGATTAAGTGTTTCCCCAACCCATATGGCATTACATATTATCCCTCGCAGTATGGGCTCCCACGAGATTATCAAATAAATCATCCCTCTCAGCCCATTTATGAATTTCCAGTCAATCACCACATCTCAACATGCAATCAATGAATTATTTATATTGATAATATTATAAAAAATAATCCACATATCAATTCTTGCATGTCATCATGAAACATAACATCATTTTTATCACAACATTCTGGATAGTAAAAAATACATGTTCTTGCATGTCGTAAAATTTGCATGCAACTAACTCATAAATTACCCTTATAAGTTATAACATAAACATCTCTATATAAAATATATATCATGACATCACATAATAAATGAACCACATTTCAATATACGTCATATCATAACATCATGAGCGTACAACAAAATAAATAAATAAGAACCACATGTGCATCATTATCCTCTCATCGAAATTGTGTCCAATTACCACATACCATCGCACCATGAAACATCCTCACAACATTATACTTCAACATTCACATGTTGACATAAAAAACATTTGAAACCATAACCTCATACATAGTACCATAGTGTATGAATAAAATTTATCTATTTTATTACCGACTTACATTTCAAAACATAAATAAAATTAATTAATAAATAAAGAAAATAATGAACTATTGACTTATAAAATATATCACTAAATTCTAATTCAAAACCAACTTTAAAACACAACCATAAGTTATTAATAACCACTAATATTGTAATACTCTAAATATTTTCAAAACTAATAAGAATTAAAACAAATATTTATAATCCCGGATGTGGATGAATATTGAAGGTGGGCATACGGTGAGCTCAGTGTGTGACACATGGCTCAACCACATGGTCATGCACGAGATCAAGCTGTAGGCATTAAAATTTTCCAACTTCTCTCAACAAGGCTTCATTAATTCACTTTTCGGTCGATGCAACGACAACCCTTTAAAAATTCCTCCATGCTGCAACATTCCTCCATCACCTTCAAGCTGCATCTACCGCTTTGTGGTCTCAGATCTGAGCTCTTGAATGCCCACAGGGAGGTGATGCAACTTCTATTGTTGTATTGTTCTCGCCCCCGGCCACCATGTCTCCCATAGCTTCCACTGCAGCCTTAATTTTGATTTAGAGCTTTCGGCTCCTCAGACATTTGTTCCTTCGGCTCTGCTCTCTAAGCCCATCACCATCGCCTCCAACAACTCCATTATGCCCATGCACCACTGGATGCGCTGCCGCCGAGGCAGTGGGCGTGGATGGGCATCTTGACCTTTTCTTTCCAACCACTCTGAGTCTTCTTCTCTGTCTCTTGAGGATTCCTATGGCTGCTATCCTACAACTCGTAGTGGCAGAGGCCAAGATCTGGCTTCGAGGTGGTCTTTCTCTTTAACTCTTGTTCGCACTTCGGGGTTGCGCCACCCCACCAGTCACTCCTCCCTGCCTTTGCCAAATTTGGAGATGTTGCCCTCTCCATCCACCGCGCACTCTACAGAATTCCACTACAACTACACCTTGGACCGCCCTTGTATCACAGCCACCATCTCCATCAGCTTCAAGGAGGAAGCTTCCCTTGTTGATAGCCTTTGCCCCAAGAAAATGCTCAGAAAATTCAAAATTGGCTTAGTTCCTCAACCGCATTTGTGAAATTCCGGTGTTCTCCCTGTCATTCATGGCACTCCCTCTTCCAACAACAAAGGCAAGGGTAGCAGCGGTAGTGGCAACAGTGGCAACGACAACAACAATAGGGATTGGTCTGGAGGTGATGGTTGCAAGGCCAGTGCACGCACCTCCCTTACTCCTGAACATGCCACACCTCAAAATAAGATTTTTGATGACTCCTCCGAGTAGTACAAGTGCCTGATTTTGGAGGAGCCACTTCCCCCCGCACAATGACACCTAGCTTCTACAGGTTTCTTTTTAGTTCGGGTCTCTTTTTCTGGATTAGTATGTCTCTCTTAGTTATTTTCGTAATTCAGTACTATTTTTTGTATGAAGTTGGTTTCCTCGTTGTGGGCAGCTGTAGTAAGACTGGTTTGAATGGTTTCCCCTTCCGGGGCAGTCACTATTTTGTTCTTTTGACTTATAATGCCTCTGGAATTGGCTAGTCCAGAAATTCCAGAGGCCAGACACTCCATGTACCATATGTTATATTAATAGAATTTATACTTAGGAAAAAAAAACAAATATTTATAAGAAATCATTAATACCAATATAAATAATACACAAACAATTGTATTTTTCTCTACCTGACTGCTTTAAAAGTAATATTACATAGGTTTATTAAGGGATTTAAAATCTTAAATGAATTGAGTATTTTGAATTTTGAATGTTTATGTTTGGCCTAAAATATTTCTCACATGTTTTCAATGTTGTATGGACCATTTCGCACCAGATAAGTGCTTTCAGTAGCTATAGGATGGCCATAGATAGTATAATCTTGGAGGGTTGCACTTATGTGTTCCAATTTCACACAGTGATCGTATTTTCACCATATCTCTTAAAATATCTACCTATTTTCCATGAAATTTCTACAGTAGATGCATGCGGGTGAGATGAATAAGCTCACTTAATTTCTAGTCAAGATGCTTCTCATTTTTCCAGAAACAAACCACTGTCACCTACAACACCCTCTTATTATTATTATTAGGGGACATTACATACTCCCCCTCTTTAAGAAACTTAGCGCCGAAGATAATTTGAATCATTTAACATTTTATTTATTTAGTTATTTATTGCTTCACATTTTCCCTGCACCCTCTATTGAACTAACATAAATAGATGACATCATAAGTTTCAACAACACCCAACAAATCCCAAGGAATATTTTTCATCTTTCCAATTTTTGGAAAGAGGCATAATCCTCATCGGTCTATACCATATCCCAATGCTAGCCCTGAGGCTCGTGCCCAACTTAGACCTAATCTACCACAAGGCAGGCACCCGACTCAGTACTTGATGTAGTAGTATTCCAGGCATCTTGAAAGGCTAACCCAATCCCTCCACACTCACTAAGGTTCGAATACCCAGACATTGAAGTCCTTACGCCCCCACCACAATTCAACATCCCAATCTGATAGCACTCACTTGGCCTCCTCAATATGGTCACATAGCCCCTCAAGAGCTATCCATCAAGAGCTATACAAGACAAAGGAACCACTCACATATGTAGCATTGATTGAGTATGTCTCCATCCCATATGGTGTTACATATTCTCCCTCATAGGTATGGACTCCTAAAGATCATCAAATAACCGACCCTCTAGCAACATTTATGGATTTTTCGTCAATCACCACATCTCAACATGCAACTAATGCATTAGGTATAACATTATAGTATCATAGAAAATAATCCACATGCCAAGTCTTGCTTGTCATCATGTTAAAATAACATTATTGTTAATCACAACATTTTGAATAATAATGAACTGCATTCTCATGCATGTCATAAAATTTGCATTCAATTGTCATATGCTTTAGATCATGAAATACCATCATAAGTTATAACATCAACATATCTATATTCAATATATATCATAACATCCCATAATAGCTGGAACCATATGGAAATATAACATCATAAATATGAGAATTGTTTCAATACATCTCAAATATAGATCAATAATACAGCATAAGAATTCTTATAATGATCCATAAGAAAAATCAATTCTATTTGTTTGTACAAACAATGAATACCAACTGTGAACTAAAATTATTCAACATCCATCTAGTTTCTATGCTATCTCATTGATACATTAGTGTCATGTTTTCATCAAAATACCAACATCATTATAAGTTTTTTCGCCCCCACTATTTCCTAAATAAATAAAAATTCATCATTTTCTAGGATAGATTACTACTTATATATATATATTCATTCTGACACTCTCATTCCCTTACCTTAAGGATCTATCTAATACTTCTGTATGTTCCTCTCTTGTTCCAAATTGTTTCTAGATACATAAGTTATAACCATTATAGAATTGCAACTTCATTCTTTTTCTCTTCCTCCTTAGATAAGTTTATCAAATATATATTATAACATTGGAGATCACACTTAGAAACTTCCCTTCATTTCTTAGAATCAATCTCTTTATTATTTTTTTCCCCTCTTCTTACTCTTGTAATAGGTTAACCAATCCTTCCATAAGTTTTGAATACTATATTAAGGTATGCTACTTTTAGTTTCACTTGAGCATGGACACGCATTTTCATTAAATTGTACTACTCATCTCAATTATGATTTCTCCACATCTTCCCCGAATAACTAGTGTCTCTTTGTTTCCATTAATTGGATGTATCTAATGGCCTCTTTTCAATTTAAATGGAAATCCTCTTATTTTATTATAGATACATATTGATTTTCCACAGATACTCACTAATACATATTTACAACATAAATCCATTGTTTTATTACTTAGTTATCTCTATATAATTCTATAATGAGTGTAGTGTTTCGAAAGATTTAAAGGTGGATGCCTTGTGGAATGGTGCAAGCATGTTTTCCATTTGCATGAGCCCTCCAGTCACATAGAAGTCGACAAAGAAACCACTAGCATGAAGTCAATGGAATTCTGAGCGACCAGTGATGAGAAGTATTGAAAATTTATATACATGTTTTGAGCCATTATATATATTAAAAAAATACATTTAGTAAAAATTCATTGTAAAAATAATATATAATCGAATCTACGTAAAGATGACAAAGAATAATTCAACCTTGACACAAAATTAAATCCTTTCTCGAAGGCGTACGACTTTAAATCTTCTTTTTTACTTTTTGCTAACTTTACTTCTTTTTACTATTTTTATAATTTGCGTTTATATGTATTTATTTAGAATTCTATTTTATTATTTTCTATTTTATTTATTTCTTATTATTATATTATCTTCATTATTTATTATTTATTTACCATTATTATCATTTCTTTATTATTTATTATTTATTTACTATTATTATCTTTTCTTTATTTTTTTCTATTCATTTACCATTATTATGTTTTCTTAAATGTTTATTACTTACTTCTATTTTAATATTATTTTATTTTATTTATTTATTATTATTGGGGAACATTACATGCTCCCTCTCTTTAAGGAACTTCTTCGCAAAGTTAATTTGAATCATTTAACATTTTATTTATTTAGTTATTTATTACTTCATGTTTTCCCTACACCTTTTTATGAACTAGTATAATAGAACACATCGAAAGTTTCCACAACAACCGGTAAATCCAAAGGAATATATTTCCTTTTTCCCACTATCACAACTAGGCACAAGTCTCATCAGTTTATACCATAGCCAAAGGCTAGCGCCAAGGCTCTCGCCTGGCTCAGACCTCATATGCCCCAAGGTAGGCACTCAGATTAGTACTTCAGGCAGTAATAGTCCATACATCTCGAAAGACTGGCACAGTCCCTCCATACCCACTAAGGTGTAAAACCCCATCCATAGAAGTTCATACACCCCCACCAGACTTTAGCATACAAATCCAATATTAGACACTCAACCTCCTCAAGATGACCCCATAACCCCTAAAGAGCTATCCATGAAGAGTTATACAAGAGAAAGTAACCACTGGCATATGTAGTGTTGATTGAGTATGTCCCCAAACCACATGGAGTTACATATTCTCCCTCGCACGTATGGGCTCCCACAAGATTATCAAATAAATCATTCATCTCGGTCCATTTCTATGTTTCCTATCAATCACCACATCTTAACATGCAATAAATGAATTAGTTATATTCAAAATATCAAAAAAATAAGCCACATTCCAATTCTTGCATGTCATCATAAAACATAACATCATTTTATCACAACATTCTGAATAGTAAAAATTGCATGTTCTTGCATGTCGTAAAATTTGCATGCGACTAACTGATAAATTTCCCTCATATGTTATAACACAAAATCTCTATATCAAATTTACATCATGACATGACATAATAAATGAATCACATGTCAATATACGTCATATCATAGCATCATGAGCATACAAATAAATAAATAAATAAGAACCACATGTGCATCTTTATCCTCTCATCAGAATTATGTCCAATTACCACATACGATCACACCATGAAACATCCTCACAACATTATACTTCAACATTTACATGTATACATAACAAATATTTGAAACCATAACCTCATTCATAGTACCATAGTGTATGAATAAAATTTATCTATTTTATTACCAATTTACATTTAAAAACATAAATAATATTAATTAATAAATAAACACAATAATGGACTATTGACATGTAAACTCTATCACAAAATTCTAATTCAAAACCAACTTTAAAACACAACCATAAGTTATTAATAACAAATAATTTTGTAATACTCTAAATATTTTCAAAACTAATAAGAATTAAAACAAATATTTATAAGAATTCATTAATACCTATATAAATAATACACAGACACTTGTATTTATATCTACCTAAATGCTTTAAAAGTAATATTATATAGCATTATTAAGGGATTTAAAATTTTAAATGAATTAAGAAGTTTGAATTTTGAAGGTTTGTGTTTGTCTTAAAATATTTCTTACGGATTTACAAATTTTCTATGGACAATTTCACACCATCTCAGTGCTTTTAGTAGCTAAGAGGATGGCCAGAGATAGTATAAACTTGGAGGGTCGCACTTTTGTGCGGCGCTTTCACAAAGTCATCATAATTTTACTGCATCTCTTAAAATGCGTACCTGTTTTCCATGAAACATTTAAAGTAGATGAATGGAGGTGAGACAAATAATCTCACTTAATTTCAGCTCAAAGTGCTTCTTGGTTTTCTATAAAAAATCCACTGTCACCTACAACCATTTTTGGATTTTATTGAGAACCATGAGTCGAATTTGGATCAATTTTTTTTTGGAGAATGTTTATAATTATATTCACTTTTTGTCAAAAAATAAGCTCAATATGGCTTCCTGTTAAGGATATATTCAAAATATTATTAGTCTCTATTCTTTTAGACAATTTCACTTCAAGGTTAATTTATCACCAAATGGAGATGCATTTTGAAAAATTAAAAGAAGTTTTTGTTAACAACGAGCTAAAAAAAACCCTATTTAATTTTTTTTATAGGTGTCATATATTGGAAGGTTCAAATGAATATTTGCAACCTATTTTTTATATTTTGTTATTTCCTATTCTAGTCATGACTGTTTGGTGCATATTTCAAGGACATGGACATGAATTTTTCAAAATTGAGAGAGGTTTCTCCCAATAACAATATCATCTACAAAAACCTACTTCAGGTTTGTAACAACTATCATGGTTCAAGAGATACGAGTTAATATTGGACCTCTATTTTACAAAAATTCAATGCCTATTCCCAGAAAGAAGTTCCAAATTTAATATAATTCGTTCTATCTTCAAATTATTATTTTTTCAAATTTATTTGATTAAATTCTTATAATCAAAATTATTGATAAATTTGATTAAGTATTTTTCTGAATTTTTTACCTAGAGGTCGCATAGAGTTGAACCCCGCTCTAATACCATACGTAAACAACCAGAAATTGAAATAAATAATTAACATATAATTCTCAAATACCACGAGTAGAGACAACTTACCTATATTGACAATATTCCTTACTTTTTCTTTTGGAGTTGAAATCTCTTTGAATTATGTTACCTGCAACAAAATTTTGGGGACGAATCCCCACTCAACCATAGGCTCAACTACTCGTAACATTTCTACATCTCGCCACCCCAAGCCCTCAATCAACGTACTACTGCCAGCAAATCCTTTGTGTCCCAATACATTTCTCCCAAGAGAATGGAGGAAAGAGTGATGAATCTCATCTTCCTCAACGTCTATTAAATAGACCAAAAAATCGAAATGGTTTGCACACACACATTCCATGTGTCAACATGCAACTTTATGTCTTTATTTTAAGTTTTACATAATTTAATATTTCTCTTAATTTAACTCTTTATTATTTTTTTCCTTTTTACTTTTTGTTAAATTTACTTATTTTTACTATTTTTATAGTTTACTTTTATATATATATTTATTTAGAACTCTAGTTGATCATTTTCTATTTTATTTATTTCATATTATTATATTCTCTTCATTATTCACTATCTATTTAGTATTATTATATTATATTTATTATTTATTATTTATTATTATATTTTCTTTAATTTTTATTATTTATTTACCATTATTATGTTTTCTTAATTGTTTATTATTTATTTACTTATATTTTAATATAATATTATTTTATTTATTATTATTTTTAGGGGACATTATGTAACAATCGTGATTTACAATATACAAATATAGAGTCTCTTACTATGATTAGTTGATGGTGATGAGTTCATACATATTGCGACAAAGAAAAAGTGGGGTCTTATGGATGACTACTTAAGTTTAATATTGGAGAAGTGGTTTTTTGTGTGATAATTGTTCTTGCATGAAGATAATGGGAAAAGAGAATGATGTTGTTGTAGGTTTTGTGAAGACATGGTTATTGATATACTATTGCTCATCCACTGGAAAATACTTAGGGATATGGCATATTTAGTCACATATTGACGATGTTGAAGAATGATGCTACACTTCCCTATATTACTTTATGATGATATGTTTGGTTCTCACATATGTTGTTGATGCATGAAAATATATGTTGTTGTGATGAAAAATATATATATGCCTTTGATGAACATAGATTAAGGCCCTTCCTACTATGGGAAAGAGAATTTTGACCCTAATAAGGTCAAGGGCATGAGTTGTACGGAACAATCTTATGCCGCTGACACCCCATACTTGGTCACAAGTTGATGATATTCGAACTACATAGCTTCATTTCATTGTTTATGTTTCTTATGTCATATTACTATGTCACAAATCCTATATCGTATATGATGGTTGCTGAAGACTATCTTGGTCTTGCTACCTCACTACAAAGGTCTTTGGTTTTGGTTATAAATATCATATATCTGTCTTGATGTAAAGGTCATGAAAGGACCCATGATGTAGTAATTGTAATACTTAGTCATGTTTGATGTAAGTATGATTCCTTGGTGATAATATAGGTCATATTTAGTTGAGTCATAGAGTCTCGTAATTTTTTGAATATCTTCTAGAATATTCAGCATGTGTTCAAGGATAACATGGTCAGTATACAATATTCATATTCAGTAGAGAAAATCTACAGGGATCCTCTCTATACAGGGAGAAATAAGCCTTCATTCAAGCATTGGTTGACCATTTTCCCTTGATGTCAAAGGGGGAGAGTAAATTGGTGTTTGAAAATCTTGGTGCTTAGCTTGATGTGTTCTACAAGTATTTACAGGATGTGGTGACCAAACACCAAAATGGTTGCCATTAGTTCCAAAGAGGGATATTGTTAGAATTATTAATAATGTGTTGTAATTGATGGAAGCCTACTTGTAACATGATGCATGTGTGTTATCCTTAATGGAAACCTACTTGATAAATATGTCAACATGATGGTCGCAGGATAAGTATACATGCCAATGGAGATGCGAAAGAGAGAATGGAAAAAGAAATATTAGTTCAGGGATAGAGGAATGATAATGGAAAAGTTTGAAGAAGTATATGCGGGTTCAGTGAATAAAATCCACGTACATACACAGGTTTGATGAATAAAAGTCACGTACATTTTCTGCACCATGCACTAGCAAAAATGGGGCCGAAATCCAACGTAACTTCATCGGTTACACGGCTTAATTTCGTCTACTATGAGACAAACCCGAAACATCGATATCGTCGGTGGGATTTTGTCGAATATTCGACCACCAGGAAATCATCGGACCTATACATTGGATATCCACCTTCCTTGATACCAAATAAATTATTGACTAATTGGGCGTTTATTCGGCGTATAGTCGTCGAATAGGCCATGTTTTTTTCAACATATAGTCATCAAATAGGAAATGTTTTAATTTCTAACCAAGGTAAAATACCCAACATCCATTTTTCATATGTGTTTATCGAATATCCAACCATCATACGACGGTTATCTGGTGTCATGACTTTTCATTCGAGACTTGTTAAATGTACCTCGAATATATGATGGGTTATTATTAAAAAATAATGGAAGAGGCTCCATGGATTGGTGGTTAACTTTAACAAGGTATTTTCCTTTGGAAGTTCTATAAAATTTGATATAAAAATAGCTTAGTCTTGACCTTTAATGTAGATTTAACCCAATTACTCATATTATGGTTTAGGCAACATAAATTGGACAATGTATAATTGTCATGTCTTTCAATTCAATAATTTTCTCAAATTAAATAATGTACATGGGACGCGAGCTTCAAATTTTTTTTTCCAAAAGAGGATTAGCATGCAATCTACATAGAATTTCAATACAATCATCTTCTGGCACAACATTGGTGACCTCGCGTCCCATGTACATTTTTTCATTTGAGCAAATTCTTGAATTGAAACACATGACAATTACATATTCTCCAATTTTTGTTGCCCGAATGATAATCAGAGTAATTGGGCTACATCTACATTAAATATCCATACTGATTTAGTTTGAAATAATTTTTTGTAGAATTTCAAAAGGAAAATACCTTGTTAAAGTTAAAGACCATACCTTGGATCCTCCTCCATTTTCCCAAACTTCAGCTTGAAAACTAGTCAATAATGAATATATAGATAGGAGAAGTATCTCTAATTCTAAGAAATAGGATACACATGACAATATATAAAAGGGATAAAACACAGGTTTCTCAAATAATAAGAACCACCAAAAAAACTCCTAATAACAATAACGAAAAATTGAATGCTAAATGTAATGTTACCTTTTGGAGATATTTTCTTTCGATGATCCTCTTCAAAATCCAAATCGACACATATTTTCCTACACATATTCATGAAACCAATGAGGAAAATCTGAGAAAAGGTTTCATGCTTTTGGGGAAATCCATATATCTAGATATCACCCTCAATATATCCTCCCATTTTCCTTCTATATAAGACATTCATGAGAGTTTTCTTCCCTACACCACTAACCCCCATAAATTTTGTAAGAAAAGAAAGTATGAGTGCACCTATAACAGAGAAATTGAAGTCTATATTTAGTCACTTATTATTCCCTTTTTTACTTGTAGATGAAACCAAAATAAATTAGCCAAATCTATCAAGTACGAGAATCCAAAAAAATTGGCAATAGCTAGATCACATAATATATCAGTCTCAAGGTTCAAGTTCCATACAAGGGGCATGTCAAAAAAGTATTTGGTATTTTAAAAATATATGGCTAGTGGTTGAAATGGAAAAATCATTCCTCGTTTTGGAGAAAATCATGTTGTATCCTCCAAATTCAACTCATTATTGCCTGCTAGATTAGCTGATTGGATGTTCATTTGTTTGATTTTCATTTTGGCTGCATCACCATTGAAAAAGAATTATAAAATTGAAAATCATGGAATCATCTAAAATTTAGTTTCGTTGCAATTCAATATGTTCAATAAAATTTGAGAAAGAGATGGTTAAATTTTTTTTTACAAATATTATTGGCATTTGTAGAAGACATAAAACATGAGAAAGATCCTCTTCTTAATCTTGATGGTCTTGTATTGAGCCCATACTCAGCACCATTCTGTTGGGATTGTATTTCTTCATAAGCTTCTCTAGAAATGACAGCTTGATGTTTCCCAAGAGCTACGCAGGAAAAAATCTCATATCATTTCATATTGGAAATTATTTTATAAAATAGAAATAAAATAAAAAAGAGAATGGAAGGTATGTGTTTAGTTAAGAAAATCATGATTTATATATTCAAGAGAAAATTTGAACAACACAAAACATTGAAGATTAATTGTTTTATGTAAATACAAACGTACAGATAAGTATGCTTTCCCTAAGTGGGTGGTTCAATTAGAACAAAAAAAAGAAAGATATCTAACCTTTTCCTTAAAGTGAATAGATAAAGGGAGAAAAACCAACTTGTAATCTGTTTTCTTTCCCTTGCCTTACTTCTTCACTTTCGTCGCTCTCAATCCATCTTAACTCACTTGGTTGATACCTGCCATGATAAACAAAAGACAAAAAACATCATAAAGGCAATACGATCTATTCAAGTTAAACAAATTGAATCGATTAAACTCATTAACACACATATAACATCATTGACACATGCATTATGAAAGGAAAAAATGTCTTTATTATGAAGTAGAAGGAAGAGTACAACTAGTTGATCAATTTTCTGTCACTCATCTAGCTTGATGCCCATCCTCATCACATCCAGCATCAACAATCCATTAGAATCATAGTACATGCACAACACCTTCAAGATTTGATATCTCACCATCATAACTCTACTTAACACAAATTATTGCTCTCTTGTGCAGATGTTCAGTGCTCTATTTATAAGTAGATGAAGGTAGTTTGACATAAATCAATAATTGAATGGCTTTCCTAAAAATGGATGAAGAGGTTTCCATGATCATGGGAATAGGAGGATAAGAGGTTTAATGACTTCAAGGGTTCCAAATTTGAGGCTATCAAATGAGGTGACTGCTAGAACAACTTATAGAAGTCACTAGAAGTCGAGGAGATTCTGAGAATCCAATGAAAAATTCACTCCCAGTCAACCAACACCCTCCAAAGTGGGCCTAGATCCTCTGCAATGCAGCCTTGCATGGGAGTATATGCTCTGAAAAGCAGTTACATTTGTCTAGATGTGCGTTGATGGCTCAATGGGGCACTTCAACTGGCATCTAAGAAGTGAAAATATCATGAAGGAAGACCACCAATGTGATGACTTGTTTAGGGGATCTAGCAGCTAATTTAGAGCATGATATATCGTAATGAATACTAATCTTTGTTTTGGGATAATGCCCAAATTGACCTGTAACAACTGCCCCCAAAAGCATGAAGTCAAAAATGAAATGTTGAGTGATTTTATTTACGAGACGATGAGGAGGAATTGAAGTGGACACCTACCTACATAAATTACAATACATTACATTATGATATTTGTTCATCTTGTACATGAATTTATGAGGGAGGAATATCCCATACTCAGAGCATACACTATCATAACATCAGAAATTCGTCTATAGATATATATTTTCTATAGATATAGACCCATGATAAGATGACCATGTGAATAATGACCATCGTATGGATGATTTAGTACTTCTCCTGAAATCGTAGTCTGGATGGATGAAACTAGATCTACGTTCTTCTATATCATTCACTCGATCACCTAAAGTACAAGTCTAACCATGCAAATATATGATCTAATGTTGAACATGGGAAGACACCGTTTCACTACCAGCCAATGATGTGAGCCGTTAACAGACATGAGAGAAATCATCATTGATGATAATGGCTCTCAAGGTATTGTAGTACATTTTGTATGGTGTGAATAGATAATTTGATGTCGAACACCATACAAAATCTTTCGGTCGAAGGCCTCTGATCTCAACCTGTCGCGGGAAGTAAGAAACTTGTTGTTGACGTAAGCGAGCTCCACGGTACTGAATTTTTTTTTCTAATTCAACTTCCTGGATGATGAGTTGAAGTTGACAGGAAGTGACTCATCGTAGGAGGTCATTAATGCTTCCCTCTTCAATGACACAAAATGAGAGTAATGATTCTGGAGACAGAATGTGATTTATGAAGCAATGTTAGGGGTGGCGGTCATGAAATGAAGGCTTATGAGTATTGCAAAAGATGAGGAATAACTGAGTGAATTCTCTTGAACATATCGGTGACACTCAATTAATTGGAAAAATTTGACCCAAAACAGAAGTGATGGATGGTATGATAGACCATAGGTATGATAAACCATCAAGAAAATTACCCAACCCAAAAATCATGGAGATGAAGTGAATGGGTGCCATGTTCAAGAGTGACTTGCTACCATAAAAAAATTTATCCCTTTCCAATTTTCCCCATTCATTTCTCACCAGCCAGTACCTCTTTATTTTTTGATGAGCTAGAGCAGGATAACATACGCTTGATGTAAAATTCCACCCTTCGGGTGAATCCATTTCTATGCTTTAACGAGTCTAGCAAAGGTGAAACTCGATATTTTCATGATGGACCAGCATGTCGCTATTTGATGCTCTAACAAGTCTAACGAAAATGAGAACTCGGTCCTTTTTCATATTTAGAGAGTTCGAAAAAAGGACTAAAATAAAACTCCACAAGTTATCTTTCATATAATAGTCCCTCAGATCCGAAAAAGCGTAAATAATACTTGAGAGAACCTCCTAGCCATGTTCTACTAGGGTTTTCCTTTTTCGTAATAATAATCTATCTCAGTCCGGGAAAGGGTTAAAATTATACTGATTAGATTTCATTTCAATTCCTTTAACGAGCTCGAAAGGACAAGCGCTCGACAATCTTTTCATATTTTGAGAGTCTGAAAAAAGCTGAAAGAGAACTCCAGGAGGGTTCCTTTTTCACATTTAACAAAGCTCGAAAAAGAGATAAAAGTGTGCTTTGAATTCTTTTTTCATGTTTAACAAAGCTCGAAAAAAGAGGATAAAAGTATGCTTTTAATTTCTTTTTCATGTTTAACAAAGCTCGAAAAAGAGATAAAACTATGCTTTGTGGTCAATATCGCATTTCACGATCATGCATGACTAACTCACTATAATAAGCTACAAACCTACTCAAAGAAAAATCAAATAGATTAACAATACTTGTTTAAAATAGTAAAAATGGCTAAAAACCATAGTCGTTTCATTAAATATGCATAAATTAATCAAAAAGACTATTAAATTAAGAAATTACCAATTCATTTTTACCATTTTACCTTTACCATTTGAATTTTAGTGCTCTAAGCCTATTTTTCCCTCGAACTTCAGAAACTGATTGCGACAGATTTTGTGGATCATTTCTCGTGTCGTCTAGACCAGGTAGAAGATCTTACCCTCCTCTTTCTATTGAATGCATTATTTTTCAGTTTCATTCAAATTTTTTAGGCTTTTGGAGTGCCTAGGGTAAATATAAAACTCCGTAGTTCCAGCGCACCGTTGAATGTCGAAAAGTGTGTTGCAGAGAGGCTGGAAAGAGGCCCAATTTCTCTGCAACGCTCCATCTCTCACTCAGGGGTGCATTGGGTGCAATTCTGAAATTTGTATCTTTGTTTCTGCCAAAAAATTTCCATAGTTGGTTTGCATGGAATGGATCCTAACCAAGCCTATGGTGTGATTTCAGACTTTGATCGAACCAGAATGTCAATTTCATGGCGAGAAAGAGAACATGAAGGAAATGATATGGTTTCCCTAAATAATCGTAGCTTTCTCAGAGCCCTCAGAGGCTATGGGTTTCTCAAGTACTTCTGATTTTCAGGGATGAGGCAACACATGGAACTATTGTAGTTCTTGATCCATTCATGGGACCCGAAAATAAAAGAATTTCACATTGAGGACAAAGTGCTCCCAATATTGGTCGATTACATTTACCTTCTCACGGGTTTGTCAAGCCATGTGTCCCCCATTTCCCTTGCGGGCTCTGCACGTGGAGGCAAAACAATGAAGGACTACATTCGACAGTTTTGTCGACCAGGAACTTAGCGTAGTAAATATGGAAAGATAAATATCAAATATGTGTGTGATATTCCTTTTTAAACTCTCCTATTGTATCTCGCAAAGCTAGCTAGCAGTGTGACACTACATGTGTAGTGGTGTTTTCCGGGTATGTCGCATCCATGTCTTTTGAAATAAAAAACATGGATGTGACATACCCAGAAAACACCACTACAAAAAATACTGTTCGCAAAAGCCTAAAATCTATAGTGACACTACATTTCGCGAATATATCATACATGTAGTATGCGCTTGATTGTCTCGAGCCAATCGTGTTCAACAGGGTTGAAGTAGTAATCCTTCAGATGAAAGAACAACTGGCCAAGGTAAAAAGTGGTAAGACCAAAAATTTCAGTTATGGGTCTATTTTGATCACTTTTCTTTTGGAGCGAGTGCCATTGATGCAACCACAACATGCGACACAAGGATTAGCTGGTCCTAGAGATCCACGGATGCAGTGGTGGGTCGAGTTGATGGCTAGACATGCTAGTCAGTCATCGATCTCATTTTCAAGTGCATTCTTCTATTGGATCTGGAGATAGAATGTCTTCATCAAGGGGAATCCATATGCAGGGATGGATTTCCATAGAGATTGAAATTCAATTTTACCAGCAGACGCTCAATGGGGTGCTATAGGTAAAATTTTGACCATGTTTTTTATTTTTGGGGGTTTTTTACATATTTTTTGTTTTTTTATGTTTCCAAGACTAAACTAAAGATGTTTTATGTATGCAAATGTAGGTATCGTTCAAACAGTATTTCATGCACAACAAGCAGGAGAAAAAGTAGAGAGGACTGTCAGAAGAGTAGTCCTACAAGATTTGGATTTAACTAATACTCTTGTTGAGTTGCAGCAGCATGTCGAGGGATTGACTCTTGGGATACTTGATGTCCAAATCGAGGAGTTACCTATGAGGCTGCAGTGCCATACCATTGGTGTGCCAAGCCGCTGGATGAGGTTGTTGAACATGATAGCCTAAGCAGTGACCTGCTATCATGAGAATCACTAGGTTTACTTAGATTATGCTATGGTTGTATACATTTTGAGGTCAGATGACAAATGTGTCTTGGACACAATTTTGTAAAAAAATTGATATAAATCTATTTTAATTTCAGTGTTTTTCTATGATTATGTGAAATCCTAGTCAATTGTATGATGTGAATTGAAAATTTATCTTTACATATGTTGAAAATGTGTATTTAACACATAGTTTTCCAATGAATACACCAAAGTGTTAAGGTTTCTGAAAATATGTTGATATTGAATGTAATCAAAATTTCTTTCCAAAGTACGAACTCTAAGGAACATGCGATGAATTGCTGGATTTCAGAGAGTATACATGTCGATAAGTTGTAGTATGACAAGTTGTGAGTCGAGCCTGATGATGATGTGGTGAATTCCAAGTTAAATGGCATCATAGGGTAGTTCAATCAACCCACTATACTCAACGATATTGTTCGTCGATCGATCGATATAAATCCCTTTGAAGCTCACTAACTTACCACTTGGAGAAAAGATGGCCCATGCTACAGACGATAAATTCTAAGTACCATGACTAGCACCATCAACATATCCAACAAATGGTTCCAAATATTCTAACATTTGCAAAAAATTCAAAGTGGATTACTAACCACATGAAAAAATCTAAAATGAACACTACCACACACATGTAATCAAAGTATATAATACAGTGTTTACTACGCAAAATCAGTCATAGTAATGTTTAAGATACAACCCATTTCGAGGCCGCGACAGTGGAATGCCATCGTATTATACCAACTCGTAGGAACCCTTAGACAGAATGTGCTTGACAATGTTGGGGTCGTTCCATAATGTTTCAAATTTCCCTGTTCCTATCTTATCAACTTCCTGACCATAAAGCAAGACCATGTCTTCTTCTGAGAAGGTGTGAGGCTTGACATTGCGGTCATATTGCCCCTTAATTCATCTCTTATGTGCTTAGTTGGCCAATGCGGCTTCACAACGGGTTTCATCTAGATGGATGAGATCTAAAAGACGTGCCTCTTCTTCAGAAGTGTCAGGTAGAAGGTTAATCACGAGTTTCAACGACGGTATTTCACATTATATCGATAATATAGCTTCCAGACCATAAACCAGCTGAAAGGGAGTGAATCCGGTAGCATTCCTCACCAAGGTTTGATATTCCCACAAATATGAGTACAAGATCAAATTCCAGTTTCATTTACGAACCCCAATCATGCGTTGAAGAATATGCTTAATAATATTGTTGATAGCTTCAACTTGTCCATTAGCTTGCAGATAATAAGGGGTATAACTATCATGTGATATCCCTAACTTGGTAGTCAATTCATCCATGATGTGATTGCGAAAACATTTTCCATGATCTGTTACTATAGCTTGCGATACACCAAACCATGAAACCACAAGGTTAAAAAAGAACAATGCAATTGTTTGTCCTGTGTTGTTGAATGTAGGCATCGCCTCGGCCCACTTGGTAAAATAGTCAACAACGACAATAATATACCCATGCCCCCCGGCAGAGCGAGGGTTACATAGGATGATGTTAATGCCCCATTTTGAAAATGGTCCAACAACGACGACAATATGCATTGGTGGTGGTGGCAGGCGGGTTTTATGATCAAATATCTAGTAGGCATAACGACTTCTAACCACGATAATGCAATCGCGAAATATGGTAGGCCAGAAGTAACCATCGTAGAGAATATTTTTTGTGGTATCTTAGCCAAAAAAATTTCCACCGCATGCACCAGAATGGAAATCATTTATAACTTTTTCGGCTGCCTCATGCGTGAGGCACCTATGTAAAATCATATCCACACCAAGATGATAAAGTGTATCGCTGAAGATCAGATAATATTTGGCTTGGTATCAAATATTTCATTGTTGTGAGCAAGAGGTATTAGGCTGAAAAGTTTGGGTCTGGAGATAGAAGATGAAATATTCATACCACAGGTCAGATGACTCGATCAGAAACAAAGGCTCATCCAGAATTGATGGTTTCGTACTAGGATTGGTACTACTTGAAGGAAGGTCACAAATAAGCTCATCAAACACCAAAGACTTATTTGACTCGGATTTTATGAATTCCAAATCAAATTCCTGCAAAATGACGATCAATTTGAATACTTTCCCCCCAGCAATTGACGTGACAGAATGTATCTCATAGGGTTGCAATCTGAAATGACAATGGCCTTTCGGAGTAGGATATAATGGTGAAATATTTGTACAACTTGAATGACTACTAAAGCGCGCTTCTCATTGTATGTGGAATTAACTTCTGTATCATTGAGATTACAACTCAAATAATATATCAGGTGTTCAATCCCATATTATTCTTGTACTAAAACCATAGTGATGGTTTTATCTACAGTGATGAGATATAGGAAATAGTCACTCTGATAATTTGGGGGATATATTAATAATGATCAGATCAGGGAATCTTTAAGAACACTAAAGGAAGCTTGCACAACCTCATCCCAATGGAAGGGTACCCCCTTTTTCAAGAGTCAAGTAAATCCTTTATCTATTTCAGCATAGTTGGGAATGAACCTCCTTAGAAATTTAGCCTTCCCTTGGACTCTTTGTAAGTGAAGTAGATTGCAAGGAGCAGGAAAACAAAGAATAGCCTGGAACTTCAATGGATTAAGCCAATTTCCATATTTCAAGATGAGGAATCTAATAAAATGAATAGAACCAACACCAAACACACATTTTTGTAGATTGAGGCATATTTTATAGTGACAAAATCATAAAAATATTGCTCTTGCATGTAGCGGGTGGTCAACCAATTTTCATGAATGTGCGGGTGAGTCATCCAGACATGGTTGAACTATGTGCTTGATGTCATGAAAATCATAATTCATTTCCCTCTATAATGTGGCCCCGACATTATTTAAACCAAAAGGGATTTTACAATAGGCGAATGTGCCCCAGGGACAAATAAAAGATGTTTTATATTGGTCCTCTGGGCGAATATTAATCTGATTGTAATTGGAGAATCCATCCTGAAAGAAAATATTTCACATCCAACACATTCATCAATAATATGGTTGATAAATAGATTTGGATAGTTGTCTTTTGGAAAACCATGATTAACATCTCGATAGTCGACACACACTCTAATTGTCCCATGTTTCTTCATTACAGGACAAATGTTAGATACCGAATCGGTAAGTGGAATAGGGTAAATGAATACAACATTCAAAAGCTTTTCAACCTCTTATTTAATGGCAACAACTTTATTTTGGTGAACGGGATGAAGGAATTGTCGCACCAGCTTAAAATCAAGATACATTTTAATCTCATGTTCAACAATGTTGGAGTCGATACCTGACATCTCTTCATATCACCAAGAAAATACATCTTGGAATTCACGAAAAAGAGCGCGGTGAGTGTCAAATTCAGATGGAGAACAAGACACACTGACATCAATGTTTTATACAATATCCGTTTTGTTTGAAATATAAATAGAAATAATTTATTTGATATTTGATGGGTTTCTCTTGGAATCGACAGCGTGGATAGGAATACAATTCGTCAAGAAATCAATGATAGTAGGGTGATATATTTCACATGGATTATCTTCATTTTAATCTGGAATATGGGATCGTTGATGTGATGATTCCCATGGTTCTTCTTCTGAAATCATGGATTCAATAATTCTCTAATCAGTTGAGAATACGTATGAAAATGGATGAGAACAAGTACCAAAATTGGAATAATGGTCAACCCAAATAGTTAGCGACAATGGATTTGGATTCGCCGTAGAAGTCAAGAAAATTGATTGCTATGCTAGCTCAATTGGACTTATCGGCATCATGTCACCCAACCTAACTACTTTAGAATCATTAGTTATCTTCCTTAAGTTAGATGAAGTGGAAGATATTATGATGCATGTCTCTATATGTTCTATTTCCGTCGATGACACACAAGATGATAACAAAAAGGTCCCCATTAGGGAACGATCCTTAAAGAGTCCTACACCAATGTTTTGAAGAGAAGGTGGGGGTATGTGAACTAATGGAACACTTCCAGTTTCCTGGGAACCAGAGGCGAAGAATGAGATTTGATCAATGGCTATGATACTTCCTTTATGGGGGAAGATGATCATATGAAAATAGGTAGAAACTACCACAGCCATAGCGTAAACCCAAGGTCTTTCAAGTAATATGTTGTAGTCAAGGGGTCAATCAATGACCTCAACTTAAATAGTAATTCATTTCCCCCCTAGTTCCACTTGTAGGTTATTAAGAATTCCACAAGGCTTATATGTACGAACGTCATAAGCTTTTAACGTCGTAGGTGATTGTGAGTAAGTCGGTGAGCCAAGTGACTTACAGCAACTCATTGACATGATACAAGTAGATGCGCCATCATCAATGATAGTGCGATGAATGAGGAGATTCAAATCATGTACTTGAATCAATAATGCTAACACCATTGGTAATTTTGGCACATAGTCCGCATGATTAAAGACTAAGATATTTGAATCTGTCGGATCAATTCCACCGATCGCGAACAACAAAGTCTGCTTATAGGAGGGACGATTGTGAAGTACCTCAAGTGTTTACATAGTAGAAGGTGATTGAGCGAGATATTATACTACATTATAATTTTGAGTTGCACGAGCTCGAGGGTTGAATGTCGATTTGTGAACTACTCCCTTTGGTGTCTTTATTGTTAACTTTGGAAGGATAGGCGGTAGAGTCGAATCAGAAGAGGTCGAAGTTTAAGTGGTCGGTTGATATGTAGCCTAAAAATTTGATGAAGACAGCAGATTACTATAATATTAATTTTTTTCGACATGAAAACATTAGTCTTGGGATTCGTAATGGATATCATAAGCACTTGCGAACTAGAAGTAGGATATATCACAACCAAATGTGTTTCCGGGTTCAGAAAAGGATTTTTCAACACTACAAATGCCGTAGAAGTATTAGGAAGATTTAGGACTTCCGAGAGGTGAGGACAATCTCGCATACAATTCTCCTCATTACATATCAAGCAAGGGTAACTAGGATTCCAAAAATAATCGGACGAATAAGATGATTTTTCCTACGTGGTTGAATTTTATTTCTTCTTGTCTTTCCCCTTCTTTCTATTTCCTGGTTTCTTATCACTTTTTCCTTTGTTAGATGACACGACATGGATTTCATAAGAAGACGCAGGATCAGTTGCAATAGGGTTTTGAGTTCAAACAACAATTTTAGGATAAGATAGTCGACTTGTTGCCAGAGTCCTAGCAGAACCAATCACAACATCACCGCCATGAATGTATTAACTAGATGGACCAGGAGGAACATTGAAATTTGGTCGTGGCGCGTTTTTAATATTTTCGTAGAGTGTTCCAGACTGATTGTAAACCAGATCCAGATACTGGGCATGAGCAATGACTTTCTCTTCAGTGAAAACATCGCCTTTGGTCACATCCTCGGTGATAGATGGAAACAAGGACTTAATAAAATACTTAGCTAAAAGGTGATCAGGAACAAATGTTTTAACCAGTAGACAACGATGAGGCCACTCATTTATATAATCTGATATATGAGTAGAAGTGGTATGTTTAAATATAGCCAAAAGTTTCCTTCAAGTTTAATATCTGATGGGTAATTGGAAGTGGGTTAAAAAGGTAGTGGCTAAAGCTATAAATTTATCAAATGAAGCTCGTGGTAATTTAATGTACCGCTTCGTAGCCGGACCAGTAACTGTTCGCTGGAAAAGACGCAATATAATAGAATCATCATTTAAAGAGTTTTATGAACACAATAAATGATAACTCATGACATCTGTAGAGGGGTCTTCTCCAGAATTTCCATTGAATTTTGGAATGTCTGAGTGAAATTTATGTGGAATCACTGGCCACCAAGGTAAATAATGAATTGCATCATTGGTGAGCTGATTTAAATATGGTAATTATAAAGTTGCAACAAATATAAAATCTCAATTAAGGTCATGTTAATCATAACCAGGATAAGATGGAATCACCTAAGCAGTAGGCCTTTGCATACCAACAAATGGATTCTATTGTTGGTAACCGAGATAGGGGTAGGTTTGCTGACCCGGTACTAGATAAGCCTGATATTGTGGGAATGGTTGGTACGGCTACCATGGTATATGATAAAATGGTTTCCTGCCAAGATAATTTGGAGCCAGTTGTGAATATACATGGCCAGAAAAAGGTTGTGACAAAGGTAAAATAGCTCGTGGTTGCAAAAATCCTGATATCGATGGTTGTTGAATAGCAGTCTAGGAAGACTGAGTCTGTAGAACCAAAACTTGAGGGTTTTGGGTGGAAGGACTCGCTTGTGTATACTAACGACCATCCATAGAAGAAATGACAGATGTAGTAGGCACAGATGTGATAGGTTGAAATAGTCAATATTGATACACAATCGTTTGTGGCTAAACATGCAAAGTAGGATACCATTGGAAAACATGCATTCCAACATATGATGGACCTAAATACGACGGAGTATTGCCATATGGACCGAAAATTTGTCGCCCCCTAGCATATGGAGTATAGGGATATTGCACATACTAAATTTCATATGATGGGTATCCAGTAGATACTGGATAATATGGATGGTAATTGGATGGACCAACCTGATATTGAGGGTTAGGCCATTCAGTACCCATAATATATGAACCGGATATAATCCTAGATGGTGACATCGGCTAAGTGCATGGAATAGAGGAGACACTAGAGTAGGTTCCATTTAAATCTTGGTAACCTAGTGGGACAGACGGACCACCATATAGATTTTCCTCAAGTGTCGTCGAAAACATAAAAGGCTAAGCTATAGTAGATGATGCCACAACCGTAGTCGACAGTATGGTTTGGGATGCTATATCTACCATGGTTAAATAACCTAGAAAATAATCTAACAAATCTACGATCACTTGAGAGTTAAAGGGATCAACGAAAGAAGAGTAGGTCAAACGAGGAAAACACTGATATAAATGGAGCCCCAACATAAAATGAGTGGGGGTAGAAGGAGTTTTCTCTTCCTGAATTTCTTCCTCTATTGAAATCAAACCAGGTGGAAGCACTTCACTGTCGGCCTTGAGATAAATTTCATGCATTAAACTATGATCCTTTGAGTTCCAGAGCTACCGGACTCGGTAGAGCAAGCATGCCTTCATCTACTAGGAGTAGCTTCTGGTGGTAACTCAGGTTTATTCGTTGTATGGTTGCCAATTTGTTTTACGGAAATAAAAGCCTATAGATAAGTATGCTTTCCCTAAGAGGGTGTAACATCTCTTCCTTCCACCCTAGAAATTTTTTTTCTATTTATAATTTATTTCAGTGCTTCTATTGGCCACAGCTGTTCAATTCTACTTTCGAATTTTGTCAATTATGATATTTTATGGAGTAGAGTTACTATTCCTCCTATTACTCTTGGGATTATAGTTTTATTGTTTTCTTCCACTAATGGTTGTGGCTTATGGAATTTACACATATATATCACCATCTCTATTATATGGTTGCATTTACTCACATGCTTGTCTATCTATGAATATTGTAAATTATACATATACTCTACCACATTTATATTGTCCTCACACATGACAATTTACTCATAAATATTTATGCACACATTTGTAGGCTTATTAACTCTACGTTTTTATTCAACAGCATTCTCTTACGTATTAGATATGGTATTCGATGGGTTTTATGTCTTTGTATAACTCCAAGTCTTATCACCCCACAGTTGAATTGTGAGTTATTCAAGGTCTATTCATATTTACCCTCCTGTCAAGAATATGAAATTATTGTGAGCATGACCATCGCATCGTTTATTCCTTACGTACATATCTCTTTTGATGAGTGATGTGGAGATATGCGCATTTAATTTTCAATGCGTTCGTTGTGTCTCGTTGGCATGGTTGACTAAGGTATTTGGCCACGTTAACTTGTTTAAACCTCCTCGTCATCTTATTCGTTGACACTATGTTGATTTTCAAGTTTATTAGTTCTGCATACGTCCGTACTTGAGGATATATGTATCTATATGTTGTTTGTGATATGCCATGCCAGAACGTGATTTTAATACGCTGGCCACATGATATGATCGATGGTACTGTTGTTTAGATTTCATAGATCAAAATTTACATTTTTAACTACTGTGTATTAAATGCCAATTTCCCAAACTCGATCCGTGGCTAAGCCGTGGATTTGAGGCCACTTGGACGGTGAAGATCATTCCTATTCATTAGGGTTTCGTCGGTTCTTTGGTTTGGAATATTCGTATAATTATCTGTGTTATTGTTGAGGCAGTTCTTTCTCCCTTCATTTGTTCTACTTGCCTCCCGGTGGCAAGACTCTGCACCTTGGAGGAACTGAGCGTAGACGCTCCTAGGCTTCAGCGTATCTATTCCCTCATCGTATGATGTATCAGGTATGACGTCTATGCACGTCTCTAGTTTTTAATGTTAAGCTTATGCTCTGTGTTTATATCTGGATATGGATTTTTCTTTCCATAGAAACTTGAGCAAGAGCTGAGGTTAATTAAAATAAATTCTTTTCCATGGTCTCGTTTACAATCGAAAGTTCGTATTGGTCAGTTGGAAAAACCTTTTGTAGAGATTTTTCTGTCCGAGTATGTCAATTTTTTTTTTATTCCAACATCTCTTCTGCTACCTCGTATGTCTTCCTATGAACGATGGGTGGGACTAATGCTCTGTCGTTTCTGAATATAATTTTACCCCCCAACGTCCTTCGAGGTTTTTCTGATGTTGTTCGAATCAATACAGGTGGATTTTACTTGTCTCGAGCATTATCCATACCCTAGGAAAGTGATCAATTTTGATTTTATCACAGAAACCGTGGCTTTTTCATTCCCAACTGAAACTCCTGATCTTCGAATTTTTAATGTTATGCCTCTACTTCAATTGTAGGTCGTTTTGAAGGAAATGAGGTTCTCCTTTGCCAGGTAACCATTTATTAATTTGTTATTATTTCATTCTTGATAGAATTTTTTTATTAGTTACTCTACTCGTATTCTCATTGTCGATTGTTTTTACTGCAGGTAATTCTGAACGCTATCCAATTTTCCTTCTCGATGAACCATGAAAGGCGTTGTTTCATTCGACACTAATTTCAATGCACTTGGAATTTTCAGGTCGGTATCCACAGTATACTTGTCGGAGAGAAGCCAAACTCTCATCACGTTGTTCTACATAATTTTTTCAGACAATTAAAATTCTTATTGTCATAAAAAGTGTTTATTGTAATACTAAACTCTGCCAGAGACTGTGACTATTAATAATTTTTCATTCGGATGATGAAATTCATTGTATATCAAATTTTGGAATATTATGATGGCACTATGATAGCTTGTTTCTAGGATATGTCTATCCTTCGTCTCTGTTATTATTGACAACTCAATAATATTTATTTATTTTTGCTAATACTCATGTTAATTATTTTCCCTTTCAGTAATGGTCTTCCTAAATTTAATTGAAGAAAGTCAGAAATGTGCTCGTCTTAATTTACTTTATGTTCCTTCTCATATAATATCAAAATTGACTATAAGTCTCTTTGATGCAAAAGTTGTCAAGTTTGTAATCTCTCAGTGGAGGAGAATTTCCCATTTACACAGAGTCTGAAGTTTCAGGTGTATTCTATGAATCCAACAGTGGACTCTCTTTATACTCCTTAGTCTTAGTTCCATTGTAATAGTTACTTATAATATTTTCTGCAACTATATATTTATATTTTTTCTTAGCATAACATTTTCAGTCTATGTAGTGTTTAGACTACACTTCTAAACATAATATAGATCTGATGGAGAATTTAACTGTTATCCTTCCCAGTTTGTATAGTCTACATGCATTTTATAGAGGTTCCCATGCACAGTTTGTAATTTCCAGAATTTATTAAGTTGTGACCCTTGCTTTGGGAAGGATATTAACACCAGTTTTATATATATATAATTCTCAGACCACATTTGTTTGCTTGATTAGTAAACATATTTAGTCCTGTTCCTTTACTACCTATATATATATATATATATATATATATATATATATATATATATATATATATATATATAGCACTTGAATTTATAGTACTAAACTATATACTCTTCCATTCAGTCCTTATTATAGAAAGAAATCTATAAATAAACATGGACTGATGTTTTGTAAATCTATATGTCTCTAATTCACTTAGCTAATTCAACAAATGTATAGCTCTTCCCTATATGTACTTAATTCCTCCTACATGCAGGTTTTTGGGTTTCCCTAATGTTCACTGAATTAATTCTATTTTCCACAGAAACAGATTAAATTTACATAATTATAAATTATGAGATAACATAATCTCCAGATTTAAACCAGGGACTGGTTTAGAGTTTCTAGCTTATTTGTCCTCATATTTATGGTTCCTACAACTATGCAGAACTGAGAGCGTTTAATTACTCTACTATTCTGTAAATGTATGGAACACCAGCACAAAACAAAACATTTTAAATAGTGTGCAGCTATAATCATTAACTTTTACACCTAACAACAAAGAGTTTTAATCATTCGTAACACTATGAGAATACAACTTTGGTATTTGACCAGTCCTCCCAACCGTAGAGTTCCTCTATCTCCAGAACTCACCCCCGAGCTGAGATCACTTCCATTCCATACCAACCTCTAATCTGTCCACGAATAGCTTATTTGAGCTTTTTCTCCCCAAAGCTTGTTTCTAATTCTGCGTCCAGAATATCAGGATGCTTTTCTTCCTGTTCGCCTAGGCTTCCTTTATTTAGGGATTTTTAAAGCTGCTTTATGCTTTTCCCAGCTTTTTACCTCTTTCCAACTACTCTCCACATCATTGGGGAAACTAGATTTTCCTCAAAATCTAATTTGGAAATAAATTCTTTCAAGGATTTTTGAAAGATTTTTAGGGAAATATTTTCCTCTTTCCATCCTCATGGATTTAGCAAGTGATCTCCTAATTCTCATTTTGGTCAATCTGCACAGAATCATTTTATTTATTTTTCATAATTAAATATTTAATTACATCCACAAAATATTTTTCCTTTGGGTCCACTCCCCTTAGGATTAAAGTTCAAATGTCTAGTTTTGAAAATAAAAAACATAAACTACGGGTGGTACATATTCCCCCTCTAAAAGCAAACACCGTCCTCGGTGTTGTTATCTAACTACTAGAGTTCATTTTTTTTTTAAACAAAAATGGATATTTTTCCATCATTTCAGCTTCTCTTTCCCAGGTAGCTTCTTAAGCAGTAAAGTGCTTCCACTGCACCTTTACTCTTGCTACCGTCTGATTCCTCAATTCAATTTCTTCCCGCTCCAATATTTGAAGCGGTTCTGGAAGGAACTCCCTTTCTGGTTCCACCTGTATCACATTCCAATTAACTATGTGAGAAGCATCATGTACATATCTTTTTAATAACGAAACATGAAACACATCATGAAATCTAACATGGGGCGGTAAGGCCAGCTTGTAAGCCACTGGTCCCACCCTTTCTAACACTTCAAAAGGACCACAATATCTAGTGGCCAGTTTTGCACAACTTCCAGCATAAAGTGTGCTCTTTTTGGGTTTAATACACAAATACACATGTTACCCCACTTTAAATTCTCGATGTACCCTCTTCTTATCAGCATAGTTTTTCTGGTGATCTTGTGTTGTCTTGATGTTTCTTTGTATTTTTTTAACAATTCTTTCCATTTCTTGTAAGGCATCTGGTCCCAACATTAGCGTATCCTCAGGTTGGCTCCAGCTCAAAGGAGTACAACATTTCCTTCCATAGAGTGCTTCAAACAGACTCATATTAATGGAGGATTGATAGCTGTTATTATAGGAAAATTAAGCTAAATGCAAGTAGTCTTCCCATTTTGATGGCCTATCCATCACATACATTCTCAACATATCTTCCAAAATCTGATTGATTCTCTCTGTTTGACCATCGGTATGAGGGTGATAAGCAGTACTAAAATTCAACTTAGTGCCCATACCTCCAAATAGACCTTTCCAAAAGGCTGTTGTGAACTTAGCATCTCTATCTGAAACAATCATCTTTGGGACCCCATGTAGGCTTACTATCTCTTTTAGGAACACATCTGCTACTTGGGTTGTCCCAAAAGTAGACTTTACAGGTATAAAGTGTGCAAATTTTGTTAAAGTGTCTACTACTACCATAATTGAATCATGCTGGTACTTGGTTCTGGGTAATCCTGTTATGGAATCTATAGAAACAATATCCCATTTCCATTCTGCAATTGACAAAGGATTTAGAAGACCAGCAGGACGCAGATTTTCAACTTTAACTAGTTGGCACTCCATGCATCTAGCTAAATATTCTGCTATGTCTTTTTCATTCCTGGCCAGAACAATTTCTTTTTCAAAGCTGTTAACATTTTCTGATATCCAGGATTCCCTACATACGGCTGTTTATGATATTCATCTAGAATATCTCTTTTCAAAGACTCCACATTGGGGATATACAATCTATTTTTGTAGCAGATCAGCCCTTTTTGGTTTTGAGTGTAGTCAGCCATCTCCTTCCTTAGTAGTTTCACCTATAGTGTTTCATAATTTGGATCCTTGTCTGCTGCCCTTTTCACTAAATCTTCTAAATCAAAATTAGCACTACTTCCAATACTATTTATATTTTGACAAGAATTTATGCTCAAGGCATCAACAATTTTATTTTCTTTCCCTCTGATATATTTTATGTCCATATCAAATTCACTCAGAAAAGACAGCCATCTGGCTTGTCGAGCATTCAAATCAGTTTGGGAAAAGAAATATTTAAGACTAACATGATCTGTCATCAATGTAAATTTCTTTCCAAGAAGATAGTGTCGCCACATCTTCAAGGCATGAATAACAGTAGCCAACTCCAAATAATATACACTATAGTTCTGTTCATGTGTCTTCAGTTTCCTAGACTCATATGCAATAACTAAATTTTCCTGCAAAAGGACTCCTCCCAACCCCTCTCTACAAGCATCTGTACATACAACAAATTCTTTACCAGGATCTGCAATTTTCAATATAGGGGCTGTGGTGAGTTTTAATTTTAATTGTTCAAAACTGTTTTGGCACTTTTTAGTCCACTCAAATTTGACACCCTTTCTTTGTAGTGAGGTTATGGGATATGCTAAGGAAGAAAATCTCTCCACAAATCTGCGATATTAACCTGCAATCTCCATGAAAGATCTCACTGTTGAAACATCAGTTGGCACAGGCCATTCCTTAATAGCCTTTATATTTTCAGGGTCAACAGCCAATCCTTGTTTAGAAATAATATGTCCCAAGTATTGGATCTTGTCCTTATAAAATTCACATTTGTTGAATTTGGCATACAACTGGTTTTCTTTCAGAGTTTGCAACACTATCCTGAACTGTTCTTTATGCTCCTCCTCACTTCTTGAGTAAACTAAAATATTGTCTATGAACACTAGTACAAATTTATCCAAATACTTGTTTAAAACATTGTTCATTAAGCACATCAAGGTGGCAGGGGCATTTGTCAACCCGAAAGGTAGGACTACAAATTTGTAGTGACCATACGTGGTTCGAAAAGCTATTTTGCTAATGTCTTCCTCCTTAATTCTGAGCTGGTGATAACCAGTCCTTAGATCAATCTTAGAAAATACGGAAGCCCCTCTTACCTGATCAAAAAGATCATCAATTTGAGGTAAGGGGTACCTATTTTTAATTGTCAACTTATTCACTTGACGATAATCAATGCACATTCTAAAGGTTCCGTCCTTCTTTTTCACAAACAGCACTGGTGCTCCCCAAGGAGACACACTCGGTCTGATATAACCCTTATTCATCAATTCTTGCAATTGCATTTTCAGTTCCATGAGTTCGAGGGGAATCATTCGATAAGGGGCTTGGGAAATAGGTATTGCTCCCAGCACCAATTCGATTGAAAAGTCAATCTCTCTTTTAGGGGGAAGATGAGGAATCTCATCTAGAAAGACTTCCTTAAACTCTCTCATTGCTGGAAAATTATCCAGCAGGTTTCCTTCAGGTTGTTGTTCTATTTCCTCAACATGTACTGCATACACTTGATATACTTTCCTAGCTGTTCTTTTTAATTGCAGTGCTAATATTTGTCTTACAGAAATGGGTTTTAGTTTTCCCTTGAGAATAAAAGGTTTCCCCTTTTCATCTATACAATGCAGGGTCTTATCCTAATAGTTCATCATGGCCTTTTTCTTTTCCAGCCAGTCCATTCCTATCAGCAAGTCATATGAACCTAATGGCAGAATGTTCAGATTCACTTATGTCTGAAAGTCATTTAATGTAATTGCTGTTTGGGGTAATTTATGTGTTACCTTCCTCTTAGTTCCAGTGGCTAACTGAACCAACCAAGACTGCTGAAATTTTTCAGGTTTAAGATTGCATTTTTCTACAATTTTTGGACTAATGTAACTCAAAGAAGCACCCGGATCAATTAAATTGTAACAGGTTTGTCAGCACTCTTACCTTCCATCTCAACCATGGTAGCTTGATGTTCTTCTTGTCGATTCTCCAAGGCTGCACTGATAGTGGGTATATTTCTTGCTATGTCATTTACTGTGGTAGCTTCTCGGTCTCTCATAATCATCTGAATGTTTCGGTGGGGACAATCCCTCAAAAAATGAGGTTCTCCACACCCCCAGCATTTCAAAGGCTCTCTCATTTTGACTATGCCTTCCTTCTTATTTTCTCCATCTAGTTGTTTAGAACCAACTTGAGATTGAGCAGTTTGGCTATCTTTTGGTTTATTAAACTTTTTCCCCTGATGATCCCTGCCAAAGTTCTTCAAATAAGCTGGTTTATGTTTCTTCCCTTTGAATTCACTCTTATTTACCCAACTTTTTCCATGTTCATTTTTGCCTTTGAACTGATGGTAACATAATCTATCTTTTCTCACTGCTTCATCCATGGTTTTTGGATTATCAAACTCTATTTTCTCCTTGTATACAGTAGGCAAATAATTTAGAAACCTTTGCACCTTGGCCTTCTCTTCACGAATGTAAGGGACATATCTCAACAGATTTGTAAACTTAGTGAAAAACTCATCAATAGTAATTTTTCCCAGTCTAAGCTCATGAAATTCCTTTGATTTATCATCATAATAACATTCATTTAAATAGCGATTTTTAAACTTAACCTGGAAATCTTCCCAAGTAACTATCTTTTCATCAATGGTGTGAACCATTTTCGTCTCCTCCCACCACAAGGTAGCCTTACCTTGTAGCTGGTAGACAACTAATATGGCCTTCATATTGCTTTCATATTCATAGACCTGGAAATAATTAATCATGTTCAACAATGAGGCTTCAGCATCTTCCTCCTTCTCCCCATCATAGGAGGGAGGTTTGATCTTTCAGAATTCCCCTTGTAATTCCTTTTTCTATTTATACTAATGCCTAGCAGCATCATCTTCTTCAGAATCATCATTCTTCCTCTTTCCAGAACCTTCACCCTCTTGGCTGTTCCGCGAGGTTAATTATCTAATGAGTTTTTCCTGCTCCTCACTGGCTAATGACAATCTTTCATTCTGGCTTTTTAGCTCAGCCCTCTCTCATTGCAAATTATGCAACATAGCCATCACCGGAGCATTAGGATCTGGTGTATTATCGTCATCACGTAGATCAACATAAATTTCCTCACCTTCTGCCATTCAACTTTTTTGTTTCAGCACCACTGTACACTAAACACCACAGATCAGTAATAACATATATATATATATTTCAACAATAAATAATTTATACAGTGAGCACATAACAACAGTGAGCACAACCAAAAAAACCCCATTTACGTAACATGAGCTCTGATACCATTTCTAACGTCTCTTCCTTCCACCCTAGAATTTTTTTTTTCTATTTATAATTTATTTCAGTGCTTCTATTTGCCACTGCTGTTCAATTATACTTTTGAATTTCGTCAATTATGATCTGTTATGGAGTAGAGTTACTATTCCTCCTATTACTCTTGGGAGTATAGTTTTATTGTTTTCTTCCACTAATGGTTGTGGCTTATGGAATTTACACATATATATCACCATCTCTTTCATGTGGTTGCATTTACTCCCATGCTTGTCTATCTATGCATATTGTAAATTATAAATATACTCTACCACATTTATATTGTCCTCACACATGACAATATACTCATAAATATTTATGCACACATTTTTAGGCTTATTAACTCTACGTTTTTATTCAACAACATTCTCTTACATATTAGATATGGTATTCGATGGGTTTTAAGTCTTTGTATAACTCCAAGTCTTATCACCCCACAGTTTAATTGCGAGTTATTTAAGGTCTATTCATATTTACCCTCCTGTCAAGAATATGAAATTATTGTGAGCATGACCATCACATCGTTTATTACTTACGTACATATCTCTTATGATGAGTGATGTGGAGATATGCACATTTAATTTTTAATGTGTTCGTTGTGTCTCGTTTCCATGGTTGACTAAGGTCTTTGGCCACGTTAACTTGTTTAAACCTCCTCGTCATCTTATTCATTGACACTTTGTTGATTTTCAAGTTTATTAGTTCTGCATACGTCCATACTTGAGGATATATGTATCTATATGTTGTTTGTGATATGCCATGCCAGAACGCGCTTTTAATACGTCGGCCACATGATATGATCGATGGTACTGTGGTGTAGATTTCATAGATTGACATTTACGTTTTGAACTACTGTGTATTAAATGCCAATTTCCCAAACTCAATCCGTGGCTAAGCCGTGGATTTGAGGCCACTTGGACGGTGAAGATCATTCCTGTTCATTAGGGTTTTGTCGGTTCTTGGGTTTGGGACATTCGTATAATTATCTGTGTTATTGTTGAGGTGTTTCTTTCTCCCTTCATTCGTTCTACTTGCCTCCCGATGGCGAGACTCTGCACCTTGGAGGAACTGAGCGTAGATGCTCCCAGGCTTCAGCGTATCTATTCCCTCATCGTATGATGTATTAGGTATGACGTATATGCACGTCTCTAGTTTTTAATGTTAAGCTTACGCTCTATGTTTATATCTGGATATGGATTTTTCTTTCCATAGAAATACGCTCTGTTGCTTGAGCGAGAGCTGAGGTTAATTAAAATATATTCTTTTCCATGGTCTCGTTTATAGTCGAGAGTTCGTATTGGTCAATTGGACAAACCTTTTGTAGAGATTTTTATGTCCGAGTATGTTGATTTTTTTGTTATTCCAACATATCTTCTGCTACCTCGTATGTCTTCCTATGAACGATGGGTAGGACTAATGCTCTATCATTTCTGAATAGAATTCCCCCCCCCCCAGTGTCCTTCGAGGTTTTTCTGATGTTGTTCGAATGATGATAGGTGGATTTTACTCGTCTCGAGCATTATCCATACCCTAGGCAAGTGATCAATTTTGATTTTATCACAGAAACCGTGGCTTTTTCATTCCCAATTAAAACTCCGGATCTTCAAATTTTTAATGTTATGCCTCTACTTCTATTGCAGGTCATTTTGAAGGAAATTAGGTTCTCCTTTGCCAGGTCACCATTTATTACTTTGTTATTATTTCATTCTTGATAGAATTTTTTTATTAGTTACTATACTCGTATTCTCACTGTGGATTGTTTTTACTGCAGGTAATTCTGAACGCTATCCAATTTTCCTTCTCGGTGAACCATGAAAGGTGTTGTTTCATTCGACACTAATTTCAATGCACTTGGTGTTTTCAGGTCGGTATCCACAGTATACTGGTCGGAGAGAAGCGAAAATATCATCACGTTGTTCTACATAATTTTTTCAGACAATTAAAATTCTTATTGTCATAAAAAGTGTTTATTGTAATACTAAACTCTGCCAGAGACTGTGACTATTAAGAATTTTTCATTCAGATGATGAAATTTCCTGTATATCAAATTCTGGAATATTATGATGGCACTATGATAGCCTGTTTTCATAAGTGGCTACAAAATTTGATATATATATATATATATATATATATCTAGGATATGTCTATCCTTCGTCTTTGTTATTATTGACAACTCAATAATATTTTTTTTTTTTTGTTAATAATCTTGTTAATTATTTTCCCTTTCAGTAATGGTCTTCCTAAATTTAATTGAAGAAAGTCAGAAATGTGCTCGTCTTAATTTACTTTCTGTTCCTTCTCATATAATAACAAAATTGACTATAAGTCTCTTTGATGAAAAAGTTGTCAGGTTTGTAATCTCTCAGTGGAGGAGAATTTCCCATTTACACAGAGTCTGAAATTTCAGGTGTATTCTATGAATCCAACAGTGGACTCTCTTTATACTCCTTAGTTTGGGTTCCATTGTAATAGTTACTTATAACATTTTCTGCAACTATATATTTATAATTTTTCTTAGCATAAAATTTTCAGTCTATGTAGTGTTTAGACTACACTTCTAAACATAATATAGATATGATGGAGAATTTAATTGTTATCCTTCCCAGCTTGTATAGTCTGCATGCATTTTATAGAGGTTCACATGCATAGTTTGTAATTTCCAAAATTTATTAAGTTGTGACCCTTGCTTTGGGAGGGATATTAACACCAGTTATATATATATATATATATATATATATATATATATATATATATATATATAATTCTCAGGCCACATATGTTTGCTTGATTAGTAAACATATTTAGTCCTGTTTCTTTACTACCTATATATATATATATAGCACTTTAATTTATAGTACTAAACTATATACTCTTCCATTCATGCCTTATTATAGAAGGAAATCTATAAATAAACATGCACTGCTGTTTTGTAAATCTATATGTCTGTAATTCACTTAGCTAATTCAAAAAATGTATAGCTCTGCCCTGTATGTACTTAATTCCTCCTACATGCAGGTTTTTGGGTTTTCCTAATGTTCACTGAATTAATTCTATTTACCACAGAAACAGATTAAAGTTACATAATTATAAATTATGAGATAACATAATCTCCATATTTAAACCAGGGACTGGTTTAGAGTTTATGGCTGATTTGTACTCATATTTATGGTTCCTACAACTATGCAGAACTGAGAGAGTTTAATTACTCTACTATTCTGTAAATGTATGGAACACCAGCACAAAACAAAACATTTTAAATAGTGTGCAACTATAATCATTAACTTTTACACCTAACAACAAATAGATTTAATCATTCATAACACTGTGAGCATACCACTTTGGTATTTGACCAGTCCTCCCAACCATAGAGTTCCTCTATCTCCAGAACTCACCCCCGAGCTGAGATCATTTCCATTCCAGGCCAACCTCTAATCTATTCAGGAATAGCTTATTTAAGCTTTTGCTCCCCAAAGCCTGTTTCTAATTCTGCATCCAAAATAGCAGGATGCTTTTCTTCTTGTTTTCCTAGGCTTCCCTTATTGAGGGATTTTTAAAGCTGCTTTATGCTTTTCCCAGCTTTTTACCTCTTCCCAACTACTCTCCACATCATTGGGGAAACTAGATTTTCCTCAAAATCTAATTTGGAAATAAATTCTTTCAAGGATTTTTGAAAGATTTTTGGGGAAATATTTTCCTCTTTCCATCCTCATGGATTTAGCAAGTGATCTCCTAATTCTTATTTTGGTCAATCGGCACAGAATCATTTTATTTATTTTTCATAATTAAATATTTAATTAAATCCAAAAAATACTTTTCCTTTGGGGTCCACTCCCCTTAGGATTAAAGTTCAAATGTCTAGTTTTGAAAATCAAAAACATAAACTAGGGGGGTTACAGAGGGTGGTTCACTTATAACAAGAGAAATAAATATGTCTGGCCTTTTCCTTGAACTGAATGGATAAAGGGAGAGAAACCTACTTTTAATCTGTTCGCTTTCCGTCACCTCCCTTCATTGCTTTCGTCACTCTCAATCTAAATTAACTCACTTGATTGATACCTGCCATGACAAACAAAAGACAAAAAACAACATAAAGGCAATCTGATCTATCCAAGCTAAATAAATTTAGTTGATTAAACTCATTAACACACATATAACATCATTGACACGTGCATTAGGAAAGGAACAAATATATTTATTATGAAGTAGAAGGAAGAGTAAAACCAGTTGATTGATTCGTTCTCACTCATCCATATTGTGTCCCATCCTCATCACATCCAGCATCAAAAATCCAACAACATCACAATACATGCACAACACCTTCAATAGTTGATACCTCAGCAGCACAACTCTACTTAACACAAATTCTTGCTTTCTTGTGCACTATGTTTAGTTCTCTATTTATAAGTAGATGAAGGGAGTTTGACATAAATTAATCATTGAATGGCTTTCTTAAAAATGGATGAAGAGGTTTCCTTGTTCATGGGAATAGGAGGATAAGAGGTTTAATGACTTCATGGGTTCCAAATTTGAGGCTATCTGATAAGGTGAGAGCGAGAACAACTTCTAGAAGTCACTAGAAGTTGGGGAGATTCCCAGAATCTAATGAACAATTCCCTCCCAATCGACCAACGCACTCCAAAGTGGACCTAGAACCTCTGCAATGTATCCTTTCATGGGAGTATATGCTCTGAAAATAATTTACAATTGTCTAGGGGTGTGTTGATGGCTCAATGGGGCACTTGAATTGGCATCTAAGAAGTGAAACTTTGATGAAGGAAGACCACTAATGTGATGACTTTTTTAGGGCATGTAACAACTAATTTAGAGAATTATGGACCTTAATGAATACCGTTCTGTGTTTTGGGATGATGCCCAAATAAACCTGTAACAATAATTAAAATATAAAAAAAGCACCATCTCTTGTCCAATACCAATATCCTTGTGTAAATATGTTACAACACTTCAACAGAGTAAAGCCCAGGTTCGTGGTGTTTCCTACATTCTGAAGGCCAACATGGTTCCATGAAACTAGTCAATGTGATGCATGTTTTCATAAAACCTATTCATAATTACAAATATATTGGATATATAGAATTTCATAGAGTCTTAGTGGATTAAAAATATTGAAATATTACAATCTTCCATCTAGGAGAAAGCATCTCATTCATGTAGATCACAGTCTCTGCATATATCAAAGGTTAACACTTGTAGCCCCAAATACACCAGTTTGAGACGTTATCTGCATTTGAAATCCATAAAGTGAGAGAACTCTTCATAATCTAAGGGAAGAACAAGCATATAGAAGGTGTATATAGTGGGGTAAAATTTACATGATATGTCTTTATCCTAAGTTAGATATATTTTCAATATATGGGCTATATACCGAAATATTATGTTCATATGTGTTATCCAAAGTTTGGAAGGCATATGCTTTAAATCAAACTTCATCGTGCATGTATTAAGGTTGGTAAATGACAAAAGGGCTTGTCGCATGTGATTAAACCTTGAGCTTCTCCCAATCGTCAGATTATTCCTTTGCTAAATCAATGCTCCATAGAATTTTTCTACCCACCCTTGCCATCCTCCCTTTACCGATGCAGGGGGGGTCCAAAAATTTATTTTTCTCCATGTAGGACCCACCTAACATGTCCACACCACAACATTTTGCACCCCCCCTCCCCCCCCATAAACCATTAACCGCCTCGACCCCCCATCCATTGTAGCCAAAAATTGAGAAATGTTATTCACCATCACTTCCAAAACCATTGACCAAATGATGCAAGTCCCCTCTATTGAAGCCAGGGCACATTTTGGTATAGAAGCCTGGAATGAACTATATCAGAAATTAGATTTCTCCAAGAGAACACAATTTTTTTACATTTTCCAACCTGAGAATGCCTAATTTCCCAAGAGGAATCCATCCTATACTTCTGCCATGTTCCCTGATGAGGCCAAACACATCATTTTTGTTCTTTCACACCCTCTAGTTTATTATTATAATGAGTGGATTGATGAACCCATTCGGAGTTTGATGTCAATTTTCTCTACCAATCAAAAGCCTTCAATTGTTTTGAATTTTAGTACAGTTTTGGCTAACAACATACATGAACAACTCCTAAAGTTACCAACTAAAGGAGTATTCAAATATGATTCCATTGTTGGATATATGTTCATTTATTATCAAGTAGACATATTCCCATTTTCATTGCATAAATTGGATGAAGAAGGGAACCCACAATCAATGATTTTATGGACCTCATTGGTGAGGAAATATTTAGATGAGTACACCTTCAAAGAGTGCATATAAAAATTCATTCATTCAGTCATGAGCCTGTTGAATAGCAATGCAGAACCAAGAATCAGTGAATAAATTAAGAATATCTTTCACCTTACAGAGTAGGCCAAAATATGAGATTGGTACCTCTACCAAAACTACACAATGATTACGGTGTATGGATGTGAATTTCCAATATACAAGCTGCCCAAATACCTCCCAGTGAGATTATTTTCCCTAGAGTATATAAGAGAAATGATAAATTTAGATGGAATTAATTTTGTCTCAGCAGAGAAGAAGTCTTAGTTCAGAATGAAAACACAAGATGTTCGTTTCATTTGCAACAGCATAGCAGCAGGTGAAGAAGTAGACAAGATCCTGAAACAAACAAACTTTAATCTAAACTTTTCATGGTCTTTTGACCTTTTGGGCCTAATCTCCAAGCTAAGGGTGGAACACAAAACCACTCTATATGTTCACACACAAAGGCCATATATTGAGAGGTATGTGAATGAGTTGAAATGGAGAGAGAACACCTTGTAGGAAGCATAGGAGAAGCTCATGTCCACCTCTAATTCACAGACCCATACTCCTAAAGAGAAGAAAGTGAAGAGATAAAGAGAGGAAGGATCCCCTTCAAATTTAGGGAGCTCACCAAAGGATTTGAACCTAATCTACAGGAAGAGGGCTAAGAGAAGTCCTAAAATAGATTCAACAACAAAAACAGGGAAATAAAAAGCTCCCATAGTCATCAAAGATCCATTTTCTTCAGCACCATCAAGCACCAAATTTCCAGAATCTCTAGCAACATCATCAGTGTCACAAGGTCAGCAGGACACAACCCAAAAATCTCAACTCATTCAGGGAGAAAAATAGAAAATCATTTTTGATAGATACAAAGATATTAACCTTAAAAATGAAAGACATAAAATCAATACATACACACAATTCTGGAAACAAAATGCTAGTTCTCAAACCATGCTTGTATTAGAATTTGATGCAGAGAAGGGAAGAATGCAAATGGAATTCTTGCAGGCTCATATTTCACAACCAAAGTCACCTACAAACTACAAGAAGACCTCCTTTGAATCTGATGCAAATGATATTCATCCCATAAATTAGATGGATATGCATAAGCAGACTAGAGAAATGATATTTTCCACCTTGAATAACAGTTCAATGCATGTTTCAAAATTGGAGGTATCTCTTACAAATATTCAATCTCACCTCAATATTGAAAATCTCTCATCTCTAGAAAAAGACACCAAAATAAAATCATTAGAAGATCTTGTCATAAATATGGAATATAATCCATATAATGTTAAGGAAACTGGAGAATTGATAAAGAAGAAAAATGTAGATATTTTAGCCCTTACAAAGCAATTGAAGATGCCAGTAACAGAGGACCCATAGACCAAGGAGCTAGAAGAGTCAAAGCCCCAAAAAGAAGATATGATTAAGCTTATCATGGAGTAGAATTCTTAAATAAAAAAAATGGAGGAAGAAACGGATAAGCTAATTAAGGAGAAGGAAGAAAATTCACAGTTGGCCATGATTCCTTTCAATGAAGTGCCTCTCAAATCAATACCAACTACATGTTCTTCTACATCAATAGCACCTCCAGTAAAACCTAGATATGCTGCACGAAAACTTACAAAAGCATTGGAGGATATGTCAATACAAACTGAAGAATAAAAACAGTACAAGGACAGGTAAAAGCCTTACATGAGCAGAAGAACAGAAGTGAAACTTCACACTTATCAAAGGCACAAAAGTCCCAAATTTTTTTAGAAAGGATACTGTGAATTGAAAAATAGCTAGCCATTGGCCAGACCCTAGCCCAAGCCAAGGAGAAAATATGGACAAATATCTTCAACTCCATGAATGATATTTGGCCTTCTATACAAATCATTTTTGAACAAAATGAATTGATACAGAAAGCTATAGTAGACGTTACAGACATTAAAGAAAAGTTGGGTGATAAACACATTGAAGCCATTGCTATTATTAGATTCCTAAATTATAAGAACAAATATGAGCTGGAGGAAGTGGGAATTGAAGAAATAACTGAAACTATACTTGAAGTGAAGAAGCTTTTTACCAAAAATAACCTCATTCTACAGTTGGAAGAAACATGTCAGGGATTAGAGATTGCTTTCAACATATTTTTCAACAGAGTTGAAACAATGAACAAGAAGGGATTTCCCAGTTTATTTGTAATAAATGATAAATTAATCACACAGGAAGACTACATTAGGAAATTGAAAGAAGTGACCAGAGACAACTCTAATTTTTTTAGAATAAAGGGCAGCTTAATAGGAAAAGCATTTCCTTAGGAATTAGGGAATGAATTTTACATAAAGCATGAGGTAAATCATATTTTTGTAGTTAAGCCTACTTTTTCCAAGTATACTAAAGTGGATGATGTTTACAAGAGGGTGAATAAAATGTCAATTCCAAATGAATAAAAATGGAAGACATTGTGTGAGTTAGTAGTCTAAGTGAGTAACTTTATCTTCAGTCAGAGAAACAACGGTGCAGCAAGGACCAAAGTGATTGATCAGCAACAACATCCTTTATATTTTTAATATCCCGAAAGGGAGAATGTAGTAATGTTGAAACACAATATAAGAACTACAGAAAAGTAAACAATAAATCTATATACACATCATAACGTACAGAAATAGCTGAGCCATTTTATTATATGGGAGGTGAAAAAAAAGTACAACAGTGCTCAAAATATGAGACACTCAAGCCAAAGGGATGGCCTGGAATGACCTTGCAATGATTCCACAAGAGGGGCTACGTAACTACTAAACTGCTGGAAGGTAAGCTTCATTGTCCCAGATGCAACTATTGGGACTACAACTGCCTAAAATATAGAAAGTAAGATCTAGGTAGAATGGGAGCTCCGATGATGCTGAAATCAGAGATCTGGCCTCTATGATGGATACCCAAGATAACCCAGAAAGGGTTTCTCAAATCTGTCAATATAAGAAAACCACCCTCTTAGGGCTTCACATATATATTGTTGGGTATGAAGATCTAATGATATGATGGATGCAATGATACATAATCAAATATATGCAAGAAGGGATGATCCCTCCACTAGATCCTTGGGCTAAAAGCTCAAGATCTAGCTGCTCCAATATGCTCCACTGAAAATTACTACTGTATGAACAAAAACTTCAGGAAAATGCATTGCCATAGAGGGAGGCTCAATAGCCTGCTGCTAGATGTGTGAAATCAGCTCCCGAATGATGGAAACAATAGATCCAATGTGAGGATATGATTCCTCATAGTATTTCCAGCTGAAATATTGGAAACTTCCTTCCTCCAATAGATCTACATGACTGGACTGCACAATCCTTGAAAGGACTACTGCTGCATGGAGGTAAAACCTAATGGCTTGAATGAAAGATATAGATCTACTTCTCAGGAAGACTGAATGTGAAGAACAAAGTGGTAGGATGAATCCTCCACCGGTTTCCTAGCTAAATTCTAGACACAACCTCCTGAAGATGGCACCAATGCCTAATAAGAAATGTAGTACAACCTTCTTTCAAGAGCTACTCAATGAAAGAGGAGGGATTCCTGATCAAGAACAACTTGTGCTAAACAGCATTAAAATCTTAGCTAAACAACTCAAGAATGCATAGAAATGTCCTAAGAAAAATCTAGATCTAAACAGATCAAGAAATGAATAATCGAAATCATCCCTTCCATTGTGCCTTCACCTTCATTATATAGATATGAGCCTTCCATATCCTAGGCCCACTTCAAAATTGCGTTGTACATGTGGACATAAGTCTCCATGGTTGACTGCGTTGTTTCTCCATGTCCTCCATCATGTTCATATGGGGTGATCACCTTCTCCATCAAGTGTGCATTAAATGCATCACTTCCTCCACTATATTTTCATAAGGGCTTTATGATCTTCTTTGAATTCACTATGATCTCAGTTAACCTTATCAAAGATCTGCATGATTTTTCATTTAAGATCCATGATCTTATTTGACTGTTTCATCCACCATAATCTATCTCATAAATGAGACATGATCTCCATTAATGGAGCTGCTCCAATACTCCATGATTTTAGATCTAGATCTAGAATATCCACATACACACATAAAAAGTGGATTTTATTCATATTTGAGGATTATGGGTCCCTTCACCCTTTAATTTACTTAGTTAATTAAGTTTAATAAGAACTTTAATATTCAAAATGTCATGTGAAAATTTGGGAATATTACAGTCCTCCCCGGAAAAAAATGTTTCTTGTCCTCAAGCAACTGCAAAAATAGATGCTAGAGAAATATGTCCCCCTCCAAATGGAATCCACACAAGGAAGTTCTCCCTATCTTATGCAATGAGTTATGTATGCCCAGCACCAAATTTTCCTCTCTAGAATGTGTAGAGTGATCTCTAACTGTGTAGCTAGATACCCCTCATCAATCATGAAGCTCCAAGTGACAACCACAAGCTCTCCAACACCCTCCACAATACATGAGATACATAAAGATAGATGGTTCCTTCCACAAGAGGAAATCTCCAACTCACAAATTATACCTCCATACCATGCTACATGAAGTAAAGAGAGGCTTTCCATGCCTCCATCCTTAGCCCTATTGGCCTTTTTGGTTCTAAGTATCATCCCAACATTATACAAAAGAAGAAGTAGAGATATATGGGTAGACAAAGGTGTCAAACCATATTCTCCCAATAGTAGCCAATGCAACAATTCTCCCTACTGCCACACCACACCATCATGATACCAAGTATGGTGTCCATACTCTCCAAGTAAGAGCCATCGTAGGAGTTCCTCTTGCTTCCATCCTCCAACACTATCATAAAAATTAGGGGAGTATGTAGGACCAAAGTCCCCTAGTAAAAGCCACAGCAACAAGATCTCTTGCTGCCTCTTCACATCATCATGTGAATCATGGAGAAACAACAACATATTGAAGGACATGTGGAATTTCATATCAGCCCAATACAAACAAACTCCATTATCACACATCATGAGAATATTATGCCATATTACAAACAATATCAAACACATAAACATGGGAGATGTCATTTGATGGCCAAAATATCTCAACCAAAATTAACATGCCTTCTTCTGTTGCATTCTATCATTGATACACAAGGCATGAATAAGAAAAACATGAGCTATTGGGTGGTAACCATACTCACCCAATATTAGCCAGTGCAACCATGCCTCCTCCTTCATTTCATGAGTGTTTTTCAAGGCATTGATAAAAGAAATAGGTACCTTTGGGTAGTAACAAAACTATCCCAAGAGAAACCAACATAACCAAGCTTCCTGGCCCATGTCATATATCTACAAGTGGTCATGCAACCCCTTGCTTATCATCCTCACCCACTCATACCAATGTGGATGATGAATGATGTATTGCATAATCATGGTATCCTCCCTTTTTAGAATACCATCCTCCCCAAAATGATGAAGAACTTTGCACTCCATGAAATATTGAAGTGCACCTCCAATGAGATCTCTCAATGAGATTCTCTTTTCACCAAAGGCCCTCCAAAACCTCCCAAAGAGGTTTTGGATCTGCTACATGTAGAATTTTCTCTTTGAGCTGTGAGATGCTCATTGAGAAAGTGTCATCTAGAAAGGAGAAAATATTCCTCATCTCAAGATTTCTACCATTTATCATGTTTAGCTCCATTGCTTCATGAGTGAAGCTACCTTCAGAATGCTCCAAGAATAATGGGGCCCCTTCACTATCACTAATAATAAGTGATAGTGCTATAGATTTGCATGGTAATACATATGTTGTCTCAAAGCAAGGCATAATTTTGATCTCATAACCAATCATTGTACATAGGAGCATGCTCATCCCATTTTCTGAAACTCTACACTTCAACTCAAAGGGTTGAATATAGGTCAACAATGATGAAGTGGGATCATTAGGGGAATTTTGAGGTCTAAAATGGGCCTCCTAAGGAAATTATAAAATAATAGTGGAAATAATAAAATAAGATTTGATTACATCATCAAATTTTAGAGGGAAAAAAGAAAAAACTATTTTTTCAACTTATCTCCCAAAGTTTTTACTCAGATTTCAAGGAGTACTCGTTGGATGCAAGATTTAATTCCTCATCCAAGGATTACCCATGTTGAATACTTTCAATGGATTCTGCTACACGAAAAATCAGAAATACATGAAAAACGTGATTGGAATCACATTTTTTCATGTATTTCTCATTTTCGTGTAGCAGGGTCCATCAAAAGTATGTGACATGGGTACTCCTTGGATGAAGAATTAAATTTTTCATCCAACAAGTACTCCCTATCAAAATTTGAGTAAAAACCTTGGGAGATAAGTTGAAAATATGAGTTGAAAATTTTATTTTATTATTTTATTATTTTTTAATATTTTTACCCTTTTACATAATAAATGGTGAATCATCCCCCATGGTTGACATCATCATCTTGAATCCTATTGGTTCTTATAAAGTTTATTTTGGCTGTACATTTTTCTTAGGAGGCCCATTTTAGACCTCAAAATTCCCCTAATGAGCTCTTCATCTCCTCCTTGATTAGATAAAGGGTCCTCTACGCTATGATATGTTGCTGCTTCAAATCAACATTTTGATCTAACCCTTGGTTATGTATTAGCCCTGATGGCATGTCCCCATAAGTGTCAATTAGACCTACTAAAAAAATATGGGATGAAAGTGCATGCATACCCTGGATCAACTGATGTGTGGGAACCTATTGCCAGAACACAAGAGTTCCTCCAACAAAAATAATGGTGTCTCCAACTGCTGGTAAGAATGATGGCTGCTCTTATCCAAGTGTACCAGCACTGGAATATACCTCCTCTTCCTCATGCATCTCCTGAATAATGCATAGGAATCTGTGTGTCAAGAGATCAAGAATATATTACAAAAGTGCAAGTGTCTCTTATTTGGATGCAAGTACATCTCTAGCTGGTGGTGAATATAGTGACTCTTTGTCCAGAGTGACAAGATTGACATCCTCCTTTGCTTCCGTAGGAAATATATCTTTGTGACACATCTCTGGTTTTTTCATATCAAAATTCTTACTCAAATTGTGAAAGAAATATGAATATTTAGTCACCTTTGCATGCTCCATGTGTCCAAACCACTAATCATTGGCTTCACCTAAAACATGAAGTGCTGCAATTTGGACAACCTCTTTTTCAGCCATAGGATTTAGCATGAAAAATGTATCTAACTCTTTCCTCCAAGCCTTAGCAATGCTTGAGGAAGATCCATCAAATGTATGCAAATACAATCTATTGTGCCTCTTTCTTCTATTGCTGCTATATGATCTTCTTTCTTCTTTGAATTCAAATCATTCTTGGAGAGTTAGACTTTCTTTGAATGATCTAGACTATGATTTGTACTCTTCAAGATACAAACTGAGAGTGTCATGAGTCTCAAGTTTTCTTCTTTCTTCATTTCTATACCTTTCACCCTCTTCATAGAAGGTGGGCATAGTATATCTATCAAGAGATCTATCCTCATCAAATCTTATTCTTGGATCCTCCTTTTTCCTTTCTCTCTTCATTTTTTTTACCTCTTTGGAGAGATCTTGCATGGATCTAAAGGGTGGAGTGGCAAGAACATAATCCTCCTTCATGATAGATCTCATCTATCTGATTCTTCTTTTGATGCAAAAGATGAAGTGTCCACAAGCTGAGCCAAAGATCATGCTTTGATACCACCGTAATATCTCAAAAGGGAGAATGCAGTAATACTAAAACACAATATAAGAACTATAGAAAAGTAAACAATAAATCTATATACACATCAGAATGCAGAGAAATAGCTGAGCCATTTTATTATATGGGAGGTGAAAAAGAAAGTACAACATTGCTTAAAATATGAGACACTCAAGCCAAAGGGATGGCCTGGAATGACCCTGCAATGATCCTACAAGAGGGACCGCGTAGCTGCTGAACCGCTGGAAGGTAAACTGCATTGTCCCAACTACAACTGTTAGGACTGCAACTTCCTGAAATATAGAAAGTCAGATCTAGGTAGAATGGGAGCTCTGATGATGTTGAAATCAGTGATCCGGGCTATGATGGATACCCAAGATAACCCAGAAAAGGTTTCTCAGATCTATCAATCGAAGAAAAACACCCTTTTAGGGCTTCACATATATATTACTAAGTATTCCGATCTGAAGCTAGATCTGATGATATGATGGATGCAATGATACACAATTAGATCTATGCAAGAAGGGTTGATCCCTCCACTAGATCCTTGGGATAAAAGCTCAAGATCTAGCTCCTGCAATATCCTCCACTAAAAATAGCTGATGGATGAACAAAAGCTTCAGGAAACTGCGCTGTCAGAGAAGGAGGCTCAATAGCCTACTGCTAGATGCGTCAAATCAACTCCTAAATGATGGAAACAATAGATCCAATATGAGGAGATGATTCCTCACAAGATTTCGAGCTGAAATACTAGAAGCTTCCTTACTCCAATAGAACTACATGACTAGACTGTGAAATCCATGAAAGAACTACTGCTACATGGAGGTAAAACCCAATGGCCTGAATGCCAGATATAAATCTACTACTCCTGGAAGATTAAATTTGAAGAACAAAGTGGTAGGATGAATCCTCCACCGGTTTTCTAGTTGAATGCTAGAATCAACCTCCTGAAGATGGCACCAATGCCTCATAAGGAATGTAGTACAACCCTCTTTCAAGAGCTACTCAATGAAAGAGGAGGGATTCCCACTTGGGAACTCCCTGTGCTATACAACACTGGAATCTTACATAAACAACTCAAGAATGCATATAAATGTCCGAAGACAAATCAAGATCTAAAAAAATCAAGATATGAATAATCCAAATCATCCCTTCCATTGTGCCTTCACCTTCATTATATATATATAAGCCTTCCATAGCCTAGGCCCACTCCAAAACCACACTATACATGTGGACATAATTCTCCATGGTTTATTGCATTGTTTCTCCATGTAGTCCATCATGTTCACATGGGGTTATCACCCTCTCCATCATGTGTGCATTAAATGCATCACTTCCTCCACTATCTTATCATAAGGGCTTTATGATATTCTTTGAATGCACTATGATCTCAGTTGACCTTATCAAAGATCCTCATGATTTCACATTTAAGATCCATGATCTTATTTGACTATTTCATCCTCCATAATCTATCTCATAAATGAGACATGATCTCCATTAATGGAGCTGCTCCACTACTCCATTATTTTAGATCTAGATCTAGAATATCCACATACAGACATAAAAAGTGGATTTTATTAATCTTTGAGGATTATGAGTCCCTCCATCCTTTTATTTACTTAATTAATTTAGTTTATTAAAAACTCTAATATTCCAAATATCATGTGAAAATTTGGGAATATTACAATATCAAGGACATCTTTCAAACAATTCCAACTAGCCCTATTAGTTTGTAATAGGAGATATAATTAGTTTTAAATTTGCCTAAAATATACATTGATCAGTTATGACACGATTTTTTTGTAAATATTTGTATAAATACTTCAATTTTTGAAGTATTTAGGGTTGATATTTTCACTCAAAACACTATTGTACTTTTCCATTTGATGGGTTGATCAGTAATAAAAGGGAATTCTTTACAAGATTAATGTGTTGGATTATTTGGTGATGTGTTTCTCTCATTTTCTATGTGTTTATTTATTCGTTTCCATGCTTATGTGTTCTTAAATATGAATTAATTTATAGAAATTATGATGAACATAATTTGATGAAACATGCACTCTGATTCTGGATTTAGGTAATTTCAATGTTTTACTCTAAAATCAAGGTAAAGAATTATTAACTAGTCTAAAAGATCTAGTTAGTTCACCTACCTTTCCCTGTGAAACTCCTTTGAAAATATGAAATAGATCCATTTTATTTTATACACTCCATATCCCAATGTAATTTTAAGCACTTAATAAACCAAAAAAATTAAAACAAATCATAAACAACCAATCAAACAATGGAGCATTCATGCCTAGCCTAAAATTCCCAATAAACAAAGTTAAATATGATAGAGAGATCCCTCTCTGAGTTTAGGAGGGATATATCCTAAAATCCAAAGTGGTTTTGTGGTTACCTTTGTGATTTTTTTTTCAACCTTCCTAAATTACGGAGTGCTAGCAGGCCATTGATTTGATCGTGCTCGGTCTTATCCCTTTAACCCCGCGGGAAATTTGTTTCACGTGCCAACTTTATTACATAATGGCACTTTATAAGTGATATGATAATTAACCATATAAAATATGATTAATAATCATAAACATACTTTATTAATGACATGACCCTATCACATGCAAAATGACTTTCAAGACCCCCTCATATGTACATTTGTTTTGAAAATTCCAATTCCAAACACCTTATTTAAACCTAATTGACTCAAACTAATTAACTTATGACTCAAAACACACCTAATGGTTATCTTCGATAACATGAGGTATCTTGGGTTAAGTTCATTATAAAAATTCAACCATAGGTGGCTATTATCCATATGTTCCTACTTAAATAGATAAATTACTAAATTTAATGTAATGTAGAAATTACTTCTGGATCATAGCATCAATCACACAATAACTGAAAATATAAGTAGTGGAATAATAAAAGAGTTTTTTTAGATACATAAGTAATTTCTTCTCAACATCAGCTCTGCATACCTCAAGGAACCCTCTACAAGATACTAAAATAACAACTGCATGTTCATCATAAACATCTCAAAATGAGTTATATGATGTATACAAAAAAGAAAGGCATAAGTTGTACAATTGTTTTATTTCTCCATATGGACATACAGATCCATATGATTGTATTGATTCTTTGTACAATTTGTTTTCAACCTATTGAAAACATGTAAGTTCATCCTTATTTTGCATTACTTTCTCCTAGTTGTTTAATGTGGGAAATGTGTCTTTATCATGTCTTATTTATTCTTTCCTAAAACATGTACAATTTCTTGCTTGCACTACATTTCTCAATGTACATATTGTTTATTGAGGACCTATCATGTATATGCTAAATGTAATGTTATATTTTTGAGATATTTTCTTCCGATAGTTGTTCCTCTTTAACATCCAAATCGACGCAAATTGTCCTACACATATTCATGAGACCAACGAGGAAAAGTTAGATTAAATTTGACCAATTATTAAATTTAATTGCACAAATAAATAATAATTAAAAACACCTTGAGTGAATTAATACCTAAATGAGCTCCTCTTGGTTTTGAGAATAAATTATTGGTGTAGTTTAATCTTGGATCAAACCTCCCTCCACTCGATGAAGCGTCAACGAAGTCAACATTGACCTTATTGTTTCTTTGTTGGATCTCAGAGTTTTACTCGAATATTGTCCAAATATTAATTTATTCCCTATTTAAGAGGGAAAACCATGTGAAGGTGGAAGCTCTCATTCCCCCCCCCCCCACCCCTCACATCACTCGCAATTCCGAAGTACCCAATCTATCTACTAGGAAATATTTGAAAGAAGGATATTAAGATACATCATAAATAAAGAAATATATAGTAAACATTTATTCATTCATTCATTCATATATTTTAAAAAATATTTGATCTCAGTATGATTTATAATAAAATGTATGTTATACATAATCTAAAACAAGGTTGTTGTAATTAAATTACAATTACAACCAATTATTCTTCGATTTCTTGCAATTTTTCATGTATTATGTCTTGGTGCCGACATGGTGAAATGTCTATGTTGTTGTAAGGGTGGCAGAGCATCAACCGCACTAAGAATAAAATGTTAAATTCTTATTAACAATAATTATTAATACAAGTGTTTTATTAATAAAAATGTATTAGAGTGTTTGTTACTTGCTTTGGTAGTAGAGCGAAGTGAGATACTTTTGGATGTGGCCATATGTTCCTCCTCCTGTCTAGCATCATCTGGTACATGCTCTAAAATAGAACCAAGAATATTTATAATTAATACACCATTTGCATTTAAATATTTCTAATTCTAATCCATACTAAAAAAAGTTACAATTCACATGAAATACATCCATAATTGAGTTGAACATCAGTTTCAATTTCCACTCCACTATCACTAGGCTCATGTATTCCATCATTTCTTGGGACATAAACATTTACACAGTCTGCCTGCTTTTTACAATCAAGCACATTACTTTATGGCCAAAAATAAAAACCATTATACAATATACAACTATTAATTTATAACTTCTCTTTGTTTCTTTTATTTACCTCAGTCTCATGTGGGGGATCGAAACTGGTATGTGAAGACCTCGTGCTTGTCCTATGTTCAACAACGGCTTCATATCCGTGCTTGTAAGAAAGATTGAGGTATTCCTCCATGGGAGTTTCATTGAATTGTTTGCCCTTCAATTTTTCATGACAACACGAATTCTTTTTCTTCTGCAATATTAAATTAAAATTATTAAGAATCTAAAATTTGGATGCATTTTTTTTTAATACTTACAATTTTTGCGGCAAATTTTGAGTAACCCCAAGGGAAAATATGATGTTTGCCATGTTTTTTTATTCTCACCTTCGTGGCTTTATATGTATATGGGAGCCTATATTTATGGTATTCATAAGATTAATTACATGTCGCAATATTGATGAGAAAGCATCATAATTAAATTAATAAAAGTGCCTCATACCTTCCTGTTCAGGGTGGTGTCTTCCCTTCTTTTCGAATTTTTTTCTCCTCTGAATCTTCTATGAGGGTGCTCATAATTAGGGTTCTTTTCAAAATTAACCCTATATTGGTCTCACAAATATTTTTAATACAGGCCTACCTTCGCGGTAACCCCACTTCTATTGAAGGTACCATCTCCGAGAAGACCAACCAACCTATTGGTAAGTTATTCCTTCAAGTTTGAATTTTGTGAATTATACCTTATGCGAATGGTGGGCCCAAAGAGTTGCACAGATTCCTCATTCAAGAACATATAGAAGGTATTGTTTCCTACAAAACGATATTATCATTACTTGAAAATAATCACTCTATACGTAAAGTTTAGTTACATAATACGAAATATGTAAAAATCTTATTATAAACCTGGAAGCTTTTCTAATTTCATGGGGACATGGTCGTCATCTACCAAGAATGTAACTGGTGGTGTTCACATGCTAGTAACACGAGTAGACCCAGGAAAGCATTCTTGAATAGATGTTATGAAATCATGGTCTGCATCATGTGCACATCCTTCTCTCCGTTGTTCAATGGGTGCAAATAATAGTGTGTCACCCTGTTCAGGAGTTGCATTAATAGTCAGTTTGTTCAGTGTGTCACTTAGAAGCAGAGAAAAGATGTGGCTACCAATGTCGACCCCCAGAGTCTCACCATGAGGATCAAACTCCCTCAAAAAAACCTGTAAAATAAAGAGTTCTTTTATGAAGGATGAGAAAATTAAAATCATAAATAAAGAAATGGGATAATTAAATGAATTTCTTACACCATGTTAACGGATTTGGGTCATCACCGTTGATATTGGTCCCTTATATCTTTTGTTCGCTGATCAATCGTAATTCAAAAAATTAGTCTCCTGTTTAATTTTACGAGAAGCCTTTTATCTGTTTGGATTGGATGGATCGGCATATAAATTTATTCTTCAGTAAGAATTTCCTCAGGAGAATCTGTGAATTGGTTTGAGGCTGGTGCCTTCCCCTTTTCACCCTGTTGATCAAATACATGGTAGTTGGTTAGATATTATTTAGGGATAGAAATTCTAAATTTCAATATTGTTTCTTTCGTCATTCGAAGAGGAGGAGCAGTTAGCTCTTTTTTTTCTAGAATAAAAACATATTATTTTATTAAAGATATCAAAATAGTTTACATGAGTTATGCATATGCCATCATATTAAAAATTTCTTGTGTCATATACCTACTTTCAGAGTGGTGTAATCATTCACCACCCCTCTGACACTAGAGAGAGAAAAAAATAATGAAAATGGAAGCCGAAAGTAATAGAAACATACAGTCATCATATAGTGCATAAGTAGACATGTGGAAAGGATCAAAAAAATAGTAATGTTCATGAGTCTAACATATGAGATAAATCATTGTCCAACATCCAACATATAACAGAAAAGAAACTAGATATGAAACACAAACATAAAATAAGGTGTAATGACATTCATGGTATTTGTATGTGTCCTCGGTCCACCTCTCGATAAGCAATGTTGTGAGCATAGTGTATGGTACCCACCATCATCTGCAATCCCCTTTTTGACAGGTTTTCAGCCTCCGAATTATTTTGGAATTTTTTTTGTGTAAAGGAAGATTCATCATGTTTGAAAGAAATTGAAAATTTCGCGTTGTGGTAACATGATATGTCTCTAAGAGAATCGATGTGAGTGCTCTGTGATTGTTGGAAAATGAGTTGTGAGTGAAGTATATTTGAATATGCATACCATTCTATGGGATGTAGACTAAAATAAAAACTTGATGGTTCTTGTACTCATACTCTAATTAGGTATATGATGGAATTGTAAAACTAAATTTAGATCCAATGCTTCGCCATGCTAAATATTAAGCATATCAACATTAACATTAGGCCAGAACGCTGGTAGAGCATGAAATTAAAAATGAACTTGATAATTTTTAATAATATTTGATAATCCTTGGCCAAGTAAGTGTATTAATTGACCTTGAGTAAACTCTAATACATGGTGATCCACCTTCTTCATATCATCGAGTCATTAATATGGGGTGGGTTCCATGGGAAATTTGAAAATAAATTATGTGGATTGTAGCCTTGTCATTAAATGCTTTTGTAATGGAAACATTTGCAGTTATATACCTAGATTTAATATAAGGGAAAACTTCATATATATTTTCATGTAAGAGAGGATCTGAACACTGGTAGGCTCCTCGATTTTTAAGATTTTGTAAATATGTCCTTGAGAAAAATTCTGACCATGCTAAAACAAATATGCTACCATATATACATATAAATTGATCACACTTGATATAAACACCTTGGGAGGTGGATTGATGTAACCATGACATTCTAAAGTGAAAACTAATGAAACAATCATGCATAACACTGGTTTGTAGCTATATGTTAAACATATTACTAATATCACTTTTTATCAATGAGAGTATAATCACAAAAAATTTCAAAATCATTTCTCATAAATTTTTCAAAATCCTGCACCCTCTGAACTGGAGCAAGTTTCTCCCTATGAATCTGGAAAATCGACCACATATGTGTTATGGCTTCTAGCTAAATCTCTTTTGAAGTCATCTAAGTATCCCATCTCTTCCAGCTGGGTCCATTCCCAACAAATGGGTTTGCTAAGGAGGTCCTCCTGCCTCCTCAAAAATGTTACATAACTAGCTCTATGTCCCTCTCAAACTAGAGGTAGACCCCATAATGGGTAAAATTTTCCCTCTGTGATCACCAGTATGATGGATTCCTCAACATACACAACTCACTCTGGCCATAAATGTACTCACTCTCCTCTGAACTCAACTATATAGCCTTCATCCTCCAAGGCTCAAACATAGAGCACATTCACTCTCAGAAAAGGAACATATAGAACATGATGAAAGGCTACAATCCATATTGAATATAACTCAAATAAAATTGAACCCTCTCTTTTACCGACTGTTCCTCCATTTTGGATCCCACACCTCACCAAGCATCAAGTAGCTACTGAGCCATGTGGCTGAAATAGATCACACTCCCTTGTCATATGGCATGTGGCACCACTATATATATACCAACCCTCTATGGAAATATCCTTTGAATATAGGAGTGAGACATACTCTTTCTTTAAAAATGTGGATAATTTCTTGGTGATTTGTGGCTCGTCCTCCAATGTAGCCTCTTTCAGAACCAATATTTTTCTCCCATGCTTGGCCTGAAATAGTGAAATAGTTTAATGTGAAAAGTTGAAATATATTTTCCTTTGACATGACCCCTATTATATCCATCTTGGATGGTGATTCTCACTATGTGCCCCAGTTTCCTCCTAAATACATTTTTCCAAAATATGGAGAAATCTTAAAATAATATTCTAATTAATGAGGTTCTGAAAGATATTTTGGAAAAATCGTTGTAAAATAATTAAGGCTAAAATTATATCTATTGTGGATTGAAAAATTATTTTGGATTTCAAAATACGATCCTCTCATTAGGGAAAGTGTTTTCTGAGTTTGGTAGCACCCATTAGGAAATATTTACATGAATAATATTTATTTTGGCCTCTACCCCTGTTTGAACAATAACACCTAAGAATGGATTTTGTGTTGCAGTTGCTGCACAGTCAGTCTAAATAAGTAATGAAACTTACCATGGTCATTGGTCGAATATATAGTGGTGTCTTATAATGTGGTGAGTCCTCTGCTGAGTGTCTAGATGAAGCACCATCACCTGTGGATGAATAATCATCACCGTCACCTGTGGATGAAGCATAGTCACCGTCTGCAGCGAGTCCTCTACTGAGTAATTGTTTGCAATGTGTCGATACTGAGTGAGTGGGGTTTTGGTGGGGCATTTGTGTTGAGTGTTGGGAGACCAAGTTGACACATGTGATGAGTTAATGGGTTGAGAGAAAGGGTGTGGGGTTGGGAAGAATTCATAACACGTGAGAATTAGAAGTATTTTTGGTATTTTTAATTTTTTTTAGATATTTTTTGTTTTATATTTTTATTTTAATTTTTAATTTTTTATATTTCTTATTTAATATATATAGTTATATTTATGTTTATTTTTATATATAGTTTAATTTTATTTATAGTTATATTTTATATATATTTTGATTTTTCATTCACAAGTTCTTCCATTGTATTGTTTCCTCTCACCTCTAGCTCAATGAGTTTCCATATGAAGATCAAGTTAAAATAAATTTCCATAAGAATATCTTAGAAAAATTTATTTACCATTGAAGGTAAATGAAAGAGAACAAACCAACTGAAAACATATAAATACATACCTCGTACATTTCAACATTTTGATATCATTAATGTTCTTCTTCATCCAAATCATCATCCATCTCATCATGTTTAGAATTCATGTTCAAAGTATTGGCCATGTTAGCATCATGATCATCATCGCCTATATCATCATCCGGAACATCCTCTCCCACATTTGGTTCAACCTCTTCAAGTTCTTCGCCTGACATATTGTCAATATCATCTAGTTTGTCCAGAAAATTGTCTAGATTAACATATCCTTGAGCTTCTTCAATGTATTCGTCTGACGCATGAAAACCCTGCTCCTCCACATCATCTTCTTCTTCAATATCATACTTTCCCGACCTTCCTCTTGGATCATATCTAAAAGCACAGGACCAACCTGCTTTATCTGGAACCTCTCAGTAAAATACATTTTCTCATTGGATTGGAAGAACATAGGGCTTTGAGATTGGCTCAAAATTCCTTGTATTAACCATGGTAAATCCGTTAGCATGTTGAGTAACATTTCTATTGGGATCACGTTCATTTATTTGTAGCCTGTACCATTGGACATTGAACACAACTAATTTGAAGGATTTAAAGTGACACTCAAGCATATCATCCATATACTCATAGTATCTATTTGCAGATACTTCTGGATGTGTGTCACCTCGAGATGCAATGTTCTCAACCTGAAATATTGTAGGTATCCCACTATCTCAAGTTTTCCTCTTTTCATCCAACCTTTTGGTGTGAAATTTGCGGCCATTGCACCACATTGCCTTGTGGTGTATCAACTGCAATATGCAAAACTCATAAAAAAATGCAGTGTCATTATTTGATAAACATATTTATACATGGAAATTTTGCAAATTAATAAAAAAGTGTGCCATATTCATCCATATAATTAAAAAAAAAATTATAATAGGTGAATTATATGCTTCCCTCGTAATTTACTAAACCATGTGCTAAATCAATTTCCATCTATGTAAGATTGGTATCTCCACTACGTTCAACTTCTTTGACCAATGTAGACACGCCATACCATGATAACCTACCATTATTAGCTTTTTTTCATCATTCAATCCATACCTTCATCCAATCAACATTGTTTTCAATGTATAAAGGTATTACATCCTACTCTCGGCCTACTGTATTAAAATAAAACAATTCACATGCGTATATATAATTAGTTAACACATTATACCACTATAATATTGGATTGTGCATGAAGACTAAAAACTAAATAAGTACGAAATACATAAAAAGAAAAAGTCAAATGTATTATAAATCTCCACTATATAATTACATCTCACTTTCCTCATTGAACCTTTCTCCGATAGGTGCTCCCCTTCAAATTTGTTCATGGATTTGACATCCCAACTGCAATCTGCATGGTTTGATATACCATATATCCCTCTACCATAGAACCCTCAGGACGTGCTCTTTTTCTGACCAAGGACTACAAATATTTCAAGTGCCTCTCAACCATCCACATTGATCTTGTGTGTACATGTCCACACATTTCAATCTCCTCAACTTGGTGTATGAGGTAGTGTTCTTGTGCATTGAAAAATGTTGAAGGCAAATAATTTTGAATTTCACACATTAGATGAGGAGTTTTTTTCCTCCCATACTTTATATCTTCTTTATCAATTTATTTAGATGACAATGATCTACAAATAAAACAATAAAATCATAAGTTTCAAAAATAAGATATATAGTACATTACAAGTAAAACACATGGAGTGAAATATAAGTTAATGTACAAAAAATTATTAAACAAAATCCACTTTTCATATAAATCGCCACTTACCTCATGTATTTTCCAAGATCATATATAACTTGTTTGACATTGTTGTCAAAGTTGTCTGGGAGAGATAGAGGTAGAACATATTATAACAAAATAAATAATCAATGATTATTTTTCTGAAAAAAATAATAATAAAACAAAAATACTAACAAGATGTTTCACCATTAATGTAGAAATATATACACCAAAATAATTGCCTTAATGAATGTATTCCAATCATGAGTCTTTACCCCGCCTAATTCACCTTTCTTTGTTAGGATATTATTTATGTTTGAAGAAAATCCATTTGGAAATTTATTTTTTTCAATAAACTCTTTAACATCCTTGCTTTGTTTCTTTGTCAATAACCATGGAAGGGTGCTTATATTTTTTCCATCTCTCTCACTATATGAATGAATCACACTTTTAATTACATGAGTGACCTCCTCAATGTCATTACAAATCTTGACAATTTTTTCTTTATCTGTCCTTCCATATAAGATTAGACATAAGGTATTTGTTACATTATTCCCGATGTGCATTCTATCAAACAAATAAAAAATTTCTAGGTGCCCATAGTAGTGGAGCCTACTTAATTTCTCAGGGTATATTTTCATTCCTCGTGGTAGTTCCCCATTATGAATGCCTTGCCGACTTGCAAGGTGAATCATAGTTTAAGATATTATAACAATAGTAAATTTAAATAGTACAATGAAGAGAATGTAATAAAATTATAAAATAATCCAAACATTTCATGTATAATGACAAATAGTCGATGATTTAATCCATACCATGAGAGATTCTATTATATTACAACTTCCATAGACCAGGTGTCATTCTAAGTGGTAAAAATCTAGTCTCTTATTTCCTAATGAAAATATGTTTTTCAATTATTTGGTACCTGCGGTTCTTAAAGAGAAAGTTCCTATACTCATCAAAAACCTCCTTTCCTAGGCTTCTTGAACGATGAGATTTCAATTTAGGACCACAAACTGCAGAAGAAAATTTACCTTTTCTTTGAAGACCGACAAGAGATGGATTAACTTTTATTACAATTATTAATTTAAGTATGTATAATTAACAGAGTATTTACAACAAATGCATGAAATGAACTTCATAAAACTAGTAAAAACTATTAAACTACATCATAATTGTAACACCCCTAGTTTATGTTTTCTTTCAAAGCTAGAAATTTGAACTTTAATCCTAAGGGGAGTGGACCCCAAATGGATAGGTATTTTGTGGATGTAATTAAATATTTGATTTGGGAAAATGAATAAAATAATACTGTGCAGATTGACCAAAATGAGAATTATGAGATCACTTGCTAAATCCATGAGGATGGATAAAGGAAAATACTTTCCCCAAAAATCTTTCAAAAATCCTTGAAAGAATCTATTTCCAAATAGATTTTGAGGAAAATCTAGTTTCCCCAATGATGTGGAGAGTAGTTGGGAAGAGGTAAAAAGCTGGGAAAAGCATAAAGCAGCTTTAAAAATCCCTAAAATGGGAAGCCTAGACAAACAGGAAGAAAAGCATCCTGATATTCTGGAGGAAGAATTAGAAACAGGATTTTGGGGAGGAAAACCTTAAGTAAGCTATTCTCGAACAGACTAGAGGTTGGTCTGTTCTAGGAACTGATCTCAGCTCGGGGGTGAGTTCTGGGAGAGAGAAGGACTCTAAGGTTGGGAGGTTGGTCAATTTCAAGAGTGGTATGTCTCTAAATTGCCTGATGTTTTACTTCATGTGGTATAAATTGGCTACATATAATTGTCTGATTTGTATGTTAGACTTGTTAGTTCTACATTCAACAGAATTAATTTTAAGGAATTCACCTTTATAATTCTGTATAGTTGCAGAAAAGAAATTTGTAGAGGAGAATCCAGCAGAATCTCTAAACCAGGGTTGGTTTAAATCTGAGGATACATATTCCTCCACAGATAATTTAACTTTAATCTGCTTCTGATTTAATAGAATGAATTTTTGAGTATGTTTATGAGAAAGCAGTATGAGAGTTCCTGTACAATATTTAAATAATAGAAATAGATGAACTGTAATCTAAATTATGCAGTAAATGGGAATAAAATACATAAGGGCTTTTAGAGTCAATATACCATTCATACATAACCAAAAGCACAATAGCAATTATTCTTGCATATAACAAATTATTTCCATAACAAAATGAAGCAAAGATCAAATAGTGCAGAAAATAAACCATAATAGTAATTGATGGGGAAGTTAATAAAATCGAAGATAGAATGGTAGAATACAGGTACCTACAAAAATTAGCATGAGACTTCCCATTAATACTTATTACAATGAAAAAATCTCTCATCAGAAGCTGAAACTAATATGTGAAAGAAAGTTGAGTGATAAAGACTATTACATCAACTGACTTGATTAGCAGTGAATTCAAGTCATATAAGGAGTTGGTAGAAGTTATTAAAGTATGAGCATAATAGGAATATCGATTTACACTAGTGATAGAATAAAGAGATACAGGAAAATAAGAAAGGACTATGATAGCATCTTTCCACTTCTATTAGAAGACAAGAAACCAGTAAGAACATATTTAACAAGTATGGGAAAATTACTGGAAAAAAAATAAATAGCCAACTGGGTTATAAAACCATGGGAAGCCTGAATGATTCAGGAAGTAAATTCTTAATAAGGCAGTTGATATCATCGACCCATCTAACTGAAAAATTAGCCTATGAGAGGTCCTTATTGTGTACTGAATATGAGAAGTACAAAATAATTCCATAATCATAGAGAATGGTACCTCTGAAATTCTGAAGTGATTCACTAGCTATAAGTAATTACAGAAGAGCAAGTTTAGACAGATTTAGCATAATTTTTTTTGAAAAAACCATTTCCCATAAGTATTAAAAGAAATGTAGAAATCTGTGCGCTGTCAGAAAATACTATTGACCTGTCACTCGTCGCAGTGACGGACCATCGATAGTATATATAAATATTCACCGCTGAAACCCCTCGTGACACAAGATTTTCGGGGTCTTATGACAATATTACAGAATTTAAATAAATGCGGTAATTTCATAAAAAATTTCACAGTCCCAGTTCGGACATACATCCTTATTTCAGTAGAAATTTTGTGGACAATATAAAACTTGAAATGTCTAGATAAACTTAATGTAACAACCACGAACAAGCTAGGTCCTGCTCGGACTGAGAGCACGTTGATACCAACCTGAAACCCAAGGTTCAACGACGTCAAGCCAAATAAATGAAAAAATCCATCAAATATCATTGAGGGAAACCTCGACGGGATTCAGAACTACCTGCAAAAACTTTTAGGGCGACATGAGAACCGTTATAACCCGAAAAATTTGAGGACGATTCATACCATAATGTGGTGAATTAAGTATCACAACAGAAGATTTACCTCTGAGAGTTGAGGTCACGGTGAATACGTTCGTCCTGTAGAATGACAAAAGGAGTATGGAGAAAACGCGGGTCAGAACAAAAAACAAAACAAACCCAGAATGAAGTACTTCAAACAAATCGATGGTCTATTTGTGTGGAAACGTCTTACTGTGAGCCAGGGAAAACTCATAGAACGAATCAACGACACCACGAAATATACAAACCTCGGGAATGCCTACCCTGCCAAGGTTAATGTTAGAACCAAACTTAATGAGCGCTGATATAATGAACCCCAAGACAAAATATCAGAACGATAAACCACCAGGGATTAAATTTTGGGATAGCTAAGATGGTTATCTCCCAAAATTGAATGATGATGAATTCAAAACAAACATAACAACTAATTTCATTTACCTGTATGGCGATGGAACGAAAAATAGTAACGCCAGGAGCTGGAACGAGCTTAACGTTGCATCTTCCCAGGTTGAGCAGAGTGAAAACCTCATAAGTCGATCAAGAGGAAAGATGAGACGAAGAAAATTTCCAAATACAACTTCAGGAGTAAATACAACTCGTTAAACCTAATGAACAAAACCCTATCTTCTATGCAGTATCTCGATCATCCACTTGGCATGAGATCCATAGAAGGCCATGGATCGAAATGAGAAAAGTCGAGAACGCTTGCACAGTAGTCTAAGCCATAAATGAGAAATCAAATGAAATCGAATTCATTCTATTGGTAATCGTATTTTAGGACAAGCATGAGTAATGATCCACTATGTCTTACAAACATAAAATTTAAAGGGTGCAACGCTAGCGTCTATACATGCACAACTCGGGATGAGAGACCCCCTCTCAGGCCTTAGATCCTCAGAAGATCGTGAAACTTAATCGATGTGGAGAACATAACGAACAATCCAACTCTCACCACGTTAGCTGCAAATCGCCAACGTGACAAGTAAGGACGACGACTTCAATGTCGTCTACTCCCATAAAAATTATGTCATAATGGCAAAGATACGAGATCGCTATGGCACCGAAGGTACAGTGCATCTTCCCTTTAAACTATGATTTCAAAGCGGACTTGAATGAATAGCTAAACCCACTAAGAAAGGGCATAAATCGAATTTAATTATCAAGCATATTGAATAAATTGTGCCAGACAATTTTTTCAGAAACATGGAAAGCATTCTGAGGACTTAGCGAGATCGTGACATGCACGATGCGTCCATGGGAATAGATAAACGGATCAAATCTCTATGCATGGTTATTTATAAAAAGAGGTAGGGGTGTAATTACCATGAATATAAAACTTCATTATGGATCCATACCATTATATTCACCATAGGTATATGCATTCGAGACATGGATTATATGTATATAGATAGTTGATGGATTTTATATGTGACAGATTTTATAGTTTATGTATGATGGAGTTTATACTATTGAGATATTGTGGATTATATATATATATATATGTGGAGGATATATATATATATATATATATATGAAAGAGAGGAAAATTTTAATGATATGAAATATAATGGTGAATATAACAAAGAGATCTATAAGGAAACTTTTATATGTTTTACTCCATTGAATTATATATATATGGGGAATAGATTTAAACATATAAATTATGTTTAATAAAAGTATGTTAAGTTTAAATTTGGAAAGGGAGTGTATTAGTTAAATGAACATTTTAGTCTTAGAAAGACAACCTCCAAGGGAAAAAGGAAAAAAAAAAAAAAATTTGGCGTATGTGGAAGTTGAGGGACGTTACAAATGGTATCAGAGCCCAAGTTATATAAAACTGGGCTGTTGTCATTGTGCTCACTCTTGCTGTGTGTTCACTGTATAAATTATTTACTGTAAAAAAAAAAAAAAAAATTACTGATTTGTGTTGTGTAGTGTACAGTGGTGCTGGAATGGTAGAAGGTGAGGAAATTTATGTCGATCTACGTGATGAAGATAATACACCAGATCCCAACGCTCTGGTGATGGCTATGTTGCATATTTTGCAACGAGAAATGGATGAAATAAGAAGCCAAAATGACAGATTTTCATTAGCCAGTGAGGAGCAGGAAAATCTCATCAGAGAACTAATTTCGCGGAACAGCCAAGAAGGTGAGCATTCCGGAAAGAGGAAGACTGATGATTATGAGGATGATGATGCTGTTAGGCATCAATATAAACAGAAAAAGGAATTACAGGGGGAATTCCGAAAGATCAAACCTCCCTCCTATGATGTGGAGAAGGAGGAAGATGCTGAAGCCTGGTTGCTGAACATGATTAAGTATTTCCAGGTCTATGAATATGAAAGCAATCTGAAGGCCATATTAGCTGTTTACTAGCTACAAGGTAAGGCTACCTTGTGGTGGGAGGAGATGAAAATGGTTCATGCCATTGATGAAAAGACAGTTACCTGGGAGGACTTCCAGGTTAAGTTCAAAAACCGCTACTTAAATGAACGTTACTATGATGATAAAGCAAAGGAATTTCATGAGCTTAGACCGGGACAACTTAATATTGATGAGTTTGTCACTAAATTTACAAATATGTTGAGATATGTCCCTTACATTAGGGAAGAGAAGGCAAAGTTACAAAGGTTTATGAACTGTTTTCCTGCTGTATACAAAGAGAAGATCGAGTTTGATAACCCAAAAAATATGGACGAGGCAGTGAGGAAGGCTATATTATGCTATCAGCAGTTTAAGGGAAAGGCTGAGCATCGAAAAAGCTGGCTAAACAAAGGTGAAATTAAAGGAAAGAAACAGAAACCAGCTTACTTAAGGAATTTTGGTAGGGACCATCAGAGGAAAAAGTTTAGTAAACCGAAAGAAAGCCAAATAGCTTAGTCTCAAATTGGTTCCAAACAACTAGATGAAGGAAATAAAAAGGAAGGCACAGTCAAAATGAGAGAACCTTTGAAATGCTGGGGATGTGGAGAACCCCATCTTTTGAGGGATTGTCCCCATCGAAATATTCAAATGATTATGAGAGATCGAGAAGCTATTACAGTAAATGACATAGCAAGAAATATACCCACTATCAGTGTAGCCTTGGAGAATCAACAAGCAGAACATCAAGCTACCATGGTTGAAATGGAGGGTAAGATTTATGACCAATCTGTTACAGTTTGGATTGATCCGGGTGCTTCTTTGAGTTACATTAGTCCAAAAATTGTAGAAAAATGAAAACTCAAAACTGAAAAATTTCAGCAGCCTTGGCTGGTCCAATTAGCCACTGGAACCAAGAGGAAAGTAACTCATAGGTTAGCTCAAACAACAATCAAATTAAATGAGTTTCAAACAGAGGTAAATTTAAACATTTTTCCATTAGGTTTGTATGACTTGCTGATAGGAATGGACTGGCTGGAAAAGAAGAAGGCCGTGATGAACTGTTGGGATAAGACCCTGCATTGTATAGATGAAGAGGGGAAACCTTTTATGCTCAAGGGAAAACCAAAACCTATCTCTGTAAGGCAAATATCAGCACTACAATTAAAATGAACAGCTAGGAAAGGATACCAAGTGTATGTAGTACATGTTGAAGAACTAGAACAGCAACCTGAACCAAATTTGATGGATACATTACCAGTGGTGAGAGAGTCTAAGGAAGTATTCCCAGATGAGATTCCTCATCTTACCCCTAAGAGATAGATTGACTTTTCAATCGATTTGGTGCCGGAAGAAACACCTATTTCCCGAGCCCCTTATCGAATGAGTCCCCCCGAACTCATGGAATTGAAAATGCAATTGCAAGAATTGCTGGATAAGGGCTATATTCGACCAAGTGTGTCTCCTTGGGGAGCACCGGTTCTATTCGTGAAATAGAAGGATGGAACCTTTAGGATGTGCATTGATTATCGTCAACTGAATAAGTTGACTATTAAAAACAGATATCCTTTGCCCAGAATTGATGATATTTTTGAGCAAGTGAGAGGAGCTTCATTATTTTTGAAGATTGACTTAAGGACTAGTTATCACCAGCTCAGGATTAAGGAGGAAGACATTAGCAAAACAGCTTTTCGAACCAGGTATGGTCACTACGAATTTGTATACCTACCTTTTGGGTTCACAAATGCCCCTGCCACCTTTATGTGCCTAATGAATAGTGTGTTAAACAAGTACTTGGATAAATTTGTACTTGTGTTCATAGATGATATCTTAGTTTACTCCAAAAATAAGGAGGAACACAAAGAGCACCTGAGAATAGTGTTGCAAACTATGAAAGAAAACCAGTTATATGCCAAATTCAGCAAATGTGAATTTTATAAAGACAATATCCAATACTTGGGACATATTATCTCTGAACAAGGGTTGGCTGTTGACCCTGAAAAGATAAAGGCTATTAAAGAATGGCATGTGCCAACTGATGTTTCAGCAGTGAGGTCATTTATGGGGATTGCAGGTTATTATCGCAGATTTGTTGAGAGATTTTCTGCCATAGCATATCCCATAACCTCGCTACAAAGAAAGGGTGTCAAATTTGAGTGGACTGAAAAGTGCCAAAACAGTTTTGAAAAATTAAAGGAAAAACTCACTACAGCCCCTATCTTGAAAATTGCAAATCCTGATAAAGAATTTGTTGTGTGCACAGATGCTTGTAGAGAGGGGTTGGGAGGAGTTCTTTTGCAGGAAAATTCAATTATTGCATATGAGTCTAGGAAACTGAAGACACACGAACAGAACTATAATGCATATGATTTGGAGTTGGCTGCTGTTATTCATGCCTTGAAGATGTGGCGACACTATCTTCTTGGGAAGAAATTTACATTGATGACAGATCATATTAGTCTTAAATAATTCTTTTCCCAAACTGATTTGAATGCTCGACAAGGAATATGGTTGTATTTTCTAAGTGAATTTGATACGGACATAAAACACATCAGGGGGAAAGAGAATAAAATTGTTGATGCTCTGAGCAGAAATGCTTGCCAACACATAAACAACATTGGGAGTAGTGAAAATTTTGATTTAGAAGAATTGGTGAAGAAGGTAGCAGACCAAGATTCAAATTATGAGAACCTACAAGTGAAAATACTAAAGAAGGAGATAGCCGATTTCACTCAAAACCAAAAAGGGCTGATCTGCTACAAAAAATAGATTATATATCCCCAATGTGGAGTCCTTGAAAAGAGAGATTTTAGATGAATATCACAAACAACCGTATGCAGGGCATCCTGGATATCAGAAAATGTTAACATCTTTGAAAAGGAAGTTGTTCTGGCCAGGAATGAAAAGGGATATAGTAGAATATTTAGCTAGATGCATGGAGTGTCAACTAGTTAAAGTTGAACATCAGCATCCTACTAGTCTTATAAATCCTTTGCCGATTACAGAATGGAAATGGGACATAGTTTCCATAGATTTTATAACAGGGCTACCCAAAAATAAATACCAACACGATTCAATGATGGTAGTAGTAGACACTTTAACAAAATATGCACACTTCATACCTGTAAAGTCTACTTTTGGGACAGCCCAAGTAGTAGATGTGTTTTTAAAAGAGATCGTAAGATTACATGGAGTCCCAAAGATGATTGTGTCAGATAGAGATGCTAAGTTCACAGCAGCCTTTTGGAGAGGTTTGTTTGGGGGCATGGGCACTAATATGAATTTTAGCACTGCATATCACCCGCAAACAGACGGGAAGACAGAGAGAACAAACCAGATTTTGGAGGATATGTTAAGAATGTATGCGATGGATAGGCCATCAAAGTGGCAAGACTACTTGCATTTAGCTGAATTTTCCTATAATAACAGCTACCAATCCTCTATCAAAATGAGTCCGTTTGAGGCACTCTATGGGAGGAAATGTCGTACTCCTTTGAGTTGGAGCCAACCTAAAGATAAGCTGATGTTGGGACCAGATGATTTACAAGATATGGAAAGAATTTTTAAACAAATACAAGGAAACATCAAGACAGCACAAGATCGCCAAAAAAACTATGCGGATAAGAAAAGAGTACATCGAGAATTTAAAGTGGGGGAACATGTGTATTTGCATATTAAACCAAAAAAGAGCACACTTTATGCCGGAAGTTGTGCAAAACTGGCTCCTAGATATTGTGGGCCTTTTGAAGTATTAGAAAGGGTGGGGCCAGTGGCTTACAAATTGGCCTTACCACCCCATGTTAGATTTCATGATGTGTTTCATGTTTCATTATTAAAAAGATATGTACATGATGCTTCTGACATTGTTGATTGGAATGTGATACAGGTGGAACCAGAAGGGGAGTTCCTTCCAGAACAACTTAAAATATTGGAGCGGGAAGAAATTGAATTGAGGAATCGGACGATAGCAAGAGTAAAGGTGCAATGGAATCACTTTACTGCTGAAGAAGCTACCTGGGAAAGAGAAGTTGAAATGATGGAGAAATATCCATTTTTGTTTGAAACAAAAAAATGAACTCTAGTAGTTAGATAGCAACACCGAGGACGGTGTTTACTTTCAGAGGGGGAATATGTAACACCCCTAGTTTATGTTTTCTTTCAAAGCTAGACATTTGAACTTTAATCCTAAGGGGAGTGGACCCCAAATGGATAGGTATTTTGTGGATGTAATTAAATATTTGATTTGAGAAAATGAATAAAATAATACTGTGCAGATTGACCAAAATTAGAATTATGAGATCACTTGCTAAATCCATGAGGATGGATAAAGGCAAATACTTTCCCCAAAAATCTTTCAAAAATCCTTGAAAGAATTTATTTTCAAATTAGATTTGGGGAGAAATACGTTTCCCAATGATGGCTAGAGAGGGTTTGGGAAGAGGTAAAAAGCTGGGAAAAGCATAAAGCAGCTTTAAAAATCCCTAAAATGGGAAGCCTAGGCAAACAGGAAGAAAAGCATCCTGAAATTCTGGACACAGAATTAGAAACAGGCTTTGGGGAGCAAAATCTTAAGTAAGCTATTCCATAACAGACTAGAGGTTGGTCTGTTCTAGGAAATGATCTCAGCTTGGGGGTGAGTTCTGGGAGAGAGAAGGACTCTAAGGTTGGGAGGTTGGTCAATTGCAAGAGTGGTATGTCTCTAAATTGCCTGATGTTTTTACTTCATGTGGTATAAATTGGCTACATATAATTGTCTGATTTGTATGTTAGACTTGTTAGTTCTACATTCAACAGAATTAATTTTAAGGAATTCACCTTTATAATTATGTATAGTTGCAGAAAAGAAATCTGTAGAGGAGAATCCAGTAGAATCTCTAAACCAGGGTTGGTTTAAATTTGAGGATACATATTCCTCCACAAATAATTTAACTTTAATCTACTTCTGATTTAATAGAATGAATTTCTGAGTATGTTTATGAGAAAGCAGTATGAGAGTTCCTGTACAATATTTAAATAATAGAAATAGATGAACTGTAATCTAAATTGTGCAGTAAATGGGAAAAAAATACATAAGGAATTTTAGAGTCTATATACCATTCATACATAACCAGAAGCACAATAGAAATTATTCCTACATATAAAAAATTATTTCTATAACAAAATGAAGCAAAGATCAATTAGTGCAGGAAATAAACCATAATAGTAATTGATGGGGAAGTTAATAAAATCGAAGCTAGAATGGTAGAATACATGTACCTCTAACAATTAGCATGAGACTTCCCATTAATACTTATTACAATGAACAAATCTCTCATCAGAAGCTGAAACTAATATGTGAAAGAAAGTTGAGTGATAAAGACTATTACATCAAATGGCTTGATTAGCAGTCAATTCAAGTCATATAAGGAGTTGGTAGAAGTTATTAAAGTATGAGCATAATAGGAATATCAATTTACACTAGTGATAGAATAAAGAGATACAGGAAAATAAGAGAGGACTATGATAGCATCTTTCCACTTCTATTAGAAGACAAGAAACCAGTAAGAGCATATTTAACAAGTATGGGAAAATTACTGGAAAAAAAATAAATAGCCAACTGGGTTATAAAACCATGGGAAGCCTGAATGATTCAGGAAGTAAATTCTTAATAAGGCAGTTGATATCATCGACCCATCTAACTGACAAATTAGCCTATGAGACGTCCTTATTGTGTACTGAATATGAGAAGTACAAAATCCTTCGATAATCATAGAGAATGGTACCTCTAAAATTCTGAAGTGATTCACTAGCTATAAGTAATTACAGAAGAGGAAATTTAGACTGATTTAGCATAAAAAGTTTTGAAAAAACCATTTCCCATAAGTATTAAAACAAAGGTAGAAATCTGTGAGCTGTCAGAAAATACTATTGACCTGTCACTCGTCGCAATGACAGACCATCGATAGTATATATATATATATATATATATATATATATATATATATATTCACCGCTGAAACCCCTCGTGACACAAGATTTTCGAGGTCTTATGACAATATTACAGAATTTAAATAAATGTGGGAATTTCATAAAATTGTTCACAGTCCCAGTTTGGACATACATCCTTATTTCAGTAGAAATTTTGTGGACAATATAAAACTTGAAATGTCTAGATAAACTTAATGTAACAACCACGAACAAGATAGGTCCTGCTCAGACTAAGAGCATGTTGATACCAACCTGAAACCGAAGGTTCAACGACGTCAAGCCAAATAAATGAAAAAATCCATCAAATATCATTGAGGGAAACCTCGACGGGATTCAGAACTACCTGCAAAACTTTTTAGGGCGACATGAGAACCGTTATAACCCAAAAAATTTGAGGACGATTCATACTATAATGTGGTGAATTAAGTATCACAATAGAAGATTTACCTCTGAGAATTGAGGGCACGACGAATACGTTCGTCCTGTAGAACGACAAAAGGATTATGGAGAAAACGCGGGTCAGAACAAAAAACAAAACAAACCCAGAATGAAGTACTTCAAACAAATCGATGGTCTATTTGTGTGGAAACGTCTTACTATGAGCCAGGGCAAACTCAGCAAACGAATCAACGACGCCACGAAAGATACAAACCGCAGGAATGCCTACCCTGCCAAGGTTAATGTTAGAACCAAACTTAACGAGCGCTGATATAATAAACCCCAAGACAAAATATCAGAACGATAAACCACCGGGGATTAAATTTTGGGATAGCTAAGATGGTTATCTCCCAAAATTGAATGATGATGAATTAAAAAAAAAAAAGAACAACTAATTTCATTTACCTGTATGGCGATGGAACGAAAAATAGTAACGCCAGGAGATGGAATGAGCTTAACGCTGCATCTTCCTAGGTTGAGTAGAGTGAAAACCTCATAAGTCGATAAAGAGGAACGACGAGACGAAGAACATTTCCAAATGAAACTTCAAGAGTAAATACAACTCGTTAAACCCAATGAACAAAACCCTATCTTCTACGCAGCATCTGCATCGTCCACTTGGCATGAGATCCATAGAAGGCCATGGATCGAAATGAGAAAAGTCGAGAACGCTTGCACAGTATTCCAAGCCATAAATGAGAAATCAAATGAAATCGAGTTCATTATACTGGTAATCGTATTTCAGGACAGGCGTGAGTAATGATCCCCTATGTCTTAAAAACATAAAATTTAAAGGGTGCAACACTGGCGTTTATACATGCACAACCCAGGATGAGATACCCCCTCTCAGGCCATAGATCCTCAGAATATCGTGAAACTTAATCGATGTGGAGAACATAACGAACAATCCAACTCTCACCACGTTAGTTGCAAATCGCCAACGTGACAAGTAAGGACGACAACTTCAATGTCGTCTACTCCCATAAAAATTATGTCATAATGGAAAAGATACGAGATCGCTATGGTGCCAAAGGTACAGTGCATCTTCACATTAAAACTTAATCGCAAAGCGGAATTGAACGAATAGCTACGCCCACTAAGAAAGGACATAATCGAATTTAATTATCAAGCATATTGAATCAATTCGATACCAGAAAATGTTTTCCACCTTATGGAAACATTACAAGGACTTAGCGAGATCTGCGTGACATATGCACGATGCATCCATAGGAATAGATAAACGAGATCCAAAAATCTCTATGCATGGTGAACTTTATAAAGAGGTAGGGGTGTAATTACCATGAATATAAAACTTCATTATGGATCCATACCATTATCTTCACCATAGGTATATGCATTCGAGACATGGATTATATGTATATAGATAGTTGATGGATTTTATATATGATGGATTTTATAGTTTATGTATGATGGAGTTTATACTATTGAGATATTGTGGATTATATATATATATATATGTGGAGGATATATATATATATATATATAGATAGATATGAAATAGAGAAAAAATTTAATGATATGAAATATAATGGTGAATATAACAAAGAGATCTATAAGGAAACTTTTATATGTTTTACTCCATTGAATTATATATATATATATGGGGAATAGATTTAAACATATAAATTATGTTTAATAAAAGTATGTTAAGTTTAAATTTGGAAAGGGAGTGTATTAGTTAAATGAACATTTTAGTCTTAGAAAGACAACCTCCAAGGGAAAAAGGGAAAAAAAAAAAATTGGTGTATGTGGAAGTTGAGGGACGTTACAATAATGTTATAATATACCACATAAATGTGTTAGCCCTGGGGCATTGTAAATTTTCCATACAAGCATTACATGAAATTAAAATTCCCTTTGTGCATCTACTGGTGTGGAGATATCATACATAGTGATTCCCTTCCATCTGTCTAGTAACTCATAGATAAGAGGCTCAATATATACATTCATATCTTTAACCTGGTACTTACCTAATTGATTGAACATGATGTACATAATTCCCAAATATACGAGTAAGAAAAAAAGAAGACATAATTACAAGACATGATTGAACATATATGAGTAAACACAAAAATATAAGACATAAGTATGAAACAAACAAGAAAAATCATGATATGTTATTGTGTAAAAAAATATATTTATTCTAAACAAAATAATACCTGGAACAATCATTTTCAACATAATGTTCTCCCTCTTTATTGAAATCCAAGGGGGAATGTTATTGTTGATAACAAAAATGGGCCACACCGAGTAAATAGATCTTAGCTCTCAAAATGGATTGACTCCGCCAGGTGCTAATGAAAGCTTAATATTACAAGTTTATTATTTAAACTTTGGCCATATTTCCTCTATATACATAAATGCAGATCCATCTGTAAGAATTCGAAGAACACCATCTCGACTTCTTTTCATTGCATGGTAATCCATAAATTGTGTAATGATTTTGCAGCTAAACAATTGTCACAAACGTGGAATTATGGGAATATAACGAAGAACTTTGTAAGGCACCTTTTTTGTTACTTTAATGGTTTGATATCTACTCTCATCACCTTTTGGGAATTTTTCTTTTCACACATGTTCTTTATAATAGAGAATATCAACATTATAACATGCAAGGATAACCTAATACTCCACTCCAATATCTTTCATAACGACATGTAAATCTTGGTACGTGTGAGGTAAAACATTTGACAGTGGTAACAAAAAATCACCTAAAAATCTACAACATCAGAAATTAGTAGTGTTGGTTAGTATAAAAAATATACATATGCATCCAAATAATTTTATAAGTGGTGGTTGACATACTAACATTGAAAAAAGGAAAAAAATAATGTATTTATCATGATGTACTAAGTTTCACAAAATATATTACATACCTCAGGACCTTTGTCCAAATGTGTTTCACAAACCATTCACCACCTTTAAGTTGACCATAAGCAATACAACAGAGATAAGAGATGTTTCTAAGAATTCATAAAGAGGTTGACTTCCCCCCTCAAGTATAGGTATATCATAACCACCAACATACGGGTCATCATCATCATCCCTTCCTGCAAAATTATTAAATGTCTCCTAGATCAATCTATTTGTTCCATATTCATACAATGTGTTATCGACATCATTATCTTCTTCCATAAGATCAATAGGTTGATCTTACTCAATATTCACATCATGTTCTTGAATAGGCGCTTGTACTACAACGATCTCTTCCTCGTCGAGGAAGGCCCTAGGGGCACCATAATGGACAATTACAATCAATAAAATAATATTAGTCATCTATCGCAAATATTTAAATGATAGAGATGTTTACAAATATAATATAGGAAAATAGAGACAACAAAGAGCTAGACAAAGAAAACTTATCTAGTTAACTAATCATGATTTGCATATGGCTCAACTTAAAACTTACATGTTCATAATAGTCAAAGTAAAAATACCCTTAATGGGAATGATTCCATTGAATATATTAACAAATCAATCTAACTGTGTAGATTTAATGAGTTTAATAATATGAAAATGTAATAGTGAAAATAAATAGAAACTAGTATAGACCCACCTAACTCCAGTTCTATGAAGCATCAAGAGGGATCAAATCCCTTGAGGTGAAAACCCATTTTTTGAGTACAAAAGTGAGGAGAGTTAAAAATGAGGAAAATTTCAAAACCTAGCACTGGAAAAAGCAACAAATTTGAAACTAATAAATGTTGGAATGAGGAATTTTGGAGACTCCTGGCACTGGAAAAGGTACAATTCCAAATTCAATGTTACTAGAAAATAACCTAAATGAAAATCCTACTGCTAGAAAGAAGTCTAATTGACAAACTCAATGCTAGAGTAAAGAGAAATTAGGAAGCCTAGCACTACAAAAGGACACATTTTGAATTCCTGGCACTGGAAAAATAAACAAGGACAAATCTTAGCACTATAAAACAAGGTAGATGAGAAACAATATAGCACTAGAAAGTTAAAAAAGTCAAAAACTAGTGTTATGAAAAGGACAATTTAAAAATATAGTTCTAGGAATGAAGGAAATTGGAAAACCTAGTGCTATGAGGGAGGGAAAAATGAAATCCTCGCAGTAGAAACTTGAACAAATGAGAAACATAATGCACCAATGAGGAGAGGAGGTTAGTTTTTGAGAGACAGAGAGATCGTCGATGAATGCCAAAAATACATAGCATAAATATTAATTGCAAACTTCCATAAATATTAATTCCAAACTACGTAGCATAAATATTAATTGCAAACTACCTAGAATAAATATTCATGAAAAAATGTAAATATTAATTTCAAATTAACTACATAGAACTCACTCATCATATTTTTTCTCAATGCATAAAACAAAAAATGAATATTTTGGAAGATTGTCACTTATGCAATTGACTATATATGTGAAGTAAGTAAAGACCAAGTCTCTTATGGCATGTATAATAAATATAAAGAACAAGTCTCTTATGGTCTAATGGATGATAATGAATAAGTACTTACTAATGGATAATAGTCATCTCTGCCTTCAGCATGTCCATAAGCTGTACAATGCTTTTTAGATGTTGTTATTAAAAGTCTCCTTACTTTCAAGCCCTTACACTTTTTACAAGGGAAATAACATTTTCTATCCTCCGATGCCCCCGATGTTGATCCCACATCTCCTTGGCCCAATCCTTGAGGAATGTTATCTGCCATTTTTCCTCACCAAATAGCTTTTAGTGATGATTATCAATCAAAATTAACCTCAAGATACGCCTATAAAATTTCGAAACCATGGGATGTAAAACAATAATCTGGAACCTGTATATAGGTATTTGATCCTACATATATATAAAAAAATTTCTCGTCGGATAAACATTGCACAACAGTAAAATGCCATTAATGCTGAAATTTGGCTGGTAAAATTCGATTAATGCCGATCGTCGAATATATGAATCTATGTAATTAACGTCAGATATTCAACGATTGTGAGGCTTTAAAAAAAATACATTAAAATTATGGTGGCAGTTCCAATTTTATCTGTTTTTTGGATTATGCCATCAGATTTTAACTCGAAATGTGGTAGTGATGGTATTCTAAATATAAGGGGTCTTTAACATGGTATTCTCACATAGTATTGAGTGTGACAATGAATATTTGGTCACGTCAAAGAATACCACTGATATTACTAAGGGATTGACCTAAGGTATTAGCTAAGGCCTAGGATATATAAGGAGATGGAGATCAAAGTAATATTTGTGCATGTAATGGGTTATTGATGAATTGTCTCATTTGAAATAAGTGTGCACCACAGAGTATGATGACGGATCAGATTCAATAGATATGAAATGAATAGACTTTTAATAATATTCCTATGGGTTGATAGATCTATGATGATGATGTTATAATGTGTGTCTATTAAAGTGTATGCCGAGATTTAAGTTTGAATGATTTTTTGTTGTGGAACGATGGTATGAATCAATAGTTACAGATCTATACGCAGGTTTTATTCATAAGGATCGTGTACATACACAAATATGATTCTTATTAGTCGTGTTTATATGATGCAGTATGGAAAGATTTGTACGCCGGTGTCAAGTATGAAATGTGCGTACATACACAAAAGCTATTCATAAAAGTCACGTACATATGCTATGGTTTTGCAGTAAGAGTTGTTAATGATCTCTGACTAGTTTTGTTATGTTTGTTTTTGTTTGTCAATGAATTATCTATGATAATAATATATGTTTGAGAGTATTCGTTGGGTTGAACTAATCGTGGAATGAAAGGTTGAATAGTAATGATGCTTCTATGTGATCATATGTATGTGGTTCATGGATCTGTGATGGGTTCAGTATGTGTTTCAATGATTATTTCATTAGTGCGGTGATTCAGATTCATGGTTTGGTCTTTTGAGATCTTTACCCAGGTCTTATGAAGGATAAATGTGTACATACGTAGGTATAGCTCTAAGTAATAATGCATATAATCTCGCATATGAATAATTAGGGTTCGCAGTGATCAGATCTAGTTTTTGTGATGTGGTATGCTATTATGATGAATGGGTATGTAGTGATATAATTTGGTTTTGTTGTTTGAGAATAAGTTAGTTAAATTATTGGTTTGGGGATTCATTTAGTTCAATGATTAAATGATTTGATTCAGTGTTGGTTTCATAATTTTTATTTTATATTGAGCTTAAATGATGGTCGTGGTTCCAAACTGAATATATGATGAAAAGTGGCCTATAAGTTTGATGTTTTGCATCAGGTGGATCCGATATGAAATATTATGAAACGTGGTCTGTATATTTTCTTAGGGTTGGAGCCTTCAGTGAGGAATTCAAAGTTTCCTTCTAGTGGTAGCTGGTAAATCTGATAAGGGGATTAGAGCTCACTCTTGGTCCATGTCGGTAAATGAGATCAGGGGGTTGGAGCTCCCTTCTAGTGGGTGCTTGAGAATGAGAGAAAGTTGTATCCTTCTGTAGGTGGGTTCCTGCGTACTGCTATGATTCTGAACTGGTACAATATTTTCAGAAGTTTTTATTTATAACAAAATAATAAGACATAGAGGACAACAACTGTGGTTTTCTCCCACATTGGGTTTCCACCTAAATATCCTAGTGTTCATGTGTCTTGATGTGATGCTTATGTGTGATGATTTATTCCGTTCTTACTGCTCATGGTTATTGTTTAATTAATGACTAATGATTTTTTTATGAACGGGTTCAAGTTAAATAGATGATGAATTGAATGAAAAATAGTTAGCTGGATATACGTTACTTGTCTTCATCATAGTCATGTACAAAAATATGAATACAAATTGAAATTTTTAAGTGAGTTTTAAAATGTTGATTCACCCCCCATCCCTTGGTATTTTTCCCAACATTGATGTTCCACTTTAACCTATTGGAACTCTAAAAATTCTAATAAATATTCAGCCACCCCTTTTTTCATACCTTGCCATAATAAATTATTTCTTGCTGTGGTAATCATATTTTGGTACCGAGGATGTCCTGCATAAGGTTTATTATGATATTCATCAAGTATCATTTTTTTTAGGGCATGTAAATTTCGAACACACAATCATTTTTTGTAACTCAACAAATTTTTAGGATTCTCTGCATAACCAGGAATATCAATCTGCTGTAATTTTTGTTGAATTTCCAAGTAATTTAGGTCATTGGTTATGAAATTTTTTATTTTATAAATAAAATATGTATTAATACTGATAGAAGACACTTCCATTAAAGTGTAAGCATGTCTTCTCAAATCATTTGCTATCTTCTTTTCTTCCCTTTTATGTGTCTAATGTCAAAGTCAAATTCACTAAGAAACACCATTCACCTAGCTTGTCTCGCATCGAGATTAGGTTGGTTGAAGAGATATTTTACACTGATATGATCAGTTACCAAAGTGAATTTATTTCCTAACAAATAATGACTCCACGTCTTTGAGGTATGTATTACAAGATCTAGCTCTAAATCATATATAACATAATTCTTTTCATGTATTTTTAACTTTCTAGACTTGTAAGATATCGTGGAATTGTCTTGCATAAAAAATCCCCCTAACCCCTCCATTGAAGCATCGGTAAAAACTATAAATTATTTATTTAGATCTACCAGTTTTAGGATAGGGGATTCTTTCAGTAGATGTTTCAACTTATCAAAACTCTCCTCACATTTGGTAGTCCATTCAAATTTTACTCCCTTTTTCTGTAAGGAGGTGATAGTATATGCTAGATTTGAGAATCCCTATATAAATCTTCAGTAGTATCCCATGATTCCCATAAATTAAGGGAGAAGAGATACATATTTTGGTATGGGGAAATTTACCATGGCCCTAACCTTCTTAGGATCAACTACCAGCCCTTCCTTAGAAATAATGTGGCACAAATATTGTATATTGCTTTCCTAGAATTCACATTTACTAAATTTTGGATATAAATAATGTTCCCTTAAGTTTGCAACACCAATTTACATTGTCCCTTATGTTTCTCTTTGTGGTAGTGTATTCAGTGCATGGGCGTATGAAATACACTTTTCTTAGTAGGGAGGTTTCTCACCTGCATAATAATCATAGGAAAAAATGGTTTTTTAGACGTTAGTGGAAGAAGGTCAATATGTAATAAGCTAGTTAGAAACGAAACATATCATGCTACATAAAAAAAAAAAAAAAAATTAAAAAAACATGCAAAATATACATGCTCAATAAATCAAACACACTAATAGCTAAAAAATGGAGAGCTTCTCACTTTTTTAGGTGTTGGTGGTAGTAGAAGACAAAATGCTAAATATCTTGTAGTGGATCCTTTGAGCTACGGAGCTCCAATATCCAAGACAAGGGGGTCTCTTCCCCTGAATTTTTTATCAAGCCTCTCTTCCCTCTCAAAGGATGGTAGATCGATGAATATGTGGTTAACTCCTCTCTTGGATTGAGATGTTGGGTGGCCAAAAACTAAGTCCCACCAATCCTCCTGCTACTAGACAACACAAGCTGGTTTGCTAAGGAGCAATTTGGCCAACATAACAATGTGTCTCCCATTATTCCTCCAAAGAATTTATTTTATATACAACTTTCAAATTTTCCCTCTTTCTCTTGGCCCAAGATGTATGGTGACACAAGAGTGTAGGTATGATTCCATTGTGTGTTGCATTAAGGCCTCAATATGGCTCAGAGGTGACTATACTTGGTTAGGTTGAGCGGGAATATTTTTTACCAAGCGTGACAAGTGGTCCTAAATAGAGATATTACACCATCCCTAGGATCGCACTACTATAGAACGGATAGCTTCACTATGCACGTCTATGGAAGAAAATGTTGCACTGCGGGCAAAAAGCCTGTGTTGCCTATGCGCGGTCCATAAATGTTTTCCTTTGACCTTAGGAAGAATTAAATTTTTGGCTCTTCCTAATGTATTTCTTCTCTGGAAACCTTTATCTGTACCTTTTGCTTGACATTTTATAATGTCTTTTTCCCATACGATTTTCCAGTATTAACAGTTTCCGCCTAATATATGAGGTCTAGGAAGAGTTGTATAGAGGAAATACATTATGGTTTCTCTTTTATGTCATCCTTTTGAGAGAGAGAGAGAGTAAATTGATTTGGAACTGATTTGAGAGACCCCTTGCCTTGAGTAAAAAAGACACCATACTCTATTTGAAACCTACAATAGATAGAATGAATAAAATATTTCTACAAGGCGGGCATGTCCCATGCTCATGATGTTTGGAATAGTTAAGCTTATCCGACTGATTGTGTTTTTTTTATGCCACTTTTGGTAATGACTTGTTGGTTGATGACGACGGTTTCTGATGCCCTAGGGGGCATTTTCTTTGAAAGAAGGTTGAATGTGGTGCCCACATGCATAATCTTGGTATGAAACATTTTTTTTCAAATGAGTGCTCATTCTATGCATGCGTCTTTGATTGTTGGGGACCTTCCCGTGTAAGAATTTCTGAAAGATATGCTTATGAAGTCACGAGTCTTCGATGAATTCTCACAGAGTGCAATGTTTATGAAGTATGATACCATCTTGACATGAAAGCTTATCATGAAGTCAAATTTCAAAAGGATCGATGACATAAATGGGAAATGATGATTCTCATAGTGGCATCTAGGGATGCCCCTATTGAGGTGAGGATTTATCCAAGGTACCACCTCCTTCTTGGAAAATTTTTGCTGTAGTCAATAAGAACGAAGAATTAACCGACCAAAATGAGTACTGATGCAAGGGACCAGGATTTCTGATGTAGCAGGGCATGGTGTGATGGGTTAACTATATATTATGACGATAAATTGTTATAACTGATGATGGTAGTTAAGTCTCCTAAGGTCGGAGCTCTAAATGCGAGCGGCAACAATCATAAAAAATTTCTGGTGAGACATCCCTTAGGTGGGTAGGATGTCCAGCGTGGGTGTATGGTTTCTATGAGTGTCATGGTTTGGTGTGCTGAAAGAATGCGTAGCTCCGACCAAGGTTAATTAGGGACTACTGCCAGGTCAGAAATATAAATGGATGGGTGGGAGTCCTCTCCTAAATAATCTTTGTACACTTGCAAAAAGAATATAGAGGGGGTTTGGATGTACAAGAATGGAGACGGGTTCCCCTTTAAACATGAAATAATCCTTCACTATGGTGTGAGGAGTGTGTTTTATTGAGGGTGGGGGTGCCATTGGTTGGTATCGGTGTGGTGGTGATGAAGCGGATGAAAAATATCGCAGATAGGATATGCTGATGGGGGTGTGACAGGCCAAGTGTGAGACGCAGTGATGCATTTTCCGATATGCTTGTGAGAGTGGTAACCTAGGAAAGGGGTTTTAACATGACATGGGTAAACCTTGACTTGATGTATGATGGATGAATGAAAATGAAGTTCTTTGCAGGCTTGGGGTTTTAAGGCCATGGCTCCAAACCTTTGGTGTGTGGTCTACATGAGTGATGGATGTCATGCAGGGTAAGGCTCTACTGACCTGCAAGGGTGTTTATCATGTACAAGGTGGGGTGATGATAAACATGGTCAAACTAATGAAACCTATGGTAGATTTCTTTGAAGAAATGATGTCATGATATGAAAGATTCTTGGGGAGCCCCTCATGCTAGGTGTAGAATGATACCTGGTCTTTGTACCTTTGTTGGCTAGGAAATATGGTGATTTGGAATGTTTGTAATACCTACAACCAATACCCCAAGTAAAAGCATATTTTTCATACAAACATATTTGAAATAATTTCAATGTAAAGCAATAAGAGAGTGCATACCTGTTGTGACTTAAAATGACTTTTTCCGAGGTGTGGATTTATGGGGCCTGGTTTGAACGTGATGAAGCATTGTTCACAACATTTCTCGTGGTTTTGCGATCGGTTTCTCTGAGCTCAAGTTATGGTATGTTGAATAATGAGAAAGGGGTGATATATGGGCCAATATGGCTCATTTCAACTCATTTTTTTATTTTGAGGGTTTGAGGTAAGAGCTAAGCCCATGTTCCCAAGATTCTATTCTCGTTGTGGTCAGCCTGAGTACGCGAAATTCATGTCGTCAATGTCAAGTAAGACCTTAAATGTCCTGCTTTTCATTTTTTTCATTTTCTTAAATGGGAAGTTCATAAAAATATTGATTTGTATGGATTCTATACCCATTTTTGGTTCAGGTCACATGGGTGATCCAGGATGACCCGAACGGTCCTCGCAGAGAAGGTAACTTTTGCGCGAGGCCCTCGCTGTCGGGAAAAAATAGGTGCGATGGACCATGCATCAGTATCTAATACAGATGTAAAGTCATTTCGCGTAAGCTTTTCACAGGAACAAAGAAGGCAATTTTTGAAAAAAATATAATCTTTTTGGGTTTAAAAACTGATTTTTGGTTTTCTCTCTAGTGACAGGATGTTGTGGCGAGAGAGAGACTGATGTGAGTATAGCTGTGACCCAAGACCCTAATGCTCGGGGGGTCTTGGCACAATATGGTTTACTAAAGTTCTTGGAGAACAACCTACTCAGATCTAAGATGGGTTATTGCAATACTCGGTATGATGTTTTAACAGAAGACAACACGTTATGGTCTTGTGTCGTAGAGAATTCATGATCCAGCCAGAGATCGACGTGTATTTTGTGAATAGTACGTGGCCTCAGGGGGATGCTCTTCCCTATCCACTCCTAACTGGGGGAGTGAACATCCATCACTGGGCCAAGGAGCACTATGGTCCTGATGCGATCACCCTAGGATCTGTCTGTGTGAGCTATGTGATGTAATTGGTTGAGAGAGTTGCCTTAGTGATGATAGTTCGCCTATCTGGGTCGACAATGCCTCCTCGAGTTTCAAGTCCGCATATTGTGGTTTTTCACCATCTTCGGGCTGGTCACTTCTTCGACTAGGCTTGCTATGTTTACCAGGGCATGGTTACTCAACTAGGCAAGGCCCAAAGGGGGGCCATTAAGGACTTCCATTATGCAAGCATCCTCTACAACATCATGTACGAGAGGGTTTTGATGCTTCGACCTTTTGTGTTAGTGCCCTTGGTTCCTCCGAGGGATCCTAGGATGCGTCGGTTGACACCTGTGATGCCCTATGGTGGAGGAGAGGCAGGACGCTATTAGGATGCGACGGTTGAGGCGTGGTTTGAGTTGAACCAAAAAAATTTTCTTGACTACCCATATTCAGGGATGGAATTCCGGAGGGATCCATATATGGGTCTTCCTGTATGCTATGTATGGGGTCCGATAGGTATGAATTTTGATTTTTTCTGCATTTTGAGTATTTTTATTGTGTATATATTTATATGTCTTTTGATAGTGAAATTGATATTGTTTTTGGTTTATCTTGTAGATGTGGGTTCAGCAGGGCATCCTACCACTCATTTTTTGGGTCACCAACCTCGGAGGAGGGTCCCACTTGGAGCTAGTCGGGCTTTAGTTGGAAGGCAAGGTTGTGTAGGAGGCCCCTTAGGAGAGGGTAGCAATGTTGCAGCTGCCGGTGGGGGTGCTTCTCTTCTTTCTCGTGCTGAGTTAACTGAGGTACTAGTAGCAGTGGTCGAGGAGCAGATGGCTGCTGCCGACCTTCGAGTGCTGGCAGTGGAGGCTTGGGCTGAGGCTGCTGATGCTCATGCTGCAGGTCTAGCCGATTCATGGAGTTGGTTAGAGAGGTTGACTTGACGCATGCCGACGAGGGAATTTTTTTATGACCTAGATGATATCTGGCTAGATATGGTGATTTATCGAGAGAGGGCGCATCTCCCAACTTTACGGAGGGGGGCACTTGTAGTTGTGGTTGTTGCACCTATACTAGCACTGGGTGATGCCGTGGGTCCATAGGACCCACCAGGTGGGGCTCAGCCCTAGATATTTTTGTATGGTTAGGGAAAGCACCCATTATGAGGATGCTTCCCTATTTTAATGATATGTATATCGTTTATTGACATGATGGTCAGGTATCTTTTTTGTATACTTGGACTCATATAATTTTTTATTTATATATGCAAGATGCTTATTTTTGAGGCTCTTATGAAGTGTGTATGTTTATTATTTGGTTTATGTTTATATGTGTATATGATGGATGTTATTTTCCTATGATGGATATTTATGCTTTATTTCCTTTATTTTTATGGATGATGGTTTATACGAGATGCATTCTAGTCTAGGATATGGTTAGCTATGCAATCGGTTGTCTGGTTTTTATTTCTTGGTATATGTGTAAATCTAATGTGATAAAAATGACAACTCAACCATTGTGCATGCAATACTACTAGCTTGGAATAAAGAAAGAGATGTAGATGATGAATGCCCTAGTTGGAGGCATCGCTCAAAAACCTAGTTTCTGCATCATATTCTTCTTGATTATTAGTATTTGAACTAATACATAATCCATTGGTGAGGAACAGTGACCAGTCAGGAGAGTACATGGCCCAGGCAGCTGCTTCTAGATTTTGCGACCATCGCGAGGCTCCATCAATGAATCTGAAATAGTGGATGGGGGGACGATCCATCTGTGACATAAGAGAATTTTTTGGAGCAATTCCTCGATGATTTTGATCATCTCAAAATTTTATGTGACATTCATCTTATCTCAAAGGTTAACACTTCCCCCACTATGGGTGGAATTATTTGAGGTAGAGCCCATTGACAGGATTAGCTACGCATGTACCATTGGGCTTAGATAGGATGTATGCTTCTTTGAGGAGGTAGTGTGTGATGATGTAAGGACCCTTCCATAATTTTTTGAACTTGTGGTCGAATGATGCTTTTACCCTTTTCTTGTGCACCTAATTATGTTGGAGAGACTCTTGTCGATTTTTGTCGATGAGTTCTAACTATACCAATCGTTTCTCTAAAGGCTAGGTATCATCGAGGAGTTCGATAGTTGCGTGTAAGTTGGTGATTTCCCTTTCAATGGGAATCATGGCCTCCACTCTGTATACCAATTGGAAAGGTGTGAATCCTGTTGAAGATTTAACCGCTGTGCGATATTCCCATAAGGCTGAAAATACGATATGGTGCCAATTAGTTTTATGGTTGTTGAACATTCAATGTAACATCATTTTGAGTACTTTGTTAACAACTTCTACCTGGCCATTGGACCGGGGGTAGTATGGTGACGCACACTCTTGTGTGAATCCTAGATGATGGGATAGCTTCTGGAATATTTCATTTTCAAAATTCTTTCCATGGCCAGAGACTAAATACTTAGGCACACCGAATCGCCTGATGACATGGTTGAAGAGAAACCAAGTCGCAGTTTCTGCCATGTTGTAATATGTAGGCATGGCTTCTACCCACTTGGTGAAATATTTTACATCTATAATAATGTATTAATTGTGGTTGCCAGACGACGCAGGGTTTCAAGTCATCAATTCTATTCCCTATTTATGAAAGGGACCTACTACAATAACTGGATGTAGAGGAGCAGGAGGTTCTCTTGCCTTGTGGGCAAAGAGTTGGCATTGCTCGCACCTTTTGACTGCTTGAATGTAATTGTAGAATAGGGTTGGAAAAAAATAACAATCCCACAGGACTTTTTGGGTAGTGGCCATCCTTGAGAGATTGTCATCGCAACCCCCACTATGAAATTAATTCAGTTCTTGCTCAACTTGGTCATGTGTGAGGCATCGACGTAAAATAGTGTCAATTCCTCTTCTATAAAGGACGTCCACCATGAGAAGGTACTACGGGGCCTAGTGGAGTATGCATCTTTAGTCGTCACAGGTGAGATATGGTTTGAACTTTTGGGTTTGCAAGAATAGGAGAATGTCATCATACCAAGGGTCCTCGATCGTCACTAAGAATATATGTTCATCTGGTAGTGAGTCATTAACTGGGGATCCTTGAGTCAGACTTAGGAGGTCAGTGATGAAATGAGCTAGGATTAATGTTTTTTTTCCCTTGGGGGAGCTGAACTTCAGGTCAAATTCCTATAGTATGACTACCCATCGAGCATACTTTTGATTCCTCATACGGCGGGTTAGCAGATATCGCATGGGGTTGATAGTTTCTATGACTATTGTAGTCCTTAGGATGATGTAATGTCAAAGATTTTTTACTACGTGTACTAGGGCTACGGAAATTTTTTCTTCTAGTTCGTATTTTGAAGAAGGGCCAAATAGGTTCTTGCTAATGTAATAGATTAGGTAATCTTTATTATCGGGTATGTCTTGGACTAACACCCCAACTATGGTTGTGTATGATTCCGATAGATATAAGGTGTCATCTTTGTCATAATTGGGTGGGCTGATCAAAGGTGCTAAAGAAAATGTGTCTTTCAGTGCCTAAAACAAATTTTGAGCCTGATCATCCCATTTGAAGAGAATGTCCTAACGGAGGCATAGGAAACATTTCATGCAAGTGGTATAGTCAGGTATAAAGCATGGTAAGAAGTTGGCTTTCCACTACAGGCTTTGAATTTTATTGAGTTTTTTAGGTGGTGGTACTTCTTTTATTGCCGGGACCTTCAGGGGGTCAACTCTCATCCCTTGTTGGAATACGATGAATCCTAATAGTCTACCTAAGTTAACGTAGAAGAAAAACTTGAGGGGGTTCAAGTGTAGGTTGTAGTGTCCACACCATTGAAATACTAACTGTAAGTCCTCGAGATGCTCCCCTCATTTCTTGGATCATGTGGTGAGGTCATCCAAGTATGCTAAGATGAGGTGAGCCAGATAGTGGAAGATATAATTCATGGCCTATTAGAAGGTGGCTCCAACATTTTTAAGACCAAATGGCATAACTTGATATACGAACGTGCCCGAGGGGGTAGTGAACGTCGTTTTGTAGAAAACCGTGTGCTAGATTTGATTTTTATTGTACCCTGAGATTCCGTCCATGAAGGACAAGGGCTCAAGACTAGTGCAAGCATTAATAACTTGGTCAATAAAAGATGTAGGGTAGTTGTCCTTAGGACAATATTTGTTACATCTCGAAAATCGGTGAAGACTCGGATGGTACCCTGATTTTTTATGAAGGGTACAGGGTTGGAAACCCACGATGTGTAAGTGATTAGGTAGATGAATCCAGCTTTATGAAGGTTTTCAATCTCTTGTTTGATTTCTTCTTCCTTGGATGGGTGTAATTGAAGCTGCTTTTGGCGGACTGTCAATATGTTAGACCAGGTGTCAATTTCATGTTCTACGATGATGGGGCTAAAGCCTGGCATTTCGGAATAATCAAATGCAAAGATATATGTGTACTATTGTAATAAATATGTGTAAACAACTACCTTTTCTAGGGATCATGCTGGCCCTAGTGAGATTTTTTCAGTTTTTCCTGGTTTTCTTGAGATATTCACCTTAATGGTAGGAAAAATATTCGACATATTCTATTCTTCCAACACATCAGGTTTTGGGATAGGGTTTTTGAACCAATATACCTTCCCACATGGAAGGAATTCCTTAGATTCAATGGCGTATATATCATGGGTTTTTGGTTGTTAGGCACGAAAGTGTTTTCTGGAAGAAAAAATGAGCAGTGATGAATTAATTCCCACAGAAAATATGGTTCTATCATGGCCTCTAGAGAATCTTCATCAGAGTGAAAAAATATGTCTAAGGGGGAGTTGGTTTGTGCAAGGCTGTGAGGAATTGGTTTGGGCCTCACAGTGTTGGTCGACAAACATGAATATGATTATGTGGTTGATGATGTGGAACCAGACGAGGTTTATGGGGTGCAAAGAGGGTGCAGACAGGCCTAACACCAATCATCTTAGTTGTGCATTGAGCGATAAAATGATGGCATGCGTCGCACAATGCATAGGCTAGGATTATTAGTGGAGGGTTTTTGGGGGTGATAATATGCCCCCTTGTTGGAATTTTTTCTACCGATATGAAGAGGATGGACCTGGTTGCCTCATTCTCTTGGATTTTCAAAATTTCCATTGAGTCTCAATCTGATTCGTCTACTACAACAAACAAGTTATGGCTTGGCATAAACAATTTAACACTGAATAGAAGTGGGGGATGTAAGGACAACAATGAACTGGGCGGTTATATGAACACACTCAGAACGAGTATTGGATTGCTCGTAGGCCATTTTAGTACACCGGGTTGACCAGGTACCATCTTTTAAATAACTCTAGAGCTGCACAGTCAGCGATGAATTGATCCCGTTCATCACAAAGTACGCAGAGCTGGACCGGAGCTTGAGGACGATTATGGGGAAGAGGTGGTCATTCAGGTGACCGTCTCTACTCTGAAACATACAGTATGATCCTTTTTTCTTTGTTCCTTTGAGTTGTAGTTTTTTTTGTGGATTCTGTGTTCGATTTGGATAAGTCGGTGTTTATAGCAACGAAGCGTCGCATGAAATCCAACATGGACCCGAAGCGATAGACGTTAGGGGAATTTTGAGGTCTAAAATGGGCCTCCTAAGAAAAATTTACAACAAAAATAAACTTTGTAAGAACCAATAGGATTCAAGATGATGATTTCAACCATGGGGGATGATTCACCATTTTTAATGTAAAAGAGTAAAAATATTAAAAAATAATAAAATAATAAAACTACTTTTTCAACTTGTATTTTAAATTTATCTCCCAAAGTTTTTACTCAAATTTTGAGTGGGAGTACTCGTTGGATAAAAAATTTAATTTCTCATCTAAGGAGTACCCATGTTGCATACTTTTGAGACTCTTCTACACGAAAAATGAGAAATACATGAAAAAAGGTGATTGCAATCATGTTTTTCATGTATTTCTCATTTTTCATTTAGGAGGATCCATCAAAATTATGAAACATGGGTACTCCTTGGATGAGGAATTAAAATTTTCATCCAAAGAGTATTCCCGCTCAAAATCTGGGTAATAACTTTGGGAGATAAGTTGAAAATATGAGTTGAAAAAGTAGTTTTTTTTTTCCTCTAAAATTTGACGATGTAATCAAATTTTATTTTATTATTTCAACGATTATTTTATAATTTCCTTAGAAAACCCATTTTAGACCTCAAAATTCCCCTAATGTATGGGGAAAATGATGCACGTGGTGGTTTCTTTGACAAATTTGACACGTATGTTATCTATGGCGAACTAAGTTGCTTTGGGCAACTTGCGGGATTTGATACCAACGGTTAAAAACCCTTAACTTGGGGCACTGCATCACTAAGTGATCAGGCTCATCACATAGTGATTAAACTGGGACGTATAGTGTGGCCTCTCTTTTTTGTCTCTGGGACATTGGGGTGAATGTATACGAGAAATATATAGGCTCCTCTCATACGTACATTATGGTTTTGGGTTCACCCTTGTCCATTTGCATGGGTGGCATTGAGGGGTCTTCCTGGTAAGATTGTTGTAGGGCTTGCAAGGCATCCATATATCATGACATCTCTAGGTAGTGATGGGTATAATGTGCATAACGGTAACATATGTCGCATGAATTATTGGCGTGTAATGCTTCCCCTAGTTGTTCGTGGCCTGTTCCTTTTTCTGTGAATTCAAGGCCGCGACATTTCTTTTAGTGTGTAGAAGGGGTTTCAATTCTTCTAACTCTAGGAAAATATTAGTAGGATGATCTACGACATCGCATAATGCGCAATGTTGTAATGCCCTAGGTAAATTGGGGGGTTTCAAATTTCTTCCCTTTTTTATTATTTTTCTTAGTGGTGTCACTAGGCACTACTATAGGCTTTTCATTAACTACTATGACCTCTTGAGGGGCAATAGGGGTTATTCATAGAGGTGATGCCTAGACTTCCTAGCATGGCTGGGGGGACCAAATATCACATGGATATTGCAAAATCCATATTCGGCAATGTCATAGTTTCTATGACTTGTTTTGACACAAAACCTAGTGGGGGATATAAAAATGGGGTTTGCGAAATGGTTTATGGTAGAAATGTTGTGCTAGTGGCTTCAACATCCGTACTGCTGGTTTCTATGTCTGGGCTAGTTTTATTTTTTTATGAGAGCATCATGCACACCGGTGGCCCCGTGCTTTCTGGGAGTCCCTCTGGTAGAATAGGAGGATCTCCTAGAAATAACCCTAGAATGGATGATGGTTTTAACTCGCCTAGGTCAAATTGTTTATACCGTGTAAGTGGTTATGTGGTTGTGTCTACGTAGTGTAGCACGACATCGAGAGTGGTCATGGGTTTCTTGTTTTAGTATGTGAGTTGGTCGATGGTGATGATATAATCATCATGGGGAATGATCATTACCCTAAAGACATAGGATGTGACTACAGTCATGGTGTACATATAACTCTTCTCGAGGAGTATATTATAGTCTAGTTGTCCATCTAAGACCTTAATGTCTATAAGAGTTGTCTTTTTAGCTAGGTTTATTGGGACATTTTGATATAGGCCGACAAGAGTTGAAGGGCGGCCATTGTATGATCTAAGCATGATGTCAGATTGTTTTAATTCAGGTGATCCTAAATTTTTCCAAACTTATTTGAACATGATAGATGTGGATGCTCCTTCATCAGCGATGTATCAGTGTATGGTGATATTTTGAACTAAAATTGGTATTTGGAAAGCGACCATAGAAGGAAGCCTTGGGATTGCTTTGTCTAGGTTGAAAAACCATTAGGTGTGAATAAGAAGGATCGATTGCACCTAACGTGGAGGGTAAGGATTTCCGCTGTCGTGGGCAACATTGGAGAGCTTCCAAAGCTGACATAGAAACAATTGATTGAGCTAAATCAACCACTATGCTATAGCTATGAGTGGATTTAGAGTGATTTATTGTGCTCCTTATTGGTCCCTTGATCGTTTTTGGAAGGGGCTCTATAGGTAATTTGGAGATAGCTATCAGTGCGATCGATGCACTCGTACTTGTACCTGATGGGTTTGTGTCTAGAGGTGTATCGTATTTCTTGTTCCTTGTTTGGAAAAAAAATTCTTTTCCAACCATGTAGATCTCGTGATCACCTCCTCTAGTATCATTTTGGGGTGGTTTTTCTTGTTGGGTGCTAGCCACTCCTTTGTGGGGGAAGGGTTCCTGCATTATAGTAGGTTGTTGAGTGGGTCTTCCTTGTCCGCGATTACCCTGAAGTTTTTACAATTTTGGGAATTCGGGACAGTGGTGAGTGTAATGGCCATATTCACCACATATGGAACATGAATGATTTCCCCGTAGACTGGATCTCTTTTTTTTCCCTTGGGAGTTATTATTTGGCTCTTTATTTTGATTTCGGTTGGGGTTTCCCATAGACCGAGAACACGGGGAGTGCTATTGATTACTTCCCCCCTATCCATAGTCTCCCTTTTTATTATTCCTAGGATTATTTTTTTCTTCGTTTGGAGGATTATTGTTGTTCTCCTACTCATAATATTGTCATTTCTGAGCCCGGAATAGTTGCACTAGGTTCACCGGCTCATTGTTTTGTGTGGGTGGCATGTTTTCTATGGGAAAAGGGGGATATATGTTCTCCTGTCTCTGATTAGTGTAATATTGTTGGTGAGGCTCTCTTGTATGATCATTCCTAGCTGAGAACTAGTTCCCCTACGAGGGAGGGTATGAGCCTACCTATTGTTGATGGTATGTTATTACCCTATTCGTCATATTCTACAAAGGTGCAGACTGAATTTGATGGTAGCCAGGTTGTGATACGTTTTGAGTAGAATAATACAATTATCCTAGGTATTGGATATTGCTACTTAGGTGAACTTTGGTCAAGGACCCGATCAAAATTTTCGCGGTATCCGAAGCGTGTGGTAACTCTCTTTTTGTTTGTAGGTGCGAGGAATTTAGCATGACATTTTAAATATATATTGACTAGATGTAAATGAGTTGAATATTTTGGGCTTTGTTAACGACGTCATCTTGAGAGGTAGGTTTTTACATTGCCAAGTCTTTTGAAACCTTCTTTTGAAACCTTAGTTGTGAGAGTTTTCAAAAATAATTCCAGCAACGTTCTATCGTTGAGTTTGGATTTATACAAAATACAACGTCACCGCGAGTCATGGAGATGGTCTAATATATGGACAGCTGGTGTTTTCCTAAAATGTGTCAACATTTCCATTCCTAAATCGTGACGAATGGGTAGCTGAAAATGGGTGAGGAACATGGTAGAGAGGGTGCTAAAGGTTCCATAAGAAGCAGAAGGTTGCTCAAAATTCCATTTCGTTGTAGGCCATGTTATGGTGTGTTGAAAATGTGTTAGTCTAATGGTATCATCAATGATACTATTGGAACAACACTATAGGTGGAGATTCATAATATGATTTCCTCGGTCTTCTATTTTCTTCCCTTCGAATTTTGGTATATTGGAAGGGAGCTTCGTGGGCATGGGAGGCCAAATAAGCCCATGACACATCAGGTCATTAGTTAACTTCATTAGATCTGGAGGATAAAGTCATGCTAGGAAGAGTAACTGTGTATTGACTGCCATTGTATACTGTGGAAAAGAAGTTATCTGAATGTGATGGTTTAGGGGAGGTTCCTAGGGAATATTACCTTGTGGAATGCCCTGATGGATGTTTTTCTAACTCCCCGAAGAGGCAGCACTCCTTTTCCCTCTAGGGGTTCTAGGAGGGGTTGAGCGTGGTGACCCTAATGGGGTTTCCACTAGTGTTGTGTTGGGTGACCCTTCTAAGTTTCCAATCAAAGATTCCCTGATAAAATATGGACCGATAATGGTGGCAGTGTTTCATTTTTGACACCTAAATGGTGGGAGACCTAGCCCTCCTCCCTCTAATGGGGGGTGGTCCAAGAAACCCCTAGATAGATAGGGTCTCGTTGGGTCCATTATGGTGTCAACTAGCTTAACCTTGGTGATATTTTTGGTTTGTTTGAGGAAGGAATATTTTTATCAAAGAAAATATGACCACATGCATAAAACAAAGAAAAAAAATAAGAGGAAATTTTTCCTTTAATTTAACTCTATGTGATCAAACAAGCAAAAAAATTGGTTTTGTTTGTTTTGTGTATGATACACAAAATCCTATATAGACCTACTCATCGTTACACTCTCAATGTAATTGAGCCTTGCGAAGATGTCTTCTGATGGGTACTGGGGCTAATGTCCCGAAAGAACTAGTGACGCCTTCTAGTAGTCGAAGAATCGACCAAGGTAATGGTATGAGGATGAAGTGTCACCTGCTCCATCACCTAAAGAGAAGGATGCCCTAGTTTTGGCCACTAAAGTACCATCGTCCCATGTGAGCATTCGATTCTTGAGCTTCTTGGTAATAAGCTATCAGTACCAAGCACTAGATGGGTCAGGTAGTCCCAAAAAGTACCACACACACTGTGCGTAAGCTTAACCCCCTCTGAAATGAGTCTCTGGTAATGCTCAGTAATTCATTCTGTCGGAGGATAGATGGATTTGAAGCTCCCTAAAAGTGAACATATATGTTTGGAAATGTATTTTGACCACATTGGCTTATTAGATGCCTACCCCCTATGGTCCTAACCTTAACTATAATTTATTTTGTGGCCCCTGTGGGGAGAATTTAGCGATTTCGGTTAATTATTATTTTTAGAGAGTCTCAATTTTTCTTAGGGTGTGCCTTGGTGAAGTAACCATAAGAATAGGATAAAGGTCCCAACACACTGGGTGCCTTTTGTTCCAATTCTTACCGATGCTTCATGTGTTCTTTGGATTGTATAATCACAAGTGTTATGAGATGTGGATATGCATTGATCCTTTACAATCCTTTTCTTGTTACCCTATGTGTGATTTTTCCTTGCAAAAGTAAACGATGTGTGGATTATGGGCCACTTACACCTTGCCTAGTTAGACTATGTTTGCACTATAGGGAGATGGAAAATTGTGCGAGGAAAGTGTTCATGTGCATACCCAGGCTCACTATGAGGTGCAAGGGTGGCAGAGATTACTTGCTTTCTTTTTAACAGTTTGGTCCTAGTCCCAATTCCTAATGCAAAATTGAACTAATCTAATGCAAAAATTGAACAAACTTTAATTAGCTAAAGACATGTGGATATATGGGCCACTTACTTTTATGCTAATTACGCTATGTATTTTGTATCTTTTATCAGAAAATAATTTGTTTGGACATAATATGTGGATTCAAGTCCACTTACTTTTTCCTACTTGAACTATGTGTGATTTGAAAAAATAAAAAACTAAAATTAAAACTACTTAGTTCCTAGCTAAATTCTAGCAAGAGTCCTAATCAGTCATGAAATACAAGAACACAGTGATGGAAATTTTTTTATGGGCTTCCAAGCACTTTACAATTGAAAAAATGGCAAAAAAAAAAAAAAAAATTAGCTTGTTTCTTGTCCTGTGGCTTATCCTTCCCATGCATAGAGTGCACGTCTATCAAAGTAGAATGTGCACGATCAGGTAAAATGAAAAAAAAATCTTCCTATGTTGTTAAAAACTTATCACTATGTGTGACTGGAAAGGTTGAGAGGATGCAGGGGTGATTTGCAGCAAGCTAAGTAGGAAGAAGGAACTGCATCAACAACCATTAACTCAAAATAAAGAATCCTATAGAGTCAACATTCCTGTGGTATTGTATTTGGTGCATGGGCATATGAAATACAATTTGCTTAGTAGGGAGGTTGCTTACCTGGATAAGAGTCATGGGCCAAAAATTTTTGCTAAACGTTAGTGGAACAAGTTCAACATGTAATAAGCTAAGTTAGAAAGGAAACATAGCATCCTACATAAGCAATAAAACAAAAACAAAAAAACATGCACAAGATATACGGTCAATAGAGAAAACACACTAGTAACTCAACAATGGAGAGCTTCTCCCTTTATTAGGTGTTGGTGTTATTAGAATATAGAATTCTAAATCTCTTGTAGTGGATCCTTCGATCTATGAAGCTCTAATATCCAACACAAGGGTGTATCTTCCAATCAAGTTTTTAGAAGCCTCTCTTCCCTCTCAAAGGATGGTAGATTCACAAACATGTGGTGAGCTCCTCTCTCTTGGACTGAGATGTTGGGTGGCTAGCAACTGAGTCCTTCCAATCCTCCTTTTGATGGACAACACAAGCTGGTTTTCTATGCAGAAATTTGGCCAGCATAACAATGTGTCTCCCATTCTTCTTCCAAAGGTTGGCTTTTATCGACCACTTTCAAATTTTTCCTCCTTCTCTTTGCCCAATATGGATGGTCACACAAGAGTGGAGGTATGATTCCTTTGTGTGCTAAATTAAGTCCTCAAGGTGGCTCAAAGGTTACATTGATTCTACCGTGTGGTCCCGGATAGCGACATTACACCATCCCCAGGACCGCGCAGCTATCGAAGAAAAAACTGCACTACGCGCAAAGAGCCCGTGTTGCTTGTGCACAGTCCATAAAGTTTGTCCTTTGACCTTAGGAAGAATTAAATTTTTTTCTCTTCCTAATGTATTTACTCTCTATAAACCTTTCTCCATACCTTCTTCTTAACATTTCTAATGTCTTTTATATGTACAAATTTTTAGTTTTAACACTCTTCATATTTGAAATAAATCGAAATGTCCTCTCTAAATATAAACACAAATTTATCAAAATATTTGCTAAATATGTTGTTCATCAAACACATAAAGGTTCTTGGGCCATTAGTAAATCCGAATGGTAACACTACAAACTCGTAGTGACAATATATGGTCCTTAAGGTTGTCTTACGAATATCCTCATATTATATTCTTAAATGATGGTATCTCATTCTTCGGTATATTTTTGAAAATATGGTTTCCCCCCTTACTTGATCAATCAGACAAAAATTACACAGAAATGACTACTTATATTTAATGGTTAAATTTTTTAGTTGTCGATAAGAAATGCACATCCTAAATGTGCCATCCTTATTTTTTAAAAATAACATAGGAGCCCCCCATCGTGACACGCAAGGCCTAATATAGCCTTTGTCTAGTAGTTATGGTAGCTCCATTTTCATCTCCAATAATTCAGGTGGAATCATTTAGTATGGGGCTCTAAACACTAGGGCTGCACAACATACTAAATCAATGGAAAAGTATATAAACTTGAAAGGGGGAAGACCTGGGATTTCCTCCAAAAAAACATCATGAAACTCCTTAATGACTAGCAAGGTGTCTAATTTGGGTTCCTCTCCTTGTTGTTCATTTATTTCCACATGTAACATAAATAATTCACACCCCTTCCGTGCTTTATTTTTCATTTGTAAAGTTGAAATTTGTATCTCTGATATGGGTTTTGGTATGTATTGAATTATTTGATTTTTCCCTTGCTAATTCACACAAGTCACTATTTTTTCTAAACAGTTTATAATGGCACCCTACCTTTCCAACAACTCCATAGCGATTAGTATATCATGTGGGACTAAGGGAAGTACATTTAGGTTTACTCTTCTGGAATAACCGTTCAGACCAAGATTACATTTCCTTACTTGGATGGATACCCTTCTCTTGGTGCCAATTTCTAACTATATCGTCTAGGAAGTTTTTTAGTTGTTAGCTTTAAGTTCACATTTTTCTACCACATGTGGTGTAATTGTAACATACCCTGATAACCTCGCAGGAAAATGCATGGAGTTAGGAAATGTTTTCAACATTTATGAATATGTAACCTTATAAATTACATTCTATATTTCCACATTAACCATGTGAACAAATATGATCATCACTTATAGAAATATTTAGTAAAAATCATAGTGACTTACACAACCATTAATTGTCCTTGTTTTAGCATATTAACTTAAATTACCTACTATAACTATGTATGAATCCCATGATCATTTTAATTCAATTAGTACATCACCTAATTGATAATATAAGTATCAAATAATGAAAGAAATTAACATCATGAAAATGACACAATGAACAATCACATAAATAGATACCAATATACCCTGGAAACCCCGTAGGGTGAAAACCAGCAAAGGTTTAATTTTATCATTAAACGCCTTTGAGGGTTGTCACCCATCACTCAATGGTTGTAAGGGAGTCCATCCCTTGACCATTGTCATAAAAATTACATAGAAAAATAATCTTAAATGAAACATAACTAGCTATAAGCTATTACAATCATCATGATACCATTTACCCACGAATCATCAATCTCTGTCTTTGTAGTCAGACTGTTTCCTTCAGTGGATCATTGTGCAATTGCAACTACTAAACCTGCATGGACTAACAACTCTTTATCTTCCACAATGTTAAACTTGAAAAATCCTTTTCTCAAGTCATCCTTCTTTCCTGCCATTGCTATCGTCAGCACACTTGATATCATGATTAGATAAAATATTAATAAACCAATAAACAATCTCTATTTGTGACACTTCAACAAATATTTGTATGCATGTATAAAACATAACCACATTGACATTAGTTTCCTTATTTAACATCATTTCACATGCATTAATAACAAATAAATCACTATCAAGCATCATCTTTCTAACAAACACTAACAAAATCTTGCATGCACTTTCATACTATTTCCAAAAGAAAGCTAACATACTATATAATAATATTGTGCATGCAAATGCATAACAAGATTTCAAGATAACTATTCCAACAAGCAATTTCTCTTTTTTGCCTACTCTTATGTTTTCTTTTCAAAATGGATTAATGCAATAGATGTTATACTTATGCATGTGAATACATGTTCTTTTCCAAAATATTATTTTCCACCCAAGATCTATTCATAATGGTTTTTATGTATAACAATGCCAACTATATTTCAAACAAAGTTAACATATCAGTTATAGTTTTGTGCATGAAATAACATATCTTGTTTTTCCTTCATGTAAAACATATATTTATTTCCAAAAGAAACTAAATAAATATTTGATGGAAAAATAAACACATTTCTTTTCCAAGGGTCAAACTCATACGACTTATTATTTCATGCATGCAAAGTGACATTTCCCTCTCATCCAAAAGATATAACCCATAAATATGCATAATATTCTCCCAAGATAAAGCTAATACCATAGCTAATCCCTTTAGGTTTGCAAAATACATATTATTTTTCCCAAAAGAGGGCTAACATATTATGTGATTTCATCTTCGTTTTCTCTAGAAATCTAATACTCAAAACTATATTTTTCCCATGCATACAAGCATATATGTTTCTCTAAATAATATTAAATAATAAAGCATGTTATTACCCTTTTTCCTCTCCAAGAATATAATCCAATAATGCATACAAAGATATATTTTTCTCTTCTATTCATTTTGAAGAGTTTTAACACAATAATTATTTCCTTGCATACAATTATCTAATGTTCCATATGGGAAAAAATAGGCCCAATAGGGAATATATTAAGATATTACACTATGGAATCACAAAAATATGGAATTACACCAATAAATCTAAACTAGAGATATACTGGTAGGGCATTTACTAGATGCATCACCTTCACAAGGAAGGGTGAAATCCAGAGGCTTCCTGGCCCGTTCCAGACTCTGTCTATAGAAGAATGGTGAAACAAAACAAGTGTGGGAATGAAAAACTCCTCATAGAGTTTTAGGCTCTTAGGAACCTTAGATCTATAGATCTAAACAATGGATCCAAAAGAGAAGCAAAAACCAACCAAGGAAGAAGCGAGAAATTCCACTCTTAGGAAAAGCTGCAATAGGATCAAGGAGGACGCTGTATAAGGAAGTAAATGTGAAAATAACGTATACCAGGGATGTTTTCCCTTATTTGAGGTTGTGTGGGACCTCCAAGCAAAGTTTCAGCAAAAATAAATGATTTTAGAGGATTTAAACGGATCTCCCACAATCAACACTAGCTGAAAATCAGCTAAAGGAGAGAGCGGGTAAATAGAGAAACCCTCCTTCAGGAATTGCGCGGTTCTGCTGGTAGACACTGGAAATAAGCCATTAGACTCATGTTATAGTATGGAATCAAGAAATAATATCTATAATCAAGTTACTTTGTAGAAGCATTGGATTTACTTGAAGTAAGAGCAAGAATTCTTCAGAAATAATAGCAGAAACAAATGGAAAAGCTTCAGAAAGACTTGACAGCATTTTATATGAGGCGTTTCAGATGATGTAGGTTAATATTCAGATCTACAACTGATATATGGCTGAAACCTCAGATCCATACCAGATCTGGAACTACTCAGCCTTCTTAACAAGATCCCCTTGGGGTTTTATCGAAATAATGCATAAATAAGTGTAGATCTAGCTTTTAATACACTGAAATTTTTATTGCAAATAAATTCAATCATTATAGAATCATGGCCCATATGGAAACAATTTTTTTTTCAAAGAATATGGTTACTTATCTCTTGATTCATGCTTGGAATACTCTCTTCCTCTTCCTTGGCTCCATTCTCCATGTATTCTCCCCTTTTCCTCTTCTATTTCCCTCATAGTCTTATAATAAATAGAATTAATAGAATGAAATAGATTTTATAAATCATAAAAGTATTCCAACTTTTTTCTAAATCATAAAATAATTCCATATTTTCTAAATCATAAAAGCATTCCATCTTTTCTAAATCATAAAAGTATTCCAGCTTTTTTCTAACTCACAAAAGCAATCCATTATTCTCTCATGCTTTTATTTTTAAAGCTATATTTGTTTTTATCCTTGTGAGAAAAATATCACTTTATCCATACTTTTTCCAAATCTATTACTCATTATTTCTAAAACCCATAAAATATACCAACTTGGAAATATAATTTATTTCCATAGAAAACTATAAGTTATTATAAATAAAATAATTAAGAAATAATTCTTCCAATATTCTTATAATTAATAATTACAAGAATATTCTTCATGTAATATCGATATAATAATTAATAATATTTAATTATTTAATAACCCTCATTTTATGAGAGTTTTTACAGTGGCTTACATGAGGGATATTACAGTAATGTAACTTGAACTAGACCCTATATCAATTACAATAGAAACAAATCAGTTGGAAATAGTACCTTCAATTGCAATTAGCCTTGATTGATGTTCGTCTTGTCTATCCTCCAAGACTGTAGTTGTTATGGCAATATATTTCACTATAGTGGATGCGTGACCAACTGGGATATTTTTGACAAATCTAAGATTATGTGGAAAATCCCTTAGCATATGAGGTTCATCGCACCCCCAATGATTCAGTGGTTATTTTTACTTTTCTCCACTAATATTTTTTCCATTCAGAGAAAAAGGTTTTGACCCAGCTTGGGACTATTCTGACTGATTTATGTTCCATTTAGTGAAATTTTTCCATTTATGGTCCGTTCCAAAAATTTTAAGATAATCAGGTTTCTGTCGTTTTTCTCCAATTACAGGTTTAGCTCTATCCTTATTCTACCAAAACATAGTTCCTTGTCCCTTACTCTGAAACCACTGGTAACAAAGAATTTCCTTTCATACTGCTTCATCCATTATCTTCGTATTGTCTAACTCAATCCTTTAGTTGTATATAGTAGCCAAACAATTCACAAATTGATGTACCTTGTCTTTTTATTCCTTAATGTTGGGCACATAGCGCAACAAATTTGTAAACTTTGCCTCAAGTTTTTCCATAGTTAACTGTCCCAACCTTAACTCATGGAACTCTTTTTTGTAGTCATCATAATAGCATTCTCGTAAATAAGTTATACAATGCCAAAAACAAAGAAACACTCAAAAATATATAAAACATTGGTATTTTGAAAAGCATTATTGATTGCGTTAAAAGGATCCACTATCTGACCTTAAGAGGATATTTCCTTCAATCAAAGGAAGAATGATAGAAAATATTTTCTAGGGACTCTAGAATACCATCAACATATAACAATTCAACTCAAAAATGTTGATATTGTAAATTATACCTTTGTTTAATCTATTTATTCTATTACAATTCCAATTGGAACTGGATGAAATTTAGCTCATGTAGACGATGCCTTCGCAAATAGGAAGAGCCCAGATTCACATACACTCTTTGTAGTTTCTAACAGGTATCTTGTAGATGTAGCACCATGTGCATAATTGTATGAATATCAATAATACAGAATGCAACCCTGAATAAGTATTGTTAAAAGTTGTAGGGTTTTGGCTATGAGATGGACTAGATATCGCATAAGAATAATTTATCATTATGTTAGTCCCTACAATGTGAGAACAAGAGTGACCTTTGCATGTTGGGTCTGCACATATTATCCATTTTTACATGCCAGGAATTAACTACATCAATTATTGGATGTTATTCCCAACAACATTACAACAAGTTTTCAAAGAAATATTAGGTAGGAGATTACATTTCAAGGTAACGATTGTAGAAATATATAGACCAAGAAAAGTTTACATTGGAGTGATGCAAAGGGATTTTTTTTGTTTAATTCTCAAGAAAAGGAAAAAAAATATAATCACTTAATGAGGAGAACTTACATGAAATCCCAAAATTTGAAATATTTTCTATTTCCTAGAAAAAGTGTATTTTTGTATACAATCATCTACACCAATTTCTACAAATGTTATGCATGGACTAAACAATATCGTTTTTTTGGATATGGACCACAATTTCATCTGTATTGTCCTACAAAAGGGCCTTCTTTGATAGCATAAAAAAGGGAAACATCAAAAGGAATGAGAAATATAGCACTTTTACCACTTGAAGGCGGATTATTTGGTTTAATGGAAAGTCTCAAAATGTCCACACCATATTCAATAGCCTACAGAAAATGCATGGTAATATTTTACATCTGTGACAAGATTTTTGTCATCTACTCCAAAATTTAGCACTAGAAACATCAAAATAACTGAGAGATGTAGCACTTTGACCACTTGAAGGTGGAGTATTTGGTCCAATGGAAAGGCCCAAAATGCCCACACCATCTTCAATAGCCTGCAAAGAAGGCATGGTAATATTTTACATCTGTGAAAATATTTTGTCCATTTTCTCCAAACTTTAGCACACCTCTTGCCTAACACTCAATACCACTAATATATTGTTTATGCACCTTAATTTCAATTAAGGACTAGCAAGAAGAATCAAACACAATCAACAATAGCCACAATGTCTGCAACAAAACCTCCAAAATTGCATATACAAGGCCTTATAGACAACGATATTGCATGATGGAAAGGAAAATATCATATAATAATGAAATTAACCAAAACAACAATGAAGCCGCATTATTTAAGTTGAATCTCGATCATTTTATTTTCTAACAATGAAGCTGAAATGAGAAAGCTTAATAATTTAGCTCGCTTTTCTACGAGACCTCATTGAGCACGATGATTCATGCTAATTGTGTAATATCCCTATTTGACGTTTACTCTACATGGAATAATATTATTCTTTTACCTTAATTAAAAATTGGTTATGATTTTTACATGATAGCTATATTGGAATTTAGTTAGGCCTCGCTTATTTAAGTACTCTCCCCTATTCTTGCTTCATTTTCTCCTTTGGGTGATTTCAACTATTGGCACGTTTCTTTGCGAGAGGAAGGGGTTTTAGCCTACGACCATAGTCTTTCCCACCTAACCCTTGTGGCTATAATTATTATATTTGGATAAAAATCTTGGTTCCACGATGTGATTCAGATGATCTCAATGTATCGTTTTTAGGGATACTATTCTTCCAACCCCTATTTATAAAATTTTAAAGTAGAAGGACAATGTATTTTGTAGAAATACTAACATGACTATACAAAAGTTCTAGTAGAGCTTACAATGGTTGAGGTCGATGAATCCTCGATGATGGTTTTTTTTTTCCCTTAATCTCTTCCTCCAAGATGAATATTTGACCCATCTAGGTTGTATTACAAACTGTGATTAAATTGAAGCCTTGATCAACATGAAAATTGTTTCTTCAAATCTATTTTCATGACATTATTGACTTAGGATTGACTAGAGTTCTTCTTGTAAGAAAATCACAGCTTTAAGGGTATTCCTCTCTTCTTCTTACAAATTCCTCTAGATTAAAGTTTAAACACCTATATTTCTTGGGATGCCTCAGTAACTCATTTTGGAGAGATGTCTATTTTTAGTTGTGGAGGACTAGTAAGGTAAACTCCTTTGAAGTCTGTAGTTTGTATAGAATCCAATCTCTCTGCCTTGGAGCAAAGACATATATGGCTAGTGTGCCGAAGACTGCAACCTAAAATTATCATATCGATAAAATATTAGTTAACCACATTTTTTAGGTAAGCATTACCTATTCTAATTTTATGGAAAAACACTCCATGAATTTTGGTGTTGTAATTTTTTTCTTGAAATAAATAATTTGTGGCTATATGCATAGACTTAATAACCATGGCATTAGTTCCTTGGAAAAGAACACATATGCATATTGATTAGATTAGCCATGTTATATTTTTTTCTTGGGAAGGACTTCATGGAAAAGGATAGCTACTCATGTTAATGTTTTCAAAGGAAAGTATTTCATGCATGAAATAATAAGAACCAAATATTAGTTTCTTGAAGAACTACTTACAAATTGTTGTGTAGTAAACGAATATTTTCTTGCAATAATAAGTATATAGTTGCATGCATAAAATGAAAAAATATTTTGTTAGCATTTATTTAAAATAATACATGACTATTTTTATTAGTTATTGAAAATAATTACTGGAAAATAAAATTTATATTTGCATGCAAGAAAAATATATGCTAGGCATTTGAATTGTTGAAAAAGAAGTATATGTTTGCATGCAAAGAAATGGTTGTTGTGCATTTAATTTCTTGGAAAATAACACGATATTTTTTCATTCAAGAGAAATAACTGATTTATTATCACTTGAAAATGAATCATGTGTTTGGATGTTTTAATTGTTCAAATTTGGCTTCTGTGACCCATAATTTGTATAGAAAAACCTTCGGGGATAATTACATATGGAAATATTTGTTTACATGTTTCAAATGAGCCAGTACTATTCATCTTCAGGAAAAGATGAGAAATAAGATCATGGAAACTAGCTTAAATAGTTGAAGAGGAGATCCAAATAGTCATTATAATATAATGGCTAGTTTGACTAAGAAAGGGAAAAAAATTTATTAGTTCCATGAAATTATGAATTAATTATTAGTTTTATATAATATAATTTATTAATATATTTTATTTTTTAATTTAATTAATTAGTTTTACATCATATAATTTTAGTATATTATTTTCTAATTTATTTTTCTAATTAAAAAAATAAGAATAATAAAATATTATATTAAATTTAATTTTTAGGGTATAGATTTATATAATTATAATGTGTTCTAATCTAATTTATTAATTAAAAATATTCGTCAAAGCATAATAAGATCAATGCTAATATTCATATAAATGGTTAATAAAGAAAGGATTAAAAAGGAAGGAAAAAAATGTGGAGGGAAGCTAAAACTAAACATCAACTAAGAATGAAGGGCTGGAATCCAACAGTGGCTAACACTCCATCCATCATCTCTATTAAGATTAACCAATATTTTTTCAATTTCTAACACTTCCCTTAACTTACAGTGATGAAAATGATCAATCCTAGAAATAACCTTAGCCACTTCAATGCAAATGTGATGCTTCATCTTTTCAACATCCTATGCTAAGGAAGAGGAGCGTGACCTACCATGCTTAAGTTCAACACGTGGTTGTCGATATTTTGATTAATGGATCAACGATTTTCACCAATGTATGGAGCCCCACAGGAGCAATGAATTAGGTAAACACCTTTACGATCCTTGGGGAAAACTAGGTCCTTAATCAATCTTAGAGAACTCTAAATAGTGTGGAGGGGCCTGAATTTTGACGAAACATTATGCTTCTTAAGGATCCTAGCGATCCTATTCATAGCCCCTTGAATAAATGGGAGGTTAACTCGAGATAACAAATCACTAGAATCTTTTTTATTCTTCAGACCTTTTTCTGGTTTTTGAAAAGATCTAAGACAATGGAACTTCCTATATCCGTTCTTATTGAAAACTCTCAGGAGATGATATTTTTCTTATTCAAGATGGTATTCATTTGATATTCTTAATTCTCTGGTAGCTAGGGTGCTGAGAACACCTAGATTTTACTTAGGGAAATGATGCGAACTAGCATGCAAATATTTCTCAATTTGCATTTTCTTTGTAAAGAAGTGATGAGAAAAAGAACCATCATCATTCATATAAATAAGAACATCTATAAAAGGGAAGATTCCATCAACTTCACATTCCATGGTGAACTAAATCGAGTCGCATTGATTGTTAAGATGATGGAGAAAAATGTCCAATTTATCTTTTCCATGAGGCCAAACAACATAAGTGTCATCCACAAACCTTTTTAAAATTCTAGGTTGAAATAGGGTTGAGGAAAGGGCCTTGGATTCAAAGTCCATGAAAATATTATCCACAACGGGGGACAAGGGGGAATCCATTTCCACACCATAGATTTTTTCAAATAATTCACCCTCAAAACTAAAGAAGTTCTATGCGAGACAAATCTCAACCAGATGGATAGTATGAGGATCGGTGATTCATTTGATGACATAAATAGAATAATAAATGTTAATACAAGTGTATAATGAGAAAATATAAAAACATAAAATCTTTCCATCATTATCCATTATAATTCCTTTCAAATCATTGATAAAGGAGGATGATTCTTTGACAAAGGAATCAGTCCAACCAACAAGAGGTTTAAGCTTATTGGCTAAACTTTTTTAGCGAGAAGGTAAGTCAGACCACTAATGGTGTTGACAATGGGGCAAATGGGGGCTCCTTCCTTATGGATATTTGGTAGACCATAGATCCTCAAAGTGAGAGTATTACTCTCTATAATAATTTTACTGAGGGAGCTCAACGTGCTACTAGATTTTATTGCTAAAGAAACAACTCTTGAATCTTTCTTATTGGGATTTTTATCTAGTTTCTTGTATCTCGCGGTATTAAAAAGGTGATATAAAATATTTCTACGGTAATATTCTTTGCTTAAGATGACCATAGCACCTCCTTTTTCATCCTTAAGAACAACAATTTCCTCGTTACTGTCCAAGTTTTTTAGAGCCTCAAACTCAGATTTGGTAAGGTTGCTCTTAGGGGGCTTGGCTTTCCTAAGGATCACTACGAAGTCTTGCCTAAAGATGTCTTTGGAAGTATCTATAAAATATTTAATCCCGAACTCTATATCACAAATAATGTCTTGCACAGGGATTTTTTTAGGAGCAAGGGAAAAATAAATACCCTTATCCAAAAGACTAAAAAGTAGGTGGTGAAAGGAAAAACACGAAAGATTAATAACCCTATTACTTGAAGGCAAGGAAGTAGATTTATTAATATTATTATTCTTATTATTAGTATAATTATTATTATTATTATTATTGTTATTTTTATTGTTATTATGATCGTGATAAATATTATTATTATTGAGGTATTTTTCATTTTTATAGTTATTATTATGAATGTCAATATTGTTATCACAACTTTCATTATTATTATTAACAATGTAATTCAAAGTTATTTTATTATTATCATAATTATAATAATAATAATAATAATAATAATGATGATGATGATGATGATTATTATTATTATTATTATTATTATTAGTTTTAAAAATGTAATTAAATTTATTAAATAGATATTATTTTGACTCTTTAAAGTGGAAATCAAAATAGGATGCAATACCTGACATAGAGCCATTATAAGACAACAAAAAGTTAGGGTTGGAGATACGCTGGAATGTTGAGGATCATTGACCACCGAACTGACCATCCACTATGGAGGAGACCTAGTTCGAAGAAACATGATCAGAGCCATTACCATAGTTCTTGCATGCATGAGCATAGATTAAATATATTTATTTTCTTGAAGATATTGGTTGTGCATATCTTTGAAAAGTTTTCATGGATTTTTTGTGGAAGAGAATTAAATTATCTAAGTGGTTTTCCTTGAGTAGGGTTACATGTGTACATTACACAACAAAAGAATAACTATTTTTCTAAAACTTTGGAAAAAGATGTGTATTTACATACACGAAAAAATAGTTGATTGTGGTAAATCTATTTATACATAGGAAACTATATCTATTTTGAAATAGGAATAAGAATTTTTAGGCATAAAAAAATTAGTTTTTGTGTTAATTTCCTTTGGAAAAGGAAGTATGTATTTGTTTACATAAAAAGAACAACTAATTATCGTAGGATTCTAGAGTAAGAAATATGTTTTGAATTCATGAACATAATAGTTGATTGAGATATATTTCTTTGAAAGGTTATGAATTTGCATGAAAGATTATGTTAGCCTTCCTTTGAAATGGTTATGAATTTTCAAACAATATTACATTAGATTTCCTCTGGAAATGTATTGAATTTGAATGCAAGATTGTGTTAGTTTAATTTTGAGAAAATATTATATATCTGCATGCAAGAACAACAAGTATTGTGAAAATTTTATGTATTCGCATGAAAAACCATAGCTAGTGTGTTCATTCTATTTAAAAGAATAAGGAAAATTCTAATGGTTTTTATTTGGAAAATAATTTGGACTCATGTGTAAGGGGAATCACGATTAAGTGGCATTTATCTATAGATGTGCTTGATAGTTATATGTTTTTTATTAGAGTGTGGGTAATTATGTTAAAGAAGACATGACATGATAATTTTTTTTATGTATTATTTATTCACACGAACACTGATAAATATTGATTATTGGTTGATTCATACTTTAACTAATCATGGTATTGAAGTTTGCTAACGAGAAAAATGACAAGAAAGGATGGTGACAGATGGAAATGATAGATTGTATTTAACATTATGACTGGTAAAAGATCCACGCGGATTGAGAAATGTAACCTACAAGATGATCCATTAATGGGAACATATAGGCCATAAATAAATAGAGATTGACGACTTATGGGTAAATGATATCACGATGATTGTAACAGATTTTATCTAGATATGTTTTATTTAAATGATATTGTTTTGTAATATTTTATGAAAATGGATAAGTGATGGACTCCATTACAAGCCATTGAGTGAGGGGTGAACACCCTCACAATTGTTTAATAATAAAATTAAACATTTGTTGGTTTTCATGCTACGGGGTTTCAAGGGTATATCAGTGTTCAATGATGTGATTTCTTATTGTTCTATTCTTATGATGTTGATTCCTTTCATGATGTGTTGTTTATATTATCAAATATGTGATTAATTAACTAAGTTAAAAGAATGATGGAATTTATGTGAGGTTACGTAAGCAGGTTGACGTTAATATGCTAATAAATTTTGTTGTAAAATTGTGCTCGTGACATTTTAATCTATATCTAGATGAAAGAGAATAAAACATATGCTGCATTTATGAAAGAAAAATCATGAACACTCACTATCCATAATGATATTTGACTACCAAACTTTGCATATATGATAATATTAATGATACATTTAATGAGAATGACTAAAGTTACAAGGAAATTCTTATGAAAAACAAATGCATGAATGTAAAAGGTGGGTATTTGTCCCTGAATGGGAAAATAGAATGTTTTAAAAGACATTGAAACAACCCTTTTAGATGTCAAAATTAAACAATAATTCAAGTGGTGAGTCTTGACAGTAATGGCTAAGTCAATTATTGAGTCGTGTCATGGTATAATTTAAGATAGTTGGTAGCATTTGATTATTTAGTATTGCATGACAAACTATTAAACTTATATGCATTAATAATTTTGTATTCAAGCTTATTAGAAGTTGTAAACAAGTGATTTTGGTAGTTTAATTCATGTTTCTAGTATGTTGGTAATAATACACTCTAGAAATTTTGGATGTTTAGATTGTTACCATAATTTTTTGATGATAAATAAATGTCTTGAATGATTACAATTATGTTTAATATTTTAGGAACATGAAAAAAAAATGATTGTAAAATAGAATACTAGTCTAACCATGCATACCTATGATTGCAATTTCTTAAATGTGATAAATAACTTGGATTATGATACATTAGTGTCATTGATGTGATTGATTTGATGGTTTTCTCAACTTAATGATTGTAGTAATAAGATGTTGTTGATTACCTTGTTTTTTTAAACTTCACAACTTTATGAATTGATAATTAGATGGTTATCTTAGTTGGTATGCATTAATGATTGTTTATTATAAGCTTATGCATACATGAAATTACATAATTCATGGGTTAGAAACTATAGTAATGTTAACGATTAAATTATTATTCCCTTAATTGTTGTTTTAGAAAAACAACTATATGGAAAGTTTGTTTTCACATTTCGAGGATGTATCCTTACTAGAAATATTATTTTTTATACATAAAGGTGGTTTATGAAGAGAAAAGAGACAAATTCATTCTATTATGTTGAAATATTGAAAACATGGATGCACGTTAAAGTGAAATGCATCTTGAACGTATTTGAAGAAATTTTTCTGCATACCAGTGTTTTCTAGAAGACATGATTTTATTAAAAACAATTGTAGCTAATATTGCTAATGTGATTAAGGAAGGGTAGCTTAGCAACAACATAGGGACATATGAAAGGAAAAATGTTGCATTGTGATTTGCAACTCCAAATTATAAAGCATAATGTTATGATATACAAAATATTGCAATGTTTCTCTAAATTTCATGATGGCTATTTTGAAATGAATATTACATATATGAAATGAGATTTCAATTATGTTTTCCTGTTAATTTACTTTTGCATATTGTGGGATCGACGTTGAGGGTCACATATGAAAGCATGATGTACATAAATTTTTCTTTTGTTTTAATGATAATGTGCATATGGTATGTTATGTAAATTACAGTGGGAAAGGGTGATAAAAGAGAATTTCACATGTCGGAAAGTTGGGGATAGTTGTGAAAGGCCACGAGGGCTTTGGTTGATGGTGTTTTCTTACCAGGATGGGTTGATGGCAGTTGTCGCCCTAAATTTCCTCTCGCTAGAGATAGATGATATCAGTAAGGGGAAAATATTTTCCAAGATGGTGAAGAGGGGAAAAATCTTCGGAAACTCTAATGATTTTGTAGCCTATTGGAGGAGGTTGAAATTCCTCATAGACAAGCCATTGTTGTAGGTATAGGAAGGACATTTCCAAGAGGAATTATGTATTCGACCTGGTATGGTCATTAGAATTCTCAAGCTGGTTGGCTAGTGGAATTTCATACTGGACCTGATATGGTATATGTGAGAGAAGTATCTAGATGTGAAAATGGATCAATATGGTTGTAGAAGCTAGTTCCCATTGGTTGGGAGGAGAATTATATTTCCATTGTTGTTCTCATAGAAGAAAAAATTAACTAATCAATTATGTGATATGTTAAAAATGGATTTTCTATATGATTTTGAAAAATTTATATGCACATCTTGAAAGGAAAGGAGCCTAGTGTTATCTAAGGAATTACTAGGAGTGCAAAGTCATTTATTGTATTACGAATATTGTGAATGTATTAAGAGGGGATAAGACAAGTTTTCACGTAATGGGCCCGAATAATAATAATAATAAATAAAGAAAATAACATGATATTAAAATATAAGTAAATAAATAATAAACAATAGATAAAATGTAATAATAGTAAAAAAATGGTAAACATTAAAGAGACAATAATGATCATAGATAAATAATAAATAATGAGAAAAATATAATAATAATAAATAAATAAAATAGTAAATAGTAAAATAGAGTTCTAAATAAATATATATATATATATATATATATATATATATATATATATAAAAGTAAACTATAAAAATAATAAGAAATACTAATGTTAACAAAAAGTAAAAATTAATAAAATAAGAAAGAGTTAAATTAAGAGAAATACTAAATTAAACGGAATTTAAAATAAAGAAATAAAATATCAGATGTTTACACATGGAATATGTGCATGTAGATCCCTTTCCATTTTTGGAACTGTTTAGTCTATTTAATGGACGATGAGGAGGATGAGGTTCATTGATCCATTCACCCTTTCTCTTGGATGAAAAGTGTTGTGAGACAAAGGATTCCCTAGAAGTACTATGTTGATCGAGGTCTCGGGGGTGGCTTCTTGTAGAAATATTATGTGCAGCTGAGCCTACAGTTGAGTGGAGTGTCGTCACCAAAAGTTTTGCTACGGTTAGAGGGATTCAAATAGTGTTCAACTACGAAATCACAAGTAACGAATATCATCACTACAAGTAAGTCATCCGTGCTCGTGTTTTTTGGAAATTATATGCTAATTAGTTGAATAGTTCTGTGTTGACCATTAATCACATAAATTGATGTATTTAGTTGTATGTTTAAATTTGGGGTTGTTACATATGGTATCAGAGCGAGGTTTCGACTTTGTGTGACCTCTAGGTAAAAAATTGAGATAAATAGTTAATTGGATTTATAAAGAATTTTGTTTCTAAGGAAATAAAAAATCAATCCAATTTCAGGTTTTGGAAATTATACTTATGTTATTTGTTAATCTTTATTTTCATATTATATCAAGTAAAAAAAAAATATTTTCTTTTGGAAAATGTTCTGATATAAGCTCATATTCCATATTTCTAGATTTCTTGATGAATACTAAATTTTAGAATACATATATAGATAAACTGTGACTCGTAATATTTTATCATATACATATTGCTAATATATAATTGATTACGTTCCATTCCTTTTTTAGATTTATTTTGTATATGATTGGTGGATAAAACTATAAATAGATACAAAAGTTAAACAATTGATTTAGTCAATAAAACAACTTCAATTCCACAGTGAATGAAATACTACTCTTGAAATACTAGTGAATTACCTCATAAACTAAATATTTAATCACTTGTGCAATGGGTGATATTCATTAAAGGACTCGAAAAGTACTTCGCTTATTAGTTTAGTTGAGGATTGGAATAATTTGTGTATATGGTGAAATTGGTTGAAAGGAAAAAATAAAGTGAACTATCGCTTTTAGATAAAAGAGAATAATTAAATTACTAGTAAGTATGGTTTGGGGAATAATGATAATACACTTTAAATTTAGTTCTCTCCTTTTTGTTTAGGCATATTTTTTTTATTTTTTTTACATGCATGAATAAAAACAATATATTCCAATTCATTATATCTCATTTTGAATGATGATTCCATGTTGAATTGGACTTGAGTAAAGTAATATATTACATGGATTATGCATGGAAAGAAAATTGATAGAAAAAAAACCAAACATGCAACCAACCGTTTAGAATTCCTAAACGAGCTGAATAATTCATTAAAAAAACATTACGGAATATGCCACAGTAAACCAGTATTAGGATGCAATATACCTTTTTCTTAATATATTGTCATTATATATGGTGGCATAGATGAATGAAGATTATATTAACGTAACCTTTGGACTGAGATTTGCGTTGAAAATTTATTTGGAAGAGGATTTGATTTTGATATATATATATATGTAATGTCTCTTACAAAATATTTTTTTTTCATACTTATTATTCTCATCTGTTATGGTTATTTGTCACAGTTTGACACATTCCTATCTCTACACTTAGATTATCCTTACGACACATTTCTTATCTTACTACTACCTTCTATATATTCTATGTAACCCATTTCTTTCTTTTTGGTTATTTCAATTAGGAATATATATATATATATATATAACCTAGTCCTAATATACTCAAATACCCTCACGCAAATACAAACCTCACTACACATATTTCATGCCACTATAATCCACTTCTATACACTTACCTAATCAAAAAATTTTCTTTTCACGAGATGTATGATTACTCATTAGGTATACGAATGCAACCTAATAACCTTTCTATTAAGGTATTGTTATTATTTCTCTCTTTCCCATGTCCCAATACTAACCCATTCATAATAATTTATCATTTATTAATCCAAACTCTAGATATTTAACTTAACCCACAGATATTATTTTAATACCTTAATTTTATTTTGAATACTTATCCCGTTTAAAGACAAATGTATAGTTATTTTATCAAGGTCCCATCATTCACCAAACTCGTACTAACTGAATTTAATGTGTACCTACCGTTCTTTCGAATATGGTGGATAGTAATTTGGAGACATCCTGTGAACTCAAGCCTTGAGCCCCATGAGATCCTAAGTGGATCTGATGGTACTCTATAACGTCCATCACATTTATTGACTGAAAATTTCGTAGCTCTTCCCCTGCTGAGTCATTTGGCAGTTTTTTCAGATTTTCAAAACATTGAAACCTCGATCCGCGAGGTATGCCCAGATCTTGCGACACTTGTAGGGATGAGATGGATTAGGGTTTTACTATGGCTTTGGTTTATTAAATGCATATTTCTGCACAGAGCAACATTCTTTGCACTCTCCTCTAACGAGAGCTCCAGTCCATCCTCAAGACGTTTTTTCACCGTGGCTATGGTTTACCACCACACCTCACTGTACGTCTTGTTGTTTTAGACCGAACTGGTAAGATTAAGTTTTGTTTTCATTCTTCATAAATTTTTAATCTCTCATTTTCGGGTTATATGCTATGTGAATTTCTTCTTATATTACAATCTCACAGCTACTCAATATCTTCAGCCACGTGGATAAATTAATGTATCGTTTGTATTAAGTTAATGTTCCCTTGTATTTCAGACTTATTTCGATTTTTTTTTTGTTTCGTTAATCTAAATTTTCCCTTGGTTTTTCTGACAGACTCTACTCCAGATTAGTCACGTAGTAGAGATGCTGAGAGAAGACTTTCTCATATCGAAATGGTGAGGTAATACCACCCGTCTACCCTCATTACCATTTTTCTGATTTCAAAATTTTGAAGTTTTCGTGATAGTCTTAAATCTCTGTTCCTGGTTTACTTTTACTTCATAGTAGAAATTCATTTGTTAATTTAATTTCTGAATTCAACTGTGTGGAGGTTAAAGTGAAACATATGCCATATCTGGAGCAATGTCAATAGCATTCGAATATTGTAAAACTCGGGTTTCTTAATTTCTTCGCTTTTTTTTTCTAAATTTCTACAGGTACCCACAATATGTTTGCCGACTTCGACTCATCGTTTCCCTTATTTTGTCTCCTATTTTATTAGTCTTGTAATTTATTATTCTAAGATAGGATTTACGATGAAACTAATATATGGTTTTTATATGTGCAGGTGAGAATCTCTGCTATTCCGTATCGTTCGATTTTCCCTTTCTTCCTTGGAAAATTTTCAACTTGCAGCTTAGACTTCTTCTTGTCACACAGGTTGGTCTTCAATGTTTATGAGGAATTCAGTTTTTCAAACCCGAATCTTAGTTATATTTCCTATTTATTTGTGTCAACTTGTATTTGAAATTGTTTTCAAAAAAATTCGATTGTACTGGCTAATGTGAAGTTGGAAGAATGTAACTCATTTGACTGTCGGGATACTATTCTTCCATGTACCATAAGTCGAATGGGAAATTTATTTTTCATGGTTGGTATCGTTACCTATGTGTATTTACTGCCTCGCAGTCTTTCACTTCACTGCCTTATTTATAGGTTTCACTATTTTCTACATGGTTGTATTATATTCCCAGAATAAGTAATCACTTACTTAGTTCTGCGATTTATGTCTCAACTATTTTATTAGACATAGTTATTTTCCAAAGTTAGTATACTACTTTTACTTCATACTATATTGGGTCTTACTAAAATTTCAGCGTTAACGTAAAAGAAGAAATATATTTATTTTCCAGCTCATATCTCATCATTTAATTTCAGTCGTTGAAAAATATTGATAATAATATAATGATAATTGCTTGTTTTTATTGATTACATACATACATACATACATATATATATATATATATACATCCAACTCGTTAAGTATATTTTGAACCATTTTCTGCAATAGGGAAATTACTAAATTGTGGCATAAATCTCTTATGCAATTTACTACTGCTTTATAAAATTTATGTCATTTCTCTACATAGACTTTCTAAATTACCTTTTTGCATCAGCTAAAGAAAACCAGTGTAAAAATCAAAGTATTGACCCAGGAATAAAATAGATTTTAAGGTTTCTCACTACTTCTATCTTCTATCATGCATACATGCATTATTTCTTAATATTCCAGCACCATGCTACTTTTAATTTTCATCTCAATTTCAGATCTCTAATTACTATTGGTGTAATATAGTAGATTATAATGGTACCTCACTTATTTAATTCTGAATTTGCTCTACTATAATCACTACAGTAGTATAATAAAACATAAAACACCTATTACAAATTTCAGAATTATTAACTTACTTTCTGCAACTGAGTTTAGCTTTCTCATGAGAATATACAAATAGTAAAATCAGTTACCCATAACATTTCCACTTAATAAACAGAATAACAACTTCTCTGTGAGGTACCAATCTCTAGATTTAAAACTATCATGAGTTTAGACATTCTGGAAGATGGGTCTCATCGGACTATTCCCATACAACTATATAGATTGTAGTGTTTCTGCCTTATCAAAATTTGTTAAATGTGTGGGTATTTGTTTAACTCTATATATTCAGAAAATAACTAAATTGTTGTGATTCTATCAGGTTCATTTAAGCACAATCGCCTTTTCCTTTTTCTTACTCAATATTCTAATCACAAATGGAATTACACATATGTTAAGTTCATGTAAATAAAAAATAACTAGTTCAATGTGCATACCAATTACTATGACTAGTTCCTCCCAACCTTAGATTTCTTTCTCCATAACTCACCCTCGCGTTGAGACCTTAGCTCCCAATGATAGACAACTTATTTTCTGTCCTGGAGCAACTTATTTAAGTTGTGCTTTCCCAAGCATGTTTCCAATTTCTGCATCCAGAAATTTCAGGATGCTTTCTTCCTTTTGGCCTAGGGTTTCCCCCTTTGAGGTACTTTAAAGTTGTTTTTTCCGCTTTTCTAGATTTTCTTCCTCTTCCCAATTACTTTCCTCTTTATTGGGGGGAATTAGATTTTTATCTCCAAATCTAATTTTGTTAATATTCCTTCCAAGGATTTCTGGAAGGTGTGGGAAAGTCTCATCACCTTATCCACATCCTCATGGATATAGGTTTCAGATCTCAATTCTCTAACTTTTCATTGCACACATAACTTTTCCATTCAATTTTGTTAATTAAAAATTAAAATAAATCTACACACTAGTTCTCCATTGGGGTCCACTTCCCCTTTGGACTTATTCAATTTTCAATTAAAAAGCATAGAAACTAGGGATATTACAATATTTATATAGCTATCTATACGTATTTATATATCATTTATAGGTATTTTAACCTTGGTTACATAGTGAATAATAATTTTATATATATATGTAATTAAATTTATAAAATAATATGCAATAAGCTGATGTGGATAATAAAGCGACGTAATTTTTCTCTTAATCTACCAATTCTTTTTTCTTATGTACCTAATTGATAGTATTAATATCATGCCATTAGCTTTCTATATTTTTAGTCTTTATCCATCCTTAAAATCAACATTTTTCATGTGGACAAATCCTTGTTGTGGTCAAAATCGATCTCCCTAGATTCCTAAAGGAAAACTAGAAACAAACAAACATACTAACAACTCTTTCTCTAAGTTACTTCATTTAAATCATTAAATTATGAGAATGAGAGAGGTGCTCTTACCTCTTTGTGAAATTCCTGATGAAGATATCCGATCTGTCCCTATGTAGCTCCTCCAAAGCTTTGATAAGACCCGCAAACACAAACATACAAGCGATCGAAGGCATATGCAATATACTGATCTAAAACAAGCTTAATCTAATGATCAAGGAGATTAGAAATTGAAACTACCTTAATGAAGACATAAAGAGCATAAACCATTCATTGCTTCAATAAGATAACACAATGAGAAAAATTATTCAAATGTATTAATTCATACATGAAAGAAGATCCTTAAAACCATGCCTTGATGTCATGAGGTTCCTCCCAAATGCCTCAAATCCTTATCCTTGGATGATAGTCTTCCCAATCCAAAATTAGCAACCTAAGAATACCTTTTGTGAACTCTCTTAAGCCTCTAACCTCAACTCAATTTATAGGAAAAATAGAGGAGGTTTCAAATCCACAAAAGAGGGATGAGCTCCATTAATAATGGGATTAGGGTTCCTTGATCCAAGGGAATTAGCTCCATGTTTGAAGGGGTTTGGCTCGAATAGATATGACCTAGAAGCTTCTAGCTGGGATATATTTTCCCAACAAGGATTCTAGAGCTTACTTTTTATTTTTACTTTTCATTGGGTCATGTGCGCAATCTGTAATGGAAGACAGAGCGCAGTTCTGCATAGGTTTTAATGGAAGAAACTGCGCATGCACTAAAGATGACTAGGAAAAGTGTGCAAGTCATGCTAAATAGATGAAAAAGCCATTTTACCCAAAATTCATGATTTTTCCAAGGAATATAGATATTTTACCTACAAGGGAGTGCATTGAAACATGTCTATGGATGGTGAGAGATACATTTTAACCGTAAAATTTCAAGGTGAAAAAATGACGTGTAACAGATCGCCCCCTAAAGTGCAAAGTCTAGAAAGTAATTTAAAAGATTGAAGTGCTTTATCATGCCAAAGATAATATCGAAGGAAATGATCAGAAACCTGCAGGAAACATTTAATAATTACAATGATAATATATAATCATAATTAAGGTAGGCGTTCCCATACTTAGAGTAAATCTAAGTGAATGAATAAGTACATAAACATCCTAAAATCATATCAATAGTAGATAGAGTATGGATGTAACCATATGTTATGAATCAGTCTACAAAATCATGAATACATAACTCCTTGCATCATGGATGGATGAAACTTGATCCGTAGTATGAACCTGACCATGTGAACAAATGTGCTGAAGTCGAACATGTCAGATACCACTTGATTACTGGTTAATGATGTGAATCATTAACAAGTGCGAGAGAAACCACCAATAATGAAAATAGATCTTAAGGTACTCTCAGTACAATCTTTCAAGTGTGATTAGCTAATATGTAGTCGAACACTCGTAGAATTGCTCGATCTAAGGTCAATGATCAAAACCTATTTTCAAAGGCGAGAAACATTTCATTAAGGCATCCATGCCTAAAGATACTGAAAAGGATCCTAGATAAACTTTCTAGATAATGATCTGAAGTTGATAGGAATTGATCCATCGTAGGAGGCCCTATGACATGAAACTCCTGTCAAGTTTGAAGAACTTTTTTGCAAGGAATAACTCAGGGATGGCCGACGTGAATGAGGGCTAATATTTTCAAAGGAACGTGAACTGAGGTTGAAGTTCTCTTGAACACATGGCGACATGACAATGGACTTGGAAACATCTGACTTAACGATAATACCCAAAACCAACTGAAGAATTTCAATGAGGTTTGATTAACTGTAAGACAAATGGATTACCCAACTAGAAGAAAATAGTGACAGAGTGTCGTGTTCAAGAGCGAAAAACTGCCTTTAAATGAATGAAAAAATGAACACTTTTCCCAATTCCCCCCCACCATTACTAGAAAGTGCCTCCTTATTTTTTTCAAGCTTGAGGAGGATAAAATTTTATTTTGATGTAAGCTCCTCCTTCAGATTAGTCCTACGAAGTATTTTTTACAAACCACAAGAAGGAGTGGTCTGGTCTCGTCATGGTTGAAAAGTCCTACACTGTTTTGTTTTATGAGCCTAGTGCAGGGTTAACTCGATGTTATTTTCTTGTTAAAATATTTTAAAAAGACACGAAAATAAAACTCATCTAGTTCTTTCAGCGTAGATTTTGAACGAGCTCGTAGAAAGTAAAACTTGACCTTTCTCATTTTTAGGGAGTCGAAAGAGAAACGTAAGTAAAATCCAAATTTTGTTTCTATAAATTTAGTCCCTCAAGCCAAAAAAAGTATAAAATGATGCAAGAAATAACTGTATTGACCATGCTTAGTCAACGTATGCCTTTTTCGTAAATAGTCTAATTCAGTTCATAAAAGGGGTTAAATTATACTGAATAGACCACTGTTAATTTATTTTTATGAGTTTTAATATTCAAGTACTCAGAAATCTTTTCATGTGTTAGAGAGTTTGAAAAGGCTTAAAATAGGACTCCAGGGTTTCTCTTTTTTGTATTTTCTAGAGCCCGAAAAAGTTATTAAAGTATACTCATAGTAAAAATGATCCATTTTTACATTGTAACCTATATTCTGCACATAAAAATTAATAAATAATCATAACAACTCAAAATTATGGTCAAAGATATCAAAATTTGACTTTAAAAAGGTTAAATTCATAAAAAATAATATTTCATTGACCAAATGATCTGAATGAAAAGTGGCCTACACCCATGGTATTCATATACCCATGGTATTTATCCACCCATGGTATTGCAAATGACATATATCTATGGTGCCCATTCACCCATGATATGTATCCACCCATGGTATTCATCCACACATATAATGTACCCATGATACTGTAAATGGCATCCACCCATTGTATTCATCACCAATGGTATTGTAAGTGACATCTTCCTGTGGTATCCATTCAACCATGGTATTTACCCACCCATGGAATTTACCTTTGGTATTGTAACAAAACAATGTTATAAGTAACAAGTCACATCTTCTAAAAGGACAAATTGTCCACCACAATGTAGATTCTACAATTATTCTTTTTTTTAATAAAAAAATTCTTTGTGGTTTTGTTTACTATGCATTCTCTCATTGTGTTGGCATTTCAAATTTTCATACCTTGGCGGCCTCCCCAAAATATCGAAATCAATTTTAGTAGACAAAAACCTCAAATAATAATCCTCCCACCTACACTTATCCTATATCCAAGTAAATATCTCTCAATTGTCTTAGTAATTTTTTTCCTAATGGCTTCCCCTAAAGGAAAATCGAAAATGACTATAGATAATCTCCTGATTCCCCTACACCCATGGTATTCATCTACCCATGGTATTGTAAGTGACATCTATGCATGGTATTCATTCACCCATAGTGTGTATCCACCCATTCTATTCATCAACACATGGAATTTACCCATGGTATTGTAAATGAATACCATGGATAGATGTTACTTAAAATACTGTGGGCGGATAGATACCATTTCTAGATGAATACCATGGGTGTTGGCCACTTTCCATTCAGATCAAAATTTTTTCTTGAATATGTTGTTCTTCGAATTAGAGTGGTAGGTAGAATGAAAATGGTTAATTTGAATTGGTGACTATGTTTTGTTAGGGGAGAGTAATGGTTTTGAATGGGCTGACCATTATTGGCACGTAAGATTTACTTTTGAATGATGTTGGCAGGAGTAATTGAATAAAAATGTTCATTTTCTTATTTGGTGAGAGGAATAGAAATGATTAAGTATGGAAAAGTGATAACAGGTCATAAAAACAGTGGAAGGATGAGTGGTGGGAAACTGAATGGAAGAAGAGTGGTTTATGCGGGGTGGGGTATTTGAGCATGGTAAGTGGTATCTTTGAGGGGGATACCGCAAATTATGCGGGGCTACCATGTATCGAATAGTGTGATCGGTAAAATTGCTTTACGGAACACCCCCACCCGTTAATGATCAATAACACGATAATTCCCATATTGATCAGCGCTCGTTGATCTGAGCAGGCCCGACCTCATCTGTTTATTTAAAAACAGACCCCATAAAAGTTTCAAATTAAATTTATTTACAAATGAAATACCAAGGATTATAATAATAATAAAATAAGTAACTTAGTCATTTATATTTTCATGCTAACTTAGGGATATATATTTTTATTTTCACACACATATATATATATAATCCATTTTTCTTTATTTCTTTTGATTTTTTTATTTTTAATTTCTTTTGATTCTTTTACTTTTGTTTTTCTATAAAGATAAAAACTACACAAATTTAGAGAAAAAATAAGTTTCAACATTGGCTCCATATGGGGAATGCTTCTCCTATGGGATGCAGAGAAATTGTAGATATGTGTGCCTTCTCCTCGGGCTATGGAGTCTTTGCTGTGAAAATCAGACTTAATGCTCAAATTTAAAGAAAATTGGAAATTTAGAATGATGATAATTGCAAGAATTTAATACTGAATATAATGCTTGAGGTATTACACATTGACTGTAAATGAAGAATATTATCCTTCCAGGTGGTGTAACATGAATGTATTGTTTCCCTTCACTTCTACAATGTTGAAAGGTCACAACCACAAATTATCAAACTTTCGATGATTGTGTCTTTCCTCTCTTCTGGCATACCATCTTAGAACGATATCTCTTTGTCTGAAATATATTTCTCTAGCCCTCTTGTTAAATAAAATTTTGTTTTGTCTTGAAAATTTCGATTTTTTTTTTGTTTTTTTTTTTTTTTGTGTCTCTGAAATTCATCTCTTTCCTGATTTAGCTCAATAATTTGATTGATTCTTCTTGGAAAACCGTCAGTTTCTTCGTATGGTTCCTACAAAAATTTTATGACTCAAAATGCTAATTGTGTGGGGAAAATTTCTTGAATTCCATATACAAGTTGGAAATGGGATTTTTCAATATACCTTTTGGGTAATAATTTGTTTTCCCATACTGCATATTTGAGATGACTATCCCAACGTGTTCTATGATCGGCTAATACTTTCTTAATGTCTTTAATCATACTTTTATTTAATGATTCTTTGAACCCATTACCTTGTCGATAATATGGTGTAGAATGATGTAAAGTAATATGATATTTCTAACAAAATTCTATCATTTTTATACTGTTGAAATCTTGTGCGTTGTCTGTAACTATTTTCCTTGGACACCCAAATATAGACAATATATTTTCCTCAATGAATCTCATCACTGTTGTATTAGTTGCATCCTTAAGAGGGATTGATTCTACCCACTTAGTGAAATAATAAGTGGTGGTTAATATCCATATATGTTGATTGATGGAAGCTAGAAATATTTCACCAATGAAATCTAATCCCCTTTCTAAGAAAGGAGCTTCAATTGAAACTGGATTAAGGGGTAGTGCTACTAAATTCTATTTTCGTACAAATATTTGACACGGGATACAACTCCTCACCTTTGCTCCAACCCGTGCAAATAATTTTTTCCAATAGAAACCTTCTCTCAAAATTTTATATTTAGTTTATTTCCAAGCATAATTTCCACCACAAATACCTTCATGAAACTACTTAATCACCCCTTCAGTTTCATTTTTAGTTAAACATAATAAGAGGACATTTAATGGATCTAAAAAATACAAATTTGCATATAATATTTGATGGATTTAAGTATTAAATATCTTCTTGGATTCTTTGTGAATTCAGGTGGATGCTCAAAACCACATAGAAAATTCATTATGTCTTTATACCAATCTGATAGAAAAATATTTTCATCAATATGCAAAGGAAGAGGAAGAAGAACTGCAATGGAAGAAGGTTCTTCTAGATTATTCTCACCTCAAATCAGAGGGTTTCCTTGTGGATTGTTCTCACCTAAAATCGGAGAAGGTTATTTTGGATTCTTCTCACTTGAAATCTAAGAAATTTATTTCCGATTATTCTCACCTGAAATCTGCATGATGGTATTAATACAAAGTATTTTTCATCTTGAGTCAACCAAAATTTTAGCTAAACCTTTTAATTTGACCAATTTTGTAGGTCTGATGTCTAAATCAAACTCAAGGATATTAGAAATCCATCTTCCCCTGTTTCCATCTATATCAAGTTGAGTCAATATTGCTTTTACTGCATTGTTACGAACATAAGAATTTATAAGAGAATGTAAAACATAAATCCTAAATTATTTTATACCTTCTACTAAGGCATAAGCTTTATTTTCTATGATTTCATATCTTATCTCAACATATCTCATAACCCTATTGAAAAATGAAATTGCTTGCTCATGTTGATCATTATTTCTTTGTAATAAAAGAACTGTTGTGGTAACATCTGAGGAAAATGAGAAGATACTGAATAATTTTGTGTAATCTAGACTAGCTAACACTTTGGCTTCATAAATTTACCTTTTAATATGTGAAAAAAATATCTAGCTTCTACTGTCCATTTAACTAATTTATCCTTCTTGAGCATGTCAGTAATATATTTCACAACCTTAACATAATTAGGTATAAATATTCTTAAAAAAATTGTCTTCCCTAAAAATGACTGAATTTATCTTTTGTTTGTAGGAAAATTGATTACCTTCAGTTTTGAAACTCTCTTTGGATCAATAAAAACTAATTCTTTTGAAATTGTGTGTCTCGATATCTTTCCCTCTTTCAGTGCAAAAAGTGAAATTTTAGGGTTAAGAGAAATCCCAAATTTCCTGCATCTTTCAAAAACTTTCATCAAGTGTTTAATATGTCTATCATCAGAATCAGAAAACAAAATTAAATCATCAAGATAAATGACAATGAATTTATTTATCTTACCAAAAAATTCCAAATCCATTGCTTTGAAACTCTCTTTGGATCAATAAAAACTAATTCTTTTGAAATTGTGTGTCTCGATATCTTTCCCTCTTTCAGTGCAAAAAGTGAAATTTTAGGGTTAAGAGAAATCCCAAATTTCCTGCATCTTTCAAAAACTTTCATCAAGTGTTTAATATGTCTATCATCAGAATCAGAAAACAAAATTAAATCATCAAGATAAATGACAATGAATTTATTTATCTTACCAAAAAATTCCAAATCCATTGCTTTGAAATGTTTCCCCAACATTAATTAAAACAAATGGAATTTTATTATACATGAAAGCACCCCATGGAGTTGTAAATGTTGTGTTTTTTATGTCTTCTTAACTAACCAGCATGTGGTTGTACCCAAAAAATACATCTAACATTGAAATCCTATCATAACATGATACTCTTTGAAGTAATTGATCCATCTTTGGTGACGGATAATTGTCTTTAAAGGATAATTTGTTTAGGTTTCTAAAGTAAACACATAATATTATTTCTCCACTTTTCTTCCTAACAGACACCATATTAGCTATCCATTCAAAATATCGCAAGGGAACAATTATATTCGAATCTAATAGCTTCTTTACTTCTTTTTCAATGATAAGAAGTAAAACTGGATTTATTCTCCTTAACTTTTCTTGGAATGGCTTAGCTCCTGATTTGAGAGGAATTTTATCCTCAATAATGGCTTCATCATAGGTTTTCATTTTTTCATATGACCATGAAAAGACATCTCTATAATGTTTGAGAAGGCTAACATATTTTTATTTTATTTCATAAGTTAAAGATGTTAAAAGTTTAACATTTTCAATTTCTTCAGAGGTGCCAATATTAGAATCTTGTACATATTCTTGGTGTGAATTTAGCAACAAAGCCTTTAACATATCATTTTGATAAAAAATATTTTCAATGGGAAACAGTCCATTTCGGAAATAATTATTTCATAATTCAATGATATAATGATCAACAAATTTCTCATTTAAATGTGAATCTGAATTTTCCTTAATTGATTTGATTTCATCATTGTTTTCTTCTTCAACATGTATAACAGAAAATTCTTCAATTGTTTGTAACAAATTTTTCAGCTACTCATCATCTTCAAAACCTTGCCAGTGTTTTAGATTAATCAGGGATGTAAGGTCTCTAATTTACTTCAATCTGATAATGTAATTGAATAGGATAAGGTATTTTAGATGAACTTGCGGAAATTTCTGAAGCATGAACATGGATATTTTCTTCTCTTGGGATTGATGTAATATTGAAGTCTTGAAAGTAATTTTCTACGCAATTCCATAGTTCATTTATTTAAGCTCTGAGTCTAGGATGATTAGTTTTACAAAGGTTTCTTATTATTTTTACAATAAACTCTGAATCAACATATATTGTCAAGTTTTGAACCTTTAGAGTCTTAGCTAATTCCAATCCTAAAATTAGCTCTTCATACTCTGCCAAAATATTTCTAACTTTAAAATATAATTTAAAGGATTGGATTATATTTCTCTTATGAGGAGATATGAGTACAATTCCATCCCTCACCCGATATTTAAAAAATTCTCCAACAAAATACATTTTCCAGATATTAGTATATGAAAAGTGAGGTGTATTGACATTTTCTTCAATGTTGATTTCAGGATTAGAAAGATCATTAGTAGCTAAAGTCAAGCATCCAAAATCTTGATCAATAGCATAAATTGGATGATAAATTTCTTGATTTTTTTGACAATTTGTATTGATAAACCTCACTTCTCTGTATAGTCTTAAATATTTACGTCCATATACTGGGATTGTAGCAAAGGACATGTCCATTTCTAGACTGCCTCCCTACTTAGAACAACAAGATCTTGACAATAACATTCCAAATTTTTTGGGAATATGTGTAGCAACTATGTCCAAGACCATACTCTTGAAAATTATTTGAGCAATTTTTACAACTAAATCTTTAAACAATCCCAAGAAAGGTAATTTCTTGGAATCACAAGTGTACAGATCATGATATGGTCTAGTGATTTGCAGTCGAAGTTGATCCATGATTACTGAAGGCATTAAATTATGGGAAGCCCCAAAACCTAACAGACAATTGTATAAAAGGTAATCATGAACTTAAATGTGACGTAAAAAGGAGGAACACTTTCATCAATCATATATGAAGTAGGACCAAAAAAAACTAAAGGTTTTTCATCATGTAAACTAATGACATCCCCCTCTACATCTACAATAAAAATTTGAATCCATTTGGAAACTTGTTTAAAAATGGGATTATTAGAAGTTTTGATAAGGGAATTGTAATTATAACCCTTTCGAACTCATTTTGAACATTAAAAATAGTTGGGACATATTTTTCAACAGTAATTTTTTCTTGTAACTAATTTGTGGTTCAACTAATAATCTTTGTGATTCAATTGTTTTTACTTGGGTTCATCAAAAGTAAAAAATTTCAGAGGTATACGAGGTCCTTGCCTAGGTCTCAAGTTGTACCTTCTATTCAATTCTCAAATAAGGAATTATGAAAAAGCTTGATAGTGTGAAACTTGAGAGGTCTCTTGATTTTGAACTAGTGATTGAACTTAACTATTTGGAATAATAAATTTCTGAGGTTATGGATATTCAAAACAATTGATATCATTTGTGACATGAGGAATAGTTTCTTCAGGATTTTGATCACCAATCATTAATGTGGGTTGAATTTCTTGATCAGTATTTGGTCTTTACAAAATTTGAGGTTGAAAAGGTCTTCTATATTGAACTTGTGGTATGTTTGTAACTTGTTGAGTTACTCTAGGTTGAGCGTCCATTCTTGAAATTCTATTAGACAAATTTCTTAGTAAAGAATTTATTTCATCAATTTTATGTTCTTTGTCTTTATTTTTTTATGATGATGTACTTTCTTCTCTAGGATTAATTTTCTTTTTATCCTTTTTTGGCTTTGATTTTAATTTACTAGATGTCGACCTATCAGCTTCCACTTCAATTTCATTTTTTCATATTTTTTAAAGTTTCAAGTCTTATCTCTCTAATCATTACAACAAAATCATCTTCAAATTCTTTATATAACCTGACCTTAGCTGTAGTGACTGCAAGTTTACGATATAGGGGAATTTTGTTATAAATTTTATTAAATATCATAACAAAATCAGCAACAGGTTCACCTGGATTCCTACTTAAATATTCAAATTATGTTAAATAGTATACATGATTCTTTTTTATTCCTCACTGGTTGAAAATGTTGGTTAACTCATCCCATGAGTTTATAAATTTTTCTTGAAGCTGTCTAAACCAAATCCTGACATTTCCTTCTAATGATTGAAAAAAAAGTGTTGTATAAACATCTTCACGTCAATTTTCATATTGTCAGCAAAGTACAGGAATGTAGCTAAGTGATTTTCAGGAATTGGTCCTATTTCTCCATTAAATATAGGTAAATTCTTCAAATACCCATTAGGAAAATATTGAATTTGGGTTATTGCTGGAAGAACTAATGTTTCAGATTGTGTCATCAAAATTGGTTGAATACCATCCATTTGATGTTGTAATGAAGTTGTGTTATTTAGAGATAGAACTTTACTGGAAGATGGTTGTCATGGAGATTTATTTTTTGAAAAATTGAGGATTAATGACTAACTTTTTAACTTCAAGTGCTCATTTTTCCAAATATTCAAATCTAGAGGATTAATATAAATAATGAGCTCCTCTTTAGGTTTAGTATAAGTAGAAGGGAAATTATGTACCACATAAGATATACAATCAACTGGTTTAAATTCGGGAAGGGTAATTTTTATATATTATTCATTTTCAAATAGTTATAAATGACAGAAAGGAACTTCAAGGGTCTCAAGCTCATGAACTAATAATGCATATTGAAGATCTAATCCTTTAGAGAGGAGTTCTAAAACCTTTGGAGTAATATCTGATGATTTATCAGGTATTAGATTTAACTGAAAAAGGGTCAGATTGTGAGGGTAATTCAGGTAAAAAATATGCGGAAGCGGTGATAAAGGGCTCTAACCTTTGTATAATAGATGAAAATATCACAAGTTTCTCTCGATATGATAAATCATAGTGAATATTTATATCTCACTGCGATTTGGTATGCTTGCATGAAGCTATATTTAAATTATGAAGTTTCTTGGTGAAATATTTTAGCCTACTCACCTCTCATCCACCATTAAGTGGCAAGTATGATCGTTGTCCTGGGGAAAAAAAACATGAAACTTCGTTCCTCGGCAATAAGACCAATGTGACATTGTACCTTTGTAGACAATTCTAGGTTAGGGAACTTTTCAAAAGAATATAATAAAGGTTTTAATTTTAATTGGATGACGAGTGCGTTAAACCTTTAAACATATGTAAATCATAAGTATTTCTGAGAAAATAGAAGGGTTGATTCTTCATTCCTAACACAGTTAATCTTAGAAATGATCTGGAAAGAATAATTTAAGAATATATATAATTCCTTAAACATTCATATAGAATAACTATATTATTACATACAGTAGATGTGTGTAGAAGCTTTCCATAGCCAAACAATATATATCCGAGAGATGACAGAAGGCAATAATTAAAATATTTATAGGAATTAACTAAGAAATTTTATTTATTTAATTAATATGTTTTAATAATTATAACTTTGCAAGGGGATTTCAAAGAGATTGACATTCAATCTAATCTTACCCAAACTCCTATGTTCCCTTGAACATGTGGAGGAAAATAAAAATGGAAAGATAAATAAATAACTAGAAGAACTCACATAGATATACAAGTTGCTCAAAATGAATCCAAAATCATTTTATTATCTTCATATATAGCTTAGAAAATATTATAGTGATATCATTCTTTCACAACAAGGGTTCAATGCTCTCTTTTTTGAATTACAAAATACTTATAGACACCGACTCAAAATATCTTAAATTGAATGAAAATTTATTACAAACTAGAATATCATCCAAACTGATTTGGATATTTTCAAAAATAGAACTGAAAATTAGAAAATATGAATTTATTTGAATAACTGGAGAGATTTTGAGAGTTGTAGTTTGATGATTCTTGCTAGAAATATGATATTCTTTTTACGACCCTTGTTAATTTTTTTTCTACTCTTGATTATATCGCTTCTGGTCACTAAAATTTAGCATTTTGTTCTATTCAATGAGCTCTAGTAATTTTTCACATCTCTTATCATTTGGGATAGAAAAAAAATTCAAATTTTTGTATGACTCATCAACTTCAGTATTTTTCAAAGGTAGGCCTATTTAAAAACAAATTCTTAATTTCATTTGGAATGAAAAAAAAATAATCTAGGTTTTCGATGAAGGCTTTGCCAATTATTATTCCTCTGATTTTGGCAAACTTAGTTTTCTCTGCAACTATCTCATGTAGCCTGTCTTGTTAATTTTCAAGTGGAATCAATTCACCACATAAACCTTGGAAACATGGAATCCTTTTTGATGTAGAGAATTAAACTATATGTGGAATTTCTTGATAAGAGATTCTAAGTTTTGGCACTTATTCTCAAGATGTAACAATAAATTTCTTTTCGGTAAAACTTTTCTTTCCTCTAAGACTGTTTCAGTTTTGTCTTCAATCCAAAATTCTTCAAGTTCATCCTTTGTTTTGGATTTTATAACTTTAATTGTCCAGATAGCTTCCCCTCGTTTGGGGTATACATATTCTTTGATTTCTACTAATGTTGCTTTTTATCACTGTATTAAATATTAATCCTCCAAAATAATTTCAATGGAAGGTCATAATTCAGTTATAGATGCATTAATATCAATCCACATATTTTCTAGGTCATGAGATAGAGTATGTGCAATCAATGATTCATTTTCAAAAACTTCTAATTTCTTAGTTAACTTGAAATTCTTTTGAATCTCACTCAAATATGAATTTTCATTTTTTATTTTAGTTTCTTGAATATTTTCAAGTTGCACTTTAAGCTTCTCAATCTCTTTATCCTTCACAGAAAAATCTCCCATGGCTTTTGACAATTTCTCTGCTGAATTTTGATCACTAGACCGTGTTTCTGTTGTGACCATTTTTGTTGTAGATGTCCCTGCTATAGAAATACCTACTATAGAAGTGCATTCTTTAGTACTAAGTTGTATCTCTCTCTCTCTCTCTCTTTAATCAACTTCTCCATATTTTCTTCCATTTTTTGAATTTGCATGTTCCGCTCAACAATCATTTTAAGCATGTTTTCTTTCTCCTTCTCTAATTGGTAAAATTCTTGTGCTTGTGGATGTTCAGAGCTTGGAATCTTTAATTTTTTCCTTAATGCTTGAATGTCATAATTCCTATTTTTTATTATCTCTTATACAACCTTTACATATTTAGGATCTAGTCCTAATTTAAAAATCAGATGTTCAAGTCCTTTAATTCTTCTACTCTTAGCTAGAGAGGACATTTTTTTCAAACTTCAATGAGAATAAATATTATTTAATGATGCTTGTAGGTTAGAAGCTGCCATGGAAGAACTTGACAAGGATGTGTAAATCATCTCCCATGCTTTCTTTTTTAGATCAATCGAATCGATAAGATGAACTTGTTTGGTGTCAAAAGAGAATAAGGAATTTTTGTAATCCTCAGTTGTCTTAGGTATAGGGACATTTGGGTCCAGAAATTCCAATTGGAATTGTCCCTTCTCAATGTCTAATGCTGAAAATATCCTTGTCTTTGTTGTAGATAATTGTTTCCAAAACTATACATCTGTCAAAGTCTTCAGTTCTTCATTCTTCTTTTTCAGTTCTAGGAATATTGAAAATATACTTTGTTTCCTCGAAGAAGGAAATGAAGGAGAAGAATAAGTTTCTCTAGTTGATTCTATTTTCTGTAGTTAGAATGGTGATTCTCGTTTAAATACAATTGTAGAAGGACCATTAGAATTTTGAAACTCTGAGGATTCTTCTTCCTCATTTTTTGGTGTCTTCCTTACTTTCATGACTTTAAAAAATATTTGCTGCAAATATGATATTGATCGAGATTGACTCTCCCTTGGAATTTTGAAATCCTTCTAGGTAGTATTTGGATTCTCTAACACTATTTTATTAGGGATTGTTTCTTCAATTTTCTGCAAACTATTTTCCTCCCAATATTCATTATTTTCAAATTTCTCAATCTTTGGTTTAGGAACATTAGCATAAAGTATTGATTTATGTGAAACTGTTAGTGATGATATAATTCCTAGTCGGTAATAAGGCCAAGTGAAGCTCAACTTGAATTTGATTTGTTCTAATAAAACATTAACCTCTTTCTCTGCAGCCCTTGTGTTGGCTATAAAAGGGCCAATGTGTGCTTTCAATTTAGACTGAGATTTTTGTTTCCTCGAAACAAACTAAAAATCATCTACATTCATCATTTTCCTAATATAATCAAGAGAAAAAATTCTCATTGGGAGGAATATAGAAAACTTGTATGGTTGTAATTGACATCCATAAACTCTAATTTCAGTGAAATTATGGTATAAATACCATTATCTAGCCTTAGTCTACTCACTCAGATTTAAAATTCTCTTAATTGCAGTTGAAATTATAGGAGAAACATCATTATGTAATACAAAAAATTCCACATATAGGAATAGATTAACAAAATCACTAAATGATAATTCTTCACAGGTCTTTCTCACTAGTGGTTTCTAGTGAATGACTGACTATGGGTTCCCTACAAAATCTAACTTTTGCAAAGGGAACTTAATTCTCTTGGACTGATGATATAGAAACAAATAAACCAGAACTGATTGATATTTGAAAGAACATTTTTCACTAAAATTTAATAATTGATCATGAATTGCATCAGAAAAAAATTAGTTGTAGTTGAACATTATTCAGGACTTTTTACTAGAAGAAAATACTAACAAAAATCCCAAGATCACTTCATCAACCCATTGATCGTAGAGGTATCCTAGTAGGAAACACATTGGGGAAATGGTTTGCCCAGACATTTCAGGGAACATGGCAGTAGAATAGGGAGGACTAGTCGTGGGTAATTCAAAATTATCAGGAAGAAAGGATTCAAAAATGTGATCTCTCTTTGAAAATGATAGCTTTTGGTAAATTAATATTAATGCAATAGTAGAAAATAGATGGAATATCACTTGAGGGTTTAGTTCGTGGGATTGGAAAATTGATTCATAGGTAACATAAAAAAGAGTTTCATTTTTCTGGGTTATTACAGGTCTTTGGATAAGAATATATCAGACTTTGCACAATGAAATGAGTTCTGGAAAATGATAGGTTTGTGGGAAATAGAATTGGGGTAGTAGGGATTCCCTGAAATAAAACTCTTCATTGGCATATTCGCACTTTTGAAAATCCCAATTGTGAATTCCATACAAGTTGAATTCACAATTGATCTTTGCAATTTTAAAGTGAGTATCAACTAATGGGAGTTCATCCAAGTTAATTGCTTGGTGCATTAGGGGATTATCTATAATCATTTTCGATGGGAGAGTGATGAGTGGAGGTCATTGTCTGTTGAAATTTTTCTTGAAATTATTGTTCTTCGAATTAGAGTGATAGGCAGAATGCAAATGGAAAATTTCAATACGTGACAATGTTTTATTAGGGGTGAGTAATGGTTTTGAATTGGTTGACCATTATTAGCGCGTAGGATTTAATGTTGAAGGACGTTGGTGGGAGTAATTTAATCACAATGGTAATTTACCAATTTTACGGGAGGGATAGTCATGCTTAAGCATGGCAGAGTGTTGGCGATGCAGAGGCATTAGGTTCAAGAAAATATTTTGTAAATTAATAGACATAGGGGGTCTTGAGTTTTTAAAAGAATATTGATTTTTATGTAATTATTAATGTTTTGAGTGATTTTAATTATTGAGAGGGAAATAGGATAGTTGGGATTCATAAGGATTAAGAGATTTATAAATTTATTGTAAATCTTAAGTTAGAAACAGTTCCATGATTTTATGAGGATTTTTAGGGATAAAACATAGATTTTAGGACTTTGAAGATTTTAAGGATTGTGTTGAAAGATTTAAGGATCTGAACCTAAATTGGTTCATCATAATTTGTATAAAAATAATAAGCCTAAAAGGCAAGCAGGTAGTAGCAGATAGGAATTAGAGTAGGTTTTAATAGAGAGAGGTTTGTTTGTAAGCCTACGGGGAAATTGACTGAAAGGCCAATTATCAGAAAATCAGGCCTGAGAGAAGAGAGGAATTATTTGTAATCAATTAATTGTATATATATGGAGAAAATTCGATCCAAAAGTGTGTAGATATATGTGCATTGATTAATTTACATTTGTGTAAGGAATACTCGAGTTATGAGTATAAGTTTGAATAATACTCTGCAATAAGGGTTACATATATTTCTGAAGAAGATCAAAGGATATTGCAGTCATCGATCACTGCAAGGATCGATGACACAAGAGGAATTTTGAATTTAATTTCAGAATTCAGTATTAAATGCATCAAAGTATATATATGAGAGGCACATCCAATGAAACAGTGAATTCAGTATTTACATACATCAGATCATGCGTATAAGATGTCACGTCTCCCAGACCCAGCTTTCTACACATATAACATAACTCAGATATTCTCTGCTTCATGCGCCATATAACATTGATAGTTCTGTTACGGAATCACTTACAAATTCAGACTGCTATCCACGGTTTAAATTCTTTTCAGTTCTCATAGACAGCGATGGAATATAAGAATTTCCATGAGAATTTTTTTTTGGGCTTGACCTCCCCTCTTCTCAGTCCATCTAGTAGGCTTGTATATCTATATATATATAGTACTTTGTATTTCTCAGGTTTTTCTTTTTCAGAGTTTTGTCCAACTCTAGATGATTTCTAAGCCCTTCCTCAACTTTCCAGTTTGCAGGCCTTATAAACTTTTGAACATTTTAAAGTTTCAGCATTGAGGTATAGATGTATGCCTCCTCGCACACATCTATCTATACTCAGTTAACCTCCATTGCTCCAACTACTTTCCCAGCAGTGTATATGGACGGTAAACAGATGCTCTGTTCATTGTATTTTTACCTATGCTTACACTCCTTCCTCACACAACTCTTATCACACCATGGATGTTCAAGTAGGATTTCCCCTTATCTTACTGTTACAACATTCAACATGTTTGACACTCTGGTGCAGATTCAACTATTCCATGGGAAAACTAGGACACAGATCCTCTTGCTTCAATCAAATCGAATCTGGATGGTTTAGACTCCCTAGTGTTAGATCCTCGTACTTAGTTAGGCTTCAACTTTTGCTTTCATATGTTTACACTTACATTTAACAAAATAATTTAAATTCTTAGTTTTACAATTCTTTCCATTTTAACACAACTGACATACTAAACCCCATACTGCTGTCACACTACCTTCTGTGATTGGTTACAGGGAATTCTGTGCCATCAATATTGTTATTATAGGTTTAGTTGTTTGGTACTTGCTGTTCATGGTTGCTGGTTTGTTAACATTTTCTGTCTGTACACACAGTAAGTTAATGTCCCTTTAAAAGACAGCAAGCTACACCTATACATCATCATGAGAGTAGTTGTTCAAAGGATCTATCCTCTCTAACCCCATTCCTACAAGGTACTCATCCCCATACTCCAACCATTTGTCTCCGCTATCACTAGCTTAGGTTTACAATTACATGAGTTACTGAACAAATAATCAATCTAAAATTTTCATAATGAACCATAACATAACAATTCATAAATTGCATAATGAACCATAACATCACAATTCATAAACAGGGATATATTTAATACAGACTTACAGAAATCTCCAACATTAAGCATGCATACCTCTACTATGACCAGTCCTCCCAACCTTAGAATCCTCTTTGTCTCCCAGGATTCACCCCCGAGCAGAGATCACCTCCTAGAACAGATCTCCCCTCAATCTGTTCTGGAGCAGCTTATTTAAGCTGGGCTTTCCCCAAAGCATGTTTCCAATTCTGCGTCCAGAATTTCAGGATGCTTTTATTCCTGTTTAGCCTAGGCTTCCCATTTTGGGATTATTTAAAGCTGCTTTAAGCTTTTCCTCAGCTTTTCTAGCTTTTTCTCACCTCTTCCCAACTACTCCTCTTCATTGGGGGAAATTTAGATTTTTCCTCAAAAATCTAAATTAGAAATAATTTCTTTCAAGGATTTTTGAAAGATTTGGGGAAAGTCTTTTTCATTTTCCATCACCTCATGGATTAGGCATGTGATCTCACTTTCTCATCTGGTCATAGTGCATACACAATATTTTATTTACTTTTCATAAATAAATAGTTAACCACATCCACACAATAGTTATCCATTGGGGTCCACTCCCCTTTGGACTTATGTTCAAATGTCTCATTTGAAAAGCATGGGGGTGTTACATATTCCCCCTCTGAAAATAAACACCGTCCTCGGTGTTGCCAACTATCTACTTAGTTTATTTTGAACATAATTATGAATGCTTTTCCATCATCTTAGCTTCTCTGTTCCATGTAGCTTTTCAGCAGTAAAGTGCTCCACTGCACCTTTACTCTAGCTACTGTTTGCTTTCGCAAATTCCATTTCTTCTCGCTTTCATCTTTGAAGCGACTCTGGAAGGAAATTCCTCTTCTGGTTCCACCTGGACCACATTCCAATCAATCATGTGAGAAGCATCATGTACAAAAATTATAAATTTTCTTTTCCAACAAGGAGACATGAAATATATCAGGAAATTTAATAAGCAATGGTAGGGCTAATTTATAAGCCATTAGTTTCCAGCAGAGTACTCTCCTGCCTCCACTCTATTTACTGATGCCTTATGCAGTTGATTTTCTTCCTACTTCTTTGCAAGAAGTCTGTCTGGAAGATCTTTTATTCTGGTTTCTCTGTCCACAATTCATACCAATGTAAGTAATATCAGGTACATATAATTGATAATTCACAACAGCATTCTGCATTTCAATAACTTAAGAAATTAAGTTATTAATCAAACCGTTCAGGTTCATAATAGTTTAGTGCACTTTTAGTACACTACTTATCCTTTCTTGTTTTTCAGTGAGATTCTTTCCTCACTCAACTTGGTCCAGTTCAGCTTTTCTGGATTTTCTAGGTGATTTATCTTCACCTTTTTCTTCTTTGTTTCCAGAGTGCCCAATTTCCTGTTACACACTTGGCTAAACAATTTTTCAACTTTTTCATTAGTACTCATAAATGAGAGAAAACAATTGTATCATATGCATGGTTATGCTTACCCTTTCTCATTTTGTAGCTGTACTTCTAGTATCTTTTCATTGTTTCTTTTTGTTAACCAATCAATTTAATTATAATTAACCAGACTCGTTAATAATGTCTATAATTCAATTCTTCTAGCCTCTTTTATGAATTGTATTCACTAGTTCAAAACTTACGTGAAGAAATTTGGATCTCATGGGTTTTCCCCACACCCAAGTCCAAATACAGCTCACCTTCTTTTCTCTCGGTTTGTAGCTGTATGATTTCACATTATTTCCCTGTCTTTAATTTTAAGACTCAAGAAAATTAATTTTAATAAAATTTACACCAATCAAAATTTTATAGTGTGAATACATGTTTCCTTTTCTAGTGATAAATGTAATTTCTATAATTCATCACATTCACAAGTATTAATACTTGATAATGTCAAAAATAAATTTGACACAGTTTTCCCCTTTTTCAAAGACTCACCAGAATTTATCCATTTACTTTTAATTGTATGTTCATGCTTTGCTAGTTCCCCTCTTCTATTTCTCTCATAGGCTTATATAATAAAATAGAATTAATTAAAATGGAATAGATTTTATAAATCATAAAAGTATTCCAACTTTTTTCTGAATCATAAAAGAATTCCTTCTTTTCTAATGCATAAAATCATTCTAAAAAGCAACCCATAAATCTCTCATGCTTTTATTTTTAAATCTATATTTGTTTTTTTCCTTATGAGAGAAATATCACTTCTCCATATTTTTTCCAATTCTATTACTCAATATACCAACTTGAAAATATAATTTATTTCCATGGAAGAATATAAATTATTATAAATAAAATAATTAAGAAATCATTCTTCCACTATTACAAGAATATTCTTCCTTAAGTAAATCATCAGGAAAATTTTAATTTATCCCTTCATTCATTCATGCCTAACTCAATGTAATGGTTCCACAATTACTAAATCAACCATTTAATTGTAATTAAAACTTGTACTTCAATCTTCTTTTCTTTTTATAGCAGTATACATGCCTTATTTATAGGATACATCTTCCACTTACTCATATACTACTTACATCTCAAGCCTTGGGAAATATACATCTCATGAGCATATATATATATCCACTAGGTTTGTATATATCATATATATTTCCAAACCTTATTGTATAAGTAACCATGATATATATATATAGCCTTGGCAATATTAATTTGATGAACATATGAATATATATATATATATATATCCCTATATATATATTCATATATAAGTTCAAAGCCTTTTTGAAAGTGCTACCATATATATATTACACATAATTTAAAATAATCTCTTTTATTTTTTTTTCCCGTGGTCTTTTCACATATATTGGTCACGTATATTATCCTTGGAAATGGATTGTATATATCATTTGTCATACCTCCAATTGTCACACTTTCCAACTGATTTTTTTTTTTTCATACCTCTGCTGCGTAGTGACCAATGTAAATTTTTGATATATATATATATAACTATAATTCATACTTGTAGCTTATACACAATCCATATGTGTATGTCATTGAATAGAATGAAATTAACATTTGAGTTCTCATCTGCACAATCTATATAAATATATCCAATATCCCATATGTATATGTTTACCTTCACTTTAATAAAACCATATACATATGTTACATTCCCTTTTATAAAACCATATATACATGTTACATTCGCTTTAATTCCACCATAGATATACACGTCCATATTCCTCTTTACCTTTTTGATATCTCTTTGTGAGAATGCCTCTTACCCTCTTTTATATTCCTACAATTATCCCCATAATATCTTTACACCTGTAGATATATAGGTATAGGTGTTTTCCTAAGCTCTTCAACGTCTAGGAATATTTATTATTCCTCTTAATTATACATACAATATTTTTATACATTAAACTATAGGGATTTTACAATTCACCCCCAACCCCTTATGTATAATTATTCTTCCACTACATTAATATTCTATATGTTCTCGATTAATTTCATTTGTATGTATATCCTTTGATCAGAAGATAACATGTTACCCTTTCGGTTACACCTAAAGTTAAGACTGGATGAATCGGCCCACGATATTCGGATGGATGATGTTATAGCATTATACTTTCGATATTGATAGCGTATTATGATGAATGAGCCATATACCATATACTGTTCCTAAAGTGCTTTATTGTATTTTACGACTACTGTTTATAACTATTGGTTTATTGTTTCCCAAACTATATTCGTTGGACAGTTACGTTCAGCTGAGTTCGATCGGCCATAGGCCTGTGTTCCAATATCTGAATTGTCTTTATTAACACGTCCGTGGGGTTCGTATGGCAGGTACACCGCGTTTTTTTTTTTTTTTCGTTGCCTTGGATTGTTGCAGGGTAGACTGGCCACGACAGATTTACATTCCGTGTGTGAGTATACAACTACCGCCGTCGTGTCTCCGTTACACACGCGGAACGTCTCCTGGTACAGGTTAGGGTTTTCGACCTATGGTACCCGAACTGGAGGACTCGACGGGTATCCGCACAGGTTAGGTGGTTCGATGGTATGGTGCACCTCGGCTAGGACGGATCTCAGTACTCGAGCCATTTTATTACTGCGCTGTGCCTTACATTTTTAGGGTTAAGGAACTTCGATTACGCAACCCTGGGACCGATTTCCTTGCACGCCAAGATTTGTAAGATCCTCTCCTCGGGATTTTGTGCAACCACCTGGCCCCTGCCCTTAGGGTTTCAGGTTTCGATCTGGTTTATACATTCAACCAGCAACGGCACTTAGGGTCACGGTTTCACTTCCTTAAAACCTCAGTCTGCCTCCGACGATTTCATTTTCCTGGTCTCTGTGTTTTCATTTTAGTTTCTTGTCCCCTGGTTTTTCTGTTTCTCCAATCCACGCAGCTTGGCCGGAAGGCCAGAGCTCGTGTTTTGGCTCATCCCCTTTGATTGGGCGGAGAGTTCAACCTTGTCTGCACGAGAGCGAAAAGATTGAGGGCGATTTACAGGTCTCGCCTTCATCTACCCCGCGCAGTTCTCGATGGTTAGATTTTGTTTAAATTTGCTTAATCTTCGTTGGTTTCCAATCGTGGTTAATTCGGTTTCTGTGGAACACACTGTTATTTCAGGTTTGCAAAGTTTGCGGCACCCTTCTATTCTGGAGCAGGGGACTAGCGTGGATTTGCCATATGTTTGTGTTTCTTTCGGTTTGCTCTTATGTCTTTCTATATATTCTGATCGATGGCCTACTGTGAACTCTGACGTAATATAGTTTTAATTTTTTTTTCTCATCGCATTTAGAAGCAAATGCAGGCGGACATGTTTGTGACGGTCATGAGTGTATACTCAGACTTCTCTTTGCCGCCAGAATGGAAATCATTATCCTCCATACAGGCTAGCCGCTTTACTTACGTCCATTCTGGACGATAGAAAATTCTGTGTGGTATTGCGCAGACTTGGCTACATCTTCCTGTGAAATTGGAGAGCGCTTCTATGCGTTTTCTGAGCAGGGTAACTTGTCAAGTTATGATGAATTAGACTAATCAGATTTCAGCAGAAATAGGGTTAAGTATGGTTGGCTTTCCCCTGAAATTTATGACATGGTTCTTTTTCGTTTTATTTTACCCAGAACGTAACTCCAACGGTTGTGACTGTTGGTTTAGCCGAGACGTGTTATTGTAACAGTCAGTCAGACCAACCAACTCTGATAACACCGAGTCAAGTGTAGGTCTGCTATACAACTAACCACTTACCCATAAATACTCTTTTGTTCTGCGCAGATCTCATATATATGTTAATCGCCTCCCTACTCTGTTATAACGCAAGGTTATCGGGAGTGATGGATCGAACTCACAGTTTTTATATTTTGTTTTTAATGTATCGATATATATATCGTTATGGCGAAATTTTTCAGCATTTAGATACCATAATTCTGTGAATTCATAACTTGCCCTTTTCTATATGGTTCGATCCTTTCCATCATTACATAAGTATAGAAATTGCATACCCATATCTTATTTGTAGTCGATGTGAACAACATTGGTTTAGTTAGCAATAATTTCCTAATCGGTGTTTTAAAAGCACATGTATCTCTTTGGATTGAACCGCTATTTCTATAGTTTGACTGGGTATTCCGTCAATCGTTCACATATGTTAATACTGATACAGTTAATCTGTATTTACTTTTCGTTCGGTCATATATTATCCACACCTCTAAAGGTAGCGTTCGTGGTTATATTTATTTTTTCTTGTATCGTATATGACAGATATAGAGATAAGGAGCGCATTTATAGTTCCCTTTTGTTTTTCCGTATAAGAGTTTTATATGTATTCTTATTTCTATCTTTTCGCGTATCATATAGGTTTCATTTTTGTATCTATCTCACCTATGGTCGATCTTAAAAAGATCTACATACACTAGATTGGATACTTGTTAATATATTTAAAATTATTATTAAATACATATGTGTTTATGCAGTAGTTTCTTTGGTAATATTCCTTACTCATAGATTTTATCTATAGTCAAAACATGTATCTCACTGGGTAGTGAAGAAATAAAAACACAACACGCTCTATAATTTCTATGAGTACCTTAATCCCTTCTCTAGGAAAGATTTGTTTGGGGTTTTAAGAAGAATTTATAGCTACATATTCTATAATGCATACTCATAATTGCTGCTTTACTTTTGATGTATACTATATGTAGTTAATAGTACTTGACTAGAGAACATTAATTATCAATTCACTCCTTTGCTATGATAATTATTTTTCTATGTTACAGTTGGTCAAGGAGTAAGAATATAGTTTTAGATATGAGATCCACATCCATATAACTGATAGCATGCTCATCTAGAATATAATTACTCTTTTCCAGCACCATTATAATGGTTCGAATGCTCGTATGTGCAGTCTATAAATGTTATAAGTGTTAGAATGCTCATGGTTGAAATTTAAAAACTGATATCTTGCTTTCTTCCTTGTTGCTACATACCATGTATATATTTCAGTAATGCTATATTGGTTCTCTAGCATACACATAAGCCTATCATATCATTATTATGTCTACAGGAACATAACAAAAATTAATCATCTGTAGAGGCCAAGTAGCTCCAGATTTAAACCGAACTTGGTTTAGAGATTCTGGGGCTTCTACTCTATGGATTGGCTGGTCTACAACTAAATAGAATCTGGAAGGTGAATGCCTTATGGTAGATTCTGTTAAATGTAGTACTAATAACAATCGTACCATTTAATATATATTTTTATATGGAGTCAATTCATACTGATGTAAAATAGAAGAGCATCATATTTAAAGTCCTACCATTCAAGCAGTAGACCAACCTCCCACCACAGATCAACCCTTACTCTTAAGGTGCTGATGCTCAATAAGGCCAGCTAGATGATATATTAGTTAGGTACTACTGTTTTCCCTCTTGTTTTTCATCCCAGTAAGACAGCATCGATCTTTGCTACTGTATTAAGATGGTTTCAATATCTTAACTTTATGAACCCTGACTTTCTTTTACATAACGATGATAGTAGAACAATGGCTACATAGGTCATTGTAAACTTACAAATTTATATTTTTTCATCATGGATATATATAGTCCGAGTGAAGAACAATCATACTCTATTATTTTACATAGAAATAATATTTTTCTGAGAGATATCAGTTTCCAGTTTTAAACCTATTATAGGTTTAACCATTCTGGTATATGAGCCTCCTCATATTACTCCCATATCCATGTTTCTACTTCATCACAATCTATTACATGTATACCTGATAGTATATCCAAGATATTTGTATACTTGAAGTAATATTTTTAATTTTCATAAAATTTATAACAGTTTACTAGTTCTTTGTGAGCACATATCTTGCCCAATTTTTGAACCGGTGCTCCGATACCATTTGTCACGTCTCCCAGACCCAGCTTTCTACACATATAACATAACTCATATATTCTCCGCTTTATGCGCCAGATAACATTTGATAGTTGTGTTACTGAATCACTTACAAATTCAGACTGCTATCCGGGGTTTAAATTCTTTTCAGTACTCATAGACAGCCATGGAATATAATAATTTCCATGAGAATTTTTGGGCTTGACCTCCCCTCTTCTCAGTCCATCTAGTAGACCCGTATATCTATATATATATAGTACTTTGTATTTCTCAGGTTTTTCTTTTTCAGAGTTTTGTCCAACTCTAAATGATTGCTAAGCCCTTCCTCAACTTTCCAGTTTGCAGGTCTTATAAAATTTTCAACATTTTAAAGTTTCAGCATCGAAGTATAGATGTATGCCTCCTCGCACACATCTATCTATACTCAGTTAACCTCCATTGCTCCAACTACTTTCCCAGCAGTGTATATGGACGGTAAACAGATGCTCTGTTCATTGTATTTTTACCTATGCTTACAATCTTCCCTCACACAAACTCTTATCACCCCATGGATGTTCAAGTAGGATTTCCCCTTATCTTACTGTTACAACATTCAACATGTTTGACACTCTGGTGCAGATTCAACTATTCCATGGGAAAACTAGGACACAGATCCTCTTGCTTCAATCAAATATGAACTAGATGGTTTAGACTCCCTAGTGTTAGATCCTCGTACTTAGTTAGGCTTCAACTTCTGCTTTCATATGTTTACACTTACATTTAACAGAATAATTTAATTTCTTAGTTTTACAATTCTTTCCATTGTAACACAACTGCCACACTAAACCCCATACTGCTATCACACTACCTTTTGTGATTGGTTACAGGGAATTCTGTGCCATCAATATTGTTATTATAGGTTTAGTTGTTTGGTACTTGCTGTTCATGGTTACTGGTTTGTTAACATTTTCTGTCTGTACACACAGTAAGTTAATGTTCCTTTAAAAGACAGCAAGCCACACCTATACAAAATCATGAGATTAGATGTTCAAAGGATCTACCCTCTCTAACCCCATTCCTACAAGGTACTCATCCCCATACTCCAACCATTTGTCTCTGCTATCACTATCTTGGGTTTACAATTACATGAGTTACTGAACAATTAATCAATCTAAAATTTTCATAATGAACCATAACATAGCAACTCATAAATTGCATAATGAACCATGACATCACAATTCATAAAACAGGGATATATTTAATACAGACTTACAGAAATCTCCAACATTAGGCATGCATACCTCTACTATGACCAGTCCTCCCAACCTTAGAATCCTCTTTATCTCCCAGGATTCACCCCCAAGCAGAGATCCTCCAAGAACAGACTAACCTCAATCTGTTCTGGAGCAGCTTATTTAAGCTGGGATTTCCCCAAAGCCTGTTTCCAATTCTGCGTCCAGAATTTCAGGATGCTTTTATTCCTGTTTAGCCTAGGCTTCCCATTTTGGGACTCTTTAAAGCTACTTTAAGCTTTTCCTCAGCTTTTCTAGCTTTTTCTCACCTCTCCCCAACTACTCCTCTTCATTGGGGGAAATTTAGATTTTTCCTCAAAAATCTAAATTAGAAATAATTTCTTTCAAGGATTTTTGAAAGATTTGGGGAAAGTATTTTTCCTTTTCCATCACCTCATGGATTAGGCATGTGATCTCACTTTCTCATCTGGTCATAGTGCATACACAATATTTTATTTACTTTTCATAAATAAATAGTTAACCACATCCACACAATAGTTATCCATTGGGGTCCACTCCCCTTTGGACTTATGTTCAAATGTCAAGAAGTTTGGAATTGGAATCATATGTTCCAGGTGCAAGTGTTGATGAGATAGTTTAAGTTTAGAGCTTAAATGTGACCAATGTAGCAAAGTCGATATGGAGTAATGAGTGCAGGCTCATGAATCATAATGTATCAATCAAAAGGGGAACTATAATTAACAATATAGTGGAAGTAAGTATGCTTGTGAAGGTGTTACACTTGGTTTTCATGTGAAATAATAGATCAAGATTGAATTAAAAGAATGTTGTGAGAGATTTAAAGGAATTATGCTGAAGTGTGTTTTCTGGTATAAATTGGAGTGAAGGTATAGCAAGAAATCCTAACTGTGGAGAGTGAGACCAAAGGGTCGAAGATTGGTTAGACTCTGGGCATGTTCGAACCTTAAGTTGAACACAAAACAAGCAAATGCAAGGTAGTTACATTGTTGGATCGGTCAAAGGGACGGGACTTTGATGACATAGCGAAATTCAAAATTTTGAGTCGAATGTGCAGAGGAAAAGATGACAGAGTTGTGTGTTGGAAACGTGGTTTGATATGACATTCCTATGGAAAACTGAGATTGAGGGTGTTGTTTGGAAAAGGAAACTATAATTCATTTTGCAGAATTGAATTGAAGCCGAAATAGGAGACGGAATTGTAAGTCAAGGCAGGTGGAACCATGAAAGAGGTTTTAAAAAAATCCAAACCAGTGGTCTCGCGCTACAAATAAATGGTAAGCAGTATTTCCATGAAAGAACGCGATTGTGTTTCATTTTTTTACACGTGGAAATGGTGGTATTTAAAAACCATATATTTCATGTAATTTCTGATTGATAAACCCTGGAGGAGTGGTAAGTGTGATTTCTGTCCGATTTGGATCGACTGAGATCCAACGACATTCGCATATGAAGTTGCATGGATGATAACAAGGTATGTGAAATCTTGTGGACTTTGAAAAGGTTATGATATGCGGTTGAATGTGCGTGGGACCAAATTTACACATCATGTGATTTGATTTCAAATGTTAAATGAAGTTAAACCTTAGTATAAAATGTTGTGGGCCAGATGTGATGCTTTGGGATTTTGGACCAAAGGCGATACGTTTAATGTCAAATATCCATATTTGACATTTGGGTTGTCAAAGGGGAGGGCGTAATGTTTATATGATTGATTTGTTTGCAAAGTAATTGGATGAGCATTGATGTATGCGAAGAGTAATACCAAGTTGAAAAATGATAAGCTATGATAACTTACATGGATGTATTAAATAACAATCTAAGGACAAAGCGTGGTTCTGAGAGCATTGGGTACATATATTAATATATGTATTGGTTGAAGATTTACTTGGGTATTAACATAAAATTGAAATATTGATTTCAATTCCATAAGGGGAATTTGACTTTTGATTTATAACCTTGAGTGAAAAAGGTAATAACTTCTGCAGATGAAATTGCAGTGTTGTGGGTTTTATAACCATATATTAAATGAATGAGGAAATCTTGATGGTGGAGATTAAATGAGAGAAGCTTCCGCATTTAATTTTTCCAATATGGGAATAATTCTGGTTTGAAAAATGATTAATTAACTATTTTGGTTTATATGCATTTTTATATGAATCAAGAGTGAGAATGTGGGTTTAGCAGCACTTGGGTTGCTATCAAGTGATATCAGAGCTAGAAATAGCTCTTTTTGAAAGTTCAAGTTTTTTTCTTAATTGATTTAAATGCATATGTGATGGAGAAAGATCAGATTTTGAAACTGAAAGATTGTAGCACACAGAGATACAGTGCAGGTGAGAATCAAAGCAAGATCACATAGAGATCTTAAAGGTGAGTTGATCAGTTTTATTTAACTCTAGTTTGAATAATATGTTTGTAGAATTCAGGTGGCAGGAATGTTGAAGAAAATCTCAGCAAAAGAAGATCACATCTTTGAGAGAAGTGATGAAGGAATCCAGCAAAGGATTCTAAGTAGAAGAAGAATGTGGAAAAACCTTGAGGAAATTCAATAGAGGTTGGATGAATAGGACAATTGTGTTCTAGAAGTTGCACATGAGTTAAAGCCTAGAAGGAGCAGAGAGAATGCTCAAAAGGTTCTAGTAGATAGAGGACCAGTGCTTGCCAAAAGACCAAAATCTAGAGAAGGATTTGGTGAGGTAAGTGGCAGCAGGAGAGCTTGCTGTTGCAGAGGCTTAGTGCAACTCATGGTGAGTGAGGAACTCATGGAGAAGAGGATGACTAATGATAGTTTTATAATAAATAGTAGAGGTTCAGAGAGAGACCACAATAGAAGAAAAGGGAAAGAAGATTCCAAGGAAAATTGCATAAGACAACAGTTAGCTGAGATAAGGAGCCAATTTAATAAATTGAAATTGATGATAGAGGAAAGCCAGAGAATTGGTTGGCTCATGAAGAAGAGAGTGAAGTGGTAGAGGCTATAACAGAAGAGAGAACATAAAATGAACATACAGTTTGCAGAAAAGTTGAGAAAGCTTGAACAAAGGATGAATGTACAATTGGGATGTGCAGAACTCAGAGCAGCTGAGTTGAAAATGGAAGTTTCCATTTGTGAAGCAGAAGAGGGAATTATTGATGATTTCTTGAACTGTTGGACAAGTATAGATCAACGGGATGATGTAAAGCCTTGTATTTTTTAATCTAATGATTTTGATGTGATTACAGGTTTTGCAGAAGAGGATGAGCAATATTTTGAAGCTGTCAAATGTATGGGAGATTATCTTCCAAAAGATAAATACTCTGAAACAGAAAGCAATGATGAAGAATGTCTCTTTAATGAGGGAGACAGTGATACATTTGTTACAACACAAGAATAAATCCTTGTGAATGAAGGAGAAGAGATTCAGTTTGAAGAACTGATATGTAAAACAGCAGTTGAGAATGTTGAATTTTGTAATTTTCAAACTCAAAATTTGTGTATAAATGCAGAAATTGTAAATGATGATGAAATAATTAAAGACTTCCAAAGAGAAATTGCATTGCTCAAATATTTTTTGGAAAACTCAGAATATGACAGGGACATTGCAAAAGGCAGAGTTCACTACAGTGAACAAAGATAGGAAAACATCATGAGAGAAAATGGTGTGAAAGAAAGACTTGTTGATAGTCTTGAGAATTCTTCAGATAATTCTTTGGGGAAAATAAATCAGCATACTGATGTGTTGATAGAGGAGGAAAATTCAGGGCAGCATATTGAAATGCTGGAAGAAGGAAGAAAGGCACTGAGGCCTTATGATTTTTGTTTTAATAATTATTTGGTGAATGCAGGTTTTGTTGCAGGTGCTGGAGAACATTTGACACAGTTGGGCAGTCAAATGAAGGAAGAGGAAGAAAATTCCGTGGACATATTTAATCCATGGAATAAAGAAGTTGAGTTGCTGGAAATATGTTGAATAATCAGAATTATGTGCAGGAAGAGAAATCTCAATTTCAAAATTGGGAATTGCAGATGCAAGGAAATGAAGATAACAGTAAAGAGTACATTATGTACCAGTCAAATGAATTGTTGAAGGAGGAAGGCAAAGAAATTGTCTTAAGTGACAATTTGGAAGAAGTTTTCAGTTGCAAAAAACAAGAGGGTATGAATGATAGGGTGGCAGCAAGCGTAAGAGTTCAGTAAGAGCTCAAAAATCAAGAGATCAGAGAATTTAGCAATCAAAATATTTATTGGACAAAGAAATTTAACTAATCAGAAAGATAATGATGAAAGTGTCTCAGAAGAAGACATCAGCAAGAAAGAAAAGAAGCAGTAGCAGCAAAAGGAAGACAATGAGATACTGTGAAAGTGCAACCAGTGGAGCAAGGCAGCATAAAATATGGAGACTTGGAGAGAAGCAGAAAACAACAACAGATGTAGATGATAAGTTGCAGAACAAAGTGTGGGATCCAGGAAGACAAAGACTAAAAGCATATGATCAGGAGATCATGATTACTTTTAACTTTGGGAGTCTGATGCAGGGGCATTAGGTTCAAGAAAATCCTTTGTGAATTAATAGACATAGGGGGTCTTGAGTTTTTAAAATAATATTGATTTTTATGTAATTATTAATGTTTTGAGTGATTTTAATTATTGAGAGGATTTTGTAAATTTTCCCGAATGATTGCAGAACATGAGGGAAATAGGATAGTTGGGATTCATAAGGATTAAGAGATTTAGAAATTTATTGTAAATCTTAAGTTAGAAACAGTTCCATGATTTTATGAGGATTTTTAGGGATAAAACATAGATTTTAGGACTTTGAATATTTTAAGGATTCTGTTGAAAGATTTAAGGATCTGAACCTAAATTGGTTCATCATAATTTGTATAAAAATAATAAGCCTAAAAGGAAAGCAGGTAGTGGCAGATAAGAATTAGAGTAGGTTTTAATAAATAGAGGTTTGTTTGTAAGCCTACGGGAAAATTGACTGAAAGGCCAATTATCAAAAAATCAGGCCTGAGAGAAGAGAGGAATTATTTGTAATCGATTGATTGTATATATATGGAGAAAATTCGATCCAAAAGTGTGTAGATATATGTGCACTGATTAATTTACATTTGTGTAAGGAATACTCGAGTTATGAGTAGAAGTTTGAATAATACTCTGCAATAAGGGTTACATATATTTCTGAAGAAGATCAAAGGAGATTGCAGTCATCGATCACTGCAAGGATCGATGATGCAAGAGGAATTTTGAATTTAATTTTAGAACTCAGTATTAAATGCATCGAAGTATATATATGAGAGGCGCATCCAATCAAACAGTGAATTCAATATTTACATACATCAGATCATGCGTATAAGAAGTTTGGAATTGGAATCATATGTTCCAGGGGCAAATGTTGATGAGATAGTTTAAGTTTAGAACTTAAATGCGACCAATGTAGCGAAGTTGATATGGAGTAATGGGCGCAGGCTCATGAATCAGAATGTATCAATCAAAAGGGGAACTATAATTAACAATATAGTGGAAGTAAGTATGCATGTGAAGGTGTTACACTTGGTTTTCACACGAAATAATAGATCAGGATTGAAGTAAAACAATGTTGTGAGAGATTTAAAGGAATTATGCCAAAGTGTGCTTTCTGGTATGAATTGGAGTGAAGGTATAGAAACAAATCCTAACTGTGGAGAGTGAGACCAAAAGGTGAAAGATTGGTTAGACTCTAGGCCTGTTCAAACCTTAAGTTGAACACAAAATGGGCAAATGCAAGGCAGTGACACTGTTGGATCGGTCAAAGGGACGGGACTTTGATGACACAGCGAAATTCAGAATTTTGTGTCGAATGTGCAGAGGAAAAGATGACAGAGTTGTGTGTTGGAAACGTGGTTTGATATGACATTCCTGTGGAAAACTGAGATCGAGGGCGTTGTTTGGAAAAGGAAACTATAATTCATTCTGCAGAATTGAATTGAAGCCGAAATAAGAGACAGAACTGTAAGTCAAGGCAAGTCGAACCGTGAAAGAGGTTTAAAAAAAAATCCAAACCGGTTGTCTCGCGCTACAAAGAAATGGTAAGCAGTCTTTCCATGAAAGAACGTGATAGTGTTCATCGTTTTACATGTGGAAATGGTGGTATTTAAAAACCATCTATTTCGTGTAATTTCTGATTGATAAACCCTGGAGGAGTGGTAAGTGCGATTTTTGTCCGATTTGGATCGACTGAGATCCAACGACATTCACATATGAAGTTGCGTGGATGATAACAAGGTATGTGAAATCTTGTGGACTTTGAAAAGGTTATGATATGTGGTTGAATGTGCATGGGACCGGATTTACACGTCATGTGATTTGATTTCAAATGTTAAATGAAGTTAAACCTTGGTATACAATGTTGTGGGCCAGATGTGATGCTTTGGGATTTTGAACCAAAGGCGATATGTTTAATGTAAAATATCCATATTTGACATTTGGGTTGTCAAAGTGGAGGGTGTAATGTTTATCTGATTGATTTATTTGCAAAGGAATTGGATGAGCATTGATGTATGCGAAGAGTAATACCAAGTTGAAAAATTATAAGTTATAATAACTTACATGGATGTATTAAACATCAATCTAAGGACAAAGCATGGTTCTGAGAGCATTGGGTACATATATTAATATATGTATTGGTCGAAGATTTACTTGGGTATTAACATAAAATTGAAATATTGATTTCAATTCCATAAGGGGAATTTGACTTTTGATTTATAACCTTGAGTGAAAAAGGTAATAACTTCTGCAGATGAAATTGTAGTGTTGTGGGTTTTATAACCATATATTAAATGAATGAGGAAATCTTCATGGTGGAGATTAAATGAGAGAAGCTTCCGCATTTAATTTTTCCAATATGGGAATAATTCTGGTTTGAAAAATGAGTAATTAACTATTTGGGTTTATATGCATTTTTATATGCATCAGGAGTGAGAATGTGGGTTTAGCAGCTCTTGTGCTGCTATCAGTTGGCGGGTGATAAAAGCAATGGGAGGATTAGTGGCAGGAATGTGAATGGCGGAAGAGTGGTCTGAGGGTGGGTGGGGGGGGCGAGTGTGCTAGATGGTATTTGCAATGGGGGTACTGAAATTTACACAAGGTTTCCACGTATCTAATGGCAACAACGGGAAAACCACTTTGCGGACCCCCATTAATCATCGATAATGTAGGGAGTCCTGCCATTGATCAGAGGTCGTTGATCTCAGCGGGTATGATCTCGGCCATTAATTTTGAAAACGTACTTTATCGCTACCCGACATAAGTGTCAAATAAACTTTATTTAGAAATTAAATAATTCTTTCAAATACCAAGGATTATAAAAATAATAAAATAAACAACTATTTCATTTAGATTTGCATGCTAACTTAGGGATATATATTTTTATTTTCATATATATATATATGTGTGTGTGTGTGTGTGTGTGTGTGTGTGTGTGTATGTATATATATGTTTATATATATATTCCCTTTTTGTTTCTTTATTTTGATTTTGATTTTTATTGTTCATTTATTTTGATTCTTTTATCTATTTTTCTTATTTTACTTTTTTCTATTTTTTTCTATAAAGATAAAAAAATACAAAAATATAAAGGAATACAAATAAGTTACAACACCCCAAAATAGATCTTTCTAGAACTTGGAGGTAAATTTAGCATATATGTCTGACACTACCATTTTTGGTATACCATGCAGTCAAAATATTTCCTCCATGAAAAAGTTGACAATCTGAGCGTTCCAAAAGTAGACTGCACTGGTATAAAATGTGTTGATTAGTTAAGGTGTCTACCACCACCATGATGAAGTCATGTTGGTACTTTTTTCTTTGTAATCTTGTAATAAAATCCATTGATATTACCACCCACTTCCATTCAGGAATGGGTAATGGGTTTAATAAGCCTATAGGATGTTGGTGTTCCACTTTTATTTGTTGACATTCTAAGAATTTTGTTAAATATTTGTCCACATCACTCTTCATAAGTAGCCAAAATAAGTTTTTCCTTAACGTTGTTATCCTATTTTTGTATCCCATATGAATGGAATATGGTTTCTTATGGTACTCATCCAATATCATTTGTTTTATCATGACCACATTAGGAATGTACAATCTGTTTCGGTAAGTTTATAGATTTTTAAAATTTTCAGCGTATCCCAAAATTTCTTTTTGTTGTATTTCTTGTTGAATTTCCTGATATTGAGGAACTTTTTTTAGTGAATTTTTAATTTGTTCCTCAAAATATGTACCGGTTTTGCTCACAGAACTTCTTATCAAATCATGAGCATGTCTATTTAAAGCATCTGCGATTTTGTTCTATTTTCACTTTATGTGTTTTATATCAAATTCAAACTCACTAAGGAAAGATAACCCCCTTTCTTTTCTATAATTTAAATCAGGTTGGATAAAAAAATATTTCCAACTAATGTGATATGTTACCAAAGTGAACTAGTTTTGTAATAAATAGTGCCTCAACATTTTTAAGGTGTTTATCATAGTTACCAGTTCTAGATCATACACAACATAATGATTTTCATTTTGTTTCAACTTCCTGGACTCATAGGCTACTACTACATTTTCATGCTTGAACACACCCCCAAGTCCTTCGAAACATGCATCTGTACAAATGGAAAATTCCTTATTTGGGTTTCATATTTTTAGAACAGGTGTTGTTGTTAACAATTGTTTCAACTTATCAAAACTTTCTTGGAATTTGTGTTTCCATTCAAAATTTATTTCGTTTTTCTGAAAGGTGGTAATGGGGTAAGCTAATTTTGAAAAACCTTCTACAAATCTTCAATAATATCTGGAAATCCACATAAATTATCAAACTAATAACACATCATTTGGTGTGGCCCAATTTTGAATTGCCCAAACCTTTTCAGGGTCCACGGATAAAACTTGCTTGGAAATGATGTGCCCTAAATATTGTACATTGCTTTTGTAAAACTCACATTTGCTGAGTTTTGCATAATTTTGTTGTTCACTTAAAGTCTATAATACCAATATGAGATGTTCTTGGTGGTCTTCTTCATATTTATAGTACACCAGGATGTAATCTATAAATACTAACACAAAATTGTCAAGGTATTTAGGAAGTACATTATTCATTAGACACATGAAGGTTGTTGGTGTGTTAGTGAGACCAAAGGGTAATAATACGAACTCATAGTGTCCATTTCTAGTTCTAAAAGTTGTCTTGTGGATATCTCTATGTTTTATTCATAGTTGATGATAACTAGTCCTTAAGTGAACTTTTAAAAATACAGTTGCTCCCCTTTCTTGATCAAGCAAGTCATCAATTCAATGCAAAAAATATTTATTCTTGATATTTATCTTGTTTATCTCTCACTAATCGATTCACATTCTAATTGTGCCATTTTTTTTCTTGACAAATAGTATAGGCCTCCCCCATGGTGAGACATTGGATCTGATATAACACTTCTTTACTAATTCTTGTAGCTTCATTTTTAGCTCTATCCACTCCGGTATGCTCATTTGGTGAGGTGCTCTAGACATAGGGGTGGCACCTAGTACTAGATCAATAGAAAAATCTATATCCCTACGAGGAGGTAATTTGGGAATTTCCTCTAGAAAAACATCTTGAAACTCTCTGATAATAGGTAATGTCAATAAATTTTCTTTTTCTGTTAGTTTTCATCTACTTTAACATGCAGTAGGTATACTTGAAAACCTTTCCTTACATTACTTTTTAACTATAAGGTTGAGATTTACCATATTGATATCGGTTTTATTTTTCCTCTAATCAGTTTGGATTGGCCACTTTGATCCACATAACTCATTATTTTCTCCAAACAGTTTATGATATCCCCCTGTTTCTCTAACCAATTCACGCAAATTAATATATATGATGTGATCCTAAGGGAATAATTTTTAAATTTACTCATGTGGAGTAACCATTAAATTCCACATAGAACTGTTTTATTCAATGATTTACCTTATGTTTGGTACTAATCTGTAATTGTACTGACTCTGCGTTCTGGAATTTTTCCAGTTGCAGTTTACATTTTTCCATAATGTGGGGGTTAATATAACTCACTCTAGCCCCATGATCAATTAAAACAAAATCCATTGGTTTATAATAGTACCTTGAAAATCAATGATAAAACACATTGTTTTATAATAGTACCTTGAAACTCAATCATAGTAGATTGATGCTCATATTGTTTTTGTTATAATGTTGCACTCATTTTGGGAATATTTATGGCCACATCATTTACATTGGTTGCTTCATGGACTACTGGAATGTTTTGAATTGATTGCGGATTATGTGGGTAGTCCCTTAATAGATGTGGTTGACCACATCTCCATCACTTCAGTGGTTCTCTTTCCTTTCCCCTAGTGTTATCTTTACTATTCAATTCCATGCGCTTTGACCCCGTGTGAGAGTGAGTAGGCTAATTTACAATACCCTTGTTGAAATTCTTCCTTTGATGCTCCTTCCCAAAAAAAATTATATAAAGAGATTTTTTTCTTTTTATGTTCATGACATATTTTCTTTTATCTCAATTTTGTCATGGTTTCGAACCCCTACTTCTATTTTTGAACTGCTAGTAACATAATCTAGCTTTCCTTACTGCTTCATCCATAGACTTATGATTGTCAAATTAAATCCTCTCTTTGTATGGCGCTGGTAAACAGTTCCAAAAATATCTGTACTTTTTCTTTCTCCTCTTCAAAATATGGCACATAACGTAATAAGTTTGTAATTTTTTCTACAAACTCATCCATAGTAAGCTACCATAACCATAAATCATGGAATTCCTCAGCATGGTCATCATAATTTCACTCACTTAGGTACTGGGACTTAAAAAACTTCTGGAATGCATCCCAATACATTGTCTTCTCTTCCAACAAATGTATAATTTTAGCTTCTTCCCATCAAAGAGTAGCTTTTCCCTGCGACTGGTAAATAGCTAGTTGGGCTTTCAAATTACTTCTGTACTCGTACACCTGAAATTATTTTCTCATATTAAGAATTTAGGCTTCAACATCTTCCTCTTTTTCCCCATCAAAAGTAGGGGGTTTGATTTTTCGAAATTCTCCCTACAACTCTATTTTCTTATTTTTCTTCTCTAATTTTGAATATTTCTTCATTAGGGGAATTTTGAGGTCTAAAATCGGCCTCCAAAGAAAAATTTACACCAAAATAAACTTTATAAGAGAAAATAATATTCAATATGATTATTTCAACCATAGGGGATGATTCACCATTTTTGGAGTAAAAAAGTAAAATATTAAAAGATAATAAAATAATAAAACTATTTTTTTTACTCGTATTTTCAACTTATCTCTGAAATGTTTTACTAAAATTTCGAGCGGAAGTACTCATTAGATGCAAAATTTAATTCCTCATCCAAGGAGTGCCCATGTTGCATACTTTCAATGGACCCTGCTACACGAAAAATGAGAAATACATGAAAATACGTGATTACAATCACGTTTTGTCATGTATTTCACATTTTTCATGTAGCAGGGTCCATCAAAACTATGCAACATGGTTACTCCTTGGATGAGGAATTAAATTTAGAATCCAATGAGTGTTGTCACTCAAAATTTTAGTAAACACATAGGGAAATAAGTTGAAAATACGAATTGCAAAAATAGTTTTTTCATTTTTCCCTCTACAATGTCATGATGTAATATAATATTATTTTATTATTTCCACTATTATTTTATCATTTCCTTAGGAGGTTCATTTTCGACCTAAAAATTCCCATAATGATGTGACTCTCCGACACTTCCAGGCTTTTTTGACTATATTTTTGCCTCTTTTCTTTTCAACCCTTCTGGTTCTGTACTCCTAGGATAGGACTTCTAAGTGAACTCCCTTATCATATGTTCATGCTCCTCAATCACCTACAACATACGTTCATTTCTATTTCTAATATGAGTCAGTTCATGTTGTAGGTTCCTTATTACGTCCATAAACTAAGTGTTTGGTGGAGTGCTACCTCCTCCCAATTCAACATATAAATAATCACCACCGGCTATGGTTGGAGAGGAATTCTCTTTCATACTGTAATAACAGTCTACTTAAATTGTGTACCTTATAAAAAAAATACCACCCTTGTTAGTATCACATTGCACATATTAATTTTTTTGTAATTATTCCATGTAGGCCGAGTGTTGAAACTGGACTCCGATACCATTTTGTCACAAACCCATTCCTAAATTTATTTATTTTTTCATATAAATATATATACCATGTAAGGTGGAATATTACTTCAATGAATACTTTCTTATTACTACACAACTTATAGTCATAATCCAAAAATTCTAATATAATTGAATATTTGATAAAAAAGATGTTCTCTTCATTGTTTATCTACTCGTATATGAGTATTCAAAAAATTTTATTACTCCGTACCTAAATTCTTATGTCAAATAGGGTTTACATTACACAGTTATCATGAACTATCCCCTATTGCAACTCACTACACTACTATTTCGTCTTTTACACTTATAATATTTCTTTGTAACTTAGATCATAGGCCATAGATGTAATGGTGAACATATTGAATGAGTAAATTTTTATGTACAAGATATGGTTTCTGATATTTTTGAAGGTTTTATTAATTATCTTACGAATCATCACCACACTCACCCTCCTACACGTACACACTTACCTCTGGCCATCACGTTATATTCTCCTTACGTAGTACCACTCACAACGTGTGGATAGTGAGGATGTAATGACAAGTTATAAGGATGTGGATGTGATTTCATATGTCTAACCCTAACAAGTATTGATCCCAACGTGTGGACGATGAGGATCTATTGCCATGATTCAAGGGTGTGGATGTCATTTTGTATGACTAACCCTAATAGCCTGGTTGATTCCACTTAGTAAAATAGTCATTGTGTAGGTATTGTGGTTTTTTGTTGCCTCTCTTTGGTTCTTTTCAAAACATTGGTTTTTGGTTGCTACTCCAAAAGCTTGCAGATGCGTTGGGATTGATCAAATCATATAGGTGTGACTCTGTTCGGTGCAACAATGGTGTCACACCTTCATAAGATTATGTTCGAGCCGAATCATTTGGCACCTCTGACACAGCATTCAGCTTTGTTCTCATCTGAGGGTGTATTATCTCTCACCCCTACAGGTATATTCATGATTTTGTGCTTTTGTTTAAAATTGGTTTTGTTTAGAGTTCCCCATTTCCCTGACCCATTTTACGTATTGCATTTAAATTTTTAATTTGTATTTTGGTGTTTCCAGAAAATTTTAAGGTTTCTCAGCCCTTCTCCATTCCCTCGGATCCCTATGTTACCTATGGTGGTGTGGAAAACCCTCCCTCTCCTACCATTTGCTATTATTTCCTTCTCAATGGATTTTCTTTTTGTCGTGGTTGAAGACTTCTAGGTAATTTTATGAGTTAGCTATGTTTATTTAACCATTATGCATTTTACTCTGCTTTAAAACAATCTTAATTCCTATTCATGGTACATCATTATGCCCCAAAAGACTGTTTTCCCTAATTGTATGCTAAAATGAAGGGTTACTACAAGAACCTAGTAAGATTTTGAAATTTATCCGCTTTTCTCTTGTTTCCTTTTCCATGGCACTTTATAAGAGGATATTATCTTTTTTTTCTTATGTTAAGGGATTTCGGGAATTTTTTAACTGACAAATAGAATGCAGACTATTAACGAATTCTTTTGGGTCATGTCTAGTTAATTTTTTTTCTTTCGATTGTGGGACACCATCCTTGTCTTTGAAAATATTGTAATGTTGTCAAGGATCTTCACATAGGGTGAAGATGGATATTTATGCACATGAAGGTGCAATTTATCTCCCTGCTATATCGTGTTTATCATAAAGTCATTTTTTCCTCATTCTACTTAATCCTAAATCATTTTTCCCTATTTTAATTCTATTTCTTTATTTTTTTTTCGTTCAGGTTTTGCACTAGCAGGCATGCGGCATGCCTAAAAAATTTAAATTTTTGTGCTCTAGAGGAATCGAATATTTTTAAAATTGAACTTCCGTAATTGACATGTTGGTCATCAGGCTTCCATTATTGCTGAATTACCCCTACCATGTATGGGAGTCTTCTTCTGCTATATGTTACTAGTTCCACGATATTCTATAGTTGGAAGATGATACCCTTTGGGGTTTTAGTTTTTTTTCTTTCCAGCAACATTTCGCTGATGCCTTTCAGGGTTCTAGCTTCTTACTACAACATATTTATGTTTACTTTATTTTTTTCCGAAATGACCCATCTTGGTAACTCGAATGCTCAATTTTGTTTATGAACTGTAACTCCCTATTAAACTTAAATATTCAAGAATAATCAAGCCTTCTAAATTTTGGTCTGTTTCATAAGTTTCTCAATATATTTATAATATATATTACTTGTATTTTTTTCATTTTTTGTTGATACTAGTGGTTGAGGATTTAATTTCATAACTTTTATTCATGCCTCTATATACTTGTCAGGTTTTTTTATTGTACACTACTATTTTTTGAAATATATCTAGCCATGTGTGGACTACAGTTTTGTTCTTAATTTTTTGTTCAATGAAATCTTAGATGCATTTTTAATTTATATGCTCAAGTATTTCTTTCTACAGCATTTGAACCAACATGGTGTGTTAGTATTTAAATGTCGGTGACAGATTAATTGTACTTATTATACATGTAGAACAAAACCCAAGGTTTCTATGAAATTTTGGTTAATATTGAAATTCTCTTGTTCCCTATTGGGTTTTAAATTCCTATTTGTATTTATTTTATATCTTCTTTAAAAAAGTCTCAAAAAGCACTAGGTTCTTACATCTAATCCAATTGTTTCAGGTTGAGACTTGAGTCATTTAAATTGCTAAATTTTTTCCTGGGTGTATCTATATTTGATTGTATCAACCACATCAATTGGTTGTTTCAAGAGAATTTGATGCTACAAATTGTCATTTTTACTGTGCCCCACAATCCATGAATTCTCTAATCTCCTTTACTCCTCACTATTCCAAAACCCAGTGTGGTTCTAGTTTACTCTAGTAGAAATATCTTAATTGTTTCATACTTATCGTATTTCTTTATTAACTATCTTAATTTTTATATCGTACTTTTTTATTCAGTTTCTCAGAAATCTAAGTGGTTCTATTCAGAATAAATAAAATCCATCTTCAATAACCATAATTAAATCGTACTATGGTGATGAATAAATTTGTGTACAATAACAATTATAGGAGTGTATACGATATACAAGAGTATCGAATTAAAGATACTAAAATATACTTAGAAATCAAGGAATTACAATTTGCTTGTATATACTATTCCATGGATTCACTCTAACATAATTATACTTTGGAGATAATAGGAAAAATATCGATTTTGACATGCCAAAAACTATTTACTATAATATCATAAAGATAAGGATATTTTCACTCAGTATAAATTTTATTATTGTAACGTATATTTCATATTTACTCAACTTCAATGTATATCGAATTATTTGGTTCCATAAATATGTAACAAAAAATAATAGACATTTACAAAACATACAATATTAACGAGGCATAGATATTTATTACCAAACAATAATTGAAATGTCTAACTGTATATCGACTCGAAAATCCCTTGGAAGAAAACATGAACCACCCAAACTTGAACTACTATCACTAGTTCCCCCCAAGCTAAGACATTCCTACCCTTTTAATCAACAACCTCTTGTGATTCTAGTAAAGGTATCTTTATGCCTTTCTTCCCTAGAATATTTTCTTAGCGATGTCCACTTTCTTGGGCCTTCCAACCGCATAGCCTAGGCTTTTACATATATTTCAAAAAAATATTTTCCCTTTATTGTTAAAGCCCATATTTTTCTCCCGTGGCTCTTTATTCACCCTTACTCAATATTTTTTTCTATGCTGAGGGATTTAATAAAAAAATTTCTCGAATCATATTAAATCTCCTTAACAACTCCTAGGGATTTATATAAGTGATTTTAGGGAATTTTCTCTTGAACTTATCTGTCCACATTGATTTCCAGAATTGGACAATAATCTCTTTACTCAAGTGCTTTCCTTTCCAAGTAATTTCCATTTTTTTTTTATTCTCAAACTTTATTATTATATCATATTTTTATTGACATAGAGTTCACTATGGCTTTCTAGCCACCATAGCTAAAACTAGTTCAACCTTAGATAAAAAATATTTACATAAAAAACAGAGGGGTGTCACATAAATTTTCATACACCATGTTTTAAATTATGGAGATACTTTATCCAAGGGTATTCTAAATGCATACCATAGCAGCAAAAAAATGGAACTGACCTGTGACAAAAAATTTGTTGTTAGAAGAGGAAGTTATTTTATGGTAACAAGGGTAAACAAGCCTCGGAACCAGTGCCATCTCCTACATGTAGGCAAACAAACAATCAAGCCAAGTGAGTAATACTGAGGAAGGAGCCGCCTGGTAAAGCTATTACGAGGTGGAATAAAAGGAGACTATTTGCATACCTGTAACAAATATGAGACTTGGGTATTTGCTCCTACCCAAAGATAAAGAAAATGAAAAAAACTCGTTATTATATTTAATCCAAGATAACAGTTCATATTTATGCTTGAAATTATGAGAGATTAGGATGTGGAAGGAATTATTTTTTTGAAGAACTTACCTTGGAAGAAAATCATAAATATTTGGGTACCAAAAGGTTCCAACGGACTAGTGGTGGTTTCGAGAGGGTGCATTTTTGAAAAAATATAAAATTGCCCATCCTTTCTACATGACATCCCTGGGAAAAAACACATATTTCCAATCGAAAATAAAAAACTTAGACAGAGAAAAGGATATTTTTTTTAGTGAATTTTGAAGAGAAAATGTGTATCAAAATGCATATATTATAAACCTTACATGCGATGTGTGTTTAAGAACTTCCAACGAGAGATAAATTATAACCGTTCAGGTTAATCTGAAGCAAGACCTAGCACCCGAACCAAAGGATTTACCTAAAATATACACGACACCATAGCCACGGTAAATTGTTAGAGAATCTAATCCCAACCTCCTGCTAGATGTAGAAACCATCAGTCCAAGTGTCCCAATTCAATTTGAGTTAGTCCAGTTTAGTTGAGTTACACTACTATAATCTATTATTGATTTTCCCAATGTAATCTTATTTAACAGATTCGTAATATTGAGAAGAGCAATCTTCTACTCCACTTATTTTTAGTTTTTTATTCTTGTCATGGTATCAGAGCTAGTTTGCATAAGCCTCCCCAAAGAGTAGCAATAGAGTCAAGTTGGAGCAGCAGAGAGAAGAGGCGAGTCTGCATAAGACTCATTGAGAGAGCACCATAAGTTTGAAGAAATTGAAAGATGCCTCCTGCTAATAAATAGCGGCACAAGAATGAGAAATCTAGGTGAATCCAGTGAAGGCGCCGACGAAATGAAATGAAGAAAGATTAGCTCAAAATATGTTTTTATTTATAAAAAAATTCAGCATAACGCACTCGATGCAATGTAACCATAGTGTTACTAACGCACCACTCCAGAGAAAGAAGCCACGTTAGTTTCAAAAACTTACATGGATTTTTGACGCATGCAGGTCCAGAGCTGAAGCACTGCATTAATGACATTCACGCAAAGAAAATTACGAGACATAAAGGTATGAAATCATTTTAATGCAAAGGCGCTTTTTTGAAAAGGGCTCATACATTAATTAAAAAAGAGGAGAAATGGTCTTGTAAAAGAAAGGGGCTCATAGATTAACTTTTTATGGCATGATTTTTTTTTAAAAAAGGCATGTGTAAAGTTTTTTTTAAAGGTGAGAAGATTTTATTTTTTTGGAGTTTAAAAAAAAAAAAACTTAAAATTGTGAGAGCCTTGTGAAAGTGAATCTGTAAAAAGAGATTTTTTGAGAAAAGGAAATTTTTAGAAGCAAGGTAGGTGACGCATATGTAGACTCATCTGCTTGTGAAAGCCAAGCAACGAGGTCATGAGAAAAGTGAAGAGGCTAAAGAGAAAACAGAAGATGTTAGAGACATTCTTAGATCTGGTAATAAAAAGGCAAAAAGACACTTATGCATTAAAATGCATAAAATAATATGTGGATGAAAGCATTCTTCCCTTAATTTCAGATGCTAAGATAGCCAAGGAGGCTTGAAATAACCTTGAGAGGTTTTTTGGTACAAGGGGGGCATTGAAGTTGAAGATGAAGGTGAATCTGAAGAAACTGCAGAAACAACAGAGAGAGAGCATGAATATGCTTCTAAACCCCACTATAAACAACTATAGGTGGACAAATATATGATGAATCCAACAATAGAGCTTATTGACGAAGATATGATGAATCCAAAAATAGAGGTTGCTGAAGAAAATTTGATGATTCCAGCAACACAGCTTGTTGGTGAAGATTTGGTGATTCCAACAACAGAGCTTGCTGATGAAGATTTGATGAATCTAGCAACACGTTTTGCTGATGAAAACTTGGTGATTCCAACAAAAAATATTGTTGATGATGATATGTTGAATCCAGGAACACAACTTGCTGATGTAAAATTTGATAAAGATTTTTTTGCTAATAATGATTTTTTGCAGATGATGCAACAAAAACACCATATTAGCATGATGCTATTTGGTGAGATAATACGACTTGAGTTAGTGGAATACGACATATTTACATCATCACAGGTTAATGAATAAGAAATAGAGATGACAGATGCAAATAAAGAAGTCTGCAAAGGGAAAGAAGAAATAGAGATAGAGGAAGAAGAAGATAAGGACACACAACAGGAGAAAGCTTTCATTGTAGAGAAAAAGGAAACAGAGATAGAGGTAGAATAAGAGAAAGAATCCCACAAAGAGAACTCAAAGTCAAAGGAAGTGCAACAGGAGAAAGCGCTCTCTACAAATATTTTTAATTATAACATTGATTTCAAGTGTGTAGGTACACAGATTGATTATGAAGAAGAGTTGAAGTTTATTGAAACATGGCTTGCGACACCATGTCTGGATGAGATCAAAACAGAATATGTAGATATGAATTTTGAAGATGACATGCATGATGAACATGTAAATTAAATTTTCATGCATTGGAGTTTTGAAGAGATAAGATATTATTCTAATATTATATTGCAGCAGACTGATGATGAAAAGTGCACTACAAAAGACAATATGTGGCAGAAGCCCACATAAAAGTCATTTTTTGAAGAATTCCAGTACATGCTTACACAACCTGGAATAATAGAAGACCTGCACCAACCAAGGAAGAATATGAGGTTTGAAGAATACAACAAGAAGAAAATGATGAAAAAATTTAGAGGTTACAGAATTTGGAAGAAGACAAGAAGAAAACCAAATCTAGTTCAAGTCAATTTTTTTTAAATTGTAAGCCTCGCTGAGACATAGACCAGTAGGTATCTTAATTAAATTTTTATGTGGTTGTAATTAAAGGGGAGTGCTACATAATCTAATCCCAACCGCCTGCTAGATGTCGAAACCGTCAGTTCAAGTGTCCCAGTTCAGTTTGAGTTAGTCCATTTAGTCGAGTTACACTAGAGTCATTTATTGTTGATGTTCCCAATGTAATCTTATTTAATAGATTCATAATATTGAGAAGAGCAATCCTCTGTTCCATTTCTTTTCAGTTTTCAATTCTTGTCATAAATAAATCACTTAAAAATAGCATAAACACAAATAAAAAAAACTCGTAACCATAAAATTACCAAGTAGCTAGTGAGGGAAGTCTATTGAACAGAACGTATGGAGGCATGGCCACAAAATCTAGTAGAGAAGTTCATTTGTCAACCCACTCTGAGTATCTCTTGGTGGTGTGTTGAGAGTAAAAAACCAAACAAATGAACAAGGGAAAGACACCAAAATACATATTAGGGTTAGGCGAGGCAAGCTATATTGTTGGATCTTCTCGAATCATCCCCACCGGTCATTAAAGCAAGACTGCACCTCCATGTGAAGATCACATGGTTCCTGGTGTCGTGGCCTACAAGGATTTGTTATGCCGCCACCTAGGTATGTGGCACCCCATTTCCTTAATGACCCAGGTACTGGCGATAAGACTATAGTAATATGACATATAAACTTTATGTTCATGCTTTATTAAAACTCCTCATTAGAGTGAATGAGACTATGTATTAATGGGTTGTGGTTCCATTTTGTTATATGTCACCTACCACACTTCCCTCATCGCAATTAAAAGTTCTGAAAGGTATAATAATAAATATAGGGTCGCTGAGTCAAGAATATATATTTATGAGGATCTTATTTGATATGATATTCAATCCATCTAAGCAAAAAGAAATATTTAATCAAAATGTGTACAAGGTCAATTTGAGTTAAACAATTTTAGTAATTTAAAATTTAAATACATGATGAAATATAAACATTCTAAAATTAAAAAAAATAAAATATAATGTTTCTTAATTTTTAATACAAAAATTTTAAAATATAATATTTCTTTATTTTTAATATTTTTTTAGCTAGATGACAAGGGGATATGTGTTACTCGGCTGATTTGAATTAAACAATTTTATTAATTTAAAATTTAAATAAATGATAAAATTTATAATTTATAAAATTAAAAATATTAAAATATTATTTTCAAATAAATTCTATATTTGGTAGTTCCAAAAGCATTGATTCTATGATTAATGATGTGAAATTTGGCAGAAAAATCTATTTGAAAATAAATTTAGATCATAGAAATTTACACTCTATGATATTATTTAGTATGAGGGAGTGGGTGGACCTTCAAAAGAAAATTTGACACCAAATTAGAACAAGGTTTAGATCCCTAAATACCATACATTGACCATCATCCCAATACTAATAAAAATGGGTAACATAAAACAAAAACACCCTTGCTGTATTGGGAGTTGAGTAGAAAGTCTCCAATACATCCTAGCAGGGTGCGTATGCTAGTTAAGCTACCTAAGATAACATAAGACCCCAACAGAGTAAGTGGGTATCGATATACCAACTGAAAGACATGTTAAAATCATGAGAAGAATAAAGAAGTCCCACCCTACTATCGTGGATGTATTTTCCAGCATGAAAGGAAAGTAAGGTGGGGTTTTAGATCGTAACAATGTAACTAGGTAAAGGGAAACATAGAGTTAAAAAAAAAATTACAGAAAAAATGAGGAACGTGACAATTTACATATTGAAAAATTACATATAGCAGAGGAGGCATAGAAGTACTACATGTTGAGAAAACATTACAGTAAACTACAAAGGTACATGTAATTCAATCCATACGTAACCTATGTTTAAAATCACATTTAAATATTGGAATTATATATATATATATATATATATATATATATATATATATAAAGGAGGCATATGAAGACATTACATAAAATAGAGGTAAATGTATTTAAATCCATTGATGATTTATAAATTTTCTCAATTTCTTCAAGGATGATGTTGTGGCTTGATGAGAATTCAAAACCTCTTTCCTTAATGATTATAGACTTCAAGCATGGTATTTCTCTAAATGTTCCCATCTTCACTAATAGTGTGAAGGATTGATTTGTCCAAAGTACTTTGAAGACAATCTCCTTCATTGTAGCTAGGTCTGAAGAAAATAAGTGGAAGACTTTTGCGCCAATGCCAAGAATGGTAGATGTTTCATTTTTAAAAGCATCAACATGGTAACAAATGCTCTTTCTCTTGGGAATTGTACTTCAATATATGTTGCATTCAATAAGATTTCTCAATCATTGTTTAAGATTTCTCAATCATGGTTTAAGTGGTTGGACTGCATGTTAGTGAATTTCACATTTCTTTTTCAGACAATGTACACATGGCTAAGATGGATTTTATCACAGGAAAAAAAATTTCATCCTCGTGATATGTGTCTCTCCACTATCCCTATGGAAATATGTATAATATGGAAATAATTGTCATCCTCGTGATATGTGTCTCTCCACTATCCCTATGGAAATATGTATAATAAAGTAAAATTTTTACTAGTTATCCACAAATTGAAATGATTTAGTATTTTTATAATTTTTAATTATTTTAATATTGAATTATTTTTTATATTAACTAAAAAAGTAATTAAATATTTTTTTCATATTAATTAATTTATTTTTAAATAGTAGTTAGTTATTAATACATATTATTTAAATTATAATATTAAATTTTTATTGAATTATATCAAATTTATAAATATAATTTTTAGCTAAATTAAATTAACTTTGATATACTATTTTAAAATTTAAAAAAAAATTAATATATAATTTCCAATTTTAAAAAAATTATAAACTCTTTTCACATGAAAATGCAAGCAATCCTCTAATAAAACTATTAAACATTAAATAACGTCTTCATAAATATTAATAACCTATACTTTAATATTGGGTAGGGTTCTAAACACAAAACACGATCCATAAATCTATGTATAAAAAAAAAATATGGTCATTAAAGTATAGCATACCCGCTCAGCCTTAGGTGAGTGGTTCATAAATTATATGGTTCATATGTGATTTCAGGTTATCTTTTGTTTATGATTTTATGGTGAAATTAATTTATAAGTTATTCTTATTATTATTAAAAATGATTCATATTTTATTTTACATAAATAATTTATAATTTATAAATAGAATTTGTTATAATACAATAAATTAATATCATAAAACAATACTATAAATTATCAATATCATATACCAAATATAATTCATTTGAGACATTACAAAAAGTTTCATTCCAACACATGGAGAAATAAAAATATCATACATTTTAATTTACTTTGATTTGGTCATAGAAAGAAGGCTATAATATTATATTTTTTAATTTACTTTGATTTGGTGATAGAAAGAAGGCTATAATATTACATTTTTTAATTTACTTTGATTTGGTTAATACTGTCTTATGTAATGTTCCAATTCATTTTTTCTTTCTACGAAGCTCTCTATTGTTATCAGGAAACATTGCAATAGGTAAACAATAACGGGACTCGACGAAAACTGTGAAGAGAACCTGATCATAGATCGGGTTGCAATATTCCATGTGCATCGATAAAAACACTTAATTCTCAAGTCAATTAAGGACTGTACAGAATTTTTTTGGTGAAGGAAGTATACAAATCCTCTGGACTATTTTCAGCGGATTTACAGACTTTACTTCCTCTTCGTAGTTGTAGTTCTTAATATGCTTTTTGTTTTCCTCTTTTTCAAAATGTTAGATGGTTCAATTGATCTTAAAATAAAATTGTAAACTAACAAGTCCATTAACTATTTCCAAACTTGTTTACAGTGATGGCTATGATAAAAAATAGTGTAGGGTTGTGAACGAGAAGAACGAAAATGATGTGAGGCTATAATGTTATTTTTGGAAGTAAAGTAAGGCCAACATTAACTCGCGTTTCCATCTTATTGGAACAATGAAATTATTTGATTAAAGTGTGAATAATTAATTTCTTGTTTACAAGAACTTCTTATTATTTTATTTTAATTATGGGGTAGGCATATTTTGCAATGCAAAATGCAAGCAACTTTCAAGATCCAAGTTTGTAAGTTGAAAGTACCAGGCTACATCCATGATCCAAGCCCCGGGTTCAAACTGATTTCGTAAGCTCAACTTCAAATCAGCGGGTTTTTCTCTCCATATCTCATAAATTCATTGCATGGCCCGTGGTTTAGATTCAATGCACCTTCGTAGATTATATGATACACCAAAAGTCACATTTTACTTTCTTTTGTTACTTATCCCTGACATTGGAAGCACTTTCTATTGTCACTTACCCCCGAGATTGGAAGCATTCTCTCTCCTCTCTTACAATGAAGGATTGAATGGAATCTCTTTTGGTGTATGCAAGAAAACATAATAGTGTATTTTTTGTTTTTCTATGTAATGCAAGCTTTCTATTAGATTATTGAAATGTTGTGTCACCATGAGCTTTAAATTTTTTTTGAGGTGATGGCCTTATCCAACCGTGCAAATTTTGAAAAATGAAGCCAAGTTGTGGATATGGTGGCCAAGAATAAGAATTTTAATTTGATAGAACTTGGAATTTAATCGAGTGGCTAATAATTCTGGTTTCAATTTAATATAAGTTGGAAATGAGCCTAGGTAGGATGACATTGATGAAGCTCATCGATGCCACGTAGAATGTCACTGATGAAGTTGCTTTCTGTATCAGAATCCAGCACTTTCCACGCCATGTTCATGTTTAGAAAATCACATTTATTTTCGCCTCTGAAAAGGTAAATTTTAGGCACACATTTTGACAATCCATATCCTTTAAAGAAAAAATACCAAGCATCTATAACCTATTAAGTATGCCAATATAATCAAAGAGGATAACACAGCAATTTTTTCGATTGGTACTTAGTTAGGAATTTTTTTAAATATTTAGGAATTTTTGTTGGATAATAATAATAATAATAATAACTCAAAAAAATTTGGGAGGAGAGCACATTTAAACCCTTCAAGAGAGAAACATTAACAGTAAATAATAAATCAAGTATATATTAGTGGTGGAAATCATGCTAAGGGATTCAAGGTTCGAATATAAAAGCCATAGTGAGAGAAAAATATTAGGTTTTGTTGTCAAAGACCAATGTAGCAATTTTTAATTACAAATTTTTGGATACCTTTAATTACATAAAATACTTTGTACCAAAATACCAAGCCTTAAGTGATTGGAGACTTTATTGGAGCCTTTGTTCTTTCTCCACACGTGTTGGAATTGAAGCATCAAGTTTTCTCTAGCCCTCTGAAACAAACATGTTCACAAGTGTCATAACCAAAAAAAAAAAAAAAATCAGGTCGAAAAGAGAACAATTTAAGGCCTATAGAGAGTATAGGCAAATACCCCACAAAGTAAAAGGAGTTAAATAAATTTGTGTCCTTTAGATGGGTTACAAGGGGAAAAATCTTGGAAGATATGTTCTCCCAAAATTTCAAATAGTAATATCCTCGATGATGTCCTTGGGGACATGGCTAACATCATAATGTCATTGGTAAGGAAAATTTTGAAATACTCTACTAATCAACTCGCAAATAACCAAAATAGTGAATGGTTTAGGGATTTTTTTCAGAAAAAATATATATATAATAAGGAGGTATATATATATAACAAAGAATAAGAGGAAATACAACATGGGACACTATAAGGAAAATAACTTTTAGTGGACGTTTTTGGTGAAGCCACTATAAAAATAGCCCAAAAATCCATTTGTAGTGGAGGTGAGTAGCATAAGTGGGTGGGTCAATGTTTTAATGGATGTTTTTGGGACAATTCCTTTACAATCTAGAAATGCACTAGTCCTTAACTATCCACACACGAACTAGTGTTGCCTAGAACATGGTGCACCATAGAAAATTTCTTTTTTATAAAATAAAATAAAAACACAGTGTGCTAAATAACACAAAAAATGGAGGCACTAGAGGTTTTAATTTTTTGTTCATGAATAATGGAACAATTTTGAATTTTATTTTGAATGATAATATAAATAAAATTTGAATTAATAAATATTTTATGTCTAAGAATTAAATGATAAATAATATGATCGTGATTAAGAGGCATTTGTTTGACTTTCAAATAGACTTGGTGATGTCTTTTTATTTCCGATTTATATTATGTAAAATAAATATCTATTTTTGTGTATTTATAAGTAAATTGTTTAAATTAAACATGTCTTTATAATTTTGGTAATAATAAGTGATAAGGATACATAATATGGTGTTCCTTGTGATATATTAGTAAAATATACCCTGCTCAAAATGATCATTGAAGGTCACAAGCCCAATCCATATAAATCATGCGATTGAAAGTCGCGAGCGTAAGACATATACATCACGTCATCAGTTTGAAGGACATCAATTGTACCATACGACAATGCCGTGAATAACATACCTACAAGTTTTCGCGGTGTTTGGTGTGTGACTCATAAGGCTCATGAAACCATAATTTGATATATTTTCTTCATATCACTTCCTTATAATTTCACTCTTATTTTACCCTTTGAACCGGCATCATTTAACAAACTATAAACGTTTCACTATTCCATTTCTCGAATCCATGGTGCCATGGCAGTTTGTAGCATGAACCTTTTAGATCTAGGTAAGACACATGGAGTGTGGATTGTGGGACAACAATTAGGTGTTCTCCTCTCTCTGGCCTCCCATGGTTGGACAATATCATATGGACATGCCATTTTCTCTTACTCCTTCTATTTCTCCCTTTGTTGACATCTATGCTACATAATTAACATATAACATACATCATCCTCATACATAAAATAATTATTTTTTTATTAAATGAAAAATTTATTTATTAATATGGAAACATAACTTTCAATTAAAAAAAAAATCTATGGTGCGCCAAAAAGACAGTCATGCACCGACCTCAATGCGTTGTCAAACACAACCGCACCATAGACGGTGTGCACATTACATACGTATGAAGCAATGTTATTGGTTGACAAATTTAATTTTTCGTAGTGGCATACCACACTTATACACTAGTGCAAAAGTATAAAATTTTTGCAAGGAGACAAAATGTTCACGTTATCTAATGCACCTATATATAGCTATATTTTTAAATATTATTTAGGCAATGTGTTGGGTAAATATGATAGCACCGGTGAAATTAAAAAATACCAAGCTCACCACATTTGTAATGGTGATTAAGAGGAAATTTTTTGAGTTTCAAAGAGAATTAGTGATGCATTGTTTTCCTATTTAGATTATGTAAAACAAATAGCTATTTTTAACTAAATTATTTAAAGTAGACGTGTGTTTCTTATTGTGAACATGATGTAATACTAGATAGGATAAATGTGAAAAACGTTAATTTTAGTGAATATCTCATGATAATTTAATTTGTATTATTAAAACTTTATTATTCAACTCATATTTATTATTAAAAAGAGTTAAATTTTAACCAATACAATAGCAAATAAAGAGTCAAATAGCATCAAAATGTTATATCTTTATTACTGGAAACAAGTTCACTTGCCTCTTTAAGGGAAAACTTCCAATAAATCAAACCCCAATTACAAGTAACTTGATCACAAACCTTATTTTCCATTTCTTTAATCTCATCTTAAGAGAAATAATTTTTTAATTTAAATTTGTAAGAGTTCCTATAAAGACGAAATTTAAATTTCTTGAAAATCTCATAACTTTAGTAATAAAATATATTTTATAAAAATACAAATTTTTAAGTTGTATCAAATCTAAATTAAATGGGTTGAGAGGTGCTATAAGACTTAATATGGGAGAGATGTTGTCACATGACGTTATATTTAAAAATATTGAAATAATAATAGAAATTAAAAAATTAAAATATTAATTAGAAAAAAAAAAAAAAAAAAAACTTTACATAGAGATATATTGTAATTGAAAGTGAAAAAAAAAAAAAAAAAATTGTTGTGAGGAAGAAATGAAATGAGTAAAAAAATATAGTTTACTTTTTACTAAAGGAAAAAAAATGTAATTCTTTCACATGACAAGAAATAGTATTATTGATATTACATTATATGTAATTCATTCTATGTTCCATTTAACATGTGATATTTAAAACAAGAATATATTTATAACAAAAAAATAATAATAACAACCATATGTAAAATATTTCAATGTCCATATTAAATAACATAATTTTATAGATATTTTATATAGAGAAAAATAAAATAATTTAAATTGAAAATTTTCTTATATTTTCACTTTAGTGAGAAATATTGAGAGAATTCTTACTCCATTAATGGCTTATTTATAATCCAATGTATGAGGGATATTTGTAAAAATTTCAAAGCTTAATATGGATTTTATAAGTAATATTAAATTAGAAAATATTAATAATAAAAATAATTAAATGTATACTTACAAGAAAAAACTATGAGGGGGCATATTTTAACATTTTAATACACAAAACTTGAATTATAAATAAAATATTTCAATGTCAACTACATATATATTAATATACCACCTTCCTAGATCCACCAAGCACCTAGAGTGATCAAAATTTTTTTCACTCAAAAATATGTTTGCATCTCAAGAGATTTGATCCCTCTCAGCCCTTGGTAGATCTAAAGTTATGAAGGATCTAGGATGTAGGGATGTAGATTGTAAGAAAATTATGACTTAAGTTTTTTAAATTTAACAATAGATTTAATTTTATAGCCCAATTTTGAGTTAGTTAAATTGTATTTTTGAATAATTTATTATTAATAATATTTTATATTAAAAATTGAATGAGTTACACATTTCGTCTTTTTAAGAACTAGCTAAATTATTTTACCTTTAATTATTTTATCGTTGTGAGTATTGAAATATTTGACTAATTAAATTAGATTGAATATCAATGAACTACATAAGAAATAGAAAAATATTTATCATAATTTTAAAATCATAGTTTCAACCATACTAAACTTTGTAATTTATAAAAATATCTTTTCATTTCTTTTAAAGTAAGTCGTTTTACATGCAACTTCATATTATAAAGTTTAATACAAATTCACCAATACATAATCTATAATAAAATTTATTTCATAAAAATCAGCATGATGAAGATAATCATCTAAAAAACATAAACATCGTCTAAGATACACATTCGGATTCACTACCATCATGCAATTACATACACTTTTACTAGCACATATAAATGTCATTAGCTAGCACACAAATTTAATAATCTGACCAAACATCGTCATCGTGATCACATCTAGAAAAAAAACAAAAGCATTACCTAATATCATCACAACACAAATCCTCAAATTAATATAAATCTCATGTCAAATAATTGTTAACCCGTAAACATATATTTGCAATCACATTAAATTAACATACCTTACATGACCTAACAACATACAGATCAACACCAACATATAAATTAAGTACATAAACATGAACAAAATAAAATAATATATATATATATATATATACAAAGAAGTAAAATAACTACATCATGAAGTCAAATAAGTGTAATCAAATATCCGATACAACAGACATAGTAGTTCCTGCCAAGTAGGGCATGATCAAGTACGTCCATCGAAATAAGTTGAGGTGGAGGAATAAGAGATGGATGGTCTATAGTAGAAGGATGTGGTTGGTTTGCAGGAGAAGGTGGCTGGTCTGCTCTGTCAGGAGAAAGATGCAGCACATCCTCTAGATCTTGAATCTCAACATCATTAGGCCACTAATGAGTAGTTGTACTACCAGAAGGATCACCACAACCCTAACCACCATGATCCGCTGGGGTGGAAAAACTGGAAGAATCATCATCACCACCCTCATGATCATGATAATGATTATCACCTTCATCATCATGATCAACATTAGCACCCTCAACATCATCATGACCACCCTCATAATCTGATGGATGTTCTGTAGAATGATGCCCTGCATCCCTTATCATTGCGTGTAAAGCACTAGCTCTATCGACATCTCATATAAGAGACATTAATTCCTGTGGACGGGTCCTTTAGATATCCATGAACATCATATCTGCACTAATATCTGAAGGCCTTGCCGAGGAGACTCCCTGTGGAACCAAAACTCTATCCAACCTATTATATTAGTCCATCTGACATCGTACAACATGCCTCTGCCCCTGAATGCCCATGCCCCCCTAAGGGTGTTCCTCACCCTCACCCTCTTGGGCCGCACCCATCTCCTCATATCCTCCATCTAGTGGTGGGGGAGGAGGCATGTCCCGATAATATGAGACGATGTCTACAAAATATATAGTACAAAAAAATAATTAAAAAAAAATCATTAAACAATTTTATAAAACAAGTTGAATAATGTGCTAGAATAACATTTATTATAATTCATTAAAACTAGAAAATGAAGCTATATTAAACTAAACAAAACACTAATATTACCTCTATCATATAGAGGCTCATCCACTATGAATAAGATGTTGGGATACCCTCTTTAATCAATCCATGCATATGAATACCTCAACACGGCAAACAAATGGTCATCCACACTAGCCAGTAGCTCCAATGCCTCCTCCGAAATCTTGGATAGAAACTTCAGCATGCCCCTCTTAGGCATCATCTACCCCCACATGCGCATCAGGTTCGTAATGATTTTCCTATGAGGGCGACGATTAAATGTAGGGATCAATGTACACATCTCTTTGCAAGAACATTAAATTAACATATCTAACATGACCTAACAATATACACATTGACACCAACATATAAATTAAGTACATAAACATGAACAGAAAAAATTATATATATATAGACATACACACACAAACACAGATATATATATATATATACGTACACAAAGAAGTCAAATAACTACATCATGAAGTCAAATAAGTGCAATCAAATATCCAATACAATAGACGTAGTAGTTCCTGCCAACTAGTGCATGATCAAGTACGTCTGTCGAAATAAGCTGAGGTGGAGGACTAAGAGATGGATGGTCTGTAGTAGAACAATGTGGTTGGTTTGCAGGAGAAGGTGGCTGGTCTGCTCTGTTAGGAGAAACATGCAGCACATCCTCTAGATCTTATATCTCAACATCATTAGGCCACTAGCGAGTAGGTGTACTACCAGAAGGATTCTCGCTACCCTAACCACCATGATCCGGTGGGGTGGAAAAACTGGAAGCATCATCATCACCACCCTCATGATCATGATAATGATTATCACCTTTATTATCATGATCATCATTAGCACCCTCAACATCATCATGACCACCCTCATCATCTGATGGATGTTCCGCAGAATGATGCCATGCATCCTTCATCGTTGTGTGTAAAGTACTAGCTCTATTGACATGCCATATAAGAGACATTAATTCCTATGGATGGGTCCTGTAGATATCCATGAACATCATATCTGCACTCATATCTCAAGGCCTTGCTGAGGGGACTCCTTTTCGAACCAAAACTCTAGCCAATCTATTATAGTAGTCCATCCGACATTGTATAGCATGCCTCCACCGTAGAATGTCCATGCCCCCCTAAGGATGTTCCTCACCCTCACCCTCTTGGGCCTCACCCATCTCCTCATATCCTCCATCTGGTAGTGGGGGAGGAGGCATGTCCCCATAATATTAGAGGATGTCTACAAAATATATAGTAAAAAAAATCATTAAACAATTTAATAAAACAAGTTGAATAACGTGCTAGAATAACATTTATTCTAATTCATTAAAACATGAAAATGAAACTAGATTAATTTAAACAAAACACTAATATTACCTCTATCATCTAGAGTCTCATCCACTATGAATGAGATGTTGGGACACCCTCCTTAATCAATCCATGAATACAGATACCTCAACACGACAAACAAATGGTCATCCACACTAGCCAGTAGCTCCAATGCCTCATCCAAAATCCTAGATAGAAACTTTGGCATGCCCCTCTTGGGCATCATCTGCCCCCACATGCGCATCAGGGCCATAATGATTTTCCTGGGAGGGAGACAATTAAATGTAGGGCTCGACTATGGAAACCTATCAAAAAATAAACAAAAAAAACTTGGAATCAAAAGGGAAGGTCTCCCTCCCTTGTCTCTACAATGCATGACATCTATCTAAAGTCATGCAAAACTACCTCAAAAAAATGGCAGACCATCTCATGAAATGCGACACCTAAATAAAATAATCAACATAATACAAAAGAGGGAAACTAATATGCTACCCATCACCACAAGAATGTGAAATGGTGTTGACTAATAATGAGAGGCACCTAGCCTCCTTTTTAGCAAAAGACAAAATGTGTAGTTTTCTGCCACGAACATGGAAATCTAATGGATGGAGCACATAAGGCTCGACATATCTCATATTTTATTCAGCCTAACTCTCAGATGCAACACAATGGGGGCATCAAGGAAGTAGGTAAAATCCTCGCTTCTCATAGATAGGCCAACTATAGTGTATATCCTTCCTTAGTGGGCCTATACCACAACTCAGGATTGAAACAGAAAGCTTGTTTTTGAACATTCCATCGATGGATCAGATGTGCCAATATTACAAAGTGAGGCTTCAAGGATATACCCTCCTCATAGTACTTGAGGAGGCCTACATTCCTCAAGATAACTCAGGTCGCTAGAGTAATAGGGTGAGGGTATAAATCCCTCTCCCTCTCTCTCGCCTGCTATGGTCGGACCATATTGTATGGGCCCGCCTCCTCCTCCTACTACTATTGTTACACCCTCTACTGATGTCTTTGCTATATGATTCACATATGAAATAAATCAGCCTCATACATAAATTAAAATTATTTTTCATTAAATAAAACTTGTGTTTATAACTATGGAAACATAACTTTCAATCTAAAAAATAAAAAAATTGTCGATGTGCTCAAAAAAAATTCATGCACCGACGTTGGTGTGCTTTCAAATAAACCGTACTGGTAACGGTGCATACATAAGCATGACAAAACATATATGTTTCAAAAATTTAACTTTTCATAGCGGTGCATCATACTTGTGCACTGGTGCGCACGTATTACCTGTTAGCACTAGTGTGGTATGTTGAGGTTATGGAAGGCACCGAGTTATAGGGATATTTTAAATATCTATTTTCAGTTAGTTTGGTAAATATAAACGCACCAGGATTAACGCATCGACAAAAAAATTTCCGCACCTTTCCCTGTGTGTTTATATTTACAAAATGAACAACCAAAACAGCAGTGGGCTATGTTCATGCATTGAAACATGGTGCACCATATAAATTTATAGGGCACACCACTATCGGTTCAAGTTGAACATATCGATTGCACCTGTCAAAAAAAAATGTTTCGCAAAAGCAATAGAGAATTCAGACTAATTTGCAATTCTAATCTACTAAAAACTTAAATTGGAAAGAAACATAGGGATTTCCTAGACATTTGATTGTCGGGGAGGCATTGTGGACACAAAATGGAGAAAAATATTTTTTCACACAATTTTTAAAAATTGGAAACTCAAACAATGAGAAGAGTACTTAAAAGTGGTGAGAAAGAGAAGCACCTATATCAGGGAACTTGCACATGGCAAGAGTGGCACCAATGCTTCAAATCTCTCCCGCACTATATATGGTAAAAATTAAAATTACGACTAAGAGGATTTTTTATATTTAACCCTCCTCTAGTGTCTTTCGCAAACCACAGCGAGGAGAGCTATATACAAAAGCATCGTGTTTTTTTTTTTTAATTTAAAACTATCGTGGTGCTTTATCGAGATGCACCGAGGTTTTACGTTATAGGTAATGCACCAGTTTTGTGGTTTTACCATAGTACCGGTCTTTTTTTTATAAATTAGAAATCATCTATTGGTACACTTTATTATATTCCTCAGGGCGTTGTTATACATTTACCGCACCAAGACATCATTGTCGTATATCACCACTATGTTTTACTATAGGAAGGAGTCTGGTGCTAGATAAAATTCAAGCATCGGTGTGTTTGAGTATTTATTTCACCATGGTTTTTTATTTTTCAAAAAATAAATTCTATATTGCACCATGTTATATGCAGATCTAGTGTGTGTATGGATAAGAAAGCATTAGTGCACTTGATTAATTTAGATGCGCCGTAAAAAAAAGATTTGTTAAAACTTCCACCCACCTACCTCCGTTAGTGACCTCTTATACAAATGGATTTTTGGGTTATTTTTATAGGGGCCTCGCACAATCCTCCACTATAAGGTGTTTTCCTTGTAGTGAAATGAAGTTGTTCAACAAGTCCTGGAAGCGTATATAAAATCGAATATATATCTTGTAGAAAATTAATTGTGTGCCCAATATATTTATATTTCCCACCATGAGCATGTGTTACTTGCAATATTGAATTAACTCATTCTATTAGCATCTATTCAACTTGGGCTAGAACTCTTAGAAGATCATGTTGTTCACTAGAATCCAAATTGTTGAAATGAAATAATTGATGTGATCCTCTCTCACTATTACATATTTCAAAAATAATACCTTTATTCCATCCAAAAACTTATATACCATGATAAAATTAATTAAATACTTGGCATATTTTCACAATAGATAGGTTATCAATCTTTGACCAAAATTTTGTATGAAATTCAACCATCTCTCTGCTAAGATGAAGGTAAGTACTTTCATTTGCTCTATCAAAGAGCACTCTAGGTGGAGAATGATGTGAATCAACTTTTCTAATGGGAGCATTACTTTGAACATTTGTTTCCATAAAAGTATGGGAATTAATTCTTGTAAATTGGTTTCATCCGACTATGTTCGTCTTATAGGAAAATATAAATGATAATGTAAAATGACTCATGCAAAAAATGACAATTTAAATTGTTGAATTGAATAGTAAAATAAAGACACAAAAATGTACATTTTCTGTCCAGTTAGATGGTTTAGGCTCAACTTGAGAAAGGGATAAATTTTCTCTTGATTTTGAATTTATTTCTCGAACAATATTCATTGGAATATTGTTCTGCAAAAAACAATAAATTTAAATATGCATAAAATAATAAATGTAATACATTCAAATGTATAATGCCTATGAAAATAAATATACTTGAGGTACCTGTGTTTTTCCAAGAGGGAAAGTATGCATATATTCTATAGGAATAACGATATTTTTTATATAGATACACTCAGGAAGATTATATCCCACATTGGCAACAAAATGTTGCAGATTGTGAACCATCTCAGAAAGCATATTACTATTAGAAAAAACATCATATGTTGCTAATTGTTGAACGGAATCATTGTGTATATCTTCCATTGTTTCATCTCTTCCATCATTTGTATATGACTCACAGTTCTCTCTTCGATAAAGGCTCTCTTTGTAAACATAATGTTACCAAACAATACTATTGTAAGGAAAGATTGAAATAGTGGAAATTTTTGGAGATGTACAACATCAAGGGAAACAAACATTTCAAGGAAATTTTCTTCCCATGATATCACCCAAGTTTTGATACATACAGTTGATGATTTCAACATTCTGGCGATTTATTAAAGTTCTCTTCTTTTGATGATATGTGGCTCTTCTTCACGCATTTATTTCATGTTTATTATGTTGATACCATTTTCGTTTATATTCATTTTCCCTCTCATGTGAACCAAGAGTGTGAGGTATTTTCAAAGTATTCTTTCTCATTCCTTCACTTGACATATCTACAAAAATTTTAAATACTATTCAAATTTTAAATTTTAATTCTTAAAAAAGTTAAATATTTAATCGATCTTAATGCTTACTAAGTTTGAATATCACCTAAAGTTTAATAATTAATAAGTTTAAATAATAATAATCAGCCTTTGTCATTACTAATATATACATATGTAAAAAATATTTTAAACGTCGTAATAAAGAATGAAACATGATGTGAATTATTCCATCTACTAAATAGCAGAAAAATGTAAGTAATTTCATGCAAACATATCACAAACTGATATGACTATTTTTTTGAGTGCAGAGTCCAAATTGGCAGGACAATGATATTTGATATATGTTGAAAAAGATGAAAGAAAAAAAACATATATGAGAATATATTAAAGAAATTTTTTTTAAGTCTTTAAGGTCGCATGACATCCACAATAGCAATAGAATATTCATTTGGAATAAGTGGAAACACATTTCCATTTTGAAACATAATAAAAGATAATTAAAGATGAAGTGGATTATTTCATTTTCAAAATAGCATAAGAATACAAGTAATCTCCTAAACATATCAACATATCAAAATTGACATGACTATGTTTTTGAGTATTCAGTCCCAATTGCTATGAAAATGATCTTCAATGTTTGTTTCAAAATATGAAAAAAAAAACATCTCTAAGAATGTGTAAGAGAAAACATTTTGAAGCCTAAAATATGAAGGTATCATATCCATGGTAAATGGTGGTATATCGTCAATAGAATATATATTTGCAATAAGTGAGAAAACATTTTCATTTTCACTCAGATCATTGAAATCTTCAAGTTATTGCACATGGAATCCATATTTCTCTTAGATTGATACATGATTAAAAAAATTTGGAGCGAAAAATCCATTCAACAAATCATATACTTTTAATGAAACTTCCATGTAACTAAACATAATTAATTTTCATTAAACTATATGAAAAGGAAGGTATCGAGGGTATTTTACTATTAAAATCCATAGAAATAGTATCCAACAATCTCCATTTAAACCCCTAATCATCTTCAAAAGCTTCATTCATTGCAAGTTTGACAAAATTGAGAATTGCCAATATCTTCAAGCGACCAAACAAAGGTAGAGCCATTACGGATGAGATGAAGAAGTTGGTTGTTGCATGTTCATGCATGATGCTAATGACATACAGTGTATTTCAATGATATGAACAAATGAAAAAACCCTTTGGTTTCTTATAAGATCCAACCAATAGTTAGTGTAACCATATGTAGAGTAATCATCATAGTATTAGTCTAAATATAACCAAAAAAAAGTTCCTTTATAGAAAATGGTCTTCTTTGGGGGTGTTATGCCACCATAAGGAATTTTTTTCCTATTCCAAACCATATCAACGTTGTTGCAAATCAAAAATGTGAATGCATGTTACTGAAGATATGTTTCAGCACAACCAAATCATATTTTTGTTTACTAACGTTTTCCAAGAGAGAGAAGAATCCCCACTCCCTAAGAGAGAGAGAGATCCAATATTTTTAATGGTCTTTGTAAAAAGGATCACTATGAAATAATTCGATGAATGGGAAAATCTTGTAGGTGTAGTGACCACAATTATTTATCCAACTGTACATTAAATTGTGTATCAAAATTCTTCATCAACACATTGATTTCAACTAGGGAGGAAAATAGAGTGTTGTAAAACAACATTCCATTGTTTACAAACCATTCAAAATATTATCATCAATGATAACAAAAGCCAATGAAATATAAGCTCAATAATATCAAATAATATAAAATTTAAAATGGTTGGGTCCATAGGAAAATGAACAATTTTCCTAAAAGAAAAATAAATATTGTATATTATATAACGAAAAGAAAAGTCAAAAAATATTTATCATATTAAACATCTTAATTATCATATTAAACATGCTAATTATCATACTAAACATGTTAAAATATTCTTCATAAAAATTAATAATCCTTAGAAATAATGACATTAAATTTATTTAACAATAAACATATTCAAACAAAATACTATCCAACAATTTTATCACCATTGAATCATATTCCCTTTTCATCTCAAAATTTGCAAATAAAAAAACATATTGCATATGTTGTAATTGAACATTGAACATAAATAATACCTAAAATATAGGTTCTTGGAATAGCACCATCTTTCACACCTTTTAAGAACAAGAATAAATTTAAATGATACTTGAGAATGTCCCATGATACCTTCAACATGTTATACCTACATGTATGCATCTAACCGTGCATTAACTTCATTATATGTTTGTCATGTTTTCTATTTCAAGCTATTCGAACAATAATTTTAGAACAAAGTTCTTTGAGACAATTCGATATTCACAATGTTTGACCAATGGAATGAAAAACTCCATGAATGAGAACTTTATGCAATATATAAATAAGGTTTCAACCAAAAAATATGTAATACAACTCTACTGTTATGGAAATAATTTTTAACTTTTTTTTCATTCGAGTATTTTTAATATGTGGGCAAGTAAGCCATGATGAACTAGAATTGAAATAAAAATAATGTAGTTAAATAAATCAATTTGATAAAAAAAATTGGATAATTGTGGGAAAACAAACACTTGAGTAAGATATTCTTTCCAAATTTGGTAACCAATGGAATGGAACATATTTTTATAAATTTCCTTAAGAATACTTGGATGAAGAAAAATATTGAGAAAACGGTTGCGGGAGAAAAAAGCAGGATTTAAAGGAAAACAAAGAAAGAAAAATCCTAGACTGAAGGGTGAGCAGATCCCTGAAAGGCAGGACACGTCCAAGGAAAAATATGATCAAAATTAATGTTAAAATACATTTTTTAGAATCAGAGGAGGTTTTTGATTCCAGGAAAGGACATGTTGGCTGGAACCAGAGGCTTGTTCAAGGTTGGATTCCAAGTACCAAAAGACTCAAGCTCGGAGAAGGAAGCTTTGGTCGTACGGTATCGCGTGTTGTGAGGATCGCTTACTGCGAGAGGTTTCGCTGCGGCCTCATAGCCCGGATCAATTCCACGAAAGGATGTGGGCAGTAATTGTCTCGGGAGATGTTGCTGCCGGGGAAGATCGCAAGGATGAAGCGCTCACGGAAAAATTGGTTTCGACAATGCTAGAAGCCATATGACCCGGGAGGTCATAAAATTTTGTGCCTCGTGGGTACTGATGCGGGGCATCCAAAACAGCTTTTATTTGGGACAGAAGATTTGCTAAAACCAGAATTGGTCGGCATGCTTGATCCTTACGTAAAACCACTCTTGATCCTCGTAAAAACTTATAAAAAATGATACTCTGTAGTGGGTGAGGATATACGGGGAGGAGTACAGTGCAATCGATGGAGGAGATGTGTTATGAGGCTAGAAATGCCCTCGAGATTCGGCCTTGTGTTAGAATTGTACTTTCATTTTGTATTATAATAGATTATGGCATTTTTGTGGATCACATGGTAAAGGTCGAATTTCGGATTTAATCGTAATTTGGATTTAAGAGTTAATGCTGTTATGTTATGACTTTATTGTAATCTATATGCACTACTTGCGTAAGATTAAGAACGCCAATTGAACGTAGAATGTAAGTGTGAGGAAATTGGGAAGGACTCTGCGCAGAGATCCGAGGTCTCGACTTGAAGATCGCGGTGATTTGTAGAAGCCTGTGTTTATTGAGCTTTTGAAACACAAACGGTGGAGAAATTGGTGCTACACTTCCAAATTTCGACTGCGCATTATATATGTTTGTGTCAATTTGAACGTGATTAAAAAAATGCGTTGAACACGAAGAAGTTGCACTGAACAATGACCATCATCGAAATTCACGCGAGAGGGTGAAGATTTCTGTGTCGTTGAGCCTGTGTTTAGGAATCGATGGTAGAGAGCCACGAAGGCGAAATGGAGACGCACGAATCGCGAGAGTTGGAAAACAGAGTGGTGGTTTCTTGGGAAACCAAACCACTTGCAGTCTACATCACGAGATCGAATCACGTCATCCGGAGGCTGCCGCTTGTTCTCGATGATGGTGTCGAAGGGGTGGAGAAAATCGCGGTTACTCCGAAGATTTAGAAGAAGGTGAGTGATGGTTTGACAACCGGCATGAGGAGCGAAGTTTTATATTTTGACGTATCCAAGGACATTCGTATGGTAGCGGTATGGAGGTTATAAAGGGCTGTAATCAACGTCCTTTTATTTGCAACGTTTATTAATATTCGAGATCTAAATACGTGGGCCCGAAGAACCACATCGCTTAGCTGCTTTATGATGATCCCAATAAGTTGATGTAAGCCCAAGGTTTTGCTTTTGAAACCTTGAGTCCCAGCATTATGATATACCATTGATTCCCGAGAAAGCTCATAAATGCATCGGAGGCGCGAATGAAAACGTGAGTGCGCTAAACTCCAAAGGCAAAATCTGAGTTCAAAGCCTTCGCAGTTTCGGTTGAGCTGGTCAAACGACCGGTGAATGCATGTCTGTGGCGGTGACTCACTTTTCACATCAGCTTGGGTTGATAAGAATTTGTCCCAAGCATATTTTCGAGATCGATTTTTCGATTAGAGGTTTTTTCTTATTACTAGTTTTAAGTATTTTCGAATTACTTCTACATTTTTGAAATTTCTGGAATAGATCGACAATTTTGTACAACCAAAAATCTGCACTATTTTTTTATATGAATATAGATTGTGATGCATGTACCATTAATATAATAAATTGTGATAATAAGGTGAGTAGAAGCAATTTCAATGTATTACTATCTTCTATTATCTGAATCTGAATTGTGATGCATGTGCGATTACAAAAATAATCTACAAAAGGTAGCTAAGTAGATGCATTGTTAATTCATTATTTATATATTATTCAGATAGCATGAATTTTTTATTTATATATGACCCAGATAATATGAATTAGTTATTTATATAAGACCTAATAGCATGAATTTGTTATTTATATGTCATCCAGATAGCATGAATCTGTTTGACAGATGTTATGAACATGGAAGATCTTGTATTGGTGAATTTTTTACATTGAGAAGTGGAATCTTTTTATACTAGTGGTTCTTAGACATACTAGAGAGGTAAGGGATGGTTATGAGTTCATTTTTAATAAAATTGTTGAATTGGATAATATAAGTTGACATGAGTGGTCAACTATTTATTTCTGGTTATTAGTGTTTTATATTTTCATAGGGGTATTGAGAAGGTTACACCCCATGGTGTGAATTGGTAGGAAGCATGTAGCAACTTAAGTAGTGAATAAGAAAACGAAAATAATACTAGGAAGAGATTTTATGTAGGCTATTTCTTAGCTTACGCGTTGAAATTTTAATATCTATTGTGACTATGAGTTGAGATCAGGTTTGAGACTATGGAAAGTTATGGAGTCCTGGATGTGTTCTTGATGAGTACTTGAGGTAGCCAACTAAATAATAAGGATAAAACCTTACGATTATAATAATATCCAAAAGCGATGTTATCAACAAAGTTTATTCATCGACCTCATTAAACTTGATGCTTAATGAAAAAATATATATCATATTGACAGAGGAGGAAGCTAGTAATGATTGGAAGAGTGTACTCGGGTATTCACATGCAACAATTAAGGAGACCATAAATGGGAGAATAATAACTCGAAAGACCATAAGTTATATTATGCTTGTAACTTGTGAATTTTTTCCTCCACATGTAAATATTAATTGGTGTATCACCCACATGTAACTAGAAATGTAGGACACAAAGAAATTGCACTGAATCATCGACTTGTAATGACATACTACTTGTCTAATTCGAGGTTAAGGTACCACCACCGGTTATAGTAATGGTAAGAGCGAGAAAGTAAGGAATAAATAATATTTCATTACAACCAATACCATTATAGCACTTTAATTACTATATTAAATGCAAGGAATACACTGACAACGAAAACACAAGCTAACGCTCACATCGGTAATGCATTGGAACCATATTCACGAGGAATTTATTGACTAGAAATTCATATATGGTGGTAAACAAAGAGAAATGAGTTTTCAACAAACATAAAATAATTGACAAGAATACAACTCGTGATCTGAAATCAAGTGGACATAAATTAGAAATTAAAGGAAAATAAACCCAACAATGTCTGCTTTAATAAATACACATAGAGAAAACATGAATACTACGGTTTAACGTAAACAAAATAAGTTGATATATCTCGTTTTGCAAGTTCATACACACTTGAATTGTGGAAGGGGGAAATTCCTCTCTATGTTACATCAACGTGATTTGCTCAACGATGCATAGTACTATTTGCATAAGCCTATAATCCGGTCATAAGACCACTAATAGGAGTATAAATCCTTTGAAAAATACCATTAAATACATTTTCAGAGGAAACCAAATGGGAGCATGGCTCTCTGCCCCATTGGACTAAATAATAAATAAAGGGAACACTTGAGAGCTGGTAGTCTTGAGCTTAAACAAGTGCATAGAAAGTATAGAAACCATCAAATTGACATCAGGCAACAATAAAAGGTAGAATAGACCACTTTGAAGGAAGCTACGGTAAACCCACTTGCAAACAGAAGATTGTTGGTTAGGGTACGTTGAGAGTAGAGAAGTCCCGAGATTGTATGAACCACAAAAGTGACAACATAATACCTATGGTGATAATCGGAGACATAGAAACAAAATAATAATTAGAAGGGAATTCTAATTTGTAACCCAATATGAAAGATATACAAAACGATATTATGTAAGTTAGAGTAGGAGTAAAATATTACTTGTCCTTTTCCATGAATTAGGGGTTCCATGATCCCGTAATCACAGAAATATGGTATTGCGAAAACGAGTAAGGGGAAACCCAAGAGATTCAATATCCATCCTTAAAAGTTTAGACTTTAATAAATTGGAAAAGGACAACATTATGGGAGTAGTTGCCCTAGTACGAACATGTCCACCACCAGAAGATTTCACCTCATTCAGATGCGGAAAAACCTTGGGTACAGGACATACATTTACACTAATCCTATTGAGATGTATGCAAACCGAAGTAAACACATGGGTTTTCTCAAAAAATAAAGAGATATATTATAAAATAGAATAATCACGGGGAACATCTTATGTGACACGAGCATGACCTACTAGGAAGCATACTTTCTAATCCATCTAGGGTTATTCCTCCATCCCGACTACGGTAAGCACTTATGAAGGAGAAATAAAGCTTATAAAGCCTTCATAACAAAGAAAACAAGAGTCAATTTTCAAGGCTAGAGAGCGACAACAAGAGGGGCACGAGGTAGAAGTTCTAAAGCCATCTCTCACGGCCATGCAGAAGTATGCGATGTTAGTATGCGCAGTGACTAAGCCAAATTAGGGAAAGGAGGTTAGGTGAATATGTTAGGGATTCCATGGGATTATACACCCTTTACGTGATTAGGAAGCATCTGGACCGTTGAACTCAGACTCTTTGCTTATAGTGTTGGCCATGTGATTGGGTACAACGAGTTAACATGGGAAAAACACACGACTAAAAATGAGTGGAGCGTCACTACCCATAAAAATAAGACTTGGAGTGCACATGATTTACGTAGATCATAGAAATGGGTTAATATATAACATAAGTAAAATAACGAGGCGCCATGTTGATAAAACATTTAGGATAAGGCTCATAGCTCGATTTCATTAAGGAAGAAAATGGGTCTAGGAAAAGTTACTATGGAGAGTGCAAATCATCATAAGGATTAACCTCTATTTAAATAACAATAAGGTTATATCCCAAATAGTGTAATGTAGTGATCGCCAAGTGGGGCCACGTTATATACATTGAAACCACATATGACATAGTGTTGGTCATATAAACGAGAGAAACATTGGTGTAGATTAATATTGGGTTCTTAGTACAAATTATAACTAAGACGTAGTAGGTATGTATATCAATGCAATGATATAAAATATTACTACATGTGCTGAGAATTTAATCATAAATTAGGGAAGATTTGTGAGTGTAGAAGTTTTGAAGATGTCAAATAAACATTTCGATATATTGCAACAACATATGTAAATAAATGCATTTGTTTGACTCATCGAGTCCCATGACTTGTTACGAGAGGGAGTGCAACTTGTTTTGAAAAGTGTATTTACACATTGGAATATTACATACTGATGAGAGCCATAAAATGAGTATGCGTTGAGAAAAAATGGTAGAAAATTCTTTGAGGGTACATGTAATTAAATCCATACACAACCTATGTTAAAAAGCGCGTTGAAATATTTGAATATTACATATATTAAAAAGAGTCATATGCGAGACTATATGTTGAGAATACATCACAACAAATTGTAGAAGTACATGTATTTAGTTCCATTTATCATTTATAAAATTTCTCCATTTCTTCAGATGATTTTTCATCATGGTAAGAATTCAAATCCTTCTTTCTTAATGATGACAGTTTCAAATGTATTTGGTTCTAGAAAAGTGCTTTCCATCTTCAATGATAATGTGAAGAGGTGATTTGTATAGAGTACTTTGAGGACAATATTCTTGATTATAACTAGATCTTAAGATAATTAGTGGAATTATTTTTTCACTAATGTAGAGTATGGTATATGTCACTAGTGAATATTTTCTTTCTTTCGTCCCTATTTTTTAATTATGTAGGAGGAATATTTTGCAATGAAAAATTTGAGTAACTTTCTCGATCCAAGTTTGTAATTTAAACGTAACAGCAAGGTTGGAATTTGAATTTCATTTTACTGGCGATCATATGAAATATTTTTGATGTTTGGGTCTTCATGCTTTTCCCGTCAGAAACATTATGTTTAATATTTTTCCCCAAAAGAGTGATGTTATGATAATAAAATTAATCCTACACCAATAAAGGCTAGATTAAAAAATTACCTTTCAATAACATAGTTATGTTAAAATATTTTACATATTTATCATAAGGAAAGAAAAGTGACCATAACACACAAACAACTTATTAAATCTTAACTCTTGGTTTCAAATTTCATGGAACACTCAAAACAAAATATTTGGAATCGTAGTTTACATTGTAGAAAATTTTTCATATTATACAAGTGGTATTATAGCTCATCTGATTGTTTTCACTTGCGCTTTATAGATTAACAAAACTATTGTGATTGGATTCAACTATAATAGACATATTAAGGAAATATTTCAAGCTTTTCCATGAGGTATTATTGATAGGATTTTGAATATTCTACATATAGACATAAGACTTTACTAAATTTTCCATATTCCTACAACATTAGAAATTTGACATAATATTATGCGGTTATTTTATGCTAATCACAACTTACCCATAATGCTTGGATTTTTTAACAACTTTCAGTCTTTGTGGAAAAAAAGTGGCATATAAATGTGGAAAGACACTTTGTCAAATCTATTTTTGAGCTTAAAAAGTTAATGAGACAAACCAACATGCATTTCATATCTATCTAATCGAATTAGAAACAACTACCAAATAATTGATGACATGAAATACTTGAATACTTGTTTCCAAGAAACCGTATCACTTGGTCCAACATTCATGTTTATGTGTCATAGCAATAAAGGTCATGAGTATTAAGATTATCCGTCATCGGGAAAAAGACATAAAATTTGAGTGCATATGGAAATGAACAAATATAGTTGTATGTCTATGTTCCCATAGAAATAAAGGCCTCGAGGATTAATAAAAAGCGAATTTTATCTCTCCTCAAGTAAAATACATAAAAGTTGAGTGCATATGGAAATAAGGGGCAAAGTTTGGAAGAGTGAGTGACTCGCATAAATTTCACTTCCTAACATGATTGTCTTTAAAAATAATATGTTATTAAAACTAGTTTATGGTAAATATAACATCCAAAATGGTCCTTTATAGTGGTGTGAATGGGATTTTTGGGTATTACATACCAAGAGTAAACAATGTTTTTCAATTGATTTCATGGAGTGATCAATTAGGAGATAGTAATGCTAGTCGATGGGGAACCAATTCAAAGAGAGACATTTCATTTCACTAGACACCAATAGCTAGGGTGTCTAAAGAAAATTTCCTATGCAAAAATGTTTCGACTTTTATCAACTATTATTTCACAATACAAGTCACATGCATAGGAATAATCCATCGATTATAATTCCTTACAATGCACGTGGTGATCATGCACTCATACACTCTTAGCCTACACAAGAGCTTTTCATTATATTGTTGATGAAATAGCTCATGTATATGACTTAATGAGAGTATACATCCAATGCACTGTGAGATACTTATACAACCAAAATACTTGCAATAGCTCTTACAAGCTACTTCAAACATCTATTTAAAACTAGCATACATGGCATAGTTATGCTTTACGAATAAAACATAGTTTTATGCCATTCTAGAACATAGAGAACATGCCATATTGATTATATTGGGCTTGATGTATGTATCTACAGAATTCCTATAAATGTGGAAAAAACTATATTGTGCCTACATCTCGTTTGATTTTTCATTTTCACTTTGTTTCCACAATAACAAAATATTTGTCAAATCACTGTGCATATCATTTTCGCATGAGATATCGACATGTTTTCATCCACTAGGAAAGAAAAAATTTATTGATATAGTTCCCATGTTTTGTTGTTCATAATATATGGCTAATTTCTTCCCTAAATATTGGGAACAATGAAATTGAGTCTATTTCTTCAATATCAACAACACTGACATTAAATACAATCAACTGTACCCAAAAAACAAAATGCATTCTCTCATTTACTCGATAATTTCCTTTCGCTCTTTTAAAATTAATTTTAATCATTCTAATTAATATAATTACGTGATATGAGGGTATTGTTGGAATTAATTTATTTTTCCATGTGTTTGATATTGTTCGGGACATACACATGAAAAAGGATATTGTACTATACTTTTTTGAAACTCAAATATTGGCTTCTTGGATAATATTTTGTTTCCTCAATCCTCAGCACATTATGATGACTTTTTATCCCTAGCCACGATGCTTTCTTTTACAAGCATGCTAATTATGGTTGAATGTACCTCCTGAAAGACATGTTTTGTTCAAAATTCCTATCACTGAGCAAGAAGGTTGATGTGTTAGCTTTATACAACCTCATTTGTTACAAAGTGCAAGAGCCTATGTAGATGTCACTCCTAGTCCTAAGAAAAAAATGAATTAAAATCTCTTAATGTAAATTCCCGAACATACGATTACTCCCTCCTACCTTTAGGTCTCTTGTAAGTCAAATGCCAAACCCCACTGGATTCTAAGATCAAAAAAATAGGCTCTCAAATGAGAGTGCAGTAAAATGTAATTATAATCATATTTTATGTTGTGAATATAAACAAGTGCAATATGTATGCAAGTGGGCAATGTCCTCTGCTATAGGATTTCTCTTCCTATCTTATAGGCCATAAATGAGAGTGCAATAAAATGTTATTATTTTCATCCTTTATGTGTTGAATATAAACAAGTGGAAACTATTTGAAATTGGGAAATGTGCTCTGCTATATGAGTTCTATTTTCCAAAAATCCTAAAAAGTACTTGAAAAATGAACCTTCAAGTTTTATAACATTGAGGAATGTTGGGAGTTTTTTTTAAGAAAAATAAAATAACATATATATATATAAGCCCTCATAAAATATGTGAAGGGGGCTCCAAAAAAACCATTAACAATAGAAACATCAATAATAATAAATCAAGCATACCTAAGTGGAGGGTATGATGCTTTGGGAGTCCAAGTTTGAATCCATAAAGAAAGAGAGTGTTTGTGAAAATATTGTTCATGGAACCCCAAATCGAGACGACCACTATTTCTATTTGTGTTAAAAGAATTGTTAGATCAAAAACCTTAGTGACTGAAAAAATATTATTCTTTGTTGTCAGAACACTAGTTTATCGATTGTGAGGTACAAGTTTTGGATACCGTAAATTACATACTACAAGACTTTGTACCATAATACCAAAACATAACTAATTGGAGACCATATTGGAGCCCTTTTCATTCTTAGAGTGTAGTGGAATCAAGGAATCAATGTTTCTCTCGGCTTGGAAAATCTCACACAGGTTAGAAACCATCATAACAAAAATAAAGAAAAAAGAAATTAGGCTAAAAGAAAACACTTTAATACCCATTTTAAAAATAACATAGGGTAATATGCCACAAAGTAAAAGGAGTTAAATATAATTGTTTCTATTTAATTGATTAAAGGGGGAATAACTTGAATTGGGCATGCTCCCAAAATTTTGAGCAGTAACAACATGCACCGGTTGATGTCCTCACGGGAATGGATAACATCAACTCTCACTTGTAAGGAAAATCTAAAAATACCCCGGTAATCAACCTACAAATAGCAAAAGAATGAACCTTGGAAGGATTTTATTTTAGAAAAAAGAATATATATAATAAAACCCCTCATAAAATATGAGAGAAGAAGCTCCACAAAGCGCTTAAGAAACTACACATCCACAATAAATAACAAATGCAAGTAAACCTAATTTGATGGTATGATTCTCTTGGAGTCCATATTTAAATCCATAAGGAAGAGAGTGTTTCTGCGACCATATTGTTCGAAGAACCCCAAATCGAGATATTGTTGTTATTTGTATTTGAGTTAAGATAATTGTGAGAACAACAACCTACATTGTTGTTTTTGTTATTAGGTACAAGGCTGCATGCCTAAATTACATAGTATAAGACTCTACTAAAATACCAAATCATAATTTATTAGAGACTTGATTGGATCCATTTTTCATTCTTGGAAAAGTGTTGAAATCAAGACATCAAGGTTTCTCATAAAAAAAATATCATGTCGAAAAATAAATGAGTTTAAGACTCACTTTACAAAGAATAAGAGGTAATGAGCCACATAGTTAAAGTATTTAAATACACCTATGTCTATTAGATGGATTATATGGCGAAAAAACACGAGTGGGAATGCTCCTGATCATTTGAAAAATAATAATAGCTTGCAAAAATTGATGTCCTTGTAGGAATGATTAACATCATAGTCTCATTCCTAAGGAAAATTTTAATGAACCTAGTAATCAAAGCTGAAAATAGCCACAAGAGTAAATAATCAGCTGTAAAGCAATAAGTAGTGAGTTCATGATGATATGAAAATTTAACTACCGAACATCACATTTCTCTGGGAAGACAAATTCCCTCATATTTATGAGACTAACCCCTACCTAAACGATGTGAAATTCTCTAGATGATGAAGGAAGAATGGACCATAATGACGGTTGTAAGGGTAATCATTCCTTATGGTCGAGTTATAAAACTATAATATATATATATATGTGTGTGTGTGTGTGTGTGTGTGTGTGTGTGTGTATAAATAAAAATCCTAAGAAATTACGAGAAGGGATCTACACATAAACTCTTAACAAGATAAAATTTGATAATTAATAATAAATCAATCATACTTGGGTGGGAGGGTATGATGCTACGAGAGTCTTGGTTTAAATCCATAATGAATCGTGTGTTTGCTACTTTATTTTTTGTGTGGAACCAAAAATTAGGGAATGACTTATATTTCTATCCGAGTTAAGTGAATTGTGATAAAACAACCTTGGTGGGGAGAAAAAAGTTAAGGTTTTGTTATCAAACACCAATGTAGCAAGTGTTAGGTGAAAGGGTTTGGATACCTCGAACTACACGATACAAGAATCTATACAATAATACGAAGCTATAACTTATTGGAGACATGATTGGATTCATTTTACATTCTATGTGATCCAACAAGGCTTCTCTCTCGACTTAGGAAACCTCAAATAGGTTAAAAATCTCCGTAACAAAAAAAAAGAAAAACAATTATAGTAAAAAGGAAAATAGGTTAATACCAACTATACAAATAAAAAAGGGTAATAATCCACATAGAAAAATGGCGAAAAAAATTTGAGTTTTCATCTTCCCAAAATTTCAAATAGTAATAACTTGTATTGGTTGATGTCCTTGCATGAAAACCTAACATCCTAGTCTCACTAGTAAGGCAAGTTCAAAAGCCCCTGATAATCAACCTGCAAATAACCAGAAGATTAAATAATCATATAGAAGAAATAATTAGGGTTTCATGAAAATATGAAATTTAAATGCCACAACATCCCATTTCTAAACGAAAATAAACACCCTCATCCATATGAGACTAACCCTAACAAAAAGAAGAAAAATTCCTCGAATGTGGAGGAAGGATAGAGCATAATAATAGTTCGTAAGACTATTCATTCTCTGTGGTTGAGTTATCAAATGATGACCACCATCCTATCTTCTCAGTTTATCTCCGCCACTCATCTTTGATTTTTCATGTAGGGGGGTCATGAACCATGGACGCCTAGTTTCCACGAAGCACGGGGTCTCCTACCACATAAATTCAAATCTATAATAGAAGATAATATAATCTTCTAACAAACCATTCTATAGATTAGAGCGGTGGAAAAGATGATGGTATGGGAGTTCATCCAAGAGGGAAATACCTTACAACGTAATTACCAATTACCAACATGCTTGATAAATTGGTCTTTCATATGTTGTTAAAAATTTTCACTTACAAATTTACAACACAAATCCATTTCTATGAATAATATCATGTGTGTTGCATTATAGGTGACTCCATTCAACAAATTTAATGGGTGTTTCGATATTTTTTATTAAATTTTATTTAAATTTTTTATATTTTCTTTTTTTGACAATTTAATTATAATAGAATTATAATTTATATTGTTTAAGTTGTATTTTTACTTCTATAAATAATTCAATATATTATAAAAAATTGAAATAGGTTGAATTTACACTTTCCATATATGTTTATTATTAAAAAAATAAGATAAACATTTCAAAAATGAAATATATTATTATTATGATTATTATTACTATTATTTTCTTATTATCAATACTAGAGTTAACTCGTGTAATATCCCTTAGAGCCCCATATGACATTGGATTAAAATAACATGTATAGACATCATAGTATTTATAATAAATAATAAAAATAATTTAACTGAATTATTGATAGGTTCGTAATGCATTTAGTTGGTGGAAATATCGGTACAAGGTAAAACAGAAAGTGCCAGAGACAGAGAAGTGATCGTAGAAGATATCTCGGTATGGAACTTTTTACAGAGGTGAGAGAGATTTAAATGAACATGTGAAAGAAGACTACAATGAATTCCTTATCACCTGACTCCAAAAGTTGACTATATGATTGCTACCATGTAGCACTGGTTGATTAAAGACTCAAAAAGAGGTTATTCGATTCTACCTTGAGGTATGTGCATTTGTATCTTGGTAAACATTTTATGGAATTTTGTGCAAGAGACAAAGATTATTAATCTTTATGTTTTTTAAAATATCACATGTGCTCTTGTAAGATGAAAATAAATCTTTGGAAATATTTGCTTATTAATTTGAAAAAATGGGATAAAATAACGAGAATAATAAATCATAATTTTTTTTTCTAATATTTTTTGGGATGGGTTTACATACACAAAAGAAAAGGTATTGCATCAATTGATCATGATGGGAGTGAAAATATTCACTATTGATTATTTAGCCGACTTATTTTTCAATCTTATTATAAACAAGTTATATTCCCATATGAATATAAGCCTATCAAGATGAAATAAATATATGAGAAAATATTAATATTTCATGTGCACATATAATAAGTTGGGATTTCCTTTTTTAGTTGAAGTTAAAGATAATAGCTTATGGAATTACCTTCGAAAAATTATATATAGATTTCATGCATGAGAGATAACATAAGTCATAGTATCTTCTTTGGAAAGAATATGTTTTTCTTGTGAATGAAAGATGAGTAAATTGTGTTAATTACTTTGCAAGAGTTTGCAAAAGTTACATGTTCTCATGTGTAAAAAAGATAAGTTATTTGTGTAGTTGTATATTGGAAAGTTTAATTTTATTGCATGGTTTAGTGCATAAAATGCTAACTTTGTTATTATTTTAAAAGAAGTTTTCCTAGTTATTATGCACAAACAATGGTTAATTTTGATACCTTCTTGAAAATAAATGCATGAGAACTTTGTACATAAAATATAGAAAAACTATGTTGTGTTCTGGAAAATAAGTATGTGTTATTTTCACAAAGAAATAATCATTTGAAAAGAACACATATGTAGAAGCATAGAAACAATAGTTAATTTCATCATTTGAAAAAAAGAAAAAAAAAGTATTCCCTTATATAACATAAATAGCTAGAACCTCTTAAATGAGAGATATGTGTTGCATGCATTAAAGAAGGGCTATGGTGATAAATTATTGCATCCACAAAGAATACATATTGAAGGGATGTATGTATGTCTTGATAAGGTTTTCTTAAGTTTATGCACATGAAAATATAAGTTAGGGATGTTGTTCTCTTGAAAAGAGAATGCACATGAACCCTTCAAACAATAAGATTTAAGAAGACATGTTACTTTCCATCAAGAATGCATGTGAACTTTGTTTGAAATTATTTTATTAGATTTTCCTTATAATAAATATGCAATAATAGAGTTATTTCTTTGAGAGGATATAATTTTATCTACATGCATAAAATAGAAATCCTATGTTTGATATTTCTTGAAAAGAAGTATGTTATTCTCTTGCACGGGAAAAATATAAATATTAGGTTTGATCTCTTGAAAGGAGACATGCTAATTGCACCCATAAAAAATACACCTATAATGTTGGATTATTTGAATATAAGTATGCATGGGGAGTGTATAATTGTTGTGTTCGACTTTGGAAGAGAAACAAGTAATCACATGCAATGAGTGCATTAGATTTTCTTTGTAAAAATGCATATATTTGAGCTTAATAAATAATAACTAACACATCAGTTTCCTTATAAAAAAGACCATGTATTCTCATATACGATAGACGTTGTAAATATATTTGTCTTGGGAAAGATAATTTTGGAAAAATAGACTTGCATTTTCATGCATAATAGTAATAATAATATCCATAGTATTGGAAAGATTACTTAGTTACATGCACAAAGAAAAGTTGAGGGGCTAACTTTCTTTGAGTATGTTTTTATCTAATTACATGCATGGAAAACAAGGCTAAGTTGCTAGTATCCTTTAAATGGAAATGGATGGTTAAAATGGTTTTCCTTTGGAGCGGAATGTGTGCTTACGCGATAAGGATCGTAGTAATGTGGTATTTATTATGATATGATTTTGATTCTAAATAATGTATGAGAACTGTTGTTAGAAGAATCGAGGTTGTGATATTTTACTTACATTTCATGTATACCCATGAATAGATGTTGAAGAATCACTATTAAAGACTTATTTTTGAGTTTTTGAGTTCGAGTCTCCACGATGAACATTTTTACGTCTACGTTTCGGGTCTAGAACAAGACCCATCGTATCAAGTTTGGAATAAGGTGTGTATGTTTCCACGATCATCAACATGTTGCCGAGAACTTCTAAAAACTTGTCTTTTGATCAAAGGTCCCTTTGATCAAAAATACACAAGTTTCAGTTCTCAACAAAATTTTAAGATTCTTACGCTAATGTTTATTGAAATTTAGACATTAATGAAAGATATTGGTATATGATTTTATGCATGAAATTATTGTAGGATTGAAACTAAAATTATTGGGAAAGTGAATACTTATTTAAACAATGCATAGTTATGACTATTGTTGTTGGTGGGAATAGGAAGGAGTAGCTTAATTGAAACAAGAAAATATGTGGAGGTAAAAATTTGAAATATGAATTGCAATGAGAAAGTATAATTCTATTGTATGCATGATTATGTTATTTAGAAAATCGTAATGTATGTCATCTACGATGCAGTTATGATTCTTGCTAATCTAGATATTTTGGATACATGTTGAGGGTCAAGTATAAATACATGATGTACAAATGTTTCTTTTGTTTTTAATGATAATTTTCAAATGGGTAGTTATGTAAATTACTATGGGAAAGAGTGCCAAAGATAATTTTACATCTTAGACGAGTTCAGACGATTGTAAGAGGCCAAGAGTCCTTGGGTTGATGGAAGTTACCCTAACCGGAGGGGTTGATGGCGCTTTCCTACCGAAATATCCTCTACTAGAGATAAATAATCTCGGTAAGGGAAAAGAGTTGGCCAAGATGATGAAGAGGGGAAAAACCCCGAGGCAACTATTTTGATTTTGAAGTCTGGTTGGAGGAGGCCCAAAATTCCTCATAGATGGGATGTTGTCGGAAGAATAGGAAGGACCCTTAGAAGAGAAATGTTGTATTAGACCCTTTGTGGTTATTGGAATTCTTGAGTTGGTTTCCCAAAGAGAATTCCGAGATCGGATCTGTATCGTATCTATCAGCGAACCCGTCTAGATGTGAAAATGACTCGGTCTAGTTGTGGAAACTTGTTCCCACTTTCGGTTGGGAGGAGCTTTATTTTTTCCATTTTTTGTTCTCATAGCAAAAATTATGTGTTTTGTTGAAAATGAATTTTCTATATTATTGTGTAAATATTTTATGTGCATCTTCACATAAAAAATAATCTAGTGCTCTAGAAAGAATTACTTGAAGTCTAGTTCCCTTTATTGTATTACAAAATTTTTTGAACGTATTTTGCAGGGGCTAATACAATTTGCACTTGATGCAATGATTGATCATTTCAATGATTAGAGATTTAGGGGCTCTCTAAGTACTTTATAAGTAATGTGTGAATGTATTTAGCAAGAGCTAAGATAGTTTTTACATTTTTTATTGATTTATCATTTTGATGATTAGAGTATTGGTGCTCTCTAAGTACTTGTGGAAATATTTTGGTTAAAATATCGCTTGACATTGCATGAATGATTGATAGTTAAAAGTGTTTCATTTGATTGAAAGTATTGTGACTAATGTGAATATATTAGATTTGTTGATCATAGATTACAGGGTTCTTGTTATTGGACTATAAAACCATTAGAGTGCATGTGTAAAAGTGACCAAGAGTACTTAGTAAGTAATGGTAAGTTGGTATAGAGATTATGTTTTGTTTTCATGAATTTGAGTAATGGCCAAGTGATTAAAAGTATAATTTTGATATTTTCATAACTATAAATGATTATGACTATTCATTTTTATAAAATTATTGTGGTATTTATTGGAATGAAATTCATCATTTTAAATTGGAAGGATCCCCCGTTGGGTGGTCTGAGATTCCTATATCATGAATAAAAGTTAAAGTTCCAACGAGAGATGGACACTGAGGATGGTGTTAACTTTAAAGGGGGGGGGGATAGTGTAATATCCCTCACGACCACGATGACATTAAATTAAAATAACATGTATGGACACCATATTATTTATAATAAATAATAAAAATTAATCTAAATAATTGAACGATTCATAATTCATTTAGTTGGTGGAAATTCTGTTACAAGGTAATGAACTTCATCCCTAGAAGGGTTTGATGAAAAAATGTGTTGGACAATTTGGGGAAGTGACCATTGTAAAGGATGTTGAGGAGAAGTGTTCAATATATGAGACCTTAGTGTTGTGCATCCTCAAAAGGAAAATGCAAGAGACAAAGAATTAATGGTAGAAATCTCTCTGTGTGGAAGTTTTACATAGGTGAAAGACAATCAAATGAATGTGTGAAATAATCCTACGATGAATGTCATCCGACCCCCGACTCAAAAATTAGACTATATGATTGCTACCATGTCCCACTCGGTTTATTAAATAATGAGAAGAGATTAATCAATTGTACCTTGACATATGTGCATTTTTTTCTTGCTAAAACTCGTATGGATTTTTATGAAAGAGAGAAATATTATTAATCTTTATTTTTTTGAAAATATCACATGAGGTATGTATAAATAACACTCTAATACCATGTATAAAATCTACCAACTGGACTCAATCTAATCTTGTGACATACTAAAACAAGATATTGAATCCTTCTACAATATTTGTGGAATACAAAACACAATCGCTCAATCACATGCAAGTAAGAGAAAGAAGTAAAAAAATCGCACAACACAATATGTTCCCTGGAAAGCAATTGCTCAAACCCCCTCTAGATATATTTTTTATTAAGTCAAGAATCATGAAACAATACAATGTTTAATCTCTCATGAGATTCTCCTACACTCTGCCAACTATCTCACACCGATCTAGACAAAACCCTGTCTAGTTCATAGTCAATTCTCGACCTTCCTTCACCTTTATTTTCTCACGCAATTCCTAAGGAATTAGCTCCCTATTAAATAGGAAAATCATCCTTCCTTGATTGTGAAATACATCATGGAACCCTCATGACTTTATAATTGCACCCCAGAAATTTTCTATAAATACAATCGATAGTTATGTTCCCTTTAACCTCTCGTCTCAATTGGGTCTTCCTCAAAACTAACATGCAAGAAACTATTAATAGTGTAGTATCAATTACATGATTGATAACTAATTTTTGAATTAAATCTAATTTAATTCACTATACCATCACACGGCTCATCACTTAGTTATAACTAGTTAAACTGATTCACACATATGCGCCACTGATGTATCAACTCGTAAACCTGGACCCGCAAAATAGTATAATCCCTCTACATGCCTCATCTTAGACCCACGAACTCAAATATTTTTGAGCTCACTCAAATCATCATGACTTATTTAACTGATACAAGTTGTTATGAGATGAAATTACAATTTATTGTCCAATTTATTTAAGGGAAAAAATAAATTACACGCCCCATATTCCTCACTAGTGCGCATCATAATTTCCTCACCAATGTGCATCGAACTTCCTCACAAGTGTGCATCGTAAAATCCTCACCAATGTGCATATGAATTTCCTCACCAATGTGGGTGAAATTTTTTGTCCTTTAGTGGTCGCCAATTTCAACCGTTTTCTCGTTGCAAGCTTCAACACTCCCTCTCAACAAGAAAGGAATTCAATCTATCCCGATCCGGTACCTTTGGAATATTATTCATGAAACACTTCTCTATTGTTTTTTTCGCCTACAACTATTGAAACTAAATAGCCTCTGAACAACTGAATTAGTATAATGCATCTATCATCGAATCTTCTTGCTACTCTAGCGACCGCACCTATCTACTGGAATCTTTGTACTCGCTATCGACATCCGCATCCGTGCCCTATGAATCGTTGCCAAATCTGATTTATGCTCCAGTATCCGACCTTTGTCACTCTAATTTATGTCTTCCTCACATCTTACTACATCAATCCAACCAATCGTTGCTACAACCGTTGTATTGTGGGTTCCTCGTAGCCAAGTTACATTCATGAGACACACCATCTCAATGGACCTCACTCGAAACTTCTTCTTTGGATTATATCTCGTACGAGCCCCACCTCTCACTTGAGGTATAGCTCCATGTACTCCCTCTCCTCATCCGGCTCAAAATTTCTCCCTCCCGAGGACTCTTCTTGAGTGGACACCTCCACTCGATCTCTCTCTCCTTCTCTAATTGTGGCTACTCCACTACCTCCCTGAGATCGCTTATGAGGGTCTGCACTTTTGAGAGATAATTTATCCCTCTCAACTACCAAGTCACACGACATTTTATTTTCTCGTCAAATATTTTTCATGCATCCTCAACCTCGAGAGATTGATCTTTTTCACCGAGTCCCGTGGAAATGTGTCTAAGGAACCCCTTTCCTTTTCTAAATATGACATCATAACCACGGTCTTCCAATACGACTATGAAGACAATATCCTTCCTTAGGAATGGAACATAAAAAAACATATATCGATCCCGAGAGGGGAGCCGGACTCCCTCCGAAAGGTAATTGTATCTATGTCGGCTTGTGCTATACTTCAGTCATCTCCAAACTCTATTTTTCTGCTAGAGGTCCTTCTCCCTGCTAGTCACTAAAGAGATCTATATTCCCCGTCATATGGAATAAGGCACCGCTTTCTAGATACCATGCATCCCATTACGAGCTTTTGTGCATGCATGCCATGAGAGTAAAATCAAGATCGAAATGTGAATCTAGTTCTTCACTCGCTGCAACTGCAGGCTCCTTCTTGATTACCTTCTACTTTGTACAATTCAAGGCATAGTGCCCATGCTCCCGGCAATGAAAACACTTGATATTGGAAAAGTCTCACTTGCCCTATTCACCTTGGTACTTATTTCCCCTTCGCTTCATTTCCTTTTCCAACTAATGCGCAATATTCTTGTTTGTCTTTGTCGGAGGTCCCGTCTCTTCTATTACCAAGTCGGACCACAAACGCTCCTAATCCGTAACTTTTCCCTCTCATCCATAGAGTATTGGTAAATATTCCAGCCCCTTGAGAAGGCATAGAAGTGTTAGTCTCACCAAATCATCCTGGGCTACTGATCACACCAACACTTCCAAACTCATCTCGACATTGAGTGAACTTTGACGAAAGTATGTTGGTATCGTCTCGCCCTCCTCCATCTTGATATTTCTAAGCTTTTCCTTCAACGCTAAACTTCCTCTGATCGCTTCTATCAAAACGGAATCGCCAAGGTCTTTCACATAGCCTATGGAGTCTCTTTCCCATGGAGACTCGAGAAAGATATGATCTTGAGCACCCCCTCTAACAAGATCCTTCTATCCTTTTCTACCTTCTTCTACCATGTATTAAGGAGTTGGGCATATGCTATTGTAGGGCTTGGGATTCTCAATATCTATGAATTCCTTCAACCCGTTGTCCTCAATCACCGGCTCCATATTTTCCTTCCATGATATATACTCGAATTTCCCTCAAGATAATATTCGAGTCTCAAGCCATTGAAATACATCTTGATGTGTTGTTGGATCCTGAAGAATAAATATGCAAATTTGAACTCGTTCGAGACAAACTCAATCTCGATCTTCTATTGTGATTCTTGGCGCTCTGATACCATGTAGAAATTTATCACTCTCATACCATGTATAAATTTCGCTCGGATACCATGAAGAAAATATACCAACGGGATTTAATCTGATCTTGTGATGTACTACAACAAGATATTGAATCCTACTACAATATTTTCGAAATACAAAACATGATCGCTCAATCACATGTAAGTAAGAGAAAGAAGTAAATCAATCAAACAACACAAGATGCTCTTGGGGAAATAAACTTCTCAAAACTTATCTATCTATATTAGTGTATTAGTTCAAGGAATCATGAAACAATACAATGCTTAAATTTGCATGAGATTCTCCAAAGACTCTACCAAGCTTGTCTCACATTGATCTAGGAAAAATAAGTCTTGTAATTAGACAATTCGTAACCTTCCTTTAGCCTTCCTTTCTCACACATTTTTCTAGGGAATTAGCTCCCTATTAAAATAGGAAAAATCATCCTTAATTGATTATGCAATCCATCATGCCATTCTCATGACTTTATAATTGCACTCGAGAAATTTTTTTGTAAATACAAATGATAGCTATGTTCCCTTTAACCTTTGTCTCAAGTGGCTCTTCCTCAAAACCGACATGCACTCCCAATTGTTAATCATGAATTATCAGCTATCCGAATGATCACTAGTTGTGAATTAAATCTATTTTTTATTCACTAGACCTCTCACTAGCTCATCACTCGCTACAACTAGTTAAACTAATTTTAACTCAATTAATTGAGATAGCTGATTCACACTCGCAACCCACCGATGCATCAACCACAACTGGACCCCAAAGATATTAGAATCCCTCTACATGCCTCGTCTTAGACCCTCAACTCAATTTTCTTGAGCTAACTCAATCATCATGACTTAGTTAACCGATACAAGTTGTTATGAGACGAAATTACAATTTATTTTCCAATTTATTTAAGGGTAAAATAAATTAGACGTCCCACATTCCTTACCATTGTGCACATCGAGATTTCTTCAACAATGTGCGTTTGAATTTCCTAACCATTTTTGCATCGAATCGTCTCACCAATTTGCATCTTAAATTCCTCACTAATGTGGGTGTATTTTTTGTCCTTTCTGGGTTGCCAATTTCACTATTTCTTGTTGCAAATTTCAACAAGTTCTTGTAAGATGATAAATATTTGGAAATATTTTCATATTAATTTGAAAAATCAGGGATAAGATAACAAGAGTAATAAAAAAATAATTATTCTCATAATATTTCTTGGGATGAGTTTGCATACACATGTATTGCATAAGTTTATAATGATGGGAGTGAAAAAATTCACTATTGATTATTTACCCGACTTATTGTCCATTATCATTATAAACAAGTTCTATTTCCATATGAATATAAGCCCAACAAGATGAAATAAATATATGAGCAAATATTTCATGTGCACAGATAATAATTTGAGGATATCCCTTTTTAGGTGAAATATGTAGTTGATATTAAATATAATAGCTTAGGGAATTACTTTCTCGAAAAAGTATATATATATTTCATGCACGGAGATAACATAAGTCATAGGATCTTCCTTTGAAAGAATATGTTTTTTCTTGTGTGTGAAGTATAAGTCAATTGTGTTAATTCCTTTGTAAGAGTTGGAAAAAAGTAACATGTTCTAGTAGGGTATGAGGATAAGTTATTTGTGAGTGGGTTATTGTATAGTTTGATTTTATTTCATGGTTTAGTGCATAAAATGTTAACTTTGTTATTATTTTAAAAAATTCTTTCCTAGTTCTTATGCTTGAAAGAATGGTTAATTATGATACTTCCTTGAAAAAAAAATGCATGAGAAATTTGTACATAAAAGATAGAGAAACTATAGTTGTGTTCTTGAAAATAAGTATGTGCTATTTGCACAAAGAAACAAACATTTTATTTGAAAAGGACTAGATATGAAGAAGCATAGAAACGGTAGTTAATTGCATCTATTTTTTTTAGAAAGGAAAATCATTCTCATATATAACATAAATATATAGACCCTTTTAAAAGAGATATGTGTTACATGCATTAAAGAAATGGTTATTATGATAAATTATTGCATGCACAAAGAATACATATTGTAGGGATGTATGTGTTCTTGATAAGGTTTGATTAAAGTTTATGCACATGACAAGATAAGTTAGGGATGGATGTTGTTTTCCCTGAAAAGAGAATACACATGAAAGGTTTAAGAAGTAATGTTATTTTTCATCAAGAATAAAAGTGAACTCTGTTTGAGCTTATTTATTATATTTTCTTGATAATAAATATGCAAAAATAGAATTATTTCTTTGAGAGGAAATAAGTTAATCTACATGAATAAAATAGAAATACTATGTTTGATATTTATTGAAAATAAATATGCTATTTTCTTACATGAAAAAATAGAAATATTGTGTTTGATCTCTTGAAAGAAGATGTGCTATTTTCACCCATGATAAATACACATATAATGTTAGATTCTTTGAAAATAATTGTGCATGGAGAGTGTTTAATTATTACGTTAGACCTTGGAACGGAAACAAAATCACATCCAATGAGTGCATTAGATTTCCTTTGGAAAAAATGCATATATAGACATGTAAGAAGTAATAACTAATACATTGGTTTTCTTTTAGAACAGAGCATGCATTTTCTTGTACAATAGACTTTGTAAATAGCTCTATCTTGGGAAAGATTCTTTTGGAAAAAAAATATTTTCATTTGCATGCATCATAGTAATAATAATAATAATAATATGTATTGTATTGGAAATATTACTTAGTTACATGCACAAAGAATAAGTTGAGGGGCTAACTTTCTTTAAACATGTTTTTATCTAACAACATGCTCGGAAAGCAAAAAGTTAAGTTGCTAGTATCATTTAAATGGAAATGGATTGTTACAATATTTTTTCCTTTGGAGAAGAGTTTGTGCTAGAAGGATCATAGTAATGTGGTGTTTGTTTTTATATGACTTTTCTTATACTTAATGCATGGGAAGTGTTGTTAGAAGAAGCATGTTGTGATATTTTACTTACTTTCCATGTATGCACATGAATATATGTTAAAGAATCATGATAAGAGATTGATTATTGGTTGATAAATACTTGATGTAATCATGATATCAAGTTTTCGACGATATAAATGTCATGAAATGATTGTGACTTATGCAAGGATAGATTATAGGTTAACATTGTGGCAAGTAAAGAACTAATGGCCCATGAAGATGAGTGCAAGTTTTAGGATGGTCTACTGATGGAACCACCAGGTCGCAAACATATAACGATTGAATATTGTGGGTAAATGATATTAATATATAATGATTGAATATTGTGGGTAAATGATATTATTATGATTGCAATAGATTTTAGCTAGATATGTTGTATTTAATGATATTTCCTTGTAATATTTTATGACAATTGTTAAGGGATGGACTCCCTTATGAGTCATTGAGTGAGGGGTGAACACTCTCACAATTAAACGTTTGTTGGTTTTCACCCTACGGGGTTTCCAGGGTATATTGGTTTTCAACAATGTGATTACTTATTGTGTGAGTTTGTCGATGAATATTCCTTTCATGCCTGTAATTTTTATAATATAAAATATGTGATTAACTAATCTAGTTAAACGTGATGCAAGATTATGTCGAAAGTTTATGTTAATATACTACAACATTGGTTGTGAATCATTATATAACTCACTATTAGATACTAAAGTTACTATATGTAGTGATGAAGAACATTGTAATGATTAATAAAGAATATGGAATACTAACTTGATACTTACTGTGAGAAAATTATGTAAAATTCTAACCCCCATATATTTTCATGTAAAATTACTCGAGTGATGTTACAACCCATCAGATCATTTCTAATCCATTGAATCACATTTGAAATGACATCGGGTAGCTTTATCGTTGCCATAGAATTAAAAATTGTCACTCGGGGAATATTTAAGTGTAGCACTCCACGTGATTTTAAAATTCCATCATGCCACAATTAAAAAATTAAAAATGTGATTGAGGGAAAAAAAAGTCATTGAGGGAAGCTTTTGAAGAAATTATTTCGATTAATTTAATTTAATGATACTTTATTGTCGAACCATACTTTTTAATAATTTAATTTAATTTAATAATTTAAATTTAATTGAAAATTTGAGTAATGTGAGAACTTCATAGTCAGAGGATCATGTTAGTTTCCTAAATGATGGCAGATTTCATAGCCATAGAGGAGGAGACCTTAGATTACATTGCACAAATGTTTTTGAGCAAAGCGTAAATGAAAAGAAAGGATCTTAAATTAACGTAATGTTTCAAATAAATAATAAAATAATTTTACATAAAGCATAAAATCAATAGATTGATCAAAGAGTGAAGGTCATTTTTTAAATATATATAAATAAAGTTTATATGGTTGAAAAATTTTTAAACTTATAATTTGAATATTTTTATTAAATTTTAAGTAAAATTGTTTGAAAAAATATACTTTAAAATAATGAAAAATTCAAAGTAGTACTTATAGAGATGAATATAATATAATTGTGAGTTAAATTTACATGGTATGGTTGTTTAATTAAAATATTTTTATGTTTTGATCAACATTATTTTTTATGAATTTTGTTTAAAAAATTAAAAAAAAATTATTAAAAGAATAAATTTTATTTACTTTTGAAAATTTTTAAAACTTTAAGTTTGAAATAAAAATTAGTGCTCAAGCATCTTAATTTGTGGTCTTTCTCTGAAAATGAAGTATTATGTGTAAAAAGTTTAGAGATTCAAATCTTATACATGTTAAAGAATGGTAGTGGTTAGACTTAATCATCTAATTTTCAATTTCTCTACATTAAAAAAAAATACCTTTATAATATAACAATAAATTTTAAATCATATTAAAAAAAATTAAAATTCAGAAAAGATGTATCTTAGACGATTATTTTATGCATAGAATTGCCTAGTAAGTATTATATTTTTATCTAATATTTTTGAAATAAAACCATATTATTATTGTTTTATATTATTAATTAATTATAAATATATAAATAATTTTTTTAAAATATTACTTTATTTCAAACAAAAACATATGAGTATCTGATCACTTTTATAAAAATCAGAACACCGCTAAGATTAAAATCAACATTAAATTTGAACAATATTATTTTTATTAATAAAATTCTAAATAATTTTTTATTAAAAAAATTATATATATATATATATATATGAAATGTAAAGTAGGTTACATGCTAAAGAATAAACACTGATGGAGTGCATGATGTGAAAGTCATTGGTTCAAAATTTCATGAGCAAAAATCCAACCATGTTAAAGACTAGTGATTTTGACAACTTCGATGCCTCTTAATGACACATTCTAAAGCCACGAATCAAACTCAAACAACTAAACCAAAAAAAATACAATATTCATAATACTAATCATAATATTTTATGACTTTATATTTAAAGCTGTTTAATATTTATATACACATTTAAAAATAAACATTTTTTATATTATTTTGTTCAAATACTTTCTACCTATGACATTAAAAATTTAAATTATCATATATAAAATAAAATTAAAATAAATAAATATATATATATATATATATATATATATATATATATATATTATTAAGATTAATTATAAATATATTTATTAGAATTTAAAAGAAATTAAATAGGTTTGCATTTAAATCTTTTCTTAAATCTTATAAATATCTCACAGATTTGATTTCCTAAAACATGACAAATCAAGAATTAAAATAAATATCTTTTTTTTTATAAAAGTGAAGTAACAAAATTTTCAATAAAATATTACATAATAAAAAAAAGGAACGGATACTCTTTATTCTGATTTTTTGGAGTTTTTAGTGTTATGAGCGTTAATCTTGCTGAAAAATTTGAAGGAAAATCTTGATTTGTGTTATTTAAATTAGTTTCTTTTTAATGGTATATATAGATTCATCACTCTCAAAAATCCCTAAAACATTTCTATTGTACACGGGTTACCCATCAAACTCGTCATTTCAATGAATTCCTACATGATTTTAGAGAAATTACACTGAAAAAATCCGCTAAAAAACTTCCAAAAAATAAAACTAAAAAATGAGAAATGTACCCAAAAAAAAATAGGTTGCCATTTCTAAAATCTTTACAAATTTACCCTCTGTGGCAAATTAAATTTGAAATATCTGCAGGCTCGTTTTTGGGGAGACGTGTTATAGTCGGCCACTACAGTGAAAGTTCATCCAACGGTGAGAAATTGTTTGTTTAACAAATCTAGATGTCACACCGTAGAGAAGGTTAGCTGTTGTTACACTTCTTCACTAAAATATCAATGGCAGGTCAGCATCATAAGGACCAGAGGTGTACTCTCCCTATCTCCGGTGACTCGCGAGTCAATGACATTTGTGTCGGGAAAAACAATAGTATCTAGTGGCAACGAGCGCCGATTACAAAAATATCTGCTCTTATGTGATGGCATACAAATAAATTTGTTACTGGGAATATGCCAGTAATGTAAAAGGCATAAATTTGTAAGATGCTTATTTTCGGTCGCTAAAGAATTACTGCAGTAATATTTTGAGCAGGAAGAAGCTAATTGCTGTTTCTATGTCTGATCGTCGGCCATTAGAGGAGATCAGCACATGGCCTTCGGTGTGGCAGATGTCAATATGGTCAAAATAGAATGTACAAATGACGGAAGTTCAAATCTCATTGAGTATATGGCCTGTTGTGTCTTGGCTAGAAGAGTAGGCGACCCCAATAGGGACGTCTTGGCTCTTGTTGAGGCATAACTTAATTGCTATTGTGTGGCTTGCAGGCTGTTGCACCTAGCCTAGGTTTATAGTGGCAGTCAGTAAAATTTGATCCTGGGCCTTGTTCAGAAAAAACTCCCACCAATTACCGATTATCCTAGATTTAAAAAAAAATATATATATATAGAATGTACAATTTTACCGGACTAGAAATTACCCCGTTCCAATCATTTTGCAGGACATTAGAAGGGAGTGTATTTGACCGAGATGAAATATGTCTTCTCAATGGGTCCCATACCATTCATTTCTATATTCATCGGAATGAATTAATGCCTCGATAACGAAAGCCGGGAGAGTATTTGATTTGGGCGAAATATGCTGTTCTCAATGGGTCCAATAATAACAATCAGTACGCATCAACTTTCATTGAATTTTTTGTAACTGAAAATTCGTTTTTGAAATAGCTCACCAGCATACACAGACCTGTCTGGGATTGTTTTGGGAATGACCACATCTTTAGAACATACTTTCTTATTTAATTGTTGGACCACATTTTTCTCACTAATTTTTATTGATTTTTATTGATTGACTAGCATACACATATTATGATGGTTTGACAATGACCACATTTTTGGAACAAACTTTCTCACCTAATCATTGCATTACATTTTTCTCACTAACTTTCATTATTTTTTTTAATAGAAGTTGTTTTATTAAAGTTATTTTTATACCCAATTTAAAAATAAAATTATATAATATAAATTTTTAAAATAATATTTTCTTATATCATATAAAATTTTAAAATAATATCTTCTTAATGTTTGAGAGAGATTTGTTGTATCATTCAGATGATTAATAAATAATAAAATATAATGTTCCTTACCTAAAAGAATAATAAAAAATATAATAAAATAAAATAATAAATTTATTTAATTTAATAAAATATAATAAAAATAATAAATTTATTCCATATGATTTTGTGTATTTAAATATAAATTTTTTTAATAAAACTATAAATATTTTTAATTAAAAAAAGTATAAAAAAATTTATGATAAGGGAAATATGGAAAAATCAACTCAAAGATCTAGGTTGCCTTATAATTGGAGAAATATTTGGCTAATCCTTAGAACTTTAAAAAAATATTATAATATACATATTACATAAAAATAAATTTAAACGGTAATGATTCAGAACATTGATTATAATATTTCATATTTTCATATATAAATTTAATAATATTTATATATAAATTTAACATTTATGGCTAAGTTTCTCGGATGCGGGTGATTAATAAAGGGCGACATACAGCGAGCCCATGGGGTAACACATGGCTTGGCCACATGGTCACCCATGGGCTCAAGCCATGGGCATTTATTCAGGCCAACTGCTACCATCGCATTTTTATTAATTCGCTCGGCTGCAGATGCATTCACTTTGTCTTCATAATGCCTTTGAACAGTGGCCCTCCTCCATTGCCCTCGAGTTGTATCTGTCCCTCTGTCGTTTCAGAGCCGAGCTCTACAACACCCACAGGGAGGTGATGTAGTCTCTACTGGTGTATCATTCTTGCTCCCGACCACCACGTCTCCCATAGCCTTCATTGCAACCTGAACCTCAACGTTGTGCCTTCGGCCCCCCTATTCTCGGCTAATACGGCTCCTCAGCGTTCTGTGCATTCTATCTAGCATTCATATAACACCTCCACGAACACGAACATGCCCAGGCGGCACCGTATGCACTGTCGTCGAGGCAGAGGGCGTGGTAGGGTGTCCAGACCTCCATTCTCCAATAGTTCTGACTCTTCATCGCCTTCGCCTGAGGATTTGCAGGGGCGCTACCCTATAACCCACAGTGGTAGAGGCCAAAACTTAGCATTGAAGCGGTCTCACTCATCAACCCCTGTCTGTAGTCACTCCCCACCGTGTCACCACCCCCATTTTTCCCCGCCGCTGCCTCTGCTGGAGACTCTTCCTTCCCCGTCCCATGCGCATACTTCTCAATTCCACTACTTATGCACCCTGGACTGTCCCCGCATTACTGCCACCATCTCCATTAGCTTCAAGGAGGAAGCTTCGCATGCCGAGAGCCCTCTCCCCAGGAAATTGCCAAAGAAATCTACTTTTGACTCAACGATTTTGCTGCCTACAAGAAATCCTGTTGCTCATGGCGCTTCTGCCTCCAACAGCTAAAGTAAGAGTGGCACCAACACTAGCAGCAGCAAAAGTGGCAGCAGCAACAAAGACTGGTCTGGCGATGATGAGGAGATGGGCAATGCACGCACGATCAACATCCCAGAACATGCAGTGCCCAGAGGAGACACGAATGTAGATGAAACCGAGGAGTGCAGGTGCCTAATTGTGGAGGAGATTCCTCCTCCAGGAAATGACACCTAATTTCTTCCAGTTTCTTTTCTTTTTGCACTCTTTTTCAAGTTTTTTTTTATGATGCTCCTAGACATTCACGTTACTAGTCACTTATTTTTGTATAAAGCTAGTTTCTGTGTGATGAGCAGCGGTAGTAAAACTATTTGGCTGATTTCCCCTTATGGGGCAGTCACATTTTTTATCTTTTGCCTTACAATGTCTCTGGAATTGGCTAGTCCAACAGTTCCAGAGACCAAATTCTCCATGTACTATATGTTTTTATAAATAGAATTAAACTTACTTAAAAAAAACATTTATGGCTAAGAGGCATAGAGGAGACTATAACAGGGTATTTTGTAAAGATACTCCATGTTGAAAAACTCACAAGTTTGAAACTTCATGTGTAAAAATCTAGCCATACTAATGATTAATGTTTCTGAGGGTAGAATCTTTCGAGTGCTTTCATTTTGTATAATCAATACTATATCTAACATTAGAAAATTAAATTATAAAATTTATAAAAAAAATTAAAATAAATTTTAAACACACAAACATATATATGATTGTGTTTAAAAATAAATTAAAATATAAATATATCTATACTGTTTTATCATATGTTAAATTAATAGATTTAAGGAACATGTAAAAAAAATTAAATCTCTTTTCTTTTTAAGGAGTTCCTAATTTTTATAGAGTGAATTTAACTTATAAAGGAAATAACACGTTTTAAAATATCTTTATCAAATTTAGATGAAAAATAATAAAAAATGGCCATAAAAAGGTCATTAAATTTATAAATTAAACTACATAGTATCCCACAAATTTCTTTTCCTAAAATATGATAAATAAAAAATTAAGATTATCTATTCTATTTTTGTGAAAATAAATTAACAAACAAATTCAAGAAATTAAGATTATCTATTCTATTTTTGTGAAAGTAAATTAACAAAAAAATTCTATAGAATATTAGATAAACAAAAGTTATAAAAAATAGACTGCCTCCGCAATTATAAAATCCACCGGACGTGTCTTTCGATACAAATTGACGTACCGTGGCCAATTACATTTGGAAGATATGCAGGATCGTTTGTGCCATGTGGGCACACGTCTTACAGCCGGCGACTACAATGAAAGGTCATCCAACGGTGACAGATTGTTTGTTTAACAAATCTACACTTCTTCACTAAAATATCAATGGCAGGTCAGCATCATAAAGACCAGAGGTGGCCACTGGGCTGACATCCATTCGATTTCGAGGATTACTGGGAATATGCCAGAGATGTCAAACGCACAAACTTGTCGCATGCTTTTTATTTTCGGTCACTAAACAATTACCGCAGAAGCTAACTGCTTTTCTATATATAATCATCGGCCCTCCGAAAAGATCATCACAGTGTCGATTTAGTGATTACGGATTACATTGGAAAATCTGAGATGGGTAGTTCTCCTTGCTGCGCAAAACAAGGGCTCAATCGGGGAGCGTGGACCGAAAAGGAGGACATGATTCTCTCCGAATACATTCGAATTCATGGTGATGGCAAATGGAGAGATCTCCCCGAAAAAGCGGGTAAATCTCAATAAATCTTTTATGCTGGTATCTCAATGAAAATTTAAATATATATTGCTAAGCGGAATTAAACTTACAGAATTTTATTTTGCAGGTCTTAAGCGGTCTGGAACGAGCTGCAGATTACGTTGGATGAACTATCTTTGTCCCGATATTAAACGCGGAAACATTTCTCCCGATGAGGAGGATCTCATTGTTCGGCTGCATCGCCTTCTTGGAAATCGGTATGTAGAGAATTACAGTTCATTGATATTTAGAACTATTTACATGGTTAGAAGCTTACGGTGTAAAATGTAATGTAAGTCATATATATATATATATATATATATCCAGCAGAATTCATGATTGCCCATGTCAGGCACTCCAACTTTGGAATTATTGTTACATTGAGCGTGACTTATATGCTATATGTATGCGTGCAGGTGGTCACTAATTGCAGGACGACTGCCTGGACGAACAAACAACGAAATCAAGAACTACTGGAACTGTCACCTTTGCAAGAAGCTGCTTCCAATGAACGAAACCCAACCGAAATCGAGTAAAGATAATCTCAAGACAACGTCAGATAATCCTCCTTTGCCACAAAATTATGTGTACATAGCCATCCCCGTAAAACCAACAACGGCGGTGAGACAGTCTGAATTTGAAACAGAGAATTCCTCGCAGTCGTCTGACAACCTACTTGTGAGCAATGACTGGAAGCGCATGACCTCCGATGTGGCAGATGTTAATGAGGTCGAAATAGAAGGTACAAATTTGTCGCACCAGAAATTACCCTGTTCCGATCTTATTGAAGGACGTGAATCTACATTACAAGGTAGTGTATTTGATTTGGCCGAAATATGTTCTTCTCAGTACGACTTTTTAAACGATTTCGGAGTAGACGACTTCTACAGTGGACCTGTTACATATGGGGGCACAGAGACGAATGAGATTGAATTTGTGTGTTTTGAACAAACCAATATGCAGCACGTTAACAGTCTTACGTTCGCCGGTGCGCAGGGGATGTAAATATTCTAGAGATTTGAGTTACTTATGCGTGTGGTTATATTATGAATTAGCATTTCCAGAAATTAAATTCCGTTTTGTCAATCTTTTCAAGGAATTTTAAATACCCTAGAGGACATATAACGATATTTCAAATTGAGGTCAGATAATGTGTGAGTGAAAATCAAACCACTGAAAAAGGCAGTTATTGCGTATCATTTAAGGTTGCATGTCCCAAAGTAAATTTTAAAGGAAAGGTCGTACATTCATGCAATAACAAAAATTTTATTTTGCATTTATTTATGATTTGGTAGATAAAAATTTAGTGTAATTTAATTTTTGTTTTATGGTAATCTGGGTTTATGTAGAACGGTTATGAGAAATAATTGTTATTTTTTCTATTTAAATTTAAATTTTTCTTTTAACCTGATGACTTTGGTTGTAATAATTTATTGTCTTAGTAATTTTGCCAAAACTAAAACATATTTATATTTTTATATAAAATATAATATAATATGTTAGAGAATAAAAATTATGTTATATTTTATTTTATAATTAATTATGAAAGGATAGAGATTAATATAACATAATGTTGAATTTAAAAATTGAAATAAAAAATATGAACTTAACGAGCTTTTAAAAATCGAAATTAAATTGGATCTATTTTAAATCTGAATTGACTAATTATTAAAAAAATATAATTTATTATCTTATATTTTAAATCTGAATTTACTAATTATTAAAAAATTTAATTTATTATCTTAAAATTTATTTCTTGATTTTGTCAAAAATTGGTAAAGATTTTCAAGAAAAATAATTTTAAGTTATTTAATTTAGAAAGTTCTACTTATTAAAATTTTCTTTTATGATGTTGAATTCACTTTTTCATTCATAAATACACTTTAAATTTTAAAAGACAAAAACATGATCTTATCTACTAATTGGACTAATCCTTTTTTTTAATAACTTTATAATATAATGAGATAAGGGATATATAAAATGTTGGGTAATTTTATTTTTTAACTAGAACACTAATTTTTTCAGAATTGATAACTTCAAAAATACAATTATTTTATAAATGCAACAAACAATCCAAAACCATTGTGATACAACTATTTCATGAATGCTACAACAACACATTCTGCCACTACCTCATGCTGACCCCATGGCTCTTGGAAACCCCTCCCTCATGTCAATGTTACATTTCAGAATGGTGAAAGTATCCTCCATTTCCACCTTTGGCTCCAACACCTTTGGGCTTAAAATAGGACGACATGGGGTTAATACTTAGAAAAGGTGGATGCCTCGTAAGCTTTAATCTACTTATGAATCCATGAGTTATGAGCCCATTTAATATGGCCTTCCTCTGTGTAATCACATCTTCAACCATTACCTAAATGTACTCTAGACTCTACTGAAACCTTCCTAAAAATTGAATCTTTCCAAACAATGATAAATCATTTTAAAATCTATATTAAATATTAATTTATTGAAAAAATACATTTAATTTAATATTAGATCATTTTAAAATGTATTTTAAATATAAAATTCTTGAAAAAATTATTTAATTTATTTTGAAAGTTTACTGATATATGATATATAAAAATTAAAAAAACATTTTAATTTATTATAATTATAATAATTATTATTTTCTTAATATAATTTTAAATGTCTTCAAATGAAAGTCATTGATGAAAATAATTTGTTTAATGATCCCTGTTATGAAGTATTATATGTTTTATACTAGAAATTTCCCCTAAAGGTACAAAGATACACGAAAGGTATGGAAGATTGGGAAGATCATCTGGCCAAGATTTGGGAAGATGAAGACCGTCTTGCCAAAATTTGGGAAGATTGAATTATAACCAAAATATGTAAATTTTGTGTGCATTATTGTGCTTGAAGTAGAAACTTTGTCTTATGGTTATGCATACAACTTCATAAATGAATTATCACCAAAATATGTGAATTGTGTGTGTAGTTGCAACAACTATCCCAAATAATCTTGCTAATGCAATATCAACATCAGAGGATAAGGATGAAATCCATGCTAATCATGTAACTATCTGAAATTAGCTAGAACAACCACGTGATTGTGAGGACATGAATAGCTTCGTTTACCATGACTTGGCTCGATGATCCCTGTAGAGAGTGTGGTTGCCCTGTCATCATCTGAGTCAATTTAGAATTGTGTTCCATTTGCCATGTAATTAGTATTAGTCAATTTATTCGAGCTATCCCATGAATTTGAAAATATTTAAGGATTTCTCGCCTAAGAAAAGTCCAGAAGTTGATAGTTCCAATTTTCTTCATATAAACATAATAGTTAAATTTTACAAGCTATCCTCGAACCCGTAGTTTGAAGGCTTGTAGTTTGTGGGGTCTATTTCTACTTATTGTTTAGCTTTCAAATTGTGATGTCTATTTATACTTCTTTTCTAGCTTGTAGTTTTTGGGGAAATGGTGCATTATCTGGTGTGGTTTCTTGTGCCATTTTCCAATTTCATCTTGCTCACTTGGATCAGAAATGGTTTTTCGACCCTAATGTGATGAATCCAGGAACGGATTTTATCACATCTATGGTTGTGCAAGTGATTATTAAATCACTCACACGTTTTGTCTATGTTTCTCTTGATTTTTAGGGACTCCATCAGAATTATTCTTTCGTAGACTAGGAAGAGGAAAATCATAATCAAATGCAATCTCTATTGGCTATTATTTCTCATGTATGTTTGAACATCGAAACAACCAATTACAAACAAGAAGGTCGTTTTTTTTTCCCAAGGAAAAAATCGTAATTTTATTAATGAAAACCAAATTACATGTTGCATGTGCTGGTAATTTTCAATCAAGACAGGCTATCAAACTGCATATAAGAACCTATTATACATGGGGAGAAATTAATATTTTCTCCCTTTTTTCTTTTCAACCTTTTGCCAAGCACCTTGTGTTGGCATGTCAGAGATAAGGGTGAGCTTGTTTTCTTCTTTGAGTGCTCCATTGTCCTTATATGAATCTAAAGTATCTAAATTGTGTTGTATTTTGTCTCCCCCGCTCTCCAGTGCCCCAGTATCCATTGTCGTCTGTATCGTGGTAGTAAGGTCAAACGAATCTTTCATTTCTTGTTCTTGTACTCCTTGATTAGGTGTTTTTTTTTTACACTCATTTGGGATGGGGTCATCCTCTTGTTATTTTTTCTCTTGCTTTCGTCCACAAAACAAGAAGGTTGTTGTCTTTATATTCATATGGTTTTCTTCACTTTGATGTCCATTTGAGAATGTATTCAATGTATGCATGTATAATATCCTAAAACCATATATAAAGATCAAGATAGTGTAAATGTGCACTAATATTTTGCATCATATAAATTTACATTGATGGTACTCTCGTCGTCATATGTAGTACAAAACATAGAGGAAAAGTTTAAGGGTGTCCCTCAAGGAGTAATCAAACTTCATTTCAATGTTGTAAACCCATAGTGGGTGATTTTTCTACCAAATACATGATCATTATATCCCCTATCCAATGGTTTCTAAAATCGGGTGTCTACATCATGGAATATACGGTAGTGGGTTGTCACAAATATCAAGAAAATAAATCCAAGCAGTTCTGCTTCTATTTTTCCTTCAGACATGCTATTCAAGGTGCACTCAATGGGATTCACTTATTTTCGGGATTCAAAGGCATTGTCTTCATGCTATCTTTCACAGTAGACCATTTTGAAAATGACAAGTGGGACTTAAGAGGCACATGCAATAGGAAAATTCCCTACAAAATTGTCACTGGGGAATATTTAAGTGTGGCACCCACATGATTTTAAAATTCCATCATGCCACAATTAAAAATTAAAAATGTGATTGAGGGAAAAAAAAAGTGATTGGGGGAAGCTTTTGAAGAAATTATTTCCGATTAATTTAATTTAATGATACTTTATTGTCGAACCACACTTTTTAATAATTTAAGTATAATTGAAAATTTCAGTAATGTCGAGAACTTCATAGTCAGAGGATCATGTTAGTTTCCTAAATGATGGCAGATTTCATAGCCATAGAGGAGGAGACCTTAGATTACATTGCACAAATGTTTTGAGCAAAGTGTAAATGAAAAGAAATAATCTTAAATTAACAGAATGTTTCAAATAAATAATAAAATAATTTTACTATAAAATCAATAGATTGATGAAAGAGTGAAGGTCATTTTTAAATATATATAAATAAAGTTTTTATGGTTGAAAATTTTAGCTATGCTAAAATTATGTAAATTACATAATTTAAAATTATAATTTGAATATTTTTTATTAAATTTTAAGTAAAATTGTTTGAAAAATATACTTTAAAATAATGAAAATTTCAGTAGTACTTATAGAGATGAATATAATATAATTGTGAGTTAAATTTACATGGTATGGTTGTTTAATTAAAATATTTTTATGTTTTGATCAAAATCAATTTTTTATGAATTTTGTTTTAAAATTAAAAAAAAAAAATTATTAAAAGAACAAATTTTATTTACTTTTGAAAATTTTAAAACTTTAAGTTTGAAATAAAATTAGTGCTCAAGCATCTTAATTTGTGGTCCTTCTCTGAAAATGAAGTATGATGTGTAAAAAGGTTAGATATTCAAATCCTATACATGTTAAAGAATGGTAGTGGTTAGACTTAATCATCTAATTTTCAATTTCTCTACATAAAAAAAAAATACCTTTATAATATAACAATAAATTTTAGATCATATTAAAAAAAATAAAATTCAGAAAAGATGTATCTTAGACGGTATTTTATGCATAGAATTGCCTAGTAAGTATTATATTTTTATCTAATATTTTTGAAATAAAACGATATTATTATTGTTTTATATTATTAATTAATTATAAATATATAAATAATTTTTTTTAAATATTACTTAATTTCAAACAAAAACATGAGTATTTGATCACTTTTATAAAAATCGGAACACCGCTAAGATTAAAATCAACATTAAATTTGAACAATATTATTTTTATTAATAAAATTCTAAATAATTATTTATTAAAATAAATAAATATATATATATATATATATATATATATATATATAAAGTATTTTACAAGTTAAAGAATAGACACTGATGGAGTGCACGATGTGAAAGTCATTGGTTCAAAATTTCATGAGAAAAAATCCAACCATGTGAAAGACTAGTGATTTTGACAACTTTGATGCCTCTTAATGACACATTCTAAAGCCACAAATCAAACTCAAACAACTTAACAAAAAAAAATACAATATTCATAATACTAATCATAATATTTTATAACTTTATATTTAAAGCTGTTTAATATTGATATACAAATTTAAAAATAAACATTTTTTATATTATTTTGTTCAAATACTTTCTACCTATGACATTAAAAATTTAAATTATAATATATATAAAAAAATTAAAATATATATATATATATATATATATATATATATATATATATATATATATATATATATATATATATATATATATTATTAAGATTAATTATAAATATATTTATTAGAATTTAAAAGAAATTAAATAGGTTTGCATTTAAATATTTTCTTAAATCTTATAAATATCTCACAGATTTGATTTCCTAAAACATGACAAATCAAGAATTAAAATAAATATCTTTTTCTTTTATAAAGGTGAAGTAACAAAATTTTCAATAAAATATTACATAATAAAAAAAGGAACGGATACTCTTTATTCTGATTTTTTGGAGTTTTTAGTGTTATGAGCGTTAATCTTGTTGAAAAATTTGAAGGAAAATCTTGATTTGTGTTATTTAAACTAGTTTCTTTTTAATTGTATATATAGATTCATCACTCTCAAAAATCCCTAAAACACTTCTATTGTGCACGGGTTATCCATCAAACTCGTCATTTCAATGAATTCCTAGATGATTTTAGAGAAATTACACTGAAAAAATCCAAAAAAAAACTTCCAACTCTTTGGAACAAACTTTCTCACCAAATCATTGCACTACATTTTTCTCACTAACTTTCATTATTTTTTTTAATCGAAGTTGTTTTATTAAAGTTATTTTTATACCCAATTTAAAAATAAAATTATATAATATAAATTTTTAAAATAATATTTTCTTATATAATATAAAATTTTAAAATAATATCTTCTTAATGTTTGAGAGAGATTTGTTGTATCATTCAGATGATTAATAAATAATAAAATATAATGTTGGCTTATTTAAAAGAATAATAAAAAATATAATATAATAAAAATAATAAATTTATTTAATTTAATAAAATATAATAAAAATAATAAATTTATTCAATATAATTTTGTGTATTTAAATATAAATTTTGTTAATAAAACTATAAATATTTTTACTTAAAAGAATATAAAAAAATTATGATATGGGAAATATGGAAAAATCAACTCAAAGGTCTAGGTTGCCTTGTAATTGCAGAAACATTTAGCTAATCCTTAGAACTTTAAAAAAATATTATTATATACATATTACATTAAAATAAATTTAAATGGTAATGATTCAGAACATTGATTATAATATTTCATATTTTCATATATAAATTTAATAATATTTATATATAAATTTAACATTTATGGCTAAGTTTCCCGGATGCGGGTGATTAATAAAGGGCGGCATACGGCGAGCCCACGAGGTGACACATGGCTTGGCCACATGGTCACCCATGGGCTCAAGCCATGGGCATTTATTCAGGCCAACTACTACCATCGCATTTTTATTAATTCGCTCGGCTGCAGATGCATTCACTTTGGCTTCATAATGCCTTTGAATAGTGGCCCTCCTCCATTGCCCTCAAGCTGTATCTGTCCCTCTGTGGTTTCAGAGCCGAGCTCTACAACACCCACAGGGAGGCGATGTAGTCTCTACTGCTGTATCATTCTTGCTCCCGACCACCACGTCTCCCATAGCCTTCACTACAACCTGAACCTCAACGTTGTGCCTCCGGCCCCCTGTTCTCGGCTAATACGGCTCCTCAGCCTTCTGTGCATTCTATCTAGCATTCATATAACACCTCCACGAACACGAACATGCCCAGGCGGCACCGTATGCACTATCGTCGAGGCAAAGGGCGTGGTAGGGTGTCCAAACCTCCATTCTCCAATAGTTCTGACTCTTCATCGCCTTCGCCTGAGGTTTTGCAGGGGCGCTACCCTACAACCCACAGTGGTAGAGGCCAAAACTTAGCATTGAAGATTTAAACTTAATAGAATTAAACTTACTTAAAATAAAGATTTTACGTGTTGAAAAACTCACGAGTTTGAAATTTCATGTGTAAAAATCTAGCCATGCTAATGATTAATGTGTCTGAGAGTGGGATCTTTCCAGTACTTTCATTTTGTATAATCAATACTATATCTAACATCAGAAAATTAAATTATAAAATTTATAAAAAAAATTAAAATAAATTTTAAACACACAAACATATATATGATTGTGTTTAAAATAAATTTAAACTACATAGTATCCCACAAATTTGTTTTCCTAAAATGTGATAAATAAAAAATTAAGATTATCTATTCTACTTTTGTGAAAATAAATTAACAAAAATATTCAAGAATTAAGATTATCTATTCTATTTTTGTGAAAGTAAATTAACAAAAAAATTCTATAGAATATTAGATAAACAAAAGTTATAAAAAATAGACTGCCTCCGCAATTATAAAATCCACTGGACGTGTCTTTCGATACAAATTGACGTACCGTGGCCAATTACATTTGAAAGATATGCAGGATCGTTTGTGGGCACACGTCTTACAGCCGGCGACTACAATGAAAGGTCATCCAACGGTGACAGATTGTTTGTTTAACAAATCTACACTTCCTCACTAAAATATCAATGGCAGGTCAGCATCATAAGGACCAGAGGTGGCCACTGGGCTGACATCCATTCGATTTCGAGGATTACTAGGAATATGCCAGAGATGTCAAACGCATAAATTTGTCGCATGCTTTTTCTTTTCGGTCACTAAACAATTACTGCAGAAGCTAACTGCTTTTCTATATATAACCATCGGCCCTCCGAAAAGATCATCAAAGTGTCGATTTAGTCATTACGGATTACACAGGAAAATCTGAGATTGTTAGATCTCCTTGCTGCGCAAAACAAGGGCTCAATCGGGGAGCGTGGACCCAAAAGGAGGACATGATTCTCTCCGAATACATTCGAATTCATGGTGATGGCAAATGGAGAGATCTCCCCGAAAAAGCAGGTAAATCTCAATAAATCTTTTATGCTGGTATCTCACTGCAAATTTAAATATGTATTACTAAGCGGAATTAAACTTACAGAATTTTATTTTGCAGGTCTTAAAGCGGTGTGGAAAGAGCTGCAGATTACGTTGGATAAACTATCTTTGCCCCGATATTAAACGCGGAAACATTTCTCCCGATGAGGAGGATCTCATTGCTCGGCTGCATCGCCTTCTTGGCAATCGGTATGTAGAGGATCTCATTCATGTGTCACAATTCATTGATATTTAGAACTATTTGAAATGGTTAGAAGCTTACGGTGTAAAATGTAATGTAAGTCATAAATATATATCCAGCAGAATTCATGATTGCCCATGTCAGGCACTCCAACTTTATAATTATTGTTACATTAAGCGTGAATTAAATTCTATATGTATGCGTGCAGGTGGTCACTAATTGCAGGACGACTGCCTGGGCGAACAGGCAGCGAAATCAAGAACTACTGGAACACTCATCTGAGCAAGAAGCTACTGCCAATGAACGAAACTCAACCGAAATCGAGTAAAGATAATCTCAAGAGAAGGTCAGATAATCCTGCTTTGCCACAAAATTATGTGTACAGAGCCATCCCCGTAAAACAACCAACGGCGGTGAGACAGTCTGAATTTGAAACAGAGAATTCCTCGCAGTCGTCTGACAACCTACTTGTGAGCAATGACTGGAAGCGCATGACCTCCGATGTGGCAGATGTTAATGAGGTCGAAATAGAAGGTACAAATTTATCGGACCAGAAATTACTCTATTCCGATCTTATTGAAGGACGTGAATCTACATTCGAATGTAGTGTATTTGATTTGGCCGAAATAGGTTCTTCTCAATACGACTTTTTAAACGATTTGGGAGTAGACGACTTTCTACAGTGGACCTGCTACATTTGGGGGCACGGAGACGAATGAGATTGAATTTGTGTGGTTTGAACAAACCAATATGCAGCACGTTAACAGTCTTACGTTCGCCGGTGCGCAGGGGATGTAAAGATTCTAGAGATTTGAGTCACTTATGCGTATGGTTATATTATGAATTAGCATTTCCAGAAATTCATTTCCATTTTGTCAATCCTTTCAAGGAATTTTAAATACCCAAGGGGACATATAATGATACTTCAAATTGAGGTCACATAATGTGTGAGTGAAAATCAAACCACAGAAAAAGGCAGCTATTGCGTACCATTTAAGGTTGCATGCCCAAAAGTAAATTGTAAAGGAAAGGCAAAATTTTTATTTTGCGTTTATTTATGATTTGGTAGATAAAAATTTTAGTGTAATATAATTTTTGTTTTATGGTAATTTGGGTTTATGTAGAAGGGTTATGAGAAATAATGACTATTTTTTCTATTAAAATTAAAAAATTTCTTTTAACCTGATGAGTTTGGTTGTAATAATTTATTGTCTTAGTAATTTCTCCAAAACTAAAACATATATATATTTTTATATAAAATATAATATAGTATGTTAGAGAATAAAAATGATGTTATAATTTATTTTAGAATTAATTATGAAAGGATAGAGATTAATATAACATAATGTTAAATTTAAAAATTGAAATAAAAAATATGAACTTGACGAGCTTTTGAAAATTGAAATTAAATTAGATCTATTTTAAATCTGAATTGACTAATTATTAAAAAAATTCTAATTTATTATCTTATATTTTAAATCTGAATTTACTAATTATTCAAAAATCTAATTTATTATCTTATATTTTTTTAAGTATATTTTAACTAATAAAAAATGATATTTTCTCTTAAAATTTATTTGTTAATTTTGTCAAAAATTGGTAAAGATTTTTAAGAATAATAATTTTAAGCTATTTAATTTACAAAGTTTTAATGACTATTTTTTTCTTGACTATGTTGAATTTACTTTTCCATTCATAAATACATTCTAAATTTCAAAAGACAAAAACATGATCTTATCTACTAATTGGACTACTCCTTTTTTTATAACTTTATAATATAATGAGATAGGGGATATATATAAAATGTTGGGTAATTTTATTTTTTAACTAGAACACTAATTAATACAGAATTGATAACTTCAAAAATACAATTATTTTATAAATGCAATGTATTTTATAAATGCAATGTCACGTCTATCAACATGTAAATTACCATCATAAAAAAAAAAAAAAATTACTTATCGTACTTAACGGTCAGCATACCACAACACATGTCCATAACACAATTACCTGTACAACTATATACAATCAAGAGCACATAAATTTTGTTTTTAATGGGAATACTCCCGTTGATTCAGTCATATAAATATTTAACTCGTGGGAGTTTATGGCGGATCAAGTTGTGTCGTTCATAGAACTGTCACGTTTTATATATATATATATATATGTATTACATTATCCAACCATATATCATTTCCGCATATAAATTGTACCTATGGTGATTGCGCTGTCTGTCATGTTTATTCATTTGCTAATTATTAATGAGCCTCGGAACATGTCGCCCCACCTGGCAATTGAATCCGCCTTTTGAGAGATGGGCTGTTAATTGCGCTCCATTGTCTAGCGGTACTATTTACATGTGTCATCCTACCCTCGGGATTCTTCATTTCCCTCCAAGGGAGGAAAGAGAAACTTCAGCACTCATGCCAGAACTCAATGAACTCGGTGGGTTTTCTCTTCGACTGTTAGTATGTGAGCAGAAAGGGTTTAGATTGGGCGTTCTCTGCCAATCTCCCACTGAGCTCCAGGAATTTTTTGCTTGTCTGGGGTTTCACTTGGTGTTTTTCTCAACTTGGCTCTGAGGAATTGCAAACTCCGCCGGGTTCTATAAATGTCTCAGGTTTGGTTTCTCGACTGCATTCATCCGTAGTTCTGTATTTAGACCCTAACTAGTTGTTTCAATCTCTACTTGCTTTGTTCTACATGCTTCGATTTTGGCTTAACTTTCTTTCATTCTACTCTTACATCGTTTATCTTGGTAGAGGACCACGTCTGATATGGGACCAGCCCCAGAGCATAACTTCCACGGAAAGCCGCAACTAATTCCGCAATGCTAAGGGTAAATACTCGTTTCCAGCCTGCCTGTCATAAACTTATAACATGATTCGATTCTCTTTTCTTACCAGCTAGAGGACTAATCCGTATGGTCCATGATTTTCTTTTTACAGGTGGCTCTGACCACTATCTCATACAGGTAACCATTTTTCCTTATTTGTGAATTAAGTAAAGGGTTTGAGTTATCGCCCTTCAATGTTTACCATAAACCCTTACAAATTGCTAAGTTGATGACTGGTTGCCCCTCTTTGCAAGTACGGGGAGTTTCATTTCGTCGACTTTAACCCTTGGCCGGCGTTTACCTCGGCTGACTATTCTTCGCTCTATTGTAACAGGTATTTTTTTTTTTCAAAGGGTTAAACCCTCTCCGAAATTGCTCTGTTACGACTTGGTTTTCACCTTCCAGCAATCTCTGTTTTCTTTTCGAAGTGGGCTTGCCACCAGTGTTGGGGTTTCTCAGAGTACCGAGAAGTTATACCCTATAGGAGATGAGTTTTATTGTTTTATGTAATAATTATTTTTGTTGAGAGAAGGGGTTTTATCCCTGAACATTTTTATGGATGCAACTCTATGAATACTATTTTCTAAGGATTCGGTGATAACCTCGGCCAATGGTTATGGCCTTAAATACCCTAGCGACACTGTTTTACTTAGATTACTTATAATGTTAAATGTTCATCTATTTGTCTATAACATGGTTTGTCGATACAACGTCTCGGCACTGTACATTCGAGTTCTTATATTTTTCCTACCCGCAAGCTTGAAAAGAGTTTTGTTGTGCGGGTTTATTTCTCTTGTTGGTATTGCAATGTACAGGTCTTCATTTTGCATTCACCCGAGACTATTTTTGTTCTCTTAATTCTGTTTTCGTGCCAATAATTAGGAAACATATCACTTCGCCCTTCGACAGTTCTCTGTCTGTAAGGGTTTATTTATTGGGGTTTGTAAATTGCACATTTTAATTGGTTACCCTCATTTCTACAGGGTATATGGAAGTTTTTTCGTTTTTCTATTATACTGTTACAACATCGTGGTCTCTATACTTGCTATTATTTTACTGTTATCACGTGCTACATTTAGACTCTGTGAGTAGAAAGAAATAAAGACTTACTTATACTTCGCTTGCATAACTTCTTTCTTCCAGTAATAATCTTTATAGATAAAAAATTATAGTAATTATGTACTTTACTAGAGTTTTTGTTTCTGTCTTATTAAATAAACACTGTAGAAAAGGAACATAGCAGAATATACATTTCACTAACTAATTTCTCCATTCTATTAGGAGATCAGTAGGTAATTATCTCTACAGTACTGCTATCTTCTATTTATGCATCACATAACTTGTATACTTTGTTTATAATAACCGAAAGACTTCCACACAAATTTCATTTTCAATTAAATAATTAAATGCACAATATACTTATCTGTAATCACAGAAATTAAGCTGTTGTCCTCCCAACCATCAAGGGAGGCGATTACGTCCTCCGCTTGACCCCTATCCCCAGAATCTGGATGGTGCCATGGACAATAGTGGAAATCTTTCTGCTGTGACCTCTAGATGGCCAATCCAGTCACAATCAGACAATCTAGTTCACAAGGGTTGCAGAAGCTATTTTCAACTGGACCTCCTCCAGCTCTAGAAAATACTTCACCCTCCTTCCAAGAATTACAGAACCCTCTCTCCTCTCTTGGGATCCAATTTATCCTTAGAGGAGAGGGTAACTGTTTTTCCAACTGTTCCCAACTACCTCCTATTCCTGGAAACTTTTTACCAACATCTTAAAAGATTTTCTTTTCATTAACTAGTCCTCCTACTTTAATTATTCTCAATAAAATAATTTGTTTTTTTTTTATCTAACATAAAACTTCAAGTCTTTTTCCTTTGCCAAAAATTTAAAATAATAAAATTCTTTAACTAGTTAATACTAGTTAACTCTAATGAGGCTGTTACGTCCTCCCCCTTGGAAGTAACACCGTCCTCGGTGTCTCATCCCAGCCCTGTGAAGAGCTCCGGGTAAGCTTCTGGCATAAATTTCTCATCCTCCCAAGTAGCTTCATCAGGTCCGATGTGCTTCCACTGCACTTTTACTTGGATGATTGCTCGTTTGTGGAGCTCAATCTCTCTTCTGTCAAGTATGCGTTGCGGCTCGACTAGAAACTCGTCGTCCAGTTCTACCTAAAAAAGCAAGTATTTTAAGTCAGCATACAACAATTATTCATAACTTTAAGTTAGGATACCTATTCCTTTCCCTACCTGAATATTTTACCAATGAATAACATGTCTTTCATCATGTACATATCGCTTTAGTAAGGACACATGGAATACATTGTGTACTTGAATATGACTGGGTAGGGCTAGTCTATAAGCTACTGGTCCCACCCTTTCCAGTATCTGGAAAGGTCCACAATACCGGGGAGCCAGTTTGGCACAGGAGGTCCATCTCATGGTACTCCTCTTGGGTTTAATTCTTACATATACGTGGTCGCCTACGGAGAATTCACGGTAGGACCTTTTCTTTTCTGCGTACATCTTTTGTCTATCCTGCGCAGCCTTCAGATTCTACCTTATTCTTTTGACTTCAGCTTCCATATCAGCCAACATTTCAGTTCCCAACAATAATTTAATTTCTGGACTGCTCCAATTTATGGGTGTACGACATTGCCTCCCGTACAATGCCTCAAAGGGACTCATTTTTAAAGATTCCTGATACCCGTTGTTGTAGGAAAACTCCACCAGATGCAAGTAATCCTCCCACTTGGTCGATTGCTGCATCATGTACATGCGCAGCATGTCTTCTAGAATTTGGTTTACCCGCTCCGTCTACCCATCAGTCTGAGGATGATAGGCAGTACTAAAGTGTATCTGCGTTCCCAGACCGGAAAACAAGGTTTTCCAGAATGCGGATGTAAACTTAACATCCTAATCAGAAATTACAGTCTTAGGTATGCCATGAAACCTAAATATTTCTTTCATAAATATATCCGCAATCTGTACCATTTTGTAGGTAGATTGTACAGGTATGAAATGGGCAGATTTGCTTCATCTGTCTATGACCACCATGATGGAATCATTCTGTTTCCTTGTTCGTGGTAGTCCTGTGATGAAGTCCAAGGAGATAACCTCCCACTTTCACTCAGGAACGGGTATGGGTTGCAGTAGGCCTGCAGGATGCTGGTGCTCCACTTTAACCTGTTCACATTCCAAGCATTTTCTTAGATATTCTGCAATATTCTTTCACATACTTGGCCAATAATATACCTTTCTTATTGCAGTGAGCATTTTTTGATAACCTGGATGACCAGCATAATTGCTATGGTGGAATTCATTCAAGATTAACTCCTCAATACCTATACGATTAGGCACATAGATTCTTCCACAAAAGGTTAATACCTGATCTTCGTTCTTTCCAAATTCTGATGAATTGCCTTGCTTTTCATTATCCTCCATTTGTCGCCATAAATATTGGTATTATAGGTATTTCAATGCTTCTTCTTTTAACTGTTCTAATAATGGACTTACTGGATGACTGTAATATAAGGCATAAATACTTTGCAATTTTCTACTCAACACATCTGCTACTCAGTTTTCCTTCCCCTTAACATGCTTGATTTCCATGTCGAATTCACTCAAAAAGGCATTCCATATTGCCTCTCTAGAATTTAAATCTACCTGCTTGAAATAATTAGTCAAGCTACTATGGTCTGTTTTAAGTATAAATCTTTTACCCAGTAGGTAATGCCTCCATACTCGGAGAGCATGCACCACTGCTGATAGTTCCAAGTCATAGGCAGAATATTTCTGCACATGTTCTTTCAGCTTCCTAGACTCGTAGGCTACCACTTTGCCCTCTTGAGTTAATATCGCACCAACTCCTTCCTTGCTGGCATCGGTGCAAACCTCATAGTCTTTTCCGAGGTCATCTACCTTCAGTACTGGTGCTGTGGTTAGGAGTTGTTTCAGCTTTTCGAAGCTGTTCTGACATTCATTTGTCCATTTAAAAGGCTTGCCTTTCTTCTGCAAAGATGTAATGGGAAAAGAAATCTTAGAAAACCCTTCTATAAACCTTCTATAATATCTAGCTAGTCCCATAAATGATCTAATGTCTGCTACATTCTGAGGTACCCTCCATTCCATAATAGTTTTGATCTTCTCGGGGTCCACCGATATCCCTTCAGCTAATATAATGTGTCCCAAGTATTGGATTTCTGATTTGAACAAATCGCATTTGCTAAACTTCGCATAAAGCTAATGTTTCCTCCGCATTTCCAAAACTATTCTTAAATGTTCTTTATGCTCTTCCTCTCTTTTTGAATATACTAGTATGTCATCTATGAAAATAAGTAAAAAATTATCCAAAAATTGATGAAAGATGTCATTCATCAACCTCATGAAGGTTGCTGGTGCGTTTGTCAAGCCAAAGGGCGGCACTATGAACTCATAGTGCCCATAACGTGTGCGAAACACTTTTTTACAGATGTCCTCATCGTTGATCCAAATCTGATGATACCTGGATCTTAGATCTATCTTAAAGAACACCTTAGCCCCTCTCACTTGATTGAATAAGTCATTGATTCTTGGTAAGGGGTGTTTTTTCTTAACCATCAGCTTATTGAGCTACCTGTAGTCCATGCACATGTGTAAAGTTCCATCTTTCTTCTTAACAAAAAGGACTGGTGCTCCCCAAGGAGACACACTTGGGAGGATATAGCCCTTGTCCATCAATTCCTGTAACTGCATCTTTAGCTCTGTTAATTCTGGGACACTCATTATATAAGGCGCTCTTGACACCGGGGTGGCTCCTAGCAGCAACTCAATGGTGAAATCAATATGCCTCTTAGGTGGCAATCCGAGTATGTTTTCTGGAAACACATCCAGGAATTCTTGTACCACAGGAATATCCTCCATTATTGGAGCTTTTTCCTTGGAATCTGCATACCCTACTTGGATGGCATACAACTGACATCCTTTCCGAATACACTTGCCCTTTTGAGATGCTGTTATAGGACGTAGTTGTACTGGTCTTTTAATTCCTTGAATTTCTTTACGCGTACCATCTGGCATTCTGAGATGAATGACCTTTTCTTTGCAGTCCACTAGGGTCCAGTGTCTTTCCAGCCAATCCATTCCCAATAACACGTAATAAGATCCCAATGGTAAGATATTTAAGTCTACTTGTAACTGCTACTCTGCTACTTCCAAAACAAAGTTAGGAATTTTCACAGTTACCTTACACTTTGCCCCGGTATCTAATTGAACTAACCAGGAGCTCTTAAATTTCTGCTCTTTTAATTTGCACGTTTCCACAATTTTTGGACTTACATAACTTAAACTTGCTCCAGGATATACTAAAATTGAAACAGGTTTGGTTAGTATAGTACCTTCCAATTCAATTATCATGGGCTGGAAATCAGCCTGTCGGTCCTCCAAGGCTGCATTTATGCGAGGTACATTTCGCGCCACGTCTCCCACTGTAAATGCCTCTAACAGATTTGCTACAGTCTCATTTTTATTCCGGTGGGGACAGTTTTTATAGTAATGAGCCTCTCCACAATCCTAGCACTGTAGGGGAGGTTTTGAAATCTGTCCCTGCTTTGGCTTCCTGGATGCTTTTGTGGGCTTCTCCTCTGCTGGCCACTTAGTTCTTTGATGATTGTTACCAAACTGCTTGCTGATGGAATTCTATGCTGAGCCTTTAAAATTACTGCTTTTACTACTTTTGAAAGTAAAATTATTTTTCTGATTCTTCCTTAGCTACCAGCTTTTTCCTCCTTCCCCCTTGGCTTTACATTGTTGATAGCACATTCGTGCCTTACGGATATCCTCGTCCATGGTCTGTGGGTTAAAATATTCTATCCGCTCTCTCATATGAGCAGGTAAACTACTTAAGAACCTCTGAACCTTGGCTTTTTCTTCGCGGAGATAAGGAATGTAATGTAACAAGGAGGTAAATTTTGTGACGTACTCGTCCATGGTCATTTGGCCCAATCAAATATCATGGAACTCCTTAGCCTTGTCATCATAAAATCTTTCTGTTAGGTATTTATCCTTAAAATATTGCTAAAACAGTTCCCATGTCATATCCCGCTCGTCAACGCTGCGTACGTTTTTCACCTCCTCCCACCATAGGGTGGTTTTTTCTCGTAACTGGTATATAGCCAATCTGGATTTCAGATTGTTGTTGTATTCGTATACCTAAAAATATTTATTTACATTGATCAGCCATGCTTCAGCCACCTCTTCTGCCTCACCATCAAATGTTGGTGGCTTGATTTTTTGAAACTCCCCTTGCAGTTCTACTTTATTCCTTTTAGGATCTCGCTGATCAGACTCATTACCCGACTCTGCCTCATTATAGTTCTTGTTTTTGCTCTTTTGGGAGAGGCTCTTTTCAGTTCTACCTGTGGTGTTGTTCCTAGTTTGCTGTTCCTCTTGTTCCGTTTTCAATTCTTTCTCCGCACTGGGGTGTCCCATCTCTTGATTTTGTTTGTCAGATAAACTTTTTAAGATCTTTTCTTGATCTTGCAACAACCTCTCATTGTCCTTTCGGACCCTCATCATCTCTTCTTGTAGTTGATGTACTGTATTTAGCAAGAAAGAAGTTTTTTTCTACTGTTCTTCAAGTAATTGACTCGTCTTTTGATGCTGTTCAACAGTTAGTTGAACCCACATTTCTGGATTCATGACTGTTGGAACTTCTGGTTGTGACTGCGACGCTTCAACTTCCCTCATTTCATGTGCTTCTTCTTAGTGCATTAGACACATGCACAGCTTCACTATTAGTAGACCCTTAGGATCCCAGTGTAGCAACCAGCTTTGATACCACTTGTCACGTCTATCAACATGTAAATTACCATCATTAAAAAAAAAATTACTTATTGTACTTAACATTTAGCATACAACAACACAAGTCCATAACACAATTACTTGTACAACTATATACAATCAAGAGCACATAAATTTTGTTTTTAATGGGAATCCTCCCATTGATTCGATCATATAAATATTTAACTCGTGGGAGCTTATGGAAGGTCAAGTTGTGTAGTTTATAGAACTGTTAAGTTTTATATATATATGTATTATATTATCCAACAATATATTTTTTTCGCATATAAATTGTACCTATGGTGATTGCGTTGTCTGTCATGTTTATTGATCTGCTAATTATTAATGAGCCTCGGAACGTGTTTCCCCACCTGGAAATTGAATCCGCCTTCCGAGAGATGGGCTATTGATTGTGATCCATTGTCCAGAGGTACTGTTTACATGTGTCATCCTACCCTTGGGATTCTTCATTTCCCTCCAAGGGAGGAAAGAGAAACTTTAGCGGTCATGTGATAACTCAATGAAATCGGTGGGTTTTCTCTTCGACTGTTAGTCTGTGAGTGGAAAGGGTTTAGATTCGGTGTTCTCTGCCAATCTCCCACTGAGCTCCATGAATTTTTCACTTGTCTGGGGTTTCACTTGGCATATTTGTCAACTTGGCTCCAAGGAATTGCAAACTCCGCCGGGTTCTATAAATGTCTCAGGTTTGGTCTCTCGGCTACGTTCATCCACAGTTATGTACTTAGACCCTAACTAGTTGTTTCAATCTCTTCTTGCTTTGTTCTACATGCTTGGATTTTGGCTTAACATTCTTTCATTCTAATATTATAGGGTTTATCTTGGTAGAGGACCACATCTGATATGGGACCAGCCCCAGAGCATAACTTCCACGACAAGCCGCAGCTAATTCCGCAATGCTAAGGGTAAATACTCGTTTCCAGCCTGCTTGTCATAAACTTATAGCATGATTCGATTCTCTTTTCTTACCAGCCGGAGGACTAATCCATATGGTCCATGATTTTATTTTTACAGGTGGCTCCGACCACTATCTCATACAGGTAACGATTTTTCCTTATTTGTGAATTAAGTAAAGGGTTTGAGCTATCGCCCTCCAATGTTTACCATAAACCCTTACAAATTGCTAAGTTGATGACTGGTTGCCCCTCTTTGCAGGTACGAGGAGTTTCATTCTGTCGACTTTAACCCTTGGTCGGCGTTTACCTCGGTTGACTATTCTTCGCTCTATTGTAACAGGTATTTGTGTTTTTTCAAAGGGTTAAACCATCTCCGAAATTGCTCTATCATGGATTGGTTTTCGCCTTCCAGCAATCTCTGTTTTCTTTTCAAAGTGGGCTTGCCACTGGTGTTGGGGTTTCTCAGAGTACCGAGAAGCTATACCCTGTAGGAGACAAGTTTTATTGTTTTATGTAATAATTCTTTTTGTTGAGAGAAGGGGTTTTATCCCTGAACATTTTTATGGACGCAACTCTATGAATATTGTTTTCTGAGGATTCGGTGATAACCTCGGCTAATGGTTATGGCCTTAAATACCCCAACGACACTGTTTTACTTAGATTACTTATAATGTTAAATGTTCATCTGTTTGTCTATAATATGGTTTGCCGATACAACGTCTCGGCGTTGTACATTCAAGTTCTTATATTTTACCTACCCGCAAGCTTGAAAAGATTTTTGTTGTGTGGGTTTATTTCTCTTGTTGGTATTGCAATGCACAGGTCTTCGTTTTGCATGCACCCGAGACTATTCCTGTTCTCTTAATTCTGTTTTCGTGCCGATAACTAGGAAATGTATCGCTTCGCCCTTCGACAGTTATCTGTCTGTAAGGGTTTATTTACTGGGGTTTGTAAATTGCACATTTTAATTGGTTACCCTCATTTCTATAGGGTATATGGTAGTTTTTTCGTTTTTCTATTATACTGTTACAACATTGTGGTCTCTATACTTGCTATTATTTTACTATTATCATGTGCTACGTTTAGACTCTGTGAGTAGAAAGAAATAGAGACTTTCTTATACTTCGCTTGCAGAAATTCTTTCTTCCAGTAATAAGCTTTATAGATCACAAATTATAGTAATTATGTACTTTAATACAGTTTTTGTTTCTGTCTTATTAAATAAACACTGTAGAAAAGGAAAATAGCAGAATATACATTTCACTAACTAATTTCTCCATTCTATTAGGAGATCAGTAGGTAATTCTCTCTACAATACTGTTATCTTCTATTTATGCATCACATAACTTCTATACTTTGTTTATAATAACCGAAAGACTTCCACACAAAGTTCATTTTCAATTAAATAATTAAATGCACAGTATACTTATCTGTAATCACAGAAATTAAGCTGTTGTCCTCCCAACCATCAAGGGAGGCGATTACGTCCTCCGCTTGCCCCCTAGCCCCAGAATCTGGACGGTTCCATGGACAACAGTGGAAATCTTTCTGCTGTGACCTCTGGATGGCCAATCCAGTCACAATTAGACAATCTAGTTCACAAGGGTTGCAGAAGCTATTTTCAACTGGACCTCCTCCACCTCTAGAAAATACTTCACCCTCCTTCCAAGAATTACAGAACCCCCTCTCCTCTCCTGGGATCCAATTTATCCTCAGAGGAGAGGGTATCTACTTTTCCAACTGTTCCCAACCACCTCCTATTCTTGGAAGCTTTTTACCAACAGCTTAAAATATTTTATTTTCATTAACTAGTCCTCCTACTTTAATTATTCTCAATAAAATAATTTGTTTTTTTTTTTATCTAACATAAAACTTGAAGTCTTTTTCCTTTGCCAGAAATTTAAAATAATAAAAGTCTTTAACTAGTTAATACTAGTTAACTCTAATGAGGTTGTTACATGCAAAAAACAACCCAAAACCATTGTGATACAACTATTTCATGAATGCTACAACAACACATTCTGCCACTACCACATGCTGACCCCATGGCTCTTGGAAACCTGTCCCTCATGTTAATGTAACATTTCAAAATGGTGAAAGTATCCTCCATTTCCACCATTGGCTCCAACACCTTTGGGCTTAAAATAGGACGACATGGCGTTAATATTTAGAAAAGGAGGATGCCTCTTAAGCTTTAATGTGCTTATGACTCCATGAGTTATGAGCCTATTTAATATGGCCTCCCTCTGTGTAACCACACCTTAAACAACTACCTAAAGGTACCCCAGACTCTACTGAAACATTTCTAAAAATTGAATATTTCCAAGCAATGATAAATCATTTTTAAATCTATATTAAATATTAATTTATTGAAAAAAATATTTAATGTAATAATAGATCATTTTAAAATGTATTTTAAATATACAATTATTGAAAAAATTATTTAACTTATTTTGAAATTTTACTGATATATGATATATAAAAATTAAAAAAAAAGAAGTTAATTTATTATAATTATAATAATTATTACTTTTTAAATATAATTTTAAGTATTTTCAAATGAAAGTCATTCATGAAAATAATTTGTTTAACCATCCCTGTTATGAAGTATTATATGTTTAATACTAGAAATTGCCCCTAAAGGTGCAAAGATACACGGAAGGTATGGAAGATTGGGAAGATCATGTGGCCAAGATTTGGGAAGATGAAGATCATCGCGCCAAGATTTGGGAAGATTTGTCTTTCATCGTTGTGCTTGAATTTTTTTGCCAAGATTTTGGAAGATTTGTCTTTCATTGTTGTGCTTGAAGTAGCAAGTTTATCTTGTGGTTACGCATACAACATCGTGAATGAATTATCACTAAAATATGTAAATTTTGCGTGCATTGTTGTGCTTGAAGTAGCAACTTTGTCTTATTGTTATGCATACAGCTTCATAAATTGTGTGTGCAGTTTCAACAACTATCCCAAATTTAAATATTGGGAGTGTGGTACCCCAAAAATATGTTATTGCGCATTTTAACTACGAGCATGTAGGGCCTGAAAATAATTATGCTAATACAATATCAACATCGGAGCATAAGGATGAAATCCATGCTAATGATGTGACTATCTGAAATCTGCTAGAAAAACAACGTGATTGTGAGGACATGAATAGGTTTGTTTACTATGACTTGGCTCAATGGTCCTTGTAGAGACTGTGGTTGCCCTGTCATCATCTGAGTAAATTTAGAATTGTCTTTTATTTTCCATGTAATTAGTAGTAGTCAATTTATTTGAGCTATGCCACGAATTTGAAAATATTTAAGTAAGGATTTCCCCCCTAAGGAAAGTCCAGAAGTTGATACTTCCAATTTTCTTCATATAAACATTATAGTGAAATTTTACAAGCTATCCTCGAACCCATAGTTTGAAGGCTTGTAGTATGTGCAGTCTATTTCTACTTATTTTTTAGCTTTCAAATTGTGATGTCTATTTATACTTCTTTTCTAGCTTGCAGTTTTGGGGAAATGGTGCATTTTATGGTGTGGTTTCTTGTGCCATTTGGCCATTTCATATTGCTCGCTTGGATCCGAAATGGTTTTTTGACCCTAGTATGGTGAATCCAGTAACGAAGTTGATCACATCTATGGTTGTGCAAGTGATTACTAAATCACTCACACATTTTGTCTATGTTTCTTTTGAATTTTAGGGACTCCATTAGAATTATTCTTTCATATAATAAGAAGAGGAAAATCATAATCATATGAAACCTATATTGCCTATTATTTCTCATGTATGTTTGAACATCGAAACAACCAATTACAAAACAAGAAGGCTGTTTTTTTTTCCAAGGAAAAAATCATAATTTTATTAATGAAAACCAAATTACATGTTGCATGTGCTGGTAATTGTTAATCAAGAAAGGCTATCAAACTTCATATAAGAACCTATAATACATGGGGAGAAATTAAGATTTTCTCCCTTTCTTCTTTTCAACCTTTCACCAAGCACCTTGTGTTGGCGTGGCAGAGATAAGGGCGATCTTGTTTTCTTCTCTGAGTGCTCCATTATCCTTATATGAATCTGAAGTATCTGAATTGTGTTGTCTTTTGTTCCCCCAAATCTCCGCTGCCCCAAGATCCATTTTCATCTGTACCGCGGTGGTAAGAACAAATGGATCTTGCATTTCCTATTCTTGTACTCCCGGATTAGGTGTCCTTTTTTTACACTCATTTGGGATGGGGTCATCCTCTTCTTATTTTGTCTCATGCTCTCGTCCACAAAACAAGAAGTTTTTTGTCTTTATATTCACATGGTTTTATTCACGTTGATGTCCAATTGAGAATGTATTCAATGTGTGCATGTAGAATATCCTAAAACCATATATAAAGATCAAGATAGTGTAAATGTGCACTAATATTTTTCATCATATAAATTTACATTGATGGTACTCTAGTCGCCATATGTAGTAAAAAACATAGAGGAAAAGTTTAAGGGTGTCCCTCAAGGAGTAATCAAACTTCATTTCGATGTTGTAAACCCATAATGGGTGATTTTTCTATAGAATGCATGATCATTCTATCCCCCATCCAATGGTTTCTAAAATTGGATGTCTACATCATGAAATATATGGTAGTGGATTGTCACAAATATCAAGAAATTAAATCCAAGCAGTTGGGCTTCTATTTTTTCTTCAAACATGCTATTCAAGATGCACTCAATGGGATTCACTTATTGTCGGGATTCAAAGGCATTGTCTTCCTGCAATATTTCACATTAGACCATTTTGAAAATGACGAGTGGGAATCAAGAGGCACATGCAATAGGAAAATTACCTACAAATAGGATGAGGTCAAAGTTCAATGATGTTGAGAAAGAGATGAAAAATATAGTTGTGGATGAGTTCATGTATGGAACAAAGGAAGAGGCTCCCAATGGACCAATCACAAAGATGGTTGATACATATTTAAGTCTACTTAAGTTAGATGGTGGGGTCGGAGCGGAATTTGGTATGGGAGAATGTTTCCCACTACTCATTGCTCCATGTGATGATTGATATAAAATACAACATATGTGAGAACACCAACGAGGTTGGTCGACTTGAGTAGCAATTCCATCATGGCACCTTACTACAAGTCACCATTCACCGCCACTTTCTCCCTATTTGATCCCAAACACTGACTTGAGTAGCAATTCCATCATGGAACCTTACTACAGCTCACCACTCGCTGCCACCTTCTCTTTATTTGATCCCAAACGTAGTAGGTAGTGATGCCCATTACAAGATTTCTGGTATTTTTTATTTAATCATTAAGGATGGGTGTCTTTCAAATTCAATACGGGAGTCTAATATGGGTGTATTTCTACTATTTTTTTTTTTCATTTTTGGCCCTTTGAAATGGTATTTCTATGTATCCATTTTCTATTTGAGTTTTCCTTAACCACTTTCCATAGTTGCATTTATCCATTATTGCAATTATCAAAAGATTAATATGGATTCACTATGAAAATAATTCCTACTTAGAATTTGGATTAAATAACTCTGCTAGCAATTTTCCACATCTGCAAACATAAAAAATTCTACGATTATTAGGAGTTAATAAATTTCAAGATAATTAAAAATGTGAAATATTTTTTTAATATTTTTTTAAAATCAAATTTAAAACTAAATATAAATTGTTTTTTTTTTTGCTAAATTGCGCTATTTCTATTATGGACATAAAATTACAAAACTGCCACGGCTCAGCTGAAGAAGCCTGAGACCGGGCTTGATTGCTACTATCAGTCTAGATATGGAACTGCCCATAAACGGGAAACCATTTCGATTGTAAGTAATTACACCGCCCAGTAACTGGGAAACCGGCGAAGAGTTAACTGTACTGAGCATAAGAAAGCTAGAAAGATACAAAAAATGCATGCAGCTATATCTGCTATGAGCAGTCATTGAAACACTAGACCTTGCAAAAAGTTTTAAACAGAGTTCATACAGGAAACTTGTCATGGAAGTGAGTGAGCATTTAATCTGAAGCAGTATGCTCCTCCACAATTCTGCAGCCATACTGGTTGTCCAGGTCCCCTACATCAGTCTTGTTCTCTTCTTCTCCTATCAGGCCTGCGTCCATATGCAAATTGAAAAGTCTCGAGGAGGAAGGGATGGGAACAGTAGGAGCGCCGAAGAAAGGGATGAATGGAGCAGGTTCAGGGCCAGGAGGAGGAACAAAGGCGGGAGCAGAAGGAGTCTGCAAGTGACTAGGGTGCGAGGCAGGAGGGAAGGGGAGTTCTTCGCTCAACGTAACAGTTAAGAAAACAGTGATAGGGTGGTCAAAAGCGAGGTTGAAGCGCAACTCAGTATGTTGCGTGGATTGTCTGAGGAATCTACTGCCCGGAGAAGGAGTGGAGGCGGAAACGTGAGGTTGGGGCGGGAACAAAGGAGGAACAAGGGGCAGAACGAGGAGGCGCCATAGCAAGGAAGTCACGGAGAGGACCAGGAGAGTCTGAGAAGTTCTGAGCAGGACGCCTTGCAGAAGGCTCCAAAGGGAGGTCGACATTGGGGCTGTGGGGAGGGCGCTCGCCCATGGATCTGCCCCGAGAAGCTCCCCTCCTGCAAGCCATTCGCTGCCTAAGTCTGGGCATGATGAAATTCTCAGAAGAATCCACCCAAACTCTGGAGGGAGCAGCAATTATAGGAGTAAAATTATCAACAAAAACAGGAAGAGCTTGAGAATTGAAATGAATCGGACAGAAGTTACTGTGAGTGTAATGGAAGCCTGGAACGGTTTCCAAGCAGCTATACAACGCGCACCGTCGACCTGTAGTTGTTCTCTCTCCACCTGTAGCAGAGCCTCCCGGGCAGAGCGAGCTCAAAGGCGACAGAGGACGGTGGCCATCGACGAAGCAATCTGGAGAATTCGACCGGTTATGCGCCATTTGATAGCGAGTGCACTGACCAAGGCACAGGAGGTGGCGGCGAACATATATAAATGCCCATCGCAGATGGGTAATGAACATAGCATTTAAGGCGCCATGGGGGGCCATGTGGCCACCCCAAGTGGAATGCTTTGGGATCATAACCGGGCCTGTTGGCCTCTGCGCGCATCTAACCATCCGCATCCGGAGAACTAAATATAAATTGTTAATTTTTATAAATTAACCAATTAAAAATCAATTTTTAATTTTTAAAATATTCAATTTAACATTTAAATTTTATAGAATTAATTAAAACATAAATTTAAAATATTTAATTTAATATTTAAACTTTAAAAAATTAATCAAAAAATAATTCTAAAATATTGGATTTAATATTTAAATTTTATAAAACTTCTTAAGAAATAATTTAAAAATTGAAACAATTTCATTAATAATAATTAACATAATAATATTAATTTTATTATTTACACTTACCTAAAAAAATTACAAACCATTATATAATACTTTAAATATAACACAAAATAAAATAAAATAAAATAATGCAATAGCGGGCAATAAACTCATCACTATAACCTTGAATAATAAAAGGAAATCGTATCAATATATATCCATAAAATATTTTACTTAGAAAATTTATTTTCGAAAATTCTCAATGAAAGTTTTAAAACATTAAATAAAAATAATTTTAAAGAGAACTCGATACAATTGATAACAATTAATTTTTACTTTACAATATTGTATTGAATTATGAGACCTTTATTATTTGAAATAATACATTTTAAAATAAGATGATATAAATTCCATTATTTATAATATTAATACTCTATCATATAATACATATTAATAACTAAATAAAAATAGGTAGATGCATGTTAATAGCCTAACTGAAGTGGTATTGCCAATGAAAATATCTCTAAACAAGATGTGGCATATTGTAACTGACAAACTCAATTGTTTACGACTGTCCACTTATCTTTTCTTTGTGCTTCTTATACATTATCGTCATTCACACCACAAGCCTCGCTTCCAATGGTGCTCTCTTCACACACTCATAACTTCTTCCAGCGGAAGTGGAAGGTTCGGCCAAAACGGATTTCCCTTTTGCATTTGAAGAGGAAGTGAGGAAGTGGATGGTTCTGCCAAAATGACTTTCCCTTTTGCGTTTGAATTTCTTGATATTGGTTTCACAGATCTCACCGCTTTGAGAATTTATACCACTTGTATGGTGCTCGGCATCTCCTCTTCCTTGGCAGTCGTACATTTCAATGTGATTCGAATTGTTCCTGCAATGTCTGCGTGTGCTTTCAATCCTATTAATTCACCTCATAGGACTTCATCCACCATGGAATCACTATAATCCTCGGCATTATGGAACTTCACCCAACTGGTGATGTCCAGCCCCTCTGCAAAACTCTAATCCAATAATGCTCTATTTATCATTATCAACTCCAACATCTCGACTGTGTAACTGTAAGAGTCCATTTTCTCATTTTCCCTTCCTTCAAGCCCATGTTTTGGAAAGTAAACATATAACTCAAAATAAAATAAAATAAAATAAATCATATTTATGCAAAAAGTCCAAACCAGAAATTGGTTTACCTCCTGCCATGTATTCAAAAGTACCATGGACTAAAGTGTTAGAGGAAAAGGATCCCATGCCTACGATTCAGGAAATCCCAAAATCATTAATGCGAGGATCCATATCTGAATCCAGCAATATTTTTATGGGCTTGATATCTTTGTGTATGACTAGAGGATGAGAGTCATGGTGAAGTTATGAAATCCCATTGCTCGTGCCAAAACATCCGAGACAATGAGTTCTGATTCAAATAAAGCACAGAGAGTTGTTGCAGTGATCGAAAGGAGGAGAGTGTGCGTCTTGTGAGCTTATTTTGGAAGTAACCGATGTGATTGGAAGTTGAGAATCCATTAGGACCAATTGTTTTCCCAGTTGTTTTCCCAAACCAACGTTGGAAAAAAATGACAACTATTTGTTCAAACGAATGGTGGAAAACAAAAGAGTAGACAAAAGTTGTCCATAATAGTTTCAGAATGAGTAGGTTGAAGCGGTCGATAAAACCAGTAGATGGAGCCCTAGAGTATTGAATCTCTCACATTTGCATACAGAAGAACAAAATCCATAAATATCACTTTGTTTTGAACTTTCAGAATTTAAATTTTTTTTATCAATGATATCCATTTTACTTTGAAGATTGAAATCACTATATTGAAATATGTATCTGAAAACTTTTCTCAGAATATGCGAAAAATATTGAAGAAAAAGTACAGTACGTTGGATTTTAAAATTGTTAAAAAAAAAGGAAATATTTCTTAAATAATAATGATCAAGCTACAGCAGGAAAGCCCTTAAAGAATGCTATGAAACTGATTAAAAACTCTCAGAAAAAGAGGAAGAAAGCTACAAAATATTAGAGAATACTGATAGGGATTTTTTTCAACTTATCAAAAAAGGATTCTTCTTTCAAAAGAAAAAGAGGATTATCTTCTAAATCTAAAGAAATTTATTTACACCACGAAAAGAAATAGAATTCAATTAATCCACCGCTAGGGAATTTCCTGCCAAAGAAAAACATAGAGATTTATGGTAGAAAACATTAGAGTTTAATCAATCTACCGACCAAGAAAAAGAAAATTTACATTCTAAAGATAATGACGGTTATTTACAGTAGCTTTAACAACAGGTTTGTTTCCTTTTCCAGATTGTGAAAAAATTATGTCTTTTTCATTTAACTAGCAAATACATGCATTGATTTATTTCCTAGCCCAGTGATCTCGTGGCTTAAGGCTTGCTTGAAATTGGCTAAAAATATATCTGGATCAGTATAAGTTTTCCTAATCGAATTTGCCGAAGATTAAAGTTCTACAAAAGAAACAGATTATCCGCTATTCTCGACACGATAATATCGTTTTATAGAGATTCTATTATTTTCTTGACAAGGAAGAACTCAAAGAAAAATTGTGTGCCACCTGTAGTCACCGGGAAATTCTCTGGTAAGAAAGTATGCTGGGAGAATGGTCCCAAGTATTTGGCGCGGCCAGGTCTATACCTGCAACAACGGATGAACAAAACAAGATAACAGAAAGAGAAAAAAATTCAGAACTGACCCAACGAATTATTTTTCGAAGAGATATCACAAAACAACACTAAGACAAATGTAAAACAAATATAAAAATGTAATAATACCCACACAAGTTTACTCGTCTTAACATTATTATAATATATGAAATAGGTCAGGCCAGCGATTGTCTATATTATGATTAAACTTATGTGATAGTTGGTTGGTTTTGGAGGGTTTTAGTAAGGTTAAATATTTATTATATATATAATAATTATTGATAATTAAATTAAAATTTTGTAAGTCTTATTCTAAAATAAAAATGCATACCGGTATATATATATATATACACATAATTGGAATATTTTAATTGAAATAGTTGAACTTGAAACATTTTTGTCAACACTACAGCTCAAATATTTTGCTTATGATAAATATTGTCCACATTAAAATGTTTTGTTTGCTATTGATATATTTTGAAATACACATTCTCTTATATTGAGAACTATAAAATATATACCCATGTAGTATAATTATTAAAATGTTTTGTTTATTATTACTATATTTTTAAATAGAGATTCTCCTATATTGAGAACTATAAAATATATATCCATGTCTTATAATTATTAGTATTTTTTAAAATGCTACTATAAAATATATATCCATGTCTTATAATTAATAGTATTTTTTAAAATGTTACATGTGTCTCTCTCCTATATTATTTTTTAAATATATTTTGTTATTAATATTTTTTAAACGTCATTTTCTCACCTCCATATCTAAAATTGAATAAATTATACATATCTCTAACATTTTAATGTAGATAATGTGCATATTATAAATAAAATATTTTAATACCCATATTTAATAATTATTTCAGTGTGAATTATGTATATATTCTATAAGACAAATAAAAATAAAAAAAATAAAAAATTCTTTTTGATTAAAACATTTTATTAGTGTATTTCTCAAGGCTAAGTAAATCTGCAATCCCTTCCATACTCAGCATGAAATTAACATGTATATATATAATTAACCATCATAAAATTATGTTAACCTCATATTTATAAAGGTAAAGAAAAAAAATGTAAGATTTATACCAGTTATTTTTAAATATATCATTAAAAATCAACATTTTCCATATACTATATTACCGCACAAAACAAAAAAATATATAAATAAACTATAAATTTTAATATTTAGTATTATTTAGTAATAAAGATTTAAAATTACACATACTACATAAAGAAAGGTCATTTCTCATTAATAAGTATTGACAAGGGATATATACGTGTATGCGTTTTGCATGCTCTCCTTCGAAAAGAGAAAAAGGGGCAACAAGAACAAGGCCATGAATATGGTAGCGTCGATGTTGATAACCAAATAAAGCATCCGTGAGAAGGAAAAACAAACAAAATGTATGTATGTTTTATGGTAGATTATTTTTTTTGTACGAGAAAAGGGGAACAAGAACATAGCCATGAATATGGTGAAATCGATGCGGAATTCCAAATAGAGCATCCATGTATAGGTAAAATAGAAATAATCTCAGTATATGTATGCATGTTTATATTATATGTATCTATGTAGGCTTTTTTATTTTTTAAATGAGGTTGATGGATTTTTTAGGATATGCATGTAGAATATCCTAAAACCATATGTAAAGATCAAGATAGGGTTATGAATTTTTATTTCAATTATGTATTAGAGAGTGGACTGATACACCCGGTTACAAAAGGGGGAAGAGAGAGTTTTTTGTGTGTGTGCATTTGTGTGTGAGAGAGAGACTTGGGACTCGAGAAAGAGAAAAATAGAGACAGAGATAAATGAAGAAATAGATAAATGAGGATAGAGATATAAAAAGGGATAGGGGTAGTGTTGGAATTAATGTTTACATCTTATATTTGAGATGTTGGTTTGTGATGGTTCAGAAATTCTCTCAACCTCTCTTTCTAACGTAAGAATAAGTTAGATATGAAAAACTTTATATATTAGAGTAATATGAATGTAATCGATGTGTGTGTTTATGCATACACCTTTTTGTGAAATATATGAGTGCTTTCAGTCATTTTTAATATGGTATCAGAGCCCGTAAGGACCTGGGCCTCCTTCACGGGAGTGGTGAGAGAAATAGTAAAATATATGTTTGAAATATGCTGAGTAGGTGTGACAGAATCGACTTTTCTGGTATGTTTTATGTTATTATAGTTAAAAGTGGTGCGATCCTGCAACTTCTTGAATTTGAGAATACCCAAATCGCTTGAACGACTCGCCATCCCCAAGAACCAACTGTAAATATGGGTGCGGGAAGGGCCAGTGCTTCGACGTACTCTCGTCAGAGGATTGTGTACAATGATTGTATGCTTTCATCCTGTTGTTATAGAAGGAACTCACATAGCATCTGTTGGTGGTGTAGAAACGTCGCAGGAACCAGGTGCCAATTCGTCCCAGTTCTTGGGAGGGACCATAATTTTTACAAGCATCCTGTGTGAAAGAGATATTGAGCCAGCTATTCCTACTAGTTTTCCTAGTGGATTTCGATGTGTTATTTATTGAATACTAGAGCAGCAAGACGTAAGCTAAAGGTGTGACGCTTTGAAAACTTTGCTAACAACATGATCTTGAAGGTAAAGATTGCAATTATAGCATTTTTGAAAAGGAATCAATGCAAAGGAATTCGTGGCAGCATGAGGGATCAGACTAATGACAAAGACAAGCAGAGGAAACTAGAAAATTTGAGGAGTTGATTTTTTCATACGTAGTTGTTCTCTGGCCAAGCTGTGATGTTGTCGAGGGCGAGGAAGGCACTACGACTGCAAGAAGGAAGTATTCCTATCTTGTAGGAGCAACAAAGGAAAGGTGGGCATGAGAGAATATTTTATTCAAGCTTTGGTCTATCCAAGCTTCAGTTCGATGCAAGATTTATTCTATTCAAACTACGAATAGCAAACATGTACAAAAAGTAGTGTTTGCATGTAGTGTAGTAATTAAATTACTTTTAGTATTAAAAAATTGAAATATTTTTTGTTTAAGTGATGGCGAATTCAACGAACAATTTGAACCTCTTAAACTCTATTATCACAACTACAGTTCAAACTCAACATGGATGGTTGTCCAGATAGTATGGTAGTTGCGGATCTAGGGAATGATCCCTCATTCATTGAAGATGTGGAGTGGTCTTATAATGAGGTTATGCGACAACATGGGACGTTGGCCGGAAATTGACTTCAGGAGGTCCTTGATTCATAATTTCAAGAGTCGAACTTGGGAATCCAACTTGTGAACTCCACCTTTACGAGGGTTATGAGGCAACTTGATGGAGCCTATATTGATAAGATTTAAACTAGTTAAAGAATGATTGTGTTTTTTTTTGTTTATGGGTGGTTTAAATAAATTGATGTAATGTAAGAATTAAGAGGGGATACTGCAATTAATTCTTACATACTATATCTGATATGTTGGTATTTGATGGTTGAGAAATTCTTTCAACCTCTCTTTCTAACTTAGCAATAAGTTAGATATGATAAACTCTATATATTAGAGAATTATGAATGTAATCAGTGTGTGTGTTGATGAATACACATTTTTTTGAAATATATGAGTGCTTTCAGTCATTTTTAACAGGTAGGGGAAAGATAGGAAGGAGTTGAGAGAGGGCATGAGTATGTAGAGATAGTGAGAGAGAGATGGGGGAATGAAGAGAGAGAAAGAGGGAGAGTGATGTGGAATGGAAGAGAGAGATAAAGATGTAGGGGGAGGAAGGGATAGAGTGAGGGAGAGAGAGGGTGAGAAGAGGAAATGGGGAAATAGGGAGATAGGTAAAAAGAGGAAGTCAGGGGTCTAGAGAGAAAGAAAGGAAGGGATATGAAAAGGGGTAGAGATAGGAGGGAAAGAAGGGAGGAGCAAGAGAGAGAAAGGGATAAGGAAATAGCGAGAGAGAGGGAATGAGGAGTTTACGGGTAGAGGGAGGGGTGTTATCAAAGGGGAGAGGGGTATTAGAGAGAAAAATATGCATGGATAGTGACAAGGATAGAGAGAGAGAAAAGGAAGAAGAGGGGGGATAGAGGTTAGAGAAAGAGAGATATGGGGGAAGTAAGAGAGAGAGAGAGAGAGAGAGAGAGAGGGAGAGAGAGAGAGAGTGAGTGTGAGAGAGAGAGAGAGAGAGAGAGAGAGAGAGAGAGAGAGAGAAATGGATAGGGAAATGGGGAGAGAATGCAGAGAAAAATGGGGTGAGAAAAAAAGTTAAATGGACATGTAAAGAGAGAGAGAAGGAGTGTTAGAAATTTCTGTAAAACTTTATGATGAAAATATAATAATCGGCGATATATTTTATTAATCATAAGGACATATTTATACAATCAAATTTGGAGGGAGCCAGTTGTGCCTCCATAACTATAAATATGAGAAATAACTAATCCGTTTCCTAACTATAATTACATACAAAATCTTGAAGGATTATTCAACATTTTCCCCCTTATTATGAAGGGGCATCTCACATGCCAAGTAAAGATCTAAATTTTTCAAATGTTTCACACCCCAATGCTTTGGTAAATATATTTGCAATTTGTTCTGAAGTTGGAAAATGTTTCAGATGAATTTTTTTTTCCTCTGAATGATGTCGAATCAAATGATATGTGGTGTTGATATGTTTGGTTTTATCATGAAAATTTGTATTCTTGTTCAATTTAATTGTATAAGAATTGTCGACAAATAGAGAATTTGAAGACTTTTGTTTCTCCTGCAAATCTTAAAGTATTTTGTGAATCTAAATGATTTATTTTGTAGCTTGAGCTCCTGCAACATATTCGAATTTGTTGGTAGAATCAACAGAAATACATTTCTTGCGTGATATCCAACTGATGGTTGCTGATCTAGTATTCATCAAATAAATAGAATTAGAGACTTCATTCTCCTTATCTCCTTCAAAATCAAAATCCAAATAACTAGCAATATGGATGTCTAAAACTTTGGAATATTTGATGCCCTATGTTTGGGTTACTTTTAAATATTTAAGTTTTTTTTTTCTACTACATAATTCCCCTCACAAGGTTGATGTATAAATCTAGGAAGTATTCCAACAACAAAGGTTATATCAATATGAGTAGCAGATAGATAAATCAAACTTTCAATAAGTTGTCTATAATTTGTTGGATCTTCAAATGGTTTTCCTTCTTATAAAGTGACTTTCAAATTTTGTTCCATTGGAGTAGAAACCTGATTAAAATCCATCACACCATATTTTTTCAATAATTGTCCAACATATTTCCTTTGAGAGATACAAATAAGTTGAGGTTTTTGATCAACTTCAATTCCAAGATAATAATGAAGTAAACCTAGAATTGTCATATCAAAAATATTTTGGAATTACTTCTTGATAGATGACATGTATTCAGCATTGTCCCATGTAATCCTCAAATCATCAACATAGAATTGGTAGGAAGCATGTAGCAACTTAAGTAGTGAATAAGAAAACGAAAATAATACTAGGAAGAGATTTTATGTAGGCTATTTCTTAGCTTACGCGTTGAAATTTTAATATCTATTGTGACTATGAGTTGAGATCAGGTTTGAGACTATGGAAATTTATGGAGTCCTGGATATGTTGCTGAGTACCTGAGGTAGCCAACTAAATAATAAGGATAAAACCTTACGATTATAATAATATCCAAAAGCGACTGTTTACAACAAAGTTTATTCATCAGCCTCATTAAACCTGATGCTTAATGAAAAAATATATATCATATTGCATAGGAGGAAGCTAGTAATGATTGGAAGAGTGTACTGGTATTCACATGCAACAATTAAGGAGACCATAAATGGGAGAATAATAACTCGAAAGACCATAAGTTATATTATGCTTGTAACTTGTGAATTTTTCCTCCACATGTAAATATTAATTGGTGTATCACCCACATGTAACTAGAAATGTAGGACACAAAGAAATTGCACAGAATCTGACTGTAATGACATACTACTTGCTAATTCGAGGTTAAGGTACCACCACCGATTTATAGTAATGGTAAGAACTGAGAAAGTAAGGAATAAATAATAACTGTTACAACCAATACCATTATAGCACTTTAATTACTATATTAAATGCAAGGAATACACTAACAACGAAAACACAAGCTAACGCCACATCAGTAATGCATTGGAACCATATTCACGAGGAATTTATTGCACTAGAAATTCATATATGGTGGTAAACAAAGAGAAATGAGTTTTCAACAAACATAAAATAATTGACAAGAATACAACTCGTATCGGAACAGTGGCCATAAATTAGAAATTAAAGGAAAATAAACCCAACAATGCTGCTTTAATAAATACACATAGAAGAAACATGAATACTCTGAGCGGTTTAATGTAAACAAAATAAGTTGATATATCTCGTTTTGCATGTTCATACACACTTGAATTGTGGAAGGGGGAAATTCCTCTCTATGTTACATCAACAAATTGCTCAACAATGCATAGTACTATTTGCACAAGCCTATAATCCAGTCATAAGAAAAAAAAAACCACTAATAGGAGTATAAATCCTTTGAAAAATACCATTAAATACATTTAAGAGGAAACCAAATGGGAGCATGGCTCTCCTGCCCCATTGGACTAAATAATAAATAAAGGGAACACTTGGGAACTGGTAGTCTTGAGCTTAAACAAGTGCATAGAAAGTATAGAAACCATCAAATTGACATCGGCAACAATAAAAGGATAGAATAGACCACTTTGAAGGAAGCACAGTAAACCCACTTGCAAATAGAAGTTGTTGGTTAGGGTACGTTGAGAGTAGAGAAGTCCCAGATTGTATGAACCACAAAAGTGACAACATAATACCTATGGTGATAATCAGAGACATAGAAACAAAATAATAATTAGAAGGGAATTCGAATTTGTAACCCCAATATGAAAGATATACAAAACGATATTATGTAAGTTAGAGTAGGAGTAAAATATTACTTGTCCTTTTCCATGAATTAGGGGTTCCATGATCCTGTAACGAGAAATATGGTATTGCGAAACCAGTAAGGGGAAACCCAAGAGATTCAATATCCATCCTTAAAAGTTTAGAAAAAAATTTAATAAATTGGAAAAGGACAACATTATTAGGAGTAGTTACCCTAGTACGAACATGTCCACCCTGAAGATTTCACCTCATTCCGATCTGCAGAAAAACCTTGGCTGGGACATACATTTACACTAATCCTACTGAGATGTATACCAAACCGAAGTAAACACATGGGTTTTTCAAAAAATAAAGAGATATATTATAAAATAGAATAAATCACAGGAACATCTTGCGTGACACGAGCATGACCTACTAGGAAGCATACTTTCTAATCCATCTAGGTTATTCCTCCATCTCGACACGATAAGCACTTATGAAGGAGAAATAAGCTTATAAAGCCTTCATAACAAAGAAAAAGATAGTCAATTTTCAAGGCTAGAGAGCGACAAAAAGAGGGGCACCAAGGTAGAAGTTCTGAAAGCCATCTCTCACAGCCATAGAAGTATGCAGTATTGGTGGCGTAGTGACTAAGCCAAATTAGGGAAAGGAGGTTAGGTGAATATGTTAGGGATTCCATGGGGATTATACACCCTTTATGTGATTAGGAAGCATCTGGACCGTTGAACTCAGCTCTTTGATTATAGTGTTGGCCATGTGATTGGGTACAACAGTTAACATGGGAAAAAACACGACTAAAAATGAGTGGAGCGTCACTACCCATAAAAATAAGACTTGGAGTGCACATGATTTATGTAGATCATAGAAATGGGTTAATATATAACATAAGTAAAATAACGAGGCGCCATGTTGATAAAACATTTAGGATAAGGCTCATAGCTCGATTTCATTATGGAAGAAAATGCGGTCTAGGAAAAGTTACTATGGAGAGTGCAAATTTTCATCATAAGGATTAACCTCTATTTAAATAACAATAAGGTTATATCCCAAATAGTGTAATGTAGTGATTGCCAAGTGGGGCTCGGTTATATACATTGAAACCACATATGACATAGTGTTGGTCATATAAACAGAGAAACATTGGTGTAGATTAATATTGGGTTCTTAGTACAAATTATAACTAAGACGAAGTAGGTATGTATATCAATGCAATGATATAAAATATTAAAAAAAAAAACTACATGCGCTTAGAATTTAATCTATAAATTAAAGATTTGTGAGTTTAGAAGTTTTGAAGATGTAAAAATAAACATTTTAGTATATTGCAACAACATATGTAAATAAATGCATTTGTTTGACTCATCAAGTCCCATGACTTGTTACAAGAGGAAAAATGCAACTTGTTTTGAAAAGTGTATTTACACATTGGAATATTACATACAGTAGAGGAGGCATAAAATGAGTATGCGTTGAGAAAAAATGGTAGAAAATTGCTGAGGTACATGTAATTAAATCCATACACAACCTACGTTAAAAAGCACGTTGAAATATTTGAATATTACATATATTCAAAGAGTCATATGGGGACTATATGTTGAGAATACATCACAACAAATTGTAGAAGTACATGTATTTAGTTCCATTTATCATTTATAAAATTTCTCCATTTCTTCAAGGATGATTTTTCATCATGGTAAGAATTCAAATCCTTCTTTCTTAATGATGACAGATTTCAAATGTGGTAGTTCTGTAAAGGTTTCCATCTTCAATGATAATGTGAAGAGGTGATTTGTATAGAGTACTTTGAGGACAATATTCTTGATTATAACTAGATCTTAAGATAATTAGTGGAATTATTTTTCACTAATGTAGAGTATGGTATATGTCACTAGTGAATATTTTCTTTCTTTCGTCCTTATTTTTTTAATTATGTAGGAGGAATATTTTGCAATGAAAAATTTGAGTAACTTTCTCGATCCAAGTTTGTAATTTAAACGTAACAAGCAAGGTTGGAATTTGAATTTCATTTTACCCGTCATATGAAATATTTTTGATGTTTTGGGTCTTCATGCTTCCTGTCAAGAAACATTATGTTTAATATTTTTCCCCTAAAGAGTGATGTTATGATAATAAAATTAACCCTACACCAATAAAGGCTATATTAAAAAATTACCTTTCAATAACATAGTTATGTTAAAAATTTTTACATATTTATCATAAGGAAAAAAGAAAAGTGACCATAACACACAAACAACTTATTAAATCTTAACTCTTGGTTTCAAATTTCATGGAACACTCAAAACAAAATATTTGGAATCGTAGTTTCTGACTGTAGAAAATTTTCATATTATACAAGTGGTATTATAGCTCATTGATTGTTTCACTTGCGTTATAGATTAACAAAACTATTGTGATTGGATTCAACTATAATAGACATATTAAGGAAATATTTCAAGTTTTTCCATGAGGTATTATTGATAGGATTTTGAATATTCTACAGCATAGACATAAAACTTTACTAAATTTTCCATATTCCTACAACATTAGAAATTTGACATAATATTATGCGGTTATTTTATGCTAATCAAAACTTACCCATAATGCTTGGATTTTTTAACAACTTTATTTTCTTTGTGAAAAAATGGCATATAAATGTGGAAAGACATTGTGAAATCTATTCTCCCCAAAACATTAGTTTTACATTCTTCAAAAACATCATCGATCTAACCATTTTAAGTACTGTTATGTTCATTCGTTCTGTAGCAACATTTTGTTGTGGATTATAAGGTATCATGGTTTGGTGTTTGATGCCATTCTCTTGCAAATATATTTCAAAAAATGTGAACCACATATTCGCCCCCATTATCATTTCTTATAGTACCTATATTAAGTTGAGATTCATTTGTACTCAAGAGATGAAATTGTTTAAACACATCAAAAAATTTATTATTTTTCTTTAAGAAAAGAGACCAAACACATCCATAAATAATCATCAATAAAAGTCGCTATATATTTATGTCCATTAGCAGTTGCAATAGGAATAATTCCACGCAAATATGAGTGTATGAGACTTAATTTCGTTGAAGCTTTAAATGTAGAACTTTGAAAATTCTGTTTGTGATGCTTCCCCGAGATGAAAGAATTACACGAAATCAATTTTCTTGGAACAGCTCAAAGTCCCTTAATCCCCTGTTGTCTCACAAATCTAATGTTGTCATAATTAAAATGACAAAAACTAGCATGCCACAATAAAATTAATGACATAGTATCATTTTTCTCCACCAAATGAATAGTATTTAATGCAACATCCGACACACCTTTCAAATTTAATAATTGATCTTCTTCAACACTTGTCATTACAGTCTCATTGTCAATTTATATTCAAATTTCCACGATATTATGAAATATGTATATAGATTTTCCCTGTTGTCTTATTTGTATAAGGGATAACAAATTCTTTGGAAACCGTTGAATGTAAATAACATCATTTAAAGTATAATATGGAGGTCAAGGAATTATTAATTGAATAGAACCAATCCATGATGGTTTGATTTGAGATTTATTTGCAAAATCTACTCCATCAATATTATCACTAATTTTTATACAAATATATTATGAAGGTCATGTGACAATTGGAAGTTGTGTCTAAAATCCAATTTTCATGCAATCAATAAAATGAGGTACTAAATATATATTCCTATTGACGGGATGGAATGTACCACCAACAACTAGGGGGTATCCCCAGTGTGAAGTCCCAATTATACTTGACACTGTTTTGGATAACAGCTCCATCCAATATGTGGGCCCAGGTGCCACCATGAATGTTTTCATTCTCAGTTGTGAAATGAGAAGGTTTCATAGTGGGGACAAGAGAGAAATGCCTAGACAGTGAAAACAAATCAACCCAAGATTGACAAATTACATGAAGAGGTACAAACAATTCTCAACAACAATAACAAGGGGTATGTCATGAGAGGGATCAGTGATCCAAAACCCAATTAGACATACATGAACAAGAACATGCCAGACGTTAATTCCAACGTAGTTTACAATAGATCACCAACATGGAAAGGAATCATTAAACACATATTCGAAAGAAAAATATACATGAAAAAACTATGAATTAGTCCATAACATATTGCGTATATGAAAGCACACATACAAATACACTGAAAATATAAGAAAATAATTACAACCACCATGAGTGAGCATGGGGATTAGTGTCGAACATGGAGAACATCTTATTAATTTTGGTGCAGCTTCCATTACATACCTTTCAACTTGTTCAAAACCAAAGAATAGAACATGGGATACTTATATCATCTCCCAATGAAAAACCTTATCCTCACTACAACTCACTCTTGTAACCACCAAGAGATGAGTGCTTCTACCTCTCAAGCACAAATCAACTATCTAATCCTAGCCTCAACTACAATGATAGAATCCATGCAAATGAGGCATGAGGGTACATTTATAGATATGAGGTGATTTTTCACCTACTGTGACCCTTGAACTCCTGTGATCTTTCAGCTACCCTCATGACCCTTGAGCTTAATCACTTATTTCTCAAGCCTAATGGTTGTTATATGCTCTAATGAATCTTATAATTATTGTTGACATTACTTTGAGTGACATTCCCATTATGATTAAGTAGAAGAGGAGGATGCATAGGGTTCTTGGAAACCCTAGAACGCTTGTTTCCCAACTGCAATAATGATGTGGTTTCTAGGTGCCTTTGAGTTTATTGCAAGGTTCCTGGAGCTTGTAAGGGACCACCTTGCTTGCTAGAGGAAATATTTATCATGTGAGCTCTGCAAGAAACCTTGATCCCCTTGCATAGCTCAACATCTCATATCCTTCCTTCTACCTGCATGTAAATAACATAGGTTAGACATGATTTTAAAGAAAGAAGGATATTGGAAGCATAGTGAATTAATCGAAACAAAAACAATAAAAAATAATAAATTTAGACCCATGTGTACTCAATTATTGTGCCATTGTGTTGTTAGAGAGGGTGGCTTTTATAGGGTCTCCTTGTGCTTCTTTAATCAATGTTTGTCCATGGGCCTACCATAGAACAAGCATTGAATGAACCCCCACTTCTTTTCAGAGCCAAGGTGCATAATAAATTCATTAATTGCTTCCCATTCCAAAAACATGAGACGAGAGACAAAGTTCTCCCTTAGTGGCTTCATAAATATTGAACCTGCAAAATATTAATGCTCTTTCTACTAATGTCATTGTACCACCAAGAGAATTTGCATGATTTTATGATTGAGGTAGTTGTTTAGTGTTTTCTTACCATTGCTCCTTCCATTGACACAGCACCTTGAGAAAATACATGGATAGAGTTTCCATGTTGTCTTAAACCATAGATGTGAAGCTTCTTGAGGAAAACCCATTTTCCTTCACCTAGGTTAACATTTTTGTTTTCTCCCTCCATGGTCCTTTGTGTAAGATATTCCTTGAGCATAATTTGGAAGAGGTCCCTTTTAAAAAAATTTATATCCATATCGACAATCATAAAAAAGGTATTTGGGAATGTCTTCCATATTAAATTTCTGATCTTTTCACGACTTATGTGTTTTGTAATCTGTGCTAGAACCCTATTTCAATGTATACTTAAATCACACCAATAAATGCTTCCTTGAGTTCTAGATAAACTCACAATTTTATTACTATTTCTTATACCAATTTAAGGTTATGTTAGGGAATGCTCAACTCGATGAACAAAATAGCCAATGATATGTAAATACCATCATAATGATCGGTAGTTATGGAACAATAGTAGGTCATTTTTATATTGTATGGGAAGTTTGTGTATACCCTCCCACACCACGTGATGGAAACCTATAATTACATTTGAGTTGTCATTAGGGATGACCATGTGCTTGTTTGGGTCCAATTTTAACACCTATTTTCTCACATGCCCATGTAAATTCTCTTCTTGTTCTTATAAATCTTGTTTACAACCTTAGTCTCTGTTCCAGGAAATTCCTTGTCCACGCAACTATCTATCAAGGCCTGTATATTGTCTATTGCCTCCTGATTGCACAATAGCTTAATGGAGGCTTGTAGGAAAGGTTTGAATTCATCACCAATATTTTCTTCCATTATTGACTTGGATGTGGAGATACCCGCAGCAGCAAAATCCCTCCTGGATTCAATAAAATTTTCCTTTCACTTCTACAGGTTGAGTCCTTCCTTTTTTTCAGAGGCCATTCATATCAATGGCTCTGCATCAGCCTTGTTTCCCTCATCCCCTCCAGTGGTAGCACCGCTACATGTAATTATATTTACACTTGGATTGTCATCGCACGACTCAAATTTAACCATTTGTATGTTCTGCGTAGGTGTCTGTTGTTACTTTTTCTGCATTCTAGAAATTAAAAAGGGGCAGTCTTCAATCACATGATCAAATTGTCTATAGTATATGTAAGAATTTCGTGTAGAGTTCAAGAATTCACGCGCATAGTGTTCAACATATCAACAGTTATAGAAAATTAATTGTCCTCTTCCATGACCTGCCCCTCCACCTATCCCTCCTCCCTTTCCTCTTTCTCGAGATCCTCCACACCTAGGGGGAGATGCTGGTGAATATGGGTTGGCTTTCACCCTATAGAGGTTTGAACTATCCATCATTTACTCGAATGTGCGGCAGTGGTGCTCATCGTGGCCAACTGAAGAGAAAAACCTGCATCGTTACTGCTTCAGTTTTGGCACATAACTTCCTAATCGAGGGCAATGGTTTTTTTCACGCCTTCCATCTACCTTATATTCAGTGCACCATAGCTGGGGACACCCACTTGGTCCTGCAACATCCCTGGGGTGCAATGGACTTGGCCCTCTCACTTGCATGTAATCTTGAAAAAAGGTACATTGATCTTTTGTGTGCCCAAAACCCTTACAACGTATACACTACACATCTATGCCAAATTCCTTTCCTTTGTCTCTGCGCAGGTTCTGAATCTCTAAGTGCATCGCCTCCAATTCACTTTGGATTTGCAGAGTTCCAAATTGGTCATCAACAATGGGCGCAACTTCCAGTTTCATAGAAATTTCAAGGGCTTCGACCTGAGATTTAATATTTTTCTGATTCATAAGCCCACGTAGATGTGGCAAGAGCATGGAAATAAACCATTTCTTATGCTTCTTATCATCATAGATAAATCCTCCCTCACTGATGGTCTACTTTAGCTGTTGATCCACCTCCCAAAAAGATTCAGTTGGCCCTTGTTTGATATATTTCAACTCTTTTACGCATTGTGAGTAGGATTTTGATTTTTTGAAATGGTGCTTCAAAGCTTACTTGATCTCATCAACAGTAGGGTTAGCAAGCGGGAGGGAAAAATCCATTGGGCCTCAGGGATGCTGCAGGGCCAATGTGCTGAGCCAGATATCCCATAAATCAATCTAGTGCACGACCTTCAAACGCCATAGCTAGTTGCACTCTGTTGACAACATCGGTGTTAACATTTTGCGCAGTCCATACTCCATTTGCAAAAAACCAAAACCTATCCATGTCCTCATCTCCCACTCCTTTGAAGGTGGGAAGCTTCATATGCGCAACCATATCTTCTCATGGTGGTGGAGGTGGTGGAGTAGGATATGTCTTACCCCAGTGCGAGTTCGACTACGGAGTAGCAGGAAGGCTACCTCCAGCATGTGTAGCCTCACCATTCTCTATATCACTGTCAAGTGAATTTATCATAGGCTTGTATACAAATATGTATCCTCTCTGATTAACCCGATAATACCTTCCACTATGCGTAGTGATTTCTAGCTTTTTTGGGGTCATTCACTTACTGTGACTACACAAAACCCCCTTTTCACACAATAGCATCTTAATCAGCAAAGGAAGAGAGCATATGAACTTACCTCTTAGTCCTTTGAAAAACCTTCTTTCAGCTTCAGAATATGACATAAAAAAATATACTGCAAACTCTATGATAAACCCACCCAAAATGCTGTCAACCCAATGATCTACAATGAGGGTGATGGAGTTATCAGTTTTCTCTAACTGTTGGATCAACTCAGTCATCCACTGAGTGACCTTATCTTCCTTCCAACAGGTTTGGAACTTAGCTAATATTGATAACCACTCTTGCAATTTCTGTGCAAAGGTCACAAAGAAGATCTCGTGAACCTATGTAAAAAAATACTTTTGTTTCCAATCTTCAGTACACAACTTCTACTTCTATTTTCCTTAATGGAAAATTCTTGAATATTTTTCTCAAACCAGTCTTCTAACTCATGCTTTGATGGCTGCCACATCACCCAGTCTCTCTCAAAATGATCCTGGTCTCGTCAACGGAACCGTTTGTTTCCTTGACGGGTCGTGAACTAGGTTCAAAGATAAACTTAACCAACAAAACCCTCTTACTACTGGCCCTTTCAGAAATAACCTACTTGCGCAGGTCAAAGTCTCACCCGAAGAAGTATGGGGGGGTGCTGGACACAGGTTTCCACACCCTATGAGATAATTAAATGATGCAGGTGTCTTTAGAGCTATAATACTAGGGGGCAACCCTTTTCAATAGAAACCCTAACCTAAAAACCTAACGAGGTAGATATAGGTCAGATTACACAAGCTATCTTGTGTGTGCACAGATAAAGGCTTCGTAATCCCTTCGATAGTCTTAGTAAGGTGATATCTAGTTCTTATAGTAACATATCTATGCATTCAAAATTCATATAAGATAGAAAAGCAGGTACGCAATCAATCTAAACACAAAATATACTTAATGTAGTAAACAAAAATAATACACAGAAACAGATCATAAAATGTAGTGATGCATTTGATACTCAAAATTATCCAAAACACTTCTTTATTCATTCACAGTTCATAAAATCCTGACAATACTTCATTTCCACCCGCACAAATAGCCAGCAGAGTCCACACACAATAGGACTAAGGTCTCCACGCACACAGCCAACAAGAGCCTTCTATACCCAGGAAAATTCTTTTCACAGCTCAGGGCATTGTAATATTATAAAAACTTACTTAGAATTTATCGATCTGACTCGATCTAGATCACTCCTATTTATATATTTATCCCATCCTCATCCAAGGTCCACAAACTATGGTTTGAAACCCCTAGCTCTACCTTTTTTCCCATTACAACTCATTAAGGGGCTTTGAACTGCCCCAAATCCCCCTGACCTGTGCATTTCTTAGCGCACACGACTTAAAACTACAAAAAAACTATATTTTTATCAAAAATTTCATCCTAAAGGACCCCGCTCCAACATATATTAATCATCTAAAAGGGAGAGAGAATCGTATGGGAGATGAATTAAGTAGTAAGTTGCATAATGTATATGAAATTTCATTTATCCAAGATGATTTTATTTTTACAAGACTAATAAAAGATGTTGCAGATAAGGACCCAAAATATTTATTTGTATTGCAGCAAGTGAAGCAAATAAACAATTACGAACAACATTCTGATTATGGCTTAAATTAAAATAAATTATTGACATTTAAGAGAAGAATATATATACCCAATAGGATAAATATAAAACAATTAATATTGGAATAGGATAAATGTAAAACAATTAATATTGGATGAATTCCATAGGAGTCCTGATGCTACTCACCCCAGGTACCAAATAGTTTTTTTCCATAAAGAAAAATTATTTTTGGTGCAGAATGAAGCAAGAAATCACTAAATATTTAGCTAATTATTTGGAATGTTAGCAGATTAAAGTTTAACATAAACATCCTACCAAATTTCTTCATCCAGTACCCATTGCTTCATGAATCCTTAAAAATGTGTCCTTTCAAGGTTTTTATACAGAATTGTATGAAGGACACCTATTAATTAGAATAGAATCGAAGAGAAACTAATGTTAGGACCAGATATGTTAGCAGAAATGGAGTCCACTGTGAAAAAGGTTCAAGAAAACCTAAGAGTAAATCATGATAGGCAGAAGGCATATGTAGATAAAAGAAGAACGTTTAAATAATTTTAGGTGGGGGACAATTTTTATATTTGTGTGAAGCCGAAAAAGTGTAGCTTTCAGTGGAGGGGATGTGAAAATTTAGCTCCTTGATATTTTGGATGCTTCCAAATTCTAGAAAATGTTGGACTAGGTGCATATCAACTAGCATTACCCAGCCACATGCAAGTCCATAATGTGTTTCACATATCCTTGTTATATATATATATATATATATATTATTCTAGACACATAATTAACTAGTACGAGGTGCAAGTATTGGTTATGAAAATAGTAATATTACTTCTTGTTTATGATAGATTTAGTGTGAAAATTAAAATACTTACAAACGATGAAAATTTTGTACCTTGTGTGGTGAAACAGGTAGAAAAAGATAGAGTATTCCTGGTAAAGCCAATTCGTATTCTGGGTCAAAGAGAAACAATGTTGTAGAGGCGAGCTATCACCCAGGTTAAAGTGAAGTGGAGGAAATTTATCCCAGAGGAGGCCACATGGGAGGATGAAAGCTTGATGCGGGAATCATATACTTGCTTGTTCCATGGGCATGAGTAGACACAATGATCTAAATTTGAATGTTATTTTTTCTATGCTAATTTCATCTTCAGAATTATAAACAATTTGTCCATATTTTTCTTCATGTGCATAGGTTTCTTGAGGTGTTTGTAAGTGTTAAAACAGGTAAATGCATGAATTTTCATGTTAAATTCATGAGAATTTTAACTTAAAACATAATGCTGAAAAACAAGAATAAAACTTACAACAAACCATCAAAATGATCCATTAACACATGGTTTTGATGAAGGAGTTCACCCCTCCTGGGCTACATCTCCTTTGTCCATCATCCATGGCTGGGGCCTCTGTATTAGCTCAAGTGTGTAAAACGTGCTATTTACATTCATCTACTACTCCTAAAACCTACTTCAATGTGTTCAAAATGTCCAAATCATCCATATTAGACTCTTCTTGAGCCTAATTTAGTCAAATTTTGCAAAAGTTATGGCCTCCTCCATTCTGGACTAGGAAACCCCACTAAAACTGGAGAAACTCCAGCTAGGGCTGCTAATTTTGGAGGCAGTGCCAAATATGGGGGCTCCGCCAAACATGCCACTGAATTAAACTGGAGTTTAATTAATCGTTAAGTAGAGATTTAACTGATTATTAATGCTAAACATGCTCTTTGCACAAATTCTGGATTAATGTGATAAGCACATATTTAATTCAGGTTAGTGTTAATTAAGCACGTTTAACCTTGTGCTTTAAAATACACCTCCACTCTTGGTCTCAGAATCTGGTTATATGTGGAGGGGGTTGGCCCCCTCCTTATTCCCGCCTGTCAAATGGTATTTATTGAAATAGAAGTCGAGAGGGCACGTTGTTTGGGAGAGGTCGTGGTGTCAAGCCCTGACCTTTGCCCTTCCATCAATAATTTTTCCATATGCTATATCATAAGGTCTAAACATTACGACTTCATAAATATTTCGCCCCGTGTAATATGTAACCCAACCTTTGATATATGAAAATAATTCAGACTTTCAACTTTCCATTCGGCCTTGACCTTGGTCCACTATAGGGGGCACGTGGCGGCGCGTAGCTGCACAAAATTTCCACTTATGGCTGGACTATTCCAACCATAATATATAAAAAAATTGACCTCCATAAATATATGAAAATTTGACCTTACATAAGAAAAAATTCACCTTCCAAACTTTCTGGTGAATCCTACAGTGACACTTGTCACAGTGTGATTGGGAAAACCAAAGAATATTCCCGAAATATATTTAAATTTGCTGACTAGGCTTCCATGTCACCAACCTGTCACTTCTACAATGTTTTAGCTCTTTTGGAAAATCGATGGTGGGCCTTATCTTCCTCATTCGGGCTTCATATTCGACGAAACAAATTGCACTGGATTCCTGGCGATGATCTCTTCGTTCTCGTTCATTTTCCAATCAATTTTTGGCACTTTCATTTTTGAGCTTTAACATAGAGCACCTTATCATTCCTCCCCAATGGAAGCCTTTTGGACCGCAAAATCTCTTTGGTTATTGATCATGTGGATGTGGGTATAGTTTCCTCACCCTTCCAGTCTTAATCCACTGAAATTTTCCCATTTTCATCAACTGGAGCTTTTCACAAAAAGTAAGATTTTTCCTTGACTCTTGAGACCCTCTCTTGTTGTTGTTGACATCGTCATGCTGCACTTTCCATGAATTTGTAGAGTAGCAAGTTGTTCTTGAAAAAACAAACTTGGCCCCACCTCGATCATCAATCAAAGGAAAATTAAAAATTGTCTAACCTCGAGAATACTTCGTCATGACGATGCTTAGCTGATATTTCTTTGTACTTGCATCGACTCTTGACCAAGTATTTTTTCCATTTCAATGTACCCTTTGGAAAAAAAAAAATAAGCACTTGTGGAACCTATGCCTTCTTGTTCAAACTCCTTTGGCGCTTTCTCTTTGACCTTTTCACTCTATTACACCGACAAATTGTTTCCAACACTGCTCAACACTGATGTTGACTGCTGCAAGTTTTTCACATCTTGTTCACCTCCTTTCAAAGACAACCTATTACAATTATGAAACATCTCATTACAAGCATAAGAAACTTCAATGAAATCAACTTTTTCATTCGATGCATCTTTTTGAAAGGTTTTATTGAAAAAATCTCTATGCTTGATCATTAACAATGTAAAATTTTGACTTGCATTCACTATCCTCTTCATTTCTCCTGCATTTATAAGAGACAAACTTTTATTCTTCTTATGCGCTCTAACTATGTACTCAATTCCATATTTGAGCAAGTAATACTTATTCTCATGGCGATGAAATATTTCTTTCCAATCATAAAGATAAGGACTTCCCAAAACAATACTCAATATCTCAAATTACACCACATCAAGTTCAACTTCATCAAGAAAGTTTGAATTTATGTCAAAACTTAGTATGCACTTACTTGTCACCTACAAGTTTGCATTATTTCATATCCACCCTAAATAATAAGGTCTTGAATGTTTAACAGTTCTAAGGTTTAGCTTCTTAACTAAGTCTTCGGGAATCAAATTAGCTTGAGACCCACTATCAAAAAGTGTGTCTATCTTGGTATGTTTAGAAATGACTCTAATATGAAAAAGTTCAATTCTTGTATCTTCATCTTGAGTTATATTAGAACAACTTGAAGAACTAGTTCTTTCTATGCTCTTACCTTTCAAACCCATGGCTGTAATCTGTGTTTCATCTCATGAATCAGAACCTAAGTCATGTTCAATTATAGCAATAGTTTTCCCCTTTTCTTTGGCTTTCAATTTGTTTGGCTTAAAATATGGATGAATTTTCCAATAATGGTATTCATCATGGCCATTCTTCGAACAATGTTTACATGTGATTTTCTATTTCTCTTTTTTGATGGATCTATTTCTCTTTCCTCTTCCATTAAAATTTCCCTTCCCTTTACCCTCATACTCAAGGAAACTGCCACTTTTCTCATCTACATTCGGTTTTCCTCTTGCTTCTAAATGTGTGGCTTGAACAAAAACCTCATCTAAGTTTGTGGGATTGAACGCGAGAATAGTGTGCCTAAGGTAACTATGAAAAACCCCAATATACTTTAACAAAGTTTCTTGAGAATAAAAATTAATACCCAAAATAAGAGCTCTTCTCCTAAATTCATGAGTATAATATTGCACACTTTTCCATTTGAATTCTCGAAATTTTAGCAAATTCATAATGGCTTTTTTCATGTAAGATAGAGGATAAAATTAACTTTTAATTGCAGTAATAAAACTTGACCAAGACATTAAGATCTTACCGTAGTTTTTAGTCTCTTCTTGAGTCCTTAGTTCCCAGCATACAAGTGCAGATCCTTCCATCCTTAAGGAAGCCAATTGAATTTTTATGTCATCTTCTTGAAGGTTCTGAATTCAAAAATAAACCTCCAATTGACGAATCCGATTTTCCAACTTCTCTACATTTACCTCACCATTATACATTGGAAGCTCAAATTTGACATCAAGTTTGAGTAAGGGATTTTTTTCCTTTTGGAGTTTTTGAGTGAGTATGGGTAGCTTTGGTTGTTGAAGTGGAAGATGATGATGATGTTGACGATGATTATGATGAGGAAGATGGTGGAGATGGAGGAGGGTTTCCTCCACTTCCCTTTGAATCCTTCTCTTCATCATTTTTTCCTTCTGAAGTTCCCTCTCCATGTGGAGACTTAGAATTGTCTCCAACTACCCTAGTGTCCATCTCTTCAAAGAGGATCCTAACCCTTTTAGTGAGTTCATATAAATCCTTATTGTAAGATTCCTCTTCTGGAAGACCTTCAGTCTCTCCAAAACCTGACATGATGGCTATGGATTCAAGCTCAGCTTCTGGTGCAACTTGTACCTCCTCAATCTCCGCTAGAGATAGAACATCAGGTGCTTCAAGTGCTGCTCTAAGTGTAACTTTGGGTGTATATGGTGCCCTTTTGGTCCTACTTATTTTGTTCCTAACCTCAGGACTAGCAACCACCAATTTCCCTTCTCCTCTCTGCAACTTCAACCTTGTAAGCATCACAAATTTGCAACCATTAAAACCCTACTTTCACAAAACTCAAGAAAATCAAGCAAATAACCTTTGAAACCTTTTCTCTGATACCACCTTGATTTGAATCTGAATGTTATTTTTTCTGTTCTAATTTCATCTTTAGAATTATAAACAATTTGTTGATATTTTGGTTCATTTACATAGGTTTCTTAAGGTGTTTGTGAGTGTTAAAACATGTAAATGTATCACGTTTCATGTTAAATTCATGAGAATTTTTACTTAAAACATAATGTTGAACAACAATAATAAAATGTACATAAAACCATAAAAATGATCCATTTACACAATTTTTTGATGAAGGAGTTCACCCCTCCTAGGCTACATCTCCCCCATGGCCTGGGCCTCTATATTAGCTGAAATGCGAAAAAAGTGTTGCTCACATTCATATAATGCTCCTAAAACTTGCTTCAACGTGTTCAGAATGTACAAATCATCCAGAATAGACTCTTCTTGAGCCCAATTTGGTCGAATTTTGAAAAATTTATTGCCTCCTTAATTCTTGCCTAGGAAACTCCACTAAAACTGGAGAAACTCTAGTTAGGGCCACTAGTTTTGGAGGCACCGCCAAATATGGGGGCTCCGCAAAACATGCTGCCAAATTAAACTGTAGTTTAATTAATCCTTAAGTGCAGATTTAAATGAGGATTACCGATAAACAATGTCTTTTCACAAATCCTAGATTAATGTGATACACACATTTTTAATTCAGGTTAGCTCTAATTAAGCACATTTAACCCTGCACTTTAAAATACACCTCCACTCCTTCTGATAGCATCTAGTTATATGGTGAGGGGGCTAGCCCCCTCCTTAGCCTCATTGGTCAAATGGTATTGATTGAAATATAAGTCGAAAACATGGTTTATTAAGACCCATCGATGTGGCTTAACGGTATGGAGGGCGTGTTGTTTGGGGGGAGGTCGCGGGGTTGAGCCCCAACCTCCTCCCTTCCATTAATAATTTTTCCATATGCTATACCATAAGGTATAAACCTTACGACTTGATGAATATTTCGCCCCATGTAATATGTAACCCGACCTTTGATATATTAAAATAATTCAGACTTATGAACTTTGCATTCGACCTTGACCTTGGTCCACTGGAGCGGGTGCGTGGTGGCCCCTAGCTGCACCACGTGTCTGCCTCTGGTTGGACTATTCCAACCATAATACAAAAACAATGCACCTCCATAAATATATGAAAATTCGACCTTAGATAATAAAAAAATTCCACCTTCCAAACATTCCAACGAATCTTGTAGTGACACTTGTCATAGTGTGATTAGGAAAATTGTAAAATATTTCTAGAATATATTTAAATTTGCTGACTAGGATGCCATGTCACCAACCTGTCACTTCTGCAAATTTTTTCGTTGTTTAGGAAAACGAACAACAGACATTATCTTCCTCATGCGGACGTTTTCGACGAAATGAATTGTGCCAGATTCCTAGAGACGAGCTCTTCGTTGTCGTTCATTTTCCAATTGATTCTAAGAACTTTCATTTTTTAGCTTTAACACTGAGCACCTGATCACACGGAGGGCGATATTTCACACAACTGGGGGGAGATGTAACAATTATTCCCATGTATATATTATTTACTTATTGACCAAAAGACTGGGTAATTCTGTTTGGTAAGACACACAATTATTATATTTAAGAGTTGTTTTTCTTAAAAAAAAAAAATTGAATTATGACAGTTAAGAAAAAAGAAAAAAGAAAAAGGAAATTTTAGTTTCCATACGGTTAGAAGGTTGGATATTTATCTCCTCTTTGGGTCACCAAAAATGGGAAAAATCCCAATGAGCGGGAGGAGAGAAAAGAAAGAAGTGACAAGTCATTATCAGTGGAAGAAGTAGTACTTATAGATGGTTTTTCGAGAGCTGGTTCAACTAGTGGAAAATAATATAAGAAATTATGGACTCGACTTGGACTCCCGAGGTCGTAGAAATTTTTTTTTCCTAATTTCACTGGAAAGCTAAGGGCTCGGGGGGAGTTCTGAAAGTTATTTCTAGATTCATCGGTTGGGTGGACTGAGAAATTTCTTTTCGGTTTCTTCTTTTGACAAGGGACTCACTACACCTACGACAAATGAGTATTATTTTGAATACTGTTTGTGTAATTCAGCTTTTTATTTTGGGTTTATGCTCAGTTAAAAGACTCGTTGATAAAAATATAATTTAGAAGGCCTTTCTCATATAAACATGAGCAACACTATGCTAATTTATCAAGATAGGAGAGGAACATATTGAACTATTGTTATATAGGGTTCCTTTTTTCATGAAGAAGTTATTTTGCTATTTCTTTATAAGATATTTGTGAATATTGTGTATTGTTGGTAGTATAGGCTCTTTCTCAAACACAAAAGTTATCTCATTGTTTCTTTATAAGCTATATGTAATGTATGCATATTATAAAAAAATAGAGTACACGTAAAAAAATAAAGACCAAATTTTATATAAAATGACTGACACTTCCACATTAAAGGTTAGCTTCCTAGGTGCACTGGAAACCCTCCATGAAAACAGTCCTCTTAACTACTTGGATGTTGTTTCCCTAAATTCCGAGATACCTTAAAGGTGTGATCACATAAATAAAACCCATGTACATAATAGAAATAAAAAGCAACTCATCCATAACAAAGGCATATAACTCTTGATATAAATGCCAAGAATAGGTAAATTGAGCATGCATATTTTAACTAAATAAACCTGTCTAACAACGGAAAGAAAAAATCCTTGAAGAATAAAAATTCACATGAAGATATATTGACTATTGAGTATCCATGAGATAGTCAAGTGGCAAGACACAAGAGAAAAATTATTGAAATAGGAAGTTCTTTCTTAGAAATGATATGAAATTAATTGCATAGATAATGCTCTAATATTACAAATGAATGTATACCAGAAAATATAGAAGTCATTAAAGTTAATCGTCCAATCCTGTGGCCATCACAGAGAAAAAACACATATCTAACCACAGAGTCTTTTAATAGGAAGTTTCGATATAAGGCCAAAATTCACCACAATTAACCAGGGCCTAGAGAGGTGAAACTATTAATAAGTTCAGAAGAAGTAATCACAATATAATTACAAGATTAATAACATTAGACGCCATATATTGCTACTTTGATAACTCTCTAACATGCCCAGAACCATTAAAATGCACCTCGGAAAGGAGAGAGTCTAGGAACCTGAAATAAATGAACCCCAAGTCAGTCAGCATGTCGAGCTAAGCCTTAGCCATAAAACCAAAAGTGGAGACACAGAGTTGGGCGATACACACCTACAGGATAGTGAAATAAGGAAAATAAGGGAAGGGATCCAACCTGAGACAAAGAAAAACCCTTGCTTAAAAATTTAGGAAGAAAACAAAATATAGCATGCAATAAATCCAAAATTTGAGAAAACACCATACCTGTTTACTGCAGGGAGCTTTTGAACATGGAGCCGAAACCTGACCAGTAACAAGATTAGTTCCATTGGATGAAGGACGACAATGGGCTACCATAGTGGAAATGGAAATGACCAATTGAATACCTGGAAGGAGAAGTTGTCGAGAGCTAGGAAGCATCAACCGAAAAAATATGATGAACAATGATTCCTGAGGTCCACCGAACCCCAATAAGAGAAAGGAAAAATTAATGTAGCAACAGATAGAATAAACTAATTATATGTAGAAAAAATGATAAATAATCTAACCTCTGCAATGAACAACTCAGAAACTGTAACTAGGGTTTGAGAAGTGATAGAGCGGTTCCAGTGGAGGAACGAAATGACCGTGCCAAAGGGTGTTTGGGATGTAAACTGGTACAACAAACCAACCCAAAAAAAACTTTTTTGTCCATCGCAAACCTTAATATCCGACAGGGAAGGTACTTATAGTTTTAAACCACTATTTTATTCACCCAAGGCTGGTGCCACGTTCACCATGTTTTGGAGAATTCTGGATGATGCAATTAACATGTTAAACAAACCATATGTGATACAAATTTATACCTTAGATATCTGTCAATATTCTCCATTGATAAAAAGTAATGTACCTTCGTGCATAGATTGGGGAACATCAAATAATTGCTATATAGCATAAGTAAAGAACAAAAGTTAAGTGTTGTTGGGGAACATCAAATAATTGCTATATAGCGTAAGTAAAGAACAAAAGTTAAGTGTTGTTAAAAAAACCTGAGCGGATTATCCAAATAGGCCAAAATTCAACTTAGCCTTTTTCTCTTTATATTATGTTTTACTATAATACTTGTGGGTACATTTGTTTTTTTTTTATTTTTTTATTTTTTTTAAAGTTGAAGATAATGCACGTTACAAACTTCTTTTGAAAAGCGTAAAAGAGAATGAAGGATTTTAAATTAAGAGTATGTTGCACATAATAAATAAATTAATTTTACCACTATTCTTAAAATATGATTTTTCAAAAGTAAAATTATATAATAAAAGCCTATAAAACATTTTAAAACAAAATTAAATATTTTCATATTTTAAAGTAATAAAAATGAAATTAAATATTTTAATATTATAAGGCAATAAAAATGAAGTTAATTGACCATAGGGTGAATGTTATATATGAAGTTGTTTTTAATGTTACTTTTTGGAGTCCTCCTTGGATTTTCTGGCGTGGCTGAAAAAATTGAGATGAAATCTTGATTTATGTTATTTAAACTATTTTTTTTTACTGTATATATAGATTCAACACCCTAAAAATGTACTATGGCACTTTAATTGTGTACATTTTACTCATCAAACTTGTGATTTCAATGACTTTCTGTTGCATTTTAGATAAATTAGTTCGGAAAAATAACTCAAAAAACTTTTCAAAAAGTTCTATTAAAGAGAACTCGATTATAGAGTATAAAAATCAAATTAATGATAAAAAATTATATAACTTTTTAAAAATTTAATATAATATTTTAATATTTTAAAGCCATATAAAATTAACATAATTGACCTTAGAGTGAATGTTATATGGCCTTAAAATAACATATATGATGAAAAATAAAGATATTTCTTAATGGTATAGTTATTTTTTAAATGGTTTTATTTAATTTTAGTATAGTTTAGAATTGAAAAAAAATATAGATTTAGAGATTGTCCACTAGTTTGGGATGGTATTGTCCTATAATATTATATTTAAAAATAATAAATTAATACTCACACTAATAATTATGGAGTTTATATATATATATATATATATATAGTTGAGAGAGATCAAATCTCTAAAGTTGTAAATCTTTCTTTAATTTTTTCATTTAAAAAAAATATATATATTACCTCAAGGAATTTGATCTCTGTGTTTGAAAGATTCTAGGTTATTATGGATCTATTGTAGTTTGTAATATCACTAAATAAAATCAATAATAAATGAAAAATATTATGGTAGTGGATTATGAATTAAAAGTCATTTGTTTGGCATCTATGAGGAATGAAACGTGTCCACTTACAAATGGTCAATTGGTCATTCCAAGTAGTGTGATTTTTCTTGAACAACCTTGATGAGACAACTTGTGTTTGTTGACATCATACATTAATGTTTATGATTGTCTCCACTACTCATTTGACAATTGAATTATGATAAATTTTATTTTTTATGAAAAAAAAGAATAAAATATAAAAGTAAACAAAATGCTATACTCGTTAATTCCGTTTAAATAAAATGTATTTAAGTTAAAATATTTTATATTTTTGTCCTTATAAATATAAATTTGATAAAATTTATTTAAAAATATTGGAATAATAAATTTATATTTTTAAATTTATAATTAATTTTTTAAATTTTTTTATAACTTAAAATTTAAAACCAAATTTATTTATATTTTCAAAAAAAATTATTTTAAATAATAAAATATAACAATTTCATTATATCGAATAAATACATTAAAAATATTGTTACTTCTAAGTTTAAAGGGAAAATGTGTTGTGGTAAAGATTTAGAGGCTAAAAGAAAATTAAGATGTTATAAGGAGATCATCAACCCTAGTCTAAAAGATAAAAAATATCTCTCTATTTTAACTAGCTCAAATAAAAAAATTAATATAGCCAAGATAAGCATTGACTCTCATGAGTTCCATAGTGAAACAGGCAGTTGGGCAGTTCCATAGTGAAACAGGTCATTGGGCAGTTCCATAGTGAAACAGGTAGTTGGGCAGTTCCTGAAACACCATGTGTGGAACAGACCTCAAACACCATGGGTGGAAAGGATTTTTCATATCTATGAGAATATGAACAGTGAGGATGAAAATCACTCGTGCATACACCCACATTAAATCTCAGTTTCATAATATTTGTTACAATAATTACCTTCCTAGCCTTTTAACATGTCAAAATTTTAGTGAGCTTGGGACACTTCTCTCCAAGCTCTTTGAGCATAAGAGTACAATTTTAAAACAAACTAAATAATTCGTTTCTTTAGGTCCAATAGTAGTCTAAGTGGACAATAACCACCACCACCATCATCATAATATATATATTATTATGTTTTTATATAATAGAAACTAATTGTATTCTTTATTATATAACTTTCAATTCAATTAAAAATATATAAATTCTTATTAAATCAAAAAATTAAATTATTATTATGATTAATGATGTAATGGTTAGTTTTAAATTATATATATATATATATATATATATATATATATATATATATATATATATATTAATTAAAACTATTAATATTGTTTTAATTAATATTTTATCACTTACAGGAATATATTAATATAAAATAGTAACTATATGGTTTAGTACTATATGCTACTAATTTACATGATCCAAAAAAAATTAATGTATCTATTGAAAAGCCATTTATTATTTGTTTTTTTATTAAAAATAATAATATTATTAATGTTTGGAAGAGAAAATTGAGGTGAATTTTTTATTTAAACTGGTTTTTTTTTTATTGTATATATGAGTCCAACACTTTTTTCAATATCCTGAAAAATTTCTAAGATACTTTGATTGTGCAGCATTACCCATAAAACTTGTAATTTCAATAAATTTCAACCTCATTCTTAAAAAAATAGACAAATAAAAACCACCATAAAAATATCGAGAATTAAAAATAATTAGACCTAGAATAATATTAAAATTAACTGAACTATGTCTTGACGCAACGCAAATCCATCGCTATTAACTGAACTCTGTATAAACATAACGCAGATCCATCGCTATCCATGTGGCAGGGATCAATGATAAAAAATTGAATCTGTCCACAACGCCCCTGCCCCCCCTCTCCCAAATCAACGTGTCCTTCGGAAGAAATTTACGTGCCGTGGCTGTTATGAAATATTATATGATTTAAGATTTAAATTTTAATGATGGATGTAATAATTTTGTGATCCATAATGTACATAAATGTCTTTCATATTATATGGTTCAAGGTTCAAATCTTAGTGATTGATCTAAGACTTTTGTGATCTATAATGTAGATGAATGTCATTGTCATTTCCATTAATAAAATTATTAGGATTTGGTTGAGGTTCTGAACCATCTACGGGTTCATCCTCATGACAAGGTGGATCATCCTCATGACAAGATGGACAAGGTAATCCATCCTAATGAATAAATAGTGTGGATGTGTCATTTCTTGGAAATAGCCGTTGAGAACTAGCCCTTGAAAATTAGCAGCTGAGAATTATGGTTCATCCTCATGACAAGGTGGAGAAGTTAATCGGTCCTAATGAATAAATCTAGTGTGGATGCATCATTGCCTAAAATAGTCATTGAAAACTAACCGTTAAAAACTAGTTGTTGATAACTAGTCATTAAAACTAGCTGGAATTAAATTAGCTAGTTAATTCATTATCACTAAAAATATTTTTAAATCATTTATTAATAAATAAAAATTTTAAAATAAATTTTATTAATAAATAAAATTTTATTTAATAATAAAAGAAAAATATTTATAAAGGAAATATATTTAACATATTTTTAATAAATTTCCTCATAAGTAATTAATTAATCTATCTAATTTAATTTCAGTATGCATCCACACTATTTATTCATTAAGATTGATTAACTTCTTCACTTGAATTACATTATATGGTTTGAAATGTCTACCAAACCTAATGATATGATTAATCTGAAAGACATTCATCTAAATATTAATGAATCAATCTTTAAAAAAACAAAATAGATTCAAATAAAAATACAAACCTAACATTTAAAACAGAAAAATTATATATAGGGCAAAATACTGAGCATTTATATATTAAAATATTGGTCACACATACAATTACCGATTTTGTTTGAAAAGAAAAACCAACTTTAATACATTTTTTAAATTAATATTACTGAGAAAATTATAATATTTAAATTTTCTTCAGTTAATGTTAACTTGTAACACCCCCAAGTTCTATGCTTTTCAGATTTGACATTGGAACATAAATCCAAAGGGGAGTGGACCCCAATGGATAATTACTTGTGTGGATGTGGTTAATTAATTATTTATGAAAAATAAATAAAATATTGTGTATGCACTATGACCAAATGAGAAATTGAGATCATATGCCTAATCCATGAGGTTATGGAAAAGGTAAAGACTTTCCCCAAAATCTTTCAAAAATCCTTGAAAGAAATTATTTCTAATTTAGATTTTTGAGGAAAATTCCAAATTCCCCAATGATGAGGAAAGAAGAAGAGGTAAAGTCGAAAAGTCGAAAGCTGAAACAATTTTTTAAAGTCCCCAAATAAGAAGCCTAAGGCTCACCAGGAATAAAGCATCCCGAAATCAGACGTTGCACTGGAAACAAGCTTTGGGGAAGGACAATGAATAAGTCGCCCGGTAAATGCACAATGGGCGGCTCATTCTGGAGGATCAAGCCCCTGGTGAGTTCTCGAGATAAACGAACCTCTAAGATTGGGAGGATCAAGTCATAGTAGAGGTATGCATGTATAATTTTGGAGATTATTTTATGACCGTATTAGTTATATCCGTGTTAATTATACTGCTGTTATATGCATGGTTCTCGTTAAAACTTCTTATTTAAAATTCGTATTGAATGGTTGTTTAATATCTTGCGACCACAAGCTAAGTGTAGTAGTCGAAAATTCGGGAAGAGTTGAATATCAAGTGATAGCAACAAAGTCTTTGGTTAGCTCTGGGGATTTGTACATTTCAGTAATAAAGGGTAGAGATGATAAATCAATCTGAAGGTTTAATCGAATAGAGAAATTCAGGTGGTAGCTTGCTGTCTTTGGAATGAAAAATTAGTTGAGATGATGTATAAACAGAACCTCTTAATAACGCTGTAACCAATAACAGCAAGTAGGAAACTACTAACCCTGTGACAGCAGTATGGGGTTTAGTATATCAACTGGATTAAAATGGAAAGAATTGTAGAATTAAGAATTTAAATTATTCTATTAAATGTAAGTGTAAGTATATGAAAGCAGAAGTTGAATCCTAACTAAGTACGAGGATCTAAAACTAGGGATTCTAAACTATCAATTTAAGTATTCTCTACCTCCATTTGATTGAAACAAAAGGATCTATATCCTAGTTTTCTAATGGAAGAGTTAATTTGCACCAGAGTTTCAACCAGGTTGAATATTTGTAACAATAAAATAAGGGGAGAATCCTATTGAAAATCTATTGTGTGATAAAAGTGTGTGTGAGGGAAGATTTTAAGCATATAAAAAAAATTACAAAGAAAAGAGCATCTATTACCTTCCATATAAACTGTTGGAAAAGTAGTTGTAGCAACGAAGGTTAACTACATATAGATAGATGTATACGTGAAGGCATACATCTATACTTTTATGCTGAACCCTTACAGAGCTGAAAATTCTATAAGGCTTGCAAATTTGAAAGTTGAGGAAGGGTCTAGTGGTCAGCTAGAGTTGGTCAAAACTCTGAAAAACTGACCTGAGAAATACAAGCTAATATATATATAGATATATATAAGTGAACTAGATGGACTGAGAAGAGTGGAGATCAAGCCACGAGAAAAAAAAAAAAAAAAACTCTCATGGAAATTCTGATAACAGTATGAATTTTGAAATTGATTCAATATTAATTTTTGAATATTATCTGGTGCATAAAGCAGAGTATGTCTGAGTTTATGTTAGATGGATAAGGAGATGGGTCTGGGAGACGTGACAAATGGTATCGGAGCGAAGTTCAAAAATTGGGCAAGACATGTGCTCACAAAGAAATAATAAACTGTTATAAAATTTATAAATATTAAAAATATTACTTCAAGTATACAAATATCTTGGATATACTTTCAGGTATACTTGCAGGACAGTCACTATCCCTGCAGAAATTTAGCTAAAACGCGGGGCAAATCATGTAACGCGGGGCAAATCATGTATTCACACAGAAGTATCTGTTGTTGGAAAATTTTTGCTAAGGTTAAAAAAAATTTGAACAGTAAACAGTCTTGAAAGATATAGCTGCAAAACTTAACCAAAGGGGACGAGCTACGCTAGTAAGGAGGAAGACATAATCATAAAGGAAAGCGTAAATACCTCTAAACCGTAGTCTAAGAAATGGGTATGTGCACAAACTAAAATGTTTTAGAGTTATATGGAGGTTCTCATGTGTAAATAAAGTTTTTCTTTAATGAGTTAGTTAAAACTTTGGGATGTTGAGTTATTCGATGTCCATACATGTAACAAATTTTGATGAAGTAGCAACATTTCAAAATTTGTGTACTGGTATGGGAGTAGTATGACGAGGCTCATATACTAAATCATCCTTATGTAAAATAAATTTCAGTGTTCATAAAGTTAAGATACTGAAACCATCTTAATACAGTAGAAGAGAGTGATGCTGAAGTTAATGTAGAGGAAAGGTGAAAATGGTACTACCATGAATATGCATAATTTAATCCCATATGTCGAACGAAGACTGCAAGTAGTATAGAAGAATGAATTTCTATTTGTAAATTACTAAGTGTTTCTTACTGTGATGAAAAACAATAGAGAAAACAGTAGTACCTAACTGATATATCATCTAGTTGGCCTTATTGAGCATCAGAAATTTCATATGGAGGTATCATATTTTCCATATAACAAAGTGTAAGGGAATATATAAAAAATATATTCTATAAATGATCTAAACATATTAACCCTGGTCCAAAGTTCTCTGACTTTATTTTTTTTTCTTTTAGTGTACAGGGTGCCTCGTTTAATTTTTCTATTTATAAAATAGAACCTAAACAGTTCCCAATGCAACAAGTATACGAAAAAAAAAAAAAAAGGGACGTCTCCACATTACAAAGTAAGAATGAATTGTTTAGTGAGTCAAATTATCTTGATTCGATTCAGTCTAACCTTTACAGCTAATTCCGAAATTACGGATTCTAGATGCAATTTCAAACTTGCTTTAATTAATAAGATTTTTAATTGCAATTTAATGAATTGGAGAATCGCGTTTCCAATTATACAAATCATAGGAAATTTCCCCTTAGAAATAGAAACTTCCACACAAGTATGAAGAAATTGGTCGCTAAATAACAAGCCGTTGGTCTTTCTACTGACCTTTCCAATTATAAAAATGATAGGAAATTCCCTTTTAGAAGCACTAGAAACTTCCCCATAAAACAATGTCCACATAATATCGATAACAGAACGTCCGACCGGTAATGCAATGAGAGAGAACGGAAGTAACATAAACAAGATTAGAATAGCATTGTAACAACTCTAGTTAAAGGAATATTTTTTTTTTTTTTTTTTCCTATACTTGAGTAATTAAGTTCAAAAGTGGCATTTATTTCCCTTCATACTCTTGTAGTATTCCTTTCCATTTAACCAATTTCCTTGTCCACTATTTTCTCCTAATAGTATTCAATGCTACCTAAGTTCGCCTTAACCCCATGTACATGAATTTATAAATCTCTTATAGACTTCTTATAGCTCTATGTACACTCATCTTTGTCGATTCCATAAGGCATTACATATATCGCATATATAACACATATATCCCATATATTACATATATAAAACATATGTATATAAAACATCGACACCACGCATATATATATATTATGGACCCTAAATATGTATTTTGGAATAGGTCCATCAAACACATATGTATCTACATATGTATCTACATAAAACACATATGGGAACCATCGATAACACGTGCATGTATTGATCACTCGTAGATGTATAGTATTTAACCCATATATATATATACCATTGAGTTCGGTCAATGAAATTTGTGCATACGCTAATGCCTAACATATATATATATGTAATATCATATATATATAATTATACTATCTGATCCATTATCGAAAGTGTGCCTACGGAGCAATGCGACTTGCAATAACTATTTCTATTTGTTACTTAGGTCGATACCGGTCGACGAAAGCGATTGCGACCTTCCCGCGGAGGTGTGACATAAACTAATTAAATTTGAGACCATAGAACTCTGCGCATATACCCTACATTTAGCTAATGTCATGTATAGCCAGGGCTACTAAATCTGTCGGCGTTTGAATCGTTATATTTTGTGAACCGTATCGCCCCAAATCGGTACTGTTTCTAACTTGTTGGCGTTCATTTTTTTTCAGGCTCGATTCATGGCGTGGCCACCTGTGTACCAGCTCACACTATAACGTGTTTACCACAGTACAGAAGACTGGCGGTATGCGCAGTGGCTTAACCCTAATTTTCCGATTTGAGACCCGCCTCTACACGCGTTGCGTGTTCCTTCGCCTGGTATTTTCTCCTGGTACGTTTCAAGGATTGTATGTGTCGTCAAATACAAGGTTAGATCCATCTGGGTTTTTTGACGTGTAAGTGAGCTATAACATTTTCTGGATTTTGTTTTTTTCGAATGCAGGAGCACATCCTGTACGTAGAAGAGGAGTAACTAGCGCGGTCCAGCAAGAACTTGGCAGGGTAGCATTAGGAATGGTCAAATCGACTGATGCGAGTGCTGAGTGCACTGCGCTCTGCCTCGGCTATTGCAACGACCGGATGACGGCGAGCAGAAACGCCCTATCTCCTCCAAGCCCATTGCTGGCACCTGGTACTCTCCTGCCATCGTAGATGGTTTTCTCAATCTACCTTGGGATCTGCTGAGGTTCTGCTATAGTGGAATTAGGGTTTCAGTGTTATTTTAATTGGAACCCCGTCAATCGCCCTAGTTTCCCAGATCTTTCCTATCATGGTTCTATATTTTTTTTTCTACAGCGTCTAACCAGATATCATATGGTTGCGCAGAGAGGGCAGGAGCTCAATACCTCTGTCTGTCCACTGTAGGCTGAGGTCTAACCTGTCCTCACTAGCGCGGTTTAATTTCTTTTTCTTATTACCATGTTGTGATTCCATGCGAAGGCAACGCTGGTCATGTGATTTAGGGATAGTATCATATTTGTGTTCAATATGTTTCACATTTGCAGGCCCGTTAGGAGTTTAAACATCGAGATTTTTTTTCAAATCCCATCTGGCCCATGTTCAAACGCTGCAGTCATTACATAACCCCCTTGCCACTCTCCTCGCACCCTATCTGGGTCTCTTGGTTTACTGTGAGTACCATCATCATGACGCAGAGGTGAACTCTACTCACAGATAAACCCTTACTTCTCTCCCTCCTGATGTATCGAATCATGCTTCAATTTGTTTATTTCATCTTTACTGATGTGTTTGGTGGGGATTCAAACGAGGACAGGATGCCGATTTTTTATATCGGTAATCCACCTCCTGGAACTAAAGCTCAGTGCCTTTACCTACTATCATCGTTTTAGTGATGATAGCCTACCTCACGAGCTCAGTTCCTGTCACGCTGGCTTGGGAGGTTTTTCATAATACCACTGATATATAGATTAATCATTGACAGTCGTTGCAGGAAGCTCGAGCCCGGAAAATAAATCATGATATGAACCATCACTGTGGAGGCGTTATTTCACAGTGATTGCGGTTCATCCGACGGCCTTCAAATTGCCGCGGCCTTTTTGTTGCTTAACAGAGATTTATGTTGATTTAACTTAGGATGCCTGTCTCAATAATGATTATAGTTTGAGCTTATCTTACTGAAACCCCGTCTACTTTCATTTACCATTCTGAAAAATCTAACCCTTTCGCCAGAATTAATCGCAATTGAATTGTTATTGTGGCGCTTAGTGCTGATACGGTATTCGCTGTTGTGCTCATAATTACACGTATGGCACGTCGGGTGAAAATAAATTAGGTTTCAGTTTTCTCCGTTTATATTGTAGTTGTGCTTGTTTACACGAATCGTATGGTAGTGTTATCGTTACCTTGTTTTCATTCATTTAACATTAAAACGATCATTGGCGTGCCTGGCTTGTACAAGTCGGCCCGCACAAGGGTTTGGCTCGACTTACGTTCACGGCATCGTATATATATTTATTTTGTTATTTTCTGTCACACATGTATGAAACCTCACTATACCTTTGTTTAATCAGTCGTAAAGATCATATATATATATTTCGTTTTTAATCCTAATAGATTCGTATTAACAACTTCTTTTTGCACATATGAACTAATATATATGCGTCGTATTTTATAACTCCCTTTTCCTTGCTTATATATATTTCCATACCTATGATTCATATGTATATATAGGTATAGCTCACGTGCCTTCTATAAAAAAAATACCTATTGATATGGGTTCTTGACATGGGTTAATAGATGAGTATTTGTGTTACATGTTTTTATATGGATTTCGTAGTTCATTTACTAGTATATATTGAACATCATTTAAATTCATAACCAACATATTTATTTCCATGTGTATAGGGAATTTTCAATTTTGAGAGACTCCATACATGTTATAGAGGCTAGAATACTACCATAAAGTAGAAGTACTTCTTAACTACAAGAATATTGGATTTCATATGCTAATGTCTTAAATATCTTTACCCCAGTTCTACTACAATATTCCATATGCTATTGTATTAAATTTCTTTATCTCAACTATACTACAAGATTCTTCTAACATACTTAAAAGTAGGTAGCATAGCTTTGTATCAACATGAACTCAATTTTTTTTTTTTATATAACTATCTGTGGAGATTAAGTAACTCCAGATCTAGACCAACCTTGGTGTAGAGATTCTGGAGTTTCTACTCTATAATTTTTATGGTCTACAACTAACCAAAACCTGGAAGGTGAAAGCCTTAGGATGGACTCTGGTAAATGTAGTACTAAGATCAATCATACCATTAAATAGATTTTGTTTTCTTTTATATGTAGCCAATTCATATCATCATAAAATAGAATAGCAAGAATTTCAGAACATACCAAAATCTGCAAATGACCAACCTCTAAACCTTAGAGTCCTCTTTGTCTCCCAGGACTCACCCCCGAGCAGAGATCACCTCCTAGAACAGATCAACCTCTGATCTTCCTAGGAGCAGCTTATTTAAGCTCATAATTCCCCAAAGCATGTTTCTAATTCTGCGTCCCCAGAATAGCGGGATGCTTTTCTTCCTGTTGGCCTAGGCTTCCCATTTTTGGGATTCTTTAAAGATGTTTTATGCTTTTCCTCAGCCTTTCCAGCTTTTTACCTCTTCCCAACTATTTTCCTCATCATTGGGGAAATTTAGATTCTTCCTCAAAATCTAAATTAAAAATAATTCCTTTCAAGGATTTTTGAAGGATTTTTGGGGATTTGTTGCCTTATCCATCCTCATGGATTTTGCAACTGATCTCAAAAATCTCATTCTTGGTCCACATGCACACCAGAAAATTCTTTTATTTATTTCCTCAACTTTAAATATCAAATTACATTCACAATTTATTTATCCTTTGGGGTCCACTCCCCTTAGGATTAAAATTCAAATGTCTAACTTTAAAATTTCAACACACAAATTGGGGGTGTTACATATTCCCCCTCTGAAAATAAACACCGTCCTCGGTGTTGTTTTTTTTTTTTCTGAATAAGTCTACTTCTATATTGATACAAAAAGATTACAACGAGGCAAAGGCCTCCGAGTGGCTAGCCCAATGATGAGGCATTCTAGCATTACACTGCTGCACATTGACATGTAAAACCAACGACTGTTTACAGACTATGAAAAACACTGAAGACCAGGACCTTGTCCAACTGTTATACCATTGATACTTGTGTCTGCTGAAATGGAGGACTATTTTCGACTTATAAGACCACAACAGACATATCCAAAAACAAAAATTACAAGTAATTTTAGTATGGCAATGGAACGCTGTCCTGAGGACAGTTACATGTATAATCCTAGTAAGAAACCTGTAGCTGGGAGACCAGTGATAAGTCGATGGAGAATGACAGTCAATATCCTGCAAAAAACTGAAAGGAAGAAGGAGGTTTAACCCCTTCTTGATACCTGTAGTCCAAAACTGTTGAGCAGAATCCATTAAGCTTCGTTGATAGGCTAGGGCGCTTATTCCACCACTGGGCAAGCGTACGGGTTGAAGTCATCGTCATCTGGAGGAAGAGGAACTTTGTCAGAGAATCCACTGCCTGAAGGAGCGCTGGGCTCTGCCTTCTGAAACTCGAACTGAGAGGTGATAGCTTCCGAAGCACTTGGCATACTGACGTCGGGTGGACAAATCAGAACCTCATCCTCAGGAGCAGGGACAATTCCAGAGGGCAGAGCGTGAGCAGTCGTATTAGGGGCAGAGAGCAAAGACTGAGCGACGAGGTTAGGCCTCAGATTGATGGAGATAGAGGCAATAAAATCATGATGATTGAGGGAGAAGGGGTAGATGAAACGGGCGGAGTGAGAGTGAACATTGGAGGAGAGGCGAATTTGCGCCCCACATCCACGCCCACGGCCGCGTCTGTAAACAACATTGCGCCCATCACCAGGATCAGAGAAGTCCGACGAAGAGGCAGAGGAAGGAGACACTGGCGGTCTTATGACATTCCCGCGAGAGGAGCCGCGCCCACTAGTCATCCTAGGTCTCAGACGAGGCATAGAGAACTTGGAAGGGCGGAGAAACACAAGAGGGATAGTGAACGGGTTCTGAGGGTGACTGCAAGCAAAGGAGGAGCCACTGTAATTGCAAAACGGACCAGAGGAGACGTGAAAACCCGGAGAAAGCTGTTGACAGCAATTCAAACAACACCGTTTCCCTGTGTTGGTGCGCAGGCAGGGCTCTGAATCGACCTGCGAACAGCAAGAGCTCAGAGGTAAAACGCCCAGGATCGATGGAATGGGCTCCATAGCACCGAGGAGGGAAAGAAAACGAGGCGGAATGAATTGCATTGAAACCGCATTAACTGTTAAAGCCTGTGTGATGAGCTTTCACTTTGAATGCAGAGGACTGGCGGTGGTGGTGAACCACGTGCCCGGCCACCTCCCCATCTGCGAATTACACCTGATTACGTACACCCGCATCCGGGGCCGTCCTCGGTGTTGTTATTCAACTACTAGAGTTCATTTAAACAAAAATGGATATTTCTCCATCATTCTGGGCTCTTCCCTTTCCCGTGTGGCTTATTCCATAGCAGCGCTTCCCAATGTTCTTTTACTCGCCACCGTTCGTTTCTCAATTCAATTTTCCGTCCAATATTTGAAGTGTTCTGGCAGAAATTCTTCGGTTCCACCCGTACAACATTCCAATCAACTATGTGAGAAGCATCATGCACATATCTTTTTAATAATGAAACATGAAATACAATATGTACTCTAACATGGGGTGGTAAGGCCACCAGAAGCTAACGGCCCCACCCTTTCCAACACCTCAAAAGGCCCACAATATCTAGGTGCAAGTTTTGCACAACTTCCAGCATAAAGGGTGCTCTTTTTAGGTTTGATGCGTAAATACACATGATCCCCCACTTTGAATTCTCGGTGCACTCTTTTCTTATCAGCATAGCTTTTCTGGAGATCTTGTGCTGTCTTGATATTTCTTTGTATTTGCTTGACAATTATTTCCATTTCTTGTAGTGCATCTGGTCCCAACACCAGTTTATCCTCTGGCTGACTCCAACTCAAGGGAGTACGGAACTTTCTCCCATAGAGTGCTCCTTCTACTTCTTCATCTAATAGAGGATTGGTAACTATTATTGCGAAAAAGTAAACTTCAAATGCAACAAGATATTTCTCCCATTTTGATGGCCTATCCATCACATACATTCTCAGCATATCTTCTAAAATTTGATTTGTCCTTTCTGTTTGCCCATGAGTTTGAGGGTGATAGGCAGTACTAAAATTCAGTTTAGTACCCATTCCTGCAAACAATCCCTTCCAAAACGCTGCTGTAAACTTAGCATCTCGATCTGAGACAATCACTTTGGGAACTCCATGAAGCCTTACTATCTCCTTTAGGAAAACATTTGCTACTTGAGCTGTTCCGAAAGTAGATTTCACTCGTATAAAGTGAGCAGCTTTTGTGAGCGTGTCTACTACTACCATTACGGAATCATGTTGATATTTAGTCTTGGGTAACCCTGTTATAAAATCCATGGAAACTGTGTCCCATTTCCATTCTGCAATTGGCAGGGGATTTAAAAGCCCTGCTGGGTTTTGATGCTCAACTTTAACTAGCTGACACTCCATACATCTACTTAAATACTCTGCCACATCTCTTTTCATTCCTGGCCAGAACAACTTCTTCTTCAAGGCAGTTAACATCTTTTGATATCCTGGATGTCCTGCATAGGGTTGTTTGTGATATTCATCTAGAATTTCTCTTTTCAATGACTCTATATTTGGAATATACAACCTGTTTTTGTAATAGAGCAGCCCTTGTTGGTTTTTAGTGAACTCAGTTTTATCCCTTTTCTATAGTTTCACCAAGAGTGCTTCATAGTTGGGATCTTGAGTTGCTCCTTTTCCCACCAATTCCTCTACCTCCATATGGGCACTACTTCCCATGCTGTTTAGATTTTGACAAGCATTTCTACTTAATGCATTAGCAACTTTATTCTCCTTCCCCTTGATATGATTTATGTCCATATCAAATTAACTTAGAAAAGACAGCCATCTGGCTTGTCTGGCATTCAAGTCAGTTTGGGAGAAAAAATATTTGAGGCTAATATGATCAGTCATCAATGTGAACTTCTTCCCCAGCAGATAGTGGCTCCACATTTTTAAAACATGGATAACAGCTGCAAATTCTAAATCATATGCACTGTAGTTCTGTTCATGAGTTTTCAGTTTCCTAGATTCATAGGCAATGACTGAATTTTCCTATAACAGTACTTCTCCCAGCCCCTCTCTGCAAGCATCTGTACATACAACAAACTCCTTATCAGGATCATCAATTTTTAATATAAGAGCTGAAATAAGTTTTTGTTTCAACTGTTCAAAACTGTTTTGACATTTCTCAGTCCACACGAACTTAACACCCTTCCTTTGTAATGAAGTTATGGGATTTGCTATAGCAGAAAATCTCTCCACAAATCTGCGATAATAGCCTGCCATCCCCATGAATTACCTTACTGCTGAAACATCAGTTGGGACTGGCCATTCCTTAATTGCTTTTATCTTTTCAGGGTCAACTGCAAGCCCTTTTTCAGAAATAATATGACCCAAATATTGAATTTTATCTTTATAAAATTCACATTTACTGATCTTGGCATATAGCTGATTTTTTTTCAAAGTCTGCAACACTATTCTCAGATGTTCCTTATGTTCATCTTCATTTTTAGAATAGACTAAGATATCATCTATGAACATAAGAACAAATTTGTCCAAATAATTATTCAACACACTGTTCATCAAGCACATAAATGTGGCAGGGGCATTCGTCAAACCAAAAGGTAGGACCACAAATTCGTAATGCCCATACCTGGTTCGAAATGCTGTTTTGCTGATGTATTCTTCTTTAATTCTGAGCTGGTGATACCCAGTCCTGAGGTCTATCTTGGAGAAGACTGAAGCTCCTCTCACTTGATCAAAAAGATCATCAATTCTAGGAAGTGGATATCTATTTTTAATGGTCAATTTGTTCATTTGACGATAGTCAATGCACATCCTAAAAGTTCCATCCTTCTTTTTCACAAATAAGACCGGAGCTCCCCAAGGAGACACACTTGGTCTGATATACCCTTTATCTAACAGTTCCTATATTTGCATTTTCAGTTCCATTAGTTCAGGAGGGCTCATTCGATAAGGTGCTCGGGAAACAGGTGTTGCTCCTGGTACCAGATCGATTGAAAAATCAATATCTCTTTTGGGGGGAAGATGAGGGATTTCCTTGGGAAAAACTTCCTTAAATTCTCTGATGAATGGTATAGCATCCATTAACTCTTCCTCAGTTTGCTGTTCTATTTCTTCTACATGCACTGCATAGACTTGGTATCCTTTTCTGGTTGTTCTTTTCAATTGTAAGGCTGATATTTGTCTTACGGAAATGGATTTTGGTTTCCCTTTTAATGTAAAAGGTTTCCCTTCTTCATCCACACAATGCAGGGTTTTATCCCAGCAGTTCATTAGAGCTTTCTTCTTTTCTAGCCAATCCATTCCTATCAGCAGATCATAGGATCCTAATGGCAATATGTTCAAGTTTACTTCTATTGAAAAACCATTTAATTGTATTGCTGTTTTGGGCAACTTATGAGTGACTTTTCTCTTAGTTCCAGTGGCCAGTTGTACCAACCATGATTGCTGAAATTTTTCAGGTTTAATTTTACATTTTTCTACAATTCCGGGACTAATGTAACTCAAAGAAGCACCTGGATCAATCAAAACAGTAATAGGTAGGTCAGAAATCTTACCCTCCTTCTGGTTGCTTGATGTTCGCACGTTTTCAATCTTTGCAACGATAGTTGGTATATTTACGCTATGTTCTTGACATGTTCCTCTCGCTCTCTGTCGATCATGTGAATGGGGGCAGGTCCCTCATCATGGGGTTCTCCACGGCCCCAACATTTCGGTTCCTTTCCTTCGACTATCCTTCCTTTTATTGTTCTGGTTTTGAGGCTACTTGGGGCCCGAACGGTTCGGCTTTCTTTGGTTTAATTTTTCTGCTGATGATCTCTACCAAAATTTCTTAGATATGCTGGTTTTGTTCTTTTACCTTTGAACTCACCCTTGTTCAGCCAGCTCTTCCCTTGTTCAGCTTTACCTTTAAACTGTTGATAACATAATCTTGCTTTTCTAACAGCTTCATCCATTGTCTTTGGGTTGTCAAATTCAATTTTCTCCTTGTACACAGTAGGTAAACAATTTAAAAACCTCTGCACTTTTGCCTTTTCTTCCCTAATGTAAGGAACATACCTCAGTAAATTTGTAAACTTTGTGACAAACTCATCGATGGTGAGCTGTCCCAATCTAAGTTCATGAAATTCCTTAGCTTTGTCGTCATAGTATCGCTCATTCAAGTAGCGATTTTTGAACTTAACTTGGAGATCTTCCCAAGTAACTGTCTTTTCATCAAGGGCATGCACCATTTTGGTCTCTTCCCACCACAGTGTAGCCTTTCCTTGTAACTGGTACACAGCTAATCTAGCCTTCAGATTGCTCTCATATTCATATACTTGGAAATACTTGATCATGTTCAGCAGCCAAGCTTCAGCATCCTCCTCCTTTTCCCCATCATAGGAAGGAGGTTTGATCTTTCTAAATTCTCCCTGCAATTCTCTTTTCTATTTATGCTGCTGTCTAGCAGCATCATCTTCATCAGACTCATCCATATTTCTCTTTCCGGAACCTTCGCCTTCCTGGCTGTTCCGGGAAGTTAGTTCTCTGATGAGCTTTTCCTGCTCCTTACTGGCTGATGACAACATGTCATTATGGCTTCTCAGTTCCGCCAATTCTCGTTGCAGCCTGTGCAACATAGCCAGTACCGGGGCATTGGGATCTCGAGTAGCAAACTCATCCCGCAGATCCACATAAATCCCTTCACCTTCAGCCATTTCAACTGTACACACTTACAACACAGATTAGCAAAAGTTTATAAACTTCAAAAAACAAAATATGTAATAAGTAGTGAGCACAAAATTGACAGCCCAATTTTTGTAACGGTGCTCCGATACCATTTGTAACACCTCTAGTTAAAGGATTTTTTTTTTTTTTTTTCCTATACTTGAGTAATTAAGTTCAGAAGTGGCATTTATTTCCCTTCATACTCTTGTAGTATTCCTTTCCATTTAACCAATTTCCTTGTCCACTATTTTCTCCTAATAGTATTCAATGTTACCTAAGTTCGCCTTAACCCCATGTACATGAATTTCTAAATCTCTTATAGACTTCTTATAGCTCTATGTACACTCAACTTTGTCGATTCCATAAGGCATTACATATATCGCATATATAACACATATATCCCATATATTACATATATAAAACATATGTATATAAAACATCGACACCACGCATATATATATATTATGGACCCTAAATATGTATTTTGGAATAGGTCCATCGAACACATATGTATCTACATATGTATCTACATAAAACACATATGGGAACCATCGATAACACATGCATGTATTGATCACTCGTAGATGTATAGTATTTAACACATATATATATATACCATTGAGTTCGGTCAATGAAATTTGTGCATACGCTAATGCCTAACATATATATATATGTAATATCATATATATATAATTACACTACCCGATCCATTATCGAAAGTGTGCCTACGGAGCAATGCGACTTGCAATAACTATTTCTATTTGTTACTTAGGTCGATACCGGTCGACGAAAGCGATTGCGACCTTCCCGCGGAGGTGTGACATAAACTAATTAAATTGGAGACCATAGAACTCTGCGCATATACCCTACATTTAGCTAATGTCATGTATAGCCAAGGCTACTAAATCTGTCGGCGTTTGAATCATTATATTTTGTGAACCGTATCGCCCCAAATCGGTACTGTTTCTAACTTGTTGGCGTTCATTTTTTTTCAGGCTCGATTCATGGCATGGCCACCTGTGTACCAGCTCACACTATAACATGTTGACCACAGTACAGAAGACCGGCGGTATGCGCAGTGGCTTAACCCTAATTTTCCGATTTGAGACCCGCCTCTACACGCGTTGCGTGTTCCTTCGCCTGGTATTTTCTCTTGGTACGTTTCAAGGATTGTATGTGCCGTCAAATACAAGGTTAGATCCATCTGGGTTTTTGACGTGTAAGTGAGCTATAACATTTTCTGGATTTTTTTTTTTCGATTGCAGGAGCACGTCCTGTACGTAGAAGAGGAGTAACTAGTGCGGTTCAGCAAGAACTTGGCAGGGTAGCATTAGGAATTGTCAAATCGACTGATGCGAGTGCTGAGTGCACTGCGCTCTGCCTCGGCTATTGCAACGACTGGATGACGGCGAGCAGAAACGCCCTATCTCCTCCGAGCCCATTACTGGCACCTGGTACTCTCCTGCCATCGTAGATGGTTTTCTCAATCTACCTTGGGATCTGCTGAGGTTCTGCTATAGTGGAATTAGGGTTTCAGTGTTATTTTAATTGGAACCCCGTCAATCGCCCTAGTTTCCCAGATCTTTCCTATCGTGGTTCTATATTTTTTTTTCTACAGTGTCTAACCAGATATCATATGGTTGCGCAGAGAGGGCAGGAGCTCAATACCTCTGTCTGTCCACTGTAGGCTGAGGTCTAACCTGTCCTCACTAGCGCGGTTTAATTTCTTTTTCTTATTACCGTGTTGCGATTCCATGCGAAGGCAACGCTGGTCATGTGATTTAGGGATAGTATCATATTTGTGTTCAATATGTTTCACATTTGCAGGCCCGTTAGGAGTTTAAACATCGAGATTTGTTTTCAAATCCCATCTGGCCCATGTTCAAACGCGGGAGTCATTACATAACCCCCTTGCCACTCTCCTCGCACCCTATCTGGGTCTCTTGGTTTACTGTGAGTACCTTCATCATGACGCAGAGGTGAACTCTCCTCACAGATAAACCCTTACTTCTCTCCCTCCTGATGTATCGAATCGTGCTTCAATTTGTTTATTTCGTCTTTACTGATGTGTTTGGTGGGGATTCAAACGAGGACAGGATGCCGATTTTTTATATCGGTAATCCACCTCCTGGAACTAAAGCTCAGTGCCTTTACCTAATATCATCATTTTAGTGATGATAGCCTACCTCACGAGCTCAGTTCCTGTCACGCTGGCTTGGGAGGTTTTTCATAATACCACTGATATATAGATTAATCATTGACAGTCGTTGCAGGAAGCTCGAGCCCGGAAAATAAATCATGATATGAACCATCACTGTGGAGGCGTTATTTCACAGTGATTGCGGTTCATCCGACGGCCTTCAAATTTCCGCGGCCTTTTTATTGCTTAACAGAGATTTATGTTGATTTAACTTAGGATGCCTGTCTCAATAATGATTATAGTTTGAGCTTATCTTACTGAAACCACGTCTACTTTCGTTTACCATTCTGCAAAATCTAACCCTTTCGCCAGAATTAATCGCAATTGAATTGTTATTGTGGCGCTTAGTGCTGATACGGTATTCGCTGTTGTGCTCATAATTACACATATGGCACGTCGGGTGAAAATAAATTAGGTTTCAGTTTTCGCCGTTTATATTGTAGTTGTTCTTGTTTACACGAATCGTATGGTAGTGTTATCGTTACCTTGGTTTCATTCATTTAACATTAAAACGATCATTGGCGTGCCTGGCTTGTACAAGTCGGCCCGCACAAGGGTTTGGCTCGACTTACGTTCACGGAATCGTATATATATTTATTTTGTTATTTTCTGTCACACATGTATGAAACCTCACTATACCTTTGTTTAATCAGTCGTAAAGATCATATATATATATTTCGTTTTTAATCCTAATAGATTCGTATTAACAACTTATTTTTGCACATATGAACTAATATAGATGCGTCGTATTTTATAACTCCCTTTTCCTTGCTTATATATATTTCCATACCTATGATTCATATGTATATATAGGTATAGCTCACATGCCTTATATAAAAAAAATACCTATTGATATGGGTTCTTGACATGGGTTAATAGATGAGTATTTGTGTTACATGTTTTTATATGGATTTCGTAGTTCATTTACTAGTATATATTGAACATCATTTAAATTCATAACCAACATATTTATTTCCATGTGTATAGGGAATTTTCAATTTTGAGAGACTCCATACATGTTATAGAGGCTAGAATACTACCATAAAGTAGAAGTACTTCTTAACTACAAGAATATTGGATTTCATATGCTAATGTCTTAAATATCTTTACCCCAGTTCTACTACAATATTCCATATGCTATTGTATTAAATTTCTTTATCTCAACTATACTACAAGATTCTTCTAACATACTTAAAATTAGGTAGCATAGCTTTGTATCAACATGAACTCAATTTTTTTTTTTTATATAACTATCTGTGGAGATTAAGTAACTCCAGATCTAGACCAACCTTGGTGTAGAGATTCTGGAGTTTCTACTCTATAATTTTTATGGTCTACAACTAACCAGAACCTGGAAGGTGAAAGCCTTAGGATGGATTTTGGTAAATGTAGTACTAAGAGCAATCATACCATTAATTAGATTTTGTTTTTTTCTGTTTTATATGTAGCCAATTCATATCATCATACAATAGGATAGCAAGAATTTCAGAACATACCAAAATCTGCAATTGACCAACCTCCCAACCTTAGAGTCCTCTTTGCCTCCCAGGACTCAGCCCCGAGCAGAGATCACCTCCTAGAACAGATCAACCCCTGATCTGCTTAGGAGCAGCTTATTTAAGCTCAAAATTCCCCAAAGCATGTTTCTAATTCTGCGTCCAGAATAGCAGGATGCTTTCTTTCCTGTTTAGCCTAGGCTTCCCATTTTGGGATTCTTTAAAGCTGCTTTAAGCTTTTCCTCAGCTTTTCCAACTTTTTCTCACCTCTTCCCAACTACTCCTCTTCATTGGGGAAATTTTAGATTCCTCCTCAAATCTAAATAAATTTCTTTCAAGGATTTTTGAAAGATTTTTGGGGATTTGTTGCCTTATCCATCCTCATGGATTTGGCAAGTGATCTCTAATTCTCTTTTTGGTCAAAATGCACAATCATTTTATTTATTTCCTCAAATAAAATATGAAAATACATTCACACCATAATCATCCCTTGGGGTCCACCCCCTTAGGATTAAAGTTCAAATGTCTAACTTTAAAATTTCAACACACAAATTGGGGGTGTTACAAGCATGTAGCGAAAGTATTGGTGGAGAAACTAGAATAGCATGTGGCGGTGGCTTGCCTCATCCTGGGCAGCTTCTATCCTCCCCTGTCTGTAGTGGAAAGCTTACCCTCAAGCTTGGATATGCACACAGCGGCACTTGCCTCGGAATCGTGAGCCCACACACTTCCGACATATCCAGCTTGGACGGATCGCCTTCAAGTCTCCAGTCGAAAATGTGGATCACCTGAGCCAATGCGAGTTCAATCAAATCGAAATGAAAAGAAAAAAAAAAACAACACAAAGAACCTTTGGGTTCTTAACTAATATAAGTAAGACGAGTTATTAACGGTGGAAAGTAGTCATACGTAGGCGTGATAGCAGATTTAAAAGAGTGGGTATAAGCTTGGCTCTGTCGGCATAAGAATAACACGATTTTTACTGAGGGATCCGGTAAAGTCGATTAGAGCAAACAAATGAAATCGTTGTTTATTTCAGTAATAGTATGAGAATGATCATTACTGGGTAAACGCCGGAGGATCGGCCAATGCAAAAACAAAAACGATAATCATTAATTATTTCCACGACCTAGATTCCGTTCGGCGCCTCTCTGTAGTGGTGACCTGGGCGACTTCGAGTTTCCCTCACCTGCGTAAACATCAAGTTCAGGAAAAGAGGGCATGCCTAAAATTTTGCCGAATGGAAATAGTGAAATACGAAGTATATTACACGTCTGTTAGAGCCGAGATCTGTATTAATAAACAAGAAACAAGGGATAACAGATGTAGTTAGAAAAAAAAAAAATTTACAATAAGGACGAAAACAAAAACGCCATCCCAGCAGTATTATTTCTAAATTCGAATAGTTTTGCTTCAGTTATTAATCGGAGTGAAAATAGGTAATCACTTAAATATACTACTTGTCGTTCATTTCCCAGCCGCTGTAGAACTGGAAACCACTTCGAAAACGCTGGGTTCCGGTAGACATTCCAGACGAGATACTCTTGCGTCCATTCCTGCACGCACGACAGGGCAAAGAATCAGAGATTCGTAATGTTTCTTGAAAGCCACGAATCAGGGATTAGTAATACTTCTTGAAAATTTCCAGTTGAACGTGGGTCGATGTCAGGGTTCAGCCTTCTGGCCTTCAACACTCAGGGCTTTCACCAATGCACAGTGGTGCACCTGGTCGAATCGATTGACCAACAGAAATGGGGCTTCAGCGTTTCATTTGTTTGGCGAGGGGGAAACTCTGGAAAAACACCCCCAATCAATATTTATTTTGACACATTCTACCAAAGATCACTGCAAATACAGCAGCCGGATTAGGGTTTACACGTTCAAGAAATTAGGAACACAATCACTCCCAAAGACTCGAACACATGACACATTGCATGCAAATAAATTCCGGTTCTCACCTCTGGTGTATAACGAAAGAGAAAACGGTTTTAAAAAAAAAAAAATTGGGGCAGAAAACCCTAATGAATCTTATCCCTACAACTGTCATGAGATTACACCATCTCACGCGGATCCAAGAAAGCTCGGAGACTGGGAATTGTACACCTTGATGTGATTTCACAGCAGAAAGTAATTCGGGAGTTGAAAAAATTAATATACCAAGCGATTGTATCAATGACAACGTGATTCGAACTTCCACCACTCGGTCAGAGACTTGAGTAGGCTGCAAGCCCCTGTCAAGACGCCACGCATGTGGGTTGAGAATTTCGACATTGGTAATAATGACATTGGTAATTTCGAGAATTTTCCGTGGCTCGAGAAGGTAAGTCGTGAGCTGGACTCCTCAGCTAGTACTAACGTCTAAATGGAGAATAGGTAAGTAATTAATGAAATTTGATCTCATCGAAATGAATAATAGGGACGTGTAAAAGAACCCAACAGTACCACGGACTAATTCATATTTGTTGACCGGCGGAATTCCTTGCCAATAGGCCGAACGCATAATAGATTCGGTGTATCTATAATGAATACAGTTTGATATGGTTCGTATATAATTCTTATCGTCTAACACTTTATTTGAAGTCGATATTAAAGTGAGTTATTTGTTTTTAACTCTCGGTACTTATATTAATTTTTATTTTCGTTTTATTTGCATACACATGTATTGGAATCGATGTTAGAATGAGCTTACTTATGAATAGTATCATATGCTTACTTAATACGTTAGTAAGTAGGGCATCATATGCTTTCACATATTTAGTTGAAAGAAAAAGTGATCTTGGTGAGATTAAATACCATTTCAAATTAAGTTGAGGGTGAGGTTAGGTATAAAGGTCTAACATGTATATATATATTTATTATGCATAATTATTAAGTCCATACCTTTTATGATGAAGTTAAATGGTTTATTAAAACTGGTGCTCAGGTGTAAACGAGAAGGTGAAGAATAAGGGAAGAAATACATGATTCCAAGATAGGAAATAACACTATTCAAATGGGTAATTAAATTTCACTACATTGCGAAAAAAAAAAAAAAACATAGTATAGTGAAATTTAATTTGTGTACTGGAAATTGATGATTAGGAAATTTAAGAAGTGTTAGGATGTAATGGATAAATAAGGATATCATAGTTGGAAGCGAAATACCTATGGTTTAATCCTATTAAAATTTAATTTAGATGAAAAATTTATACACCTATAAAACCCACTAGAGTGTGGTGAAATTGAGTATAAATAATTATGTGGGCAAGAATATATATATCTATAGGGAAATTAACCTTCAGGATAAGGTTAAGAAATGGATATATGTAATTAAGACTGAAGTTAAAAGTTGGGAGTGTTAAAAACAACTAAAATAGAATTTTATTAATATTCATTATATCAATAAGTTGATTAGAAGCATGAAAAGCTATAAATGAATAATTGTGGGGTGATATATGTTCCAAATATGTTATATAATACTAGGTGTTACCATAATTATTGGAACAAAAGAAGACGAAAAGTTTATATTGGAATATATAAAGAAAGGTGGATAATAGAAAAATGACAATTTATATTTAATAGAGGTATGTTAAATATAAGTTGTAAATTCTTAATTAACTATTAAAAATATATATATATATATATATAAAATAATAATTATTATCATGAGAAATGATAGATTAAAATGAAAGAAATTGCACGTGGGACATAAGTTAAATCTACAAGTAACATTATAAAGATAGGTGATCTTGTTATAATGTTAACTTTGTTGAGTTGTATGCATATAATATCGTCATGCATGATAATTGATTTCAGTTGGTAAAACTCAAACTTTATACCCACGGGATTAAGGGAGAAGAAAAAAATTCACTAGTGAATATTAAAAAAGTGAATTCACCTTAAAAGTTGCAAGTGAAGTGGAAGAACATATTTTACCATATGGCCGGAATATTATTACTCTAATTATGGTTAAAGGAGTAATAAACACTAGTTGTGGTAGATTAAGTGTTAAAAGCATAATGTGGAAAAAAAAAATTTGACATTGGAAAAACTTCCAAGATGATTTAAGTCATGACTAGAGTATTTTGTGATAAGAATATTTCAGTTCATGGAAAATAATGAAGTGGTAAGCTTAAGTATGAGTTATAAACACAGTTAAATAGTTGGTTTAGTAATTGTGGACCATTGCATATTAGATAATGTAATGCAAATCCATTTCATTGAGTTATGAATGAATGAATGAAGGGATAAATCGAATTTTCCCAGGTGGGCTAGCTAGGGTAGAATTGAAAACCTATATAAACCCTGGATTGATTTTTAATGATTAGTGAAATTCACATATAGATATAATTGATGAATCATCATTGGAATTAATAAAGCATGAACATACAATTAAGAGTAAATGCAGAAAATTCTGGTGATTCTTTGAAAAAGGGGAAACTATGTCAAATTTACTTTTGACATTATCAAGTAGTAATACTTGTGAATGTGGGGAATCATAGTAATTACATATATCACTATAAAAGAAATATGGATTCACACTAAAAAAAAAAAATTTGTTGGTAAAAATTTTATTAAATTTAATTTCCCTGAGTCTTAAATTCAAAATAGGGAAATAGTGTGAAATCATACAGCTACCAACTGAGAGAAAAGAGGATGAGATGCATTTGGACTTGGGTATGGGGGAAACCCATCAGATCCAAATTTATTCATGTAAGTTTTGAACTAGTGGATACAATTCATAAAAGAGGTTAGAGGAAAAAAATTCATGTGTGAAGTAAGAATTGAATTATAGAGATTATTAATGAATCTAGTTATTACTAATTAAATTGATTGACTAACAAAAGAAAAAAATGAGAAGATGCTGGAAGTACAGCGATGAACTGAGAAAGGGTAAGCATAACCATGCATATGATACAATTGTTTTCTTTCATTTATGAGTACTAATGAAAAGTGTAAAATTGTTTAGCCAAGTGTGTAACAGGAAAGTGTACACTCTGGAAACAAGGAGAAAAAAAAGGTGAAGATAAATCACCTAGAAAATCAAGAAAAGCTGAACTGGACCAAGTTGCGTGAGGAAATAATCTCACTGAAAAACAAGAAAGGATAAGTAGTGTACTAAAAGTGCACTAAACTATTATGAACCTGAACGGTTTGACTAATAACTGAATTTCTTAAGTTATTGAAATGCAGAATGTTGTTGTGGATTATAAATTGTATGTACCTGATATTACTTACATTGGTATGAATTGTGGACAGAGAAACCAGAATAAAAGATCTTCCAGACAGACTTCTTGCAAAGAAGTAGGAAGAAAAGCAACTGCATAAGGCATCAGTAAATAGAGTGGAAGCAGGAGAGTACTCTGCTGGAAACTAATCAAGGACGAAGAAGAAATTTTTGTCAAAGTTGAAAAATCAACGTTAAAGTGTAACACCGAGGAAGGTGTTGGAAAGGGGGGAAACTAATGGCTTATAAACTAGCCTTACCCTTGCATATTAAATTTCATGATGTGTTTCATATCTCCTTGTTGGAAAAAAATAATTGTTGTACATGATGCTTCTCACATTCTTGATTGGAATGTGATCCAGGTGGAACCAGAAGAGGAATTCCTTCCATAGCCGCCTCAACTCTGAGAGCGGGAAGAAATTGAATTGCAAAATCAAAAAGTAGCTAGAGTAAAGGTGTAGTGGAGCACTTTACTGCTGAAAAATCTACATGGAACAGAGAAGCTGAGATGATGGAAAGGCATTCATAATTATTTTCAAAATAAACTAAGTAGATAGTTTTCAACACCGAGGACGGTGTTTGTTTTCAGAGGGGGAATATGTAACACCCCCAAGTTCTATGCTTTTCAGATTTGACATTTGGAAAATAAATCCAAAGGGGAGTCGACCCCAATGGATAATTACTTGTGTGGATGTGGTTAATTATTCATTTATGAAAAATAAATAAAATATTGTGTATGCACTATGACCAAATGAGAAATTGAGATCATATGCCTAATCCATGAGGTTATGGAAAGGGTAAAGACTTTCCCCAAAATCTTTCAAAAATCCTTGAAAGAAATTATTTCTAATTTAGATTTTGAGGAAAAATCTAAATTCCCCAATGCTGAGGAAAGTAGTTGGGAGAAAAGAAGTAAAAAAACAGAAAAAATAGAAAGCCTGGCAGCACCTAAAGTCAGAAAACAAAGGAAGCCTGGTGGCAACAGAAATAAAGAAAACTCTTCCTGTGAAATTACAGACGCAGAATTGAAGCAGACTTTGGGAAGCACATTTAAAATGTTGCTGACAAGATGTTGAGAATTGTCTGTTCTTGGGATCTCTCATCTCGAGGCTGAGGTTCCTCATCTCTTGAACTCCTAGGTTGGGAGGACTGGTCATAGTAGAGGTATGCATGCATAATTTTGGAGATTATTTTATGACTGTATTAGTTATATCAGTGTTAATTATATCAAGGTTATATGCATGGTTCTGTTAAAACTTCTTATTTAAAATTCAGATTGAATGGTTGTTTAATATCTCATGCAATTACAAGCTAAGTGTAGTAGCTGAAAACTCAGTAGGTTAATATCAAGGAGGAAGTTAAATAAAAACCCCGGGGTTAGTTCTAGGGATTTGTACATTGCAGTAATAAAGGGTAGAGATGATAAATCAATCTGAATGTCTAATCGAATAGAAAAATTCAAATGGTAGCTTGCTGTCTTTGGAATGAAAAATTAGTTGATATGATGTATAAACATAACCTTTTAATACCGCTGTAACCAATAACAGCAAGTAGGAAACAACTAACCCTGTGATAGCAGTATGGGGTTCAGGATATCAGCTGTATTACAATGGAAAGAATTGTAGAATTAAGAATTTAAATTATTCTATTAAATGTAAGTGTAAATATATGAAAGCAGAAGTTGAATCCTAACTAAGTACGAGGATCTAAAACTAGGGATTCTAAACTATCAATTTCAGTATTCTCTACCTCCATTTGATTGAAGCAAGAGGATCTATATCCTAGTTTCCCAATGGAAGAGTTAATCTGCACCAGAGTTTCAAACATGTTGAATATTTGTAACAATAAAATAAGGGGAGAATCCTATTGAAAATCTATTGTGTGATAAAAGTGTGTGTCAGGGAAGATTGTAAGCATATCTAAAAATACAAAGAACAGAGCGTCTAATTACCCTTCATATAAACTGCTGGGAAAGTATTTGGAACAACGAAGGTTAACTGAGTATAGATAGATGTATACGTGGATGCATACATCTATACCTTAATGCTGAAATTTCTACAAGGCTTGCAAACTGGAAAGTTTGAGGTAGGGCCTATTGATCAGCTAGAGTTGGTCAAAACTCTGAAAAACTGACCTGAGAAATACAAACTAATATATATATAGATATATAAGTCAACTAGATGGACTGCGAAGAGTGGAGGTCAAGCCCAAAAAAAAAAAAAAAAAAAATTCTCATGGAAATTCTTATATTCCCATGACTGCCTATAATTACTAAAAAGAAATTAAATACCGGATAACAGTATAAATTTGAAATTGATTCAATAAGAATTTTTTTAGAATGATATCTGGTGCATAAAGCAGAGTATATCTGAGTTTATGTGGTATGGGTAAGAAGCTGGGTCTGGGAGACATGACATAACTATTACTATAATTTATTTAGTTAATGTTTTATGTTAAGAGAATTTAATTCATGTGGGTATTATTAATATTATTATATTATTAAATGTATTATTATTATGATACTCGTGTTATAATTGATTGGTTTTGAAGCGTTTCAATGAAGTTAAATCTTTATGAGTCACATAATAATTATTGATAATTAAATTAAAATTTTGGAAATCTTATTTTAAAATAAAGATGCTTACTGGTATAAATATGTACACTTGAAATTGAAATATTTTAATCAACATAAAAATTGAAATAGTCGAACTTGAAATATTTTGGTCAACACCACAACTGAAATATATTACTTATGATCCATATTGTCCACATTAAAACGTTTTGTTTGTTATTGGTATATTTTTAAATACACGTACTCTCATATTGGAAACTATAAAATGTATATTTGTGTACTATAATCATTAGTATTTTTAAAAGTGTTATATGTCAATTGTCGGTCTTTCTCTCCTATATTATTTTTGAAATATATCTTGTTATTAATATTTTTTAACTGTCATATCTCAACTCCATATAGAAAATTGAATAAATTATATATATTTTTAACATTTTAACGGGGATATCATAAATAAATATTTCAATACCCATGTTATATAATTATTTATGTGAAATATGTATATACTCTATAAAATAAATAAAAGTAAAAAATAATTTTTTTTATAGTTAAAACATTTTATTCATGTGATTCTCAAAAAGAAATAGATATACAATCCCCTTCCATGTTCAACATAAAATTAAAACATGTATATATAATTAACCATTATAAATTTATGTCAATCTCTTATAAATTTGAAATTTATACTAGTTATTTATTATTTTTTAATATAACCTTAAACAACAAAATTTTCCATATACCAAATTATAGCTTAACACAACAAAAAATTATATAAATAAAATATAAATTTTAATATTTAACATTATTTAGTTATAAGATTCAAAACTACACATACTACATAAACAAAGGTCATTTCTCATTAAGAAGTATTGACAAGGAATATATACTTGTTTTGTTTTGCATTTTTAATGTAGATATCATAAATAATGTGACAGCCTCATTAAAGTTAACTAGTGTTAACTAGTTAAAAAACAATTTGCTTATCTTTATTAAAAAAATTTATTTAATTTTCTGATTTATTAATTAGGAGTAATTAATTAATGAAAGGAAAATATTTTTAAAGATGATGGTAAAAATATTTTCAAGAATAGTAGGTGGTTGGGGATAGTTGGAAAGACAGTTACCTACTCCTCTGAGGATAAAGCTGAATCCCAGAGGAGGAGTAGGGGTTCTGTGCTAATGGTAAAGGGGAGTATTTTCTAGAGCTAGTTATGATCAGTTGAAAATAACTCACAGCATACCTTGTAAAACCAGACTTTCTGAGTTTGAATGGATTGGCCATCCAGAGGTCACAGTAGAAAGTGAAACAAATCCACTGTTAACTCGGGACACCATCCAGATTTTGGAGCTAGGGGGCAAGTGGAGGACGTAATAGCCTCCCTTGATGATTGGCAGGACCACAAATTTAAAATAGTAATCCATATAAGTATAATTACTGAGTTGCATACTATATTTTATGTATTAATATGAAAGGGTTAACTGTGGTAGGAATTTAATTAAATTACAGTGAAAGTGAGTTTTACTGAAATACTGTTTAAAATACAGTGGAAGTGGTTTGTTACTGAAATACTAATAAACAGTAGAAGATTTTCTTTATGCAAAAGGGAAAGAATAAAACCATAAAAGAACCCAGTTAAATACTTAGACTGCATGTTTACAGAAAATAGTAATAAAAACTACAGCAGAGCTATTCTTTTAACAGCTAGCACAATAAAATATAGGTACAAATTTTTACATGTACATCTAAGAAGAGATGAAGAATAGGTGGTAAAAATGTGTGTATACAAATGTATTATGATATACGCAGCATAATACTAGAAATTATTAACATTTTTATATGTAACTTCATTAACCCATGAAATAAAAAGACTAGAACTTGCAGTCCCGTGTTGAGGTGAAACCCTACCTGAGACCGACTGTTCAACATTGTAAGTATTCGTAATACACGGACATTCTTTGTGGTGGTCTGGTCACCGTAGCATGGAGCTAACCATATATTACAAAAAAGAAAATTAAGAAAGAAACTCTGTGGAATGAATAATCGAAAGAACGATGGTAAGGTACCATTAACCCACAAACTCGGCGTGAAAATTCTCTTTACCAAAAATAAATAACAGGAAACAACAAATCATGTGACATTTCTGTAGATTCATTCTATTTAACATCATACAACAGTGGAAGACACATTTCTCAAACTACATACTGTAGAATAAAACAAATTACATGCAAAATGAAGCGAAAAAAAGGTTTTTCCAACCCTGAATCTGTCGATATGAATTGTTAAACTTTAGAAAAAGAGAGAGTTCTCTTCAAAAATATAACTTATTAAAAATATACCATTACAAGCTAGGGCACAATCCCGAAATGTAAACTGAAAGTCGAGCTGAATTAGAAACATCATACAGAGCTCAACATATAAACTATGAATAAATAATTGTAATGATAAGAGCTGAGTTTAAAATCCCAAGTGTTGACTAGTTGGGGTGTATATTATATGCGTAGAGTTAAATCATACGAATAGATTATATGTTTTATAATGTAAGTCATAGCAGAAATATTGAACCATGCGCTAGCTTTGATAAATGTCTTGTTATTATTATTGGTATGTTTATTCCATAAGTACTGTGGAAGCGTTTGATATTTATATATATGTGGAGGTAAGTAATTTTTTTTTTATAGTAGTAATTTAATTAAGAATGATTGTGAAAAGTGGTATCAAAGTAGTGTTACTACGTTAGGACCCTAAGGTTCGACTAATGATGAAGTTGTGTATGTGAATAATGCACAACGAGAGAGAGAGAGAGAGAGAGAGAGAGAGAGAGAGAGAGAGAGAGAGAGAGAGAGATAATGAGAAAAGCTACAACATCAGAATCGCAACAAGGGGCTGGGGAAAATCAATCACCAACAGTCATGAACCCAAAAATGTGGGTTCATTTAAGTGTAGAACAACATCAAAAGTCCAGCCGGTTGTTTGAAGAACAACAACACCAAACTAGTTTCTCGTTGAATAATGTACAGCAATTGCAAGAGGAAATGATAAGTGTCTGAAAGGATAATGAGCGACTGTTACAAGATTAGGAGAAAATATTAAAGAGTTTATGAGACAAACAAAATTAGGAGATGGATCATCCAAGTGTTGAAAGAGGCTTACCGGCAGATGATGAACAACAAATGATAATTAATATCACAGACAGAGTTGAAAAGAGTCCCTTTCAAAGAAGTAAGAATAAGAATTACAATGAGGCAGAGTCGGGAAATCTATCCGACCAGCAAGAGATTAAGAGACAGAAAGTGGAACTGTAAGAAGAATTTTGTAAGATTAAGCCACCAAATTTTGATGGTAAGGTAGAGGAAGTGGCAGAAGTCTGGTTAATTAACATGAATAAGTACTTTCAGGTATATGAATATAATAGCAACCAGAAGGCAAGATTGGCTATATACCAACTATGAGAGAAGGCCACCCTATGGTGGGAAGAACTAAAAAATGTACGCAACATTGAAGAATGGGATATTACTTGGGAATTGTTTCAACAGTATTTTAAAGACAAGTACTTGACAGAGAGATTATATGATGAAAAAGATAAAGAATTTCATGATCTAAGGTTGGTAAAAATGACCATGGATGATTATGTCACTAAATTCACTTCCCTGTTACGTTATGTCCCTTATCTCCGAGACAAAAAGGCTAAAGTGCAGAGGTTCCTGAGTATCTTACCAACTCATACGAGGGAACAGATAGAATTTTTTAATCCTCAAACCATGGATGAAGCCATACGTAAGGCACAAATGTGCTATCAGCAGTCCAAGGCCAAGGGTGAAGGAGGAAAAAGCTGGCAGCCAAAGAAAATTCGTAAAAGTAATTCCAATTTCAAAAGCAGTAAAAGTGGCAACTTTAAAGGCACAACACGAAATCCTATTAATAAGCAATTTGGTAGAAATCACCAAAGAACCAAATGGCCAGCGAAAGAAAAGCCTATAGAAGCATCTAGTAAGCCAGAGCAGGGACAGATTACTAAACCTCCTCTACAGTGCTGGGGCTATGGGGAGGCTCATTATTATAAAAAATTTCTACAATGAACCATAAATGATAATGTGGAAAATCTATAGGAATCATCTACAGTGGGGGACGTGGCGCGTCACATACCCCGCATCAATGAAGCTTTGGAAGATTGGCAGGATGATTATCAGTCCATAATGATTGAATTAGAAGGTACTTTACTAACTAAACCTGTTTCAATTTTGGTAGATCCTAGAGCAAGTTTGAGTTATGTAAGCCCCAAATTGGTGAAAATGTGTAAATTAAAAGAACATAAATTTAAGAATTCCTGGTTAGTATAGCTAGCTACTGGGGCAAAACGAAAGGTAACTCCAAAGATTCTGAATTGTACATTAGAAGTGGCAGAACATCAGTTACAAGTGGATTTAAATATTTTACCATTGGGATCTTATGATGTGTTATTGGGCATGGACTGGTTAGAAAAGCACTAGACTTTAGTGGATTGTAAAGAAAAGATTATTTACTATAGAATGCAAGATGGCACGTGAAGAGAGATTCAAGGAATTAAAAAGACAGTACAAATACGCCCAATCACAACATCTCAAATGAGTAAGTGCATCAGAAAAGGATGCCAGCTGTATGCAATTCAAGTAGGGTATGAAGATTCCAAGGAAAAGTCACCAACAATGGAGCATATACCTGTGGTACAGGAATTTCTGGATGTTTTTCCAGAAAATGTTCCTGGTTTACCACCAAGGAGGGATATTGACTTCACCATAGAATTGTTACCAAGATCCTCCCCGGTGTCAAGGGATCCTTATAGAATGAGCGTGCCAGAACTAACTGAACTGAAAATGCAGCTACAAGAACCACTGGACAAAGGTTATATCCACCCAAGTGTGTCTCCATGGGGAGCACCAGTTCTATTTGTTAAAAATAAAGACGGAACCATGCGTATGTGCGTGAATTATAGGCAGCTTAATAAGCTAACCATCAAGAATAAATACCCCCTACCAAGAATCGATGACTTATTTGATAAAGTAAAAGGGGCTAAGGTGTTTTCTAAGATAGACTTAAGATCTGGATATCATCAGATTCGAATGAAGGATGAAGAAATTTGTAAGAAAACATTTCGCACTCGCTATGGGCACTATGAATTAGTGGTGCTACCCTTTGGATTGACGAATGCACCAACAACCTTTATGAGGTTAATGCATGGAATATTTCATCCATTTTTGGATAACTTTTTACTTATTTTCATAGATGATATTCTGATATATATTCTAAAAATCTGGAGGAACAAAAGGAGAATTTGAGAATAGCCCTGGAAATGCTAAGAAAACATCAACTATATGTTAAGTACAGTAAATGTGATTTCTTTAAAACATAAATCCAATATCTGGGCCATGTCATATCAGCTGAAGGAATCGTTGTTGATCCGGAAAGATCAAAACTATTATGGAGTGGCGAGTACCCCAAAATGTGGCCAACATTAGATCATTTATGGGATTAGCTGGTTATTATAGAAGATTTATAGAATGATTTTCTAAAATTTCTTTTCCCATTACATCTTTGAAAAGGAAAGGAAATATATTCAAATGGAAAAATGAGTGTCAGAAAAGTTTTAAAAAGCTGAAAAAACTTCTAACTACAGCATCGGTATTGAGGGTAGCTGACCCTGATAAAGAATATGAAGTTTGTACTGATGCAAGTAAAGAAGGTGTTGGAGCAATCTTAACCGAGGAAGGTAAAGTGGTAGTATACGAGACTAGGAAACTGAAGGACCATGAACAAAGATATTCTGCTTATTGTTTGGAGCTTACATCAGTGGTACATGCTCTCCGAGTGTGGAGGCATTACCTGCTGGGTAAGAGGTTTGTACTTAAAACAGATCATAGTAGCTTGACTAATTATTTCAAGCAAGCAGATTTAAACTTCAGGCAGGCAAGATGGAATGCCTTTCTATGTGAATTTGATATGGACATTCAGCATGTAAAAGGAAAGGAAAATCGAGTAGCAGATGCGTTGAGTAGAAAATTACATGATATTTTTGAGTTGTACTATAATCAGCTAGAAAGCCAATTTTTGGAACAATTAAAGGAGGAGGCACGAAAATATCCAAAATACAAATTTCTATGGCAACAAATGGAAGAAAATAGGAAGCAAGGTAAAATATATGAGTATGGAAAGAATGAAGATCCGCTGTTGACATTCCAAGGGAGAATATATGTGCCTAATCGCATAACTCTAAAGGAGTTAATATTGAATGAATTTCATCGCAGCAATTACGCGGGTCATCTGAGATATCAAAAAATGCTTACCACAATAAGAAAGGTATACTATTGGCCGAGCATGCATAAGAATATTTCTGAATATCTGAGCAAATTTTTGGAATATCAACAGGCAAAGGTAGAGCACCAGCATCTTGCGAGACTATTACAGCCCATACCCATACCTGAATGGAAGTGGGAGGTTATCTCCTTAGATTTCATCACAAGCTTGCCACAAACAAAAAGACAGAATGATTCGATCATGGTAGTGGTAGACAGATTAAGAAAATCTACACATTTTATACCTGTATAGTCTACCTATAAGACAGTATAGATTGCTGATATATTTATGAAGGAAATTTTTAGGTTACATGGGATTCCAAAAACCGTAATTTCAGATCGGGATGTTAAGTTCACGTCCACATTTTGGAAAACTTTGTTTTCCAGTCTGGGAATGCATAAAAATTTTAGCACCGCCTATCATCCCCAAAATAACGGGAAAACAGAGAGGGTAACCAAATATTAGAAGACATGTTGTGCATGTATGTGATGCAGCAACCAACCAAGTGGGAGGATTATTTGCATCTTGTTGAGTTTTCTTAGAATAACGGTTATCAGGAATCTCTAAAAATGAGGCCCTTCGAGGAATTATATGGTAGGCAATGTTGTACACCTATAAATTGGAGAAATATTGAGACAAAATTAATGTTGGGACCTGAGATGTTGGCAGAAATGGAAGTTGAGGTAAAAAGAATAAGACAAAATTTGAAGGCTGCTCAAGACCAAAAAAAGATTTATGTAGATAAGAAAAGGTCTTATCGTGAATTTGCGGTGGGAGATCATGTTTATGTGAGAATTAAACCTAAGAGGAGTACCTTAAGGTGGACCTCTTGTGCCAAATTATCTCCTAGATACTGTGGACCTTTCCAAGTACTGGGAAGGGTAGGACCAGTAGCATATTGGTTGGCTTTACACAGCCTCATTCAAGTTCACAATGTGTTCCATGTGTCTTTGTTGAAGCAATATGTACATGATGAAAAACATGTGATTCATTGGCAAAGCATTCAGGTAGGATATGAATAAGAATTCTAACTTGAAGTTTTGAACAAAATTGATGCATATTGATTTCAAAACATTTTTTTGTTGTTTTCAGGTAGAACCGGACAGAGAATTTCTGGTCAAGACGCAACGCATACTTGACCGAAGAGAAATCGTACTCCACAAATGAGTAGTTATCCAGGTAAAAGTGCAATGGAGGCACTTCGGACCGGATGAAGCTACTTGGGAGGACGAAAAGTTTATGCAAGAAGCTTACTCAGAGCTCTTTGCAGAGCCGGTTGAAACACTGAGGATGGTGTTACTTCCAAGGGGGGAAGTTGTGACAGCCTCATTAAAGTTAACTAGTGTTAACTAGTTAAAAAACAATTTTCTTATCTTTATCTAGAAAGAAAAAAACTCAAATAATTACTCTTGATTAAACAAGTTATTTAATTTTCTGATTTATTAACTAGGAGTAATTAATTAATGAAAGGAAAATCTTTTTAAAGCTGATGGTAAAAATGTTTTCAAGAATAGGAGGTGGTTGGGGACAGTTGGAAAGACAGTTACCTATTCCTCTGAGGATAAAGCTGAATCACAGAGGAGGAATAGGGGTTCTATGCTAATGGTAAAGGGGAGTCTTTTCTAGAGCTGGTTATGATCAATTGAAAATAACTCACATCATACCTTGTAAAACCATACCTTTTGAGTTTGACTAGATTGGCCATCTAGAGGTCACAATAGAAAGTGAAACAAATCCACTGTTAACCCGGGACACCGTCCAGATTCTAGAGCTAGGGGGCGAGTGGAGGACGTAATAGCCTCCCTTGATGGTTGGGACGACCACAGCTTTAAAAGAGTAATCCAGATAAGTATAATGACTAAGTTGGATACTATATTTTATGTATTAATATGAAAGTGTTAACTGTGGTAGGAATTTAATTAAATTACAGTGGAAGTGGTTTGTTACTGAAATACTAATAAACAGTAGAAGATTTTCTTTATGCAAAAGGGAAAGAAGAAAAGCATAAAAGAACCCAGTTAAATAATTAGACTGCATGTATATAGAAAACAATAATAAAAGCTACAACAGAGCTATTCTTTTAACAGCTAGCACAATAAACTGTAGATACAAATTTTTACATGTACATCTAAGAAGAGATGAAGAATAGGTGGTAAAACTGTGTGTATACAAATGTATTATGATATACGCAGCATAATACTAGAAATTCTTAACATTGTTATATATAACTTTATTAACCCCTGAAACAAAAAGACTAGAACTTGCAGTCTCGGGTTGAGGTGAAACCCTACCTGAGACCGACTGTTCAACTTAGTAAGTATTCATAATACACGGACATTCTTTGTGGTGGTCCGGTCACCATAGCATGGAGCTAACCATATATTATAGAAAATAAAATTAAGAAAGAAACTCTATGGAATGAATAATCGAAAGAACGATGGTAAGGTACCATTAACCCGCAAAATCGACGTGAAAATTCTCTTTACCAGAAATAAATAACAGGACAAAAAAAATCATGTGACATTTCTGTAGATTCATTCTATTTCACATCATACAACAGTGGAAGACACATTTCTCAAACTACATATTGTAGAATAAAACAAATTACATGCAAAATGAGGTGAAATGAGGGTTTTTCCAACCCTGAATGTGTCGATATGAATTGTTAAACTTTAGAAAAAGAGAGAGTTCTCTTTAGAAATATAAATTATTAAAAAATATACCATTACAAGCTAGGGCACAGTCCCGAAATGTAAATTCAAAGTCGAGCTGAATTAGAAACATAACATAGAGCTCAACAGAGCTCATCAAAACCCATGTCTGTTTAAAAAAAATAAAAAAAAAATCAGGTATAAACCCTAAGGGATTACCTTTCGACTAATAATTCATTGCAATAAGTTATGAAACCCTATGCCGGGTATAAACCCTCATTAACTGTTTATAAATTGCCGTAAATATGAAATACTTTAAACAAGAACTGGAACGGAAGACCAAAACCCTAGGTTACGATCTCCCTTCGAAGGGCAAGCTACCTGTGCAATAAGGAAGAGAGTATTTAGCCGAGGCCGTGAAGAATGTGGTGAGGAATCACTAAAGGAAGTCTGCTCAAGGGTTTGGTAAGTTGGAACCACTAACCTGCAAGGAAATAGAACAACCAAGAGACGGGGTTAATTTTTTAAGAATTTAACCAATAATAAAACAAGAATGCCTAAGCTAAAGGAAGAATGGCTCGGATAATTACTTGTATCAATGGAAATTTCATTTTACCGCAGTGTGAAAACAATCAAATAACAAGTATTACACTTCTACAGTGAATGGCTTATTATACGACTCTGTAACAAGCAAGAGACTGAGTAAAACAAGAAAAATATAGCCACAGATAGCCATACCATTGGCGCATATCTAAATTCCATTTCCTCCGTTGCAAATGCGGATGCATCAACCGAGTAGAAGCACAAGAATTCTCTGCAATAGAGGATCATCAACAAAGACCAAATTTCAGCTGAATAAACCGACAGAGTAACCCTAATAGCCAGAGGCCAAGTTAACAGAGTATTGGTAGCAGAGCAATGGAGAAATTATGTAAAGGAATGGAAAAACTAAATGGGGTTCGAGGTGGAGTGCCCAAAGTGTATAGGGCTGGAGAAGTCTAGCTCTGAACCCCACAAAACAGTGATCCAACTCATTAAATCACAGTTCAATAGCAGTAAAAATCGGAGTTTCCCTGGATAACCATGACAAATCTAATGCGATCTACAACTGTCCAAAGGGAGTAAAAACCATATACTGATATATTAAATGGAGTTGACATAACTCCACGGAGGTTCAATATCAAATTCCAAGTGGAGTACTATATTAATTCCAGATTAAATCTTATCAGTGGATTACCATTGACAGAATCGATATATAATCATGGTGAACTTTATCAACGCATAAACTATGAATAAATAATTTTAATGATAAGATCTCAATTTAAAATCCCAAGTGTTGACCGGTTGGGGTTTATATTATATGCGTAGAGTTAAATCATATGAATACATTATATGTTTTCTAATGTAAGTGATAGCAGAAATATTGAACCATGCGCTAGCTTTGATAAATGTCTTCTTATTATTATTGGTATGTTTATTGCATAAGTACTGTGGAAGGGTTTGATGTTTATATACATGTGGAGGTAAGTAATTTTTTTTTTATTTTATAGTAGTAATTTAATTAAGAATGATTGTGACAAATAAACATTTCAATACTCATGTTCAATAATTATTTATGGGAAATATATATATATTATATAAAAAATAAAAAATAAAAATAAAATAAAAAAATGTAGAGTTAAAATATTTTATTTGTATGGTTCTAAAAAAGAAATAGATATACAATCTCTTCCATACCCAACATAAATTTAAAATGTATAAATATAATTAACCATCATAAATTTATATTAATCTCTTATAAAAATTTATACTACTTATCTATTATTTTTTAATATAACATTAAAAAACAACATTTTCCATATACTAAATTACACCTTAACACAATAAAAATATATATAAATAAACTATAAATTTTAATATTTAACATTATTTAGTTATAATATTTAAAACTACACATACTACATAAACAAAGGCCATTTCTCATTAAGAAGTATTGACAAGGAATATATACTTGTTTTTGTTTTGCATGCTCTCCTTCCAAAGGAGAAAAAGGGGGCAACGAGAACACGACCATGAATATGGTGGCATCTATGTTGATAGTCAAATAAAGCATCTATGTGAAGGAAAAACAATCATAATTTATGTATGTTTTATGGTAGATTATTTTTTTTGTACGAGAAAAAGGGAACAAGAACATAGCCATGAATATGGTGAAATCTGTCTTGAATTCCAAATAGAACATCCATGTAAAGGTAAAATAGAAATAACCTCATTACATGTATGTATGTTTATACTATTTTTTTAATTTTTAATGAGCTTTAGATTTTATTAGGCTTTAATTTTTTTATGGGCAGGAGTGAAGGATGGGAGTAAATTATGATGTTGTTAAATTACAATAAGATTTATATAACTATGGTTATGACATTATAAAATTAGTTTGAGTTTTACTAAGTTTTACATAAATTTAGTGACAATATCATATAATGGATAAGTAATTCTTCTATTCAAAATTATAACTAACTCAATATAAATTTATTCTACTAAAATAAATAAATAATATTATAATATTATGTTGCATTAAAAGGAAATATATTTACCTATGATAATACTATAATAATATATGTATGTTACATCTAAAAGGTTATGAATTATTATTTTAATTATGTATTTAAGAGTGGAATAATACATTCATTTACAAAAGGGGGAGAGAGTTTGTTGTGTGTGTTAGAGAGATTGTTGTGGAGGTAAATCCCCTCTGCGGACAGAGGTGATCCCTACTAGCCCAGACCGGGTCTAGCAACAATCGTTCACGCTATAGTGCAGGTTCCTAATTGCAAAGAAACCAACTAGCGATGAAGGCTTACTTGGAATCCAATGCTGTCGCTCGTAGAGAAAGTAGCACTCCCGTTCCTTAGCTCCGAAAGATCACAATCCTCACGATCTCCGTGATCGGACACCTGCACACGCAAGAAGAAAAACAAACGCAAGCGTAAAATCCAGTATATGTAACTATATGTCAGTCAAAGAAGACATAACTCATCATCATAATCAATAACAGGAGTGGAACCATAACCAATAGTCGCTTATCATTAATCAATCAAAGAAAAATACAACCATAGCCCTGACGCTGAATTCTCCTTTGGAGGGTCGCCAACGGAACACATCTCGAAAAAGCCTGTTGGGGATGGGACAAACCTCTCTCTTCGGATGTCCCGAAAATAATCTCCTTGCTTGGATTTGGCCTTAAGGGAATGAATCAAGGCTCTTGCAGCATAAGGGTCTGATGGCTCTTGGGAACTTCGAGACTAGCTTGCAAAGGGAATGAGCAAGCTTTTATAGATGGAGGAAGGGGAGTTGGGGTCCCTATAATCATGGGATTGGCCCTATCCTCAAGGAATCTTCCATGAGAGGTGGAAAACCACTTCCTCTACATGGAGATCCGGAGCCAAACCTCCCAACTCAAATTAGATACCAGTTCATGAATTGGTTAGGACGAAACTTCCGCCATTTATTTTTAAAAAACACTCCTTAAAATGGTTGGTGCGAGTGTGACTCTGAGACAGAGCACCAATTGGCGCGCCCTCTTTGAAGGATTTCCCCCATTGGCGCGGTTACTAAACTGGCTTCCCACGCCAATGCAAAAAAGGGGTGTTTTTAGGGTTTTTTACAAGGAGTTGTCTTCAGGGCAATGAAAGCTCTTGTTTAGAGGGATGTCATGAAAGTGGTTTCAAGTTATGTCACTGCTCACAGGTCACGGAATGAGCCCTCCAGTTGTGCAGGATGGGGAATTGCAGGGATGGTGACAAATTGATGTGTAACAGATGCTCCCTAAAGCATGAGGTCCGAAAGAGAGAGAGGGTTGAAATGATTTACAAGAACATGTCCAACTGAAAACACCGCCGTCGGAAAACCTGCGTAGAGAAATACAACTGATATCTCAGATACATGATATATATGTGGTATGGGCGCAACCATCCATAACAGAGTATACAATAATCCAGATCCAGGGTATGGACGCAGCCATCCAGTGAGGATAGATAAATAGACTCAGGTATGGTCGCAGCCATCCAATCAGTGACTCATGTAACTAATCATAAGAATCCACAAAATCGTAGCCTGGATTATAACAGACAGGAATCCAGGGTCTTGCGCTCCATCTTGACCCAAACAAATTACAAGTTCAAGCATGTGAATATGTGAGCTGAAGTCGAACATGCGAGAACATTGCCTGATTACGAGCCAATGATGAAAGCTGTTAACAGACGCGAGAGGTAGCACCAATGATGACAATGGCCCTCAAGGTACTATAGGTACAATCTACGGCATGTGAATCAATGAGCTGGCGTCAAACACCCATATAATCACTTGATTGGAGGCCAATGATGAAAAACTCACGTCGAACGCGAAGAACGTGCCATTGAAGCATGCAGGCTCCAAGGTACCAGAAGGGAGTCTCTAGATCAGCTTCCTGGATATGGAGCTGAAGTCAATAGGAAGTGACCTCGATGGAAGGTGGGCCATAGTGTTTCCCACATCATCGACATGAGATAGAGGAACATAATGTCTTTGTGAATCACGATCAGATGAGAATAAGAGGAAGGTTGGAATCTGTAGAGGTCAAATTCTCTTGAACATATCGGCGACATGACAGTGGATTTGGCAGTATTTGACATCAAAAGATCAAGGGTCATGACGACAAGGCAAAGAGTAGATGAGAGGTCAAAAGGGATTACCCAAACCCACGGAGGCAAGTGAACAAAGGAGATGATATATCCCCAACCCGACACGAATGCAGACAAGTGCCATGTTCAAGAGTGACATACTGCCGACACGACAATGATTTTGGTTCCATTTTCCCCACCATTTCTGGCGAGTACCTCTTTATTTTTACACAAGCTTGAAGAGGATACCATATGCTTGTTGTATAAGCCCATCCTAGTACATTTAACGAGCCCTAGGAATGAGGAACTCGAATATTGTCATTCTTACTAAATCCAATGTCATCAGGGTTTCACGAGTCTCAGAGAGGAAGAACTCGGTGTCTTTTCATATTTAGAGAGTTTGAAAAGACAGCGAAAAATCAAACTCCAATGGTCCCTTTTCGTAAATAGTTCCTCAGATCCGAAAAGGTAGAAAACTATGTCTGAGAAAACCTCCTAGTCGAAATAGGCTAGGGTATTCCTTTTTCGTAAGTAATCTACCCCAACCCGAAAAAGGGGTAAACATATACTGGGTAGATGTCGTTTCGTGGCCACTTTAACAAGATTGAAACGACAAGGGCCTCGACAATATTTTGATGTTTAGAGAGTCAAAAAAGAGCTGAAAGATGACTCCAAAATGACTTTTTTGTGTATTTACCGAGTCCGAAAAAGTATAAAATACAACTCGTGTCACCGTTTAATTCGCGTAAAGACCTGTTGCTGCACATGAAGGCAAGTGTAAAATCCATTTTCGACAAAATATATCAAAATATTAATAAAAATGACTTTTAAAACCCAATTAGATTTCAAAAATTTATAAATAAGTCTCAAATGGTAAAAACAAAATTACTTTTACTATTTACCTCATTGGAGAGCAACAGTGGTCCATTTTGTGTGTGATCTTCCGACGGTGATTGCGACTGATCTGAGCTACTATTCAGATCCCTGTTTGTTCAAGGTAAGGGGTGCTTCCTTAAGCTCCATTCCAATCCATTTTTTATATGTTTTTATTATGTATTAGACTTCTGGGCGAACCATTTTGAATTTTTAGGGCGTGCCCCATTGGTGCGGGTATCGGGCACGGACCCGCGCCAATGGACATTTCCTCACAAGGAGGTCACGCCAACTGGCGTGAATGTTAGGAAAATAGTCACGCCAATGGTAAAACACAATTTTCCATTCAAAATTTTGAAAATGTGAGCTATCTAAGTGGATTTTAAAATATACCAAAGATCTAACAATGTATTTTTGATGGTGTTGATGCAGATATAAAGGCAAAATGGCTATCGAATGGAAGGAAAGGGAACATGGAGAGGAAGATGAAATGGCTATGGAGAATGAGGCTTGTATGACTGCACTCAAGAACTGTGGTCTTAAAAAATTCTCCCTCACGCCCTGCTTACGAGCTCAACCAGAGCTACTACAATACTTGGTCAGTATATGGGACGAAAATGAAGAAGTATTTAAACTTCGGGACCAAGTGCTGGAACTAGAGGTTTCTGACATATATTTCATCACTAGACTATCGTGCAAAGGTCTGGTGCCCATCCTGACAGGCAACAGACCATCTGGGGAAAAGATGGAGCAGGTAATGGTGAGGGTGTGCCCAGGGGCACAAACCGGATCAGGAAGCGGGAAGGTGGACATCCGCACTATCCAGGATCTAGCACTGAGAGTAGTGCTACACTCCCTCACACGAGCTGCGGGATCGAAAGCTCCACACGAGGAAACCAAGGCCCAACTCCTGGTAGCCGATCAGTGTATGAGTCCAAGACTGCTTGATTGGGCTACTGTAGTGACAACAAATATCAAAAGGCAGCGCACAAAGTGCAAGCAATTCAAACTGAAGCAGTTTGGATATGGTTCCATTTTGGTATTGTTCATCCTGGAACAACTACCTATCTTGCAGGGCCAAGGGGCCATCGTTGCTGAGCCGATACCGTAAGAGCTAAGGATGGCTCGCTAGGCAGCGCTTATGCCTAGGTCAGGAGGAGGCCAACAGATGTCTTGGAGGCCAGAGTTTTTTGGATGGTTACGACGTCAGTTGATCGTGGTCGAGGATTGGCCCTATGCCAGGACCGATTTCACTGGAGACCCAGATCTCCCACTTCCAGAGGGGGATTACTGGGACAAGGAGTTGGGTATGGCCTCTCTTTTTTATTTTTATGTTTTATGATTTTTTGGGTAATACATGTCCGTTTTGACACCAATTTTATGTGTATGCAGATGTCAGCCCAGTGAGACCTGCCAGTATGTCTCCTATTTCACGGATAACTCAGCCCGCAGCTGACCCTCAAGCGGAGGGTACCGATGGGGGAGAGTTGATCCAAAACCTTGAGGGGATTGCCCAGGGGATTCCAGACTACGCCCGGCTGGCAGATGTCCCAATGGCGTATCAGAGACATATGGTGGGAGTGCATAGTCGCCTCCACCGACTTTTGTGACGCTTAGTGCGCGCGGTAGCATGTTACCATGAGCACCATGCGGATTAGACACCTAGGGCTTCTTTCATGCATATTTTTTGAGAGACATATCGTCTCCATATGTATTTAAGATGAACATGTATATTTTTTATTTTATGTGATGCACACTATGTAAACATTTCGACACATATATATATACATACCTATTTCTGGATGGATCTTCCTACATGTGATGACGTTTTTGTTTATAAATTGCGCAAATGTCTATCTAAAACCAAATTAGCTACTGCATCTGTTAATGTATTCATATGTCTGGGTATGTGTTGATATGTAATATAGTCAAAATTTCTCTCCAGCAGACGAATACGCAAATACAGACATAAAATGGATGGATTTCTAACTGAATAATTCCCGTTAAGTTGTAATACTACAAGTTGTGAGTCTAGATACACAAGTAATTCACGAATGCCGAGGTTTACAACCTCGGTTAATCATTCCAATACGGCACTATATTCCACGATATTATTTGTAGTAGGACCCAGACACACACCTTGCAGGTTAACCAATTCACCAGCAGGATCATAGATTACCCAGGCTGCTGAAGACAGATTCCTGGTACCGCGGGAGGCACCATCCGCGAAACCCACAAACGGAGTAATGGACATCTACACAATCAAGAAGACCCGATCAGCAGAAAGATGCTTACATCTCACACCACACCACACATGCACACAAATGAATATACACACCTATGTACACACACCACACTAAAAATAACTTCAAGCGTAGTATTTCTTAAGGTACAGCCCATTTCTAGGCTGTGCCAACGGAACTCCTTCATAATCGATGAGCTCATAAGCCCCATTCTTCAATACTCATTTTACTATGTAGGGCCCATGCCACATGGGTTGTAACTTACCTGCCCCGAGTTTTTCGTGCGCTTGGTCATATAGGAGGACAAGGTCCCCTTCGACAAAGGAACGTGGAGAGACTGATTGATCAAAGTGCGCTTTGACCCACTTTTTCTATGCCTCAATGACTAAGGTAGCCAAGCGGAGAGTTTCATCTAACCGTTCCAAATACAAGAGATGCTCTTCTTCAGGAGAAGTGTCGGGAAAAATTTCCACAGCCAACTTTAAGGAAGAAATTTCGCACTCAACCGGAAGAGTTTCTTCCAGAACATACACCAATTGGAATGGTGTGAATCCGGTCGCACTCTTTGCTGATGTCCAGTATGCCCATAGAGCTGAGAAAAATTGGAGGTGCCAATTGGACTTATGAATCCCAACTGTTCGTTGAAGCATTTGTGACCAAAACCTTGTTCACAGCCTCAACCTAGCCATTTTCCTGGGGGTAATATGGCGTTGTGTCGTAAGCCCAATCTTGATGTCATCTCGGCCATCATGTAATCTCGAAAGTGAGTACCATGATTGGTAACAATGGCCTGAGGGACCCCAAAACGTGCAATAATATGGTTGAAGATAAATTGGGCAGCTATCTTACCATCGGCGTCTAGTGTAGGCATCGCTTCGGCCCACTTAGTAAAGTAGTCGACAGCGGCGATTATATATGCATGCCCCCCGGCCGAATGAGGGTTACACGACATTAAATATACACACCATTTCACAAAAGGGCCGACAGTAATGACAAGATGAAATGGGAGAGGTGGCGAGCGCATCTTGCACTGAAAAACCTGACACGCATGACATTTTCGGACTGCAACAATGCAGTCTTTAAAGATTGATGGCCAGAAGTAACCCGCACGCAGAATCTTCTGGGCGGTGGCATATCCAGACATGTGACTACCACAGGCACCACTGTGACATTAATTTAAGACTCTTTCGGCCTCTTCCAGAGTCAAACACCGACGGAGTACCGAATCTACTCCAACCAGGCATAATGTATCTCCTACAATGCGGTAGGGTTGAGATTGATGCCGAATCCGACGTCGGGCATCTTTGGTCAACTCAGAGTGGAAGTTTGATGTCTGAAGATACACAATAATATCGCCATACCATGGGTCACGGGTGCTGATAAGAAAGATGGTTTCATCTAGGATATGATCTTCAGAGTGAGAGGGTGTGGAGTCTGTCGGGAGGGAGCAAATGAGATCCGCAAAAACCAGTGATTTGGTCGACTTAGCAGTGGTAAAATCTATGTTGAACTCCTAAAGGATAAAGATCCATTTGGAGTATTTTCCCCCTAGTAATTGTCGAGATAGAATATATGTCATGGGGTTGCAATCCGAAACCACGGTTGTTGTATGCAGCAGGATGTAGTGGCGAAAACGCTGCACAGCTTGTACGGCTGCTAATGCCAGCTTCTCGACATGAGTGTAGCGTGTCTCTGTGTCAAGAAGGTTTTGTGATAGATAGTAAACAACGTGTTCGTTGCCATTATCGTCATCCTACACCAAAACCATAGCTATGGTGCTAAACGCGGCAGCCAAATATAGAGTGAAATCACGGTGATAGTTCGGAGGCCGAAGAAACGAAGCATTAACGAGTAACGTCTTAAGCTTCTCAAAGGATTGTTGAGAAATATCGTCCCAATGAAAGGGAATGTGCTGCTTTAAAATACGCGTGAATCCTTTGGCCACTTCCACGTAGTTCAATATAAAGCGTCGGAGGAAATTAGCTTTTCCCTGCAGACTCTGCAATTGATATAATGAGGAGGGTGATGCGAGATTGACAATGGCCTCGAATTTTAGAAGGTCGAGGCGAATCCCATCCTTGGAGAATATGAACCCCAAAAGACGGCCAGAATCCACGCAAAAAACGCATTGATGAGGGTTAAGTTGGATATTATAGCATCGACAATGAAGGAAAATCTGGCAGAGGTGTTCTGGGTGGTCCTCTCGCCAAGCTGAGTGAGCTGGTAGATCGTCTAGATAAGGCTGATCGATATGGCGTATGTCGTGGAATGCGTAAGACATCACATGCTGGAAAGTAGCTCCAACATTCTTCAAGCCGAACAGGAGCTTTTTATAAGCGAAAGTACCCCAGGGACAGATGAATGCAGTCTTGTGTTGGTCAGCAGGTAGAATATTTATCTGATTATACCCAGAAAAGTCGTCCATCAAGGAGTAAATCTCACTCCCAGCACATTCGTCGATGATTTGATCTATGAAAGGAGTGGGGTAGTTGTCCTTCGGACAAGAGCGATTAATATCACGGTAATCAACACAGACTCTTATAGTACCCTGTTTCTTATCTATAGGGACAATATTTGAAACCCATTCTGTGAGGGGAATTGGGTAAATGAAGCCCGCGTTCAGAAGTTTTCCAACTTCTGCTTTAATGGCAGTGGCTTTGCAAGGATGCACCAAGCGTAGGCGTTGGCGCACAGGTTTTGCACCAGGATAGGTAGGAATCTCATGCACTACTATGCTGGGATCAATCCCAGGCATTTCCTCATAGGACCAAGCAAACACGTCTCTGAATTCTCGAAAAAGATCAGTATAAACTCGTATCTCATCAGGAGAACAGGTTACTCCCACGTGAATGGTCTCGACTATCCCTGGTTTAACGGAGATGTCGATCGGAATGGTTTGAGTAATGTTGCTCAGGTTTCTCTCTGAAAGCACCTCATGTGTCAATATGGGTGTCTGGAGAGTTGGAGTGGGAACCTGAGATGCAAAACGCTCTAGAAAATCTGACATTGCCCCCAAGATAGGCATGAATGAGGAACGATGATGTCCATCGCTCCAAGGTAGCTCCCCAAGAGACATTGTTTCAACAATGGCTTCATCAGAAGGGAAAATCTCTTTAAGAGGATCGGGCGAGTCCGCCTCGCCGAGCCAGGGGGATTGAGAATAGATGTCTAAAGCCATGCTCGAAGGAGCATGCTGAGGAGGGGGAGGATCAGATGTGGCGACGATTTCACAGTAGGTAATCTCTATCGGAGTTGAGGGCATTGCTTCTCCAAACTCAGTCACCTGCTCAAGCGAAGGGATGAGCCATGGGTCGTCATACCTAGAGATCATATTAAATTGAGCGGTGTGTGGTGGTGGTGCGGGAAAGATACCCATGAGGACGGGGTCCTTGAAGAGACCGGGTCCTACACTGTCAGGGGGATTTGGAATCTGATCCATGTAAGGAACGTTGTTCTCAGAGGTGGAGGTGAGGAAAGACAATTGATCCACCGTAACGATTTTTCCCCAGTGAGGGAACTTAAGAAGTCGAAAGAGGGTGGATGGCACGCATAACATGGTGTGAGTCCAACTGCGGCCGAGAAGTATATTGTAGTTAAGCTTGGCATCAACTACTTCTACTTCTACGTTGACTGTCTTCCCCTGTAAGGTAATCGCTAAACTTCCGAGAACACCCAGGGGTTTCGATTCCCAACCAGCAAATGCCTCTAGGGAATTAGGAGACGATGAAAGGGTCGGAGAGCCAATGGCCTTCCAGCAAGTGGACGACATGACATAGGTAGAAGCACCTTCATCCACAACGGCCCTATGGATTTTAATACCGTTGATCCCGACTTGAATAACAAGAGCGATTTGATGTGGAAGTCGGGGGGTGAAATTTTCTAAGTCGAAGGTGAGAAGATTAGAATCAGTGGGATCGATCCCACCGATTACAGACAACAAAGCTTTCCGTTGTGACAGGCAGCTTTGAAGAACTTCCAATGCAGACATGGAAGAAGGCGCCTGTGCTAGATCCTCAACAATACTGTAGTGTTGAGCGGCACAAGCGTTTGGGTTGTAGCAAGATCTTTGTAGAACACCTTCGGAAGGTGGCCTCACAACGGGTTCAACAGTAGGCTTCTTGATTTCCAACGAACCGGAGACAGGTGGGGGAGGTGGACCATCCACAACTGCCTTCCCAGATGCCTGACGCGATTCGTTGTAATCCTTCGAACGCGTGGCAATAGAGATAGGTGCAGTACCATTCATCATAAAGACCTGGGACCCAAATGGTGCAGATGGTGAAGGCTGTTCAACCATCTGGGTCTCCTGAGATGGGAATGGTTCTTTAAGAAAAGCTAGAGTCCCTTTGGAGAATTTTAGAAGTTGACTAATTTTAGATCGTCGTGGACAATCCTTGGTATAATGATCTCCTTCACAAATAAGGCAGGGGTACTTCGGTTTACATTGGGAACCGTCCTCGGTACGAGGTTTGGACTCTGGCTTTGGGGCATCGGATTTAGATTTTCCTTTGCCCTTCTTTTTCCCTTTGGAGGATTTTTCCGTAGGATTAGCTTGAATGGCGTTAACCTCCGCAGTTTTGCCAGAATCGGGATGGGTGGGAGGAGCAGAATTATTGGATGAGTTGGACTTCTGCTTCCCATTCGAAGATTTTTTCGAATTCTGAGACACAGAACCAATAACACCATCCACCGCCGAGGTAGGTGGAGCTGTAGAGGTCCCACACCATGGAGCATCAGAAAAAATATCATAAAGTGTGCTGGACTGAGAGTATACCAGATCCAGATATTGGGCACGCGCTATGGCTTGTTCTTCAGTCACACACGCTCCCATAGCAATATCTTGGGTGATTTTGTTAACGAAGGAGGTGGTGAACCAATGAGTTAGTATCTGATCAGGTATATGGAACTTGATCAGTCTACGATGACGTCGCCACTCATGAATGTGATCAGAAATGTGGGTGGCTTTGTCCTGCTTCAAAGAAGTCAAGAGGTGCGTCCCGGCTTCGTAGCGAACCGGTAACTGAAAGTGAGTCAGAAAAGCCATGGCTAACGTATTGAAATCTTGAAAGATGCCACGGGATAATTCAATATACCACTTAGTGGCAGCACCAGTCAAAGTGCGCTGGAAGAGGCGTAGACTAATTGAATCATCCACCCAAGAGTTGGACAAACACCAAAGATGGTAAGTCATCACATGAGCTTGGGGGTCCTCCCCGGCTTTACCCTCAAACTTGGGGAAATCACTGGGTACGTTGGTAGGAACCAGAGGCCAATAAGGATTATGCAGAATTGGATCATTAGTTAATTTCGAAACATCCGGTAATTCCAAGGTAGCCAGGAACGGCAATGGCGGATTGGACGGAATGCCTGGCCCTCGATAAGGACCAGTACCTGTACTCCACACTGGTTGAGAATATCCTTGCCCCCATGGGTTTTGTCTAGCAGGATTCTGACCATAGGGGGTATAGAGTGTATAACCAGCCTGATTCAGTTGCTGGTAACCAGCCTGATTTGGTTGCTGGTAACCACTGTACGGGGCTTGATAACCAAAGTATGGACCCTGATTGTCAGTCGGCCCCATTTGAGCAGTCTGCGGATTTGGCTGCTGAGTATAGGTATAGCCAGGTTTTTGAGAGTAATAGTTAGAACCTTGGGGCTGGCTATAATTCGGTCGGTATTGACCATGATAATAGTAACAGCTTTGAGGTTGAGTGGGCTGCTGATAGGTGGGACCCTGCTGGGCCTGATAATTAGGGTGCAGCGGTTGATTTGGCTTCGGCATTGAATAATTCGGCTGTTGGGCAGGGTTGACAGGATGTGCAGGTTGGCCTAGTTGAACAGGCTTACCTGGCTGAGCGGGCTACCCTGGTTCAACAGGTTGACCCGGATAAACAGGTTGTGCCGGTTGCGCAGGTTGACCTGGCTATTGTGGAGCACCAGGTTGTGCCGGATAGGCCAGTTGGCCTAGTGGGGGGACACCAGGTTGTGACGGATTGGCCAGTTGGCCTGGAGGCGGGATACTAGGTTATGCCAGATGGGTCGGTTGGCCTGGTAGTGGAATGGAGCCAGGTGGTTGCTAATAACCAGTTTGACCCGCAACAACACCATAAGATGGTCCTGGTTGATGTGCAACATTGGGATCAAGAGGATACTGAGGTTGCATAAATTGAGAAGGCTGGAATTGCCCCCCAGGACCATATACCGGCCCTGGCTGGTACCCCGGTTGACCTGTGAGTCCTTGAGGTTGCCCAGGTGGGACTCCAGGGAGAGGCTGCACGAGTTGACCTAAAGGGTTGTAATACTATCCTTGCGGACCGTATAATGGCCCTTTCTAGCCCGGAGGGAAGCCCTGTATGGGTTGTCCCTATGGGTCATAAGGATAGCCAGGCTGGCCCAAAGGTTGGCCTTGAAAAGGTTGTCCTTGCGGGTTATCTAGTTATACGGTAAACCATGAGCATGAAGCTGAGCCTCAGGAGCAGGTAAACGTAAAGGGTTCCCATGCTCATCGTACTGATATGGAAAGATGTACATGGGTGTACCATGCTGTGCATAATGCGAAAAATACAAGCGGTTGGGATCTTGAGGGGGTTGTCCAGCCTCGGGGTTCGATTGTTGGAGGGACAATCGATACTCCTCTGGAGAAATATCCTCTGGCATAGCAGATGCTATATAGATGTATTTAGGAAGCGATGTGGTCCTTATGGACTGAGTGGTAACAGTGGGTGCATACGCGGCCACAGAGACAGTGGGCCTGACGGGTACAGAAGTGACCTGAGGGGATGACGTAATGGGTGTCTGTGGAGACATCCCCAATGAAGGAACAACCAGCCTCGTAGAAGGATCTGATACCTCCATAGAGGCAGCGGCGGCAATAATCTAACCCAAGGATCTATACCTTGCTGGTAATGAGGGACCAGGTGATGACATAAAATATGGTTCAGGGTTGTCTTCTGGAAATAAATGTCGAGGGAATAGCTGTTAATCTTCACCAGACGTGGGGATTTCCTCGCTAGGAGAATCACTCATATTCGAACCTGCCGCTAGATCTCGTAACAGACGGAGAGGACTAGGAGGAATATCAACAGCTAAAAAAGGAAAACCTGATGTAAGAGGAGGGAAATCTTCCCCTACTCCCAATCCAAACCAAGGGTCGGAAAAGGGCCAATTGAACTCAACTGGTCCTCCAAAGGGCTGCTCAGACAAAATCAGTCCCCTGTCGGGAAACTCAGAAACGATGGGCTGCTGAGGTTCAGCAGAGGATTGAGAAACCTCTGATGAATCGTCTGTATATGAACTACCAATAGACGAAACAGAAGGTTCTGCCACTGTGAAAACAAAGACAAAAGATCAAGCACAACACACACGGGTTGAAAAAGAGTCAAGACACACAATCAAACGGCCAACAAGCAAAAGCTAACAAGGCGTGTGATCGCGGGTGATTTATTTTACCACATTGAAACTTAGAAAATTCACCGTTTCATGTTTTAAGAGTCGAGAAACGGATGAAAGGTGACTCTATCTCTTTCAGTTTTGAAGCAAGCGTGAAAGGACAAGCGCTTGGTGATCCTTTCAAATTTAAAGAGTTAGAAAAGGTCAAATGACTACTCAAGACTACTTGGCAAAGGGTGTACCAAATAACCGTGAACTGGAATATACACCTTGGTTTCAAAATGAAAGAGAAATCAAGCAAGGACTTGACGTACGTGCAGGAAATCTCCCCAAATGCTATGTCCATTGTACCATGGGTATAGGGTGGCAGACTCGGCTTCCTATGGATAAAAAATAGAAACCTAGTGGGGTATCCCTTTATATACTCAACGGTACGGGGAGCACAAGTTCGTACTAGTGCTGTCTAAAGCCGAGAGGCGAACGATAGCTACTAGGTTTAAAGACGCCGGAACACGTCTCTAGCCTAGACCACTAAATGTTGTGTTAATGTTTCAATGCTGCCTTAGTGTAAATTGAGTAAATTTTAATGTTTATCTTCAATTATGTTTCAATTTTCAGGCCCTAGCGAGTGTGATGTCTCAAAATCTCCTAAATTCATACTATATGCCACAGTATATCATTTCATTCGATGAAAGCTAATTACAAGAGAGTTGAGATCTTTTTCACACAAACAAAATGATCAGAAAACAACCAAAATGGTCTCTAATGTAGCTAATGGAAACCAAAAACTTTTCTCTCAAAGTCACTAATCACTAATAACACCGAAAAGATTTTAATTTTCACTAACTAATCAAAAGCAAAAGAGATTTTTTTTGTATTTTCAATGTTTAGGAGCAACGTGCACTAAACAAAATGAAAACTAATGAAGAGAAATTTGAGATGCGATAGTAAAAGAGCAAAGATAAGCAAATTCACTCAATGACAAACATGCAATCAAACCCGAAATTGACAAAACAATCCCTCAAAACCAAAAGAATCCCAAAGACTCAAATGGACCATGTAATCTAGGCCCAAAGCGAGACAAAGAGAAATTCGAATGAAGGAGAGAACAAACACTCAAATAACGCAATAAAATGACAAACAACTTCCAAACAAATGTAAAGAAGCAATCACAAGGTTGACCGAATCGATAAAAACCAGAAATTCCCAAGGGAGGCTCGACACACAAGAGCACCTAGATGCCCTAGGGCTAGAATGTGAAATCGATTAAAATGGGCAAACAACCAAAGGAAGAAGGTCACAGCCAGTCAAACAAGGCTCCAGAACACTCAAGGAGTTTAAAAAACAAGACCAAACACACTGATCAAGCTCAGGAAGGTCAAAACAGAGCAAACCCTAGTATCTCACAAGATTGGCATGACTGTGAGGCTGAAACTAGGGCCAAAAACGAATTGGCGTAGGTAATACACAAGAAACCTACGCCAATGGGCACGACTGTCAAGATGTAAAGCGCGCCAGTCGATTTTTCTATGAAAAAATAAAAATAGACAATCCAACAAGCAGACTAGTGATGATCAAGTTAACCAAAAGCCAAAAATCACAAAAAGAGCCAGCCAAAAGAGCTGATCAAGCAAGCAGAATTGAGAAACAACCGAAAAGACAAGACAATAATCCAAGTGTTCAGTTCATAAAATAAACCAGAGATTGACTGAAGCAGCTTTGATCTAATCTTATAATGCAGAGCAATAGTGTTTCGAAGGCTATCTCGCTAACTTCAAGCTCCATCTATAGCTTACAAAGCAGAACAAAAACAAGCTAGATGTCCCCAGTGGAGTCACCAAATTGTTGTGGAGGTAAATCCCCTCTGCGGACAGAGGTGATCCCTACTAGCCCACACCGGGTCTAGCAACAATCGTTCATGCTATAGTGCAGGTTCCTAATTGCAAATAAACCAACTAGCGATGAAGGCTTACCTGGAATCCAACGCTGTCACTCGTAGAGAAAGTAGCACTCCCGTTCCTTAGCTCTGACAGATAACAATCCTCACGATCTCTGTGATCGGACACCTGGACACGTAAGAAACAGAACAAACGCAAGCGTAAAATATATTATATGCAACTATATGTCAGTCAGAGAAGACATAACTCATCATCATAATCAATAACAGGAGTGGAACCATAACCAATAGTTGCTTAACATTAATCAATCAAAGAAGAATACAACCATAGCCCTGACGCTGAATTCTCCTTTGGAGGGTCGCCAGCGGAACAAGTCTCGAAAAAGCCTATCGGGGATGGTACAAACCTCTCTCTTCGGATGTCTCGATGATAATCTCCTTGCCTGGATTTGGCCTTAAGGGAATGAATCGAGGCTCTTGCAGCATAAGGCTCTGATGGCTCTTGGGAACTTCGAGACTAGCTTGCAAAGGGAATGAGAAAGCTTTTATAGATGGAGGAAGGGGAGTTGGGGCCCCTATAATCATGGGATTGGCCCTATCCTCAAGGAAACTTCCATGAGAGGTGGCAAACCACTTCCTCTACATGGAGATCCAGAGCCAAACCTCGCAACTCAAATTAGATACTAGTTCATGAATTAGTTAGGACGAAACTTCCGCCATTTATTTTTAAAAAACACTCCTTAAAATGGCTGGCGCGAGTGTGACTTTGAGACAGAGCGCCAATTGGCGCGCCCTCTTTGAAGGATTTTCCCCATTGGCGTGGGTACTAAACTGGCTTCCCGTGCCAATGCAAAAAAGGGGTGTTTAGAGAGAGTGAGAGGGAGATGGGGGAAGGAAGAGAGATGGGGGGTGGCAGTGAATCCTACAGTGACACTTGTCACAGTGTGATTGGGAAAACTGAAGAATATTCCTAGAATATATTTAAATTTGCTGACTAGGCTGCCATACAATTTTTTAGCTGTTTAGGAAAATGAATGGTGGGCCCTAGCTATTTTTGATGAAATGAATCGCACTGGATTCCTGGCGACTATCTCTTCGTTCTCATTCAATTTCGAATCAATTTTGGGCACTTTCATTTTTGAGATTTAACACTGAGCACCTTATCACTTCTCCCCACTAGAAGCCTTTTGGACCGCAAAACATATTTGATTATTGATCATGTGGATGTGGGTACAACTCCCTCACCCTTCTAGTCTCAATCCACTGAAATTTTCCGATTTTCATCAATTGGAGATTTTCACAAAAACTAAGTTTTTTCCTTGACCCTTGAGACCCTCTCTTGCTATTGTTGACATCGTCATGCTAAAATTTCCCTGAATTTGCAAAGAAACAAGCTATTCTTGCAAAAAAAAACTTGTTCCCACCTCGATCATCAATCAAAGGAAACTTAAAAATTGTCTCACCTCGCATACTGTCGTCATGGCGATTCTTAGTTGATCTTTCTTTGTACTTGTGTCACACTTGACCAAGTTTTATTGCCATTTCCATGTGCCCTTTGGAAACAAAAAATAAGGACTTGTGGAACCTATGCCTTCTTTGTCAAACTGATTTGGTGCATTCTCTTTGACCTTTCCTTTCTCTTGCACCGACATCTTGTTTCCAACACTGCTCAATAGTGATATTGACTGCTACAAGTTTTTCACATCTTGTTCACCTCCTTTCAAAGGAAACCTATTAGAGTCCCGAAACAACTCATTACAAGCATAATAAACTTCAATTAAATCAACATGTTCATTCTATGCATCTTTTCGAAAGGTTTGATTCAAAACATCTCGATTCTTGATCATTAGCAATGTCAAATTTTGACTTGCATTCACTATCCTCTTGATTTCTCTTGCATGTATAAGAGACAAACTTGTATTCTTTTTATGCTCTCTAACTATGTACTCAATTCCATCTTTAAACAAGTGATACTTATTCTCATGGAGATGAAATACTACTTTCCAATCATAAATATAAGGACTTCCAAAAACAATACCCGATATCTCAAATGACACCACATTAAGTTCAAATTCATCAAGAAAGTTTGAATCTATGTCAAACCTTAGTATGCACTTACTTGTTACCTAAAATTTTGCACTATTTCATATCCACCCTAAATAATAAGGTCATGGATGTTTAACAGTTTCGAGGTTTAGCTTCCTAACTAAGTCTTCGGGAATCAAATTAGCTTGAGACCCATTATCAAAAAGTGTGTCTATCTTGGTATGTTTATAAACAACTCTAATATAAACAAGTTTATTTCTTGTATCTTCATCTTGAGTTACATTAGAACAAATTGAAGAACTAGTTCTTGCTATGTTCTTACCTTTCAAATCCATGGATGTAATCTTTGTTTCATCTCCTTAATCGAAACCTAAGTCATGTTCAATTATAGCAATATTTTTTCCCTTTTCTTTGGCTTTCAGTTTGTTTGGCTTCAAATATGGATGAAGTTTCCAACAATGGTCTTCATCATGGCCATTATTCGAACAATGTTTACATGTGAGTTTCTATTTCTCTTTTCTGATGGATCTATTTTTGTTTCCTCCTCCATTAAACTTTCCCTTCCCTTTACCCTCATACTCAAGGAAACTACCACTTTTATCATCTACATTCAGTTTTCCTCTTGCTTCTAAATGTGTGGCTTGAACGAAAAGCTCATTTAAGTTTGTGGGATTGAACATGAGAATAGTGTGCCTAAGGTAACTGTGAAAACCCCAATATACTTTAACAAATTTTATTGAGAATACAAATTAATACCCAAAATAAGAGCTCTTCTCCTAAATTCATGAGTATAATATTGCACACTTTTCCCTTTCAATTGTCTAAAATTTTTCCAGTCCATAATGGATTCTTTCATATAAGCTAGAGGATAAAATTACCTTTTAATGGCAGTAATAAAACTTGACCAAGACATTGAGATCTTACCGTAGTTTTTAATCTCTTCTTGAGTCCTTGGTTCCCACCATACAAGTGCAGATCCTTCCATCCTTAAGGAAACCAATTGAATATTTATGTCATCTTCTTGAAGGTTCTCAATTTAGAAATAAACCTCCAATTGAAGAATCCAATTGTCCAAGTTCTCTACATTTACCTCACCATTATACATTGGAAGCTCAAATTTGACATCAAGTTTGAGTAAGGGATTTTTTCCATTTGGAGTTTTTGAGTCAGTATGGGTAGTTTTGGTTGTGGAAGTGGAAGATGATGATGATGGTGATGATGAGGATGATGATGAAGATGGTGGATATGGAGGATGGTTTCATCCATTTCCCTTTGAATACTTCTCTTCATCCTTTTTGCCTTGTGAAGTTCCCTCTCCATGTGGAGACTTAGAATTCTCTCCAACCATCCTAGTTTCCCTCTCTTCAAAGAGGATCCTAACCATTTTAGTTAGTTCATAGAAATCCTTCTTGTAAGCTTCCTCTTTTGAAAGACATTCAACTCTCCAAAAACTGACATGATGGCTATGGATTCAAGCTCAGCTTCTGGTGCAACTTGTACCTCCTCAATCTCAGCTAGAGATAGAACATCAAGTGCTTCAAGTGCAGCTGTGAGTGAAACTTTTGGTGGATATGGCACCCTTGTGGCTCTCCTTCTTTTGGTCCTAACCTCAAGAATAACAACAACCAATTTTCCTTCTCCTCTCTATAACTTCAACCTTGTAAGCATAAAAAATTTGCAGCCATTAAAACCCTACTTGCACAAAACTCAAGAAAATCAAGCAAATAACCTTTGCAACCTTTTATATGATACCACCTTCATTTGCATCTGGATGTTATTTTTTCTGTGCTAATTTCATCTTCTGAATTATAAACAATTTTTTGTTCTTTTGGTTCATGTGCGTAGGTTTCTTGAGGTGTTTGTGAGTGTTAAAACAGGTAAATGTATTAAGTTTTATGTTAAATTCATGATAATTTTAAATTCAAACATAATGTTGAACAAAAACAATAAAATGTACAAAAGACCATCAAAATGATCCATTAACACAATGCTTTGATGAAGGAGTTCACCCCTCCTAGGCTACATCTCCTTGGTCCAGCTTCCATGGCTTCGACCTCTGTATTAGATGAAATGTTAAAAAAGTGTTGCTCACATTCATATAATGCTCCCAAAACTTGGTTCAATGTGTTTAGAATGTCCAAATCATCCAGAATAGACTCTTCTTGAGCCCAATTTGGTTGAATTTTGCAAACGTTATGGCCTCCTCAATTCTTGCCTAGGAAACCCCACTAAAACTGAAGAAACTCGAGTTAGGGCCACTAATTTTGGAGGCAACGCTGAATATGGGAGCTCCACCAAATGTGCTGCCAAACTAAGGCATAGTTTAATTAATCCTTAAGTGGAGATTTAAATGAGGATTAGCGATAAACAATTTCTTTTTAAAAATCTTGGATTAATGTGATAAGCGCATTTTTAATTCAGTTTAGTGATAATTAAGCACATTTAACCCTGCGCTTTAAAATACGCCTCCGCTCCTGGTCGCAACATTTGGTTATATGGGGAGGGGACTAGCCTGCAGGGCTAGCCCCCTCTTACCATCGTCGGTCAAATGGTATTGATTGAAATATAAGTTGAAAGCATGGTTTATTAAGACCCATTGGTGTGGCTTAATGGTATGGAGGGAATGTTGTTTGGGGGAGGTTGCGGGGTCATTTTTCCCCATGTAATATGTAACCCAATCTTTGATATATGAAAATAATTCAAACTTTTGAACTTTGCATTCAGCCTTGACCTTCGTCCACTAGAGGGGGTGCGTGGTGGCCCCTAGCTACACCATGTGTCCACCTCTGGTTGGACTATTCCAACCATAATATAAAAACAATGCGCCTCCATAAATATATGAAAATTTGACCTTAGATTAAAAAAAATCACCTTCCAAACTTTCTGACGAATCTTGCAATGACACTTGTCATAGTGTGATAAGGAAAATTGAAGAATATTCCCAGAATGTATTTAAATTTGCTGACTATGATGCCATGTCACCAACCTGTCACTTCTACAATTTTTTTAGCTTTTTAGGAAAACGAACAACAAGCCCTATCTTCCTTATTCGAACTTCGTTTTTGATGAAACGAATTGTGCCAGATTCCCGGAGACGAGCTCTTCGTTGTTGTTCAGTTTGCAATTGATTCTAAGCACTTTCATTTCTTAGCTTTAATAGTGAGCACCTGATCACACAGAGGATGATATTTCAAATAAGTGGGGGGGGATGTAACACCCATTCCCATGTATATATTATTTACTTACTAACGACAAGCTTGGGTAGTTATGTTTGGTAAGACACATCATTATTATATTTAAGAGCCATTTTTCTTATAAAAAAAATTGAATTATGATATTTAAGAAAAAAGAAAATAATCAAAAGGAAATCTTGGTTTGCTTATGGTTAGAAGGTTGGATATTTATCTCCTCTTTGGGTGACAAAAAATGGGGAAAATCCCAATGAGCGGGAGGAGAGAAAAGAACGAAGAGACAAGAAATTATCAATGGAAGAAGTAGTACCTCTAAATGTTTTTTCAAGAGTTGGTTCAACCAGTGGAAAATTGTCTAAGAAATTCTAGACTCGATTTGGACTCTCGAGGTCGCAGAACAAAAATTTTCCTAATTGCACTAGAAAGCTAAGGACTTGGGGGGAGTTTTGAAAGTTATTGCCAGATTCCTAATTGCACTAGAAAGCTAAGGGCTTGGGAGGAGTTCTGAAAGATATTGCCAGATTCATCGGTTGGGTGGACTGAAAATTTTCTTTTTGGTTTCTTCTTTTGAAAAGGGCCAGACTAGACCTAAGACAAATGAGTATTTTTTTAATATTGTTTGTGTAATTGATTTTTTAATTTTAGGTTTATGTTATGATAAAATACTGGTTTATAAATACAAAATTTAGAAGGTCTTTTTCATATAGATATAAGCAACACATGCTAGTTTATTAATATAGGAGAGGAACATATTGAACTATTGTGATATAGGGTTCCTTTTTCCATGAAGAAGTTATTTTGCTATTTGTCTATAAGATATATGTGAATATTGTGTATTTCTGGTAGTATAAATTATTTCTCAGACACAAAAAGTATCTTGTTGTTTCTTTATAAGCTATTTGTAATGTTTCCATATTATAAAATATTATAAAAAATTAGAATACTAGTAAAAAAATAAAAACCAAATTATACATAAAACGATTGACACTTCCACATTAAAAGTTAGCTTCCTAGGTGGGTTCGAAACCCTCCATGGAAACATTCCTCTTAACTACTTGGATGTTGTTTCCCTAAATTCAGAGGTACCTTAAAGGAACGATCATAGAGAGAAACACCATGTACATAACAGAAATACAACACAACTCATCCATAACAAAGACACATAACTCTTGATATAAATGCAAGGAATAAGTAAATTGAGCATGCATATTTTTAACTAAATAAACCTGTCTAACAGTGGAAAGAAAAAATTAATATTATTTTAATTAATATTTTCTCACTTGCATGAATATATTAACATAAAATAGTAACTCTAGTACTATATGGTTTAGGACTATATACCACTAATTTACAATATCCACAAGAATTTAATGCGTCATCACTTATTTTTTAATTAAAAACAATAATATTATTAATTTTTGGAAGAAAAAATTGAGGTGAAATTTTGATTTAAATTAGTTTTTTTTTTAATTGTATATATTAATTCAGCACTCTCAGCACTCTGAAAAATCTTTAAAATACTTTGATTGTGCAGCATTATCTGTAAAACTTGTGATTTGAAAAATCTCTAAAACACTTTCATTGTGCAACATTATTCGTAAAACTTGTGATTTCAATAAATTCTTGTCTGATTCTAAAAAACATGATAATGATAAAATTCAATCCAAAATTAAAGATAATTAAACCTAAAATCAAATTAAATTAACTGAACTATGTCTTAACGCAACGCAAATCCATCGCTATTAGCTAAACTATGTATAAATGTAACGCAGATCCATCAGTATCCATGTGACAGGGATCAATGATAAAAAATTGAATCTGTCCACAAACCGAAAATCCACGTGTCTTTCGAAAGAAATTTAGGTGCCATGGCAAATTAAATTTGAGAGATATGCATAATTGTTTGTGGGGAGACAGTTGCTGCAATGAAAGGTCCTCCAACGATGAGAAATTTAATTGTTTAACGGATCTAAATGAACCACCGCAGAGAGAGTTAGCCTGTGCTTCCAATTCTTCAAACCAATGGCAATGGCAGCTTAGCAATACGACGATCAGAGCTATCATCTGATACCTATCACCGGTGACACGCGGGTCAATTTTAATTGCAATGTTATATTCGAACTAAATGACTGAGGTCATCGTAGTCGTATATGCTTTGAATTGAACTGTTGTTTTTCACGAATCCCTCCGTAAACAGAAACGACACAGAAGTTTTTCATACCTGAAGAGTACAAAGAATTAGATTTTGTAACACTCATGGAAAAACATTACCACACGATTTAGAGAAATACAGGAAAATCTTCTCTTATCTGATTGCATACAAATAATTTTGTTACTGGGTTTATGCCATAAAAGTCAAAGGCATAAATTTGTGACATGCTCATTTTCAGTCAGTAAAGAATTACTGCAGTAATCTTTTGAGCATTGTGAAGCTAGTTTCTGTTTCCATGTCTATTTTCTCCTGGAAAAGTAGATCGTCAAAGTGTTGAGTTAGTAATTACGAATTAGACAGGAAAATATGAGATGGGTAGATCTCCTTGTTGCTCAAAACAAGGGTTGAATCAAGGGCAGCGCTTATTTCTTTGGTTATTGGTCATTTAATGCGATGTAGGATTTATTTCTTACCGAAGTAAATCCTACATCACATTAAATGGCTGATAGGAAGAGAAATAAGATTCGCCCAATCGGGGCACTTGGACCGAAAAGGAGGACATGATTCTCTCCGAATACATTCGAATTCATGGTGATGGCAAATGAAGATATCTCCCTCGAAAAAATAGGTAAATCTCAATAATTTTTTTTTATGCTGGTAGCTCAATGCATATTTAAATAAGTATTACTCAGCGGAATTAACCTTACATAATTTTGTTTTGCAGGTCTTAAGTGGTGTGGAAAGAGCTGCAGATTACATTGGATAAACTATCTTTGCCCCGATATTAAACGCGCAAAAATTTCTCTAGATGAGGAGGATCTCATTGTTAGGATGCATTGCCTTCTTTGCAATCGGTATGTAGAGAATTACTTAACTCAATTCATTCGTGTGTTACAATTCATTGAAATTTAGAATTATTGACATGGTTAGAATCTTACAAAGTAAAATGTAATGTAAGTCATATATATATGTTGTGCAGAATTCATGATTCCCCATGTAACGCAATCCAACTTTAGAATTGTTGTTACATTGAGCGTGAATTATATGCTATATGTATTTGTGTAGGTGGTCACTAATTGTAGGATCACTACCTGGACGAACAGACAATGAAATCAAGAACTACTGGAATTGTCACCTTTGCAATAAGTTGCTTCCAATGAACGAAACCCAACCGAAATAGAGTAAACATAATCTCAACAGAATGTCAGATAATCCTACTTCGCCACAAAATTATGTGTACAGAGCCATCCCCGTAAAAGCAACAACGACAGTGAGACAGTTTGAATTTGAAAAACCAAACAACTGCAAGGCTTATAGATGCAGTGAAATTCATTGTACAGATTGTGGGCTCAAACTGACTAATACTAGCACAACCACATTATATTTACTAATGTGATTGATATACGCCGATAGGCGTATATAAAATAGATTTGCAACCACATTCACCAATGTGGTTGATATACGTCGATAGGCCTATATCCACTACCCAGCACATTAATTTATATATCAATAAATATTATATATAACAATATTATTATATTAACTTGAAATATATATAATATATATTAATAATAATATTTATTAATATATTAATTATGATTAAAATCACCAAAATATTTTAAATATATTAATAATATTTATTGATATATTAATAATATTATAATATTTATTAATATATTAGTATCATAGATGGTTATATTATTAATAAACCAAAAGAACTAATAAAATGTTAATAATATATACTAATAATATTATAATAATATTAATATATATTATTAATAAATATTTGAATATTTATTAATAATATATATTAATATATTAATAATATTAAACCCAAAAACAAAAGAAAATAATAAATTTTAAGAATTAATATATTAAACTCAAGAGAGTAATAAAGCATATGAAACAATATTTAAAAACAAAAAACCTAAGAGATTAATAAACCCTAACAATTAATATTTTAAACTGAAGATATTAATAAACCCAAGGGATAATTAATAATACAAACCTAATGTCATCATAAACCAAAGGTTTAAATATTATAAACCAAAGGAATTGGTGAACCTAGGGGATAAATATTATAAACATAAGGGATCAATATTAAAAACACAAGAGATTAATAAACCGTAAGAATTGATATTTTAAACTAAAAAACCTAATAAATTAATAATATATAAGAATGAGTATTTTAAACACAAGATATTAATAAACCAATGAGATTATTAACATTATAAGCCAAAAGAACTAATAGACCCAAGGTTTTAATATTATAAACCAAAGGAATCAGCGAACCCAAGGGATAAATATTATAAACCTAATGGATGAATATTAAAAACAATAGAGATTAATAAACACTAAAAATTAATATTTTAAACTGAAAAATCTAAGAATGTAACAAACCCTAAGAATTAATATTTTAAACTAAAGAGAGTAATAAACCAAATGTGTGATTAACATTACAAACCAAAAGAACTAATAAACCCCAAGGGTTTAATAAACCCAAGGGTTTAATATTATAAACCAAAGGAATCGGTGAACCCAAGGGATAAATATTAAAAGCCTAAGGGAAATATTAAAAACAATAGAGATTAATAAAACCCAAGATTTTAATATTATAAACCAAAGGAATTTGTGAACCCAAGGGAAAACCATTACCCAACAAATTGTAAACCAAAGGAATTGGTGAACCCAAGGGAATTGATTTAAACATTGAGACAATTGTTGTCACAATGCGACGTTGGACCAACTATGACCAGGGTTGGCCATGGGTGGTTTTCATATTGAGACAATATTTTTCAGAATGTAACATTTGATCATGGATGAAATTGATCAATTATTCATATTATAAACCGAAAGAACTAATAAACCTAAGGGTTTAATATTATAAACCAAAGGAATTGGTGAACCCAAGGGAATTGATTTAAACATTGAGACAATTGTTGTCACAATGTGACGTTGGACCAACTATGACCATGGTTGGCCATGGGTGATTTTCATATTGAGAAAATATTTGTTAGAATGTGACATTTGATCATGGATGACATTGCTCAATTATTCATATTGCAAACCAAAAGAATTAATAAACCCAAGGGTTTAATATTATAAACCAAAGGAATTGGTGAACCCAAGGGAAAACAATTACCCAACAAATTATAAACCAAAGGAATTGGTGAACCCAAGGGAATTGATTTAAACATTGAAAAAATTGTTGTGACAATGCAACGTTGGACCAACTATGACCATGGTTGGCCATGGGTGATTTTCATATTGAGACAATGCTTGTCAGAATGTGACATTTGATCATGGATGACATTGAACGATTATTCACATTATAAACCAAAGGAATTGGTGAACCCAAGGGAAAGCCATTACCCAACAAATTATAAACCAAAGGAATTGGTGAACCGAAGGGAATTGATTTAAACATTGAGACAATTGTTGTCGCAGTGCGAAGTTGGACCAACTATGACCATGGTTGGCCATGGGTGATTTTCATATTGAGGCAATATTTGTCAGAATGTGACATTTGATCATGGATGACATTGATCGATTATTCATATTATAAACCAAAAGAACTAATAAACCCAAGGGTTTAATATTATAAACCAAAGGAATTGGTGAACCCGAGGGAATTGATTTAAACATTGAGACAATTGTTGTCACAATGCGACGTTGGACCAACTATGACCATGGTTGGCCATGGGTGATTTTCATATTGAGACAATGTTTGTCATAATGTGACATTTGATCATGGATGACATTGCTCAATTATTTATATTATAAACCAAAAAAATTAATAAACCCAAGGGTTTAATATTATAAACCAAAGGAAATGGTGAACCTAAGGGAATTGATTTAAACATTGAGACAATTGTTGTCACAATGCGACGTTGGACCAACTATGACCATGGTTTGCCATGGGTGATTTTCATATTGAGACAATATTTGCCAGAATGTGACATTTTATCATGGATGACATTGAACGAGTATTCATATTATAAACCAAAAGAACTAATAAACCCAAGGGTTTAATATTATAAACCGAAGGAATTGGTGAACCCAAGGGAAAACCATCACCCAACAAATTATAAACCAAAGGAATTAGTGAACCCACGGGAATTGATTTAAACATTGAGACAATTGTTGTCACAATGCGACGTTGGACCAACTATGACCATGGTTGGCCATGGGTGATTTTCATATTGAGACAATGTTTGTCAGAATGTGACATTTGATCACGGATGACATTCGTCGATTATTCATATTATAAACCAAAGGAATTGGTGAACCCAAGGGAATTGATTTAAACATTGAGACAATTATTGTCACAGTGCGATGTTGGACAAACTATGACCATGGTTGGCCATGGGTGATTTTCATATTGAGACAATATTTGTTAGAATGTGACATTTGATGATGGATGACATTGATCGATTATTCATATTATAAACCAAAAGAACTAATAAACTCAAGGGTTTAGTATTATAAACTAAAGGAATTGGTGAACCCAAGGGAATTGATTTAAACATTGAGACAATTGTTGTCACAATGTGACGCTGGACCAACTATGACCATCCTTGGCCATGTGTGATTTTCATATTCAGACAATATTTGTCAGAATGTGACATTTGATCATGGATTAAATTGATCGATTATTCATATTATAAACCAAAATAACTAATAAACCCAAGGGTTTAATATTATAAACCAAAGGAATTGGTGAACCCAAGGGAAAACCATTACCCAACAAATTATAAACCAAAGGAATTGGTAAACCCGAGGGAATTGATTTAAACATTGAGACAATTGTTGTCATAATGCGACGTTGGACCAACTATGACCATTGTTGGCCATGGGTGATTTTCATATTGAGAAAATGTTTGTCAAAATGTGACATTTGATCATGGATGACATTGAACGATTATTCATATTATAAACCAAAAAAACTAATAAACCCAAGGGTTTAATATTATAAACCAAAGGAATTGGTTAACCCAAGGGAATTGATTTAAACATTGAGACAATTGTTGTCACAATGCGACGTTGGACCAACTATGACCATGGTTGGCCATGGGTGATTTTCATATTGAGAAAATATTTGTCAGAATGTGACATTTGATCATGGATGACATTGAGCGATTATTCATATTATAAACCAAAAGAACTAATAAACCGAAGGGTTTAATATTATAAACCAAAGGAATTGGTGAACCCAAGGGAATTGATTTAAACATTGAGACAATTGTTGTCACAGTGCGATGTTGGACCAACTATGACCATGGTTGGCCATCGGTGATTTTCATATTGAGACAATATTTGTCAGAATGTGACATTTGATCATGGATGACATTGATCGATTATTCATATTATAAACCAAAAGAAATAATAAACCCAAGGGTTTAATATTATAAACCAAAGGAATTGGTGAAGCCAATGGAATTGATTTAAACATTGAGACAATTGTTGTCACAATGCGGCGTTGGACCAACTATGACCATGGTTGGCCATGGGTCATTTTCATCTTGAGACAATATTTGTAAGAATGTGACATTTTATCATGGATGACATTGATCGATTATTCATATTATAAACCAAAGGAATTTGTGAACCCAAGGGAAAACCATTACCTAACAAGTTATAAACCAAAGGATTTGGTGAACTCGAGGGAATTGATTTGAACATTGAGACAATTGTTGTCACAATGCGACGTTGGACCAACTATGACCATGGTTGGCCATGGGTGATTTTCATATTGAGACAATGTTTGTCAAAATGTGACATTTAATCATGGATGACATTGATCGATTATTCATATTATAAACCAAAAAAACTATTAAACGCAAGGGTTTAATATTATAAACCAAAGGAATTGGTGAACCCAAGGGAATTGATTTAAACATTAAGACAATTTTTGTCACTGTGCGATGTTGGAGCAACTATGACCATGGTTGGCCATGGGTGATTTTCATATTGAGACAATATTTGTCAAAATGTGACATTTGATCATGGATGACATTGATCGATTATTCATATTATAAACCAAAAGAAATAATAAACCCAAGGGTTTAATATTATAAACCAAAGGAATTTGTGAACCCAAGGGAATTGATTTAAACATTGAGACAAATGTTGTCACAATGCCATGTTGTACCAACTATGACCATGGTTGGTCATGGGTGATTTTTCATATTGAGACAACATTTGTTAGAATGTGACATTTGATCATGGATGACATTGATCGATTATTCATATTATAAACCAAAAGAACTAATAAACCCAAAGGTTTAATATTATAAACCAAAGGAATTGGTGAACCCAAGGGAATTGATTTAAACATTGAGACAATTGTTGTCACAATGCGACATTGGACGAACTATGACCATGGTTGGCCATGGGTGATTTTCATATTTAGACAATATTTTTCATAATGTAACATTTGATCATGGATGACATTGATCGATTATTCATATTATAAACCAAAAGAACTAATAAACCCAAGGGTTTAATATTATAAACCAAAGGAATTGGTGAACCCAAGGGAATTGATTTAAACATTAAGACAATTGTTGTCACAATGCGACATTGGACCAACTACGACCATGGTTGGCCATGGGTGATTTTCATATTGAGACAATATTTGTCAGAATGTGACATTTGATCATGGATTACATTGATCGATTATTCATATCATAAACCAAAAGAACTAGTAAACCCAAGGGTTTAATATTAGAAACCAAAGGAATTGGTGAACCCAAGGGAAAAATATTAATAACTTGAGGGACCAATAAGGTGAAGGGAAAAATCTTAAAAACACAATAGCTTAATAATCCCAAGGGAATATTAATAATATAAACCAAAGAAATAATAAACTGAAGGGTTTAATATTCTAAATCAAAGGAATTGGTGAACCTAAGGGAAAATTATTAAAAACCTAAAATGAAGTAAATGATTTACAACAATTTACATAATATGAGGTTAGCATGTTACTAATAGTAATAGTAATAGTAATAATAATAGAAATAAAAATAAAAATAAAACATAAGGGGATGATCATCCCCCAATTATTGTGGATATATTTATTTTTTTAATAGAAAGGAGTTATTATTAGTGTTACAATTTTTCTTAAATTATAAATTTCTTGTTAGAATGACTAGAGGAAATTTTCAAAAAAAATGTGATTGATGGAGTGTTGAAATAATTTTTTTAAAAATGGATTAACACTACGAGGAAAATCCAAAACCTTGATAATAATAACTTAAATTTCCAAAATTTTAAACTGGATTTAGATAAAATCTTACCAAATTTATCATTATCTTCTAAACAAAATTATGACCTCACTAAACTACTCTCAAATATTCATATAAAATCTAGGTTTAGGAAAAATATTGTGATGTGCATAAGAGTAGGGCTTTTATTAGCATACTGAGATCATCAAAGAGATTTCCATAATATTTCATTCTTTTCTATTTTTCCATTGTCAAATAATTCAAGGAACATGCATGCGTGAGCAACTGGGTTGTATAATAATTTGTGAGGGGTTTATTATCACATAATATTATATATTTATAAATAAAATTAGGTTTAAGATAAATTAATTATATTAGTGTACCAATTTATTATCTGAGTAAGTATTTTAACTATACCTAAAACAAAAAGCTAATGGACAATTTCCTCACAAAACATCACATAGAAATTATAATAACCAATACTTTTATGATAAAAAATATTACATATTAATTAGAAGATTCTAAAAAATAATAATAGTTATTATTTGTATCCTTAAGATATTTCAAATCAAAATTATTAATTAGGAAAGAAATGATTATAAAATTCTAAACTTTGGTTCATAAAACCTTGTATCATAAAACATATGATATGGCCATACATAAACCATATGTATATATCTGAGTTCTTTAAAAAAATACCACTCATTATTAAAATGACATTATACGTTGATATCATAAAAGACATATCATGTCTCATGGTATGATTCAGAATTCACTTTTAATAACACATTAAGATAAAAAACGATAACTAAATCGAACATCACTAAATGGAATGATGCCTATTCAAAAAAAAATATTTTTTTCCTCATGTCATGTTGTTTCAGGAACTAATGCCTCCAATTGCATGATTATTAAACCAATGCGTGTTCTTTCTTTTGGTGAACCTTGGCACATTGCGCCTTTATTTGTCACCTTCACATGCCTTTAAAACTCCATATCATTCAACGATTACGATTCAAAGAGATCGAATGTTTGTGAGAATGACTTTGGCAACAACACCAAGCTTCCAGACAATAAACTCCATGACAAAACACAAAGTTGAAAGCTTCTATCACAATCATACATTTACAAACAAGTTTCTAATATGTAATTACATCTCTTACAATCAATTTTAGTTAGCAAGAATGTATACTAAAACTGTGTCTATGTCTAAAACGTTGCAATATCATCCTATTTGGTTTATACGAAGGGTCAAGTGTAGAGCATTTTCCCATTAGCAGAATGAACCTACAACGTTCTAGCATCCTTGTAAGCCACCTCACATTGCAGTTACACCATCATTCTCAGTGAATTCATTAGAAATTTGTGATAACATTCAACGTGTGACAAAGTCATCATAATCCTGCAGTTCTTTTTTTTATGATTGTTGTCACATTTTCTTACTCACCGCTTTGTCATGAGATTCTGCAATTTTATTATTTGAGTTGGAAGCTATTCCTTTTGTGAATTCCCTATATTTGTCATTGAGGTGAGCTGCTCTGCAGTGAGGCTTATGAATATTGGTGACACTATCTGAATTGCTCAGTTATTGAAACTATGTCACATGGTACATCACAATTTTCGATAATAAAAAATAATAATAGTCACGATGAAAAATCATTAAGTTTCCACCGCATTTTACCTGTGGAAGAATGAAATGGAGAGAATCCATATCATGGCGCTGACTATGACGTGAACATTGTGACGATATGACAATTCATCGTACCCTATGTGTCAAAGTGGCGATGATCAAAGGGACTTCTGATAGAAATGAAAAGTTAATGCTTGACCTCTCATAATCGTATATTACAATAGCGATAGAAATATTGTATTTATGTTGGGTTTATATATACAAACCCAGGATATGAAAAATAAAATAAAAAACTACAAGGAATTAGAATGAAAGGAAACAATATATATACAAACCCAGGATATGAAAAATAAAATAAAAAACTACAAGGAAGTAGAATGAAAGGAAACAGTCTAATCGAGTGGAATTGGGACTCAATGAATTGAGTGTTACATTAAGTGCACAAGAGGAATTATGAATCAAAGGCGAAGTTCGGAACCATGAGTCGAAGCGAAATCGGAAGACGAAACTGTGAAAGGAGTTTCAAAAACCAAACTAGTGGTTTGGCATAGCTTCATGACAGTAAATGGTTTCATTGAATTTGAACGCGATTGCACTCATTGATCAACATGTGGCGGTGGTGGTATATTAAAACCATGAATTTCGCGTAGAACCAACGAAGCCAAAGCAACGTGGACCAATCGCATGTCATCGTGTAGAATTTACTGTGACATCAAAAAAAGTTTTTGGAACGCGAAATTTTTATAAAATCTAGCTGATATTTTGCTTCATATCCGCGGGCCCCAGCAACCAGCCAATCACAGGCCTATCGCGCTCAAAAAGGGCTTGCTGACGTAGGGCTCAAATGGCACGCAAAAAAGAATGCACTTTGGTTTAATATTTGTTTGAAGTCTGGGATTAAGGGTTATTAAAATTTGGTTAAAGTTTCGTTCGACACAACAATTTGTATTAAGGTTTATAAAGCCTAATGTATCATTCTACCTATGTTTTATTTATGCAGCATGGTCAATAATTTTTATAAGCACACAAAACCTTTCACTATTTTAATATTCCCAACAAAAATACCTAATCGATGCATAATATTTTTCAATTATAAAATGAGAATGAATTATTCAACAAATAAATAACAGTAACAGTCACTGCACTTAAAAAAATCACTTACGTGAGAGTAAAGATTGAACACTGTTAAGAAGGATAGTAAATTCCAGCAAAATTGCCAATTTAGAAACCACGTTTATGATGATTGTACTGCTCGTAAACCCCTGACTGAAGTCCTAGCGAAACACAACAATGAGAACCCAAAAAACAATTCCTATCGCACTAACAATAAAAATGATAGCCACATCTCATTTTTTATCAAAGAATAAGGGAAAGGACCAAATTATTAAAAAATAATAAATAAAATCCAAAATATTCAACTCTTTAATAACAAAAATAAAAATGTTAAATTTCTAACTTTAAAGTTTTCAACTTTTCAATAATAAAAAGTGACACTAAAATCAAAATTAAAATGCTCAATTTTCATTAAAGACTCAATTTCAAAGAAAATAAACAAATACTAAACTTCAAAATATTAAACCTTTTAATAATAACGAAATTCCCAATTTATAAAAATAATTACTGACTTCGAAAGTAAACAACCATTCAATCATTTAAAAACAAAAAATCAAAGTTCCAAAGTAATTCGTAACGGCAGGTTTTCTGTACATCTAATCGCATTAACAATCAAAGTGGCATATATGATACTAACAGTAGAAAAAGTTCAGCGGACCAGAATGCAGTGAGGTTCTCAAATTTAATGATTGGCTAAACAAGAAATCTGTGGAGAGATGTGAGAAGTGGGTTGGGAATGGATATATATGTGCAGTAGTACATTTGATAGATTGAACACGTTACTAAAAATAGTACAAATACCATCGTCAAAGTCTAAATGATAAACAATCAAATAGTAACCCTAGGTATTAGCGATTTATATTGAATGAAATAAACAACATCAAATCATTCTCCTGTCCAGTGAAAAGACCGGTTCAATTTGGTAAGGGGAATGATATGATTGCAGTAAGCACGGTTGATCAGTATGTTTCATAATATCATCACTCACCACTATAGTACTTGACTTGCACTAAACTCATAATCTGACAGCCCATTTCTCTATATCTTGAAAATATAAAATAGTTAAAGTTTATAAATTCTCAAGGCTCGAAGGCTAAAACAATATATGGCTGTAATTGTTTTTCACTGTGTAAAAAGTCTCGCATGTACGCTGCCAAAAACAACTAATACATACTGAAGAAGGAGCAGAGTGTAATGGTCGTGTCCAAAAGGAAGGATTTCTTACTTCGATCCAAGCCGCACAGTCCCGGTTCTCTGCGTCCAAATGTCTCGGCTGCTCTGAACAGGGTGGCCTTATGGTCTGAACGAAATTGGGTGTTACAGAATTTCAAGCATCACCTTCGGCGCGTTGGAGAATGTCGACGACAAATTCATCTTCCTAATCAACGTGTCATTATTCCTTCAACATCCATATGTTTCAGAATCCAAACAGACATGCGTTTCAAAGTGCGCGTTGGAGTATGTCGATGGCAAATTTATCTTCCTAATCAACGTGTCATTATTCCTTCAACATTCACACGTTTTAGAATGCAAATAGACATGCGTTTCAAAGTTTAGCTCTAATCCCTCATATGTGGAGATAAATAAGATGCACAGTAAATTTTTAATGATACTTTGGTAAAAAATTAATTTAAGTAGGATTTAAATACTTGATTTAAACATGCAAGGAGGTTATAGTTTTCAATTTCATTCATTGATTGACTGGTGATGATGAGAATATACCGGCATCTTTCAATCTAGACCATCGGATAAAAAAGATTAATTAGCATAATCACTAATGAAGCGATTTCCGATAGAGAGCTACGCCTATGGGTGTAATTAAAGAAACAAAGATTTCCTCCAACTCGTCTAACAACCTACTTGTGAACAATGACTAGAAGCGCATGGCCTCCGATGTGGCAGATGTTAATCTGGTCGAAATAGAAGGTACAAATTTACCGCACCAGAAATTACCCCATTCCGATCTTTTTGAAGGACGTGCATCTCCATTAGGAGGGGGTGTATTTGATTTGGTCGTAATATGTTCTTCTCAATCCGACCTTTTTAATGATTTGGGAGTAGACGACTTCTACAGTGGACCTGCTACATTTGGGGGCACAGAGATGAATGATATTTAATATGTATGCTTTGAACTAACCAATATGCAGCACGTTAACAGTCTTACGTTCGCCGGTGACCAGGGAATGTAAAGATTCTAGAGATTTCATTCACTTACGCGTATGATTATATTATGAATTAGCATTTCCAGAAATTGATTTCCGTTTTGTCAATCTTTTCAAGTTATTTTAAATACCCAAGAGGACATTTGAGTCACTTACACGTATGATTATAATATGATAGCATTTCCAGAAATTAATTTCGGTTTTGTCAATCGTTTCAAGGAATTTTAAATACTCAAGAGGACATACAATGATATTTCAAATTGAGGTCACATAATGAGTGAGTGGAAATCAAACGACAGAACAAGGCTGTTATCGCGGACCATTTAACGTTGCACGCCCAACACTAAACTGTAAAGTAAAGGTCGTGCATTCATTGAATAACAAAAAATTGATTTTGCATTTATGTATGGTTTGGTGGATAAAAATTTTAGGGTAATATATTTTTCTGTTTTATGGTCATTTGGGTTTATGCAGATTGGTTATGAGAAATAATTGTTATTTTTAGTATTTAATTTTTTTTAATATGGTGTGTTTGGTTGTAATAAGTTGATCATGTTTTATTTTTTTTATATAGCAATTTCAATAAAACCAAAATATATATATTTTATGTAAAATATAATATAATATGTTATTGAAGAGAAATTAAATAATAATATATTTTACAATTAATTATAAAAATATAGAAATTAATAATTAATATAATGTAATGTTAAATTTAAAAATTGAAATAAAAAATATGAACTTAATATTATTTTAAATTTTTTAATTAAATTAGTTCTATTTAAAATTTAAATTTACTAATTATTAAAATACTTAATTTTAGGAATTTGGTTTTTGTGATCCATAGAGTATATATAAAAAAATTTAGTGATAATTTATTATTGTATATTTTTTAAAGTGCAGTTTAACTGATAAAAAAAATGACTTTTTTTCTCAACTTTTTTCTTCAATTTTGTCAAAAAATATTAAATATTTTTAAGAATCATAAATTTAAGCTATTTAATTAACACCAATTTTTTTTTTCCTTCAAGACCTCAATCCACCTGTCCATTCAAAAATGCATTCTAAATTTTAAACTACAAAAACATGATCCTATTTATTAATTGGAGTGCACCTTTTTAAAATAACTTTATAATCTAATCAGAGATATAAATATATATAATAGTGTTGGTTAACTTTATTTTTTTAACTAGAACACGATTTTTTTTTAGAATTGGTAACTTCAAAAATACAATTATTTCATAAATGCAAAAAACAACCCAAAACCATTGTGATACAACTATTTCATGAATGCCACAACAAGACATTTGACCACTACATCATGACATGGCTCTAGGAAATCCCTCATCTAGTCATGTTGACCCCATGACCCCATGGCTATGGGGAATCCCTCACGGGAATGTAACATTTCAGGATCGTGAAAAAATCCTAGATTTCCACCATTGACTCCAACACCTGTGGGCTTAAAATATGAGGACATGGAGTCACGACTTACAAAAGGAGGATGTCTGGTGAGTTTTAATCCACTTATAACTACATGCTTCATGAACCCATTTAATATGGCCTCCCTCTGTGCAATCACAAATTCAACCACTCTACCTAAGTCCAATCTTGCCAAACAGTATTAGATCATTTAAAATCTATATTAAATATTAATTTGTTGAAAAAATTATTTAATTTAATTTGAAATTTTACCAATATATAATATATAGAGAACAAAAAATAATAATTTATTGTAATTATAATTATTGATTTTTTTTATTAATATAATTATAAATATTTTAAAATTAAATTTATTTATGAAAATAATATGGTTAAGTATCTTGTTATAAAATATTATATGATACAAATTCAAACCTTAATGATTGATCTAAGACTTTTGTGATCCATAATGTAGACGAATGTTTTTCATATTATATGATTCAAGATTCAAATCTTAATGATTGATCTAAGAATTTTGTGATCCATAATGTAGATGAATTTCTTTTGGATTAATTGGATTAACCATGTAATGTGGTTCATCCTCGAGACAAGGTGGAGAAGGTAATCCATCCTAATGAATAAATAGTGTGGATGCATCCTGTTGAGAACTAGTCTTTGAGTACTAGTCGTTAAACACTAGAAAAAATTAAATTAGTTAGTTAATTAGTTATGAGGGAAAATATTAAAAAAAAATTATTTAAAAAAAAAATTATTAATAAATAAAAATTTTAAAATAAAGTTTATTAATAAATAAAATTTTATTTAATAATAAAAGAAATATATATATATATAAAAGGAATTTATTTAATATATTTTTAATATTTTTTCTCATAATTAATTAACTAATTTAATTTTAGCTAGTTCTCAATGGCTATTTCTAGGAAATGATGCATCCACACTATTTATTCATTAAGATTGATTAGTTCTCCACCTTAACCACATTGGATGGTCCAAAACGTCAACCAAATTCTAATGATGTGATTAATCCTAAAGTTATTCATCTAAATCTTAATGAATCAACCTTTAAAAAAACAAACTAAATTCAAATAAAAATACAAACCTAACATTTAAAACAGAAAAATTATATATGGGGAAAATATTGACCATTCATATATTACAATATCAGTAATTATAATATTTATAATTTCTTCGGTTAATGTTAACTATTAATATAATTTATTGGGTTAATGTTATGTTAACTATTAATATAATTTATTGGGTTAATCTTAATTATACACAAGTTAGTATTTAATAGAAAATGTATTATTATGTTAAAATGATTTATTTAATGTGGGTATTATTAATATTATTATGTTACAAAATGTATTATTATGATGACATTCATGTCATAATTGGTTGGGAGTGAGGCGTTTCAATGAATTTAAATCTTTACCATTCACATAATAATTATTAATAATTAAATTAAAATTTTGGAAGTCTTATTCTAAAATAAAGATGCCTACTGGTATAAATATGTAGATAGTTTAAAATGAAATATTTTAATCAACATAACAATTAAAATAGTTGAACTCGAAATATTTTTTTGAACACCACAATTGAAATATATTACTTATGATCCATATTGTCCACATTAAAATGTTTTCTTTGTTATTGATATATTTTTAAATACACACACTCTTATATTGGGAGCTATAAAATGTATATCCATGTAGTATAATCATTAGTATTTTAAAAAAAATTATATGTCAATAGTGTGTCTCTCTCCTATATTATTTTTAAAATATATTTTTGTTATTAATATTTTTTAAATGTCATATCTCAACTCCATATAAAAAATTGAATAAGTTATATATATTTCTAACATTTTAATGTGGAAATCATAAATAAATATTTCAATACCCATATTCAATAATTATTTATCTAAGCTATGTATATATTCTATAAAATAAATAGAAAATAAAAATAAAAAACAAATCTTACAGTTAAAACATTTTATTCCTATATTTCTTAGAAAAAAATAGATATGCAATCCCTTCCATTCTCAACATAAAATTAAAACATGTATATATAATTAACCACCATAAATTTATGTTAAGCTCATATAAATCTAAGATTTATACTAGTTACATTGTAAAGCATCCCTATTTGAAAACAACTTTCCTAAACTGCCAGGTGTATCATTATGCACCATTGATTTTAATGTTAGATGATTGAAATAGTTTCAAACTTAGGATTAAATTGGTTACAGAGGAAAGCGATTTTAGAAAAATGCACAACTGACAATGAAAATTCTAAAAATGCCCCGCCTGGTTCTAGAAATAAATGAGGTTTGCGACAGAAGGAAGAAGGAGCCCATTTCCTCCTTTTCCAAAGAAACAGCAGTAGCGCCCACGATGGAGGAGGCTAGACACATTCCTCACATTTCCCTCGTCCAAGAGAGTCCTGGGGACTCCACTCCCTTCTCATCATCATTTCTTTGTTGATCTAAATCACAATCCCATAGCCTCCCATTTGGCTTCAGGGTCCTCTCATTACAAGAAAAAAATTAGAGTCGATCATCGCTATCAGAGGCCCAATGCTAACGCTGAAGAAGCACCATCATCATCCTTTGTTTCTGTGTGGGTTAGTGTTTCTGAAAAGCCCCCAACTTCTTCTTCTGACAACATCAATTGCTCTAAAGATCTAGAATTGTCTGCTACTTCCCCAAGACAATGCATTCCACACCATCCACGGCAGAAGCAATAAGAATGCCAAGCTTATCACATGGAAATTGATATTGATGAAGAAGGGGATGCTCTAGATGGTTCCAGTGCCGAAGGATGTCCTATGGTGGATATTTCCCAGAGGTTAATTGTTGCAGATCCACCAGGTAAGTATTCTTATTTGATTTTATTTGCAGGTTTTATTTACTTGGTCACTTCATTTTATGGATGAAACATTAAACGATGTGTTTTAAATGCCCACCCACTTGAAATTATGTGATTTTAGTCCGTCCAAAGGGAAAGGAAATGCTTTTTGAATCTGATCTGGACAAATTGTGTGAAAGGAAGAAGCAGACTGACTATGGGAAGAACACTCTCGGCTATGAAATATACCAAGAGCTTGTTCCTCGGTATTAGGCCTTTCCTCGCCCTTCAGTCCTCTTGTTCAAGTTTAGCCAGGTCTCTGTCCACATTAGGTTTTGATCTTATTTATGATAGCTGAAAATGCAAGTGTTTTTGTTTAGCTCTGTCAGAAACTAGAGGAAGAAATATGTGCATCCTTAAACTCCTGACATAAAGCAGATGTGCAACAAGCGTAGCTAGTATGGGAAGGTCAAAAAATGGAGGAGAAGGCTTCATGAGTTTGATCCCCCTATGAGTGAGAATAAGGAAACCCCTCAGCCATTTTCTTTTGATAATGGAGATGATGGATCAGCAGACCACATTCAAGATGATAAAGATGCAACAACCTCTTCTACTTCAAAGGGAAATCCCAAAGAGGAAGCTGGTGGGATCTATGCAATCTATGATTATTGGGATATTGATGATGTAATGGATCCATGAGTAAAACAGGACTAACTGGAAGCCTTCCTAAAGCACCATCATCATCCTCTGTTTCTATGTGGGTTAGGGTTTCTGATAAACCCCCAAATTCTTCTTCTGACAACATCATTCGCTCTGAAGACCTGGAAGTGTCTACTAATTCCCCAAGAAAATACATCCCACATAATTCGCTGCAGAAGCAGCAAGACTGCCAAGCTTCTCACATTGAAATGGATATTGATGAAGAAGAGGATGCTCTGGATGGTTCCAGTGACGAAGGGTGTCCTGTGGTGGATGTTTCCTAGAGTTTCATTGGTGCATATCCACGAGGTAAGTATGCTTATTTGATTTTATTTGCAGGTTTTATTTACTTGGTCAGTTAATTTTATGAATGAAACATTAAACGATGTGTTTTAAATGCTGACCCACTTGAAATTATGGGATTTCAACCCATAAAAAGGGAAAGGAAATGATTTTTGAATCCAATCCACACAAATTGTGCCAGAGGAAGAAGCACATTGACTACGGGAACAACACTCTCGGCTATGAAAGATACCTAGAGCTTGTTCCTCAGTATTAGGACTTTCCTCGCCCTTCAATCCTCTTGTTCAAGTTTAGCCAAGTCTCTATCAACATTAGTGTTTTATCTTATTTATGATAGCTAAAAATGCAAGTGTTTTTGTTGGCTCTGTCAGAAACCAGAGGAAGAAATACGTGCATCCTCAAATGCTTGACATCAAGCAGGTGTGAAGTAAGCACAACTGGGATGGGCAAGTCAACAAATGGAGGAGAAGGCTTCATGAGTTTGATCCCCCTATGAGCGAGAATGAGGAAACCCCTCATCCATTTTCTTTTGATAATGGAGATGATGGATTAACATACCACAATCAAGATGAGAAAGATGCAACAAAAGCTTTTGGTTCAGAGGGCAATCCCAAAGAGGAAGCTGGCACGATCTCTGCAATCCATGATGATTGGGATATTGATGATGCAATGGAGCCATGAGTAAAATGAGACTAATTGGAAGCCTACTTGTACATTTTTTATAGTACTCTTATTTTTGGGTTCTCTCAGTTTATATATAAACTATATTGGTATAAATCTTGGTTTTTGTTTATTAAGCCCAAGAAGAGTTTATTGGGTAGAAGCAATTCCAAACCTTGAATTTTTTTTCCCTGCTTCTCTATTTACCAAGTATTACAAATCAACTCCAAAATGCATATTTTTAGGTGTATCCTGCTACCGTGTTCACCAAGTTTAATACAAATTAATATAACTAGTTCTCTGTTTTATATAGATCTTGATATTATTTTGAAGGAACATTGATGATGTTGAGCCAAGTTGAACCAAAAATATGGGTGATAATGGATTTGAGAGTGAAATCATATTTCCCCCACAGACATCAGGTAGGCTATCTTGAGTACCATAAATCTAGGCAATCATTGAGTTCGATGTTGTTTGGGCATATAGAGTCATTGATGGAACAACTTAGCTTTCGACTGATTACTTGTTCTTGCTCTGTTAATAAAAAAGTTGAAACCATTTCTTTAAATTTTGCTAAATTTTGTTTCATTCCCCTTCCTAACATTCCAGCTGCCAAGAATCTACTGAAGTGGTGGAGGGAATTGAAGGGATCCGAATTCCATTTATAACCTTAGTAGTACTAGTCCCTATTCAAAAACACAAATCCTGAAAAATTTCAAATGTGAATGAAGACTCGAAAATGGTCGAGGGCATGAATCCCTATCCATGCTAGAGCCAGCGACAGTCATGGCAGTCTCTGTAATCTGCACTCCCTTCTTAGGTCTAACATTAAAGTTCCCAATGAACGTAAGGATATTATTAACACCTTTCACTATAATTTCCTAATAAGTATTACCTTTTAATGCCCCATTTAAACTAATAATAATTATTTTTTTCATGATTAGTATACATTAACTAAGAAATAATTTTTTGTTCTCTCTGAAATTTAATTCATTAATATTTAAAAAAGTATCTTTTAATGCAAATATGAATGAACACCAGAAAATAGCCCAGAGCCCAGATCTTAGCAGTCTTTGTGATCTGCCCTTTTTCCGGTCTAATATTTAAGTTCCTAACCAGTATAAGGAAAATATTAACACTCTATGGAATTTAGTGGATGAATTCACTATTTTTTTTTAATGCTCAATTTGAATAGAATGTTTTTTTTCTCTTAAACCAACTAAATACAATTTCGTGGATGAATTCACTATTTTTTTTTAATGCTCAATTTGAATAAAATGTTTTTTTTCTCTTAAACCAACTAAATACAATTTCGAGTTAAATTGTAAGTTTTTATTATTTAAAATATTTTTTATACCTAAATAAATTAAAAACCCCCAATAAAAACCTTAAAACACTTAAATACTGGAAATTTGCAATTTCAACGAGTCAAACTTACTGGAAATTTGCAATTTAAACTAGTCAAAACTGCTTAAAACTCACTATGATAAAATTAATTGAAAAGAATAAAAAAATAAGTTTTTTTTTTAATACATTTCTCCATTTTAGTGTATGATTTTCAATATGCGAATCCGTTTTGGCAGGGTATTTAATGATTTAAATGATAGAAGCAGTTAACCAAACATGCTATTTATTTATTTTTTATTTTTTTTCATATGAAACTTAGAATATTGTATCACTAAAGTGCCCTCATTCTGGTCATTTTTAATGGTCGTGGAAATTCTTTCACCTTAAAATACTTTTTCTATAAATTCTAGGTGTAATTAAATTTATTTTACTGGTGTAATTAAATTTATTTTACTGTTTTTATTAGTTTCTAGGTGTAATTAAATTTATTTTACTGTTTTTATTAGTATTTATTGAACATAGTTTATTAATTATTATGTCAACATTCTAATAATTTATAAATTTATTTATAATATTAAGAATTTTTAAAATCAGATTACGATCTTCTAATAATATGTTCTTAATTACAGTCATTTATTTGTTTTCTAATCATCTAAAAAATGAATTATATATATACTTACAAATCTTACATGTTATAAATTTTATCTTTTCCAATGACCTAGTGAATATATTAGTGGTATTTTTATTTTTAAAATTCATTAAATCAATTTTTATTGGTTGAATTTTTTCTCTTACAAAATGATGTTGATTTTTAATATGTTGTGATTTTGTTTAATAAAATGGATTATTTATAAATTTTATTGAACTTTATTTCTCCACTTGATAGTTGTAGCTACTACTTTCCTTTCTCCTATATCTTAAGAATTCACATTCTTAAGTAGCAATGCACAATACTTTGTACTCAATTTTAGGGGACAATAGATAGTTATGACTGCTCCAAAATAGAATCCTTAATCATATATGAAATCCATAACCAATGGTTATTTTTTTATCATTTGGATCACCAGCACAAAATATGAATAACATGTCAAATCAACATTCAAATGATTAGTATAACTAATACCAAAGTCAGTAGCTCCATAAAGGTTTCTAATGACTTTCTTGGCATCCTTGCGATGGCTTTCATGTGATGTGACTTAGTATGAAATTATTATGTTGAATTAGTATGTAATATTAGGTTTCATTGTGTTAAGTAATTTGAATTTTCCACCTTTTTCCCATACAAAGTACCATTTACTTTTTTTTCTATTATCATTAGTGTAATGTTTGAGAGTGAAATCAGATTCCCCAGAAGACATCAAGTAGGCTGTCCCGGCTACCATAAATCTGAGCAATCATTGATTTTGGTGTTGTTTGGGCATATAGAGTCATTCATGGAACAACCTAGCTTTCGTCTGATAGCTTGTTATTGCTCTGTTAATAAAAAAATTGAACTAGTTTCTTTAAATTTTGCTAAATTTAGTTTCTTTTCATTTTGTTAGGCTTGTTTCTCTTAAATTATTATGATATATTTTGAATATATCTAAATCAAGGCATGATTTCCTAGAAATGATTTCCTTCTAATTTTGCTAAAATTAGTTTCTCTTCATTTTGTTAGGCTGGTTTCTCTTAAATGATGATATATTTTGAATATATCTAAATCAAGGCATGATTTCTTACAAATGAGTTCTTTCGAATTTTCTTGTTTATCAGTATGATAATTTTAATAATTTACTATGATATAATTTTTGGTGAATTTCCTATTTGGAAGACCAATGGGATGCCAATTATTTGTAGGCAGACCTTCTACATGCACAAGAAGTAAAGAAGAAGCTTCAAATTCATGTGAGAGCATTTTCTCTGTACTACTCTTTCCTACTTGCATGGTTCATATAAGAGCATTTCCTTTATACTACTATTTCCTATGTTACTACTTTACAACGCTTTATTTGCAATATATGATGCAATTGCTAATTATTTATTATTTTTTAAGATAACATTAAAAAACACCTTTTTCCATACTAAAATACCACTTAACACAATTAAAAATATATATAAATAAACTATAAATTTTAATATTTACGCCGTAAGGCGTTCTTATTTGAAAACAACTTTGCTGATGTGCAACGTGTCATAATGTGAAACCATTAGATTGGATGTTAGACGATTCAAACATTTTCAACCTTAGATGGAAAACCAAGGCAGTTGCGACCGGTTATTGCAGAGAATTGGTTGAGAGGTGTTCGTTGTGGGTGCAGGAGAAAGCCAAGGCGGGAGCAGATATCTATGGCGTGACCACTGGCTTCGGCGCTTGTTCAAGAGGCTGAAGATCTGATCAATCGGGCCAATCGACATAGAGAGAGAGCGTGGTATGAGCACCTCAGGAACCTCAACCTCCCTAGGCTCCTGTTGCAGAACATTAATCCATGGCTCTAAATTTTTTCCTCTATATGCATTTATCCGGGAGGAACTGAACGCGATAATGATGAATCCGAAGACAGAGCAGACGCCCGAGGAGGGCACCCAGAAGGTATTCGATGCAGAGGCTCTGTAAGCGCTTCAGGGGATTGCTTCACACCTTTCAGTCTTTTTTTTAGCCTTTTGCTTCGTCCCAGTTCCAGTACTGATTCCCATTTTGGTTCTCCCTTTTCTATCAGCTATGGCAGTCTCTGCATCAGGTATAGCAGAAAATTTAATTGGGGGAGTGGCGGCGAACGCCACAGGCAACATTGTTGCTGCGATTTTCCAGAAGTTGGAAGATATTAATAGGTTGGACAGAAACATAGAAATTTTGGGAACCAACTTTAGCCTTGTGCAGCAAATGTTGAAAAATATTCGCAACCAGTTTGAAGACCAGCAGAAGAGGATGGAGTAGCCATTGGAAAGAATTTCAACAAAGATGGAGAAAGCCCTTCAAGAGGCTGAAGATCTGATTTCCCTGATTGGAGGTCGGGTGGGTCTCAGCAGCTGCGCATGAGACTCAATCTGCAATGGCAGGGCATTGCAGGGCTTTCATATGAGGTGGCCCAGGATCGATTCTGGTGCAAGAAATGGGGTCGGAGGCCCCGCAATACAGAAAACGTAGCTGAAATTGCTAGGGCCAACTTGAAAAAGGTGCCTCTTTTCGTACCCTTGTATGGCCATTGCTATATCCCCTCCTCTCCCAGTCTTGCAGGCAATCCTCTGTTTTTTTTGTTTATAAGAGCCATGTGTTTTGCTGTCGGTTCGACCTTGGTGAGCTGTTTTGCAACAGGGTGTCCCTATGGGAGTTGGTTGGTTTCCCTGATTGGAGGTCGGGTGGGTCTCAGCAGCTGCGCATGAGATTCAACCTGCAATGGCAAAGAGAAAGAAATGGAAATACCCTTGCTGATCCGATGTATGCACAAAGAGTTTTTTTTAGGGTTGTAATTTTTAATTTTAATAATTTATTTATTTTTGTTGTTTTTTTTCAGAGGAAGCTGAGAGGATTAAACAATTCAAAGGACGGGTTTTTGCACTGCAATATGAGCCTGATGTGGCACGGGTGTGCTTACCCCATGACGACTCTCCTGGTCTGGCAATGGCAAGAGCATTTGGAGATTTCTGTCTCAAGGATTTCAGTCTCATTGCTGTGCCTGATATCTCGTACCGTCGTCTCACAGAAAGGGACGAGTTCATTGTGCTGGCCACTGATGGGGTGGGTATATAACATTCGTTACTTTCTCCCAGGGCATTTATTTTTCTGTTCATTTTGTTGAATACTATGACTGGTAAACCAGAATAATGGGGGCTGGCCATCGTTTCAATGAGTAAACATTGCCCTTGACTGCCTATTCAACCAAACTAACTTAGAGTAGCATAGAATAAACTATTTTTTTATTTAGTTTCTAGAGATCCTGTAGATTTATGGGGTTGGAGTAAATGTTGCAATATAATTTCTACAACAACAGTTCTGCAGCTAGGTTGACATTTTCCTCAAGCTCCATGTGGAAGGTTATTAAAAATTTCGTGACAAACATTCTGCCGCTAGGTTGACATTTACTACAAGCTCCCTGTGAAAAGGTTGTAATAAAATTTGTTCAAAATTCTGCAGCTTGGTTACTATTTGTTAGATTGTCACTCCCTTTCTCCCAGGGCATTTATTTTTCTGTTCATTTTGTTGAATAGTCTGACTGGTAAACGCACATAAATAAGGGGTGATCATCATTTCAGTGAGCAAACATTGCCCTTCACTGCCTACTCAACCAAACTAAATTAGAGTAGAATAGAATAAAATATTTTTTATTTAGTCTTTAGAGATCCTGTAAGATCTATGGGGGTGGAGTAAATATTGCAATATAATTTCTACAAAAACAGTTCTGCAGCTAGGTTGACATTTTCCTCAAGCTCCATGTGAAATTTTTTGACAAACATTCTGCAGCTAGGTTGACATTTACTTCAAGCTCCCTGGTCCACAATTTTGTGACAAACATTCTGCAGCTAGGTTGACATTTACTTCAAGCTCCCTGGTCCACAGTTGACATTCCGAATTACAATGTCAAAGGAGTCACTGATTATGGAAACACAATCATCCAGATTTTAGGTGAGTCATGCAATATGTCCTTACCAATCAAATGTTCACCATTTTCATTGATGGTTAGTTCAACACTGCCATCCTTCACCAAAAATGATAATGCAAAAAGGTTTTCTACAGCCTGAGAAAATGAGTCTTCAAAAAGAAGATTGTCTAAAGCAAGAAGCCTGTTCTCTAATAACTTCCCATAAAGACTTCCAACTTTTATTTCCATGCTATCATCCTTAATTACATCATCGGTTATCAGTACCTGGTTATCCATTCAAAAGATCAAAACTCTTAAATTTTAAACAACATGGTTATGCTAAACAGATTAACCTTCTTCCAAATTTAGAAGTAAAGATACTTACAAGAGGCTCACATTTCTCCAACATTAAATCCATTGCCCAGAGTTCAATTGCACCGAGCCTTTGACACCTCAACAGTGTCAACTGATCCTTCCTAAATAGACTCTTGAGGAGTGGCGTTTGGCATTAGTTGAAGATGCTATTCCCAATGCTGAGAAGTTTTATTGCCCTTTTCAAGATTGCTCTTCTTTATTGTGGAAGGATGTTCCTGCCTCAACAACACAAACCACTAGTAGGTGGAAATGGTGGAATTCAATGACCAGAAGTGAGTTACCTGCTATTAAGAAGTCAGAGTGCCCCGAATGTAGAAGACTGTTCTGTGCTCAATGTCATGTACCATGGCACACAGGTTTTGATTCCTCTCAATGGAAGAAATATGAGAGAAAGAATGACAATAGGCTCTTCAATCTTGCCAAAGAGGACTTTTCTGTATGTAATGTCATGTAAATATTGTGATGATTTTAAATATTAATATATAAGTGATAAAATATATAATATGCGATTCTACTATCCCTGGTCAAGTCCATTACACTTCATTGACACGCAAGACAATAACTGTTCTTATGTTTATTCCAGTAAGTTATTCTATCCAAGATAAACTTAATTTGAGTTTTTTTTCTTTTGTTTTTAGTGAAATACTCTCTGATTTCCCATCAATTTGGTACTTTTATGTATATGTTATTTTACCATAATAAGATGGGTATAACATGGATTGCTCGAGAGAATTATCTCGTCTTCGTGATAAACTGAAGGATGTGCAACATATAAGAAATATCTGAGGAACAACCTTATTAGAGATCTCAGAATTTTTCTATTTGTTTGCAAACAGGGCACTGCCATAATGCCCAAGGAGAAATAGGCATGTGCCTTGAAGGTGCCATAAACAATTACACTTCTCAGCTTGAATCTTATGGCATATGCAGCTCAAATACCAATAGTCGGACTTCAATACACACCAGACTCATTTGAATCTGCTTATATTTCAAGTTCAAATGCCAACTCTCCCACTGCTCACACCCAGGTGTATTAATCCTTCTTTCTTTTTGTAAACGGATTTTTTTATTAAAATGGCTATCTTTCAGTTGATTGCACACTTTAAAATTTTAGAAATTTGCAACATCAAATTGTTTTGACTTTGTTTAACTTCCCTTGTTAAATCTGTAATCTACATATCCTGAATATTATTTTAATTGACAGATTCCCATTTCTACTGGTGGGGAAAATGTTGGTAAAGAAATTTGGAAGGGAAATGGGCGGGACCCCCCTCCTCTGAAATAAATGTGCAAGATCTGTTTAGAAGTAAAAGAATCATCAGAGATTTTCAATAATACAGTTTGTTCCCAATGTTGGTAAAGAAGTTTGGAAGGGAAATGGGCGGGACCCCCCTCCTCTGAAATAAATGTGCAAGATCTGTTTAGAAGTCAAAGAATCATCAGAGATTTTCAATAATACAGTAAGTTATTCTATCCAAGATAAACTTAATTTGAGTTTTTTTTTTTTTCTGTTTTTAGTGAAATACTCTCTGATTTCCCATCAATTTGGTACTTTTATGTATCTGTGATTTTACCATAATAAGATGGGTATAACATGGATTGCTCGAGAGAATTATCTCGTCTTCGTGATAAACTGAAGGATGTGCAACATATAAGAAATATCTGAGGAACAACCTTATTAGAGATCTCAGAATTTTTCTATTTGTTTGCAAACAGGGGACTGCCATAATGCCCAAGGAGAAATAGGCATGTGCCTTGAAGGTGCCATAAACAATTACACTTCTCAGCTTGAATCTTATGGCATATGCAGCTCAAATACCAATAGTCGGACTTCAATATACACCAGACTCATTTGAATCTGCTTATATTTCAAGTTCAAATGCCAACTCTCCCACTGCTCACACCCAGGTGTATTAATCCTTCTTTCTTTTTGTAAATGGATTTTTTTATTAAAATGGCTATCTTTCAGTTGATTGCACACTTTAAAATTTTAGAAATTTGCAACGTCAAATTGTTTTGACTTTGTTTAACTTCCCTTGTTAAATCTGTAATCTACATATCCTGAATATTATTTTAATTGACAGATTCCCATTTCTACTGGTGGGGAAAATGATGGTAAAGAAGTTTGGAAGGGAAATGGGCGGGACCCCCCTCCTCTGAAATAAATGTGCAAGATCTGTTTAGAAGTCAAAGAATCATCAGAGATTTTCAATAATACAGTTCGTTCCCACAAATTTTGTTCTATTTGCATACTCCAATATGTTCGTAGTAAGTTGCAAGAAAAATTGGGGTCCATTGATTGCCCAGAGTTCAATTGCACCGAGCCTTTGACACCTCAACAATGTCAACTGATCCTTCCTAAACAGACTCTTGAGGAGTGGCGTTTGGCATTAGTTGAAGATGCTATTCCCAATGCTGAGAAGTTTTATTGCCCTTTTCAAGATTGCTCTGCTTTATTGTGGAAGGATGTTCCTGCCTCAACAACACAAACACATCTATTGCAGGCTCTAGGTCCATCATTTCCCAGCTAAGCTTTAGGAGGCTTTGCCCCTTGAACAATATGGGTATTTATCTTCCTAAGGTGTAGGCAGGGGAGGACAGCTGTGGTATTAGTAATAGGAGTGAGGACAGTTGTGGTATTAGTAATAGGAGTTAATCCTGTCCAGTAATGGCTGATGCAATAATCTGGTTGTTGATCTGCAGTTTTTGGCAAGCTAAGTGGTTTCAGTTTGATAGACAACTCAGTTGTCCTGTTTAGAAGCCCAGTTTGTATATGTAATCTTATATAGTGTTTTTTCATTTTAAATTACCCATCCATCTATTGCAGGCTCTAGGTCCATCATTTACCAGCTAAGCTTTAGGAGGCTTTCCCCCTTGAACAGTATGGGTATTAATCTTCCTGAAGTGTAGGCAGGGGAAGACAGCTGTGGTATAGTAATGGGAGTTTGATCCTATCCAGTAATGGCAGATGCAATAATCTGGTTGTTGATCTGCAGTTTTTGGCAAGCTAAGTGGTTTCAGTGTGATAGACACCTCAGTTACCCTGTTTAGAAGCCCAGTTTGTATACGTAATCTTATATAGTGTTTTTTCATTGTAAATTACCTATCCATCTATTGCAGGCTCTAGGTCCATCATTTTCCAGCTAAACTTTAGGAAGCTTTCCCCCTTGAACAGTATGGGTATTAATCTTCCTGAGGTGTAGGCAGGGTAGGACAGCCTTGGTATTAGTAATGGGAGTTAATCCTGTCCAGTAATGGCAGATGCAATAATCTGGTTCTAGATCTGCAGTATTTGGCAAGCTAAGTGGTTTCAGTGTGATAGACACCTCAGTTATCCTGTTTAGAAGCCCAGGTTGTATATGTAAAGTTATATAGTGTTTTTCATTGTCACATTTTTTATCTTCATCTAAGGTAATGAAGGCATTATTTATTCTTGCTGAATCTGGTCATGTCGTCCCTATCTCCTGATTCATAAAAATGTGCAAAATTTTATGCACAGAATTCTAAATTTTGAGGGATCCATACTCGGTTTCCCTTACGGTGCTAATTTACTCATATGTTGTTACAGGTTCACTGTTGGTCAGGAGACTGCAGCTTTTCTTGCTTCATGAGAAATACTGTTCAATGCTTGGGAAGAGTCAGGTCGTGCAAATAATTCAGAGAGTTATAGTCTGAAGGAGCATGGAGGCGTTGCATATGTTGCCTTCTTCCTCGATATTATGGAGAAAACAGATTTTCAAGCAAAGGTAATTTGATTTATCTAAATGCACCTCTCAAAAGTTGCCTCGATTTTACAACAAGAGTGTTTACTTCTGCTATTATAGATGAATTTATTGAAATCCAAAAGGAAAAGTAACATTGTGTTGATGTATTCAAGATCGATCAGTTACTGGCTTCTACGGACTCCAGCCAAAGAAAACTCAAACCCATTATATTTGTGGGCCATTCCTTGGGAGGGGCAGTTGCAACCTTGGCTACACTGTGGTTCCTGGAAAAGAGGTTAAGGCAAATCTCTCCCTTTTGTATCACATTTGGTTGCCCTCTGGTCGGAGATGAAAGAATTGTTGAAGCAGTTGGCCGTGAGAATTGGGGAGGCAACTTTTGTCACGTGGTTTCCAAGCATGATATTGTTCCTCGGATGCTGCTTGCACCGCTTGAGGAAATTGCTGCGCCTTTGACTGCTATTTTGCCATATTGGCATGGAGAACTCACATATTCTTCTATTAAAGAGGCTTGTAGGATTCTTCGCAATAATGTCCTGCTTCTCAAAAGTGGTCATACAGGGCCACGGAGAGAAGCCCATACAGACCTTTTGGCACTTACATGTTCTGCTCAAGCGATGGCGCAGCTTGTATTGACAATTCTGAGACCGTTTTGAAGACGCTTCATTTCACAATGCAGAGCCATGAAAATCCTTCGGATGTTACAGTAGAGGACTGTTTGTCAGAGCATATAGTGTATGCTTCGGTTTTGAAACGTGTCGTAGAAAACTCCAAAAGTGGGAGAAAATTAGCAAATCCTGATTCAGAAGTTTGTTACGATGTGGGAATTTCAGTGTAGTTAGAAGCGATTGAAATTGTCATTTCTCTGCCCATCTTTCTTTTGTCCTTTACGCTAACTCTTGTCTGGCGGCCATTGTTTATATTATGACTTGATACATTAATCATTATTTGTGCAAGCATTTTAAATTCGCCTGGGCATCTAAGGCACTGGTCTCATTGATTCATCTTAAAATATCTTTTGATTTACTTAAATCTATCTTGTCATGCCCAACAATCTAGCTTGCCTGTAAGTTGCTAAGAAAAGCAGTTGTATAACAATCTAGCTTGCCTGTAACCTGTAACTTGCTAAGGTAAGTAGTTGTATCTCCTAGAACTTGTTGCTTCAACAACTTTCCCTCTCCATCTACCTTCAGGGACTAACCCCTAGCCTGCCTAGAAGAACGGAGTGGGTTAGGGTCTACCCCTTAGCCTGTCTAGAAGAACTGAGTGGACAGGGATCAGAGTGACAGCCCCTGCCTTGACTCATTGTTGCTTTTAGGACAGCCCCTGCCTTGTCCTAACTCATTGTTTCTTTTAGGTGTACAAATTGGGCCACAAGAGAATGTTTTTATTTGAGAGAACACAATTTATATCTATTTTTGACAATCAATATCTTAATTTCTCTGTTTAACATCAAATTAATTACAATTGATTTCTTTCTAGCTTCTTCCTTATGGCGTTTCCTTTGCAACATTAGGTGCAATTGCTAGTTAATATTATTTAGTCATAAAAAAATTAAAAATAATCATACTACATAAAGAAAGGTCTTTTCTCATTAAGAAGTATTGAAAAGGAATATATACTTGTTTGTGTTTTTCATGCTCTCCTTCAGGGGGAAATGAGAAGGGCAACGAGAACACAACCATAAATATGGTGGTGTCGATGTTGATAGCCAAATAAAGCATCTATGGGAAGGAAAAACAATCGTAATGTACGTATGTTTGTGTTTTGCATTCTCTCCTTACAAAGGAGTAAAAGAGGGCAACGAGAACATAGCCATGAATATGGTGGCATCGATGTTGATAGCCAAATAAAGCATCTATGTGAAGGAAAAACAATCATAATGTATGTATTTTTTTGTTATGTGAAGGAAAAACAATTATAATGTATGTATTTTTTTGTTATGGTAGATTATTTGTTTTGTACAAGAAAAGGGGAACAAGAACATGGCCATGAATAAGGTGAAATATATTTTCAATTCCAAATAGAGCATCCGTGTGAAGGTAAAATAGAAATAACCTCATTAATGTATGTATGTTTATTATAAATATATATTTTTAATCAGATTTAGGTTTTATTACGCTTTAATTTTTTTATTGTGAGGAGTGAAGGATGGGAGAAAATTATCATTTTTTAAATTAGGATAAAACTCATATAATTATGGTTATGACATCATAAAATTGGTTTAAGTTCTACTAAGCTTCACACAATTTTAGTGACAACATCATATACTTGGATAAGTAATTATTTTATTCAAAATTAGAACTAATTCACTATAAATTTAATATACTAAAATAAATAAATAATATTATAATATTATGTTTCATTAAAAGGAAATATATTTACCTATAATAATACTATAATAATATATGTATCTTACATATAAAAGGTTATGAATTATTATTTTAATTATGTGTTTGTGAGTGGACTAATACAACACTTACAAAAGGCGGGGAGAGAGTTTGTTGTGTGTGAGAGAGAGAAAGATATGGGAATGAATAGAAAGAGAAAAATAGATACCGAGAGAAATGAAAAAATAGGTAAATAGGGAGAGATATATAAATAGGGATAGGGGTAGGGAAGCGATAGAAAGGGGTTGAGAGACGAGATGATTATGTAGAGAGAGTGAGAGAAATATGGGGAAGGAAGAGAGAGAAACAGGGAGAGACATGTGGGTGGAAGAGAGAGAGAGAAAGATATAGGGGGAGGAAGGGAGAGAGCGAGAGAGAGAAATATGGGCAGGGGGAGAGAGAGGGTGATAATAGGAAATAGGGAAATAGGGAGATAGATAAAACGAGAGAGTCATTGGTATAGAGAGAAAGTAAGGAAGGGGTAGAGATAGGAGGGAAGCAAGGGAGTAGCAAGAGAGAGAAAGGGATATAGAAAGAGGGAGAGAGTTAATGAGGATTTTACAGGTAGAGGGAGGGGTCTTATCAAAGGGGAGAGGAGTATAGGAGAGAAACATAGAAATGGAAAAATACAAGGATAAGGATAGAGAAAAGGATGAATAGGGGTGAATGAGGCTAGAGAAAGAGAGAGATGGAGGAAGGGAAGGGGGAGAGAGAGAGAGAGAGAGAGAGAGATAAATGGATAAGGAAATGGGGAGAGAATACATGAAAACACAGGGAGAGAAACACAGAAAAATGGATATGGAATGAGAGAGAGAGCGAGTGTTACAAATGGCTGGATAACTTTATGATGAAAATATAGTATTTTGTGATATATTTTAATAATCATAAAGGCATATTTATAGGATGAAATTTGAAGCAGGACATTTTTGCCTCAATAGCTATAAATATGAGAAATACCTAGTCTATATCCAAATTATAATTACATACAAAATACCGAAGGATTATTCAACATTTCCCCCCTTTATTTGAAGGGACATCTCACATGCAAAGTAAACATCTAAATATTTCAAACTTTTCATGCCCGAATGCTTTGGTAAATGTATCTATAATTTGTTCTGAAGTTGGAAAATGTGTCAAATGAATTATTTTTTCCTCTACATGATGTACAATCAAATGATACTTGGTGTTGATATGCTTTATTTGATCATGAAACTTTGGATTCTTGGCCAATTGAATTGCAGAAGAATTGTCCACAAATAGAGGTGTCAAATCCTTTTGTTTCTCTTGCAAATATTCAAGTATTTTGTGAAGCCAAATGATTTATTTTGTAGCTTGAGCTGCTGCAACATATTCAACTTTGGTCGTAGAATCAATAGGAACAAATTTCTTTCATGATCTCCAACTGATGGTTTTTGATCCAAGATTCATCAAAATAATAATATGAATAACTAGCAAGATGAAAGCATAAAAATTTTGAATCTTTGATGTCATATGTTTGGGTTCCTTTTAGTTATTTAAGAATTTTTTTTCTACTACGCAATGCACCTCACAAGGTTGATGTATAAATCTGGAAGGTATTTCAACAACAAAGGTTATATTAGGATGAGTAGTAGATATATAAATGAAAGTTGCAATAAGTTGTCTTTACTTTGTTGGATATTCAAATGGTTTTCCTTCTTCTAAAGCGAGTTTCAAATTTCATTCCATTGGAGTAGAAACATGATTACAATCCAACATACAATATTTGTTCAATAAATTTCCAAATTATTTCCTTTGATATTTACAAATATATTAAGGTTTTTGATAAACTTCAATTCCAAGATAATCATGAAGTAAACCTAAATATGTCATATCGAAAACCTTTTTGCAATTCCTTATTAATAGATGATATATTTTCATGATTTTTCCCTATAATAATCAGATCATCAACAAAGATAACTAGATATACAACTGACCTTCAAACATTCTTAACAAAAAGAGTTGCATCATCTGGGTCAAAATGTTTATAATTCAACTTAAGGAGATGTTTAGTTAGTTTCTCATACCATGCACATGGTGCTTGTTTCAAGCCATACAAAGACTTCGTTAATTTGCATATATTTTGTTCTTTCCCATTGACAGAAAAACCTTCTCATTCAAGCATGTAAACATCTTCTTTTAAATCTCCATTTAAAAAGAAATTTTAGCATCCATGTGATGAATTTTCCATCCTTTCTGAGCTACAATAGCAAACAAAGTTCTAATAGTGCCCCATTTAGCTGTAGGAGAAAATGTCTATGTATAGTGAACACCCTCTTTCTCTGCATATCCCTTTCTTACAAGTCTTTCCTTGTGCTTCTCAAGTAAACCATCAGCTTTATAGTTAGTTATGTCAACCCATTTTAAACCAATAGTTTTGATGCCAACATGATGATCCAACAGCCTCCAAGTGCCATTTTGTATGAGGGCATCATACTCCATTTTCATTGCATCTTTCCACTTATCATAACTAGTAGATTATTTGAAACAGGTAGCTTCACAATCAAGAGAAAAAATATATTCACAATCATGAGAATAATTACCTGAAGAAATCCCTCTCTCAAACTCATCATATTTCCTCGGGAATGTTATAATAAAGTTGATATTGGTAGAAGTTGTGAAGTAAGTTTCTCATCTTGTGAAATAAAATCTTCATTACCTTATGTCCCACTCTCTATCCTTGTGGTGTCTCTCCTTACTATCCCTAAAGAAATACATTTATCATCTAATTTCTCTTCAGCGGAAAAATTATTATCATCATTGACAGGAAATTTTAAAGTAAAATCTATAGATTGATCTAAAATGGGAATCCCCCCTTTAGGATGTGGAAGAATATTATCAAATTCATAGTAAAATTTCTTAGGCAAAAACTTCTCTAAATGATTAGGTTTCGTAGCAACAGTGGATATATCTTTATAACATTCAATAAAAACTACATCTCTTTCCAAAATAAGCTTTTTATTCTGTTCGTCATACAATTTTCATGCCTTAGAATTCATAGAATATCCTAAAAATATACAGCGTCTACTTCTTGGACTCAAATTATTTCGTTATTGTTTAGGAATCACAACATAACATCTAGAACCAAAAAAAAATTAAATGTTGAACAACAGGAATACGATTGTACCACATCTCATATGGAGTTTTATTTTTTATGATAGAGGAAGGTCATAGATTTCTAATATAAGCTATCCTTAACACTACTTCTCCCCAAAACATAAATTTTACATTCTTAAAAAACATCATCGATGTAACCATATTAAGCAGTTTTTTATTCATTCGTTTTACAATGCCATTTTGTTATGGATCATAAGGTATCATGGTTTGGTGTTTCATGCAATTATCTTGGAAATATTTTTCAAAAACATGTGAATTATATTCTCCTCCATTAACATTTCTTATAGTACCTATATTAATTTTAGCTTCATTTGTAATCAAGAGATGAAGTTTCTTAAACACATAAAAAAGTTCTGATTTTTCTTCAAGAATATAGACCCAACACATCCTTGAATAATCATCAATAAAAGTAAATATATATTTATTTTCATTAGTGGTCTCAATAGGCATACGTCCACACAAATCTAAGTCTATGAGACTTAATTTCCTTAAATCTCTAGATGTAGAACTTTGAAAAGACTCTTTTTGATGCTTCTCTAAGATACAAGCATTACAGGGAGTCAATTTTGTTGGAACTTTTGGAAGTTCCTTAATCCCATTTTGTCTCATAATTATATTAATTTCGTAATTAGTATGTGTCTAGTCAATCTAGTGTCCTAAATTGCTAACATAAATTATCAATCAGGGCTAGTAAACTGATGAAGTGTGGTGCACTATATGTGCTTAAGAAACCTACTTCTTACTTCGTTGTGTTTGTATTTTTATTTTTTTTTGGGTTTTGTCTTTTTAATCCTTAGTGTGATATCCTAGGCTATTGGAAAATTTAAAATGAATCTAATTAAAAAGGAAGAAAAGGAAATGTTATGAAACTAAGTTAATTTACTATAAAATAAATCAAAGTTTATGAACTAATTCTAAGACCTAGTTTTGAACAAAAAAGATAAAGCAAGTACTTAATTTACTGATTAAACCTAATCCATTGATCTATGACTCAATTGAGATTAAAAAAAATGAAAGCAGGGAAATGTGTCAACTATTGTACTTCAAGTTGTTTCAACATTCAATTATTAGGTCAAAGCCCTATGAGATGAAGCCAACTGTTTGCACTTTAGTTGCTAAAGTCTAAAATAGAAAATAGTGAATGCAATTGAAATTAATCTACGATGCTTTAATTACTCCATCTACCCAATATGTGGAGAGTGACCCCCTTGAGGTAATGTTTCTAAGAAATCATTGTATCTGTCTAAACTAAAGAATTACAATAACTCAAACATTGCATTAAATATAATCATTTAATCATCCTTGCAAAGTATATTTAGATTAGTCTCTTTTAGGATGACCTTTAAGAAGATTGTTTTGTTGCAATGGAATGAGGATCTTGTAACTACAACCAATTAAGTGAATAATTAACTTATCAAGTATCATCCAATTCTAAAGCTTGTGACCCCTTGGTATGCCTTTCAGATAAACCAATTACACCCTTAATTCTTAGCAAGAAAATGACAAGAAATGAAATCTATTCAACCACTGCACTTATAAGACATTTAACCATTCAATATAAGATTTGGTAACTAGGAAAAATGGACTTCATAAATGCTTAGCTAGACACAACAATTGATAACTATCTTGAAAGATAAAAACAATAAACTAAGCAACCATGTTTCTCAACACTTCAACCTTTATTCCAATCCTGAAGACAGAGTTCCTATCTCCTTGAAATGGTTTCTGAAGACAAATATCCATAGTTGCATTTAAACTATTGAAAACTGGAAATTAAGCATGAACAGAAATTGCTAAACATAATTGAAGAAATCTAACTAAAAAGAATAATAAAAACCTCTTTTGGCAACAGGGGCCCTCTGCTACCAATTTGGTCGACTCCTAGCTTGTCAGAAGTGCAATCAAACCAGCATTTGATGACTAAACTTGTTTATTGATAAACTCACAACTCTACATCTCATTCCATCTTAAGCTTTGTTAGAAAACATTCTATAATCCTTTCCCTACTTCTCCTATTTTTCACCTCCTTTGATAGGAGAAAGCTTCCCCTATTTATACAAAAATATGAGAAGTTATCTCATTAATGAGAGTCCATGAATCTCTCCCCATATATCTAGAGTTACAATCAAAATAGGAAATGATAAGACACATGTTATCTTAGAGTTTCGATACAAATAGGAAATGAGACACATATCCTCATGATCCCATGATATTCTCCACTCAAATTCGAATTTGGTTTTGGGAGGCCACATAAAGGTCTTTTAGAAGCTTCCTTTTGACCTACACATGTCACAAAAATCATAACAGATATATAAATATATATATATGAAACTATGTAATTTTATAGTTTCTAATCATAAATTCACTTTAAACACATAAAATAAATAATTTTGGAAGACAAGGATCCTAACCCATATATTTATGAAAATATTTACTTGATGTAGGTTTTTAGGTCAAATAGTATGAAATGAGAGCTGAACAGTTATGACATAATGGAAATATGTATGAATATGGAAAACAATTTTGAGACTCAACATACCCCCCAAATTAAGTTGTTGCATGTCCTCATGCAACTATTGCAATGATTCATTTGTCCATGAGTTGATATTTTATGAGTTTTGACTCATATAGATTCATTCCAAACTTTGCTTCATGATATTTTCTTTTGGCAAAGTATAATACATTTGGTTGATTTTTTTTTTTTTTTTAATGGTTGGTTCTTGTCTGACAACTGATTTTTGAGAAATGGTTCTTGTGTAACAATGCTTTATTTTCTTTGTTGAATCAAAGTTCATGAAAACATTTATAATCAAATACTATAATAACTCATCAATGAATTGATAATTTGCAAGGCATATAATCTTTTCGATCATGTTGCAACAATAGTTGGTTGGGAAGTATATGTGGGTTGGAATTAATTGAAAATGTGTAATAGTGTATGACATATGAATATGAAATGATGTCCCTTCCTGTAACACCCCTATTTTTATGTTTCCTTCATGCTACACATTGAACTTTAATCCAAAGGGGAGTGGACCACAATGGACATGTATTGTGTGGATGTAATTAAGTATTTAATTATGAAAAATAAATAAAATAATTCTATGCATATTGACCAAATGAGAATTATGAGATCACTTGCCAAATCAATGAGGTGTGGAAAGAGGCTAAGACTTTCCCCAAAAATCTTTCAAAAATCCTTGAAATAATTTATTTCTAAATTAGATTTTTGAGGAAAAATCTAGTTCTCCCCAATGAGGTGGAGAGTAGTTGGGAAGAGGTAAAAAGCTGGGAAAAGCAGAAAGTAGCTTCAAAAGCCCCTAAATAAGGGAAGCCTAGGCAAACAGGAAGAAAAGCATCCTGTAATTCTGGATGCAGAATTAGAAATAGGCTTTGGGGAGAAAAAACTTAAATAAGCTATTCCTAAACAGATTGGGGGTTGGTCTATTCTTGGAGATGATCTTAGCTCGGGGGTGAGTTCTAGAGATAGAGGAATTCTAAGGTTGGGAGGACTGGTCAATTGCAGAAGTGGTATGCCTAGAATGTTTATGTATGGTTGAATTTCTTGCTACTATATTGTGTGATTTATGACTGTGGATGTTATTTTATTTTAAATCTAAATTTGATATTCCATACATTTAACATAATTGTTGAGAAGAAATTAATCCTCTCAATTTCTTTAGAGTTGTAGGAATAGGAATTATGGGGAAAATCATCAAGAAACTCTAAACTTCTTGCTGGTTTAAATCTACAGATTTATACTACTCTCATAATCCATTAAGATTATAACTTTAATCTGCTTCTGTGAAATTATTAACTTAATTATGTAGGAGTCATGAATCCAGACTTAGAAGATTATTTATGAACTTGAAGAAAATGTAAATATTAGGGGCTGTCCAAAAATTACAGATATAAATTTTATGAAGTGTATGCTTATCTATCTGGTAAACTACTGCAAAAAGAAAAAAATATGAGCTGAACAATAACCAATATGAGTTCACAGAACTCTATACATTCAAACAGAAAATTTGAACAGTACCAAAGAAATTAATAATACCATAATGACAGAAAGAGTAAAATAAGAAATTTCTTCATCCTAGCTAAGCACTATCTCTCTAGTTGTTAGATAAATTATTAACTAGATCAGTTGCATGCACACTAGGTGTAAGCAGGAAATCTTAATCAATTTGGCAATTTCCTACTTTTGATATAGTAGTAAAATGTCAATAGTGAAATCCAATTGTTACATACCAGTAGATAATTATAATCTAAAAATAGCATGAATAGTGGAAAATCTCTGGAATATGTACTAGAGATAATTATCAAAAACCACCAAACTGAGATTTCTAAGATCGTAGTGAAGAAAGTGCCGGAAATAAAGAGTTACACTTTAACTGAGATGGTAATTTCAGATATAGGAATTTCATTGAATTAATGTTATGCATAGTGAACAAAAATAATGATGACTGTCTACATAGTAAAGATTACTTAGCTAAGAACATATGTATATTTGGAAAGGAAGCACATAAAAATATCTAAGTCCATAAAATAATAGCCGTACGAAATGTAATAATGTTCATTTTTTAGTAGAGTATACACAAACCCTATACTGTCAACATAGGGTATCTCTCAAAATTTATTAAAATGTCTAAATCTTAAGAGATTCGATTTACAATCTACATTGAACTAGGAGACGGAAATTAAAAAGTTCGGTGGAAACTCCTTGACTCATTCTCGAGAATAACCGGTGAATACCAACCTGGACTAGGAATAAAACGAGCGTTAACTCCTAAACATCAAAAGTAATAGCTCAGCGAATAACCTCATTGGAATGTCCAATAATGTCAGTTACCTGTGTATCTACACGACAACATAATGAGTTAGAGACTGTCGTGAGGCTGTGTGTAAACAAGCCGATATAAATAAACGATAGAAAAACTAAATTTAATGTAATAATTCAAGGAAAGAAGGGCTTTTAAGTAGTCGTTCTCACCTGAGAGAGATATCTAGGGTGAGATGAGAAATCTTGATGAATTACCAACAGAAGAAAAATTAATAAACCTTGGGTGCATACTCAAATAACAATTACGATAACATTAAACCACATAGTAGAGCAGATTTGTACCTAAACAAATTGAGGAAGGGCGCATCCCGAACGCAGATAAGAAGAAAGCATTTCACAATTCCATGGACGACATGGTAGTGTCAGACGAATACTGAGGAGAAAATCATAACCTCAGATTAATCAAAAACAAAAAAATATAGACACACAGGCATCATGTACCTACTGTAGGATGCATGAATGAGGGTTAGCATAAAACGAATTGTTTAGAGCAGAAAGATTTGTGGCATATACATAGAAGCCGAATCGTATACTGCCTATTGAAACAAATATATCTGGGGAGGAAATTCCCATGCTGAGACGATGTCAAACAAATTAACATGCCAATCGTGTCATACAATGTATGAATATAGTAATAATTCATAAAACATGAAAAAACAAATTTATAAAAACAAATGCAACGAAGCCATATGGGCTATGCAACACGACCATAGGCACTTTGGGATTACCATCAATCTTCCCAAATATAAATCACAAAAACTTATGAAAACGAATGTATCATTATACTATGCCATAGTAATTCCAGACCTTGTCACTTAAATAATAATTGCGAAAAAAAAAAAATATGAGCCACGGTCCTTAATATCTTGGAAAAACTCAATGCCTGTGTCAAAGAAGTTTTGGATCAAATACCATACCTTGGTTAATGAGGGAGGAGGCATCGACTTGAGTGAAGTCCTCGCCACAGTGCAGAGGCAGCCCATATGCAACACCGGGGAAGGAAGCTAGAAGAAAACACACTCTGAGAATGGAGAGTGAAGAAATAAACTCGAGTTGAGACGGTGAGTTTTATAACATTTCGAGTCATAAAACCTAAACGCATCCAATCGTCCAAGTGGAAACCATCGGGCGGTCCACACATGGATGGAGGAGCGTTGAGTGATATGACCCAAGCCTTTCACATTAAACGCTAAACTTACCACGTTAATTACCAAACATACCAATACAAAGAGGAGCATTTAACCAAGCTCAGCGTTTCACCGTTAAAAACAATATAAAATACCACATATATGGATTCGGGAATCCGAGAGGGAAGAGAACGTTAATGCGAAGGTACTTGCATCGAATTCCAATGAGAATAGAATTTATTACATGTTAGACAAATTATCTACCCTAAATAAATTGACATCAGATGATTGAACGATATATCACTATGTCACTTGAATACCACATATGCCATAATAGAAAAGAGCATTTGTTTCATAGACATTCTTGAGAGATTGATTTCACTGTGAGAAATGATATAATCACACATGTTGAGCTGTATGGTTCTAAAGTCCCATAGAAATGGGATATAACGTGATCATAGTCACGATTTATAGTATGGGTGCAACCAAATTTTATACATCCATAAGAGTTAGAGAGATGTACACCATGGAAACTCTATAGTAAATACTATAATAGACCTTTGGGTATAAAAGGGACCATAAATCAATAGAGAAACAAATCTTTTAACGGTCTCAAGAGAAAGATAGGGGCCAATTTAAAAAGGGGAGTTAAAAGAAAGGTGACAAGCCTAAAGCTAACACTCTGGAAAAAAAAATGTTACCATTAGGTATACAAATGTAAATTGTTATTGAAATAAATTTACTGTACTGATATAGCCAGCATGAAGGGTGAACTTTCTGAATGTATGCGCTATTGCTAACAAAGGGACTTAATGCACTAATAGAAAAAATAAAATTTAGTGAAGAATGAAGTTCGTTACACTTCCCCCCAACTAAAGATATGACATTGTGAAAAAGGGAGTGAGGATTGTTTTCCAAAGTTACAATTTTAGCATTCTAAGGAATTACATGTAACACTCCCAAGTTCTATGCTTTTCAAATGAGACATTTGAACATACATCCAAAGGGGAGTGGACCCCAATGGATAATTATTGTGTGGATATGGTTAACTATTTATTTATGAAAAATAAATAAAATATTATGTATGCACTATGACCAGATGAGAAAATGAGATCATACGCCTAATCCATGAGGTGATGGAAAATGAAAAAGACTTTCCCCAAAATCTTTCAAAAATCCTTGAAAGAAATTATTTCTAATTTAGATTTTTGAAGAAAAAATCTAAATTTCCCCAATGAAGAGGAGTAGTTGGGAAGAGGTGAGAAAAAGCTGGAAAAGCTGAGGAAAAGCTTAAAGCAGCTTAAAAGAGTCCCAAAATGGGAAGCCTAGGCTAAACAGGAATAAAGCATCCTGAAATTCTGGACGCAGAATTGGAAACAGGCTTTGGGGAAAGCACAACTTAAATAAGCTGCTCCAGAACAGATTGAGGTTAGTCCGTTCTTGGAGGATCTCTGCTCGGGGGTGAATCTTGGGAGATAAAGAGGATTCTAAGGTTGGGAGGACTGGTCATAGTAGAGGAATGCATGCGTAATGTTGGAGATTTCTGTAAGTCTGTATTAAATATATCCCTGTTTTATGAATTGTGATGTTATGGTTCCTTTATGCAAATTATGAATTGTTATGATATGGTTCATTATGCAAATTATGAATTGTTATGTTATGGTTCATTATGAAAATTTTAGATTGATTATTTGTTCAGTAACTCATGTAATTGTAAATCAAAGCTATTGATAACAGAGACCAATGGTTGGAGTATGGGGATGAGTACCTTGTAGTAATGGAGGTAGAGATGGTAGATCCTTTGAAAAGCTAATCTCATGATTTTTTATAGGTGTAGCTTGCTGTCTTTCAAAGGAACATTAACTTACTGTGTGTATAGACAGAAAATGTTAACAAACCAGTAACCATGAACAGCAAGCACCAAACAACTAAACCTATCATAATACATTGAGTACTGCACTTCGTAACTCATAAATAAAGGGGGGAAATAACAACCCTATGATATGATGGGATTCAATATGTCAACAGAGCATAATGGAAAGAATTGTAGAATTCAAAATCTAGCATTCTATTAAATGTAAGTGTAACATATGAAAGGTAAAGCTGAATCCTACCCAAGCACGAGGACAACACTAGGGATTCTAAACTATCTATAACAAGATTCTCACCTCCATCCGATTAAAGCAAGAGGATCCGGTTCCTAGTTCCCATGGCGCTGGAATCAAGTACTGCAGTGTCACCCATGATGAATGTTTGTAAATCGTAAAAAAAAGGGGGAATCCTATTGAACAATCTAGGTGTATAAAATTTTGTGTGAGGTAAGATTGCAAGCATATGTAAAAATACAATGAACAGAGTATCTGTGTACCATCCATATAAACTGCTGGGGAAAGTAGTTGGAGCAATGGAGGTTAACTGAGTATAGATAATTGTATGCGAGGATGCACACATCTATACCTCGATGATGAAACTTTTAAATGTTGAAAATTTTATAGGGCCTGCAAACTGAAAAGTTGAGGAAGGGCCTAGCAATCATCTAGAGTTGGACAAAACTCTGACAAGAAAAACCTGAGAAATACAAAGTAATATATAGATAGATATATATATAAGGCTACTAGATGGACTGAGAAGAGGGGAGGTCAAGCCCAAAAAATTTCATGGAAATTCTTATATTCCATGGCTATCCATAAGTACTGAAAAGAACTTAAAACCCCTGATAACAGTCTGAATCTGTAAGTGATTCAGTATATAAACTGTCAATGTTATCTGGCGCATAACGCGGAGAATATCTGACTTATGTTATATATGTAGAAAGCTGGGTGTGGGAGACGTGACAAATGGTATCGGAGCAAAGTTCAAAAATTGGGCAAGATATGTGCTCACAAAGAAATGGTTAACTGTTATAAATTTTATGAAAAAAAAAAAATATTTCTTCAAGTATACAAATACCTTGGATATACTTTCAGGTATACTTTCAGGTATACATGTAACAGATTGTGATGAAGTAGAAACATTGATATGGGAGTAATATGAGGAGGCTCATATACCAAAATGGTTAAACCTATAATAGGTTTAAAACTGGAAACCAATATCTCTCAGAAAAATAGTATTTCGATGTAAAATAATAAAGTATGATTGTTTCTTCCCTCGGACTATATATATCCATGATGGAAAAAAATATAAAAATAAATCTGTAAGTTTATAATGACATATTTATCTATTGTCCTACCATCATCGTTATGTAGAAGAAATTTCAATGTTCATAAAGTTAAGATACTGAAACCATCTTAATACAGTAGAAAAGATCAATGCTAAAGTTAATGAAGAGGAAAGGGGAGAATGGTACTACCATGAACATGCAGAATTTAATCCCATAGGTTGAGCAAAGACTACAAGGAGTATAGAAGGATGATTTCCATTCTTAAAACTGCTAACCTAAGTGTTCCTTACTGTGATGAAAAACAAGAGAAAAATGAATTTATATCTATTCCCTAGATACATAGGAAAGGGAACTTCTAGAGATAAGAGTAAAGGTTGTTCTATGGTGGGAGGTTGGTCTAATGCATGAATGGGATGATGCTCTTCTATTTAAACTAGTATAAAGTGGCTACATACAAAATTTAATGAAAAGGGTATGATTGATTTAGTACTACATTTAACTGAATCTATCCTTAGGTATTCACCTTCCAGATTCTGTTGAGTTGTAGACCAGAAATCTATAGAGTAGAAACTCCAGAAACTCTAAACCAAAGTCGGTTTAAATCTGGAGTTACTTAGCCTCTACAGATGATTAATTATTGTTCTGTTTCCTGTAGACACAAATGTGATATTATATGCTTATGTGTATACTAGAGAAAACATTATAGCAGTACTAAAGTTACATGGTATAAATACAAACTGCTGAAAGTGAATACAGTAAATTTTGATATTCACAATTTTGCTAGAAAAAGAAAAATTCTATTCTGTATGAGCATTATAACATTTACAAGGGTATAGAGTGCCTCTTTAAATCTATGATTGCTTCTTGAAAACCAGTATCATAGAAAAATTTCTTGACTTATAGTTAAGGTCCTCTAGTTAAGTACTTTGAAATGCATATAGGTACACCTCAAAAGAAAAATAGAATTTAGGAGAAAGTACTCTAGACATGTAGCTTGAATTCTTATTAAACCACAAAGGAAATCTACACTATAGAAGGATTATCGCATCCATAACAATGATAGAATATTTGGTTTATAATTTCATCTCTAACCAGTGAGATAAACATTAGGGAAATAGAGTGGATCTATGCTTAATGTATCACATCAAGTGAGCTTTCGACTACTTCTATTTATATACCATTAAAACACATGGTATATATATTTACAAGTTCGAAGCATTACACAATTTCATTCGTGCTAACCCCAATTACAAATGAATTTCACATATATAAGCGATATACTTAATAAGGGAACCAAGTGCGAAAGGTATATCTATATATGAATACACAGGTCAAAAAGGATACATCGAAAAAAAAAAATTAGCAATGAAACATATAGATATAAATGCCAAGCGCTAACCAAGTATAACGTTTTCACAGTTCATATTCATGCGGAGAATCAATGATAACGCGTTTCCTTATTTCTTGCAATATTATATACGGGAGTAAAACCAAAAGTACCGAGAGATAATGGACCATTTAGGTTAATAGCACGTTCAGAAGAAAGTGTAAAATGAAAAGATTTTTATGCTAATAGTATAGGGCCTTATCGTGCTATGATCTAATTAGATTTATTATCACGGCGCAGAAAGTAAATCAATCAAACGACAGTCTTCTGTCAACCACCATAAACAAGGCCGCGACATTGACGAGCATGTTAAACATTATATGAACCGAGATAAAACGGTGAACTAAAGCATCCAAAGTAATGGCCGCCAACCGCAATCCTTGCTGTGTACGAGCTGCCTGTAAACAACTTCGACAAAGTTTACATGTCACAGGTATTATGAAAAACTTCCGAGGCAGTGTGACCCACGATGAGGAGATATGCTATCAGCATAAAAATAATACCACCAGAAAAAAAAAAGCTGATCTCCTGCCCGCTCTGCACAACAAACAATCGACGATTAAATACTGTATCATCCAAAAAGAATCGAAGTGAGCATTTACAGGAATAAGAAAATATAATACAAGGGGGTTTAAGCGATACCCTTGATCCTCCCTGTACAGGATTTCCCTCGCAGCTTAGCTGAGGGGGCTGAAAGGAGACAAGTATTCCTGGTCAATCGATCGACCTAAGAGTCGCTGGTTAAAAGCACACTGGAAACCCTAAATTCAGCTGGCTGAAAAACTTCAGAAAATCCCGAGGGGGATTGAGCCAACGCGGCACGTCGGCCAGAGGGTACCAAGTGGTGTAAAGGTCGCAGAGGAATTAAGACCTCGCAGGCACGGAGATGCAGAAATAACCCTAGATCGAACCACTGCCATAGGCAGCGCTCGGTACCTCTGTACTCGCACCAGTTGAATTGACAGAGAAAATACACCTGTCGAGTTCTTGCTGGACAGGTTCAAGGTACGCCGCCGCTCTCACAATTTGAGATGCTGCTCCTGCTCGAAAAGAAAAAAAAACAGCTCAATATCTTAACCTAACTCACACGTCAACTAGCTGAACCGGACCCTGTGTTCGGCGATTCATGCAATCCATACCCGGTACGAGTAAGGAGTACTCTGCGTAGGGGGTCACGGCGTGTGTGTGGGCCAGTTTCAAATCAGAACACAATATAGGGCTGATCTGTCGCGAGGTGAACTAAGTCGAGAATTCATACGATATCACCCATGCCACGGCAAATCCGAAAAAACAAATGAAACAGGTAAAACGGTACACACAAACGACCATTAGGGTTGCGAAGGTTCCAAACTACATGCCTACCTACTAGAGAGGTGAACGCTGAAACCATACAATCATCAATCTACGCGTATATATATATGGTGTAACATTAAAGTATTCACTATGTATTATAGGCCAATGAAGGGTTCATTTTATTTCACATTAAAACTAACATAAGTCTAAATGCCGCATGGAGGGATGTGATCGGTCTTCCAAAGGATAAAAATATACACGTAGAAATATGCGTAGTGTATAAGAAAAGTACGCAGGGTTAATATATACGAGCACGCACTCCAAAAGCGTTAACATGGTAAATATATACATATTTGGTATATGTATATAGGGTTTAAGAATTGGGTATGCGCATACAAAGACCAGGTTATGCAAAGAAAATTATAGATGTGGTAGATAGATACTTATACATATAATAATTGTTATATATAAGTGGTTTATAGAATGGTATATCGGTATATGGATGGCCCTAAATGTGAAATAAAGGGTATAAGGAACGAATGTATATAAAGGTTTTAAAAATATATATATAGATAAGTGTTATATATGTGTGTGCCTTCACGTCCTAGTGAAAAATGGTAGAAACACTTATGTGTTTTATAAGGATGTGGGTCATATAATGTATCAAAGGGTGTACTTTATCTATATATATATATGGATTATATATATATATGGTGTAAACCTATGTGGCCTATATCTATATGAAAAAATAAAAAAATAAAAAAATTTGGTCATATATATCATAAGGCCCTCATATATCATAAATAAACCTTGATATCTTTCTTGGATTTAATAAAGTGGAATTTTAGATATCTATGGGTAGAATATCGAATATATATACATATGTATAAAAATATATATATTGGATTAGTAAAGTGGCTTGTATGAAAATTACATGCGCTTAAAGGTCCCCCGCCGAATATTGTGATATATCTTAACACTTGTTATAGAAACTTGTTATAGAATATGATTTTATATTATGGAAAAAAAATATATAATATATCCACCTTATGATAGGTGGATGTAAATGGGAAAGAAATAACCTTAGAAAAGGCGGATTGTAAGTAAGTGGGGAAAAATAATGGTACATAAAGGATAGGAGTGAGTAGAACAATACTCATAAGTATAGGTATATGATTTTTAATTAAATGGACTAATAAATTCCCATAATTGGTTGGAGTGAGTAGGACAACACTCATATATATATAGGTATAAAATTGGATTAAAATTCAAGATGTGTAAGTGGTATTATCACACATAGAGATCAAAGTGGATACAGTACTTTAGGATCCTGAGAAAAAAAAAATTTGGGAGGTGTGATATATGCTCCTAACATGTTATATAGTACTATGTGTTACCCTAGTTATTGGAACAAAAGGAAAAGGAAAGTTATATTGGAATATATAGAGAAAGGTGTATAATAGAAAAAAGTACAAATTATATTTAATAGAGGTATGTTAAATATAAGTTGTAAATTCTTAATTAAACAGTAAATATATATATATATATATATATAAATATATATAAAATAGTAATAATCCTCCTGAGAAATGATAGATTAGAAGGAAACAAATTGCACGTGGGACATAAGTTAAATCTACAATTAACATTATAAATATAGGTGATCTTGTTATATGTTATAATGTTAACTTTGATGAGTCGTATGAATATAATACCTTCATACATGAAAATTGAGTTCAGTTAGAAAAATTCCAACTTATACCCACGGAATTAAGGGAGAAGAAAAAAATTCACTAGGGAATATTAAAAGTGAATTTACCTTAAAAGTTGCAAGTAAAGTGGAAGGACACTATTGTGGTAGATTAAGTGGTAAAAGTATAATGTGGAAAAATTACCAAGATGAGGTTCAAGACAAGTATATTTAAGTCATGACTAAAATACTTTGTGATAAACCTATCTTAGCTCATATACATGGAAAATAATGAAGTGGTAAACTTAAGTATGAGTTATAAACCCAGTAAATAATTGGTTCGGTAGTTGTGGAACATTGCATATTAAATAATGTAATGCAGATCCCTTACATTGAGTTATCAATGAATGAATGAAGGGATAAATCAAATTTTCCCAGGTAAGTTAGCTAGGTTAGAATTGAAAACCTACCATTGTTTTTTTTTTTTTATATACATGGGAAAATGATTATGAAAATGAGCATGCATGGATAAAAATCCAATGGAACATAATTAATTTCCTCAAATTATCATTGGAATATGTACAGCATGGGAAAAAAAAAAAAAAAAAACATTCATGTGCGAAGTAAGAATTGAGTTATATGAGTTATTACTAATTAAATTGATTGACTAACAAAAGAAAACAATGAGAAGATGCTGGAAGTACAGCTATGAAATGAGAAAGGGTAAGCATAATCATGCATATGATACAATTGTTTTCTTTCATTTATGAGTACTAATGAAAAGTTGTAAAATTGTTTAGTCAAGTGTGTAACAGGAAAGTGTACACTCTGGAACCAAGGAGAAAAAAAAAAGGGGGGGGGGGTGAAGATAAATCACCTAGAAACTCAAGAAAAGCTGAACTGGACCAAGTTGCGTGAGGAAAGAATCTCACTGAAAAACAAGAAAGGATAAGTAGTGTACTAAAAGTGCACTAAACTATTATGAACCTGAACGGTTTGACTAATAACTGAATTTCTTAAGTTTATTGAAAGGCAGAATGTTGTTGTGAATTATCAATTGTAGGTATCTGACATTACTTACAGTTGTATGAATTGTGGACAGAGAAAACAGAATAAAAGATCTTCCAGACAGACTTCTTGCAAAGAAGTAGGAAGAAAACCAACTGCATAAAGCATCAGTAAATAGAGTGGAAGCAGAAGAGTACTCTGCTGGAAACTAATCAAGGACAAAGAAGAAATCTTTGTCAAAGTGGAAAAAAAATCAACGTTAAAGTGTAACACCGAGGAAGGTGTTGAAAAAGGGGGGAAACTAGCCTCCCTCTTGCATATTAAAATTTATGATGAGTTTCATGTCTCCTTGTTGAAAAAATATAATTTTTATACATGATGCTTCTCACATGATTGATTGGAATGTGGTCCAGGAGGAACCGATTTGGATGTGGTCCAGGTGGAACCAGAAGAAGAATTTCCTTCCAGAGTCGCTCCAAAGATGAAAGGGGAAAGAAATGGAAATTGCGAAATCAAACAATAGCTAGAGTAAAGGTGCAGTGGAGCACTTTACTGCTGAAAAGCTACATGGAACAGAGAAGCTAAGATGATGGAATAGCGTTCATAATTATGTTCAAAATAAACTAAGTAGATAGTTGTCAACACCGAGGACGGTGTTTATTTTCAGAGGGGGAATATGTAACACTCCCAAGTTCTATGCTTTTCAAATGAGACATTTGAACATACATCCAAAGGGGAGTGGACCCCAATGGATAATTATTGTGTGGATGTGGTTAACTATTTATTTATGAAAAATAAATAAAATATTATGTATGCACTATGACGAGATGAGAAAATGAGATCATACGCCTAATCCATGAGGTGATGGAAAAGGAAAAAGACTTTCCCCAAAATCTTTCAAAAATCCTTGAAAGAAATTATTTCTAATTTAGATTTTTGAAGAAAAAATCTAAATTTCCCCAATGAAGAGGAGTAGTTGGGAAGAGGTGAGAAAAAGCTGGAAAAGCTGAGGAAAAGCTTAAAGCAACTTTAAAGAGTCCCAAAATGGGAAGCCTAGGCTAAACAGGAATAAAGCATCCTGAAATTCTGGACGCAGAATTGGAAACAGGCTTTGGGGAAAGCACAGCTTAAATAAGCTGCTCCAGAACAGATTGAGGTTAGTCTGTTCTTGGAGGATCTCAGCTCGGGGGTGAGTTTTGGAGATAGACGAACTCTACGGTTGGGAGGACTGGTCATAGTATCGGTATGCATGCATAAATTTGGAGATTAAATTAAGTCTGTATTAAATATATCAATGTTTTCTGAAGTGTGAGATTATGGTTCATTATGCCAATTTATGAATTGTTATGTTATGGTTCATTATGCCAATTTATGAATTGTTATGTTATGGTTCATTATGCAAAATTTAGATGGATTATTTGTTCAGTAACTCATGTAATTGCAAACTAAAGCTATTGATAGCAGAGACAAATGGTTGGGTTGTAGGGATGAGTACCTTGTAGTAATGAGGTTAGAGATGATAGATCAATTGAACAGCAAATCTAAAAACTATGTATAGGTATAGCTTGCTATATTTTAAAGGAATATTTAATTTCTATATGTACAAACAGAAAATGTTAATAAAACAGTACCCATGAACAACAAGTACCAAACAACTAAACCTATCATAACAATATTGAGGGCATAGAATTCCCTGTAACCTATAACAGAAAGTAGGAAACAACAACCCTATGATAGCAGTATGGGATTCAGTATGTCAGCTGTGTTACAATGGAAAGAATTGTAGAATTCAGAATTTAAAGAATTCTATTAAATGTAAGTGTAAATATATGAAAGCAGAAAGTTGAATCCTACCTAAGCACGAGGACATAACACTAGGGATTCTAAACTATCCTGTTCAGTATTCTCTACCCCCATCTGATTAAAGCAAGAGGATCTGGTTCCTAGTTTTCCCATGGAACAGTTGAATCTGTACCAGAGTGTCACCCATGTTGAATGTTTGTAACAGAAAAATAAGGGGGGAATCCTATTGAACAATCTAGTGTGTGATAAAAGTTTGTGTGAGGTAAGATTGCAAGCATATGTAAAAATACAATGAACATAGTATCTGTGTACCATCCATATAAACTGCTGGGGAAAGTAGTTGGAGCAATGGAGGTTAACTGAGTATAGATAATTGTATGCGAGGATGCACACATCTATACCTCGATGCTGAAACTTTAAAATGTTGAAAATTTTATAGGGCCTGCAAACTGAAAAGTTGAGGAAGGGCCTAGCAATCATCTAGAGTTGGACAAAACTCTGACAAGAAAAACCTGAGAAATACAAAGTAATATATAGATAGATATATATATAAGGCTACTAGATGGACTGAGAAGAGGGGAGGTCAAGCCCAAAAATTTTCATTGAAATTCTTATATTCCATGGCTATCCATAAGTACTGAAAAGAATTTAAAACCCCTGATAACAGTCTGAATCTGTAAGTGATTCAGTATATAAACTATCAATGTTATCTGGCGCATAACGCGGAGAATATCTGACTTATGTTATATATGTAGAAAGCTGGGTCTGGGAGACGTGACATTACAGGACTAAAAATTAGAAAACCACATACCTTCACTTACCTTAAATGTGGATGAGTTGTGTATGCTGAAGAATGTGGTTTTTGATGTTGTTGGATCATGAACAATGTAAAAAAAGGAATTTGATTTGCTTCTTTGTTCTCTTTGTGCTGATGACAACATTGGGATCTGTATTGTTATTGATACAAATTGATTCCTGCTGTAAATTGCTGAAATGATGTAGTCTTAAATCGTTACAAAATACGATGGTACAATTCTAGTCATGCGAATAAATGTGTTGATCTTGAGCATGAAGATAAGTCATTGGATTACCAACCATTGATGAATGTCGTTAACAAATGCGAGGCAAACTCACCATTAATGTCAATGAGTGCCAAGGTACCTAAGTACATCTTGCAAAGTGCAAATAGATGGGTTGTTGTCAAGCCACGTACAAGATCTGACGATCAAGGGACATTGATGTATTCCCATGATTTTCAGCGAGAGAACTTGTCATTAAGGAAAACAAGCCTCAAGGTACTAATAAGGACTCTAGTCTTGGACCTAGATAATGTGTTGATGTTGATAGGCCAGGATTTGTTAGAAGGGAGGCCTTAAGGAATCCTCCATCATTTAACGCAAGCAAGAAAGAATAATTTTTTAAGGACTATGCATAATTTTTTTTTGCAATGGATCAATGTTTATTTGATAGAATGAAAATGGAAATGAAATGAATTAGCTTTGTAGAGGAGCTGAATGGTTTTTTTGCCAGGTTAGTGAAAGCATGGCAGGAAAATATAATGACTAGGAAAGAAAAATAAGCAGTGAGGGAAAATGAGACGAGGATTTTATTGAATGACTAAGTAGACTGTAATAGAAAATGTAAAGGAAAATGAGGTGAATTTTTTTTTTACTGAGGAAGCATGGATGCAATGGAGACACTGGCATCTGAAAGGCTTCCAAGTGTTGGATCTGATTTGAATTAGCATGTGCTCATGGATTGATGTTTCTTTGTTTTTTGTTGATCATCTTCTTGTAAAAGAAATGTGGTCTCTGAGCGAGACACTATTCGCTTGTAGTCATCTGTCCTTCCTCCTGGAGCCTGCAAAATAAAACTAGTACTTCTTTTGCAATGGAATGTAAGATTTTCAAAAGATAGAGGTGATCAATCTCTCTGGTTATGAAATTTACACAAAACACTGAGAATTGGTACTAATAAAACAAGTTCACGAAGGAAAACCAAAAGAGTTTATACCTGTTTCGAAATTAGTGCCTCAAGTTATCTGTTGTGTATTTTCACCAATTTCTTTAGTCTTTAATATTTGAAAATTTCATGATAGTTTTCTCATTATGTAGATATCATCGAAATATTTCCAACGACGCTTGAGTCATCGAAATTCAATATTGGAAGAGAAAGTTACGCTAATTTGAAATTTTAGTGAAACAATGAAGTTTCTCAGCTGCAAAATTGCTTCTTAGCTGCAGAACGTGCATAGTTTCTGTAGCTAAAAATCCTGAAAAGAAAGCTAAGTATACACACCTATGCAAATAATCAGTCTTGACATTTAAATCAATCAATACCTCCTCAAGGAAAATGAACAATACACTACTTATTTTATTGATGCAATATATATATATATATATATATATATATATATATATATTTAAATTTTATTTAATTTTATTTTAATTTTTAATTTTTTTTTTAGTTTTAGTTTCTTTTTTTTAAATATTATATATGTTACATTTTAAAATATATATATATATATATATATATATATATACATATATATTTTTATTAAACAAAACAATTGATTAATTATTAATTTTTTTTTTTTTAATTGAAAAACCCTGAAACAAAATGTTATCCCCACTAATTTCATAAAAATGTTGGAAGGAACAATGTGGATAACATCAATCCAATACTCATTAATCTAATAAGAAGTAAAACAATATGAAAAATTACTTGCAATAAATATTCGCATATTCCCATTAGTACCATCCAGGCCATGTAGAAATTCCCAAATGCTGGAGAACAGGTTGAGTAATTCCTTCATTACAGTCGCATTTTTAACAATACCTTATTGGATTATTCAATGTTGTGCCATATGGTTTGAATGCCACAACATAATTTTATTTTAATTTGCATTCTTCCACCTTGTTGAAACCATTCCGTTCACTGTGCATATACGAAAATCTTTTTCTTTTTTTTTCACGCAGACAACAAAATTGAGCTCTCGAGAACCACAAAATTCTCTCTAACGGTTGCAAAATCTAGAAAAATATTTATGGGTTACCAAATTTCCCCCGTTCCCAAAAAAACCCATGTCTCAGGTTTTTCTAATTTTCCCTGGTTTGCTCCGAAACAACATTTTAAAATCATATGTATGAACTACTGCGTTTTCTATGAAGCTCCAGCAAAAATAAATAAATTGTGGTGGAACATATTCAACGATTTCTTCTGACAAACCTCTCGGCATCAGATCTGTATTGCGACAATATTTAATCTATTTGTTATAGCATGAAACATATGCTCTTTTACTATGGAATTCAAACCATCATAACACCATGTATAAATTCTATCTTCAACCTAAACCGTAAACAATAAATTATGTGATTTATAATTTCTTCAGGAAATTTGTTTATCCAAATGACTGAATGTAGAAGATAAACCACAAGATCACCATAGCTGGAATCAGTTCGTCATAATTGGATGGTGAAAGAAATCATTTGCGGAGGTTTCAAATGGGCAATCTTCCAAAATGTTAGTTTGTTTTGCTTTTCAACTTTTACCTCATTTTTTTTCATTTTCTAAGTCCTTATGCATCCAACTATGCAATGTATGCCAGATAATTAGCAAAAAAAATAAGTGCAAAAACTTACACTACCATCTGGTCACTCAAGATCATTTAACTGTGCCCTAATTATTGATCTACCAATAAATCTCTTCAAGAAAATATGAAATAGAGAATCCTCCCAGAATAAATGCCTATGAATGGCCCAGCTGAGGGCATCCTTCGAGCATCAACGATACAACAACCGTACCCTTTCCTTCTGAGCTGCTCGACGAGCTAGATACGTTGGTGTTGTTGCTGCCAAGCTCATGGCTTCTCCTTTGGCCCTGCCCTACCCTGTATTTCTCGAGACAAATCCTTTATTCCATTTTTCTCATGCTATATGCCCAAAGTGTGAGAGGGTAAGGTGAAAATTTGATAAAAGGACACGTTGACAAAATTTTACAATGCATATCCAACAAATTTGCAGGTGGCAACGACAAGGTGACGAGATGGGAAATTTTTCTTTCTATCATGATAGCGAATCATACCAATATATTTTAAAAAATGATGACTCGTGGAAGTAAAAAAAATTGTCATCTTTTCAGCTATACAAAATATGTAAGATCGCCCATCTATCGATTTGACTAGATCTTAAATTTCTTGACGTGTCTTCGTGAAAACAAAAAGGGCATATCCTTTGGATTTACTGATTGTTTTTCAAAACCATGAGAGCCTTCCTTCAAGGTTTCCATGCTATATGTGGACTCTGGATTCGATATTTCCGCTGAGAAAATTGTTTCAATTCACATGTATATTTTAAAAACATCCACCAACATATTCAATTTAATCTTGAATTCTTCTACTATTGAATCTCATCTATGAGTTGAAATACCATACAACGCAGGGATTTGAAAATTTATTTGCAGGTTGTATTCAGGGTTGAATTCATGGAGAGACCTATGCGCCAAAAGAGAAAACGAAATCGTTGGTCCATTCCACCTGCACATGACCTTGATGTATTTACAATGTGTTTTTGTTTGTGATATATATATATTTTTATATGATGGCCTTGGATTTTAATGTTCTCAGCCTCTTGATTTCTTGATTTTATGAATGGTTATTGATTTTTTTTTTTCTTTTTTTAATCAAATGATGGAAATTATTTTTTTAGATTTATGATTTTTTTATTTATTATTTTTAACGTAAAAATTCTCTTTTCCTAATCCTCCACGTCACACGAAGTGTAGAAGGAGAGCATACTCAAGAAATTATTAATTGAATTTTTTTAGATGTAAGAAATAAGGTCTCTTAATTGCACTTCCCCAGAAACGGCGCCAAAATGTTTAGTCAATCTAGCGTCTTAAATTGCTAACATAAATTATCGACCAAAGCTAGTAAACTGATGAAGTGTGGTGCACTATATGTGCTTAAGAAACCTACTTCTTACTTCGTTGTGTTTGTATTTTTATTGTTTTTTGGGTTTTTTCTTTTTAATCCTTAGTGTGCTACCCTAGGCTATTGGAAAATTTTAAATGAATCTAATTAAAAAGGAAGAAAAGGAAATGTTATGAATTTAAGTTAATTTTCTATAAAAGAAATCAAAGTTTGTGAACTAATTCTAAGACCTAGTTTTGAACAAAAAAGATAAAGAAAGTACTTCATTTAGTGATTAAACCTAATCCATGGATCTATGACTCAATTGAGATTTAAAAAAATGAAAGTAGGGAAATGTGTCAACTATTGTACTTCAAGTTGTTTCAACATTCAATTATTAGGTCAAAGCTCGGATGTTGTTTACCTAAATTTCGTGGTACCTTAAAAGAATTATCACACATAGAAAACCCATGTACATAACAAAAGTACAATGTAACTAGGCAAGAAAATAACCATATAACTCTTGGGAAATAAAATAACCATATAACTCTTGATATAAATGCAAGGAATAAGTAAATTGAGTATGCAAATTTTTAACTAATAAACCCATGTAAAAATGGAAAGAAAAATGCCATGAAGAAAAAAAATTCACATGCAGGTACAATTACTATCCAGTATCCACGAGATAAGTAACAGAGTGAGCTAGTAGAGAAAAAATATTGAAACGTGTATTTCTTCCTTAGAAATAATATGACATTCATTGAATAGATAATGCCCTAATATTACAGCTGAATGTATAAAAGAAAATATAGAAATCATCAAATTAAACCTAGCAAGAGTACGACCATCACAAAGAAAAAACACATATTCAACCCTACAATATTTTAATAGGAAGTTGCGATATAAGACCAAAATTCGCCACAATTAACTAGGGAACTCAAGGAGTGAAACTATTTATAAGTTGAGAAATGATAATAAAAAAATAATTACAAGATTCATAGTGTTAAATGCCATATATTTCTATTTTTCTAACTATATCGCATGCCTAAAACACATAACATGCACCACGGAAAGGCAAGATTCTAGGAACCTGAAAGAAATGAAACCCAAAGTTGGTCAAAATGTCGAGCTAAGCCTAAAACATGAAACCGAAAGTGGAGACCCCAGGCTGGGCGATACACACCTCGAAAGAAGGAAAATATGGGAAGGGTTCCAACGTGAGGCAGAGAAAACCCTTGCTCGGAAATTTAGGAAGCAAACAAAATATAGGATGAAATTACTCGAAAACTTGAGAAAGCCAAAACCTGGTGACCAGTTACAATATTGGTTCCGTCGGAGGAAGGAAAACAGTGGGCTACAGAAGTGGAAATGGAAATGGCCGATTGAATACTTGGAAGGAGACATTTCCAATTACAAGAAAGCATCAATCGAAGTAATATGGTGACCAATCATTCCTGAGTTCAAACAAATTGTAATAAGAGAAAGGAAAAATTAATTTCGAAGCATACAAAATAAACTAAGTATAGGTGGAACAAATGGTGGAGACTCTGATCTCTGCAATGAACAATTAAGGATTTGTAACTAGGGTTTGAGCAGTGACAAAGCGGTTCTAGTAGGGGAACGAAATAACAGTGCCAAAAGGTGTTAGGGATACAGATCTGTACAACAAACCAACCTCACAAATCTCCATTGTCCATTCAAAACCCTAAGATCGAACAAAGGAGGTACTTATAGCTGTAAAAAATTATGTTATTCACTCGAGGTTGATGCCATGTCCACCACATTTTGGAGGGTTCTTAGATGATGTAATTTACATGTTAACCAAACCATATTTGATACACATTTATACCTTGTATATCTGTCAATAATATTCATTGATCAAAAGTAATGTACCTTTGTGCATAGCTGGGGAACATCAAATAATCTCTATATATACTAAGTCAACAACAAAGGCTAAGTGTTGTTTAAAAAACCATGAGCGGATTATCCAAAAAGGCCAAAATTTAGCTTACCCTTGTTCTCTTCATATTTCAATTTTACTATAGTACTACTGGGTAGTTTTTTTTTTAAAGATTAATGTACGTTACAAGTGGTATCAGAGCAAAGTTAACAACCCACAAACCTAATGGGAAATCAATTTACAAACACATGTATGTTGTCATTATAGAGAGTGCATAATGAGAAGAGGACCGATGAACATCCAAACAACAAGGCCCATTTTTTATTCTGGGTCTATACCCAATTTAGGAGCCAACCCAAAGGTATGGGTTCAACTAGAAGGGGGTCATCATAATACCACTTCCATGATGTCGTAGACTATCCAACAATTACGATTTGAGGTGGCTCATTTACGGGTACCGACAATGAATATGGGAATGAAGAACAACAACAATAGAGAGATGAAAATTCACTTGAAGGAAGTCATACCTAGTGCATGGAAAGGAATAAGGGTGGAAATGAGGAGGCATCAGATAATGTATCATAAAAACATAAAAGTAATACCAGAAGACAAAATTAAAGGGGGAGTTTAAAAATATTAAACCCACAATTTTTTATGGCGAAATGGAAGAACGTGTTGAGGCATCATTGATTCATATTAACAAAATATTCCAAATTTATGAAAATAAATATAACCTTAAGGTGAGGTTGGATATTTACCAGCTTCAAGGAAAATCTACAGTTTTCTGGGAGGAATTTAAGGATGTGCATGCAATCGAGGAGTCGGAGGTGACCTGCAGAGATTTCCAAAAATATTTTAAGGAAAATATATATAAAAGAACGATTCTTTGATGACGAGGCTAAGGTATTTCATGACCTCCGACTCGCAAAAATATCTATGGATAGATTTTGTAACCAAGTTCACATCTTTGTTACGATATGTGCCTTATATCCATGAAGAGAAGGCGAAGGTGCAACGTTTCATTAACAGTTTGTTGTTATTCATGAAGAATGATTGGAGTTTGAAAATATAAAAACCATGGATTAGGTCATCAAGAAAGTGCAAATATGTTAATAGAAAATGAAACATAAGGAAGAAGGAAACAAGAAATGGGCTTAGAATAATGTGTAGAGAAATTTGCAGAATATGAGGCCTATGAAGAGTGGAAATGTGAGAAACCGGCACAACAAATTATTTGGAAAGAATCAACAAAAAAATAAATCATAGAATGAGATTAGACAAATGGAGGCTTCCAGTAAACCATAATTTAACCATCCTCAAAGACCCCCATTATAGTTTTTGGGTTGTGAGGAGACTCAGTATTACAAAAAATTCCCTCATTGTGCCGGATCTGAGAATACTGTCAATCTACAAGAGGCTTCTAAAGTAGGAGAGGTAGCTCGAATCAAACCCAAGATCAATAATGCTTTGGAAGACCATCGATATGAATATCAGCCTACTATTATTGAGTTAGAAGGTAAGTTTCATAACCACTATGTGCCTATTCTGGTAGATTAAGGAGCGAATTTGAGTTATGTTAGTCCTATAATTGATGAAAAATGTCAAATGCAAACATGTAAATTAAAAAAACCATGGTTGGTGCAATTATATAATGGGAAAAAAAGAAGGGTTACAACCAAGGTGGATGAATATCCCTTTGATGTAGTAGGCCAATCAATTAATATGGGTCTGAATATATTACCCTTAGGTTCTTATGACATTTCAATTGGAATAAATTGGTTAGAAAAACATTGGTGCTTAACCAATTGTAAGGATAATACTATCAGTTACCTTACAAAGGAGGGAGTCCGTCGAGAGATTTAGGGGGTAAAGAGGCCTATTAAATTGTGACCAATTTCTACCTCTTACTTAGGAAACTGCATCCAGAAAGGGTGCCAAATATATGTAGCCCAAGTGGGTTTCACTAATTGCAAGAATACGTTATCCTCCCTATAAATCTTTCAACTTATTAATAATTTACTATATGTATTCCCTGAAGAAATTATAGGATTACCTCCCAAACGGGACATTGATTGCACCATATAGATAATCTCAAGGACTACATCAGTGTAAAAAATCCCTTACCAGCTGAGTATCCTTGAATTAATTGAGCTTAAAATTTAGTTACAAGAACTAATTGATAAGGGATATATTCGATCGAGTTTGTCCCCATGGGGAGGACCTATTTTATTTGTTAGGAAGAAATATGGTACTATGATATTATGCATCAATTTTCGCCAGCTTAATAAGATGACTATTTAGAATAGATACCCATTACCAAGGATTGACGTTTTATTATATCAAGTTGAATGGGCTACAATGTTCTCTCAAAAATATTTGTGGTCAGGATATCATCAGATAAGGGTAGAAGAGGAGGATATCCAAAAAACAACTTTTCATACCTGTTATGATCATTATGAATTTTTGGTCCTACCTTTGGGACTCACCAATGCTCCAGCAACATTTATGAGTCATATGAACAATGTGTTTCACCCCTATCTTGATGACTTTTTCCTCATTTTTATAGATGATTGTCTTATATACTAAAATAATTTGGAGAAACATAAGAAGCATCTGCACATAGTATTGCATACCTTACAGGATCACCAGCTGTATGCAAGGTATAGTAAATGCGAATTTTATAACGATCAGATCCAATATTTAGGATACATAATTTCTTTAGAAGGAATAGTTGTAGACACAAAGAAAATTAAAACTATTATGGAATGGCATGCTCTTACGAATGTTGCTGACATTCAATCCTTTATGGGTTGGGTCGGATATTATCTCCATTTTATCTAAGGATTTTCCAAAATAGCCTATCCTATTGCCTCCCTACATAAAGAGGGAAAAAAAATAAAAGGAATGTTAGTTGTCAAGATAGTTTCGACTAAAACTATTATGGAATGAATTTTTCTTAAAAATGTTGTTCACATTCAATCCTTTATGGGTTTGCAGGGTTATTATCTCCATTTTATGCAAGGATTTTACAAAATAGCTTATCCTATTGCCTCCTTGCAGAAAGAGGGAAAAAACTTTAAATTGACTTTTGATTGTCAACATAGTTTCGATTTGTTGAAAAAAATATTAGCCATGAACCTAGTGTTAAAAATTGTACACCCTGAGAAGTAATACGTGGTTTGTACTGAAGAAGGGGTAGGAGGAGTATTCATTCAAGAGGGGAAGGGAATTGCATATGAATCTTAGAAAAAAAAATAGCATGATCATAAATACTCCGCATATGATTTGGAATTGATTACGGTTGTGCGCACTCTTAAATTTTGGAGGAATTATCTGTTGGGGAAAACGTGTGTACTAGTGACCGACCATAGTAGTCTAACACGCTTCTTTAGACAAGCTAGTCTCAACGCACAATAATCTAGATGGACAAAATTTTTCAGTGAGTTTATTTTTATATTAAGATTCTAAAAGGGAAAGAGAATCATCTGGCAGATGCATTGACTATGAATTTCCATCACGTATACAAAATTTCATTTACCGAAACTGAATTTAATTTTATAGAATTGATAAAATATGTTGCAGATAAGGAATGATAATATTTATTTTTATTCCAGTAACAAGTGAACCAAATAAAAATTTATGAACAACATTATGATTATGGCTTGAATGAAAATAAATTATTGACATTTAAGGGAAGAATATATATACCAAATATGATAACTTTAAATAGTTAATACTAGATGAATTCCATAGGAGGCCTTATGCTACTCACCCCGAGTATAAAAAAAAAAAAAATTCGATAAAGAAAAATTATTTTTGGCCTGGAATGAGGAAATAAATTACCAAATATTTGGATGAGTGTTTGTAATGTCAGCAAGTTAAAGATTAAGATCAACATCCTGTCAGATTTCTTCATCCACTACCCATTCCCGAGTGGAAGAGGGAAGTAATCGCTCTATTTTTCATAACAGAGTTTCTTAAAATAGTCATATTACTTCTTCTTTCTGATGGATTTTGTGTGAAAATTAAAATACTTACAAATGATGACATTTTTGTACCTTGGGTGGGGAAATAGGTAGAACTGGATGAAGAATTATTGGTAGAGCCACTCTATATTCTTTGTCGGAGAGGAAAAATGTTGCGGAGGCGAGTTATCACCAAAGTTAAAATGCAGTTGAGGAACTTTAGCCCGTAGGTGGCGACCTGGGGGAATGATTCTTAATGCGAGAATCATATCCTGGTCTATTCCATAGGCATGAATAGACACCAAGGACAATGTTTCGCACAAGCATGGGAATATGTAACTCCCTTCGCCATGTATATATTATTTACTTATTTACTGCAAGACTGGGTAATTTGGTTTGGTAAGAAACATGGTTATTATGGTTAAAATTTGGTTTTATTAAAAACAAAATAATTATGAAATATGATAGTTAAGAAAATACTCTTGTAAAAAATAATTAAATAATTAAACAAAACCTTAGTTTGCAGACGGTTAGATAGTTGGATAGTTATATCCTACCTAGGTGACCAAGAAGGTGGGGGGAGGGAATCCCAATGAGGGGGAGGAGAGAAAAGACTCAAGAGGAAATATGATGTTAGTGGAAGCAGTAGTATTACTAGAGAATTTTTCCAGAGCTGGTTCAACCAATGGAAATGAAACTAAGAAAATTTGGACTGGACTTGGATTCTTGAGGTCACATAATGAAAATTGTCCTAACTGCACTAGAAATCTAAGGGCTTGGGGGGAGTTCTGGATTTTATTACAAGACTCATCGATTGGGTGGACTAAGAAATTTATTTTTGGTTTCTTCTTTTGAAAAGGGATAGTCTAGACCTAAGACATATGAGTATTATTATAGATATTTTTTTTGTAATTCCTTTTTTCATTTTCTGTTTATGTTGTGATAAAATATTGGTTGATAACTACAACATTTAGAAGGAAATTTTCATATAAACATGAACAAAAATATGATAATTTATGAAGATAAGGGAGGAAAAAATTGAACTAGTGTGATATAGGGTGCCTTTTTTAATGAAAAAGTTATTTTTCTATTTCTTTATAGGATATATGTGAATATTGCATATTGCAGCTAGTATAGGTCATTTCTCAAATCAGAAAGGTATCATGTTTTTTATTTATAAGCTATCTATAATGTTTGAATATTATAAGAAATCAGAGTACCATTAAATAAATAAATACCAAAATGTACAGAAAACAACTGACACTTCCATGTTAGAGGTTAGCTTCCTAGGTGGGTTGGAAACCCCCTAGGGAAACAATCTTCTTAACTACCCGGATGTTGTTTCCCGAAATTCCACGGTGCCTTAAATAAGTGATAACAGAGAGAAAACCCATGTACAAAACATAAAAACAACGCAACTGGGCCAAAACAAAAACATATAAGTCTTGACATAAACACAAATAATAAGTAAATTGAGCATGCAAATTTTTAACTAAATAAACCCATCTAATAGTGGAAAATTCCACGAAGAAACAAAATTCACATGCAGGTATAATTACTATCCATTATCTGCGATATAACGAATAGAGCGAGCCACTAGAGCAAAATTACTGAAACATGTAGTTCTTTCCTAGAAACAATGACATTTATTACACAGATAATTCTCTAATATTACAATTGAACGTACACCATAAAAGATAGAAGTAATTAAATTTAACTGGTCAATCCTAAGACCATCACAGATAAAAAAACATATATCCAACCCTAGAGACTTTTAATACGAAGTTTTGATGTAAGACAAAAATTCTCCACAATTAATAAGGGATTGGAGGATTGAACCTACTAATAATTTGAGAAGCAATCATCACAAAATAATTACAAGATTCATAGTGTTAATCGCCATCTATTGTTACTTTGATAACTATCTAACATGACCATAATCCTTAACATGCACCTAGGAAAGGAAAGAGTATAGGAACTTGAAAAATATGAAATGCCAAGTCGGTCAGCATGTTGAGCTAAGTCTCAGCCATCAAACAAAAAAGTGGAGACCCTGGGCTGGGTGATAGACACTTATAGGACAACAAAAGAAGGAAAATAAGGGAATGGATCCAACCTGAGGCAAAGAAAAACCATTTCTCAAAAATTTAGGAAGAGAACAAAATATACCACGCAATAACTCCAAATTTTGAGAAAATTCCATACCTGTATACTACATGGAGAGCTTGAACATAAGGCTGAAACTTGGTGACCAATAATAAGATTAGTTTCACTAGAGGAAGGAAGACAATAAGCTACAGAAGTGGAAATGGCGACGACCTATTGAATACGTGGAAGAAGTATTTATCGAGTGTTGAGAAGCATCAACCTGAGTAATATGAAGACCAATTATTCGTGAAGTGCACTCAACCCCAATAAGAGAAAGGAAAAATTAATGTAGAAATATAAAAAATAAACTATGTCCAGGTGGAACAAATGGTATAGAATCTAACCTCTACATTCAACAATTGAGGAACTGTAACTCGAGTTTGAGCAACGATAGTGCAGTTCTAGTGGAGGAATGAAATAACAGTGCCAAAGGGTGTTTTTAATGCACACTGGTACAACAAACCAACCCGAAAAATCTCCATAGTTTATCGCAAACCTTAAGATCCAACAATGAGTATACTTACATCTGTAAATCTGCTATGTTATTCACCCGAGGCTGGTGCATGGTCACCACATTATGGAGAGCTCTCGGGTGATGAAATTAACATGGTAACCAAACTATATGTGATACAAATTTATACCTTAGATATATGTCAATAATATTGAAAAGAAATGTACCTTTTTGCATAGTTTGGGGAACATCAAATAATTCCTATATAGCCTATGTCAACAAGACAGATTAAGTGTTGTTAAATAAACCATGAGCGAATTATCCAAATAGGAAAAAATTTAGCTTAGCCTTGTTACATTTATATTTCAGTTTTACTATAGTACTATTGGGTGAATTTGTTTTTTTTGGTTGAGGTTAATGCACATTACAAATCAATAATTTTAATTTAAGGGTATGCTGCAAATAAAAAATAAATTAATTTGACCACATTTTTAAATTATGTTTTTTCAAAAGTAAAACTATATAATAAAAAATTATAAAATATTTTAAAATGAAATTAATTATGTATTATTTTAAGGCAATCTAAATGGAACTTACTTGACCATAGAGTGAATGTTATATATCCCATTAAATTTATGGTGGAAGATAAATATATTTCTTATATTTCTTAATGGTATAGTTATTTTTTCTCCCACATGGTGTAGAGCAGTCGGTGATGGGGTGCACTCTTAAGGCACTCTGTTTTGCAAGGTCACTGGTTCGAAACCTGTGGGTGAGATGGGAGGAGAAAAAATGGGAAGATTAGGATTAGTGTAAACGAGAAAAAAAATGGTATAGTTATTTTTAAATGTTTTTAATGAGTTAACAAACGTTAATATATTTTAGAATTAAAAAAAATATTAGATTGAAAGAATTTTTTTAGTGTAGTATGGGATGATATTGTCCTTAACATTATATTTAAAAATAATAAATTAATATTCATGCTAATAAATATGAAGTTAATATGTCTGTGTGTGTGTGTGTGTGTGTAAAAAACTAGCATTGTTAATTATTGATTAATCAAATGTTGAGAGGGATCAAATATTTAAAGTTGTAAATCCTTCTTCAATTTTTGCATTTACAAAAAAAAATGCACCTCAAGGGATTTGGTCTCTCTTTGCTTGAAATATTCTAGATTAATATGGATCTATGCTAGTTCATAATATCACTAAGTAAAATCGATAATAAGTGAAAAATAGTGAATTATGAATTGAAAGTCATTTGTTTAGCATCTATGAAGAGTGAAATCATGCCCACATACAAATGGTCAATTGGCCATTCCTAAATAAAGTTGATGAGACAACTTGCATTTGTTGAGAGCATACAATAATGGTAATGGCTTTTGATGATTGTCTCCATTACTCATTTGATAATTTAATTATTATAAGTTTTCTTTTTATATGAAAATAAAATAAAATACAAAAATAAACAAAATGTTATAATTGTTAATTACATTTGAATCAAATGAATGTCAACCTAAAATATTTTATATTTCTGTCCATATAAATATAAATTTTGATAAAATTTATTAAAAAATATTAAAATAGTAAATTTAAATTGTTAAATTGTTAAATTTATAATTAAATTTTTTTTAATTTATAATTTAAAATAAAATTTATTTATATTTTCAAAAAAAAATATTTTAAATTGTAAAATATAACAATTTCATTATATCAAGTAAATACATAAAAATAAACATTAAAAAATACTTAAACTTTTTCTATAGAAAAAGATTTTATACTTAAAATTTATATATAAATATATAATTGAAACTACATGTATTAATTGTTATGTTTTGACATATATATTAGAAAATGAATATGTTTATTATTATATAATTTTCATTTCAGTATTATATAATTAATTATATATATATATATATATATATATATATATATATATATATATATATACTTTCTAACTAAAACTATTAATATTTTATCACTTGCATGAAAATATTAACATAAAATGGCAACATACTATATACCATTACAGTGATTGGAAAGAAATCAATGTCTCGATTGAAAAGCCATTTATCACTTATTTTTTAATTGAAAACAACAATATCACAAGTTTTTGGAAGAAAATAAATGGCATGTCAGTGGGTAATAATGCACAGGGATGTGTATATCAATTATTGAATTTAAACAAATACATTACATTATTCAACCGTAGGCAAACAGCCCTAACACATTAACTAAACAACGACAAACCAATTATTGGTTGTCCTAATTTCCATTAATCGGATAGACATTAATGAAATTAATGCATCGATTGAAAGACCATCCATCAGTGCATAATAGGTTTTCATTGGAAGCAACACTGAGTATTATGTGAACACTTCGTTTTTTTAATGTGTGAACCTTCCGTTTTTTTTAATGTTTGATTGTCACTTCCGATTAAATTTATTTTTAAAATTCCTTTTATAAAATTAATAATATTCTTTATAAACATGCGCTTTTGTAAATTTTGCATGGACAAACTCTCTATTAATTTTGTCATTTTCGCGAGAGATTATTTTTTATATGTCTAGATATTCAAGAAAAAATTATCAGAACTGAGAGGTTATGTTTGATACTTCTAATAATACCGATCAGAATTGAATTGATGGGTTTAATAGCAGTGAAAATTGGCGCTGTCTCTATAATTTTTTTCGGACTACATGTTTTTTGTGTTTTTGTTGCAATATATGGTGAAAATAAATTATAAATTTGGACTTATTTGTGAGCTCTTTAGACTATGCATTCAAAATCGACACGTAATAATAGTAATAAAAATCGAGTTTGATATGTTGAGAGATTATAAAAATAGAATTCAAAAGTCATAATTAATCTTATGTGACACTAACACTAGTTCCACTAGTGCCAAAAAAAAACATTACAATTCTACATAAAAGTAATATACTAGCACAACCATATTAACATAAATGTGGTTGATATAGGCTTAAGGCATATGCCTAATAATAATAATAATAATAATAATAATTATTATTATTATTAATAAAAGATAATAAAAATTGACTAATTATTATTATTATTAATATTTTATGCATATAAATATTCTTAATTAAAAAATATATATATTTATTTTTTTCCAAAGAAAACATCAGAAACTTTTTATTAATGAAAATGAAAAGTTATATTTAATATACACAATTAAGCATTCAGAAATGTCCATAAGGCCCATGTGCTTAAGCACACAACGCTACATAGCGAGGTTACCAGAGGTTTGTAAAGAAAAAAGAAAAAAATTAAAGAGTAAAAATGCAGAGTGGGCAGTGTAATTAAAACACAACTAAAATTACACAATGCCAAAAACACTGCAATTGTCTTTTTTTGTCTTTTTTCTTTTGAACTTTTTGCCAGCCATCCAATGAAGAAGCGGAGAGGATAATTGCCAACTCCAAGCCGGGAGAGATTTGAATGTCTTTTTCGAAATCAAAACTCTCATATACATGTGCACGCTTAGTGCCCACCCCACCTCGCTCACCGACCTGTTCATCCTGTTGGGGATCATCGCTTCTAGGAGGAGATGTATTCTCATCGTTTTCCTATTTTTCTTCCATATTTCCTACTTCCTTCTCCTGTGTTTTTTGTTGATTTTATGTTTCTGTTTGCATCTGATTTTCTTTAATTTCTTCTTCTTCCTCATCTGAAAGTTGCATATCCGGAAATTGCCAACCTTTCTTCTTTTGTGGTTTCTTGGTTGCTTTTTTCTTTAATAGTGTGCAGGTGTTCTGTAGGTGCTCAGTTTGGTGGCATACCCTGCATCTAAAAGAATTTTGTTCGAAATATAATGTTTGTGTCCACTTCAGGTATTTATGTATCAGATGTATGTTGTCTGGTAGGCCTCTTCTTAAGTCCATCTCCATGTATATTCGCACAAACGTGAATATCCCTATGTCCATTCTCTCTCAGTCCATCTTTATGAACTTCCCTAGTGAATTCCCAATGTTTTCCAGGACCTGATCATGCCAGAAAGGGAGGGGCAGATTATGCAGCCTCACCCAAACAGGCATTTTTGTAACCACCATTGAGTTTGCATCAAAACCAGCAAACCATGGGGTTACGAAGAGGCCTGCTCTTCCCCAAAACCATGGTCCCTCATTTTTTGCAAAACTGCAATCTTATATGTTATGAAATTGTACCACGGAAATTCCTTTTGCGTAGAGATAAATGTCGCAGTTGCTGGTCAAATTTTGGTGTATCCATGCATGTAACTCTTCTAGCTTTGGCCAATATCTATTAAAACAATAGATAGCTGCTTTTAATTCTAGAGCATCAAAGATCCTAGTTACCTCTGGTATTTCTATTGCCAAATCTGGAGTATTCTCTGTCTTTTCTTCAATATATGGTCTTGGTAATCACAAGTCAAGAATTTTATTTTTCCCTTGAGTGGAGGTTTTCCCTCTCATAATATCCTTGAAAGAGTGTTTTATGTTTCCTGTTGGTGCAGATTTGGCTGATGTTGTTGTTCCTTGTGCTCCTCCCTCAACTCTGAAATTCAAAAAAATAGTGGAATTTCTTTGAATTTGGTATTCATATAGTTTTAGTTTTTCCTGTAACTCTTTACATGAGTATATCAAACTCTATTTTTTAGTGAGGTGCCTGTAGCATTTTGGATTTTTTCCTTCACCTCTAATGCTTGTTTTGAATCCCCCACTCATAATGTGATGGCCTTCCCATCTAATGATTTTATAAAAATTTGAAATTTGGATTTTAGTTCATAGACCCCTCTGCATAAATCACATCCTAGGTGTATTGAGCTTATCCCCCAAGGGAAATCATTTACAATAGATAAGGGAAAAGGACCAGTGGATGGGAAACCCACAGATAGGAGTGACGACAGATAGGGCTTCACCCCACACCATGATAGTGGAAAAAACAGATCATGAGGGGCTAACCCCCAAGACGTCCACCTCGACAAAAAGTCCCAATCTTTAAAATTCCTGAGATGTAAGGAAATAACAAAGAGGTTTTTGTGGGTTATTGAGAGATGAGCGCAAATCTCCCAGGTCAGGCCAGCCGTGCTCAAAAGCTCCGCAGAAGATGTGGTCCAATGTCGTGTGGGGGAAATCAGTGGTAGAAATATACCATCAGACTGCATGTTCCTGAGCCATCTTACCACGCAGGTATGGAGAGCGTCCCCTATGTAATTGCCTAGCACTCACAGAGAGGCCGAGCCCTTACGTTCATCGTTCGCACATAAAACATTTTTCTCAGCCTCTCTCCTATCATGATTTTCGGCCCTAAAGCCCTTGCAGTCACTCCCTCCTTGGCGAAACTCTGGAGTAGAGCCCGATCTGTGAGCCTGCGTTAAAAGAAAAATGATGCATGGGTGCAGGGGTGCCGACTCTTTTCCCATCATCGCCCCACCACATTTATCCTTCTTTGGGTCGACCACTAGTTCGAACGAGAGGTAGATGTCATTGCTACACATTGAGGGCTGGAAAACCTATCCCAAATTGACCCAGTTGTTGACGATAGCCACAGAGCCATGCAACCCTCGACCTGTTTGTCTTTTGTCGCATTGCAAAGCCATCTTTTTTGCGATCTGACTAAAATTTCGGGATATGAATATTGTTTTTTGGAATATATATATGTATATATATTCATTCATTAAATAAGAAATAAATTTATTAAATTAGTAAACCCTAAGATAAATATTATAGCCCTAAATAAATATGTTTGACTCTGGTTAATTTTCATAATGAGACAATATTTGTCACAATGAAAAATTGGATCTTGATTGGCAAAGGGTTAACCCTTAGTTTGATAAACCTAACGAATTGATATTATAAACTCAAAGGAATGATAAACCCAAGGGATTAGTGATAAAACCCCAAGGGATTATGAACCCAAAAGAATAATATTAAACCCATGGGACTAATATTATAAGCTCAAGGTATATAAACCCTAAGATAAATATTCTAAACACTAAAATAAACATGGTTGACCATGGTTGATTTTCATATTGACACAATCATTGTCACAATGCGATGTTTGACCATAATTGACCATGCTTAACCATGGTTGATTTTCATACCAAGACAATATTTGTCACAAATCGACATACGACCATGGTTGACCATGATTAACCATGGATGACCATGTTTGATTTTATAAAACATGGTTGACCATGGTAGACCAAGGTTGAAAATGATTGACCATGGTTGAGCATGGTTGGCCATGATTATCATATTGAGACAATCTTTTTCAAAATGCGATGTTGCACCATGGTAGAGAAAATGATCGATTTTCATATTGATAAAATATTTGTCACAATGTGAGATTAGAACATGTTTGACCATGAATAACCCTGGTCGATCACAATTAATTTTATAAAACATGGTTTACCATGGTTGAATAATATTAAACCCAAGGGACTAATATTATAAAACTAAATATATATAAAACATAAGATAAATATTATAAACACTAAAATAAACATGGTTGACGGTGGTTGACCATGGTTGATTTTAATATTGAGACAATTCTTCTCACAATGTGACATTGGACCATGGTTGACTATGATTAATATTATAAACCCTAGGTATTAATATTAAAAACCCAATGGATTATTATCCTAAGAGAATAATATTAAACCCTAAGAATATGAACCCTTATATTAATAAACCCAAGCGATTGATACATAAACCCAATGGATAAAAATTATAAACCTAAGGTATATAAACGCTAAGATAAATATTATAAACCCTCAAATAAACTTTGTTGACAACGATTGATTTCCATATTGAGAAAATCCTTGTAACAATGTGACATTGGACCATGGTTGAACATGATTGAGCATGATTTATTTTCCAATCGAGAGAATCTTTTTCACAATGTGAAATTAAAACCAAGGGAGTAATATTAAACCCTAGGTATATGAACCCTTAGATAAAAAAACCAAAGCGATTGATACTATAAACCTAAGGGAATAATATTAAACCCTAGGAATATGAAACCTTAGATTAATAAACCCAAGGGCTTGATATTATAGACCTAAGGGAAAAATAAACTAAAGGTATTAATAAACATGAGGGAATAATATTATAAACCTAAGGTTTATAGTCCCCGAGTTAAATATTAGAAACCATAAAATAAAAATTGTTGACCACGATTTATTTTCATAATTATATAATACTTGTCACAATGGGACGTTGGACGATGGTCGCCCATGATTGATTTTCATATCGAGAAAATATTTGTCACAATGCGATGTTGGACCATGGTTGACTAAGATTGACCATGGATGACTATGATTGATCTTAAAAAACATGGTTTTCCATGTTTAACCATGGCTAACCATGATTTACCATGGTTGACCATGGATCACGAAGATTTATTTTAGAAAGCATGGTCGACCATGGTTGAAAATGGATAAGCATGGTCTTTTCATACTAGGAAAATCATTGTCATAATGTGACATTGGACCATGGTTCACCATGATTCATCATGGTCAATTTTCACATTAACCATGAATGAGCATGGTTGACCATGATTGACCATTATATACCATTATTGTCTATAGTTGTCCATGATTTATTTTCACATTGAGACAACTCTTGTCACAATGTGACATTGAACCTTGCTCAACCATGCTTGAACGCTTTTATTAATAAACCTAAGGTATTGATATTATAACCCCAAGGCAATCATAAATCCAAGGGATTAATAGTAAAAACCCAAGGAATTATGAACCCAAGAAAATAATATTAACTCATAGGGATTAATATTATCAAACCTAAGATAAATATTATAAAACCTAAAATAAACATGGTTGACCATGGTTGAGAATGGTTGATTTTTGTGTTGAGACAATCCTTGTCACAAAGAGACGTTGGAATATTTTTTTTTTTTGTAAGCTATTCTAATTCTCTTTATTAACAAAATATTTTACAATCCATTGTCTGAGCTAAGGAATTTATCCAATTCATACTCTCAATTGCATCCAAAAATTAAAAATGAGGGGTTGCCCATGGCAAGGAAACCAACCCTTTAATTGTCTATAAAAGCTTTAAGCATATACATTCGCTAAAAAACTATATAAAAATGAAAAAAACCATAGATAACAGTAATGTATAGAAGTGGAATGAGGTGGAAAAACCTTCAGTATTTGTGTGCTTCCCCATGCTAGTTTGCATCAGGTGTTGATGGTTCCTCCTCAGTCACTAGACACCCGTAAATGTGAGCAATTTCCTTCTCTTCCTCTATGGAGACGAAAGGTTCCGGCTCCATCGGCATACCTTTCTCATCACACTTGCGCTAGCCACCTGCAGTGTAATTCCAAATATTGGAAATGTACAAGGAGGAGGCCTTGACAGGCAGATGTTATAGCTTCTTGGGCGCAGGTATTACAGAATGCAGAATAGTGGATTTGCAGTATTTTCTCTTGGTCTTGGGTTAGGGCAACATGGAGGGCTCAATGGACGAGACAAGGGAGGCAACGGGTGGAACCGAAAGAGCTAAGGAAGCAGAGGAGCCGTGAGTGGTCAGGGTTACAAACTGAGTGAAGGGAGCGGAGGACGGTTCTGCATAAGAGAGAAAATGTATATGAGCATAGGCTTTGTCCAAACTGGTAGGGAGGGCGCCCCTAATGCTTCCTCTATGAGGCTTCTATATCTACCTAGGCGCCATGGCGATGTAAGAACAATAGTATGTTGGATTGAGGTGCAGAGATCACACCAAGCCGTGAGGAAGAGCCGTGACAAAGATACATTGGAGAGCAAGGGGAATAATGTGTGTGAGAGCATGGTGCAGAGGATTTATGGTTGTGCCTCTCTGATCGAGGCCACAGTTGGCCGTCACCTACCTCATTAACACCATTAACTAATATCTGCTGCAACGTGGCGCGGCTTACCTGCCATGGCACCGCCATTCCTTTGGATGTTGTGTATCGCGCACCTTGGGGTGGCCTAGTCTTCACGTCACATGGATTCTGGAAGCCATTGTCCTTGTGCTTGATAGAGATGCAGTTAGATCTGAGAGGTTCCTCCATTATGAACAAGAATGTAACAGCAGAACTTGTAGATCTGGTTTCTGTAGTAGCAAAACTTGCAAATTTTGTTGACTTAATAGCAAAATGGATTTAATTATAAAAATACACAAGACGCATTTATAATAATAAATATTTATTGATATGATATAAGATGATTTGAAAGTTACAATGAGGCCCTACTTATATACCCTTGCAGGTGACCTTTCATGAACAGACATGTCTTTTAGACATGCCTTTTAGGTTAACTAATGACTACTTAACATAATCCTACTTGATTATTTAGTAATTACATTTATTTGTATTTATTCTATTAGTTATGAATTAGATTCATAACATTGCCTCCTTCTCGAAAATCTTTGTCCTCAAATCTTAACTTTTCCACAATTTCCTTTACTTGGGATTATCTACTAGACATGTCATTGATCATTGGTACCTTCCTTGTACTTCTCACATTGTCCTAAATCCATTTGATTTTTTTTTTCTTTTTTTTTTTATAATAATAATTTAATAATAATATTATGTCACTTATATATATATATATAGCCATAATACTATATATATATATATACATATAATTATTCCGGTTGACATAATCGAATCGAGCTTGAACAAATCACGCCATTTTGACACAACCTCTGTTCAAACGTTAATACGCCATTCACGAAACGTTACAGTGTATCAATCTGAACGACTGCTACTGTTCGTCGTTTTAATTATTTGACCTGTGTTTATAAAATATCTTCCGCTTCAGCAATTCACTGAGAGGATAAATCTTCTTATATTTCATAGCATTGTGAATATATTCCTCCACCACGGGCCCCAGCTCCTTGCGGCACTTGATGCCCTTTAGCTTCTTGTCATTTGCAATTGTCTTAAACTCTTCGCAACAAAGAAAAACGAAGTCCCTGACAGTGACGTTGTCCATTATATCAGGGGGGCCTCGTTGCTCAATGGCATGGTCATCGTACAGGATACTAAGCACCGTGCCCACAACCTCGGCCTCCACGTCAGTCTCGAACATGTGTTTCACATCTAGGAGTCCACAGACGGAACAATTGTTCCATTTTTTGGTCATCTCCTTGGGAGTAAGCAACGATTCGCCTCTGAAGAGATGCTCTGTTTGCCAAATCTCCTCGAAACCGGCAGTGTCGAGCGGGACCAGGTTATTAGCCTCCCTCACCGTGTTCAACCGGTTGAGGGTCTAGACCCTGACCAGTTCATCCGGTTTCAGAATCTCTGTTTGCCAATGGGTAAAGCCCATGTAGCGGCTGGCGTTAAATAGGACATGGATTTTGCGGCGTGTGAAAGGGACCTCGTAACGTGAGCAGCACTACGTTGATTTCCACTCCGCTTTTTCCAGGTCCGTCATCATCACGAGCCTCTCTACTTCCCACAATAGCTCCATGTCTGAATCTTGGTCCTTGCGGGATTCTGGCAAGGCCAGCAGAAGCTCTGTTGGTGGTTCATTTCTGCTATTCCAACTGCCTCTACGACCACGACCACTGCCATGGGGACCTATTTTTGTCTTCAAGAAGCATGAAAACGTAACTATGATAATCAGACTTATTAAGGGTGTATTCAGGGGTCTGGAATTTCATGTTTTCGTAACATCCATTCCAACCCATAGTTCAATCTCAACATACAATGGGATATTTTCAGACATTATATCAGAGTTTAAACTTCTGGGAGGCCAAGTATTAACATTAAAATAATCCCAACGAAATTCACAATTCAATGTAATTTATGTCGTTGTCACCCCACCTCAATTTATAGCCCTCTGCCTCCAAGGAATTAGTGTGACTTCTCTGCCATATATAGCTGCTCTCATCTCCATTCAAAGAAAGAGGATGCGTACACGCAATTCCCCAACTTGGCAACGGTGGAAGTCTCTTCCAATGAACGTTGAAGTCACTTAAATCAAGCATCCACACATTGTAAGTGTCTTGGAGGACTTCGGATTCTTGTGTTACGATGGATGGTGTGAATGAAAATACATGATGATTCTTGCGCACAAATTTTGTGTATTTATGTACTTCAACTATTGGGTGTTCAGGTAGCCTTACTGTGATAGCAGACTTGCTAATGTTGGCAGTGTTTACAAAGCCTCTACATACGGTTTCTTCTTTTCTCCATGAACTTCCTGACCCTTTGTTTCATTATGCCTGTTTGTTTCATTATGTCTAATAGGAATTGGTATTTCAACATTATAGCTTTCATGTGAGCTGATTTCGTCCTCTTTCCCATAATCCACTTCAAGCTCAGCTTCATCAGGATCCTCATCATAAATATCTTTTTCAATATCTTTTTCTTTTATTTCAACCGTGGTAATTTCATTTCTTGTATAAAAGGCACATATAAGTCCTGCGAAATATTTGTCTCCACACTTCCAACATTTCTCTTCCTTTTTACTTTCAATATTAGTTGGTTTTTCTCCTTTATTACGCATTGGTGGGGGAATGTATTTGCTTGAATTTTCCATGGATGTTCTACTTGATTTTCACTCAGCATAGCTAACTACCTTCTCATTATTACAACATTTTTTATATTTTTGTTTCTCATGATTTTCTTCTTTTTCTTTTTCCACATTTTTATGAAATTGTTCATATTCTCTATTATAGATTACTGCAGAAATTTTTTTACAACATGCAGAAATTTTTTTATAACCGTTTGTGATTTTTGCACATGAATTTTCTAATTGCTGAAGCTTTTCTTGAATTTTTCTAATCTGTTCAATTTTTTTGGGATCTTCACGTAATGGCACATTATACGGTAAACAATGTTCCCGGGCTCGTACACTACGCTCATAGGCTTGTAAGACGATCTTATGTGTCATGGCTTTGATACCACTGTAACAATAGAACTTGTAGATTTTGTTGACTTAATAGAAAAATGGCTTTAATTAAAAAAATACACAAGAGGTATTTATAATAATAAATATTTATTGATATGATATAATATGATTTGAAAGTCACAATGAGGCCCTACTTATATACCCATGCAGGTGACCTTTCATGAACAGGCATGTCTTTTAGACATGCCTTTTCAACTAACTAATGACTACTTAACATGATCCTGATTGATTATTTAGTAATTACAATTATTTTTATTTATTCTATTAGTTATGAATTAGATTCATAACATAGAAGTTGGAGGTGAAGAGCTGAAGTTTTTGAATGATACCGTGGTTGGCTACGTAGTCAGCCACAACATTGGCCTTTCTTCTCAGATGAAGGAATGTGATGGCTTTGTATTGATGAAGCCAAAGTTCCAGTTATTGCAGGCATTGAGTCAGTCTCTAGCTCCTGGAGAGTTTCGTAGCGAAATACCCTGATGCGAGACGAGTTGTTGTTTGGATGATGACCTGGGAGTCCCCTTCAACTTCCAAGGGAAAGAGATTGAGATGGATGGAGATGATTAGGCCATGGATGAGTCCTTCCAGCTCTATTGAGTTTTTACTGTCCCAACCAATGTCGCCATAGAAGAGATGAAGAGGGTTGCCCTTGCAATCTCTGAAAATGCCTCCAAAACGAGATTCCCTTGGATTGCCTTTAGAGGCGCCATGGAAGTTGAGTTTGAAAAATCCTGATGGGGGAGATTTCCATCTGTCTTGAGCAGCAACTTGGACCTTTGATGGTGATGGGGAGATGCTCAATTGATTGAGGTGCAGGCCCCAATTATTCCAAATTGAACATTCTGTCGTTGTTGATAGGAGATCATAGTTGGCCCATGTGGACAAGGCTAGAGTTTATTTCAAGCAGCTGCCGAATTTTGCCCATGTCCCTTCCTGAGAGGTTTTGATATCATTTTGTTGTCTATCTCCTTCATTATTTTTACCCCCTTGCCTCTATAATTTCTCCCACTTTGTCTTCTACTCCCCTTAGTATTTTTTCCTGATTCCTTTTAAGGTTTTTCGTCTTTTTGAGAAAGAAATAATGTTTGGTATTATAATTTTCTAAAGTTTCTTTTGTGGCAAAATCCTTCTCCCTTTCTGCAATTTTTTTTACTAATTTATCAAAATCTAAATCTTTTAACTGACCAGTAGCTTGGAGAGATTCTAAGTAGTATGAATAACTAGGGTAAAGGGATTTTATAAAGGCAGTAAGATGTATATCAAGATTAACTCGAGCAGATTAAATTTTATGATTGATGGCTTTAATTTCAGAAGAAATTTTCAATTATCATTATCTTTCATTTCCATGTTAAATAACTTCAATAATATCTGGATTATCTCCAATTCATAATGTGAATAATAAATATCTTTCAATTTTGTTATTGCATCATATGTTGTTTTACTTTGAATAATGTATATATTCTTACCTCTTTTGATTTTGAAGTGAAAATGAAAGCATATTAATTTTTATCCTTACTCACTGAGATTGCTAATTTTTTTCTGGTGCATTATCTCATTTTCCTTCACAAACTCCATCCCACCTATTATTAAAAATAAAGATAGTTTTTTTTTTTTTTTTTGGTACTTCTCATAGTATTTTTGGACAACGCCAACTAAGGATACCAAAGATTTCAATTTATTTTTTTAAGATAAAATTAACAATCAAAATCGTGATTATACATAGTTTTTTTTTAATCCCTTTTTGTTTTGACCAGGCACAAATTTTATTAGGAACAAAAGACCAATAATAACGAAATGTAGAATAAACACACCAGAATATAACCAATCCAACGATGAATAACCTATCGAGCACGATCAACGAGTTGTCAAAGGCATAAGTCACATAGTGATTACGTCCAACGTACATCGAAACCAATGGTCAAGATCAATAGATAGAAATCAAATGCGCATATTAATGGGATGAGTGGACCCGGGAGACAATCAGCTGTCATGTAAGTCCACACAATCCAACGATACCAATGTCACTTCCCTATATCCAGTGGTACCGACGTCACTTCCCCGGCCGAGATTTAATATGGGTTATGGTCCCAGGTGACGATTTGAGAAACTCGTTCAAAACTCAAACATGTGATTGTGATTCACTACGGGGGGCACAAAGCATGTTTCAAATACCACCAGCGTGTGGTATCCGTTCGTTTCCAGTACCACCTGCACACTGTCAACCATGTACAATCAACTCGTGATCCCACACACTCTCTCAAGTCAAGAACTCTGCCAGTTCATCCACACTCTGCCACGTTACACGATAAAAACTTTGCCAGATCACACTCGACGCACACCACACTCTACTAGGTTCCACGGCCAGTTGCAACTTCTGCAACAATGGAGTTCGAAACAAGCACTATAACTTCAATGTTTTTCCGAAACCTTGCTCTGAAGCACTGTTACAAGTTCCTCGAGAAATTTATGATGAAAAGATAGTATTCTGCAATATATTTTATGAATTAGGGGGACATATTTATACAATCAAATTTGAAGGGAAAGATTTATGCCTCTATAACTAAAAATATGGGAAATGCCTAATCGGTTTCCTAATTATAATTACATACAAAATCTTGAAGAATTATACAACAAGGAGTGGGAGGCTTTGGAAAGGAGAGAGAGCGCTCAACATATGAGGGAGACATAAGGAATTATACAACAGGGAGTGGGAGGCTTTGGAAAGGAGAGAGAGCGCTCAACATATGAGGGAGACATAAGGATAGAGAGGAAATAGATAAGAAAATAGAATAGGATGATGAGGAAGGAAAATTGGGTCCAATGGAGAATGGAGAGATAAAGAGAGAAAGACATGAACAAATAAATAAGTTTCAAAAAGAGTGCATGCATTTTATAACATAACAAAAAAAATTTGGGTGTCTACTACAGCACATGAAAATTATTTAAAGTATGAATTCTATTTGACATGTGGGTGTTATTAATGCATATGCATCTTAGTAACCACAAGAATTATTAATTTTAATTACATAGTGGATGAGGTGGCTACTTAGGTTTTATTTTTGGATTGAGAAATTACTTGGTGATTATGTATATTTTCTATGTTACCATTGCTAATAGTGGGAAATTTGTCTTTAATAGTGAGCTTATTGAGCTCCCTATAAGCTCAATATATAATTATGTACAAATTCTAAATATATATTATTTTATAAATTTTTTTTTTTTGAAACTTATAACATTTATAAAAAATATTGGCGTATTTAACTTACAACTTTTGATTGGTTGACTTATTTGAAATTCCAAAAGAATGGATTAGAATAGACGAAGTTACTAGTAGTGAAAAAAACAACTTTTGATTGGTTGACTTATTTGAAATTCCAAAAGAATGGATTAGAATAGACGAAGTTACTAGTAGTGAAAAAAATAAAAACCCTCATAGCAGGGACTAAATTTATACATCAAAATTTTAATGCTTCATTTTGTTTCTTAATTTCAACCTACATTGCATGGGTTCCTGCACCCAGGGGTAGGGTTCCCGAACCCGTACCGGGTTCCCATCCCCAAGTACCAGGTGCTTGACGGGTTCTTCTCAGAAGCACCCTAAAGAACCCGATTTTTCATGGAAGAACCAGAGACTTCCCACACAAAATTAGGGTTCTTTTGCTGATTTGGGGACGAAGAACCCCAAAAACGGGTTCTTTTCGGGTTCTTTGGCGGCAAGTTTGGTTAAATTTTTATTTTATTTTATTAAATTCGACTATTACTAATCACTATTAAAATTAAAATTTAAGATTTTTTTATTAAAATTAAAATTAAATATGAGCGACTATTCTTATTGCGATTTTTTTTTTGTGTTATAAAACTTAAAAAGTTAAAACTTAACAACTCGGACTCCGCAACCCACAGCAATCGTTACCTCACCTCACCACACGGCAACTCACCCTCGGCACAGCAAGTAGCAACCTCACCCTCGGCACAGCAAGCAACAACCTCACCCACTTATTAAGTGAAAAACTTGAATTCATTAATAGAGATGAAGGAGGAACTTGACAAATTCATGAAATCAGAGAAGGGAATGAAAGAATACAAAATCTCAAGGACACTGGAAGACTGCACACATTTCTAGTAAGTGTAGTTGCAAAGTTACAGGTGCAACTAAAAGTGGGTTCAACATCGAAAATTTTAGTTGAATAGACAGTGTTTACTAACAACCAATACCCCATATGCTTAGGTATTCCCGAAAGAAAAGAAGGCACAATATTAATGCACCCAAATACCAAGGTTGTTGATTCGAGATTAGACTACTGGATACATGCACAGGGAACAAGGAAAAAGGGGTGTGTTTAATTCATCTTCCTTCTATATCTAAAGTGTTATAAGTGAAAATAATTGCTCACAATGTAGTCTTTAAAAATTATGAAATTGTAGATGCTCATGTTCAGTTGATTCTAACTGCATGGGAAAGTCCTACAAAGGAAGTTTTTAGAATGTTGTCATTTGTTACTTGTATAGTAGCTTCACTTGGATGGCATTACCATGATGCAAGTATCATCTTCTGATGGGTATGTTGTGACAAAGACATTCTTACTATGATTGTAGTGTTTTCAGCAATAATTGTCTATATCATTAGGGAATACATTGTTGTTAGTAGTGATAGTGGGAACTCATATAATCATTGCACTCTTCAATCTATCTTAATATATTAAGAAATTTTGAAATTTTGAAATTTCAATGTATTATCAATTTTTGATTTATCTGAAGAGTCAAGACTGATATGATATATCATTATGTGAATGTTGAATCTTCATTGATGTGCATGTTTAAATCTTTGAAGTTTAAACTTTAATTTTTAAATAAAAATAATTTTACTTTTCTTGTTTTATACAAATTCACATATATTATTATTATTATTATTATTATTATATATATACCCCCGACGAACCCACGCACCCTGTTTCAAAAAGTGACGTCCCCGTCCCTATCCCCATCCTCGTCCCCACACCCCCACCCACGTTTCCTGGCAACATAGAATTCAACAAAATAAAAATAAAAAATGATGGAAAAATAATGATACAGAATATTTATTGGCCAAAATTTCATGATTTACATAAAAACCCAATTCATAAAGAGAAGATATAACACTTTTTCCCCAATAGATTTTTTCCAAAATTCCATTGCAGCTAACATGTTATAGTTGGATAGCATTATCTTGCACCAAACCCCAGGTCAAATTTATTTTGGAGCAGAAAAAAGAATGTTGAAGCATCCATATACAACAATTTGTTTTGGAAAATTTAATATACTTCAATGAATAATTTTTGGTTGGTTGTTTATAATCATAGTAATTATGATGGATTTTTTTATTATAGAAAAATTATTTCTGATTATGTTTTCATCCTAAGATCAAGTGTAGTATCATAATATTCAAAGAAGCAACCAACTATTTCATTTGCAACAATATTAACAACAAGTGAAGCAATTTGTTTGAAGAGCTAGATCTAAAACAATAATAACAAAATCCTTTTCCATTCATTTAACATGTTTACAGTTTCCATGAATATCCAGAATTGAAATAAATAATAATCCTTATTTATTGTGTTATCAAACATATTTCTATCAAATATCAATTCATAAGACATTTGGTAGAAAAAGGAAAAATGGAAATAAAGTTTTATAAACTAAATAATTAAATTCAACATTAAAAGGGAGCGTTGAATAAAATAATCAGTTTTATTCATACAACTATTAAAATTTTTATTAGAGTGCTTCTAGAATAAATTAAAGTTAATCAAAATTAACTATATTTTAAGATAATTTATAATGATTTTTAAATTTGTAAACATATATATTTGAAATACATTCAATTTAAAAATTATATATAAATATATTATTTATGAAATAAAAAATGGTATAAATTATAATATTTTTCATTGGAAAGATAAAATTTTCAACTAAGGCAAGAAAAGAAAGCAAAAAAAAACTTATATACATAGTGGAATAAATGCATAAAGATTCGCTTGCAAATCAAACTAAGCCTCGAACAAATCTCCACTCTTGTCTTTACAACCGAGTAAGAAAAAATTCATTATAATCAAATAATAGGAATTATACGAAGTAAATGATGAATTAGGGAAAGGATTTATGAATTTTTCTTTACCTTTTAATAGGTAATTATTGTGAGAGTTGTTGAAGTTAATGGAGAATGTTATATTAGGAAAGATTCTGTTCACTAGAAACTTAGATTAGGAATTAGTTCCTATTTAATAGGTAAGTCGTTATAACTTCCCTATATTTTTGAAAAATATTTATTGATGATTGTAATGTGATTGAGGTAGAGAATTCTCCGTGGCAGTCTCTCCTGGTGCAGTCTCTCATCTGAGAGCTGCCTAGATTTCATTCAATAAAGTCAACTCTTATATTTTTTATCATGGTATTAGAGCTCCAGGGTTACTGAATCAAAGCCAGAGTGCTTTGATCCATAATTTTGTGTCTCCAGGATCGACAAGTCGAAGACAAAGTGCCTGATCCCCTTGTGAGAATCTAGGTGGAAGAAGAGAGGTCCCTAGTTGTGAGACAGAGTGGTGTTCTATGTACATATACTTATCAGTGTTGGACTGAGCAGAAAAAATGCGTTGATCTTTATGTTTTAGCACTGGTCCGAGAAGGGAAAAGGCATTGTTTTGATCGAGAAAGCGAAAGGCAAAGGGTTCCAATCTACTGCTTAGTGTGGATCCGAGAGGTGGAAGCGTGCCAATCACTAGAAAACTTACGAAATTGACTTCAAATTCAGTTCAATGTCGATTTGTTGATCATAAGTGCATCGATATATGAAATATACGTTGAGAGAGAAGTTGTGTGGAGAGTGTTGCATGGAGAGTGATATGTGGAGGATCGCAGAGGCCAATTTCATCGGCCAAGGAATGTTGAGGCGGTGGTGGTTGAGCCTGCATTGAGGCATCGTGGAGAATTGTGCCTGATGATGTGTGGACCAGATGCCGAAGCAGATTCGATTGTGAATGGCGATGAATTAAAACCTACAATTTCAGGAGGCGAATCAACTACGACATATGAGGATTTGGAGAAGAGGGAGAACAAGGTGAAAATGTTGTTGAAAATGTCAGTCAAAGACTGCATTATCCCTCTCATTAGAGAGTGCAAATAAACAAACAAGATCTTGACAAACCTCAAGGATTTGTACGAAATCAGAAATACAAATCATGTTTTATTTCTCAAATAAATATTCCTTCCATTAAAATGGAGGATAATGTCATTAGTTGCATTCATCTCTCACATCAAGGACCTCAAAGACAAGGTTGGTGACATAGGGGAGGCAGTAAGTAACACTCATCTGGTAACAATTACCATGAATGGTATGACTCACGAATATCATATGTTTATCATAGGCTTGAATGAGAGAGAGAAAGCCCCCAAATTTGAAGAATTGATTGGGATGCTGATGCAAGAGGAAGAAAGGTGGATGCCCCTGAAACCCCAGAGTGTAGATCTTTGTTTAATGGCCAAGAAGAAGCCCTTTAAAGGGAAGGAAAATGGAGAACAGAGAGGTGGAGGTACACCAAAAAGAAGCTGACTCCATGATTCAGGGGCATTAGACACTAGCTAGTAATGAAAGAGGTTTGTCCGTATGTTGTGGCTAGTAGGGGGTCGAAAGTATTTGAATTGTAACAACTAGGTGTCAATACCTCAGCTAACTGTATCATTTAGATCAGTTAGAGTCATAGAAGTTGAATAGTTCATTTATTTTATCTGTCATATTTCAGTTAGTTGAATTATTTTAATTAGGCTGTTGATTTTCTAAAACGGTCCTCACAGAGGAACTGAACAGAAAAATGTTCATGTATATAAATGTAATCCCTCGGATGTATATAGGAGAGCGGAGGGGAAAAGGAAAGAGGAGAAATTTTGCAGTAAAACTCTGTGTATTGAGAAATTGCTTCCGGTTGAATAGACTTCAAGTCCTGTTGAATTCCAGACTATCTGAATTGATGATTGTGGAGAATTTTTTAACTGTGAGGCGATTGTGCACTGGAATTTACATTTCTTTATCTTTCAATTCCCGTAAATTGTTTGGATAACCCTGTGAATTCACCCCACCCGCGGACGAGGCCTGTGCAGAGAACCATGGCCGTGAACACTGTTCAAATATAAAATTCCCGCTAAATAAAGAGAGACAGAGTTGTTTTTCTTTTGAAACCTAACCTGAGGATTAGACATGAGTTAATGAATGAGAGGATAGCGGAACCTGACTTACACCCGTAGTCAAACACTGTACCAAAACCCTGAATGGATTTGCGGAAGCGGATTGCCCATATCGCACCGCTTTTGCGGGTTGAGTGGTATTCCCAGAATTGGAGCGATTCCATAGAACCGTCGACGCGTGGCAAGGGTGGACCCACGGAAAACCACTGTCAAAGTGCGCCATCACACGTTATAGTTCGTACTAGGACACCGAGCGATATGCATACGTGCCGTCGATCTGGAGCCTGTCTATCTAACGGTGGTCGCACAATGGACTTGCCCGATGTTTAACTAAGGTACGGTGTGAGTCCCGTTTGATTTTGCCGATGGTTTGTGTGGGCCCGGAGCATAATAAAGTTATTAATTAAACGATTGGTGGAAAATTAATATAAGTCTGGAGCGTAATTGTTATAAGGTTGGGGGGGGTATAATATAGAGTCGAAATATATATAATAAAAAGGTCTTTGTTTATGCTATTTATCAAATTCCTTGAATTTGATAAATGCACCAAAGAAGTCAGATGAGACCACGTGGAGTTAAAAGAATGGGGTTTGAAAGGGAATGCTGACAGAGCCATGACTACGTTGACCATCTCTCCTTAGGGGTCCAAAATTCAGTTTTGTTGCGTCATTTGTGGTATCAAAGCCATTGTTTTAAGGTTGTTTTGCAGAAGAGATGATGTGCTGGCAGAAGGAGACCTGTTGCCAACGCAGAGGTGTTGGGGATGTTGTAGAGGGTCGAGGCCAGAATGGATGCCATGGAGCGAAGACAGCCCAGAGATCCTGAAGACATCAGTGAACCTGAAACAGAAGAGGCCGAAGAAAATGTTGAAATTCCTCCTGACATGAGGCTCCTTAGAACTGTTATGGGGTCTGCAGTTAAGCCCAGAATTGAAGTGTCGAGTTATGCGGGGGGACTGAATCCAGAGGAGCTGGTGGACTGGATAAACGAAATGAATAAGTGGTTCGATTATGAAGAAATAAATGAAGATAAAAAGGTCAAGTTTGCAGTGACAAAGCTGAATGGACACACTGCACTTTGGTGGGATGGAGTGCAGGCAGAAAGGAGGAGAGTTGGCAAGCAACCTATCAAGAGCTGGACTAGAATGATGGCCAAATTAAAAGGTAAATTCTTGCCTAGTGATTATCAGCTGACATTGTATAAAAAAATGCAGAACCTGAGACAGAGGTTACTGACAGTAAAAGAATACACAGAGGAATTCTACAAAATAAGCATAAGGGCTGGGCAATTCCAAGACACACCAGAGAAGACTGCCAGATATGTGAATGGTCTCAAGCTGGAGATCCAAGATGAGATTGGTCTTCTGTCTCCTAAGACAATGGAAGAGGCCTACCAGATGGCCTTGAAAGCAGAGGAGAAACTCCTGAGGAAACAATCTGCCAAGAAGAGAGGTACTTTCCATGGGAAGGGAAGTCAGGGTGGTAGAGGAAAGCCTACTACACCCAAGGATGGAGCTAACAGTAGCTCACCTCAGAATGCATCTAGAGAGGATGATGCAAGGGGCAGAAGGGGTTCTTATAGAGGAAAGGGAAGAGGAGACAGAGACAGAGGCATAGGTAGAGGATTGAGGTGTTATAGATGTCAGCAAGTGGGACATAAGCACTATGAGTGTCCAGAGAATGTGGGTGTTGGTCCAAGGAGTGCTGTTGTTGCCCAGGCTGGAGAAGAGGCAGAAATCGAAGAAGAAATTCTTCCAGAGAGGGGAGAATACTTGGTGGTAAATAAGGTCCTGTTGAAGCAAGCTAAAGAGGTCACTGAGCCTGCACAAAGGAAGACTTTGTTTAGGAGCATATGGAAAGTCCAAGGGAAATGTTGCTAGCTAGTCATTGATAGTGGCAGCCGAGACAATTTGGTTTCCATTGAGGTAATAGAGAAGCTGAAGTTGAAGACAAGGGAGCATCCAACTCCCTATAGGGTGTCCTGGCTGCATAAAGGGCACCAGCTGGTTGTAAAATAACAATGTGAGATAGAGCTGCAAATGGGCAAATACAAATATAAGGTCCTGTGTGATGTAATGCCGATGGATATGTGTCATATACTGCTGGGTAGGCCTTGGCAGTTTGACAGAGTAGCAGTGCATGATGGCAAGAAGAACACTTACAAGTTCTTCAAGGATGGGGTACATCATACATTGATACCCATGGAAGAAGGAGAGCCATCCAGCAGAGTGATTGATCCAAAGACCTTATTTCTAAGTGGGAAGGAATATCTGCAGCAGATATAAGAAGAAGAGGTAAGCTTTGCTTTAGTTTTCAAACCTAAAGTATTTCTTACTTCTACAAAGATTTCTGATTTTCCAGTAGAAATCCAAGATATGTTAGACAATTATTGTGACATTATTGTGGATGATTTACCTGATGAGCTGCCACCTGTGAGAAAGATTAGCCATCAGATAGATTTTATCCCTGGTTCAAATCTACCAAATAAGGAAACCTACAGAATGACTCCCAAAGAAAATGAGGAAATCAGGAGACAAGTGCAGGAATTGGTGGACAAGGGGCTGATCAAGGAAATTTTGAGTCCATGTGCAGTACCAGTAGTATTGTGCCCAAAGAAGGATGGAGGCTGGAGGATGTGTACTGATTCCAGAGCAATCAATAAGATCACAATCAGGTACAGATTCCCTTTGCCCAGAATTCAGGATTTAATGGACTGTTTGAGTGGTGCTAAATATTTTTAAAAGATAGATTTGAAAAGTGGATACCATCAAATTAAATAAGAAAGGGTGATGAGTGGAAAACTGCCTTTAAAACAAATGAAGGACTGTATGAATGGATGGTAATGCCTTTTGGGTTGTCAAAGGCACCTAGCACTTTTATGAGACTTATGAATGAAGTGTTGAAAGAGTTCATTGGTAAATTTGTGATAGTGTATCTGGATGATATATTAGTTTTCAGCAGAACTAAAGAAGAACATTTAAGGCATCTTAATCATGTCTTGAAAAAGCTGCACCAAGAGAAACTGCTAATAAATTTGAAGAAATTATCATTCATGAAGGAAGATTTGGTGTATTTGGGGTTTGTTGTTTCTTCAGAAGGACTGAAGATGGACCTAGAAAAGGTTAAGGCAATTGTGGAGTGGCCTTCACCCAGGAATGCTTTTGAGGTAAGAAGTTTCCATGGACTTGCTAGTTTTTATAGAAATTTTACAAGAAACTTTAGTAAGATCGATGCACCCATAATTGAGACAATAAAGAAGAGCAAACAGCCATTTAAGTGGAATGCTGATGCAAAAGGAAACTTTAAAATTTGAAGCAAAAGATAACTGAAAGCCTGTTTTGATTCTGCCTGATTTTACTAAATTTCAAGTAAAGTGTGATGCCAGTGGAGAGGCCATTGGAGCTGTGTTGAGTCAGGATGATAGGGCTATGGCATATTTCAGTGAAAAGCTGAATGACACCAGAATAAATTATTCCTCTTATGAGAAGGAATTCTATGCAATTGTTCAGGCACTGAAGAAGTGGAGACATTATTTGATGTCCAGGGAATTTGTATTGTATTCTGAAAATCATGCTTTGCAGTATATTGTACAGCAACCCAAGTCGAAACATAAGCATTCTAAATGGGTTGAGTATCTCCAAGGTTTTAAATTTTTTTCGAACCATATAAGTGGTCAAGTCAATAAAGTAGCTGATGCTTTGAGTAGGAGGCACATGCTTGTTCAAGAAACAAATTTTGAAGTTGTAGGGTTTGATTTTCTCAAAGAATTGTATAAAACAGATCTGGATTTTAAAGAAGCATTTGAGGCATGTAGTAACCCTATTTTAACAGATAGAAGCCAGTAGCTGGATTATTTCTTGTAGGAGGGCTTGTTATTCAGAAGAAGCCAAGTGTGTGTACCAAAATGTTCCATGAGGGAAAATTTGATCAAGGAGAAGCATAGTGGTGGACTTGCTGGACACTTTGGTACTGACAAGACTTATGAGCAGTTGAATCACTTTTATTACTGGCCTAAGATGAGAACAGAAGTGGATAAGTTTGTGAAGAATTGCAAGATCTGGCAATATGCTAAAGGAAGGAGCTAGAATGCAGGATTGTACACTCCCTTGCCTATTCCAGACAGGCCTTGGGACATGGTGAGTATGGATTTTGTTCTAGGATTTCCCAAGACTCAGAGAGGGAATGATGCAATCTTTGTTGTAGTGGACATATTCTCCAAGATGGCACATTTTATTCCATGCTATAAAACTAGTGACTTCACCCATGTTGCTAACTTGTTCTTCAAAGAATTTGTTAGATTGTATGGGTTTCCCAAGAGTATTGTTTTAGAGAAAGACACCAGATTTGTGGGTCAATTTTGGAGGAAATTGTGGAAGAAACTTGGTACCAAACTGAGTTTCAGATCAGCTTATCATTCCTAGACTGATGGACAAACTGAGGTAGTGAATAGGAGTCTGGGAAATTTATTGAGAAGTCTTGCAGGAGAGCATCCCAAACAGTGGGATCATATTTTGCCTCGGGCAGAATATGCATATAATGACTCACCAAACAGGAGCACAGGACAGAGTCCATTTCATATTGTTTATGGAATGCACCCCAAAGGAATATCAGAGTTAATAAATCAGGGAAAGGTAGAGCTAAGGAGTGCTGATGGTGAGGAATTTGCTTTAGAGATCCAGGCCATACATGAACAAGTGAAACATCAACTACAAGGCAGCAGCATCAGATACAAAGGCAGGACAGACTTGAGCAGAAAAGAAGTTCATTTTGAAGTAGGAGATCAGGTTTTGGCCCACCTGAGAAATGAGAGGTTTCCAAAGAAGCAGTACAACAAATTGAAGTTCAAAAATATTGGGCCATGCAAGATACTTAGAAAGTTTTCTGCAAATGCTTATGAGATTGAATTTCCACCTGATGTTGGAATATCTCCGATTTTTAATGTTGCATATTTGTACAAGTATGAAGATGATGGTGCAGAAGAAAGATCAGCAGGCAAGGGAAAGATTGAGTGGGAAGAGCAGCTTCCTCCACCACAACCATTGCAACTAGAGAAGATATTGGACAAAAGAGTACCCAGGAGGACTAGAGGACAAGAGTACTTTTAGTACTTAATCAAATGGAGGGACAAGCCAGAGGAAGATGCCACTTGCATGACTGAAGGAATGTTGCAAAAGATAGGCAGATCAGTGGGAGAGCTCATGGACAGGAGCCGATGAAAAAGATTGCCCTCGGGAGTCTGATGCAAGGGCATTAGACACTAGCCAACAATGAAGGAGGTTTGTCTGCATGATGTGGCTAGTAGGGGGTCGAAAGTATTTGAATTGTAATAGATAGGTGTCAATACCTTAGCTGACTGTATCATTTAGATCAGTTAGAGTCATAGAAGTCGAATAGTTTAGTTAGTCTGTCTGTCATATTTCAGTTAGTTGAATTATTTTAATTAGGCTGTTGATTTTCTAAAACGGTCCTCACAGAGGAACCAAATAGAAAAATTTTCATGTATATAAATGTAATCCCTCGGATGTATATAGAAGAGCAGAGGGGAAAAGGAAAGAGGATAAATTCTGCAATAAAACTCTGTGTATTGAGAAATTGCTTTCGGTTGAATAGACTTCAAGTCCTGTTGAATTCCAAACTGTCTGAATTGATGATTGTGGAGAATTGTTTAACTGTGAGGCGATTATGCACTGCAATTTCAGTTTCTCTATCTTTGAATTCCCGTAAATTGTTTGGATAACCCTGTGAATTCACCCCACCCGCAGACAAGGCCTGTGCAGAGAACCATGGCCGTGAACACTGTTCAAATATAAAACTCCCGCTAAATAAAGAGAGACAGAGTTGTTTTTCTTTTGGAACCTGACCCGAGGATTAGACATGAGTTAATAAACGAGAGGATAGCAGAACCAGACTTACACCTATAGTAAAACACTGTGCCAAAACCCCGAGTGGATTTGCGGAAGTGGATTGCCCATATCACACCGCTTTTGCGGGTTGAGTGGTATTCCCAGAATTGGAGCAATTCCATAGAACCGTCGATGCATGGCAAGGGTGGACCCATGGAAAATCATTGTCAAAGCGCGCCATCGCACGTTATAGTTCGTACCAGGATGCTGAGCGATATGCATACGTGCCGTCGATCTGGAGCCTAGCTATCTAACGGTGGTCGCACGATGGACTTGCCCGATGTTTAACTAAGGTACGGTGTGAGTCCCGTTGGATTTTTCCGATGGTTTGTGCGGGCCCAGAGCATAATAATGTTGCTAATTAAACGGTTGGCATAAAATTAATATAAGTCTGGAGCGTAATTGTTATAAGGTTGGGGGGGTATAATATAGAGCCGAAATATATATAATAAAAAGGTCGTTGTTTATGCTATTTATAAAATTCCTCAAATTTGATAAATACACCAAAGAAGTCAGATGAGACCACGTGGAGTTAAAAGAACGGGGTTTGAAAGGGAATGCTGACATAGCCACGACTACGTTGACCATCTCTCCTTAGGGGTCCAAAATTTAGTTTTGTTGCGTCACTCCATCTCAAGGTATGTCATCAAATAGAAATTATTTAACAACAAAATGTTTCTATTGTGGTAAATTTGGCCATATAGCTAAACATTGACAGAAGAAGAAGTTTGATGAAAGTCAACATAGACATAAGAGACATGCAAGACACTTTTATTATGATGACCATAACCAGGGCCTTAAGACTGTTTATGGTTGATTCTGATGAGAATGATGAAGCATATATGTGGTTTTTTGACTCAGGAGCTTCCACCCAGATGACATGTAACAAACAATGGTTTGAATACTTCAAAGAAACCAGCAATGGTGCAAAAAGCTACCTTTCTGATGACAGAGGGTACTAAATCAAAGGGCACGGTAATGTTCCTGTCATACTGCATGATGGAAATATTAGGCATATTTAAAATGTGATGTATGTACCTGAAATTAATATGAATATGATTTTGTTTCAATGATAAGAGATAAAAACCTTAAGATAGAGTTTTTTAATTCATATTGTGTTATTAAGGATTTGTTGGATTGTATGAAGATGATCGCAATAGGGATTCGAGTGGGAGGTCTTTAGAAGTTGAATGTGAGAAGTGCCACACACCAAGCATTGACATCATCAGGTATGACTGCAGAATATTTATGGCATCAAAGATTCAATCATATTAATTTAAACGATTTTTTTCCACTTCAAAAAGGAGTTATGGTTAATGGTATCCCTGTTTTAAAGCATATTCATGTTGACTGTAAAACATACACTCTTTGGAAGATGCATAAAGATGAGTTTCCTATAAATATAGATAGAAAGTAGAGAGATATACTAGAGTTAGTCCACACTGATTTATGTGGGTCAATGCAATCAAGGTCATTGAGAGGTGTTTATTATTTGTTATTATTTGTTGATGACTATACAAGATTCACGTGGGTATATTTTCTCAGTAAAAAGATTCATACTTTGGAATATTTCAAACAGTTTAGAAGCATGATTGAGAAGCAGACAAGTAAATTCATCAAGATTCTCCACTCTGACCAAGAGGGAGAATACAGGAAGGTTGATTTTATCAAATATTGCAAAGACTATGGAATATTGTATCAGTTTATAGTACCTCACACTCCTCAATATAACGGGGTTGCACAGAGGAAACTAAGAACCCTTCTGGAATGTGCTCATAGCATGTTAAAAGGAAACAATCTTTCTAATGGTTTTTGGGTGGAAGCGATAAATACTATAGTATATTTGAAGAACAGGAGTCCAAAAAAAAGTCTTCAGTTTAAAAATCCATTTGAAGCCTTATTGGTTTTTAAGCCTATAGTTAAGCACTTAAGATTTTTTGACTACAAAGATTTTGCTCATGTTCCAAAGGAGGATAGGAAGAAACTTGATTCAAAGGCCATTAAATTCATTTGTCTTGGATATTGTACGGAATTTAAATCTTACAAATTTTTTGATCCCTCTACTCATAAAGTTTATGTAAGTAGAGATGTAGTTTTCATGAGCAGGTTCATGATGGAAACAATTATAACAACAATGAAGAATGGGAGATTCCTTTGTTGATAGAAGAAGGGAGTGATGAAACAGGGGACAACCGTGAGTAGCAAAAAAAGGAAGAAGAAAATGGTACAAATGCAGTAGCCAAACCAAGTCCACAAAGGGATGATCAGAACAGGTGTGAATCCACTCCACGACTCACGAGATCAAGCAGGCAAACTAAATTTCCAACAAGATATAGGGAAAATTCTCTTATAACTAGCATGTTAAATGTTGTCAAACCCTCTGGTTATAAAGAATCCAGTCAATATAGTGAATGGAGGGTAGCCATGGAAGAGGAGTATGAATCAATACTTAAAAAACGAAACATGGGAGTTAGTTGAATTACCTAAAGGCAAACAAACCATGGGTTGAAAATGGCTATACAAGCCTAAATTTAAAGCAGATGGTAGTATAGATAAATATAAAGCTAGGTTGGTTGCAAAGGGGTATTCGCAGAAAGAAGGTATAGACTATGAGGAAACCTTCTCCCTTGTAGCTAAACTAAACACAATCAGAACTTTAATTTCTTTAGCTACCAAGCATAATTGGATGATACACTAGATAGATGTGAAATTTGTATTTTTAAATGGGGATCTGAAAGAAGAAGTGTATTTAGAGCAACCTGAGGGGTTTCTTAAACAGGGGAGAAAAAAATTAGTCTATAGTTTGAAGAAAGAAGTATATGGACTAAAACAGGCACCCAGGTCATGGTATGATAAAATTGATTCATTTTTCCTACAACACGGTTATAAAAGAAGCAAGAATTACTCTAATTTTTATACTTTTTTTGATAAATAGGGGTGAATTGTTTGGATTTCTTTATATGTATATGATCTTATCATTACAGGAAATGCTAATTAAATCATTAAAGAAATCAAGAAAAATATGTCACAGGTGTTTGGGATGAAATACCTTGGTGATACGCTATTGTCTGGGTCTTGAAGTCTAGAAAGATTCAGGCTAGACTTTTCTATCACAGGGTAAGTATGTTAGGAGTCTACTGAAAAATTTCAGGATGGTTCAGTGCAAAGCTGCAATAGTTCCTTTACAGCAGAATACCAAACTTCAGAGTGGTGACGGTTCTAAGGAGGAAAATGAAACATTTTATAGACAGTTGGTTGGGATTTTAATCTACTTGACCACTACTAGACCAAATTTGGCATATGAAGTTAGTGTATTGAGCCAATTTGTGTTCAAGCCACTTGAAAGCCATAGGATTGAGGCGAAAGGTGTCTTAAGGTATCTTCAAGCAGCCTTAGACTTTGATATTACATATACTAATTCTTTTGATGTTTTTCAGACTCTGATTGGGCCAAAAATCTAGATGACAAATGATCCATAAATGTTATGCATTCAGCATTGGATCTGGGGTCATTGCATGGAGCAACAAGAAGCAGAACATTGTATACTTGTCTTCAGAAGAAGCTGAGTATAAAGCAATGTGTGCAGTAACATGCGAGGAAGCTTGGTTGAGGATACTTCTCTAGGATGCTGGAGAAGAAGATAAATATGAAACATTTATCAGATGTGATAACCATAGCTGCATCAAACTTTCAAATAATCTGGTGTTCCATAAAAACACAACGAATATTGATACAAAGTTTCATTTTGTTAGGGAGAAGATTCAGTCAAGGGAAATTTATATTTAATATTGTAATTAGTGTGATAATCCTGCTGACATTTTTACTAAGCCTCTTGGAAGAGTTAATTTTGAGTCATTTCAAGATATGTTAGGAGTTTTAATGAGCTCTTTCTCCATTGAGGAGTGTTGAAGATAATGGAGAATGTCATATTAGGAGAGATTCAGTTCACCAAAACCTTAAATTAGGAATTAGTTCCTATTTCTTAGGTAAGATGTTCTAACTTCCTTATATGCTTGAAGACTATTTATTCATGATTGTAATGTGATTGAGGTAGAGCGTTCTCCATGGCATTCTCTCTCGGAGGAGTCTCTCATCTGAGAGCTTCCCAGTTTCATTCAATAACGTCAACTCTTATATTTTTTATCAAGAATGATGACATTTATTCTCCATTGGAATATTTTTTTCTGAGGCAAGACCGAAGGCAGGAAAGAGGGGAACTATTAAGAAACCCACAAAGTGAAATATCTGCAAACAAAATCGGTGGCAGCATGCATGGCGAGTTCTATATAGGACACAAGATATTGTGGATAGCACTAAAGGCGAACCCTCCTAGTTCCAAATCCTCGGCTTTGTTGGAAATAAATAGGAAAATTTCGACTACTAAAATGGTAATAGAGTTTGTAAATTAACCCTCTAACGTTGATGAGGTCAGAAACAATATAAACCATCAGAAACCTTTGCATTGGGAGCTAGGAAAAAACCCTGTGACATAGTGCTTGAAACACAAGGGAAACTCAACATGGAGTAGAAGAATTGAGTATGGGAATTAATAAGACAGTTTTAGTGAATGAGAGTATTCAACTTTGATAGGGATGGGACTAGGTTCCAATTAACAGGATATAACACCAAATAATAATAAATATAATTCAATTAATGTTAATCCTATGAACCAAATAATCAAAAAATTATAATAATGGTGGTCAATACAATAATTTAATTGTTACAATATATTCCATTTGAAATGGAAGAGGCTAATCCTGGGAAAAATTGGAAGGTGATTTGACACCTCTGCTATTCCCCTTTCCGGCAGATCACCCTGCTTCGGCCTAACTCCCAATGGTGTCAAATATTTCGAAGGTTATTCATCTTTTAATACACCACACTATACCTCTATATCCCTTACATTTATCGTCATGCCCGATGGCATGCAGAAGAGGACTCTAACATCTGAGTTGGTGTAAGTTTCAACTCATGTGCATCCCTTTTCCAGTGAACACTTTCTATGAAATGGTTACGAAAATTATTTATTGTCTATGTATGTATCATTTATGATCTATGTCTTATGCAACATGATTCACCATCAGCATGACGTATCTAAATTATGCGTATCATATTTCATAATTATCAAAGATTTTTATTATATTATCATATTTGAATTTTATGGGGGGGATTTTCACATTTTGAATTTTCCTGCTCACTCTATTTTATTTTGGATTTTAATTAATTGGTGGGAAAGAATAAATCCAATGTAAAGCAAAGGTTTCAACTAGAACATCTACCTCTTGCCTTGGCTCTCCTGCTTCGGCTCTCCTCCTCTGCCATATTTTCACTACTTTACTCTCAAGTTGACCACAACTGTGAGCCTGATGGCTTACAGATTGGCTCGGAGCACCGTCTCCCTGCTGCCTATAACGACTGCATCATGGCACTCCCGTGGGTGAGCTCCCATGCGGCAGGACGAGAAAAAATTGAACACAACGCATGGCTCAACCCCCACGTGGACCTTTTGTAGTGTATCTACTGAGAAATAATGCAGCTGGAAGCATCACACATCACATGGTGGCACGGTGTGCTGACATGGAAGAAGGAATTTCCATAAATGAGCGAGGTGATACTATTGCAGCCCTTCTTCGATGCCAAGAAATGAACACGGTCGGAGCACGAGTGCGCACATGATGCGTTTCTCAATTTGGATCTGAATGAAATGTATTAGCGACTGTCGTTCCCAGTGGGTAGTGATAGAGATCATTTGTTCAACAACCCTTGGAACCCCACAACCCCCAAACTCTGAGAGATTTCATTTCCTCCATTGTTGGTAATGATCAGGGTCAGAGATATGCTAATATATTGTGAGCATGAGTATTGTGGGTGGTTTAAGTTATGAGGAAAGAGCATTGATGTTGTGATGTTGGAGGAGGAAGAGCATGGCTTCTATGCAATCCGAACCCACTCTTTTTCTTTTGAATGACTCATGCAACAAATCCCCATTTCTTAGTTAGAGTATATTTTGATTATAAGGTATCGTGGTTTGGTGTTTGATTCCATTCTCTTGAAATTATCTTTCAAGAAAATGTGAATTATATTCTCCCCATTATCAGTTATTATAGTAGCTATATTAAGTTGAGCTGCATTTGTAAACAAGATATGAATTTTTTTAATCACATAAAAAACTTGTGATTTTTATTTTTAAGAAGATAGACCCAGCATATCCTTGAATAATCATCAATAAAAGACCGTATATATTTATTTCCATTAGCATTTTAAATAGGCCTAGGTCCACACAAATATGAGTACTGTGAGTGGTTGAAGTTATGAGGAAAGAGCTTTGAGGTTGTGGTGGTGGAGGAGGAAGAGCATGGATTCTATGTGCTCCAACCCCACTCGTTGTCTTCTGAACAGCTCATGCAAGAATTCATCCTTTTCTTAGTTAGAGTATTTTTAAATAGAGAAATAATTTTTTATTGAACCAAGAAGCTTGAATCTATTCATGTGAAACAAAAATAAGGAATCCAAGTGGGTTTCTGTGTGTATTTTGGGGACTTCTTCACTATTATCGAGTCATGTTAATTCTAGTTACGAGTCGAGAGGCATTTTTTAGTGAACCCAAAATTTAATTTGAAAAAATTAATAACAGTAAGAGGAGGTTGCCAAATCCGCATTTCTCTTTTTATCTCAACTAAATATTTGTGTTATGGAATATTGTGCTCCGTGTAGGATATGATTTGTTAATGATGCCGAGAAGATTAGGTAAATCCACGTATAGGCTAGACCATCATGTTTTGGGTTTTGAGCACTAATCCCAAACTGTTAGATTAAATATTTCTAGAATGTGTAGTATTTTCACTCCAATCAATCCAAACATCTCCTAGCTAGTGTTTTGAAATCACGCCAATATTTATAGATTAGTGGATTGATAAAGGAGAGAGAATTATTTATCGGTTTCCATGTGCACTAATGGCATGCATACACTAATGCTAGTGTCCCATCAAAACTTGGGAATAAATGAAGATTATTATATAGTTGTGACATTATTAAAAGTACATGGGAGTGGAAATTAATTTATATTACAATTTATATTGTTTGTAGTGGTTGGCTTTATCCTTAGCCCATGGTAATTAGAACATATGTTTTAATTATGATTGACATTATGATGACAATAATCTAGTTTAGAGCTTCTAGAGCTTCTAGTTTTGAAATGAGAGTTAATAATCATTACATTTTTTTTTAATATGTTTTTATTTAAATTAATTTAATTTATTAAAAATTATTGAATATTGGTTTTTAATTGAAAGAGTATTATTTAAAAAGATATTTTAAGAGTTACAAGGATTAATTAAGTGATGGTGGTAGATTAATAATGGTTTTTTTTGTGTGTAGAAAACCCACATTTAATGTAGAAATGATTCCCGAGAAGCAAGTATGTGGGACTAGAACCCAGTGGGAAGGATAATAGAAACTCCTATTGGTAAATTAACAATATTTAATAATGATTAAGATGAATAATAAGAAAATAAAAATGTTTTCTCTAGAAACCTAATGCACAAATATGTTTTCTTCATATTTCATACTTTTTACATTTCTTATCTTTTCATATTGATTTAGTGTGAATATAAGTTGATTTGTACTACCATTGAAATAATTAACAAAAAATATATCATATTATAGTTTAGTTTATATTGTATTTCTCAATATTAAAAATTTATTTCCCAATTGTATATGTTGCACATAATTCCATTTACATTTCACTATATGATTTCAATTTTAATGCATTCTATTGATTTTATTATTTTTATATATATTAGAATTATAAAAAAATGTAAATTTGACATGAAAAAAATGTATACTAAGAATTGAACTTATAATATATGTAATTTACAATTGTTTTCATTATTTATATTGTTAAACACTTCTCTCATAATTTGTATTATTGTAATTTTGAAACCAAGTTTGCAAAAATATTTCTTCTTTCTCTTTTCATCAATTAATACATTACATTTTACTCATATTAAAATCAGTGCACCCTATAATGTATTATATTTTTATCATTGTTCAAATCAACTTTATATTATAAATAAATTTCTAATGTATCATTTTTTTCTGTTTGTTAGTTTATGTATGTTTTTAGATGACACACACAACTAAGCTATAGCTTGAGTAGCTGCAACCCAGGGGCATCTAAGTGATCAAAATCATGTAACGATCCTACCTAGCCTAGGTCACACCAACTCTTAGCATGGTTGCAATTTTTCCCTGTAGTTTCAAATTGATGGTCTTTACACCATATAGTGTTTTGTTAGAACACCCTCTCACAATCTTTTCTACTACCCATTGGAATTTCCAATGTTTTTTTTTTTTTTTGTTCAACATTAGTGAGGCTAGGTCATGTTTATATCCAAGAATAACAGTTGAATAATGCGGGGAACTCAAACAAACATCTATAAGTACCTTAATAATTCACCTGATCATCATCTATCCAAGACCCATTAAACAATGTATCCTTACTAAAATCCATGCATCTTATTATTTTTCATTATTTCATTATTTAAATCAATGAAACTAATTTATTTACATATTTTTTAGTATATCATATTGAAAATAAATGTACCCTATCATTTTTTTCTTATATCTTTATTGTTGTTATCTCATTTTTAAAATGATTTGAATTAAAACAAAACCATTGAAACTTCCTAATTGTTGTGGATCATTATTTGTTATATCATCACTAAAATCAATATATTCTATTACTTTTTTTTATGCCATTATATTTTTTTGATACTGTATGAATAATATTGCATTTATTCATTGTTTCTAATAATGGAGCATATCAATAGTGTTAAGCTCTATCTCTTAAATGTTGCTACTACTTTCAGTTTGATAATACACACACAGAAGGTGTGCCTATTTTGGAATATGACTTCGAGAATTTCAATTTAATTATTAATCCTTATTAGATGGACAATAGGGATTGTTGATACAAATTGTTAATATTGAATCAAGCTTCAGCACCGAGCATGATAGGAATTTCCCAATTATTTTTTACATACTAGTATATTAATATATATTATTTTATTTCTTTTCAATAAATAAGAACTATTTATTTATAAAGCGATGGTGTCAAATAATTATAAGAGAATTCATGGCCAAGTTGGAGCAACTCTAGTACTTTTAGTGCCACATTCTTGAATGAATTTTGGTTTTCTAGAGTGGTCAAAACATTATGACTGAGAAAATCGAGAAGATGGAATCTTGGCTTGTTCACTTTGAAAAAAATGTCCACTGTATCTAACATCCACCTCCTCCTTTAGGGATGTGGCCATATAATCCTTCCTCTGTCACTTATAATGACTAATTATGGTAGTTGGTGTTTTTCTAATCCTTTCTATCTTTTGGCATGTAAGGCCTATACGACTATGGGTCTCCGAGTTGGGTATTGGTAACTGGTGTTTTGTTAATATTTTTTGTCTTTTGGCATGTAAGACCTATATGAATATGGGTGTTCGAGTTAGGTATTTTTTATTTTTTTCTGTAACATGGTAATAACATTGGTCAACAAACCTCGTCAAGGTGAGGCCACATGCATTTTGATATATTTATACATATTTTTTAATAATAAAAAATTCTACAATTGCCAAAACAAAAAAAATGATATATTATTAGTGGAAATTCCATCACATTCTTATGAATACCCACCATTTTTAGTTACCCCACTTCCTCATTATTTGAAAGCTATAAGAAGATACAGAGTTTCTATTTTTTTGGGCCTAGATGTTAATAGCATCTTTTCCTCACCACAAAATAAGGAGTAACCGTAAAGAAGAGATGTTTTATATGAAAAAGAATTATGATATTTTTAATTGTATTTTCAAATTAATTAGGCCTATAGGCCTTTTCTTTTGAATCACTTCTTTTTTTTTCATCAACCAATTCATTGTTGTACTGACACATGTCACTAGTGACACATGTCTGCTTTGTAGTTAGTTACCTAGTCTAACATTAGTAAGATCACACATTTCCCTATTTTTTTAGGAATTTCTCTCGATAACTGATTCTTTTGGCAATAGAATCAAGAATATTTCCAAAATTTCATTTATAACTTCTAAGTTGCCCAATTTGAGGTGAGAGGTTTCCATATAAATATGTTATTTAATTACTTGTTCTTCTATCTATATTTTAATTTTGGTTGTAGGAGGAAGGCCCGCTCCTCGTGTAGCACCTCGTGCATCAGTTCGTTTCCATGGTGTTAAGTCTTTGACCAAACGCATTAACTTCTTCGATTCTAAGGTTCTGCAAAGTTTAGCAATAGATGGTGTAATCTATGGCCATTTAATCTTATTTTGTTAACTTTTTCTGGGTGATTTGTTGCATACGTCCTTCATACCTTATTTCCTACTTCAGAGTTGGTTAAGAATGGGAATCTCTGGTGATCCTTCACACGACCGTGTAGTTTAAGTTTTCATTTCAGTTTTCTGGCTCTCATAATAATCGTATTCTCTGAAACCTTCTAATCTGTAATGTGTGCATGTCCACTATTAAAGGAAAATATTCAACCTATAAAATCATGTATACTTGTTGTATTTTAGAAATATTTGAAGTTATTATGTGTATGTTGTGCCAGAGTCGAACCCGAGATGTTTCCGACACTCTTTTTTTCGTTCTTGCAAGCCTAGCCCTCCAAATTCTTTACCTTTGATATTTTCAAAGGAGCATATTTTAGGACTACAGTAAATTTTTTCTATCCTTTTATTGCAAGTGGCAGTGCGTTGAGACGACACTAGGAATGCTTTTACCATCTTGTGCCATGGCAGGTTATTGTTTGGAGAAGCACTGAAGGAAATATTACATAATTCAAATGAATAAAATAAACAAATTTATAGAGTGTTTTTTTATTTGGATTAATGATAATTATCAAATTAATATATAGTTTCTTTTTAATTAATAAGAGAATTTGAATTATATAAAATTAGCAAAATTTATTTGTAGGAAAGTTGAAAAAATTAATATAATAATTTCCAATTTCTAAATGTGTTTATATAGTGTTGAAGATTCTGCAGTTTTTTTTGGTAAAATGTAAATATATTTTAAATATTTTTGGTAAGTTTTTTCATAAATATTTTATGATTTTCTATTTTCTATATTTTAGAATTAAAAATAAAAATTAGAATGTAAAAGTGAGATAATATTTAGTTATCATGAATGTGAGTGGGACTTAGTTTGCTTAAATGCATCGAGCACCAAAAGATCTCAATACCTAAAAAAGAAAGAATGAGAAATAATTAAAAAAAAACTTATAAGGTTAACCTATATGTTTAATTAATTATAAAATTATTCATAATAATAGTAAAATAATGAAGTCATTTGTAAAACAAATGAATTTATTTATGTTCATTATCACATTCCTTAATTTTGTAAGAAATATATTTCAACTTCAATATTATTTAAACTTCTAAAAAATATATTTCAACTTCAATAGTATTGAAAGTGAGTTTTAACCTATTGTTTTTTTATAGAATTTTTTACTATGCAAAATTCTCGCAATAATAATTCAACGTGGCTGGAAATTCTTCTACAATCTTACTAAATTGTAAGTGCATTTGAGAAAAACCAACCCTCTCCAATCTTGCTTTTAAAATAATTCCAAATTTAAATAGAGAATCAACATTTTATATCTTTCCAGGGTTAGGATGTTAAGGTTTTGACTTGGGGATTTGTTGTTATACATTGTGCATGCTAATTTTTTTATATAACCATTTGTTTAAACATATTTTTTGTGATTCAAATTATTTTACCATAATGGAATAAGAAAGTTTACCATTTTTTAATTTCACTTTTTCTTCCAAATAATTAAAAAACTTAGAAAATGCGAAAGGGAAAGTAAAAAATAAAAAAGAAAATGAAAAATAGTATTGGAGTAAGAAAATTAACCATTTTCTAATTTCATTTTTCCTTTCAAAGACTTGAAAAGCTTAGAAAATGGGAAAGAGAAAGTAAGAAAATACAAAAAAAAAAATGGAAAATCATAATGGAATAAGAAAGTTTACCATTTTCTAATTTAATTTTTTCTTTCAAAGGCCTAAAAAGATTTTTAAATGGAAAATGAAAGAATTTGTCTGTGTAAATATGTAATACATTGCTAATTTTAAAATACAAAAAAAAATTCCTTTATAGAAAGTAGCCCTAAATTTATTTGGATTAATTTCCTTTATTTTGCATACTAATTTTTTATATAATCACTTGTTTGAACATATTTTTGTGATCCAAATTATTTTACCATAATGGAATAAGAAATTTTACCATATTTCATTTTTGCTTCCAAATAATTAAAAAAATTAGAAAATGGGAAAAGTAAAGTAAAAAAATAGAAAAAAAAATGAAAAATGGTCTTGGAGTAAGAAAGTTTACCATTTTCTAATTTCATTTTTCCTTTCAAAGACTTGGAAAGCTTAGAAAACGGGAAAGAGAAAGTAAAAAAATACAAAAAAAATGGAAAATCATAATGGAATAAGAAAGTTTTACCATTTTCTAATTTAATTTTTGCTTTCAAAGGCCTAAAAAGCTTTTTAAATAGAAAATGAAAGATTTTGTCTGTGTAGATATGTAATAGATTGCTAATTTTAAAATACACAAAAAAAATCCTTTTATAGAAAGTAGCCCTAAATTTATTTGGATAAATTTCTTTTATTTTGCATGTGTATTTATTTTGGAATAGAAATTTATAATTTTAATTTAATTATTAACGATATAAGGATTTAATCTCTACATAATATTTTAGAATATTTTGAATGTTGGAGATTATCCATGCAGTTTTAGGCAATTTATAGATATGATACACTTAAGATGTGGAAATGATGCTATATTTGTAATTTAGAAAGTGTGAATCATGTATGTGTGAACCAAGATTAGCATATCTATTTTTAGAGGTTTTGAGTCAATTAATGGGTTGAGATTGTACTTTTAATTTTTTTTATTTAAATAGTCTTGTATTATCCTTTGAAAAGATGATAATATTGGGATGTTGAATTCAATTATACATGTCTTTGAAATTATCACAATTTAATAATCCTATGACCTCTCTTTGCACTTTTTAGGGAAACTACTAATATATTTAAAGTGAATAAAAAATATAATTAAATTGAATAAAAAAAAAGGAAATGTATTATTAAAGAGTGAAAAATTATATATATATATATATATATATATATATATATATATTTTAAATTTGGTTTAAATTGCAACTTTTAAATTTTACAAGGCTTTTTATTTCATTTTTAATGTAACATACACTGTTAACTTCACATGGAAATGTAAGGAGATAAAATTTTTATACAAGTTACTCATGGGTAACTAACCATTCACCATTAAATATTCCTTACTCATCATTACATAGAATGTCTACCAGTTCTAGTGTAACTTTTAGAATAGGAATAGTAAGCTCCTTAACCAATTACAGCTTCCATTGCAATTCATTAACATACTACCATATGATGTAACCTTCCACTCTTTTCATTTGTCATCACATACTTGACATTATAAATATCACAGCAAGAAAGGGAATCCACATCATCATCTTGACATAATAATCAATCACATCATTGAACACCAATATACCCTGGAAACTCCGTAGGGTGAAAACCAGCAAACGTTTAATTTTATTATTAAACGCTCGTGAGGGTTTTCAGCCCATCACTCAATGTCGTATAAGGGAGACCATCCCTTAACCATAGTTTATATAATCTTACAAGGAAATATACAATATCTAGCTTAAAGCCATTACAATAAATATAATACCATTTACCCTCTGGTCTTCATATCTTCAAATCTTCACATCTTGGTGGCATGGATGTACTTACAATGGACCATCGTATATTGGACCTTCCTGCAACTCGCACTCACCTGCATGAACATTAATCATTTACCTGCCACCAGGACAAGCATAATTTTCCTTTGTACATGACAAGCATAATATTCCTTTGTACATGACAAGCATAATATTCCTTTGTACTTGTCATCATCATTCCTTGCTATGATGCTTTCAACATAACATGATGTCAAGATTCATAAAGTATAAATCAATCATTTCGCATATCTGTACTACAGTAGTTTCTCCATCTACTCAAGTATATTCATGACAAGCACATAAAGTACCTTGACATTCTCCCTTTAACAACACATACCACGTAAAGTACCTTGAAATTCTCCCTTTAACAACACATACCTCATATGTGTTGGTTATAAGTCATCACAATAACTAAGGTCTCCATCGCATAAGCACACATTCCTGCAAGACAATGGCTACATCTCCCAGGCCTTTCCTTAAAATAAACTAATACATCAGTTAAGATATTTATGCATGTGATTTACATACATTCAATAAAAATAGCTAACCCTTAAGCTATTACCTTTAGTGCATGGAATGCAAGTTAACATAACAATTGTTTCTTCCATGCATGTGAATGCATACCGATTCCAAAAGACTCTCCCTAAAGGAGTGCTTACACAACGAAGCACATAACCTCCTTCATGAGTCTTCCCAACGGAAATATCAATGCTAGTGAGCATGTAAACATATGTAGAAATACGCAATTAAGAATATAGATACATGTCTCATTTTCAAGATTAAACTAACAATCATATCCAATTTAGTTTTAATACTACAAGCTATCTTTCTACATACAAAATATATATTATTTTTCAATAAAAGCTAATACATATGTTGCATGTATATACAAGATCTTCCTCCAAAAGGAATTTAACATCACATTCATGATAATATAAAATAATCACTTAGTTTATTCATCTAAGGAATAAACTGATTATTTCCTTTAACCATGAATTTATTAAGTAACTTAACTTTACCAACATCATGGTAATTTATTCATGAATTTATTAAATAACTAATATTTGCAAACACCATCGTAATCTACCCATGGTTTTATGAAATAATTAATCTCCATCAACACCATGGAAAAACTACCCATGGATTTATGAAACTATCCATGGATTTATTAATTAATCTTTACCATTACCATGGTAAACTATCCATGAATTATTAAATAATTACTATTTACCACAAATTGTAATATTTTCAGTATAAATTTTATAAATAAGCACCGATCTGCCAACATATATTGGGCTTGCAATGATAAACAAACCATCACAAACTACTGAAAATTAATGGTTGGTATATGAATCATATAAGTAGGATTTAATGCGCAAGGTGGGCAAGAAAAAGCTTATACACAGGAAGAAGTGGCTAGCATAAACTTGATACTGATCCAAAGTTTTTCTCCTTTCAATGTAACTAATTGAACAGGTCGTCTATAAATCCCTCTATGAGCTACCTTTGGCCTCCTTTATTCATAAAAATATCAACCAAACCCGTGGAAGTTCTGTTCGCCTTGGTGATGATCTTATACTAGAGGGTTATCTTTGAAGCAGTTTATGTAGCGAGGGGCAACCTTGTGTTGTTAACATGGCTGTATGTTAGCCCAAGGAAACAACCTGGTGTGGATTTAAGGTCAGGATGCATCTATTATTATAAACATTATTCATGCGACATATCTCCTCCATAACGAGCTATAAAAGAAGATTTCTATTCTTTCTATTTTCTAATACTATTTTTTTTTTTTTTTCAGAAAAACTGTATAATATATATAATCTCTATTTATATCTTTCTTCTCACAAGAAAAATGATTATACAATAAAAATTAGCAAAGATTACTTTAATCACTTTACCAATCACCGAACAGGTTAAACATAATTATTTAACTGCAATGCAACTTAAAAAATAGACTGTCCACACAAAGAAAACGTTCAGAATTTCTTACCACCTGAACGAGTTGGGTATGCGGCAGGAGCCAAACATTGAACCGAATGATTGCCCATAAGAAACTTCTACAATCCCCCCTGTTCGTTTAGAATTTCTATCCCACAAATTACATAGACGACACCGGTCCACTGTTTGAAAGGTAGTTTCTAGAAATTAGAAGGAATGCCCATGAAAGCAATGATGAGTTGCGATTGCCATAATGACGCAATATCAATGAAATCATAGAGAGGAAAACCATACCATAGATATAAGGAAAATCAAAACTCGAACTCGCACGCATGGCATAGTGCAAGAAGGAAGATCCATTACTCCCGAGATCTTCCATGAATAAAGAATAGAAAAGTTGTTATGAATAATCCATTTTACATAAAACAGTTTCTTGATTTTCTTGATACAATTGTTTTTATAAATCATGGTAAAAACTATAAATTACGATAGTTTACGTGGCTGTTACATTTAATGTGGATGGAAAAGTGTTGATTTTTTTTTTAATCTTTTTATTGAGGGTCTAGATTGATTCTCAAGGGAATATGATAAGCATATACTTTGTATGAATGCTTATCAAGGTTTGTAGTGTGTCTCAATGTTTTTTACAAAGTTTGTTAAGTTGCATAGAATTTTAATAAATTTTAAAATTAAATTTCATGCCAAGTGGCTCCCCACCCATCATTTTCCAAGGGATTTGAGATTATTCTAATTTTAATTATTTCCTCCATGATAAGTTCATCATTATTATATATATAGTTCATTTACATAAGCCAATTTTATTTAACAAAATGGTCCATTACTTTTAATAAATTTAAAAAATTATATTCATGCCAAGTGATTACCTCGACACCAATTTTTTAGGGATGTGAGATTATTCCAATTTGAATAAGTTCCTGGATGATAAGTTCCTCATTATTATTTATAAAATTTATTTATATATAATAAAAAATAATTTATAAAAATGGTTCATTTTACAATACAATGTGTATTCTTTTTTTTTCTCAAGTTAAAATTGACCCATAACCTTTTTATACATAATAAATGAGGTAAATGTGTACAATGGTAAGGCATTCTTCACATTGCAATAGTTTATACTATTCATTTATATTTAATAAAATCTTATTTAGAAAAATAACCATTTTAAAATAAAATATTTAATTTTTCTTTCTTAAATTAAAAAAAATCTAATTTTTTTATACATAACAAATCAAGTAAATATACGCATTGGTAAAAAAAAACCACATTAATATTTTTAAGTTTTACTAGTTTAAAGTTTTATCATATATTATCAAATTCGAGTCTCAGATTTCAACTTCGAACTTGGGAACTATGTTATCCAATTGAATTAGATTACCAATAAAAAAATTGTTCGGTGCTGGAACCGTCTAATAATATCCACCATCTTATGACATACTACATTCTCATATTTCAATCTCCATTCTCATATTTCAAAATTATGACGGTGAATTTGTCATACTTCACCTTCACCCGAAGATGTTAGATGTCAATTGAAATTTTTTAATGGATGATTTTCCATTTTCGTAGGTGGGTCTCGGACGGGGTCTCCCACCACTTTGGGCCAGTGGTTATTGTTTTTTATATTGAATTTTTAAATTATAAAATTGGAAAGGAACTCTTTTTTTTAGTATTGTCTAAAGAGGTGATAATTTCATTAAGGGGTAATTTTTTCATTGGAATTTGATGTTTTTTTCAATATATTTGAATGTGGGAATTTTTTAATCAAATTTTTGTTTTGGTGGAAATGAATTTGATACCATAAAAAATCTACAAGATATTCAAAATTATGAATTTGGATAGTTGTAACTTAAATTTCAAAAATTTATGTTGAATTTTGTCAAATATCATGTCATATTTTTCATTCATTTCCATCCCACTCTTCTAACTATTTTGCTTTAATAATAAGTCATTAAAAGTAAGAGAATTCCCATTTTACTAGTGATTTTAAGTATATCATCATAATTGAATTGGAATTGGATAGAAATTTAAAATAATCTACAATACAAGAATAGAATAAAACTTTAAAATGTGACAAAAATTTTGAAGGAATCCTCTCACTATAAAAGAAAATTTATTTATTTTAAATTTGAATTATTTTAAAAATTGACAAAATCTCAAAAACAATATTTTATTTTTGTAATTAGGCAATGTTTGTCTTAAGAAAAATGCACATAATTTATATTATTAGAGAGTCTTCGCTAGGTACATATGAGACTGAGCCAAAAGCATAAAAGGTAGGCTATCACAAAAATATGACAAGTAGGACCATATTTCCTTGTGAAGGAAACAAGACTATCTCCCAAATAATTTAGAATGTTGAAAATAAGCATGAAAGCTATAAAAAAAGAAGAGAAAATAACCTCAAAATGACATAACTTATAATAATAGTCTGAAATTTTTCAAGTTCTATGTGCGAAGGTCCTCCTCCCCATGCTTGAGTTTGAGAATATCTTCCCATTCCACTAGCATTGGTTTGTATTAGTTGCCGTAATGAAAAAGAGTGTGCCAAACTAGCTGATTGTGCACTACGTGTAAAGGATAGAATACACCACTGTGGTATCTGATTCGAAATCCTTTGCTGGTAGACTTCTCGGCATCCACAGGAATTTCCTCCATTGCAATGCACTTATACCGATGCTTGGATGAGGATTGGCCCTCAATTCTATGGGTATTTTTCCACCATGGCCTGGGGTCTTGTGAGGTACTGTCAATGAGTCTCTAAGAGGAAGAATTGTTCATAGGCAATGAAGGTTGCAGGAGTTGAAAACTTAAAACACGGATAATAGCTCACAACACTGTTAGGGCATGACTCAAGTGAAAGTGAAGGTTCTAAGCACAACCCTCGATTATTGATTTTCGTTTTGGTGATCCAACAAATTTCAAAGAGACCATAAGTTGTCTCTATTTTTTTCCTAGATCATTGGCTTCCAAGTCTACAACTAAGTATCAATATTTCCAAGAGATCCTATCATCGAAAACCTCTGTTTCTTTTCCTAGATCATTGGCTTCCAAGTCTACAACTAAGCATCGATATTTCCAAGAGATGCTATCATCCAAAACCTCTGTTTCTTGGCCACACCAAGGTGAGAGATGTGGCCTATTTATGCCTTTTTTTTCCTCTTTTAGCACTACTATGCTCTCACACCCTAGCCATACACCTGTTGCCAACACCTTCGACCTTATGTAGCATTTTCCAGCTTTCTCCGGCCAAAACCTCTACGTTTATTACCAACACCTATGACGTTCTTAACATTCTCGTTTAAAAGATAATTATAATAAACATGTGGATTAGTGTATTAGTCGTGGTTAGGCCATAAATGTTACGATGATGGTACCATGCCACCACAACCAACTCTTTGATTGTGGTATTATTTATCCATCACCTTTTTGAAATTTAAATACACATCCTCTCTAATATTACTGTCTCTCTATTGATTTTTTTATTATTACTTTTTTTTTTTAAATATTAACTATATCTTATAATGCAATTACTCTAAATTAGAAAATTCTATATATATATATATATATTAATTATGTACTATATGTCACTGAGATAAATTACACATTTTCTTCATATTTGATTATTTTAGCAATATTATTCATAGATGCCACATGTCAACACTATATTGAATATTCAAAGAACTATGCATTTCTCTCGTACTAAAACGTAGGAAAACCTAATTTTTTTTATTGCAAGTTACATTACCTCTCTATATAGAGACGATGTTAAATTAATGAGGAAATTAGGTATTTTATTTCCAAACAATATTGTATGTTTCTTTCTTATTATTAATTTTTAATTGATCATGAGAAGGATTAAATTTATTATTTTTAAATGTAACATTATTGGGAAACAACTCCTAAATAGTATCATTTAGAGTACCTATTTAAAAAATAATACATATGCATATCAACACATCATTTATTTTTTAAAACATAAAATATTTGCAAATATATATTTCTCGTAAACATTTTATCACAAACATAGATCCATGTTTACATATGTGTATGAATGGTTGAGAGAGATCAAATCTCTTAAGATGAAAAATTCTTTGATATTGGAAAACATAAATAAAAGTTTACAAATAAAAATATTTGATATCTCTTGGCACTTCAGAAATATAAAGTTAACATCTAATTAAAAATATTACTCTAGTTTAACAAAACACCAATATATTTTTCTCATTAAAATTTTATTTTCTCATTAACTCTAAATAATATATATACTTAATATTGCAATATCTTACTCAACATATGTAACCATTGGTTTAGTTATTAACTAATTGTTAAGTTATTTATTAGGATTTTTCAAACATTTAATGTAATTATGTTAAAAAAATATATATTGTGGACAGAAATTTAATTTTTGAATAATGGAAAGTTGATTATGGAATTGGTTCCATAAAGTAAAAGACTGATCGTAAAGTGATTTCAAGATCTGAGAGTTGGTTGAACGGGATTCAGTTCAAACAGTTTCCCACCATTTAAGGTTAAAAAGGGAATCCCAGGGAGGTTTGGGGGTTCTGTTCAGTAACTGGAAGAGGGAAAATTCTAGAGAAAATTTTTGGACTGGTGTTAACGAGGGAAATAATCCAATTTTTCTATTTGAGACTAGAATTGGAGACTGGACCGGATCGTCTCGTAGTCTCTTCCAAAATTTTTGTCAACAACGAACCTCAGGCTTGGAGCTCAACGTAGAGTTTGAGGATGTAATTGCCTCACTCATGGACAGGAGGCATAATATCAATCAAAGGAGCAGAGGACAGATAAGTATTCTGTTAACTGGAATTTTAGGAACCTGTTTAAATAACCTCTCTTGTAGAAAATAGAATATATGGAAAAGTTGTTACTTCTCTTAATTGATACACTGAGGACCGTAAACCCAGACCCCTCGAAAGAAGGTTCTGGGTAGATCGTCCTATTTGCCTATGATATCACACAAACATTTATGGTCTGGACATATATGCTAAAACTATTTGCCTAATGAATAAATGTTGTACCGTAAAAAGAGAATAGAGAATCCAAGAATAAGTTAAGTCTATAATGTAATGACAAAAAATGATATTATAACGTTTTTTATATTCCATATGTATATCACAGAGTGCAATTACTGATTACGTTTCCAAGTATAAAATGTAAAGTAGTTCGATAAGGGTCCCTAAATAATTAGATTTTAATAACACTAGATCCTAGAAAACTTGTAAGTGAAAGAAGATTATATACATATATGTTTAACAGACAGAAAATCTCAAGTATCCGAAGCAGTCGAAAAGAAAACATTCAGAAGGAGGAATCCTTGACTTAAACTTCGCTTAGAAGAACCCTGGATGGGATTACACATAAAATATAGACATTCTAGTATATATATATAAATACCGAAAATTCTAGAATGATTAAGAGCAAGTTTAAATGACAGAAACATTTATTACCAATAGGTAACAATACATCAAAGAAATCTTTAACAATAAAAGTCTGTTGAACTTGAGTTTTATAGTGGCAATTAGCGGAAAGAATTCTTAAAACATATATTTAAATTCAGTAAACAATTAGACAGAAATTCCATTGTCAATAATAGGTATTTTCTTATAATTGGTAAATGAGTTCAATTAAGTACATCTACAACTACATATTTAAACCATTGTAGTTTAGCTTGAATGCTATCTATCAAAATTGATAAACATTCCTTAGTTCTCGAAGTGAAAAAGCAATCTAACAAAAATCTTAACCTAATAAATATACAGGTCGAGTATGGCACTATCTTAAACATAGGGATAAAACCCTCATTTTCTCGTTAAGAAGATAGAAGAGTAGAAAGAATAAAGTTCTTTATACAAGAAGAATACTAGAAATTCCAAGCCTCGAAGTATGGCTCATTTCCTAAAAATAAGTTTAAATCTAAATTTTCAATGACTCAACCACCGAAGGAAGGAGACCTCGCCTGCAAAGTAAGCAAAGGCGAGTTCTACAACTTAGAACCAAAATGACAACTTCGGAGGAAATGTCTCAAATCTACTCACCAGTGTCATTTGTATATGGACTAATTTTTGGTTTTGTGAGTTCGTTTTCCGAGCACTCTGTTTGGAACCTACCACAAAAATTCATACCATAACCGTATAGAAAAAGGGGTTAGCATTGTAAAGAAACAAGGTAACAAAAATTCTTGAAAGAATTAATTGTATGACTAATACTACTAAGGAAAACAAAAGAAAAACAGTAAACTAGTTACCTTATAGATTCAAGAAGCAGGTTGGAAGTGAAAAAAATTTTGCGTGAAACTGTAAGAACCCGATCTAGAAGTTGCTACCGAAATGGAATGAGAGGCAAAGGAACTGCTTCTCTGAAAATCCATAAGAACGTAACAGGGTTCTTAAACAAATTAGCAGTGCAAGCTCTAAAACAAGAACATTCGAATTGTGCCATGAAAATGAGTCTAACTGTAGTGTGCCCAAGGAATTCTATGGTTAATACTTGCAGTAGTGGCAAGATGTTGCAGAGACTAACAAATTCTACAGCGGAACACAACAATGAGGCATGGCGGGAGATGGGGGGTATGGGTGGTTACCCTAACCCATCCCCATCCGCTCCACCACTGTATATCACCAGGGACCTTGATCGAATGGCGGAGGATGCGCCAGACTAATGGAAAAAATGTAGACCGTAACCCAAATCTCAATCTAAAACTTAAATGCTAGAACTAATATCGAGACTGGTGCGTTAAACCATATTCATTGTAATTAAAACAATAACCAAGTAATACATAGGTTAAGGTGTGTTGAACCAGACGCTTGACTTTTCGAATCCAATGGTATACCATAAGAATTAATACATAGTACTGGAAATGACACTAGTCATAACGACAAAAATCTTTACTTAGCCAATGGTTATATTTGTATACATATACTTCTTGTAAGTTATGTAGATATAGTCCAAAAACAAAGTAATACTATTTAACTATGCGAAAAATCGAATGAAAAGCAATGTAAATAATGATGATTTAATTATTGTGGTTAAATATAATTTTTTTTTTATTTGATTTATATTGACGTAATTAATAGATGTTACAACATAATGATGAAATATTTTATTAATAACCTATATTTTTCACATCAAAACATTTTTTAATAATTATTATTTTTTAAATACACATTCTTTTAGTTATTACTATTTTTCTTTGATATTGTGAAGATATTTTATGGATGGGATAGGGACGGATGAAATAAGAAATTTCAACATCTTAGTTGCAATGGAATGTAATAATATGGCAAATTTTTTTAATTTTTAATATTTTATTCATTTATTTATTTATTAATGTTATATAATATTGAAATATTTTATTTATAGTTGATATTAAAATATGTTTTTATTATTAATATATATATATATGTTTTTATATATTCTATTAAAATTTTATATTTATCGCTAAAATATATATATATATATATATATATATATATATATATATATATATATAATTTTAAATATTATATGTAAATAAAATGAATTGTGTATTTTTCTTTTTATTAAAATGTAGAACTTTAAAAAAAAAATTATAAATGAATTTAGAATTTTTTATTAAATGTTAGAGAAATTTAGTACCAGGTTTATAGCTTGTCTTTATGTCTGTAACATATCTACTCAACCTACGTAAATACATATGGTAAATTTATGTAAAACAAATTTTTCAATAGGTATTCTTTTTTGAATACATATGGTAAAGAATCAGTTTTATGTAAAATGAATTTTTGAATAGGTATTCTTTTTTTACAGGGAGAGCCAAGATGGTTTTTGGAAAAGGAGAGCGGTGGACATCTCTTTGGAGGAGGGAATGTTTCTTCCTCGAGCTATGGAGAGGCCATAGCCTATTTGGAGAAATGAATGATTGCAGGGTTTTATTTTGAAGCCAAATATACGTTGCACGTCTAAGCAAAATGCCGACTGTCATCCTCCTTGCGATTAGTATAATCTATATGCCAAAACAATTTTCGAGGATGGTTTCCATTTAGATGGCTGGTAATTTGCAACGACCTCCTCATGGACCATTTAGATGGCATACATTATTGCAGATGCAGTGCTCGCTTATATCCCATCCCAACCTTTGAGGGTTGAAATTTTTGTTATGCACAACCAATGGATATTTGATGCACAATTCCACTGAGTTTCATGCGCATGGGCACTGAAGAATTGTTGTAGGAGAGCCTGCACAAACAATTTCCAGAAATTAAAGATAAGTATTTTGTTAATTTTTATTGAAAGGATCTAAAATAATTATTTCCAAGATGAAATAAGTCGTCTTGAAAATTGTTTCATATGCATTTTCACTTGTGGAAAATTATAAGAATCAAGGCTATAAATGTTTTTTTTGGTGGGAATATATATATATATATAGATTTTCTTGGGAAAATATTATTAGAAAATAGAAAGAATACTAATGATGTTTCTTATATTTCTTGAGATAAGTTGCATATACTAAGAAAATAGTATTTCATTAGTTTATTGGGATATGATTGAAACAAATTCACTGTTCACTATTTTCAAAAGAATATATTTATCTTGGGAGTAGAAGATAAGTCCATTGTGTTAATTCCTTTGCAAGGGTTTGCAAAGGTTACATGTTAACTTTTTTATTATTTTAAAAAGTTCTATCTAGCTCTTATGCCCAAAATAAGGGTTAGTTATGGTAATTACTTTAAAAAGGATTTTCTTGAATACATTAAAGAAGGTAACTCTTTAATATAAATATTTATATAATATTGTACAAGCAAGGAAATAGAAGGTGCATGCTCTTATTTTTAAAAGAGATTTTGTACTCATTTAGTTATGAAATGATAACAAGTCCATGGTAATTTCTTGAGTAGATTAAAGAGGGTAACACTTGAAATATATTCATGTGCGATGAAGAAGAAAAGAGAAGTTTTCTCAGATTAATATTCATTTTTTTTTTTTCTAAATAAGCTTAATCTATTAATCAACAGAAACACGAATATTTACATCAGGAGTTAACCAGGACTAGGCCTGAGGTCGAGGCCTGTTGAGCAAAAAATCATAGTTGAGCACTGCCCTCTGAGAGGGAAACCAGTGCATAAGGTGTTCCAGCAAAAAACCCACGCAGGGGCAGCATCTATTTCTAGAAAAAAGCCTATGAAACTTTGACCAAAACTAGAAAGACATACATAAACATTTTGCATAAAGAAGACAGTGCCATAGCAAAAAACCAGGAACAGTGGAGGAGCTACTCGTCCGGTTCCTCTTCCACGACCCTGCACCAAAACTCATCTGGTTCACCATTAGTATTATACAGGTCCTCTGTGGAGTGAATGACCTTTTCAGCCACTGGGGTGCGTTGTCCATCACCCGGATGAGGCTGGTGCTGAGCATTTGCAGTGTCAGGGTCCTGAGTAGCAATTTGCTGCTCATCCTGCTTCAGCTCAATATCAATATTCATTTCATTGCCATGACTAGCATCTTCCACAGTTATTTCCATGTCCTGCTCATGCACATCTTCAGCATTCTGCCTTACGTCATTCATATTCGCAAATTGTCCAGCCCGCCTTCCTGAAGTGGGAGCCTCATCTTGAGGGGACTCACGGAAAACTATGGTGACCGAGGCGGTAATGCGAGGGCAATTAAGCGCACTTAGGAAAGAGAAGTGCCTTGTTTGAGAATGGGCAGGAGCGTACTGGGGAGTGGGATCCCATTGCTCAGACCGAAGGATTCGACCACGTGCAGCTCGTGAAGTTCTTGCAGAGGCATGAGAGTCCGCAGCAGAGGTGCTGGAGGACGGGGAGGAGCGCCTAATCAATCTCCGGGAAGAGCCTCGTCTGCATCTCATCCTGTGCCTGAGACGAGGCATTCTTTCATTCGAAGCTAGAGAACTGGAAGAGTGCGGTAACCCAAGAGAGACGTTGGCCAATTGTGAAAGCGGAGGCGGGGCGGAAGCTCTGGACAACTGCGCAAACCAATTCCCTGACTCTCGCATGCAATTCCCTGCAATAGAAATATGAATATTGTCGCCGAGCTCTATGCAACCATGAAGCCTGGTTCTCTTGCCGGTGACTGTGCGTTCGGAGGAGAGTCGCACAGTGGGCGAGCAAGACACCGTAATAGGCCTGGGGAAGTTGCTTCTGGGTTGCTCGTTCGCCATCCCGTTAACTATAACCCCAAATCTACTGCCAACCATCGGCATTAACCTCTCCATTAATGGAGTAATCACCATGTCCTGTTTAACCTGCGTGGAGATATATCGAACTTCGCTTATGGAATTGTGAACCGCGCCAGACTTTAATTGCCTTAAATGCTTCATGCTTGAGTTCATGTGCCGTCGGACACTTGCAGGTCCTCGTGGCCAATGTCTCGCCGGAGTGCCGTCTGTCCGACGCATTCCTTTTACCATTTTAACCACCCGCATCCGGGTTTCAGATTAATATTCATTGACCATGTTGTAAATAGTAATTATTCAATAAATCCATGGATATTTTACCATGGTATTGGTAGAGATTAATTATTTCATAAATCCATGGGTAGATTAACCGGGGTGTTTGTGAATAATAGTTAATTCATAATTCCATGAATAGATCACCATGGTGCTGGTAAAGATTGGTTATTTAATAAATCCATGGAACTATTCAGTTATATTTCTTTAGATGAACAAACTGTGTGATTACTTTTATATTATCATGATTATGATGTTAATTCCTTTTGAAAGAAGATCATGCATAGGCATGCAATATATGTATTAACTTTCATTGGAAAGAATATACATATTTTTATGTGGGAAAGATAGCATGTTGTGTTAAACTACATTGAAAATAATTTTTAGTATAATCTTTGAAAAAGAAGACATGCATTTGTATGCTTAATTGCATAATTTTACAGAAAAGAAAACATAAGTTTACATGCTCGCTTGTGTTGAGATTTTCTTTGGGAGGACTCGTGAACGAAGTTATGTGCTTCATGTGTAAGCACTTCTTTAGGGAGACTTTTTTGGAATATATATGCATTTGCATGCATGGAAGTAACATTTGTAATGTTATCTTGCATTTCATGCACTAAAATTAATAGCTTAAGGGTTAGCTATTTTGATTAAATTTATGTAAATCGCATGCACGAATATCGTAACTGATGTATCAGTTTATTTTAAAGAAAAACTTGGGAGATGTAGCTATTGCCATGCAGGAATCTGTTTGCTTATGCGATGGAAACATTATTTAATGTGATGACTTATAACTAGCACATATGAGGTATGTGTTGTTAAAGGGAGAATATCAAGGTACTTTACTTGCATGTCATGAATATACATGAGTAGATGGAGAAGCCACTATAGTATAGATATATGAAATGACTTATTATACTTTATGAATCTTGACATCAATGTAAGTTGAAGGTAACATTAGTAGGGAATGATGGTGATATGTATAAAGGAAATATTATGCTTAACCTGGTGGTTGGTAAATGATTATGGTTCATGCAGATGAGTGCGAACTATTGAATGATTCAGTGTACGATGGTCCATTGTAGGTACATCCATGCCATCAAGATATGAAGATATGAAGATATAAAGACTAGAGGGTAAATGCTATGATATTTATTGTAATGGCTTTAACCTAGATATTTGTATATTTCCTTGTAAGATTTATAAACAATGGTTAAGGGATGGTATCCCTTATAAGCCATTGACTGAGGGTTGATCACCCTCACGAGTGTTTAATAATAAAATTAAACGTTGTTGTTTTTCACCCTATGGGGTTTCCAGGGTATATTGGTGTTCAATGATGTGATGGATTATTGTGTCAAGATGATGATGTTGATTCCTTTCTTGTTGTGAAGTTTCATAATGCCGAGTATGTGATGAATACATAAATAATGAAATGAGTGGAAGGTTACATCATGCAGTATTATGTTAATGTATTGTAATAGAGGTTGTTAATGGTTAAGGAGCTTACTATTCTTATTCTATAGTTATACTATGAATCGGTAAACATTCTATGTAATGATGAGTAAGGAATATTTAATAGCGAATGGGTAGTTACCCATGAGTAACTTGTATAAAAAAATTTAACTCCTTACATTTCCATGTGAAGTTATCGGTGTTTGTTACACTGTCCAATCACAACTAAGGGGATTTGAACTTTTGATTCCTTATGTAACGTCTCTTCCTTATACCCAAAAAATCATTTTTTCTACTTTCGAACTTCGTCACATTGAATCTGGTGTGGAGTAGAGCTACTAATCCTTTTATTACTCTTGGGGTGTAGTTTGTTGCTGGTTTCCACTAATGATTGTGGCTGATGGTATTTGCCCTTACTCTTCACCATCTCTATTAATTTATATATATATATTTTACTACTTCCATAGTAGGGTTGCCTTTACTTCCATATTTATCTATTTAGGCATATGGTCGTTTATACCTATGTCTCTAACCCATTTATATGGTTCTTACATGACAACTTTATCACAATCTTTTGCACACCAGAGTAGATTTATTAACTCTAAGGTTCGATTCTCATAGCATTACATAGCATTCGATGGGTTGGTTTTTGTATTGATGTAATCCCATTCCTTGTCACCTCACCATGGAATTTCAAACCCTTCACGGTCAATCATATGTTAAGGATACGAATTAATTGTGAGTGTTATTCTCTCCTCGTTTTATGCTTTACATATATCATTCTGAGGCTAAGTACTGTGGAGATAAGCGTATGAATTTTTTTCATTTCATTCAATGTGTATCGCTGACATGATTTCCAACGTGTATGGCCACGTTACCGATGTGATCCTCCCCATCGCACTCTTCGTGACAGCTTGTTGAATTTTCAGTTCAATTGTTCCGCATACGTCCATGTTGGAGGTTGTATGTATTTATATATATAGTCTTGGTAGGATGCCACGTAATATGCCACGCCTGCATACATCTTAATATGCCTGACATATAATAATTCGATGGTACATTGGCGTGGTTCTCGTAGATAGACATTTACGTTTGGATTTAATGTGTATTAATTTCCAACTCCCCAACTCGATCCGTGGCTTCACCATGGATTCAACGCCATGTGGACGGTGAAGATTCATCCTGATCGTTAGGGTTTCATCAATCTTGGCGGGGGACATTGGTATAGATTCTTTGTGTTATTTGCTGAGTCGGTTCTTTTCCCTTTACACTTGCTCGAATTTCCTCTCGATGGCGAAACTCTGCGCCTTGGAGAACTAAGCGTAGCTACGTCCCGCCTTCAGCGTATCCATGTACTTCGTATGATAACTCAGGTATGATAATTTCGGCGCAGCTCTAATTCTTCTTGTGAAACTCTCGCTCTGTGCTTACAATTTAATATGGATTTCTCTTTCCTTAGAGATTCGCTCGGTGACTCGAGAGAGAGCTGAGGTTTTTGACTACGATGAATTCTTTCCCATCGTTTTGCTTTCAGTTGATTCAATTAGTTTAATTTCTAGCAGAGAAATCGTTTCTCCATTCGAGTGTTTCGATTTGTTTGTGTTAAGTCCACATTTCTTATGCTTCCTTGTAATTAAGATCGAAACTGGGAACTAATACTCTTATTATTTTGGATGGAAGTTTACCCTCTCCTCCACGTCCTTCGAGGGTTTTCTCCAAGGTCATTCGTATAGCGATAGATGGGTTCTAATCTTCTCGGCATTCTTCTTCGATCCTTCCCCCCGGCGTATGTAAGTATCAAATTCAATTATTCGTTCACAGAAGTCATGGCTTCGTTATTCCATATTGAACGCCTACCCTTCAAATTTGTGTTTATTTATGTCCTGCTCCTATTCATACGATAGTTCGTTGAAGGAACGAGGTTCTTCCTCACCATGTAACTATTTATTCCGCAATTATCATTTCATTCTTGATAGCGTTTTTCTTTAGAATTTCCCGAATTGTATTCTTATTGTTGATTTTTCTCTTACAGGTATTTCCGAATACTGCCTTCCTTTCCCTTGAACCATGAAAGGCGTGGTTTCATTCGGAATTAATGTTAACCCTCTTATTTTTTTCAGGTCGGTATTCACGGAACGCTGGTTGGAAGAAGCCAGTTCACATCATATTCTTCTATAAAATTTATTCCGACAGTTTAACATTTTTGTTGAGGAAATTGTATAACTGTGACTATTAATAAATTTTAGTTCAGGCGCTGAATATTCCTTTATCTCAACTTCTGGAACATTATGATCTCACTATACTATCCAAATTTCACAGTGGACTGTAATGTTTGAATTATATTTATATATCTCTATACAAGAAATGTCTGTTTCTTGTCTCTAGTAATAGGGACAACTCAATGATGTGTATTCCATCTCAACTGACTTTTTGTTTCTTGTTCACATGATAGAAAATTTGACTATAAGTATTATTCTGTCAACATTTATCCAGTTGAAATCTCTCAGTAAAGAAGAATTTCCCATTGACAGTAAAAGTGGGTTCTATGACTCCAACAGTGAACTCACTTCATTTTTCTTAGCTTGGGTTCCATTGTAATAGTTACTTACGGCATTTCCCGCAATTACATATATTCAATTTTTTTTCGTATTTATTTTCAATAATACTTTCAGGATATGCATTGTTTAGACTATACTTGTAACCATAGTAACACTTTGATGAAGAGTTGAACTATTCTCTTTCACAGTGTAATTCAGTTGCATGCATTATGTAGAAATTCACATCTTATTCTAACTCTAGAGTAATCATTCTAATTGGACCATTTCTGTACAAGGAATGTTAGTCACTCAGTAGATAGCTATATGGTTCTCATACTACAACTGGTTACAAATTTTCCAATAACAATTAGTTAGATCTCTTCAGGTTTTTTTTTTTGAATTGTATAAAGCATTAAAATCTATGCTCTTTCAAATTTGTCCCTTACTGTAGTAAGCAACTTATAGACAATTCTCAAATGACATTTGTTTACTTATTTAGCAACATCTCTTGTCATGTTTCTTGAATACCTACATATTGATGTGGTAATATATATATATATATATATATATATATATATATATATATATATATCGGAGAGACATTTGCATTTATAGTATCAACTGTACACTCTTGCATTCATTCCATATTATAGAAGAAATTTCTACAGCTAAACATGCACTGCTATTTTGTAGTCCTACATGTCGGTAATTTTCTTAGAAATTTCGACAGATGTGTATAGATCTGCCCTATATGTAATTAATTTCTCCTACTCATAGTATTCTGAGTTTTTCAACTATTCACTGAATTAATCCTATTTACACAGAAACATATTAGAGTTACATAAATACCCTTTATGAGATAACAAAATCTCCAGATTTAAACCAAAACTAGTTTAGAGATTCTGGCAGATTTGTCCTTATTTCTATGGTTCCTACAACTATACAGAACTGAAAGAGTTTAATTACTCTACTACTCTATAAATGTATGGAACACCAGCAAAAAATAAACCATTTAACTAGTGTGCAGCTATAATCATCAACTTGTACGCCTAATAACAATTAGTTTTAATCATTCATAATACTGTGAACATACCACTTGGGTAATTGACTAGTTCTCCCAACCATAGAATTCCTCTATCTCCAGAACTCACCCCCGAGATGAGACCACCTCCATAACAGACCAACCTCTAATCTGTTTAGGAGTAGCTTATTTAAGCTGTTGTTCCCCAAAGCCTGTTTCTAATTCCGCGTCCACAATATCAGGATGATTTTCTTCCTGTTTGCCTAGGCTTCCCATTTTAGGGATATTTTTAAAGCTGCTTTATGCTTTTCCCTATTTTTTACCTCTTCCCAACTACTCTCCACCTCATTGGGGAAACTAGATTTTCCTCAAAATCTAATTTAGAAATTCTTTCAAGGATTTTTTTGAAAGATTGTGGGGAAAGTATTTGCCTTTATCCATCCTCATGGATTTAGCAAGTGATATCATAATTCTCATTTTGGTCAATCTGCACAAAATTATTTTATTCATTTTCTCAAATTAAATATTTAATTACATTTACAATATGCTTGTCCTTTGGGGTCCACTCCCCTTAGGATTAAAGTTCAAATGTCTAGTTTTGAAATTCAAACACATAAACTAGGGGTGTTACATATTCCCCCTCTGAAAGCAAACACCATCCTCGGTGTTGTTATTTAACTACTAGAGTTCATTTTTCAAACAAGAATGGATATCTTTCCATCATTTTAGCTTCTCTTTCCCAGGTAGCTTCTTCAGCAGTAAAATGCTTCCACTACACCTTTACTCTTGCTACCGTCTGATTCCTCAATTCAATTTCTTCCCGCTCCAATATTTGAAGCGGTTCTGGGAGGAACTCCCCTTCTGGTTCCACCTGTATCAAATTCCAATCAATAATGTGAGAAGCATCATGTATATATCTTTTTAATAACGAAACATGAAACACATCATGTAATCTAACATGGGGTGGTAAGGCCAGCTTGTAAGCCACTGGTCCTACCCTTTCTAATATTTCAAAAGGCCCACAATATCTAGGGGATAATTTTGCACAAATTCCAGCATAAAGTGTGCTCTTTTTGGGTTTAATACGCAGGTACAGATGCTCCCCCACTTTTAATTTTCAATGTGTCCTTTTCTTATCAGCATAGTTTTTTTGGCGATCTTGTGCTGTCTTGATATTTCTTTGTATTTTTTTAACAATTCTTTCTATCTCTTATAACGCGTCTGGTCCCAACATTAGTTTATCCTCTGGTTGACTCCAGCTCAAAGGGGTACGAAACTTCGTCCCATAGAGTGCCTCAAACATAATCATTTTAATGGAGGATTGATAGCTGTTATTATAGGAAAATTCAGCTAAATGCAGGTAGTCTTCCCATTTTGAGGGTCGATCCATCACATACATTCTCAGCATATCGTCCAAAATATGGTTAGTTCTCTCTGTCTGACCGTCAGTCTGAGGGTGATAGGCAGTACTAAAATTCAGCTGAGTACCCATACCTCCAAATAGACCTTTCCAAAAAGTTGCTGTGAACTTAGCATCTCTGTCTGAAACAATTACCTTTGGAACCCCATGGAGCCTTACTACCTCCTTCAGGAATACATTCGCTACTTGGGTTGTCCTGAAAGTAGATTTCACTAGTATGAAGTTTGTAGCTTTTGTTAAGGTGTCTACTACCACCATCATTGAATCATGTTGGTATTTGGTTTTGGGTAATCCTGTTATGAAATCCATGGAAACTATGTTCCATTTCCATTCTGCAATTGGCAAAGGGTTTAAAAGACCAGCAGGATGCTGATGCTCAACTTTAACTAGTTGACATTCCATGCATCTAGCTAAGTATTCTGCTACATCTCTTTTCATTCCTAGCCAGAACAACTTCTTTTTCAAAGCTGTTAACATTTTCTGATATCCAGGATGCCCTGCATACGGCTGTTTGTGATATTCATCTGGAATATCTCTTTTCAAAGACTCCACATTGGGGATATATAATCTTTTTTTGTAGCAGATCAACCCTTTTTGGTTTTGAGTGAAATCAGTCATCTCCTTCTTTAATAGTTTCACCTGTAGTGTTTCATAATTTGGATCCTGGTTTGCTGCCTTTTTCACTAACTCTTCTAACTCAAACTGTGCACTACTTCCAATTATATTTTGACAAGCATTTCTGCTCAAGGCATCAGCAATTTTATTTTCTTTTCCCCTGATATGTTTTATGTCCATATCAAATTCACTTAGAAAAGACAACCATCTGGCTTGTCTAGCATTCAAGTCAATTTGGGAAAAGAAATATTTGAGACTAATATTATCAGTCATCAATGTAAATTTTTTTCCAAGGAGATAGTGTCGCCACATCTTCAAGGCATGAATAACAGCAGCTAACTCCAAATCATAGGCACTATAGTTTTGTTCATGTATCTTCAGTTTCCTAGATTCATATGCAATAACTGAATTTTCCTGCAAAAAGACTCCTCCCAACCACTCTCTACAAGCATCTGTACATACAACAAATTCCTTATCAGGATCTGCAATCTTCAGTATAGGGGCTGTTGTAAGTTTTAGTTTTAATTGGTCAAAATTGTTTTCGATTTTTTCAGTACACTCAAATTTGACACCCTTCCTTTGTAGTGATGTTATGGGATGTGCTATGGAAGAAAATCTCTCCACAAATCTGCGATAATAACCTGTAATCCCCATAAACGATCTTACTGCTGAAACAGCAGTTGGCACCGACGAATCTCTAATAGCCTTTATCTTTTCAGGATCAACAACCAGCACTTGTTCAGAAATAATATGGCCCAAGTATTGGATCTTATCCTTATAGAATTCACATTTACTGAATTTGGCATATAACTGGTTTTCTTTCAAAGTTTGCAATACTATCCTTAAGTGTTCTTTGTGCTCCTTCTCACTTTTGGAATAAACCAAAATATCATCTATAAGCACAAGCACGAATTTGTCCAGGTACTTATTTAACACACTGTTCATTAAGCACATAAAAGTGGCAGGGGCATTCGTCAAACCAAAAGGTAGGACTACAAATTCATAGTGACCATACCTGGTTCGAAAAGTTGTTTTGCTGATGTCTTCTTCTTTAATTCTGAGTTGGTGATAACCAGTCCTTAAGTCAATCTTCGAAAATATTGAAGCTCCTCTCACTTGGTCAAAGAGGTCATCAATTCTGGGTAAAGGGTATCTGTTTTTAATGGTCAACTTATTTAGTTGACAATAATAAATGCACATCCTAAGGGTTCCATCCTTATTTTTCACAAATAGGACTGGTGCTCCCCAAGGAGAGACACTCAGTCGGATATAGCCCTTATCCAGCAATTCCTGTAATTGCATTTTCAGTTCCATGAGTTTGGGGGGACTCATTCGATAAGGGGCTTGGGAAACAGGTGTTGCTCCCAGCACCAGATCTATTGAAAATTCAATCTCTCTTTTGGGGGGAAGATGAGGAATCTCATCTGGAAAGACTTCCTTAAACTGTCTTACTACTGGTACAGCATCCAGCAGATTTTCTTCAGTTTTATGTTCTGTTTCTTCCACATGTACTGCACAAACTTGGTATCCTTTTCTAGCTTTTTGTTTTAATTGTAGTGCTGATATTTGTCTTACAGAAATAGGTTTTGGTTTTTCCTTGAGAATAAAAGGTTTCCCTTCATCTACACAATGCAGGGTCTTAGCCCAACAGTTCATCATGGCCTTCTTCTTTTCCATCCAGTCCATTCCTGTCAGCAAGTCATATGAACCTAATGGCAGAATGTTTAAATTCACTTCTGTTTGAAAATAATTTAATTTGATGGCTGTTCGAGGTAATTTATGAGTTACTTTCCTCTTGGTACCAGTGGCTAACTGGACCAACCAGGACTGCTGAAATTTTTCAGTTTTGAGATTACATTTTTCTACAATTTTTGGACTAATGTAACTCAAGGAAGCACCCGGATCAATTAAAACAGCAACAGATTGATTAGAAATCTTACCCTCCATTTCAACCATAGTAGCTTGATGGTCTGCTTGTTGATTTTCCAAGGCTTCACTGATGGTAGGTATATTTCTTGCGATGTCATTTACTGTTGTAGCTTCTCGATCTCTCATAATCATCTGAATGTTTCGATGGGGACAATCCCTCAAAAGATGGGGTTCTCCACAGCCCCAACATTTCAAGGGTTCCCTCATTTTGACTGTGCTTTCCTTTTTATTTCCTTCATCCAGTTGTTTGGAGCCAACTTGAGACTGAGCAGTTTGACTTTCTTTGGGTTTATTAAATTTCTTTCGCTGATGATCCCTGCCAAAGTTCTTCAAATAAGCTGGTTTCTGTTTCTTCCCTTGAATTCACCCTTGTTTAGCCAACCTTTTCCATGTTCAGCCTTTCCTTTAAACTGCTGATAACATAATCTCGCCTTCCTCACTGCCTCGTCCATATTTTTTGGGTTATCAAACTCGATCTTCTCTTTGTATACAGCAGGCAAATAGTTCAGAAACCTTTGTACCTTTGCCTTCTATTCCGTAATGTAAGGGACATATCTCGATAGATTTGTAAACTTAGTGACAACCTCATCAATAGTAAGTTGTCCCAGTCTAAGTTCATGAAATTCCTTTGCTTTATCATCATAGTAACGTTCATTTAGGTAGCGATTTTTGAACTTAACCTGGAAGTCTTCCCAGGTAACTGTCTTTTCATCAATGGCATGAACCATTTTTGTCTCCTCCCACCACAAAGTAGCCTTACCTTGTAGCTGGTAAACAACTAATTTGGCCTTCAGATTGCTTTCATATTCATAGACCTGGAAATACTTAATCATATTCAGCAACCAGGCTTCAACATCTTCCTCCTTCTCCCCATCATAGGAGAGAGGTTTAATCTTTCGGAATTCCCCCTGTAATTCCTTTTTCTACTTATTCTGATGCCTAACAGCATCATCTTCCTCAGACTCATCAGTCTTCCTCTTTCTGGAACCTTCGCCTTCTTGGCTGTTCCGTGAAGTTAGCTCTTTGATGAGCTTTTCTTGCTCCTCACTGGCTAATGACAATCTGTCATTCTGGCTTCTTAATTCAGCCATTTTTCGTTGTAAACTGTGCAACATAGACATAACCGGAGTGTTGGGATCTGTTGTATTATCTTCATCACGCAGATCGACATAAATTTTCTCACCTTCTGCCATTCCAGCACCACTGTACACTACAAAACACAGATCAGTAAAAATAAAATATTTTTTTTCCAAAGAAATTAATTTATACAGTGAACACATAGCAACAGAAAGCACAGTGACAACAACCTAGTTTTATATAACTTGGGCTCTGATACCATTTGTAACGTCTCTTCCTTATACCCAATTTTTTTTTTTTTCTACTTTTGAACTTCGTCACATCGAATATAGTGTGAAGTAGAGCTACTAATCCTTTTATTACTCTTGGGGTGTAGTTTGTTGCTGGTTTCCACTAATGATTGTGGCTGATGGTATTTTCCCTTACTCTTCACCATCTCTATTAATTTTTACAGATATATTTTACTACTTCTATAGTATGGTTTCCTTTACTTCCATATTTATCTATTTAGGCATATGGTCATCTATACCAATGTCTCTAACCCATTTATATGGTTCTTACATGACAACTTTATCACAATCTTTTGCACACTAGAGTAGATTTATTAACTCTAAGGTTCGATTCTCATAGCATTACATAAAATTCGATGGGTTGGTTTTTGTCTTGATGTAATCCCATTCCTTGTCACCTCACCATGGAATTTCGAACCCTTCACGGTCAATCATTTGTTAAGGATACGAATTAATTGTGAGTGTTATTCTCTCCTCGTTTTATGCTTTACATATATCATTATGAGGCTAAGTACTGTGGAGATAAGAGTATGAATTTTTTTCATTTCATTCAATGTGTATCACTGACATGGTTGCCAACGTGTATGGCCACGTTACCGATGCGATCCTCCCCATCACACTCTTCGTGATAGCTTGTTGAATTTTCAGTTCAATTGTTCCGCATACGTCCATGCTGGAGGTTGTATGTATTTATATATATAGTCTTGGTAGGATGCCACGTAATATTCCACGCCTGCATACGTCTTAATACGCCTGACATATAATAATTCGATGGTACATTGGCGTCATTCTCGTAGATAGACATTTACGTTTGGATTTAATGTGTATTAATTTCCAATTCCCCAACTTGATCCGTGGCTTCACCATGGATTCAATGCCATGTGGACGGTGAAGATTCATCCTGATCGTTAGGGTTTCATCGATCTTGGTGGGGGACATTGGTATAAATTCTTTGTGTTATTTGCTGAGTCGGTTCTTTTCCCTTTACACTTGCTCGAATTTCCTCTCGACGACGAAACTCTGCGCCTTGGAGAACTGAGCGTAGCTACATCCTTCCTTCAGCGTATCCATGTACTTCGTATGATAACTTAGGTATGATAATTCCAGCGCAGCTCTAATTCTTCTTGTGAAACTCTCGCTCTGTGCTTACAGTTTAATATGGATTTCTCTTTCCTTAGAGATTCGCTCAGTGACTCGAGTGAGAGCTGATTTTTTTGACTACGATGAATTCTTTCCCATCGTTTTGCTTTCATTTGCTTCAGTTAGTTTAATTTCTAGCAGAGAAATCGTTTCTCCATTCGAGTGTTTCGATTTGTTTGTGTTAAGTCCACATTTCTTATGCTTCCTTGTATGTCTTATTAAGATCGAAACTGGGAACTAATACTCTTATTATTTTGGATGGAAGTTTACCCTCTCCTCCACGTCCTTCGAAGGTTTTCTCCGAGGTCATTCGTATGGCGATAGATGGGTTCTACTCTTCTTGGCATTCTTCTTCGATCCTTCCCCCCCGGCGTATGTAAGTATCAAATTCAATTATTCGTTCGCAGAAGTTGTGGCTTCGTTATTCCATATTGAACGCCTACCCTCCAAGTTTGTGTTTATTTATGTCCTGCTCCTATTCATACGACAGGTCGTTGAAGGAACGAGGTTCTTCCTCACCAGGTAACTATTTATTTCGCAGTTATCATTTCATTCTTGATAGCGTTCTTCTATAGAATTTCCCGAATCGTATTCTTATTGTTGATTTTTCTCTTACAGGTATTTCTGAATACTGCCTTCCTTTCCCTTGAACCATGAAAGGCGTGGTTTCATTTGGCATTAATGTTAATGCTATTGTCGTTTTCAGGTCGGTATTCACCGAACGCTGGTTGGAAGAAGCCAGTTCACATCATATTGTTCTATAAAATTTATTCCGACAGTTTAACATTTTTGTTGAGGAAATTCTATAACTGTGACTATTAATAAGTTTTAGTTCAGGCGTTGAATATTCATTTATCTCAACTTCTGGAACCTTATGATCGCACTATACTGTCCAAATTTCACAGTGGACTGTAACGTTTGAATTATATTTATATATCTCTGTACAGGAAATGTCTGTTTCTTGTCTCTAGTAATAGGGACAACTCAATGATATGTATTCCATCTCAACTGACTTTTTGTTTCTTGTTCACATGATAGCAAATTTGACTATAAGTCTTATTATGTCAGCATTTATCAAGTTGAAATCTCTCAGTAAAGAAGAATTTCCCATTAACAGTAAAAGTGGGTTCTATGACTCCAACAGTGAACTCACTTCGTTTTTCTTAGCTTGGGTTCCATTGTAATAGTTACTTATGACATTTCCTGCAATTACATGTATTCAAATTTTTTTCATATTTATTTGCCATAATACTTTCAGGCTATGCATTGTTTAGACTATACTTGTAACCATAGTAACACTTTGATGAAGAGTTTAACTGTTCTCTTTCACAGTGTAATTCAGTTGCATGAATTATGTAGAAATTCACATCTTATTCTAACTCTAGATTAATCATTCTATTTGGACCATTTCTGTACAAGGAATGTTAGTCACTCAGTAGATAGCTATATGGTTCTCATACTACAACTGGTTACAAATTTTCCAATAACAGTTAGCTAGATCTCTTCAGTTTTTTATTTTTTGAATTGTATAAAGCATTAAAATCTATGCTCTTTCAAATCTATCCTTCACTGTAGTAAACAGCTTATAGACAATTCTCAAATGACATTTGTTTACTTATTTAGCAACATCTCTTTTCATGTTTCTTGAATACCTAGATACTGATGTGGTAATATATATATATATATATATAGGAGACACATTTGCATTTATAGTATCAACTGTACACTCTTGCATTCATTCCATATTATAGAAGAAATTTCTACAGCTAAACATGCACTGCTATTTTGTAGTCCTACATGTTGGTAATTTTCTTAGAAATTCTAACAGATGTGTATAGATCTGCCCTATATGTAATTAATTTCTCCTACTAACAGTATTCTGAGTTTTTCAACTATTCACTGAATTAATCCTATTTACACAGAAACAGATTAAAGTTACATAAATACCCTTTATGAGATAACAAAATCTCCAGATTTAAACCAGAACTGGTTTAGAGATTCTGGCATATTTTTCCTTATTTCTATGGTTCCTACAACTATACAGAACTGAAAGAGTTTAATTACTCTACTACTCTGTAAATGTATGGAACACCAGCACAAAATAAACCATTTAACTAGTGTGCAGCTATAATCATCAACTTGTACACCTAATAACAATTAGTTTTAATCATTCATAATACTGTGAACATACCACTTGGGTAATTGACCAGTCCTCCCAACTGTAGAATTCCTCTATCTCCAGAACTCACCCCCGAGCTGAGACCACATCCAGAATAGACCAACTTCTAATCTGTTTAGGAGTAGCTTATTTATGCTGTTGTTCCCCAAAGCCTGTTTCTAATTCCGCATCCACAATATCAGGATGATTTTCTTCCTGTTTGCCTAGGCTTCCCATTTTAGGGATATTTTTAAAGCTGCTTTATGCTTTTCCCTGTTTTTTACCTCTTCCCAACTACTCTCCACCTCATTGGGGAAACTAGATTTTCCTCAAAATCTAATTTAGAAATTCTTTCAAGGATTTTTTTGAAAGATTGTGGGGAAAGTATTTGCCTTTATCCATCCTCATGGATTTAGCAAGTGATCTCATAATTCTCATTTTGGTCAATTTGCACAAAATTATTTTATTCATTTTCTCAAATTAAATACTTAACTACATCCACAATATGCTTGTCCTTTGGGGTCCACTCCCCTTAGGATTAAAGTTCAAATGTCTAGTTTTGAAATTCAAACACATAAACTAGGGGTGTTACACCTTACTTTTTTAGAAATCCATGTGAAAAAGTCCAATCATGTTAAGTGCTAGTGTAGACTAAGCCTATAGAGATCCTCAGATGATTTTAACAACTTAAAAGCCCAAACCCATAAAATTAAGCTTGTGATCATCTCTCAAAAACTTAGACAACTTAACCTATCTATATAACATTTTAAAAAATCTTATTATTATAAATATTATTTTTAAATGTAATTTTGTGGAACAACGTTTTTCAATAATACAATAAATATTCAAGACAAAGATTAAGTCTATGATCATCTCTCAAAGACTTAGACAACTTAACCTCTATATATAAATAAATAAATAACATTTTAAAAAATCTTATTATTATAAATATTATTTTTAAATGTAATTTTGTGGAAAAACGTTTTTTCGTAATATAAAACACGACACAATAAATATTTAATAGTTATTTATCACTTTATTACATTTTATTGCTTATTATAATAATTAAAAAAATTAAGAAATATATACTCGTTACAGTTATTTAAAATTTGAACAACTTAAAAAAAATTAATTGAATTTTACTGTGAAAACACAAATTTATTTTAGACAAAAACATTACTGCATTTAAGTAAAAAACTATTCTATTATATTTTGACTTGGTTTTGTTTTAATGATCCTATTCATAACTGTAAAATGGATGTATTGGAATTTGAATTTTTTCCATTACAATATAACGGTCATGTGGATTCATTGAAATCTGCATTTTCTACTTTGCATAATAACGGTAATCTGCATTCCTTCTTGGTAGAGGAATTGGAATTTGAATTCGATCATACTTATCCAATGGATAGGAATTATTAACGGTAACCTGGATTGGTTCTTGGTACAGGAATTGGAATTGGAATTATTTGATCATCTTCATCCCATGGTCAGGAATTATTTACGCTAACCTGGATTCACTCTTGGTAGAGAAATTGGAATTTCAATTATATGCTAATCTTCATCCCATTGTTGGGAATGATGCACGGATCCAAGGATTGACAAATTTTACATATTTATTTATACTGTTGAAGTTTCTCTTCGTCCACGAAAGTTTGATGGCTCTGTGCTATATGCTTTGTCTTCATTCTCTAGGTTCTTTGTACATCTCGGAGCATTGTCCCTCATTTTCTTGTATCCGAGTCTCTTGTACTGTGACACAGAGGAGTCTCTTGTCTCGTGTTGTGTATTGTAGTTTCCATTATTTCCTGTCTGTACGTTGAATCGTCCATGTGTGCCACCGGTAGATAAACATTCAGACAGTCAGTCAATCTGGCAGTAGAAATGCATGGCATGGTTGATGGCTGGCTGAATGTAATGTACAGTGTACACCAACTGGCTCAACGTTGAATTTCAGTTTCTGCTTGCTGACATTTGATTTAATTTCCGCCTGGGGAGATCCGTCTTTATATTACAATTGTATTCCACTGTAATCTAATGCTCTGATTAGTTTAGATTTGATTGCGCAACCATGATGAAGACGATCTCTGATCTAAGATGGGTGGGTTTTTAAATTTTCGGAGGAAATAACAGAACAATGGGTCGTGTAGCAAAAATGAAGATACAACCTTCCCATGACTAGACCTCCCAGGTTTTACAGAAACAACAGTTTTTATTTATGGTTAAGTGGAATCTTCTTAAATAAAAAGCCAGGAAAGAGGTGGAATGAATGTATTTTTAAATTTACCTCATAGCAAGGTTAGAACTGTTGACCTATTCGTGAATATTAACTTGAGGGAAATGAATTCATAGATTATCTCATTCATTATTCAATCCATTTCTTCATTAGTATGAATTCTTTTGTGTCTTTTTCCCACGCTTTGTGTGTTCCGAACCTGGGCCATCAATAGCTTCCGCTATTCAAACAAGCTAGTGTAACCATTTTTGTATCCTCCTTTTGAATATAAAAAATCAGAATATCGTAAATAATGTTTATGTATTAGGATAAACTTGCACCTATTTAAGCAAATCGAAAACCAAGCTGAGCATTTAAATTTTATGGGTCGTTAAGTTTGATCTTTAGCCTCTACCATAAAGTTAGAAAGTTAATTATTTACATAAATAATATTTGAGGTAAAAATTGAGTTTAGGAAATTTATACGAAAAGAGATCAAAGTTATTTGGAAGATAATCTATATAAAAAGGGAAAAAAAAGGGTGTTTTTCAATAGGCTAATACATAAACTTATTTACAAATAAGGTAAAGTTTTGAGGATTTATTAAAAAAGAAATAATAATAACAATAATAATTGCAATATTTTATAATAATAATAGTAATATTTTATTATAAAAATAAGAGTTCAAGAAAAATAGAGCCTAATTTGAAGATGAATAATATATATACTCCATATAAAATTTTAAGTTTTGGACTACCCATTCAAAAATCGAACAATATTTTGTTGAATATGTAAGAAATTGTTTACCTTGGAAGAGTATTGAAGTAATCCACGTACAAAAATTAAAATATTAAAAGAAGATCTCGTGTAATTTTAGCAAAAAATGAGGCGTCAAAAAAGAAATATAAAGATCTCAAAGAACGATTTTATGAAGAATCAACAGAAAGTAATAAAGAAATTTTGCGTCTTAGAGACCATAATAAAAAATTACTTGAGAAGGTCGAGAAGTCTAACGATACATGGAAAAATTAGAAGAAGAAAAAATATGTTTCAAGAATAAATTTGACGAGAATATATCCGAGAAAGAAAAAGAAAATTTGTCCCTAAAAAAACCATATCAAAGGCTATTAGAAAAAATCAAAAGTATAAAATATATAGAAAAAGATACTAAGGAAAAAGTTAATGATTCAGAAAATGAAAAACTTTCATGTCTAAAGAATCATAATCAAAACCTTCTTACTCAAATAAAGAAGATTACAAGTGACAAGAAGAAGTTGAATTACAAGTTAGAACAACTTACTCAAGAAGAAGTATTGAAGTCTCAAGTCATAACAATCCAAGTTGAAGATAAGGAAACAAATATGGATCCATGCAATACCGCAACTTAAGAAGAGGATAAACCAAGTGAAATGAAGATGGACTCACAGTTTGTAATTCAAAATTTAGATATTTCAAGTAAATACCAGGGAAAATTTTAGCTGCTAATAATCGCAAGTGGGCTAATTTTCTACATTTTTTCCAAAAAAAAAAAGATTTTTTAATTTCCATTTTCTCTAAAAATTATTCGCCCAAATTTTATAGTATAAAAATGTTTTATCTTTAAAATCGCCAAAATTTTATGTAAAAACTATGTTAAATTATTACAAATTTGAATACTTTTACAACAACATTTCCAAACATTTTAAAAATTACATATTATGTACTAGTGATATTCGCCAAGGTTTCTAAACTTTAAAATAAATTTCCATCCTTAAAATTTTCCCTCTAAAATATTTTATAACCAATTCAACTACATCATTACTTAAAGTAACAAAGGAAATTTCCACACATATGAGAAGGGAAAATCCAACCAGACGAATTCCTTACCAACATCTGAGCCATAAGAGGAGAAAACTAAGTCGGTATACATATTTGAACCATTCAGAACAAAAATTACAGATTTACGTTCCAAGGAATACCAAAGTTTGGAGAATCCAATCCTATGATAACAATCCATTACAAAGTTCCAGTGATCAGAAGATTACATGAAATATTAATCTAGGATGGTTAGATCCATTTTCAACCAAAAAATTTTGTTTATAACTCAGAGGATCATATCATCTTGTATCTACAAAGTTGAGAATTCCTAGACAAGAAGAAATTTGGAACGAGAAAACAAAGCAAGCCCTTTCATCAGTAATATTTGAGGAGTTTTTTTTTTTTTTGAAGAGGAATGCAATGTTATGAATATATTTTATAGATAAATAAGAAAAAATAATGTAAATAATAATAATCATAATCAAGGATTAATTAGCTATTGATTAGTTAATGGAAAGACATGTCTCTAAAGACATTATCATTCATGAAAGGGTACTTGCCTAAGTATATATACAATAGTGTCATGTCTAGCATTCACATCATCTCATGAATTATTTTATATATTATTCTAATATACATTACTTGTCCTATAATGGAAGTCATTGTTTTTGAAGTATTTTCAAGCTTACTATGTTGCATATATGAACCTTGTTCATTACATTGGTATCATATCATTCCTCTTAGTAAAAAAACTTTGTTTGTTACAATTCATGCAAGATAAATTTAACAAATTTAGTTAAAAATACCATATAAAGTTAAGAAGAGAAAAACTTATCAGTAACCTTTGGCTATAAATACGATTACCTTAGAGATGATTTATGTCTGATCAATATTTAAGATGATAATTCTCGTGCATTCGAATTATGTTTAATTAAAATTTTAGATGTGAGAAATTTTAGGGGCAACAGTCCAGGCTTGATAGTTATACCTACTTTCTTCTATTTGGCGTCAAATCCTTTGGTGTGCAGATGATGTTTAAATTTGAGGCTTCTCTCTCGCAGGGTTTGTCAATTTATTTATTTTTTTAAATGAAGACAACATACTTTGTGAAAAATTATCATAAGTTAAGCCATCTTCATAATCCATCGTATGCATTATTATGAATGGCGCAAGTTCTAAAAACCTAAATGATGTAAAATTCATCATTTAAATTAGATTGGACATTGCAATATCTAAAATCCTAATTTTTTCTTGCCTAAGATGAAGAAACAACTATGAAAAAAAATTATACTGAAAATTAATATAAAACATTGCAACTCCTAACAAAAATTTACCCAGTGGTGGGTAAAATAAACGCACATATAAAGATACAGAAGTTAAAATAGGGTAATATACAACACACAAGACCTTCTGTCATGTTTGTAGATAGAGATAAAAATGCAAGGACAGTAAATCTGAAAGAATTTGTTTCCTCTTCTTGAACCTACAACATAAACTTCACATGATCAGCATAATAGATCTCACGAGATGGTCTGGTCACTAGTTCAACAACCTAGATATTAGTTTTAGCTTTGAAGGGTCACAATTCAAACTAATACGTTTCTCACGAGCAACATCTACAAATTCTTTCCAATCACAACCATGATTTGACAGTATACTTTGTAAAAACAAATATATTATAAATAAATTAATTAACTCATTTAATTTTAAAACCTTTTTTATTATAAAACCTTCTCTAAAATCTAACATTTTTATCCACCGTAAAACCTTGTATTCTTATAAAATATGTATTCTTATAAAATATCGAGTAAGGGTAATAGGAATCAATGCTGCCATCGCAACTCACTAGTTATTGGCCGAAAATGGAATAATGAGCAAAATGAAGTACTCTATTACTTGGCTTCCACGAAGGGGCACAAATGCATTATCAAATTGTTTGGATGTGGAAAAAACCATAATTTGTTCAGCTTGATCTACTTTCCATGAACATTAATAATTTTTTTAAACCCTCTTACTTTTCCTATAATATCAAATGTTTACTTATGCACTTTCATTCATAGTTAATTTTGATAACTAGCCATTAACCAATGATATAGTAGATTTGTAATAATATTTGTTAATTCTTATAATTTAAATAGGGATTTAAATATGCAATAATGTTATTCATGAAAAGTTCATATGTTCTTTATGTAAAGGAGACAAGGGGAATATTATTCCTCAATAAAATCTGTAATTCGTAAAAAATTAACGTGCTTAATTCCAATAAGAGAGATACCTATCAACATCAAAATTGTGATCAAGAAATATTTAAAAATGACATCCACTTGATTTTAAAAATTTCATCCAACACCAATTAAAAATGTTATTAGGGCAACTTTAAAGAACTATAACTTGAATAATTTAATTTAATAATGTAAGAGAACAATATTGGAAACCAAATAAATTGTGTGTTAATGATTCTCTTAATGAATGATGTACACAATGTACATTTTAATACAAAAGGAGAAATGTTGATTAAGTTTTTGGGTTTTTTTGGACTTTAATAACCACTTACCATAACACAAACTTACCCAACCTTAATCCCAAGGATTAGGTGTCTGACATTCCCTCTTAATCCGAAGTGATGTATCAAAGTCCAAGAATGAGATCTCAAAATGAAAAGATACATCTTATTTAATAGCTAAATGTCTCTCATAAATGGTTTTCAAGGATAATAAAAAACCAAAGATGGTATTCTTTAATAGAAAATCACAAATGATACCCACATATGAAACCTTCATAGTAGTTCTCAGTCTAATAAAAAATGGAAACTATGGAACTATTAATATAGTTCCTCGAACAATCCTGAATCTAGAAGTGCTCGTTCATAATTAACTCATTCATAAAAAATTGAAGTCTCTCTGGCTACAAATCTGTCTCTAACTAGTACAGGTTGTGGCTCAAGCTCACTTGTGCATCTCTAACTCAGGCTAGCTTGAAAAATCTTTAAACCTGTAGCAGACTCTCAATAACTCCCCCCTTGTAGAATCAAGGCAAGAAGATGAAGTATTATTCATCACTGAAAGACTAATCAACACTCTTGAGCATATCCTGCAATATGACTTGTAAATATTCTTGGCTGTTTTCGACTAATCCCAAGAAGCAACCCATCTGAAATTTAGTTTCTTCCTTGCACTAGCCTTCTTTCTAAAACACATTTTTTAATAGTTTTCTGATTTCCACAATGCTCACACATGTGAAGGTCAAAACACAGATATTTCATATGTCCAACTCTATTACACTATTGACATTGATCAATTTATTTTGGAACAACACCATCTAGAAATCCAGCACTACGAAATTGTATAGGTTTAGAAAAATCGGCAATACAAAAAGATATATCTAGGACATATTTTCTATATCCCAAACTATTTTTGTGTTTGTTATGCATAATTTCTTTCGAGGGTATTACAATATTTTTGGGACTGAGAGAGTTCTAATCAGGATTTTCGGCTGCATCCAAATTTTCTCTTGAAATAATTTGATCCATACATTATTGTAAATTAGAATTAGGCTCAAACAAAGCATTGTTATGAACAAACACCAGTTTAAAATCATTATTTTCCTTCTCAATTTTTTCTCGTTGAAAATGCAACTCAATCTAGAGAAATTCAACTGTGTTCAATGCATAATCTAAACAGAGCCTACTATCAACAAGACTTTCTTTGTTGATATTTTTAGTTTCATCCGTAGTGGAACTAATAATAATGCTTAATAATTCTAATACAGTTTTAATTTGGGCCATCTCAATCAATCTCAGGTGTTGCATTCAACCGAAAATGCACCCATTTTATGATGAAATTCAATAAGTGAAAAATGGATGGTCGTTGGTACAATGCTGATGGAAAATAAGAAGAGATGAAGGGAAAACCTTCAATTATACAAAGCTAGCGATGTTACAAAGCCAATGACACTACAATCGACGCAGATAAATGCACATAATTTGGAAAAATTGTACGATGGAAATAGTAGTCACATTGTCAAAATAGAGCACATGGACATAAAGAAAATACCATAACCAATTAATTTAACAATTTCACTTATAGTTTCTCTTTCTCTGTCTATATCAAGGACTAAACGCCTTCACATCTGCAAGTCTTAAAAATTTACTTTCTTGTCAACAACAATCTTTTTGTCGCTAATGTCAAACAATGCCAAAAGGTGCCCAAAATGAAAACTATGCACAATATTAATGCCTACAAGAAAATCCCAATATATTTAGAGAAAAAATCATGTAGTTCTTATGCAAAATTATTAGTCTTTCAAACAACGAATAAAGCCTAAGCTTCAACCCCAACTTCCGGTTCGCATTCATCAATGATCGATAAAATAAATATAGTTACGGTCATGAATTTTTGTTAGTGAATAAACTTTAAAATTCCTCCTTCAATTTAAATAAAACCATTCATATTTTCTTAAATGAACTCAACATACCTTAACTCGAAAAAATCACAACAATCCCAAAAAATTAGAATCAAAATGGTCACGAAAAAGTAAATAAATTATCATTCCCACATGATTAGAAACTGATAATTTAATATTATCACAAAATTACCATTATCCAAAACTAGGACTTACACCAGGGTGATTGTGGCTCGTAGTGTTGTGTTCTCTTCTGCATCATTCTTTAACAGAATGCACTATTTTTCCTCTTCGACATTGTTCTCTGTAGAACCCATAGAATGCGCCCAAGATTTTATTGAATGTATGTTGGTGAGAATCTCTTTGAGCGACATAAGAATATTTGACCCAATCTCATGTAGTTTGAGCGCGAGCCTTATTTCAGCTGCTATCCGCCCATTAATGCTCCCAAGCAGGAAATGGCCGCCGTTAGATTAAAGCTGTTGATGATCGTGTGGCCGCCATTCCTTGCCTGGGAGCATTAATGGGCGGATAGGAGCTGAAATAAGGCTCGCAGTAGTTTGAGTCCAAATGTTGTGTAATTAGAGACAACTTTCGTGTAGTCAATTTCTTAGTTGTCAACGACCTTTCCTTTGTGTGGAATTTGCGGTTCTTTTATTATTATTATTATTATTTTTAAAAATCCACAACTTGGTCAACCGACACTAATGGTAGTCAACAGTCAAGCAATTTGAATAGTTTCGCATCATGAGGGAGGTAACAAAGATTATTGAATCAACGAACAATATGTGATTGCATGAATTGGAGAACACCAGGAAAATTCACACGTTCAGTAAAAAGAAGGAACAAATTTCAAATGGACAAGAAAAATGGCAAACAACAGCCACGACTTTCTAGTAAGACCGAACACACTCCCAAAATATTGTCTATGTCATTCTGAATCAACAAATAAATTCACTACTCTCAATGCTCCATAATATATGTCAATTTATAATGTAAAGCTTCTTACAAGTCGACATTACTTTATTTGTTTTATAAAAGAAAATGAAACTTCATTTTTTTTGTTACGAGTTCAATCCAATAACTTTCAGAACGCTATGATCACAAATCAACAAAACAGTTACTGCATAAACACAAACTCGTGCAACTTCCAATGGTGAAATTAAAAGACATTTAAAACCAAACTTATAAAGAAATGAAACGTTATTAGGAGAAGTTTCCCAGGCATAGGGGGATACATTTTTTTTTAATTATGCTCAGTCCCCAATAGCCACAACCATCAGGTTCTCCATAATCCAACAAATACAAAAACAAAAGTTGACATCACAATCAAATCACGCATGAATAGGAGCACCAAACTCTGAGAAAGGAGTGTTATCCAATGCCCAGAATTGCCACAAAACCTATGGCTCAAGTTAATATAAGGTGGATAAACCTCTGCTCTGATACTATTGTAAGACAATATGAGTACAAACCAAATAAATTGTATATTAATGATTTTCTCAATGTATAATGTACACAATATATATATTAATACAAGGAGTAGTCTTTAGTGCGACTTTTTGGAGTTTCTACTGCCAGAATCCGGCGAAACAAATTGGGGTAAAATCTTGATTTCTATTATTTAAACTAGTTTTTTTACTGTAAATATAGATTCAGCACCCTAAAAAACCCCTAGGACACTTTGATTGCGCAAGTTACCCATCAAATTTCTATTTTCAATAAATTCTTGCCGGATTTTAAAGAAATTAGACCAGAAAAATCCACCAGAAAAACCTTTAAAAAGTCACACTAAAGACAACTCAATACAACCAAAAAACTAATAATTCACTTTCTTAGATTTCTTAAATTTTAATAACTATTTACCGTAACAAAAACTAACCCACCCTAATCCCAAATATTAAGTGTTGAACAAATAATACTAGATGGTAGTGGTAGAGTTTTTGATAATTTAAGTTTAATTAAAAAATTGAGCAATGGAAATTCCCCGCTAGTTGCATAAATGACCTCAGATTGCGTAGCCATAGAGGAGCTCTTACATGACATAACTGTTCTTCGCAAAGTGTAATATTTTTTTAAAATAAAATAAAATAATATAAATTTATAAAATATTTTAAAAAGTTAATGCTAACCTTTTTATGCTAATTTTGAATTGGAAAAAATAATTATGGAAAAATTTAATAATGAATTATGACGATAGATTTTCTTATTGTACTTAAAAATAAGGGAAAGACATTGTAATAAATTTTGAAAATACATTGTAATAAAATTTAAATTTATTTTTAAATAGTATAAGAGTTAAATCAAAACTTGTTTTGAATTGACTCATTTTAATATGGTTTGGAAAAGGAAATAAAACGCTATAATATAATGAATAAGTTTATAGTAATATTACTAAAAATAAAAACAACTATATTATTGATGAAAAATTTAATAATAACTTATAGCTATAGGTTTTAATTTATTCTAATTAAAAAAAGTTTAATAAAAATTAAAATCATTTTTAAATAGTATCAAATTTGATTTAAAACTTGTTTTGAATTGACTCATTTTAACATGGTTTGGAAAAAGGAAAAAAAACTATAATATAATGAACAAGTTTATAGTACTAGTTGAATTGACTTATTTTAATATGGTTTGGAAAAAGGAAAAAAACTATCACTTCAATTTATTTATTTTGGCTAAGAGATAATTAATAAGAAAATATTTGAGTACTCTCTTAAACTGTTTTTTTTTTATAGTTAATTTTTTAGCAATATAAGGAAATAGGTTAATTGTCCAAGACCACTCATTTAATATGAGTGAAAGACTTTTGAAGGAATTTAAAATTTTTGGTAGTGTAATTTTCTTCGAATAATGGTAATGAGCCAATCTACATTTATGCATAGCTAAAACTAATGATTGTCCTTATTACTAATTTGACAATTGAGTTATAATTAATTTTCTTAGTATGTAAGAAAGGTAAAAAAGAAAAAATTATAAAAATGAACAAAATACCAAAGCTATAAATTACATTTATATGAAATGTATGCAATAGATGTGTTGTTAAAATGTTATATATGTGTGTGTGTGTTTTGATAAATTTTATTTAAATATTTCATTACAAAACATTAAAATCCTAAATTTAAGTAATTAAATATATATAAATGAAGCATTTTGATTTTTTTTTTAATTTGGAATCTAAAATGAAATTTAATAACATTTAAAATAAGATATTTTAAATAACAAATATCTCATTAAAAAATATATTACCAAAGATTTTAGAAAGAAAAATCATGAATTCATAATTTAATTTCATGAAAAGAAAACCATATTCAATATTTAACACATGCTAGATTGTAGAGTTGTCATCTATATTATGGAAAAATTTTAATATAAGAAACCATTTTAAAATTAAATTATATAATTTATTTATTTTATTCACAATGTAATTAATTATTAATCAGTTTGAAATTAAAACAATTAATACCTTATAACTTAAATCAAAATATTGATATAGGTATAAATAAAAATATTGATATAAAAACGTTAATTTCCCGTCATAGGAAAGAAATGAAAGCCTCCGCTGGAAGGCCATCCATCACTGCACCTTAACTTTTCATTAAATTATTCATTGAGAAATAGACTGGGATGTAATGATTGCATTTTATTTATTTTTAAATTCAGGATGTAAACATTTCAATTTTTTTTTTTAATTCACGATCACTTCTAATAGAATTATTTATGTAAAATTTATTTTATATTATATTTAAAATTCAATTATATAATATAAAAAATTAAAATGATATTTTCTAATTTTATAAAACTAAATTAATAAAATTAACCATACTTTTTTATAAAATATAAAATATTATATATTAAATATATATTTTAATTAATTTTAATTGAAATTAATTAAAATATTAAATTTGAATCTTAAAAATCTTAAAATAATAGCCGTAGTCTAACTAGCCAGAGGAATCGCCCTGAAAATCATGAAAATTCCGATAAGATTTTCAGAAAATCCGTCAGGAATTTTTCTAAATCCATGTTATAACTATCAAAGTTTAATATTTTGGGTGTCCTACAGGTTTTTGATGGTGCTGAATCCATTTCCAATGTCAAAATCACGATTCAAACTGCAAGATTTTTTAAATTTTTTTGGGCCGAATTCCGGCCAATTTTGACCATCCGGGCAATTCCTCCGGCTCGTTAGACAACTCCAGAATAATATAATATGAATATTTAATTATGTCTCATTAGCACCTGGTTACCAAGGCTATCCAGGATTAAATTTCACCTGGTGACTTTGACTGGTTAAGGCACTCCTCAAACCATAAATCAATCAGAATCACAGATAACAATGAACGTTGAAAAAAAAATATTATACATTTAAAGCATTTTGATTTTTAAAAAACCAAAATTTACTGCGGCAAAAGCAGAAGAGAACCAGAGGTAAAAAGCTTAAACGAATTAGGCCGAGAATAAAATTAAAATTAGCTGAACTATGTCTTAACGCAACGCAAATCCATCGCTATTAACTGAATTTTGTCTTAACGCAACGCAGATCCATCGCTATCCATGTGGCAGGGATTACTGATAAAAAAAATTGAATCGGTCCACAAATTGAAAATCCACGTGTCTTTCGGAAGAAATTTACGTGCCGTGGCAAATTAAATTTGAAAGATATGCATAATTGTTTGTGGGAGAGGGCTGCTGCAATGAAAAGTCCTCCAGCGGTGAGAAATTTATTTTTTTAACGAATCTAAGTAATCCATTGCGGAGAACGTTAACTGTGGTTACACTTCTTCAACACAACGCCAATGGCAGAATCAGCATTACGACGACCAGAGGTATCATCTGATGCCTATAACCGGTGACACGCGGGTCAATGATATCTGCAATTTTATATTCGAACTAAATGATTCCGGACATCGTAGCAGTATATGCTTTGAATTGAACTGCTGTTTCTCACAAATCTCTCCATAAACCGAAACGGCACGGAAGTTTTTCATACCTACAGGGTAGAAAGCAGTAGATTTTGTAACACTCATGGAAAGATAGTAGCCTTCAGGAAAATCTGCTCTTATGTGACGGCATACAAATAATTTTGTTACTCGGTACAAAATTAATGACAATTATTTAAAACAACATAAATCTTTTGTTTTAAAAATTTACAGTTATTTTACATTAAAATTTAATATCAATCAAATTGTCTTAAATATAAAATTTAAGATAAAAATAGTTTAAGACAAAATAGTTTGAGACAAAATTTTATATTTAAGACAACAACAATTTGAGACAAAAATTGTTAAAACAAAAATAATTTAAGACAAAAATATTTTAATACAAAACTTTATATTTAAGACAAAAAGAGTTTGAGACAAATATTTTAAGACAAAATTTTATATTTAAGACAAAAGCAGTTTGAGACAAAAATATTTTAAGACTAGTTTAAAATAAAAATATTTTAAGACAAAAGTTTATATTTAAGACAAAAATAGTTTGAGACAAAAATATTTTAATATAAAACTTTATATTTAAGACAATGGCAACTTAAGACAATGAAAATTAAGTTGAAACCCATTTAAGACAATTAGCAATTAAGACAAAACCATTAGCAATACTTCATAACAAGGTGATTGTGAGATAACTTACATAAAACGAACTAAAATTATTTATTTTTTAAATATGTGAAAAAAATTAAATTACTTCAACAAAACTTTGATATCAATTTTTTTTTTTAATTTTCTCAATTGTTTTTTAAATATATATCTAAACTATACATAACTAAATAAAATAAAAAATACAAATTCATCCATATATGGATTTTAAACCTTCATTCTTTTGACTGAAATTCCATGAGTGGATAGTGGATAATTATATTTTTTATTTTTGAAAATAAATATTCAAACCACATGAAATTCGATCATGCCAATTTTATTTCTTTTATATTCTATTTTTCCTTTCTCGTTAAACCACATTATAAAAATGTAATAAATAAATAGATAAAAAATATCGTTTTTTAGTTGGCCACTCAAGGCCATTTAACTTTGAATCACATGTTTTAACATAATACTTCATAACAAGGTCATTGTCAAATGAGTTACATTCCACGAACTAAAATTGTTTATTTTTTTAAATATAATATAACTGTAAAAAAAAATTAAATATAATATAACTGTAAAAAAAAATTAAATATTTTCTCAATTGTTATATATATATATAAATAAAATAAAAAATAAAAATTCATCCATGTATCCATTTTAAACCTTCATTTTTTTCATTCTAAATGAAAAATCAAAATTTTGATTCTTGTATATGTCTTATAGAAAGAAGTTCCTCTTTGAAACTTTAGTCACTCTTGTTATCTTATATGGATGTGAGGTTTGGGGTTGCAGCCAGGAGAAAGATTCAGCAAATCGAGATATAACCTTAAAATTAAAATAAATACACCCTATCTTATTCTCCTTATGGAAGTGGGTCTTTCCCTTATTGAGAGCCTAGCTATGACTAGGCTTCTGTTGTATAAGCACAAACTCAATAGCATAGGAGACCATAGACTTCCTAACCTAGATTTAAATTCCAGCCAAAACCACCTAAGGCTTAACAAGGTTGGTATAAATAGTCACATCTCAATTTTCTTTTCACTGTTGAACAAACATATCAAAGAGATAAGTAACAATAATTTAATTATTTCTTATATAAAATTTTAGTATTTAATTTTTTTCTTATTGTAAAAAAACTTTCTAGTAATATTCTAATATATATATATAATGTAATTTATTATTACGTATTAAGCTATTGGTAAAGATTTTCATCTCGTAATTTGAAAACTATGAATGCATTATTAAGAAACCATGTAATATTAGTAATTGATATCATTTCAAATTAGGGAATAACAATTATATGGTTTATCTTCCTCACCTAATAGAGATATATGTAAAGAAATTGTGAAGGAGGTTGAAAGAGCACTCTAGCATAAACTTTAATTTAACCTAAAAATCCATTATCAAGCCCCTATAGTCACCCATATCGGAGACTGACTTAGCGCACGAACGAGGTTGAAAGAGAACTCTAGCATAAACTTTAATTTAACCTAAAAAACCATTTTCAAGCCCCTATAGTCACCCATATCGAAGCCCCTATAGTCACCCATATCGGAGACTGACTTAGCGCACGAACGAGGTTGAAAGAGAACTCTAGCATAAACTTTAATTTAACCTAAAAAACCATTTTCAAGCCCCTATAGTCACCCATATCGGAGACTGACTTAGCGCGCGAACGAGGTTGAAAGAGAACTCTAGCATAAACTTTAATTTAACCTAAAAAACAATTTTCAAGCCCCTATAGTCACCCATATCGAAGACTGACTTAGCGCACCTAGATTCACCATCACTATAGGTTTGTGGTGCATTTGACTCATTTCATATCATTGATTTTATTAACTGAAACAATGTGATTATATACTACACCTCACTTTTTATATTTCACGATCACTAAAATTAATAAGTTTAACACTTATTGAAGTATGTAGATAATAATTCCATACAATTATGCCTTAACATAACCAATATGCAAATGATATGAATGAAAGTAATTTTATAGAATCAATAACCTAACTGGCCTAACAGTTGTCAAATATTCAAATGTGTTACAATCAAGTGAACTCTAGTCTCGTATAACAATTTAAATTATAAGAGCACACAATTCATACAAACCTATCACCATATTTTCTATTTCATTTACAATCATCGATCGCAACTTTGGCATAGATCAAAATTGTTTCACTGTATAGAAATAGTAAGTACTCTCGTATGCATGCAATGTATCGTGAGTTAAATTAAGTGAAGGGAAGTCTAATTAAGTCTAATATTAGAAGTCAAGTGAGTCAACTTTAAAAAGGTAATTCCTTGTCAAGAAAAGATAAGTGAAGGAAAAGAAAAATGTCAATTTATGTTAAAGTGAAGTTTGAAAAGTTTAGTTAAAGTGTCAAGTCATAGTTTGCATGAAGAAAATAAAGTTAGAGTTTGCACTATTCCATATTTAGAAATTTCAGTCCTTATATACTCATGGTTGGGTCATTGTAATGTGAAGTAAGAAGAGAGAATAACAACAATTTAGTGGATTTATATGAGAGAATAATTAATGAATATAACTTATTTATTCATGAAGATTGTGTACTTATTTGTCTTGTGTTTGCATGTTTATCTTTGAATCTAAATAACAAGTGGTTTCAAAGCAAGGTTAGCAAGGTTTCAAAGCACCAAACAAGTTAATAAGGTCATGAGCTACTTACACTAAGATCCTTGGTTATTGTGAGTAGTCTGCAAATCAAATTTTGCATCCATTGGTCCAAAAGTAGAAACTAGAGCTCATTGAGAGTTTGTAAACCAAACTACTAAAATATTAGGGTCAGTAGCAAATAGAGCCACCATCATATCAAGAGGAAAGAGCCAGCCACCACCACTGACCAAAGAAGGAGTCTCCATCATAAGTTGTAGCCATGATACTCCACAATAATATGCATAGAAGAGCTTAGAAAACTTGCTAGTAGTTGTTGGGAGCCATCGTTAAATTAAAGGTTAATTTTTTTATTTTTAAAGATAATCAAGTGTATGTGATGATAATTTATAGAAGGCTAACACAATAAGGAAAGAAGGCAGAAGACAAAATAAAAACTACAACCATGGGTCACAAAGTAATAATGAAGCAAACCAAGAAAATAAATCGAGAGGAAGAGCCAAAGTATTTTGAAGATCTCATAGAGGTTCTCTCCACACTCAAGCCATCTAAAAGACAAGTAGATGAAGTAGAAGAATTCAAGGATGAATGGATCAGGATAAATTCGGTAACACTTCCAAAATTTACTAGTAAAAAAATTATTTCTTAGGAACTATCAAAATGAAAACTTTTTTTTGATGTAAAGATTTGATTGAGTATCAGTCTAATAAACCATGTGATGAAGTATGTGATATATTAGTATTGGATCTTACAAAACATGCATTGGATTAGACATCCTTCTGTAAGGTAGAAAAAGATACATCTTCCTAAGAAGCATGGAAGACCATGGAAGTAGAATTTGGTATAAAGGAAGTGACATAAAGCAAAAAATAATGTTACAGCCTGTTGAAGAATCAATAGAAAGTTAACTGCAGTTCTAAGATTAAATGAGAAAGATTCTAGGAGGAAAACGGAGCTTGGAGAATCCCACTCAAATTTGGATGATGGTCATAAAGACTATAAAATTGAAACCCACCATGCAGACATGCATATGGATGAAGAAGACACATAAAAGATTGCAGAGTGAGAAGTTGAAGCCCCTACGTTTTAGGTAGAGTAAGAACATATAAATTCTTGAGAACCCCACTGTAACATGGATGGTGAGGATGATGACGAATCCCGCTCTGATGAGACACATGTGGATGGTGACTAAAAAGTGAGTAGTGAATTGGTGAATCCAATAATAGTCCTTGTTGATGATGGTGAAGCTTCCAATAACGAAGTGAATAACATGTGTGATCTATTTGGTATGATTGTATTTTATGATGGCCTTTTTGCATCAGAGTTTGAAGCATTTAAGTTTGAGAATAACAAAGACACATTTTCATATGATGTAATGGTTTGTAGAGCTGAATGTGCATCTCTCATTAATCCAGCAACAAATGATGAATTTGGTGAAGTTGAAATTGTTAATGAGCACATGCATGGAAAGATATATAACCACAAAGCGGATAAAAATTATGTTAATGAAATTTGTGATCTCATTTTCAAAACAATGATTGATTGTGGAAATATGGAAAGTGCCATGTTTGATGAAGAATTGAAGGTTGAAGCTACCACTGTAATAGAAAGTTGTAACAACCCTGGTCAAAAATCCATGTAAAAGTTAATAAAGGTAAAATAAGACCTTGGTCATGGGACATGTATTCCAATTTGAATGTTTTGCAAAAACATCCTAGTGGGTGTTCATTTCGGTTTATTATCGGTTATGGAAATTGGAAAAGGAAATGGAAAAGGATTTGGAAAGGCATGAGGAATTTATTGGCATTTTATTTATCAAAATAATGGAAAACATAAGAAAACAGAGGTGAAAGGTCATAGGTTGCATGTGAGGAGGAAAATGAAGGAAAATAATGGAAAAATGAAGAAATTAGAGGCCTCATTGATAAAAAGACATATGAGGATCAGTTGGTAGCTTTTTCCCAAACTTTTTTCAGTTCAGTTTTGGAGCTCTCATTCTATTCTCTCTCTCATACTCTTGGAATCTTTGAGTTTTCTTAGAGAAATCTTGGAGGACTGTGGCATACTTTGGATTTGTAGCAAGAAGGAAAAGGAAAAGCAAGAAAGTGCAAGAGGACAACGAGATCGATAGTTATAGCGGGTTTTTCTTCCAAGTACTCAGTTTCATGTATGGTTAACTTACTATTTTTGGCATGCATGGAATCTGCATGTGGTTATTTGGTTATGATTTGTCAGTGGCATGGGGGATTTCATGGATTGACAGTGGTTTTACCTAGCCTTGCTATTTCCTGGATAACCATGTTGTTGTGGGTTTTATTTTTGTTTTCTGGTCGGTTTTCTTGTGCCTTTGGTTGTGGGTTAAGTTATTAGTTCCTAGAAGCCTTGGTTGGAAAAATGCTCAGGAAGCCCTGGTTGGAAAAATGTTCTAGAAGCCCGACAACAAATGTGTGTTAAGTTACTAGTCCTGGAAGCCCTGGTTGGAACAAACGTGTTGGAGCCCTGGACAATTTGGGTAGAGACCAATGTGGTGATGGTTAGTGATGTTCGACAGTGAAGTGGAATCACTATTTGAGAGTTGAGGTGGTTTGGCCTCTGCAATCCCTGGTTTGTTTTTGATTGATTTATTTTATGAGATCAAACATTCATGCTTGGAATATGGCATGAGGGTGACTAGCTGAAAGAAATATTTGGTTCATCCTAGCTTATGCTTGAGTGGTTCATGGAAGTCCCATACCTAGTCAACCTATGCAATCATCAATGAGATCTCTTTATCCTTGGTATTTTATGGGTAAATATACATGTTTATATGTGGCTTATATCGTTGTTATATCCTTGATATTTTTTTGGTTATATGTTGGTTATGATTGAGTTTTATGAAAATGATAATGTATGGCTCTCATCATGTTTTGGTTAATCACTGAATTTACAATTACTATATGACTTAATAGATGGCAATGCAGTTATTATGCTAAGGCATCAATGCTTCTTAGTGATTCTCAGATAATTGTGAGAGCCTTGTGCTTATGTCTATTGTTTTAACCTATAGAATGCATATTTGTGACATGTTTGACAAAATGGTTGTCATGGCTAGTAGGGGTCCACTCAAGTCCTTGTTCAAGTATTTACATTTTTATCATTCTTTTGATGTTAATTTTAATTTCTGGAAGTTTCATGGAGTTTTGGGAAGTGGCATGAGTCCTGAATATGAAAAAGTGGCTCAGAATCCGGAGTCATTGGCACAGAACTACTTGGAAAAGTCCCTCGTCATAGGCATGCCTTATTGTGGGAGTGACTCAAGGTTATAAGTCGCAAGCATGCCCATGTCAAGGGAGAGATTAAGGCTTTGATGAAGAAGAATGTAAGTTTGTCTCAAGGTTTGGTCACTTGGATGGGTTGGATGGCACTTGGGGGTTCTGTTGCAAATGGAGAAGGTCAGGCTAGTTGTGTTCTATCGGTTCCACTTCCTTAACTGATATATAGGGAGTTGAATAATATCACAGTAACTCTTCTTCACAAGTTTGCCTCAGTTGGCCGGTTACTTGGGTAGATGTGGGAGGAGGGTGTTATAGAGTGGTATCATAGCATGTTTTCGTTCTCCTTGGGTGATGTCTGGTTTCTATTCCCCTTGGATGAATGTGTTGTCATATGTACATGTCGGTTGCATATAGGTCCTTGTGCTTGCGATCTATGTGCTTGTTGTGTATGCATGGAATTGTTCATTGTAGTGGTGTCGCCTTGTGAAATTTGATGGTGTCATTGTTGAATGTATTTGTTGTGACTTTATGCCAGTCATGCATTGGTTATCTGTATCAGTGTTTGTATGTTGTTATGCATACGTTTGACTAGATGATGGTTGTTGTGCATGAAGTCATGGTATGTGGTCAACATAGTCATGCATTGATAACTGGATAATGGCTGAAAATATGATTATATGTTTATCTAATTATGTTACATACATACATACATACATACATACATACATACATACATATATATATATATATATATATATATATATATATTGCGCTAATCTGGTCAATCTTAAAGACGAGGTATCCTCTCCGAGCTATACTAAGGTACGTTGGTTTGTTTATGATTTGGTTTATTTGACATAATATACCTTGCAGGAAGAAGAGATCAAAGATGAATAACAAGATGGAAGACTACAAAGATTCTCCCTATGACTCAGATGAGTAGCGTGGTGTTGGGAACTCTTCTAACTTAGCAGACACATTGAGGAGTTTGAAGGAGGAAATAAGAATTTGCAAAGAAGATGATGACAAAATCTTGCAGGCATAGGAGGATATGACTACTGGTGCGTGTGGAAGTAGACCCCATAGTGGGCACAGTTCAGATAGAGATGACACAAGAAGGGATGTTAGGTTCTTGGATACTCCAAAAAGGAGGGGTGATGGACACATGTACTATTCTCGTTATGGTTCTGATAGGTATCATGGTGATCGTTGTTATCATCCCTACAAGAGGAGTGATAGGGGATATTTTTTGGATGAGTTCAAGAAATAAAATCGGCCTACATTCGATGGGGAAATGAAGAAGACACAGGATGTAGAAGCATGGTTAAATTGGAATGAAGAAGTGCATGTAGAGTCTTGGTTAGTGCAGTTGGATAGATGTACAAAGAAGCGAGTTCATCATTGGGTAAGAGCTTATGCATTTGATTTGAATGGTATATCTACATCAGCACATTTGAATTTATTTTCATTGGGTTCGTATAACATGATTTTAGGTATGGATTGGTTGTATCTCCATAGGACCAAAGTGGACTGCTATGACAAAGATATTGAGTGCTTGGATGACAATGGAGAACATATATTCTTGTAAGGTAAGATCAAGGAAAAATCAATTAGAATGGTGAAAACTATGCAGATGAAGAGTAGTTGTAGGAACAAGTGTGTGTTATTTGCAGTAGATATTTCTAGTGACAAAGATAAGGAAGCTGAGGATGCAGATATCTTGAGCAAGTACCTGGTTTTACAACAGTTTCAAAATCCATTTCCTGTAGATATTTCAGAGTTTTCACCTCACAAGGAAGTGTATTTTTCTATTGATTTTGTGCCAAGGGCAGCACCAACATAAAAAATACCATACAATATGAGCACTCCACAGTTGGTAGAGCTAAAGTTGCAGTTGAAAGAAATGTTGTACAAGGGATACATTAGGGAAAGTGTATCACCATGGGGCACACCAATATTATTTGTGAATAGTAAGGATGGTACTCTTATATTGTGCATTCATTACATGCAATTGAATAAGGTGACCATTAAGAATAAGTATCCATTGTTGAGGATTGATGATTTGTTCGATCAATTGAAGGGAACAACAATGTTATCGAAGATTGATCTGAGATTAGGATATAATCTAAGAGTAGACAATTTACTATTAAAATTTCTCCTAAGGGTTGAAGAACTAGGGTTCATATATAAACTTGTATTCCATGGTTTCAAACCCTTCTTGTCTCCTTCAAGGGGGTTTCTTAAGCCCTTCAAAAGGACTTCCTTTTGCTAACTAGATGGATTGTTTCTTTCACAAATGTATGGAAACATACTTTGCAAATCATATTGAAATAGATTCATAAGATGATATTATTGGTATTGACTACACCTTATTTGGAGACATAATTTCTTTTGTAGGGGTTGGTACTTTTCTATTGGATGTGGTTGGTGATGTGAATACTACTACCCTTCTTGTAAAAATTCATACTAACTCCAACAAGCCTATGGATACTGCTTTATAAACGGAGACCCCTCTCAGCTCAGCTCATTGGATTCTTTGTCTGTTCATGCTAATTGATTTTTCTCAAATTTCCTTCTCCAAGGGGTTGAGACTATTTACTTCATTTATTGAGACTAAGAAAAGGTGGTTTCAAGTCAAAACTGTAATAAAAATTCGGTATTACCTCTAGGATTTTAAAATTCATACGGTGGTTGGTTTGGATTGCATCCACTTTTCTTAGGCTATATCATGTCCTTCCTCTAGCTCAAAAATTTAGAACACATTAGTAAGTGTTTCTTCCTCTTCTTTCTTTGTGATGGTATCTCTCTGCATATGCGAATCAATGCCTTGAAAAACGAGGCTTCTTAGTGATGGAATGGTGCAGTTTGATCTGACCATTTCTTCCTATTGCAGTTTGCAAGAGGTTCTTGATCCCACCATTTATTCCTATCTAATTCTTTTAATCCAGGTTGAAGGAGCTAAGGGGGTTGAGTTGTGTATGAAGCCAAGGAGGATGCATGGACTACAACTTGCTCGAGGTTCTCGATCTTGCTTGTTCTTCCTATTGAAATTGAAGCATTTTTATCCCAGTTGAAGGAGATGAGGGGGAGCTGAGCGGGTTGAGTCACAGGAATAGTCAAGGAGGATGGAGGGAATGTAGCTTACTCAAGTTTCTTTATCCCATCGATTCTTTCTATTGAATTTGAATCCTTTTCATCTTGGTTGAAGGAGTGGAGAGGCATTGACTTGTATGTGCAGTCAAGGAGGATGTAGGGACTTAGGTTAAGGGGACATGATAATTACTGGGTTAACTGGGTTTTCATTTTATTTCAATTCAAAATAGGTTTTGGGTTATAATACTTTGATCTATGACATATTTGCATGCCATCAATGGGTTTACAGTTGTGGAATTTCCCATTCCAAAGTTTCCTCGAGTTCCATCATGCCATTGTACGAACATGGTATACAGGATGAATATCGAGCCCAAATTGAGGAGTGTCGAGCTCATCAGTCATATAAAAAACCCTCATTTTAAAAATCCCTCATTTGTGGATTCAATCACTTGCTAGGAAACATAATGAGAGGTGTTGGCTTATAAATTCCCCTTTCGAAGGCCCTTGCAATATTTTATTTTTTAGGTGCCCTCATGTGGTATTATTGGTAAGATAAATGAATAGAGCTTTCACTCAAAGAGTTCGACATGAGACAACTCTCCTATCTGCCCTTATTAATTGAGCTAGTAAGAGTTGGGATTAAACATATATTAATTACTCTCAAATTGCAGGACCTTGTTCAAATTAAAGATAATAAAAACCTTTGGTATTTGGATGAGATCATTACTCATGTCTATTTCTCCAAAATATGGATGGGGACATCATCTAGAAAGACCAAAACCTACCATGAGTAGCATTAGGGTGCACCCTTTATAAAGTCAGAGGTTTTATCATTTAGAGGTTTTTTGAGAAAATTATTGATGGGTCCTTGTAATGCTCTAGACGGATCTATTGGTGAAGACCAAGCTTTAAAAAACGATGAAATGGCTCGTATCAGAGGAGAATGGACATTTTGGCTCACACCTCCATAATATATTTTGCAGATAACTTGCTTGCCCCAATACCAATGGCACAAGACTCATTCATTAGTTGGGAACTTTCCTTACAAATAGATAAGGGAACAACTATTGATATCATGGTCATTTTCCATCATTTACCATTACCCATGGGATAGCAAGACTCAGCGGCATGGTGGGAAGTGATTTTTGGGCTTATATATTGCAATTAATTGGATGTAGACCTTTGTTCTTACATTGTTCTCTCATTTCCACATTTTTTTTTGGGTTTCCTCTTGCTACAGAGTGTAGGACTAGGAGTACATAGCGTAAAATCTTCTGCCTTCCTCTTTGGTTCAGATTTCAAGGGCCCGGTTTTTATCGGTGAGTAAATTTCCTGCATTTACAATTGATTGAAGTAATAAATACAAGCCAATGTAAAAATTTGATATGCACCAAGAGCTTGCTAGGGTTGAGCAGTTTAGGGATAAAATGATATTGTGTTGGTGTATATCTTTTAGATTTCGTTTTTTCCCTCATCCTTTCTCATTTATCTTTTCAACCAATTTTATCTGACTAGATCTCTCATGAAAACCTTTTTTTCTAGAACTTCTACTAGTTTTGGAACAAAGTATTTCCTTGGGTGTGTGCCATTAACATTTTGGGTATACTTTAGTGCATCCAGGTGATGTTGTACATATCCAAGGTTTTTAGATGTGTCTTTATGAATATTGTATTCAATTTGAAAAGTATCATAAAAGGTTTCATCTATCCATATTTAATGAACATCGTGCATAAGCCTTAAATCTACTCCCAAAATTTTAGGCCCTTCTTTTATTAACTTAGCTAGGTTTGGAATGGTTTTCCTTTAAAATTTATTTCCTCTTAGGTTATATTCTAAGAAAAATTGGTGGTAGTTTCCTCTTTTTTGAATGGAGGACTTACCATTCAATATGTAGGTGGTTTTGTGTTGTAAATGCACAACATGTATTTCCTTTTCTCCTCCAATATATTTAAGCTCAAACATCATATTTGCAATGTTCATTACAAATCTCTAATTTATTACAAAGCACATTTCACTTGTTTATATATTATTGAGCTTCTCATCTATTAAAATTTAAAATATGGAACAAATGCTTCAACAATTTTTTTTTTATACCCCATGGGAGAAAATCTTGTTATATTGTTGTTTTGAATGACGCAGTTTGATCCATCCATTATTTCCAATTGCATTTTGCAGGAGGTTCTTGATACCACATATCTTCCTATTTAAGTCTTTTAATCCAGGTTGAAGGAGCTAAGGGGGTTGAGTTGCAGATGAAGAAAAGGAGGATGCATGGACTACAACTTGCTCGAGGTTCCCCATCCTCCCTATTCTTCCTATTGAAATTGAAGCCTTGGTATCCCATTTGAAGGAGATGAGAGGGAGCTGAGCGGGTGAGTCACAGGAATAGTTAAGGAGGATGTAGGGATTGCAAATTACTCAAGTTTCTTCATCCTGTTGATTCTTCCTATTGAAATTGAATCCTTTTCATCTCAGTTGAAGGAGTAGAGAGGGGTTGAGTTGTATGTGCAATCAAGGAGGATGCAGGGATTGAGGTTAAGGAGGATGATAATGACTGGGTTAACTGGGTAATGATGCAATTCAACCTAGCCATATAGGCAAGGTTTCTTTTCTTCATGAAGTCGAATTAGATCTACTTTCTTCCACACATGTTAATTATTACAATGAGAAAGGAAACTATTGAGAGGTGATATAGTCACAAGGGATTATTATTGGCAGATTTCATGTTTCAATCATTCAAACAATGAACAATCTTGGAGAGGGTGTGCTCAAGGAGGATAATTCTAGGCAATGTTTGTATTTCATCCATACAAACAGAAATCAATAGATATATATGGTTACTAAAGGAAAACAACAAGTTATTACAAAGGGGGCACCATATTGAACTATTTCTAGTAGGTTGGAACTTCATAATAAGAAAAAAATAGATATCATGGAGAAGCAGTGCCATGGTGTTGTGTTGACTTGTTGCTCATACATTTAATACATTATCATGAGTATTACATGCTAAAAAAATAGATATTTTAGAAGACATGCACCTCAATAAATATACTTTCAACATATTTGTCAATTAAAGGAAAAAAAATTAGCTATGAAGTGTTTTGAGTAGGTGTGTACTTTCAACAAACCTAGTTTTGAAATAGAGAAAATTCACTAGAGAGGAATTGTGACATCCAAAATGATCTAGCATACAAGCCTTTAACCCACAATTTGATCCTCTTCTCTTCCCTCGACTACATTATCTCTCCTCCTATCTTTTTCTATAAAGGAGAGGTGCAAGTCCTCATTCTAGAGGGTCGATTTACTTAAAAAGGTTTCAAGAGCTTCTCATGACCTACCCTCATCCATTTTAGATTTGAGAGCACTTCCACTACTGGATGTAAGAGCTTGATATGGTAGCCCATGATACAATGTATTTATGATTTACTTTCTAACACTTCATTCAAATAACAAATGGATTATAATATGCTTCTTTTATAGCTCTTTGAGTTCATGTGGATGTTTTGTATATGTTATCATGCTACAAGTGCACTTATTTAAATTTTACTTTCAATGTATAAGGTGCAATTCTTTGCTTATTTTCCATATAATCACTACATGTATTTTAATTAAAAAACTCATCACATCCCTCTATAATCTAATTTGTACTTTAATCTCTATCCTCTTCAAAGCACTCAAAAACAACATTTTATGTTGGATTATTTTAAACTTACACCTAAATTATGCACAAATATCTTAAAAAATAATCCTCATGAATAAAAAAAATAGTAATCCTCTATTTATAAAAAGAATAAATGATTAAAAAAACATAGAAATTATATCTCTAATCCACATAACAATTATATCACTCTTAAACATTTTTTTAAGGCCAACTAATATTTTGTTTTAAAATCCTAAATTGTTATTTTAGTTTAAAAATTAAAACTATTTTAATTGTGGTAAGTTAGAAATTAAGACAATTTGTTCAAGGAGCAGAATAATGATGAAAAAGAAGAGGGTAAGTAGACATGATTAAGGTTGGAGACAGGTAATTGTTACAAGTAGGTCGAAAGAGGAGCTTGAGGTTGACTAGTCAACTCTTTCGACGAAGCATTGTTACATTGTTTTCCCTCTCGAATCAAGGGATAAGCCCAACCGCGCCTCTAGTGATAGGGCCAACCTCGCCTCCTTTTGTAGCCTCTAGTGACAGGGCCAACCTTGCGTCCTTTTGTAGGGGTTTTGATAGGGCCAACCTTGCCTCGATTTGCAGGGGTTTTTAGGCTCTTCGTCATGCCTCTGGACTTTACCACTACGTCTAAAAAATTATGGAGCGCAAGATTCTAAGGAGGAAGTGCCAGGAACATTTCAAAGCTTAGCCCCTTTGATTGGACGTAAGATTCTAAGGAGGCAATGCCAGGAAAATTTCAGAGCTTAGACCCTTTGATTAGACGATTGTCGACGAGACGTCACTAGGAAATGCATCGACTCTTAGTTTTTTATCTGTGGTACGTTCTCAGAACATCAAGTGGAAAATGGATTTGTAACTCTGGGTCAGTCTTCTGATATTGGTTGCGGTGGATGTATCGCGCAGGGATTTAGCCCTAGATGCAGCATTCAGGTCGCTTATTTTGGAGATCTTAAAGGTTCCGTGTGCATTGAGTTATGGAGAGAAGTCACTTCATTTGCAATGTTTGTAGTGATTGATGCTGAGATTTTAATTGTTGATCCTGCTAGGGTAGAAGTTGCAATGCATGAAGGCAATATTGGGTTCTGTTGGATCTTTCAAAGTCGTTTTGAGAGGTGTATAGCCAGAAGCATTAAATTTACATTGCACTTTGCTCTCAATCTTACTTGTTCATAAGTGATCCCGTGAAACCAACATTCCCAATTTATAGGTAATTCGGTCTCTTTCGCCTTGATTCTGCAGAACTTTCTTAATTTAGTTTTCCATGGATGATTCTATGAAATTAATCATCGCTATTAGCTGCACTTGTTAGTTGTGTGCAGGTGGAGATTCGATTTGCTTGAGTGCTTCTGCAATTACATATTGAAAGGCTCAATTAGGATGTCCACAAGTGAATTTTATATGTTATTTTGTGGGCCTCTGCTTTATTTTATTTATTTATGTGTGATGTTATCTGATCTTTTAGAATGTCGGACATTGGGTCTGTAATTGGAAGCTCCTGTGGCCTTTTTCTATTTCTATTGGAAGATCTTGTATGGTTGGTAATTGATATGTGTTTAGTTTTTGGCAATTATACTCGGTGATAGTTCCACATGGAAATTTTGTGTTTATATGTATTATTGTTTGATTTGGCGTTATCTACTTGTTTTGGTCTGTTCATTTACAATGTTGAAATCTACAAGAATAATCTTAACATGTGCTATCACATAGAGCATTCTGAAAAATTTGGAAGTAAAAACAACTCTATCTTAAATCACCTGGTGAGCTTGTTTCACCATGATTTATTTCCAAGTTGCATCTCTCCCATAGAACCCATCATATATTTTTGGGATTGTATGTTCGTTATGTGGGCCTCAGTTAGTGAAGGAGTTTTACAATGATTTATATTCAAGGCACATCTCTCCCACAAAACCCATCCTATATGCTGAGTAGTGGATGTTCGTTTTATGGGCCTTAATCCCCAGAGGAAATTGGATTTCTATGTATCTTTCCATATGATATCGACCTCTCAAAAGTCAGTGAAGGAGTTTTACCATGATTTATTTTCAAGGCACATCTCTCCCACAAAATCCATCCTATATGAAGGGTAGTGGATGTTCCTTTTATGGGCCTCAATCACCAGAGGAAATTAGCTTTCTATGTATCTTTCCAGATGCTATCTACCTCTCAAAATACCATACATAGTTCAATATTACAGCTTGCAAACGATTTCTAGTAGGGCTTGTTGTAATTTCCAAGATGACTCCATTTACCATAGCTTTATTTCCTTCAATTGAGTGATCTAACACTATGCTGCAAGTGAAGATTTCAATCTATCTTATATGCAATTCTACAATAATTTTTATCAAAATTTGAACTCAGGTTTAAGTCTGAACTCGGAATGCATGTACTTTTAAGTCACACATATATAAGAGTGGCATATTCAACAACTCCTTTCTTTAAAAGAGAAACCAAAGTACATTCAAAATCTAAGTCTGCCTTGGAAATAATTTGAGCCACAATATCACTTGCAGATACAAGTTTCGAAAGAATTTACACAGTTGATTTTAGTATCTACACATCAACAAAATTAGAGAGTATTATTGTTGATCTAACTAGGAGTGATTGAATGGTTGGCTCTCCCTCATTTACAGACTTTCCATACTCTTGCAATGGTCAAAACAGTTGATTCACAATCCTGCAAATCCTTGGAAGTAGAAAACATTGAAACATATGGTACTAGTTCGCAAGGAGAGATTAACTGATTACACTGGTTGGGGAAGAAACTAGGGTCACTCTGGTTATAAATCCCCCATGACATTTTACTATGGTAAATTTTACTAATTATGTTTAGCTACTTCATATGTAGCACTTAATAACATTGTATTGTTCCAGGTAGACGATATTTTATTGAACCAACCATCCAGGGATTCTGGTGGTTGTTGGAATCCCTGATTCTAGGCTGAGTGAACTCATTACTACAAGTATCCAACTACACAAAAACTGGAAATGGAAAGAAAAGAACCTAGAAATGTAGAGTCAAGAAAACCAATATATTTTCACCAAGGTTGCTACAACTGTATTGCAAGCAGAAATGAATATTGTGGTATTCCTTTGCAATTAGCGTTGAAAAGCATATATTTAATATTTATACTTGATTTCTATGGGATGGAGATAATTTTTGAGTTTTCAGGTCGAATATAGGGTGTTGTTTTAAGGCAGTTTCAATTCCTGTGGGTTCTTTTTTCCATCCGTTCTTCACATTGATATTGTGCTAGAATATTTTGATTTGTAGTTCAAATTATTTCCTCAAAAAATACAAAATAATTAGATTTTCCTGCTTGAAACATTCTGTTAAACACTTTTTATTTTTTTAATTCTTTGTTAATGAATGTTTGTCTTATATGCTCTTAGTTCATGTTTTTTTGTAAAGTAGAAAACTTCATGCTCTTGCTATTGGGATTGCTCATTGACAAAAAAGTGCAACTGCCATTGACCTTCAACTATTTTTTGTTTCAAGTGCACTTCGTCATCCCTCCAATATAAGATAAGTAAAGGGTTAGGAAGAGGTCTTGTGGATGAAATATACCTAAAACTTCACACAAGCACTTGTATGTTATTTATTTCTCCTCTCTTTTTGTGATGACTACAATATTTTGGTTTGGGGTTAATAACTTTTAGGAGAACTTGGAAATAGCTGTGACAATTTTTCTGTTCTTTATAATAGGATCATAAAATGAACAATATTTTGGTCTCACTAACTAATATATTTCCATTTCCGAAGAACTATATTATTGGATGAGGCATTTGCGACAATTTTTCTGCTCTTTATAATAGGATCATAAAATGAACAATATTTTGGTCCCACTAACTAATATATTTCCATTTCCGAAGAACTATATTATTGGATGAGGCATTTTCTTGTATCTGATGCCACACTACCATAAGTGGAGTGAGATATATGGTTCTCTCTATCATTCATTATCATTCATTCTCTTTTATTTATTAATTTTTTTTAAAGAGATCCTTCAATAACACTTGAAGAATCTTATTGGGCATTTAAAGCAAGAAAAAGGAAAGGAATTTTCAAATCTCAGGATTCAATTCCAATTTCAAATGTCTGAAAGGTGTGACTCAAACAATTTACATCTCTCACTCCCTCACTATCTAAAAGTCCTTTGGGAAATTGGATCCGTCAACTTATATGTCTTGTACCCATCCAAATAACTCGTGTTGAAAACAATGGATTACAGCGCCTGCTTGATGGGCTTCAAATACCTCTACACCTCACTTATGAAGATAGCACATCACTAGCAACTTTGTTGCGCTTCGGCTTGTATGATGCTGTCCCGAGTCAGTGGGATGGTAAAATCAAGGTTGTCTCATCAATGGGCAAATAGAGTAGTGGAAAATCATTCTTATTAAACCATTTATTTGGCTCTCTTTTCGATGTGGTTGGGGAAGATTTATGGAGTGTGGATGACAGTTCGAATGGATTCAGAATGCCTTTATGTATTGATGGACTTTGAGGCACTAGGGATTTTTTAGAGAACAGAGCAAGAAGATATGTTACTCTTAGTCGTAAATGCTACCTTGAGCAATTTAACAATATTCAACAAGCAGGTTTGTTCTTTATTCATTTGCTTTTACTAGTTTACCATTTGATTTCTCATATTAAATAGTGGCCTTAGCTTTCATATTTATTTTACTGTAGCTACTTAAGGATTAATTACCAATCGTGATACTTTGCTTCTTATTCAGGATTTTCATCTCGAGAAGGAGACAGAAGTTATCTTTCAGCGTTTCCAAAGTGGGGTAAGTTTGGTGAAGGAAGATGAAAATCTATTCAAAGATTATAATATGAATTAGCATTTCCAGAAATTAATTTCGGTTTTGTCAATCATCTCAAGGAATTTTAAATGGAGTTTTCTTTAGTATGATTTTTTGGAGTTTAAGGTGCCGGAATCGGGTGAAAAATATTGAGGTAAAATCTTGATTTCTGTTATTTAAACTGGTTTTTTGACTGTACATATGAATTCAGCATTCCAAAAAACTCCTAAGGCACTTCAATTGTGCAAGGTTACTCATCAAACTTCTATTTTCACTAAATTTCTGCTGGAATTTAGAGAAATTAAACTGGAAAAAACTACTGTAATTAGAGACTACTCGATTTTAAATACCAAAGAGGACATACAATGATATTTTAAATTGAGGTTACATAATGGGTGAGTGAAAATCAAACGACAGAACAAGGCTGTTATCGCGGACCATTTAACGTTGCACGCCCACCAGTAAATTGTAAAGTAAAGGTCGTACATTCATGCAATAACAAAAAGGTTATTTTGCGTTTATTTATGGTTTGGTTGATAAAAAATTTAGTGTAATATATTTTTAGTTTTATGGTCGTACATTCATGCACTAACGAAAAGGTTGTTTTGCGTTTATTTATGGTTTGGTAGATTAAAAATTTAGTGTAATATATTTTTTTGTTTTATGGTCTTTTCGGTTTATGCAGAGTGGCTATGGGAAATAATTGTTATTTTTAGTATTTAATTTTTTTTAACATGATGTGTTTAATTGTAGTGATGTTTTACTTTTTTATATAGCAATTTCGATAAAACATATATATATAATATGTTAGGGAACAGAAATTAAATCATAATATATTTTACAATTAATAATAATTAATATAATGTAATGTTAAATTTAAAAATTGGAATAAAAAATATGAATTTAACATTATTTTAAAAATTAATAATAATTAATATAATGTAATGTTAAATTTAAAAATTGGAATAAAAAATATGAATTTAACATTATTTTAAAAATTTAAATTAAATTAGTTTTATTTAAAATCTAAATTTATTAATTATTAAAAAATTTAATTTTAGGAATTTGGTTTTTGTGATCCATATAATATATATAAATTTTTTCAGTGATAATTTATTATTGTATATTTTTTAAAGTGCAGTTTAACTAATAAAAAAATGATTTTTTTTCTCAACTTTTTTCTTCAACTTTGTCAAAAATTGTTAAATATTTTTAAAAATCATAAATTTAACTTATTTAATTTACACCAATTTTTTTTCCTTCAAAACCTCAATCCATGTATCCATTCAAAAACACATTCTAAATTTTAAACTACAAAAACATGATCTTATTTAGTAATTGGAGTGCACCTTTTTTAAATAACTTTATAATTTAATAAGAGATATAAATATATATATAATAGTTTTGGGTAATTTTATTTTTACATAACTTTATAATCTAATAAGAGATATAAATATATATAATAGTGTTGGGTAATTTTATTTTTTTAACTACAACACAAATTTTTTGGAGAATTGATAACTTCAAAAATACAATCATTTCATAAATGCAACAAACAACCCAAAACCATTGTGATACAACTGTTTCATGAATGCCACAACAGGACATTCGACCACTACATCATGTTGACCCCATGGCTCTTAGGAAATCCCTCACATGCTCACCCCATGGCTCTAGGAAATCCCTCATCTAGTCATGTTAACCCCATGACCCCATGGCTCTAGGGAATCCCTCATGGGAATGTAACATTTCAGGATGGTGAAAAAATCCAGATTTCCACGGTTGATCCCAACACCTGTGGGTTTAAAATATGAGGACATGGGTTACAACTTACAAAGGGAGGATGTATGGTGAGATTTAATCCACTTATAAATGTATGCTTCATGAAATCATTTAATATGGCCTTCCTCTGTGCAATCACAAATTCAACCACTCTAACTATGTCCTCCTGAAATTGAATCTTGCCAAACAATATTAATCATTTAAAATCTATATTAAATATTAATTTATTGAAAAAATTATTTAATTTAATTTGAAATTTTACCAATATATAGTATATAGAGATTAAAAAAAAAAAAATTTAGTGTAACTATAATTATTGGTTTTTTTTATTAATATAATTATAAATATTTTAAAATTAAATTCATTCATGAAAATAATTTGGTTGAGGACCTTGTTATGACATATTATATGATACAAATTCAAATCTTAATGATTGGTCTAAGACTTTTGTGATCCATAATGTAGACGAATGTCTTTCATATTATATGATTCAAAATTCAAATCTTAGTGATTGATCTAAGAATTGTGTGATCCATAATGTAGATGAATGTCTTTTGAATTAATCACATCATTAAGATTTGGTCTAGGTTTCAAACCATGTAATGTGGTTCATCCTCGGGACAAGGTGGAGAAGGTAATCAATCCTAATGAATAAAAATTATGGATGCATCTTGTTTGAGAACTAGTCGTTAAAAACTAGACAAAAATAAACTAGTTAGTTAATTAATTATGAGGGAAAATATTTAAAAAACAATATTTTAAATTTTTTTTATTAATAAATATAAATTTTAAAATAAAATTTTATTTAATAATAAAATAAAAATATTTATAAAAGAAATATATTTAATAAGTTTTTAATATTTTTTCTCATAATTAATTAACTAATTTAATTTTGGCTAGTTTTCAATGGCTATTTCGAGGTAATGATGCATCCACACTATTTATTCATTAAGATTGATTAGTTCTCCACCTTAACCAAATTCTAATGATGTGATTAATCCTAAAGTCAGTCATCTAAATCTTAATGAATCAACCTTTAAAAAAACAAACAAAATTCAAATAAAAATACAAAGTTAACATTTAAAACAAAAAAATTATATATGGGGCAAAATATTGACTATTCATATATTACTATAATTTATTGGGTTACTGTTAATTATCCACAAGTTAGTATTTAATAGAAAGTGTATTATTATGTTAAAATGATTTCATTCATGTGGGTATTATTAATATTATTATGTTACAAAATGTATTATTATGATGGCACTCATGTCATAATTGTTTGGCTGTGAGGCGTTTCAATGAAGTTAAATCTTTATCATTCACATAATAATTATTGTAATTAAATTAAAATTTTGAAAATCTTGTTCTAAAATAAAGATGTCTACTCGTATGAATATATACATAGTTTAAAATGAAATATTTTAATAAACATAAAAATTGAAACAGCTGAACTCGAAATATTTTTTCAACACCACAATTGAAATATATTACTTATGATCCATATTGTCCACATTAAAATGCTTTGTTTGTTATTGGTATATTTTTAAATACACATACTCTCATATTGGGAGCTATAAAATGTATATCGATGTAGTATAATCATTAGTATTTTTGAAAATTTTATATGGAAATAGTGTGTCTCTCTCCTATATTATTTTTAAAATATATTCTGTTATTAATATTTTTTAAATGTCATATCTCAACTCCATATAAAAATTTGAATAAAATATATATATTTCTAACATTTTAATGTGGAAATCATAAATAAATATTTCAATACCCATATTCAATAATTATTTATGTAAAATATGTAAAAAATAAATGTTAGTGTAACTCACAGAAAAATAAAAAATAAATGTTATGGTTAAAACATTTTATTCCTGTGTTTCTCACTGGAAAAATAGATATACAATCCCTTACATTCTCAACATAGAATTAAAATGTGTATATATAGTTAACCATCATAAATTTATGTTAATCTCATATAAATCTAAGATTTATACTAGTTACACTGTAAAGCGTCCCTATTTGAAAACAACTTTCCTAAACTGCCAGGTGTATCATTATGCACCATTGACTTTAATTTTAGAAGATTGAAATAGTTTCAACCTTAGGATTAAATTAGTTACAGAGGAAAGAGATTTTAGAAAAATGCACAATCGACAATGAAAATTCTGAAAATGCCCCACCTGGTTCTAGAAAGAAATGGGGTCTGTGATAGAAGGAAGAAGGAGCCCATCTCCTCCTTTTCCAAAGAAACAATAAAAACATGCACAATGGAGGAGGGTGGACACAATCCTCACATTTCCCTCATCTAAGAGAGTTCAAGGGACTCCACACGCTTCTCATCATCATGCCTCTGTTGATCCCAATCACAATTTGATAGCCTCCCATTTGGCTTCAGGGTCCTCTCATTAGAAGAGAAAAAGTAGAGTCGATCATCGCTATCAGAGGTAAAATTCTAAGGCTAAAGAAGCACCATCATCATCCTATGTTTGTGTGTGGGTTAGGGTTTATGATAAACCCCCAACTTCTTCTTCTCACAAGATCATTCGCTCTGAAGACCTGGAAGTGTCTGCTACTTCCCCAACAAAATGTGTTCCACACCATCCAGCGCAGAAGCAACAAGACTGCCAAGCTTCTCACATGGAAATGGATATTGATGAAGAAGAGGATTCTCTGGATGGTTCCAGTACTGAAGGGTGTCCCGCAGTGGATGTTTCCAAGAGGTTCCTTGTTGCAGATCCACCAGGTAAGTATGCTTATTTGATTTTATTTGCAGGTTTTATTTACTTGGCCAGTTCATTTTATGAATGAAACATTAAACGGTGTGTTTTAAATACCCACCCACTTTAAATTATGGGATTTCAGTCCGAATAAAGGGAAAGGAAATTCTTTTTGAATCCGATCTGCACAAATTGTGCCAGAGGCAGAAGCAGATTGAGTATGGGAAGAACACTCTCGGCTATGAAAGATACCTAGAGCTTGTTCCTCGGTATTAGGCCTTTCCTTGCCCTTCAATCCTCTTGTTCAAGTTTAGATAGGTCTCTATCAACATTAGGTTTTTCTCTTATTTATGATAGCTGAAAATGCAAGTGTTTTTGTTTGGCTTTGTCAGAAACCAGAGGAAGAAATATATGCCTCCTCAAACGCCTGACATCAAGCAGGTATGCAGCAAGCACAACTGGTATGAGCAGGTCAAGAAATGGAGGAGAAGGATTCATGAGTTATGAGCGAGAATGAAGAAACCCCTATGCCATTTTATTTTGATAATGGAGATGATGGATTAGTAGACCACAGTCAAGATGAGAAAGATGCAACAACAACTTCTGGTTTAGAAGGAAATCCAAAAAAGGAAGCTGGTGGGATCTCTGCAGTTTATGATGATTGGGATATTGATGAGGCAATGGAGCCATGAGTAAAACGGGACTAATTGGAAGCCTACCTGAAGCACCATCATCATCCTCTGTTTCTATGTGGGTTAGGGTTTTTGATAAGCCCCCAAATTCTTCTTCTGACAACATCATTCACTCTGAATACCTGGAAGTGTCTGCTACTTCCCCCAAGAAAATGCATTCCACACTATCTGCCACAGAAGCAGCAAGACTGCCAAGCTTCTCACATGGAAATGGACATTGATGAAGAAGAGGACTCTCTAGATGGTTCCAGTGACGAAGGGTGTCCCATGGTGGATGTTTTTCAGAGGTTCATTGTTGTAGATCCACCAGGTAAGTATTCTTATTTGATTTTATTTGAAGGTTTTATTTACTTAGTCAGTTCATTTTATGAATGAAACATTAAACGATGTGTTTTAAATGCCAACCCACTTGAAATCATGGGACTTCAGTCCATCCAAAGGGAAAGGAAATTATTTTTGAATTTGACCCTCACAAATTGTGCCAGAGGTAGAAGCAGATTGTCTATGGGAAGAACACTCTTGGCTATGAAAGATACCTGGAGCTTGTTCCTTGGTATTAGGCCTTTCCTCGCCCTTCAATCCTCTTGTTCAAGTTTAGACAGGTCTTTGTTAACATTATGTTTTCTGTTATTTATGATAGCTGAAAATACAAGTGTTTTTGTTTCGCTCTGTCAAAAACTAGAGGAAGAAATATGTGCATCCTCAAATTCCTAACATCAAGCAGGTGTGTGGCAAGCACAGCTGGTATGGGAAAGTCAAGAAATGGAAGAGAAGGCTTCATGAGTTTTATCCCCCTATAAGCGAGAATGAGGAAATCCCTCAACCATTTTCTTCTGATAATGGAGATGATGGATTAACATACCACAGTCAAGATGAGAAAGATGCAACAACAACATTTGGTTCAGAAAGAAATCCCAAAGAGGAAGCTGGTGGGATCTCTACAATCTATGATGATTCAGATACTGACGATGCAATGGAGCCATGAGTAAGACGAGACTAATTGGAAGCCTACCTGTACACTTTCTTCAGTACTTTGGTTTTTGGGTTCTCTCAGTTTATATATAAAATGTAATAGTATATATCTTGTTTTTTGTTTGTTAAGCCCAAGAACAGTTTATTAGGTAGAAGAAATTCCAAACCTTGGAATTTTTTTTTTCCTGCTTCTCTGTTTACTAAGTATTACAAATAAATTCTGAAATGTATATTGTTAGGTGTATGCTGCTAACCCGTTCACCAAGTTTAATACAAATTAATTTAACTAGTCCTCTATTTTATATCGATCTTGATGCTGTTTAGTCAAGTTGAACCAAAAATATGGGTGATAATGGATTTGAGAGTGAGATCAGATATCCCCCACAGACATCAGGTAGGCTGTCTTGGCTACCATAAATATGGGAAATCATTGATTTTGGTGTTGTTTGGGCATATAGAGTCATTCGTGGAACAACTCAGTTTTCGTCTGATAGCTTTTTCTTGCTCCGTTAATAAAAAAGTTGAAAAAATTTCTTTAAATTTTCCTAAATTTCATTTCATTCCCCTTCCTAATAGTCTAGCTACCAAGAATATACTGAAGTGGTGGATGGAATTGAAGGGATTTGAATTCCATTTATAACCTTAGCAGTACTAGTGCCTGTTTGGAAAACAAATCCCAAACAATTGCAAATGTGAATGAACACCCAAAAATGGTCAAGGGCCCGAATCCCTATCCATCCCAGAGCTAGCGACAGTCATGGCAGTCTCTGTAATATGTGCTCCCTTCTTAGGTCTAATGTTGAAGGTCCCAACGAATGTAAGGAAAATATTAACACCTTTCACTGTAATTTCCTAATAAGTGTTGTCTTTTAATGCCCCGTTTAAAGTAATAATAATTATTTTTTTCATGATTAATATATATTAACTAAAAAATAGTTTTTTTTTTCTTTCTCTCTGAAATTTAATTCATTAATATTTAAAAATGTATTTTTGAATGCAAATATGAATGAACACCAGAGAATAGTCAAGAGCCTCTATGATCTTCCCTTTTTCAGGTCTAATATTCAAGTTCCCAATGAGTGTAAAGAAAATATGAATACTTTATTAAGTTTAGTGGATAAATTCACTAATATGTTTTTTAATGCTCAATTTGAATATAATGTTTTTTTCTTTTAGATTAACTAAATACAATTTTGAGTTAAATTGTAAGTTTCTATTAATATTTAAAATATTTTTATACATAAATAAATTAAAATCCCAAAAAAACTTAAAGAGGCCAAAAATATTCTTAAACACTTAAATACTGGAAATTTGCAATTTAAACGAGTCAAACTTATTTGGAAATTTGCAATTTAAACTAGTCAACATTGCTTAAAACTCTCTATCTAATCTGAGATAAAATTAACTAAAAAGAATAAAAGAATAAATTTTATTTTTTTTAAATACATTTCTCCATTTTAGTGTATGATTTTCAACGTGCGAATCCGTTTTGGAAAGGGTTTTTAGTGATTTAAATGATAGAAAAAGTTAACCAAAAGATGCAATTTTTTTTTTTAATGAAACTTAGAATATTGTATCACTAAAATTCCCTTATTGTTACTTTTAATGGTCGTGGAAATTTCTTCACCTTGGTAGACAATTCCTATAAATTCTAGGTGTAATTAAATTTATTTTACTATTTTTATTATTATTTATTTAACCTAGTTTGTTAATTATAATGTCAACATTTTAATAATTTCTAAATTTATTTATAATAGTAAAAATCTTAAAACGTCCTTACAATCTTCTAATAATATGTTTCTAATTACATTTATTTATTTATTTTCTAATCACCTAAAAAATGAATTATGTATATACTTAAAAATCTCACATGTTATAAATTTTATCTTTACCAATGAATTAGTGAATAAATTAGTGATATTTTCATTTTTACAATACATTAAATCAATTTTATTGGTTGAATTTTTTCTCTTACAAAATGACGTTGATTTTTAATATGTTTTGATTTTGTTTGATGAAATTGATTATTTGTAAATTTTATTGAACTTTATTTCTCCACTTGATAGTTGTAGCTACTACTTTCCTTTCTCCTATATCTTAAGAATTGACATTCTTAAGTAGAAATGCATAGTGCTTTGTACTCAAATTTAGAGGAAAATGAAGCAAAAAATTCACGTTCTTAAGTAGAAATGCACAATGCTTTGTACTCAACTTTAGAGGACAATGAAACAATTAGATACTTATGACTGCTCCAAAATAGAATCCTTAATCCTATATGAAACCCATATCCAATGATTATTTTTCTATCATTTGGATCACTTGCACAAAATACGAATAACATGTCAACTCAACATTCAAATGATTAGTATAATTAATACCAAAGTCAATAGCTCCATGTAATTTTCTAATGATTTTCTTGGCATCTTTGCAATGGCCTTCATGTGACTTAGTATGAATTTATTATGTTGAATTATTATGCAATATTAGGTTTCATTGTGTTATGTAATTTGAATTTCCACCTTTTTTCCATACATAGTACCATTTACTTTTTTTCTATTTTCATTAATGTAAAGTTTGAGAGTGAAATTAGATTCCCTCCACAGACATCAGGTAGTCTGTCTTGGCTACCATAAATTTGGGCAATCATTGAGTTTGGTGTTGTTTGGGCATATAGAGTCATTCATGGAACAACTTAGCTTTCGTTTGATAGCTTGTTCTTGCTCTGTTAATAAAAGAGTTGAACTAGTTTCTTTAAATTTTGCTAAATTTGGTTAAATTTCGTTTCATTTTTTAGGCTTGTTTCTGTTAAATTATTATGATATATTTTTAATATATCTAAATCAAGGCTTGGTTTACTAGAAATTATCTCCTTCGAATTTACTTGTTTATCAATATGATAATTTTAATAATTTACCATGATATAATTTTTGGTGAATTTCCTATTTGGAAGACCAATGTGATGCCAATTATTTTCAGCCAGAGCTTGTGCATGCACAAGAAGTAAAGAAGAAGCTTCAAATTCATGTAAAAACATTTCCTCTATACTACTCTTTCCTATTTGCATGGTTCATGTAAGAGCATTTCCTCTATACTAATCTTCCCTATGTTACTGCTTTACAATGCTTCCTTTACAACATATGGTGCAATTGCTAGTTATTTATTATTTTTTAATATAACATTAAAGAACACTTTTTCCATATACTAAATTACGCTTAACACAACAAAAAAAAATATATAAATAAACTATAAAATTTAATATTTAATATTATTTGGTTATAAAGATTTAAAAATACACATACTACATTAAAAAAAAGGTAATTTCTCATTAAGAAGTTTTGAAAAGGAATATATACGTGTTTGTGTTTCGCATGCTCTCTTACCAAAGGACTAAATGGGGGCAACGAGAACACAGCCATGAATATGGTAGCATCGATGTTGATAACCAAATAAAGCATCTATGTGAAGGAAAATAAACGTAATGTACGTATGTTTGTGTTTTGCATGCTGTCCTTACAAAGGAGTAAAAGAGGGAAACGAGAACATAGCCATGAATATGGTGGCATCGATGTTGATAGCCAAATAAAGCATCTATGTGAAGGAAAAGCAATCATAATGTATGTATTTTTTTATGGTAGATTATTTGTTTTGTACAAGAAAAAGGGAACAAGAACATAGCCATGAGTATGGTGAAATATATCTTGAATTCCAGATAGAGTATCCATGTGAAGGTAAAATAGAAATAATCTCATTACATGTATGTATGTTTATACTATATTCTTTTTAAATTTTTAATTAGATTTAGGTTTTATTAGGCTTTAATTTTTTATGGTGAGGGGTGAAGGATGGGAGAAAATTATCATGTTTTTAGATTAGAATAAAACTCACATAATTATGGTTATGACATCATAAAACTGGTTTAAGTTTTACTAAGCTTCACACAATTTTAGTGACAACATCATATAATTGGATAAGTAATTATTTTATTAAAAATTATAACTAATTCACTATAAATTTAATCTACTAAAAAAAAATATATATATTATAATATTATGTTGCATTAAAAGGAAATATATTTACCTGTAATAATACTATAATAATATATGTATGTTACATATAAAAGGTTATGGATTATGATTTTAATTATGTATATGACAGTGGACTAATACATATGCTTATAAAAGGGCGGGAGAGAGTTTTTTGTGTGTGTGAGAGATATATGGGAATGAAGAGAAAGAGAAAAATAGATACCAAGAGAAATGAAGAAATAGGTAAATAAGGAGAGAGATAGAAGGAGGGATAGGGGTAGGGGAGTGATAGAAAGGGGTTGAGAGATGGGATGATTATGAAGAGAGAGTGAGAGAGAGATGGAGAAGGAAGAGAGAGAAAGAGGGAGAGAGAGAGGGAGAGAAATGTGGGCAAGGGGAGAGAGAGGCGGTGAGAGAGAGAGGGTGATATGAGGAAATAGGGAAATGGGGAGATAGATAAAACAAGGGAGTCATAGGTATAGAGAGAAATAAAGGAAGGGGTAGAGATAGGAGGGATGCAAGGGAAGAGCAAGAGAGAGAAAGAGATATTAAAAGAGGGAGAGAGGTAATGAGGATTTTACAGGTAGAGGGAGGGGTCTTATCAAAGGGGAGAGGAGTATAGGAGAGAAACATAGAAATGGAAAAATACAAGGATAATGATAGAGAAAAGGATGAATAGGGGTGAATGAGGTCAGAGAAAGAGAGAGATGGAGGAAGGGAAGACAGATAGACAGAGAGAGAGAGAGAGAGAGAAAGAGAGAGAGATAAATGGATAGGGAAATGGGGCGAGAATGCAGGGAAACATAGGGAAAGAAACACAGATAAATGGATATGGAATGATAGAGAGAGCGAGTGTTACAAATGGCTAGAGATTTTATGATGAAAATATAGTATTGTGCGATATATTTTAGTAATCATAAAGGCATATTTATACAATCAAATTTGAAGGGAGACATTTTTTCCTCCATAGCTATAAATATGAGAAATATCTAGTCTATATCCAAATTATAATTACATACAAAATCCTGAAGGATTATTCAACCTTTCCCCCCTTTATCTGAAGGGACATCTCACATGCAAAGTAAAGATCTAAATATTTCAAACTTTTCATGCCCAAATTAATTGGTAAATATATATGTAATTTGTTTTGAAGTTGGAAAATGTGTCAGATGAATTATTAATGCCTCTACATGATGTACAATCAAATGAAACTTGGTGTTGATATGTTGTATTCTATCATGAAACCTTGGATTCTTAGCCAATTGAATTGTAGAAGAATTGTCCACAAATAGAGGTGTCGAATCCTTTTGTTTCTCTTGCAAATATTCAAGCATTTTGTGAAGCCAAATGATTTATTTTGTAGCTTGAGCTACTGCAACATATTCAACTTTAGTGGTAGAATCAATAGGAAAAAATTTCTTGCATGATCTCCAACTGATGGTTTTTTATCCAATATTCATCAAAATAAGAATATGAAAAACTAACAAGATGAAAGTATAAAAATTTGGAATCTTTTAGGTCATATGTTTGGGTTCCTTTTAATTATTTAAGATTTTTTTTTTACTACGTAATGCATGTCACAAGTTTGATGTATAATTCTGGAAGGTATTTGAACAAAAAAGGTTATATCAGGACGAGTAGGATGTAGATAAATCAAACTCGCAATAAGTTTTCTTTACTTTGTCAGATATTCAAATGGTTTTCCTTCTTCTAAAGCGAGTTTCAAATTTCATTCCATTGGAGTAGAAACATGATTATAATTCATCATACAATATTTTTTCAATAAATTTCCGACATATTTCCTTTGACACATAAAAATATATTAAGGTTTTTGATAAACTTCAATTCCAAGATAATAATGAAGTAAACCTAAATATGTCATATCAAAAAAAAAATTGCAATTCCTTATTAATAGATGATATATTTTCATCATTTTTCCCTATAATAATCAGATCATCAACAAATATAACTAGATATACGAGTGATCTTCAAAAATTCTTAACAAAAAGAGTTTCATCATCTAGGTAAAAATGCTTATAATTCAACTTAAGGAGATGTTTAGTTAGTTTCACATAGCATGCACATGGTGCTTGTTTCAAGCCATACAAAGACTTCATTAATTTGCATATATTTTGTTCTTTCCCATTGACAGAAAAACCTTCTCATTCAAACATGTAGACATCTTCTTTTAAATCTCCATTTAAAAAATAAATTTTAGCATCCATATGCTGAATTTTCCATCCTTTCTCAACGGAAATATAAAATAAAGTTCTAATAGTACCCCATTTAGTCGTAGGAGAAAATGTCTATGTATAGTGAAAACCCTCTTTCTGTGAATATCCCTTTCTTACAAGTCTTTCCTTGTGCTTATCAAGTAAACCATCAAATTTATAGTTAGTTTTATCAACCCATTTTAAGCCAATAGTTTTGATGCCAACATGATGATCCAGCAACCTCCAAGTGCCATTTTTTATGAGGGAATCATACTCCAATTTCATTGCATCTTTCCACATATCATAACTAGTAGATTATTCAAAACAAGTAGGTTCACAATCAAGAGAAAAAATATATTCACAATCATGAGAATAATTACCCAAAGAACTCCCACTCTCAAACTCATCATATTTCCTCGGGAATGTTAAAATACTAGTTGATATTGGTAGAGGTTGTGAAGGAAGTTTCTCACCTTATGACACAAAATATTCATTACTTTATGTCCCACTCTCTATCCTTGTTGTCTCTCTCCATACTATCCCTAAAGAAATACTTTTATCATCTAGTTTCTCTTCACCAGAATAATTATTATCATCATTGAGAGGAAATTTTAAAGGAAAATCTACAGATTGATCTAAAATGGGAATCCCCCTTCAGGATGTGGAAGAATATTATCAAATTCATAATTAAAATTTCTTAGGCACAAACTTCTATAAATTATTAGGTTTCATATCAATAGTGGGTATATCTTTATAAAATTCAATAAAAACTACATCTCTTTCCAAAATAAGCTTCTTACTCTCTTCATCATACAATCTGCATGCCTTAGAAGTCATAGAATATCCTAAAAATATACATTTTATGTTTCTTGCACTCAACTTATTTCGTTGTTGTTTAGGAATCACAGCATAACATTTAGAACCAAAAGAATTTAAATATTGAGCAACAGGAAGACGATTATAACACATATCATATGGAGTTTTATTTTTGATGATAGAGGAAGCTCATAGACTTCTAATATAAGCTATCCTTAACACTAATTCTCCCCAAAAAATCAATTTTACATGCTTCAAAAATATCATCAATGTAACCATATTAAGCAGTGTTCTATTCATTCGTTCTGCGATGCCATTTTGTTATGAATTATAAGGTATCGCGGTTTGGTGTTTGATGGCATTCTCTTGTAAATATTTTTCAAAAACATGTGAATTATATTCTCCGCCATTAAAATTTCTTATAGTACCTATATTAAGTTTAGCTTCATTTGTAATCAAGAGATGAAATTTTTTAAACACATCAAAAATTTATGATTTTTCTTCAAGAAGATAGACCCAACACATCCTTGAATAATCATCAATAAAATTAAATATATATTTATTTTCATTAGTGGTCTCAATAGGCATAATTTCACACAAATCTAAGTCTATGAGACTTAATTTCCTTGAATTTCTATATGTAGAACTTTGAAAAGACTGTTTGTGATGCTTCCCTAAGATACAAGCATTACAGAGACTCAATTTTATTGGAACTTTTGGAAGTGCCTTAATCCCATGTTCTCTCATAATTATAATAATTTCATAATTAATATGACCAAAACAAGCATTCCTCGACAAACTTGATAATAGAGTATCATTTTTCTCGATCGAATGATTAGTATTTAATGCAATATATGACATACCTTTCAACTTTAATAATTTATCTTCTTCCAAATCTGTCATTAGAGTCTCATTTTCAGTTTCTCTTTGAATTTGAACTTTACCATAAAATATGTATATGGAATGTCCCTGCTATCTTATTTGTATAAGAGATAACAAATTCCTTTGAAGCTGTGGAACATAAATAAAATCATTTAAAGTAAAATCCTCAAGTCAAGGAATTTTTAATTGAGTAGAACCAATATGTGATGGTTTGATTTTAGATTTATCAGCAAAATACAATACTCCTTCAATATTATCACTGAATTTTTCAAACAAATATTTTCTAAAGGTCATATGACTAGTGGAACATGTGTCTAAAATCCAGTTGTCATGCCATGAATAAAATGAGGTACTGAATATATATTCCGTATTAAAATTACGATGGATAACAACATAATGTGCATTCTCAGAATACTGGCCTTTTTCTGGAATTAGTTGATCTTTCTTTTGAAGCAATTGTTCTCTTCTTTCATTAATTCCCCCCCAGGGAATTCTACAATTTGCAACAGTATGTCTAATTTTACCACATATAAAGCATTTTATCGATGTTTTACCACAAATATTTATTTTTTAATCATTTCTCTATCTATCTAATTTTCCCCCGAGGAATTCTACAATTTGCAACAGTATGTCCAATTTTACCACATCTAAAGCATTTTATTGGTGTTTTACCAGAAATATTTATTTTTTTATCATTTTTCTATCTATCTCCTTGATTATTTTTACCCCCCTTTCTCTATAATTCCTCCTACATCATCCTCTGCTACCCTTAGTATTTGTAAGTGATTATTCTTGAGGTTTTTGGTCCTTTTGAGGAGGACATAACATTTCAGTATTAGAATTGTGTATAGTTTCGTCCTTTCGAAAATCCTTCTCTCTTTCTACAATTTTTCCTACTATTTTTTCAAAATATAAATCTTTTAAGTTCCCGATAGGTTGGAGAGATTCCAAGTAGTGTGAAAAGACAGGGTAAAGGGATTTAATAAAGGAAGTAATTTTTAGAATTATTTCAACTCAAGTAGATTCAATTTCATGATTGATGGATTTAATTTCAGAAGCAAGTTTCAAGGGATCATTATCTTTCATTTCCAGATTAAACAGCCTCAATAACAACTATATTATCTCCAATTTGGAATGTGAATCATAATGTTCTATCAATTTTGTTATTACATCATATGTCGTTTTACTTTTAATAATGTATCTTCTTACCTCTTCTGAGACTAAAGTGGAAATTTAAGCATAGGCCTTATTATAATTACTCTCCGAGATTAATAACATTTTTTCTCTCATCAGGTGGTTATGGTGCATTACCTCCTTTTCCTTCACAAACTCCATCCCATAGATCATTAAAAATAAGTGTATTTTTTATTTTTCTGTACCACTCACGGTAATTTTCCTTTCAAAAAATGACAATGGCAACTAAAAATACCAAAGAATTAATTTTATAGATACATTTAGCAGTCAAAATCGTGATTATACATAGTTATTTTTTTTGAAATCCATCTATGTTTCGACCACATACAAATGTTATGAGGAGCTATATCCCAATAATATCCAAATGTAAAATAAACACATCAAAATAAAAACAATCCGACAGTGAATATCCTATGATTAAGCACGATCAACGATTTTTCAAAGGAATAAGTAACATAGTCGTTACGTCCAATCCACCGCGGAATCAATGGTTAAGGTCAATGGATAGAAATCAACCACACATATTAACATGATGAGTGGAACTAGGAGAAAATTATATGTAGTACAAGTTCGCACAATCAAACGATACGAATTCTACTTCCCAACATCCAATGGTACTGACATCACTTCCCCTGGCCATATTTAACATGGGATGTGGTCCCGGGTGGCAGTTTTATAAAATCGTTCAACAAAAAACCATATGGTTGTGATTCACAATGGGGGAAGAAAAAAAAATTCAAATACCACCAGTGTGTGGTGTTGGGTGGTTTCCAAAATTTCCTACGCATTTTCAACCAGATCCAATCAAATCTTGGTCCCACGCACTCCGCCAAGTCAAGCACTCTGTGAGGTCATCTGCACTCTTCCATGTTACACGACAAGCACTCCGCGAGGTCATCTGCAGTATTCTAGGTTCCGTGACATGCACTCCATCGGGTCATCTGTACTCTTCCAGGTTCCATTACAAGCCCTTCGTCGGGTCACACTCCACACACACCGCACTCCGCCAATTTCCACAATACGTTGCAACTTCTGCAACAATGGAGTTTGAACCATGCACTATAACTTGAACATTTTTCTGAAACCTTTCTTTGATACCACTGTTACCACAGGGGTTGCACTAGGGGAGCAATACCATACCATGTGGGTTCACATTGGGGGATTTATATTGAGGAAAAAAACAGCATAATATATTGGGGGATATGTAGGGGGTAAAGGGTTTTTATATTGACAGGTATAAAAAATGGAGGTCAAAGTCAATGAAAAAAATATAAAGGGGTATAAAAAATGTTAAATAATGTGATTTTTAGGGGTATTTTCCAATATGTAGTCAAATTGAGGGTATTTTTTAATATGCCATGAACACATGTGATAGGATAGAGGTTGATTGAGTGAAGCCCTGTGACTATTACAAGTGCACGGGGAAATTTATGATGAAAATATAGTATTCTAAGATATATTTTACTAATCATAAGGACATATTTATACAATAAAATTTTAATGGAGACAATTATGCATCCATAAATAGAAATACGGGAAATGCCTAATTTGTTTCCTAATTATAATTATATAGAAAATCCTGAAGTACTATTCAACAAGGAGTGGGGGGGCTAGGTAGAGAAGTGGGGGGGCTTAGGTAAGGGGAGAGAAAGCTCAACATGTAAGGGATACATAAGGATAAAGAGGAAATGAATAATAAAAGAGAATAATATGATGAGGAAGGAAAACTAAGTGCAGGGGAGAAAAGAGAGATAAAGTGAGAAAGAGAGAAACAAAAAAAGAAAATGAAAAAAGTGTGTGTGCATCTTATAAGTCCGCAAAAAGGGTGTGTGTGTGCTATAACACATGCACATTATTTAAAGTGTGGATGTTTTCTAATACATGGGTGTTAGTAATGCATATGCATCTTAGTAACCACATGAATTATTAATTTCAATTACATAGTGGATGAGGTGGCCACTTTGGTTTTAGGTTTGAATTGAGAAACCAATTGATGATTGTATATATTCTCTATGTTACCATTTCTAATGGTGCTAATGAAATTGAACACATTTATATATATTTATGTGCAATTTATAAATATATGTTATTTTATAAATTAATTATTTTATATATATATATATATATATATATATATTTTTTGAAATATATAACATTTATAAAAAATATTGGCTTATTTCGTTACAACTTCTGATTGGTTGACTTATTTTGAAATCGGAAAAGAAAATATTAGAATAGAGGAAGTTCTAAGTAGTGAAAAAAATAAAATATTACTTGGCTAGCAAACTAGATTAAGTTTTAATGAATTTTGCGGATAGTGTTTATGTTTTCTGTTATCACTTTAATGATGTCTTAAATAGTAAAATGACCATAGCCTCTAGTCGAAGAAAGAAACTATATCAATTTTGGATGGCTTTTAATGCTTTAAGGTGGCCAACAGACCTGGTTTCCTTCGCGCATGTTTAGGCCACTAACTTTGTATATGATGCAACCTACCTTTTTATGATAAATAGAAAATAGCAAGGACCTATCAAATTTACAAGGAAAAAAAAAAAAAAAAGTTCTACATCATACTTTTAATGCTTCATTTTGTTTATTAATTTCAACAAAATATAAAATGAACATTAAAAATTGTGGAAAGATAATGACACACAATATTTATTGGCAAAAATTCCATGATTTACATATAAACCCAATCCCTAAAATGGAGATATAACACTTTTTCCCATTAATTTTTTTCCAAAATTCCATTGCAATTAACAGACTATAATTGGATAACATTATCTTGTACCAAATCTAGGTCAAATTTATTATAGAATAGAAAAAATAATGCTTACTCATCCTACAAAACAATCACTTTTAGAAAATTTATTGTGCTTAAATGTATAATTTTGGGTTGGTTGTTTATAATCATAGTAATTATGACAGATTTTTTGATGATAGAAAAATTATTTCAGAATACGTTTTCATCCCAGGATCAGATGCAGTATCATAATATTCAAAGAACATTCATTTCTTTTTACAACCACACTATATTGTAACAATATTAACAACAAGTAATGTAATTTGGTTGAAAATCCAACTCTAAAACAATAATAACAAAATATTTTTTACAGTTACCATGAATATCTAGAATTGACATAATTAAAAATCCTTGTTTCATTGTGTCATCTAACGTAATATCTAGAATTGACATACATAATTAAAAATCCTTGTTTCATTGTGTCATCTAACCTAATATCTAGAATTGACATAATTAAAAATCCTTGTTTCATTATGTCATCCAACATATTGCTATTGAATATCAATTTATAAGACATTTTGGCTAATATCAATTCATAAGATATCTTCGCAAAACTAAAAAATCTAAATAAACTTTTGTAAACTAAATAATTAACTTCGACATTAAAAAGGAATTTTGAATAAAATAATTAGTTTTTATTATTACAATTATTAATATATAATTTGTGGTAAATTATTAAAATATGATCCATTTATTAGAATCCTCCTAAAATAAATTAAAGTTAATCAAAATTATCTATATTTTAAAATAATTTTTAAATGGTAGACATATATATAACACATTCAATATTAAAATTATATATAAATTTATTTTTTATTTAAATTATATATACTTTTATTTTATTTTATTTAATAAATAAGATGGATAAACTAAAACCTTTTTGTTTTGAAAGAATAAACTTAGCTTCCACAAGGTTTTTCTTTAATCTTTCCACTATTACATTACTCATAGTGTTTTCTAATTATATTATCTTTGCATAATTCAACAGAATCAACATATGAACGATCTAAAAATGTAAAATACATTTATTTTACAATACAATTTAAACACACTAGTAAATTACATTTCATTTTACAAAATTTAAACTCACAGAATAATATAATAGGGAAATTTACATGTCAACGCACAGACTTATCTAAGAATGGCTTCGAGTGCTAAGATTCATTTGGAAGCGCATCATATATTATGGCAATTAACTTGTTAAATAATAAGAAGAATATAAAATCGGAGAAAATTTGACCCACGGACATCACGACTTCTTATAAGAGCAGTTCTCATAGGTTAGAAGACAACATTCAAAGATGGAAAATGGAATGGAATATGCCCTTTAATCATATGTGATAGTGTTTTCCGAAAATGAATTTTGTTGGTTGAAAATCGCTTGTTGAATGTAATTGTACTGTAAATTTTGAAAACATTTTAGAATTTAACTGATAGAAAATAAGCTAATCTAAACCGCGTGGAAGCATTTTCAAAATCTATTACAAATTTATGTAATTATGTATTTATAAATGAAGTATATATATTTTAAATAGAGAATCCATACCAGTGAAGTAAATTATAGAGGAAAGGAATAACCTGTTTCTGAGTTTTTATTAATAAGTCAAAATATATATATATTTTTTAAGTTCTTGTGGTTATCCATTAAAAACTAATGTTTCGGATTATCCTTCATAGTGTTAAAAAACATTTATCAACGTCCAGTTCTTTTTTTTAGAAAAACAAAACAAAACCAATTATTTTCAAATCTCACCAATAAACATTCTAATTTATAAAAACCAATTCGCAGAAACATAACGAACCGATATTTTTTCCATTAATCCAATTTATGTCAGAATCGATTGGTTAAAATTACCTATATGCTTAATATATTGGTCCTTCATATGCGATTAAAACTTCTCGTATCAACAATCACTTACAAATTTGCAACGCAAATCCCTCCTTGTGATCAGTATGCTGGGTGCTGCATTATACATCGTTCCGGTAGTTACTGTGAAATTTAATGAATATTTAGTGGTTGTTTGGATCCATTTTTATAGGGCGTAGTATAATTATTTTATTTTTTTTTTTTTTTTTAAATTTAATTATTATTTACTTTGTATTTTTAAATATACAAATAAAATTAATATATTATAAAATTATAAAATACTCTAATTATACAAACTATAGAACTAAAAAAAAATTTGAATTATAATACTTAAGAAAATATTCTTGTAAAAGAAAATGATAGTTAGTTTTGAGAAGGTTAGACAGTTAGATAAATATTTCCTTTCCTCCTGACCAAAAATAAGGAAAAATACCAATGAGGAGGAGGATAGAAAAGACAGAAACAAATCCCAATGAGACGGAGGAGAGAAAAGACTAAAGAGACATGACACTATCAATGGAAGCAGTAGGACTTCTAGAGGGTTTTTCGAGAGTTGGTTCAACCAGTGGAAACCCAACTAAGAAATGTTGGACTCAACTTGGAGTCTTGAGGTCACAGAACGTAAATTGTCCTAACTGCACTGGAAAGCTAAGGGCTCGGGAGGGAAGGGGGGGTTCTAGACATTATTTCCAGACTCATCGGTTCGCTGGACTAACAAATTTCCTTTTGGTTTCTTCTTCTTTTGACAAGGGATAGAATAGACCTAAGACAAATGAGTATTATTTTGAATATTGTTTCTGAACAAATTAAAATAGTGTGATATAGGGTTCCTTTTTGAATGGAGAAGTTATTATGCTATTTCTTTATAAGATATTTGTGAATCTTGTGTATTACATGTAGTATATGTTCTTTATCAAACACAAAATGAATCTTCTTATTTCTTTATAAGATATCTGTAATGTTTGCATATTATAAGAAATCAGAGTACCAATGAATAAATAAAGACCAAAATGTATAGAAAACGACCGACACTTTCACATTAGAGGTTAGCTTCCTAGGTGGGTTGCAAACCCTCTAGGGAAACAACCTTGTTAACTACCCGGATGTTGTTTCCCTAAATTTCGTGGTACCTTAAAAGAATGATCACACATAGAAAACCCATGTACATAACAAAAGTACAGTGTAACTGGGTAAGAAAATAACCATATTACTCTTGATATAAACAAAAGGAATAAGTAAATTAAGCATGAAAATTTTTAACTAATAAACCCATCTAACAATGAAAAGAAAAATGCCATGAAGAAACAAAATTCACATGTAGGTAAAATTACTATCCAGTATCCACGAGATAACTAACATAGTGAGAAAGTAAAGAAAAAATATTGAAAAATGTATTTCTTTCTTAGAAACAAATATGACATTCATTGAATAGATAATGCCCTAATATTACAGCTGAATGTATACAAAAAAATATAGAAATCATTAAATTCAACCCAGCAAGACTATGACCATCACAAAGAAAAAACACATATTCAACCCTACAATATTTTAATAAGTTTCGATATAAGACCAAAATTCGTCACTGTTTACTAGGGCACTCAAGGAGTGAAACTACTTATAATTTGATAACCAATAATAAAAAAATAATTAGAAGATTCATAGTGTTAAATGGCATATATTGCTACTTTTCTAACTATCTAGCATCCCTAAAACCCTTAACATGCACCCTGGAAAGGCAAGATTCTAGGAACCTGAAAGAAATGAAACCCAGAGTTGGTCAACAAGTAGAGCTAAGCCTAAAACATCAAACCAAAAGTGGAGGCCCCAAGCTAACTGATACACACCTAAAAATAAGGAAAATATGGGAAGGGTTCCAACGTGAGGCAAAGAAAAACCCTTGCTCGGAAATTTAGGAAGCAAACAAAATATATGATGCAATAACTCAAAAATTTGAGAAAGCCAAAACCTGGTGATGAGTTACAATATTAATTCCGTTGGAGGAAGGACGACAGTAGGCTACAAAAGTGGAAATGGAAATGGTCGATTGAATACTTGGAAGGAGAAGCTTCCAAATACAAGAAGGCATCAATTGAAGTAATACGGTGACCAATAATTTTGAGTTCTAACGAATCGTAATAAGAGAAAGGAAAAATTAATTTTGAAGCATACAAAATAAACTTTGTATAGGTGGAAAAAATGGTGGAGAGTCTAACCTCTATAATGAATAATTGAGGATCTGTAACTAGGGTTTGAGAAGTGACAGAGCAGTTCTGGTAGAGGAATGAAATAACAGTGCCAAAAGGTGTTAGGGATGTAGACCTATACAACAAACCAACCTCACAAATATTCATTTTCCATTCAAAACCCTAAGACAAAATGAAGGAGGTACTTATAGCTATAAAACATTATGTTATTCACCCGAGGCTGATGCCACGTTCACCACATTCTACAGAGTTCTCAGATGATGTAATTAACATGTTAACCAAACCATATGTGATACACATTTGTACCTTGTATATCTGTCAATAATATTCATTGATAAAAATTAATGTACCTTTGTGCATAGCTAGGGAACATCAAATAATTTCTATATATACTAAGTCAACAACAAAGGCTAAGTGTTGTTTAAAAAACCATGAGCGGGTTATCCAAATAGGCAAAAAATTAGCTTACCCTTGTTCTCTTCATATTTCAGTTTTACTATAGTACTAGTGGGTAGTTTTTTTTTTTTGAGGTTGATGTACGTTACAAGTGGTATGAGAGAAAAGTTAACAACCCTCAAACCTAATGGGAAATCCATTTACAAACACATGTATGTTGTGATTATAGAGAGAGTGCATAATGAGAAGAGGAATGATGAACACCCAAATAGCAAGGCCCATTTTTTATTCTAGGTCTGTACCCAATTTAGGAGCCAACCCAAAGCTATGGGTTCAACTAGAAGCGGGTCATCATAATCCCACTTCCATGATTTTGGAGACTATCCAACAATTACGATTTGAGATGGCTCATTTACGGGTACCGACAATGAAGATGGCAATGAAGAACAAAAACAATAGAGAGATGAAAATGCACTTGAAGGAAGTCATACCTAGTGCATGGAAGGAAATAAGGGTGGAAATGAGGAGGCATCAGATAATGTATGAGAAAAATAGAAAAGTAAGAAGCATAAGACAAAATTAAAGGGGGAGTTTAGAAATATCAAACCCACAATTTTTTATGGCAAAATGGAAGAAGGTGTTGAGGCATGGTTGATTCATATTAACAAATCATTCCAAATTTATGAAAATAAATATAACCTTAAGGTGAGGTTGGATATTTACCAACTTCAAGGAAAATCTACATTTTTGTGGGAGGAATTTAAGGATGTGCATGCAATTGAGGAGTCGGAGGTGACCTGGGGATATTTCCAGAAATATTTTAAGGAAAAATATATAACAGAATGATTCTTCGATGACAAGGCTAAGGTATTTCATGACCTCTGTCTCAGAAAAATATCTATGGATAGATTTTGTAACCAATTTCACATCTTTGTTACGATATGTGCCTTATATCCATGAAGAGAAGGCCAAGGTGCAACGTTTCATTAATAGTTTGTCATTATTCATGAAGAATGATTGGAGTTTGAAAACCCGAAAACCATGGATTAGGTCATCAAGAAAGCGCCAATATGTTATTATAAAATGAAACATAACGAAGAAGAAAACAAGAAATGGGCTTAGAAGAAGGTGTAGAGAAATTTGTAGAATATGAGGCCTATGAAGAGTGGAAATGCGAGAATCAGCACAAAAATCAACACAACAAATTATCTGGAAAGAATCAACAAAAAACCAAATCACAGAATGAGACCTGACAAATGGAGGCTTCTAGTAAACCATAACTTAACCATCCTCAAAGACCCCCATTATAGTTTTGGGGTTGTGGGGAGACTTAGTATTACAAAAAATTCCCTCACTATGCCAGATCTAAGAATACTGTCAATCTATAGGAGGCTTCTAAAGTAGGAGAGGTAGCTCAAAGCATACCCAAGATCAATACTGCTTTGGAAGACCATCGATCCAAATATCAACCTACTATTATTGAGTTAGAAGGTAAGTTTCATAACCACTATGTGTTTATTCTAGTAGATTAAGGAGCCAATTTAAGATATGTCAGTCCTATAATTGTTGAAAAATGTCGAATGAAAACTTGTAAATTAAAAAACCCATGGTTGGTACAACTATATAATGGGAAAAAAAGAAGGGTTACAACCAAGGTGGATGAATTTCCCCTTGATGTAGCATGCAATCAATTAATGTGGATCTGAATATATTACCTTTAGGTTCTTATGATGTTTAAATTGGAATTGACTGGTTAGAAAAAAATTGGTTCTTAATCAATTGTAAGGATAATACTATCAGTTACCTTACTAAGGAGGGAGTCCATCAAGATATTTAGGGGGTAAATAGGCCTATTAAATTGTGACCAAATTCTTCCTCTCACTTAGGAAACTGCATCTAGAAAGGGTGCCAAATATATGCAGCCCAAGTGGGTCTCACTAATTTCAAGAACACGTTAGCCTCCCTATAAATCTTTCAACTTATTCAGAATTTACTAGATGTATTCCCCGAAGAAATTCTAGGATTACCTCCCAAACAGGACATTGATTGCACCATAGAGATAATCTCAGGGACTACACCGGTGTAAAAACCCCCTTACTGGATGAGTATCCTTGAATTAATTGAGCTTAAAATGTAGTTACAAGAACTAATTGATAAGGGATATATTCGACCGAGTGTATCCCCATGGGGAGCACCTATTTTATTTGTTAGGAAGAAAGATGGTACTATGAGATTATGCATCGATTTTCGCCAGCTTAATAAGATGACTATTTAGAATAGATACCCATTACCAAGGATTGACATTTTATTAGACCAAGTTAAATGCGCTACAATGTTCTCTAAAATATATTTGCAGTCAGGATATCATTAGATAAGGGTAAAAGGGGAGGATATCCAAAAAAAAAAATTCGTACCCATTATGGTCATTATGAATTTTTGGTCCTACCTTTCAAACTCACTAATGTTCCAACAACATTTATGAGTCATATGAATAATGTGTTTCACCCCTATCTTGATGAATTTTTCCTCATTTTTATAGATGGTTTTCTTATATACTCAAATAATTTGGAGGAACATAAGAAGCATATGCAAATAGTATTGCAAACCTTACAGGATCACCAGCTATATGAAAGGTATAGTAAATGTGACTTTTAAAGCGATTAGATCCAATATTTAGGACACATAATTTCTTTAGAAGGAATAGTTGTAGACACAAAGAAAATTAAAACTATTATGGAATGGCTTTTTCTTACCAATTTTAATGAAATTTGATCCTTTATGGGTTGGGCGGGATATTATCTCCATTTTATTGAAGGATTTTCCAAAATAGCTTATCCTCTTGCCTCCTTGCATAAAGAGGGAAAAAAATTAAATGGAAAGCTGATTGTCAACATAGTTTCGATTAAAACTATTATGGAATGACTTGTTCTTGCAAATGTTGTTCACATTCAATCCTTTATGGGTTTGGAGGGATATTATGTCCATTTTATCAAAGGATTTTACAAAATAGCTTATCATATCGCCTCCTTGCAGAAAGAGTGAAAAAAATTTAAATGGACTATTGACTGTCAACATAGTTTTGATTTGTTGAAAAAATTATTAACCATGACCCTAGTGTTAAAAATTGTAGACCCTGAGAAGGAATACATGGTTTGTACTGGCGAAGGGCTAGGAGGAGTATTCATGCAAGAGGGGAAGGGAATTTCATATGAATATCAGAAAACAAAATAGCATGAGCATAAATACTCCGCATATGATTTGGAATTGATTGTGATTGTGCGTACTCTTAAATTTTGGAGGAATTACATGTTGGGGAAAACATTTGTACTAATGACCGACCATAGTAGCCTAACATGCTTCTTTAGACAAGCTAGTCTCAACGCACGATAAGCTAGATGGACAATATTTTTGAGTGAGTTTATTTTTATATTAAGAATCTAAAAGGGAAAGAGAATCGTGTGACAGATGCATTGAGTAGGAAGTTTCATCATGTATACAAAATTTCATTTACCCAAGATGAATTTAATTTTACAAAATTGATAAAAGATGTTGCAGATAAAGACCGATAATATTTATTTTTATTCCAATAACAAGTGAAGAAAATAAACAATTCTGAACAACATTCTAATTTTGGCTTGAATGAAAATAAATTATTGACATTTAAAGGAAGAATATATATACCGAATATGATAACTTTAAATAGCTAATCTTGGATGAATTCCATAGGAGGCCTTATGCTACTCACCTCGGGTATCAAAAACTTTTTTTTTCCATAAAGAAAAATTATTTTTGGCCCGGAATGAGGAAATAAATTACTGAATATTTGGCTAAGTGTTTGGAATGTCAGCAAGTTAAAGTTTAAGATCAACATCCTGCCAGATTTCTTCATCCACTACCCATTCCGAAGTGGAAGTGGGAAGTAATCACCCTATTTTTCGTAACAAAGTTTCTAAAAATAGTCATATTACTTCTTCTTTCTGATAGATTTTTTGCAAAAATTAAAATAATTACAAATGATGACAATTTTGTACCTTGTGTGGTGAAATAGGTAGAACCAGACGGAGAATTCTTGGTAGAGCCACTCTGTATTCTCTGTCGGAGAGAAAAAATGTTGCGAAGGAAAGATATCACCCAAGTTAAAATGTAGTTGAGGAACTTTAGCCCATGGGTGGCCACCTGGGGGAATGAATGCTTGATGCGGGAGCCATATCCTGGTCTATTCCATAGGCATGAGTAGACACCAAGGACAATGTTTCGCACAAAGGGGGGGGATATGTAACGCCCCTGGCCATGTACATATTATTTACTTATTTACTGTAAGACTGGGTAATTTGGTTTGGTAAGAAATGTAGTTATTATGGTTAAAAGTTGGTTTTCTTAAAAAAATAATAATTATGAATTATGATAGTTAAGAAAAGACTCTTGTAAAAAAATAAAAAAATAATTAAATAAAACCTTAGTTTCCAGACGGTTAGAAAGTTGGACAGTTATATCATGTCTAGGTGACCAAGAAGGGGGGGAATCCCAATGAGGGGGAGGAGATAAAATACTCAAGAGGAAAGACGATGTTAGTGGAAGAAGTAGTATTACTAGAGCATTTTTCCAAAGGTGGTTCAACCAGTGGAAATACAACTAAGAAAATTTGGACTGGACTTGGATTCCTGAGGTCACATAATGAAAAATTTCCTAACTACACTGGAAATCTAAGGGCTTGGGGGGAGTTTTGGATGTTATTGCAAGACTCATTGATTGGGTGGAATAAGAAATTTATTTTTGGTTTCTTTTTTTGACAAGGGATAGTCTAGACCTAAGACATATGAGAATTATTATGAATATTTTTTCTGTAATTCAGTTTTCATTTTTTGTTTATGCTGTGATAAGATATTGGTTGATAACTACAAAATTTAGAAGGTCATTTTCATATAAATATGAACAACAATGTGATAATTTATGAAGATAGGGGAGGAACAAATTGAACTAGTATGATATAGGGTGCCTTTTTTAATGCAGAAGTTATTTTTATATTTCTTTATAGGATATCTATGAATCTTGCATATTGCAGGTAGTATAGGTTATTTCTCAAATGAAAAAGGTATCATGTTGTTTCTTTATAAACTATATGTAATGTTTTAATATTATAAGAAACAAGAGTACCATTAAATAAACAAATACCAAAATGTATAGAAAACAAATGACACTTCCACGTTAGAGGTTAGCTTCCTAGGTGGGTTGGAAACCCTCCAAGGAAATAATCCTCTTAACTACCTGGATTTTGTTTCCCTAAATTTCGTGGTTCCATAAAGAATTGATCACACAGAGCAAACCCATGTACAAAACATAAAAACAACGCAACTAGGCCAAAAAGAACGATATAAGTCTTGACATAAACAAACATAATAAGTAAATTGAGCATGAAAATTTTTAACTAAATAAACCCATCTAACAGTGGAAAGAAAAATTCCACGAAGAAACAAAATTCACATGCAGGTATAATTACTATCCATTATCTGCGATATAACCAATAGAGCGAGCCACTGAAGTAAAATTACTGAAACATGTAGTTTTTTCCTAGAAACAACATGACATTCATTACATAGATAATGCTCTAATATTACAATTGAACGTACACCAGAAAATATAGAAGTAATTAAATTTAACCGGTCAATCCTAAGACCATCACAGATAAAAAAACATATATCCAACCCTAGAGAATTTTAATAGGAAGTTTCGATGTAAGGAAAAAATTCTCCACAGTTAAGGAGGGCCTGGAGGATTGAACCTACCAATAAGTTGAGAAGAAATCATCACAAAATAATTACAAGATTCATAGTGTTAATATCCATCTATAGATACTTTGATAAATATCTAACATGACCATAATCCTTAACATGCACCTCGGAAAGGAAAGATTCCAGGAACCTGAAAGATATTAAATGCCAAGTCAGTCAACATGTTGAGCTAAGTCTTAGCCATAAAAAAAAACAGTGGAGACCCTGGGCTGGGTGATAAAAACTTATAGGACAACGAAAGAATGAAAATAAGGGAATGGATCCAACCTGAGGCAAATAAAAACCCTTTCTCAAAAAATTAGGAAGAAAACAAAATATACCATGCAATAACTCCAAATTTTGAGAAAATGCCATACCTGTATACTACAGGGAGAGTTTGAACACGAGGCCGAAACTTGGTGAACATTAATAAGATTAGTTTCACTAGAGGGAGGAAGATAATAAGCTACAGAAGTGGAAACAGAAAGGACCTATTGAATACGTGGAAGGAGAATTTATCGAGTGCCGAGAAACATCAACCAGAGTAATACGAAGACCAATGATTCGTGAAGTCCACTGAACCCCAATAAGAGAAAGGAAAAATTAATGTAGCAATAGACAATATAGACTGAGTACAAGTGGAACAAATGGTAAAGACTCTAACCTCTATAATGAACAACTGAGGAACTGTAACTCAAGTTTGAGCGATGATAGAGCGGTTCTGGTGGAGGAACAAAATGACAGTGCCAAAGAGTGTTTTTGATGCAGACCGGTACAACAAACCAACCTGAAAAATCTCCATATTTTATCGCAAACCCTAAGATCCAACAACGAATATATTTACAGTTGTAAACCACTATGTTATTCACATGAGGCTGGTGCATGTTCACCACATTATGGAGAGTTCTTGGGTGATGAAATTAACATGGTAACCAAAATATATGTGATACAAATTTATACCTTAGATATATGTTAATAATATTCAAAATCAATGTACCTTTGTGCATAGCTTGGGGAACATCAAATAATTCCTATATAGCCTATGTCAACAACACAGATTATGTCAATAACACAGATTAAGTGTTGTTAAAGAAACCATGAGCGAATTATCCAAATAGGAAAAAAATTAGCTTAGCCTTGTTATATTTATAATTGTGTTTAACTATAGTACTATTCGGTGAATTTGTTTCTTTTTGTTGAGGTTAATGCATGTTACAAATCAATAATTTTAATTTAAGGTAATTTTAATTTAAGGGTATGTTGCAAATAAGAAATAAATTAATTTGACCACATTTTGAAATTATGTTTTTTCAAAAGTAAAATTATATAATAAAAATTTATAAAATATTTTAGAATGAAATTAAATATGTATTATTTTAGGACAATCTAAATGGAACTTGCGACCATAGAGTGAATGTTATATATCTCATTACATTTATGGTCGAAAATAAATATATTTCTTATATTTCTTAATGATATACTTATTTTTTAAATGTTTTTATTGAGTTAACAAATGTTAATATAGTTCAGAATTAAAAAAAAATATTAGATTGAAAGATTTTTTTAATGTAGTATGGGATGATATTGTCCTATAACATTACATTTAAAAATAATAAATTAATACTCATATTAATAAATATGAAGTTTATATATATATATATATATATATATATATATATATATATATATATATATGCACACACATGTGTGTGTGAAAAACTAGTATTGTTAATTACTGATTAATCAAATGTTGAGATGGATCAAATCTTTAAAGTTGTAAATCCTTCCTCATTTTTTGCATTTACAAAAAAAATACACCTCAAGGGATTTGGTCTCTCTTTTCTTGAAATATTTTAGGTTAATATGGATCTATGCTAGCTCATAATATCACTGAATAAAATCAATAATAAGTGAAAAAAAGTAGGTAGTGAATTACGAATTAAAATTCATTTGTTTAGAATCTATGAGGAGTGAAATCATGCCCACTTACAAATGGTCAATAGGCCATTCTAGGTGGTGTGATTTTTCCTAAATAACCTTAATGAGACAACTTGCATTTGTTGAGAGCATACAATAATGGTTGTTGATGATTGTCTCCATTGCTCATTTGACAATTTAATTATTGTAGGTTTTCCTTTTATATGAAAAAAGAATAAAATAAACAAAATAAACAAAATGTTATAATTGTTAGTTACATTTAAATAAAATGAATGTCAACCTAGAATATTTTATATTTTTGTCCATATAAATATAAATTTTGATAAAATTTATTAAAAAATATTGAAATAGTAAATTTAAATTGTTAAATTTATAATTAAATTTTTTAAACTTTTTTATAATTTATAATTTAAAATCAAATTTATTTGTATTTTCAAAAAAAATATTTTAAACTATAACATATAGCAATTTAATTATATAAAAAAATACATAAAAATAAACATTAAAAAATACTTAAAATTTTTCTATAGAAAAAGATTTCATTCTTAAAATTTATACTACATGTATTAATTATTATATTTTGATATATATAATAGAAAATAAATATGTTTATTATTATATAATTTTCATTTCAGTATTATACAATTAATTAGAATTTAAAACAAAATAAAATTATTATTGTTATCTATATATAAAATTTACTTTCTAACTGAAACTATTAATATTTTTTCACTTACATGAAAATATTAACATAAAATGGCAACTATATGGCCCAGTACTATATACTATTAATTTACAGTGATTGGAAAGAAAACAATGTCTCGATTGAAAAACTGTTTATCACTTATTTTTTAAAACAACAATATCACAAGTTTTTGGAAGAAAATAAATGTCATGTCATTGGGTAATAATATTTTTTCACTTACATGAAAATATTAACATAAAATGATGGCAACTATATGGCCCAGTACTATATACTATTAATTTACAGTGATTGCAAAGAAATCAATGTCTCGATCGAAAAACTATTTATCACTTATTTTTTAAAACAACAATATCACAAGTTTTTGGAAGAAAATAAATGGCACGTCATTGGGTAATAATGCACAGAGATGTGTATATCAATTATTGAATTTAAACAAATACATTATTCAACCATAGGCAAACAGCCCTAACGCATTAACTACACAATGACAAACCAATTATTGGTTGTCCTAATTTCCAGTAATCGGATAGAAATTAATGAAATTAATGCATCGATTGAAAGACCATCCATTAGTGCAAAATAGGGTTTCATTGGAAGCAACAGTGAGTATTATGTGAACACTTCGGTTTTTATGTTTGAACATTCCGTTTTTTAATGTTTGATTGTCAATTTTGATTAAATTTAATTTTTAAATTCCTTTTATAAAATTAATAATATTTTTTATAAACACGTGTTTTTGTAAATTTTACATGGACAAACTCTCTATTAATTGTGTCATTTTCGCGAGAGATTATTTTTGATATGTCTAGATATTTAAGTAAAAATGATCAGAACTGAGAGGTTATGTTTGATACTTCTAATAATAGCGATCAAAATTGAATTGATGGGTTTAATAGTAGTGAAAATTGGCCCTGTCTCTATACATGTTTTCGGACTACATGTTTTTGGGTTTTTGTTGGAATTTATGGTGAAAATAAATTATAAATCTTGTCTAATTTGTGAGTTTTTTTTTAAGACTACGCACTGAAAATCAACAAGTAATAATAGTAATAAAAATTGAGTTTGATATGTTTAGAGATTATAAAAATGGAATTTAAAAGTCATAATTAATGTCATGTGACACTAATACTAGTTTTATTAGTGTCAAAAAAATAAAACATTCCAAGTAAAATATATTCAACATAAAAATAATATACTAGCACAACTACATTAATATAAATATGGTTGATATAGGCTTAAAGAATATAACTAATAATAATAATAATTATTATTATTAATAAAAAATAATAAAAATTAACTAATTATTATTATTGTTAATATTTTATGCATATAAATATTCTTAATTAATAATATATATATATATTTCTCGAAGACAAAATTAACTACTTTTTATTAATGAAAATGAAAAGTTACATTTAGTAAATGCAATTAAGCCTTCAGAAATGCCCATAGGGCCCATGTGTTCAAGCACACAATGCTAGGTAGCGAGGCTACCAGAGGTTTGTAAAGAAAAAAGAAAAAAATTAAAGAGTAAAAATCCAACGTGGGCAGTGTAATTAAAAGCAAAACTAAAATTACACATGCCAAAAACACTGTACTTGTCTTTCTTTCCTTTTTTCTTTTGAACTTTTTGCCAGCCATCCAGTGAAGAAACAGAGGGGATAATTGACAACTCCAAGCTTGGAGAGAGTTGAGTGTATTTTTCGGAATCAAAACCCTCAGATACATGTGCACGGTTAGTGCCCACCACACCTTGCTCACCGACCTGCTCATCCTGTTGGGGATCATCACTTCTAGGAGGAGATGTATTATCATCATTTTCATGTTTTTCTTCCATCTTTCATACTACCTTCTCCTGTGTTTCTTGCTGATTTTATGTTTCTATTTGCATCTGATTTTCTTTAATTTCTTCTTCTTCCTCATCTGAAAGTTGCATATCCGAAAATTGCCAACCTTTCTTCTTTTGTGGTTTCTTGGTTGTTTTTTCTTTAATAATGTGCTGGAGTTTTGTAGGTGCCCAGTTTGGTGGCATACCCTGCATCTAAAGGAAGTGTTTTCGAAATTTAATTTTTGTGTCCACTTGAGGTATTTATGTATCATATGTATGTTGTTTGGTAGGCCTCTGCTTAAGTCAATATCCACGCAGATTCATGCAAATGTAAATATCCCTATGCCCATTCCCTCTGGGTCCAGCTTTATGAACTTCCCTAGTGAATTCCCAATGTTTTCCAGGACGTGATGATGCCAAAAAGGGAGGGGCAGATTGTGCAGCCTCACCCGAATAGGAATTTTTGTAACCACCATTGAGTTTGCATCAAAACCAGGGAACCATGGCGTTACAAAGAGGCTCGCTCTTCCCCAAAACCATGCTCCATCATTTGTTGCAAAACTAAAATCTTCTATGTTATGAAATTGTACCACGAAAAATCCTTTTGCGCAGAAATAAATGTTGTAGTGGTTGGTCCAATTTTGGTGTATTCATACATGTAACTCTTCTGGCTGTGGCCAACATCCATTAAAATGACAGATAACCACTTTTAATTGTAGAGCATCAAAGAGCCCAGTTACCTTTGGTATTTCTATTGCCAAATCTGGGGTATTCTTTGTCTTTTCTACAATATATGGTCCCTGTAAGGACAAGTTGAGAATTTATTTTTCCCCTGAGTGGAGGTTTTCAATCTCATAATATCATTGAAAGAGTGTTTTCCCTTTCCTGTTGGTGAAAATTTGGCCGATGTTGTTGTTCCTTGTGCTCCTCCCTTAAGTCTTAAATGCAAAAAAATAGTGGAATTTCCTTGAATTTGGTATTCATATAGTTTCAGTTTTTCCTATAATGCTTTCCCTGAGTATATCAGACTCTGTTTTTGAGCCGGGATGCCTATAGCATTCTGGCTTTTTTCCTTCACCTCTGATACCTGCTCTGAATCCCGCACCCATAATGTGATGGTCTTCCCATCTAATGCTTTTATAAAAAAATGAAATTTGGATTCAGTTCATAGACCCCTCCGCATAAATCAAATCCTGGGTGTATTGAGCTTATCCCCCAAGGGAAAGGATTTAAAATAGATAAGGGAAGAGGACCGGGGGATGGGAAACCCATACACAAGAGTGACGAAGGAGAGGGCTTCAGCCCGTGCCATGACAGTGGAAAAAATAGAGCATGAGGGGTTGACCCCCAAGCTGTCCACGTCGACAAAAAGTCACAATCTTTAAAATTCCTAAGATGTAAGGAAATAACAAAGAGGGTTTTGTGGGTTACCGAGAAACGAGCATGAATCGCCGGGGACGGGCCTGTCGTTCTCAAAAGCTCCACAGAAGATGCAAACCAACATCATGTGGGGGCGATTAGTGGTAGAAATATACCATCAGACTGCATGTTCCTGAGCCATCTTACCACGCAGGTGTGGAGAGCGACCCCTGTGTAATGTCCTCACAGTCGCCGAGAGGTCAAGCCCTTACATTCACCGTTCGTGCATAAATTTTTTTTCTCAGCCTCTCTGCTATCATGATTTCCAACCCTAAAGCCCCTGCAATCACTCCCTCCATGGAAAAACTCTAGAGTAGATCCTGATTTGTGAGCTTGCATCAAAAGAGAACTGATGGATGGGTCCAGGGGCGCCGACTCCTTGTCCATCATCCCCCCACCACATTCATCCTTCTTTGGGTCAACCACCAGTTCCAACGAGAGGTAGATGTCATTGCTACCCTTTGAGGGCCAGAAACCCTATCCCAAAATGACCCAGTTGTTGATAGTGGCCACAAAGCCATGCAACCCTTGACCTGTTTGTCTTTCGCCGCATTCCAGAGCCATTTTTTTTGCGATCCGACTAATCGAGTTCGGGATATGAATATTTTTTTTTGGAATATATATATATATATATATATATATATATATTATTAATTAATTCATTAAATAAGAAATAAATTTATTTTATTAGTAAACCCTAAGATAAATATTATATAGCCTTAAATAAATATGGTTGACCATGGTTTATTTTCATAATGAGACAATATTTTTCACAATGCGAAATTGGACCTTGATCAACCATGGATTAACCCTTAGTTTAATAAACCTAACGGATTGATATTATAAACTTAAAGGAATGATAAACCCAAGGGATTAGTGCTAAAACCCCAAGGGATTATGAACCCAAAGGAATAATAATAAACCCAAGGGACTAATATTATAAGATCAAGGTATATAAACCCTAAGATAAATATTATAAACACTAAAATAAACATGGTTGACCATGGTTGATTTTCATATTGACACAATCATTGTCACAATGCAACATTCGACCATAGTTGACCATGCTTAACCATGGTTGATTTTCATATCAAGACAATATTTGTCACAAATAGACATAAGACCATGGTTGACCATGATTAACCATGGATGACCATGTTTGATTTTATAAAACATGGTTGACCATGGTAGACCAAGGTTGAAAATGATTGACCATGGTTGACCATGGTTGGCCATGATTATTATATTGAGACAATATTTGTCATAATGCGATGTTGCACCATGGTAGAGAAAATGATCGATTTTCATATTGGTACAATATTTGTCACAATGTGACATTGGACCATGTTTGACCATGATCAACCATAGTCGATCAAAATTAATTTTATAAAACATGGTTGACCATGGTTGAATAATATTAAACCCAAGGGACTAATATTATAAAACCAAGGTATATAAAACCTAAGATAATATTATAAACACTAAAATAAACATTGTTGACCGTGGTTGACCATGGTTGATTTTAATATTGAGACAATTATTCTCACAATGTGACATTTGACCATGGTTGACTATGATTGATATTAGAAACCCTAGGTATTAATACTGAAAACCCAATGGATTATTATACTAAGAGAATAATATTAAACCCTAAGAATATGAACCCATATATTAATAAACCCAAGCGATTGATACATAAACCCAAGGGATAAAAATTATAAACCCAAGGTATATAAAACCTAAGATAAATATTATAAATCCTCAAATAAACATGTTTGACAACGATTGATTTCCATATTGAGAAAATCCTTGTAACAATGTGACATTGGACCATGGTTGAACATGCTTGAGCCTGATTTATTTTCCAATCGAGAGAATATTTGTCACAATGTGAAATTAAACCCAAGGGAATAATATTAAACCCTAGGTATATGAACCCTTAGATAAATAAACCAAAGGGATTGATACTATAAACCTAAGGGAATAATATTAAACCCTAGGAATATGAAACATTAGATTAATAAACCCAAGGGCTTGATATTATAAACCTAAGGGAACAATAAACCCAAGCTATTAATAAACATAAGGAAATAATATTATAAACCCAAGGTATATAGTCCCCAAGGTAAATATTAGAAACCATAAAATAAACATTGTTCACCATGGTTGATTTTTATATTGATATAATACTTGTCACAATGGGACGTTGGACGATGGTTGACCATGATTGATTTTCATATCAAGACAATATTTGTGACAATGTGATGTTGGACCATGGTTGACTAAGATTGACCATGGATGACTATTATTGATCTTAAAAAACATGGTTTTCATGTTTAACCATGGTTGACCATGGATCACCAAGATTTATTTTAGAAAGCATGGTCGACCATGGTTGAAAATGGATAAGAATGGTTTATTTTCATACTAGGAAAATCATTGTCATAATGTGATGTTGGACCATGGTTCACCATGGTTCATCATGGTCGATTTTCATATTAACCATGAATGAGCATGGTTGACCATGATTGACCATTATATACCATTATTGTCTATAGTTTTCCATGATTTATTTTCACATTGAGACAATACTTGTCAGAATGTGACGTTGTACCTTGCTCGACGATGATTGAACACTTTCATTAATAAACCTAAGGTATTGATATTATAAACCCATGGAAATCATAAATCCAAAGGATTAATAGTAAAAACCCAAGGAAATAATATTAACTCCTAGGGATTAATATTATCAAACCGAATATAAATATTATAAACCCTAAAATAAACATGGTTGAGAATGGTTGATTTTCGTATTGAGACAATCCTTGAAACAAAGAGATGTTGGACCTCTTTTTTTTTTGTAAGCTATCTAATTCTCTTTATTAACAAAATATTTTACAATCCATTGTCTGAGCTGAGGAATTTATCCAATTATTGCTCTCAATTGCGTCCAAAAATTCAAAATGAGGGGCTTCCCATGGCAGGGAAACCAACCCTTTAATTTTCTAGGAAAGATTTAAGCATCAACATTTGCTAAAACACTATATAAAAATGAAAAAAATATATATATAACAGTAATATCCAGAAGTGGAATGAGGTGCAAAAACCTTCAGTCTTTGTGTGCTTCCCCATGCTAGTTTTCATCAGGTGCCGATGGTTCCTCCTTAGTCACTGGACACCCGTAAATGTGAGCGATTTCCTCCTCTTCCTCCGTGGAGACAAAATGTTCTAGATCCATCAGCTTACCTTTCTCATCGCACTTGTGCCATCCACCTGTAGTGTAATTCAAAAGATTGGAAATGTAGAAGGAGGAGGCGTTGACATGCAGATGTTATAGCTTCTTGGGTGAAGGTGTTAGAGAACGGGGAATAGTGGATTTGCAATATTTCCTCTTAGTCCTGGGTTGGGGCGACATGGAGGGCTCAACGGACGGGATGAGTGAGGCAGCGGGTGGAACCAAAAGAGCTGAGAAAGCGGAGGAGCCGTGAGTGGTCAGCATTGAAAACTGAGCAAAGGGAGGAGAGGAGGGCTCTGCATATAAAATAAAATTTCCATGAGCATAGGCTTTGGTCAACGTGGCAGGGAGGGTGCCCCTAATGTTTCCTCTGCGAGGCTTCTGTCCCTGCCTAGGTGCCATGGCGGTGTAAGCAGAATAGGAAGCTGCATTGAGGTGAAAAGAGAACACCAAGCCATGAGGGAGAGCCGCGACAAAGGTTCAATATACAGCATGGGGAAGAATGAATGGGAGAGCATGGTGTAGATTATTTACGGATGTGTCTCTCCGATCGAAGCCACACTTGGCCATCACTTGCCTCATTAAAACCATTAACTAATATCTACTGCAGCGTGGTGCGGCTGACCTGCCATGGAACCGCCATTCCTTTGCATGTTGCGTCATCGCGCACCTTGAGGTGGCCTAGTATTCATGTCACATGGATCCGGGAAGTGGAAGACCTCGATGGGAGACAAATTTCTATTTGGATGATGACCTGGGAATCCCCTTCCACTTCCATGGGAAAGAGATTGAGATGGATGGAGATGATTAGGTCATGGATGAGTCCTTCCAACTCTGCTGAGTTGTTACTATCCCAACCAATGTCTCCATAGAAGAGACGAAGAGGGTTGCCCTTGCAATCTCTGAAAATGCCTCCAAACCGAGCATCCCCTGGATTGCCTTTGGAGGCACCATGGAAGTTGAGTTTGACAAATCCTGATGGGGGAGATGTTCATCTATTGTGAGCAGCAACTTGGACCTTTGATGGTGAGGGGGAGATGCTCAATTGATTGAGGTGCAGGCCCCAATTATCCCAGATTGAGCATTCTGCCATTGTTGATGGGAGATCTGAGTTGGCCCAAGGGGACAAGGCTAGAGTTTTCTTCAAGAAGTTTCCGAATTTTTCCCATATCCATTCCTAAGAGGTTTTGATCTCATTTTGTTGTCTATCTCCTTCATTTTTTTTACCCCCTTGCCTCCATAATTCCTCCCACTTTGTGTTCTACTACCCTTAGTATTTTTACTCATTATTTTTGAGGTTTTTGGTATTTTTGAGAAAGACATAATGTTTCAGTATTATAATTGTGTAAAGTTTATTTTGTGGCAAAATCCTTCTATCTTTCTACAATTTTTCCTACTAATTTATCAAAATCTAAATCTTTTAACTGACCACTAGCTTAGAGATATTCTAAGTAGTATGAATAACTAAGGTAAAGGGATTTTATAAAGGCAGTAAGTCGTATATAAACTGTAAATCAAGTAGATTAAATTTCATGATTGATGGCTTTAATTTCAGAAGCAAGTTTCAATTATCATTATCTTTCATTTCCATATTAGACAACTTCAATAATAACTGGAATATCTCCAACTCATAATGTGAATAACAAATATATTTCAATTTTTTTATTGCATCATATGTTGTTTTACTTTGAATAATGTATTTTCTTACCTATTTTGATTTTGAAGTGAAAATTAAAGCATATTAATTTTTATCCTTACTCACCCAGATTGCTAATATTTTTTTTGCATGAGACAGTTCTGGTGCATTATCTCCTTTTCCTTCAAAAACTCCATCTCACAGATTATTAAAAATAAGAGTAGTTTTTACTTTTTTATATTACTCATGAGATTTTTCCTTTCCAAAAAGGACAACACCAACTAAGGATACCAAAGACTTCATTTTTTTAGATAAAATTAACAGTCAAAATCGTGGTTATACATAACTTTTTTTTTAAACTTTTTTTTTAAATCGCTTTTTGTTTTGACCAAGCACAAATTTTATTAGGAACTAAAGACCAATAATAACGAAATGTAAAATAAACACACCATAATATAACCAATCCAACGATGAATAACCTCTGATCAAGCACGATCAACGAGTGGTCAAAGGCATAAGTCACATAGTGGTTACGTCCAACGTACATCGAAAAAAATGGTCAAGAACCAATGGTCAAGATCAATAGATAGAAATCAAGTGCGCGTATTAATGGACACTGTCAACCATGTACAATCAACTCATGATCCTGTTGGAATATTGAGAATTCCAAACAAGGAGAATAAGCTCCCCTCTACAACACAGAGAGATTAAAAATTCTTTTCAACAGGAGACATAGTTTCCAGACTTTTAAAACAACTTATATTTCAAAAAAAACTTATAGAAGTCTTCCTCTAAACAGAGGGATAACAACAATGGTGACTGCTACAGATGCATTGCACAGAAATAACTCTCTGTCTCTCAAGAACACTACAACACTGCTATGTTTCTCTGTTGTTTCCGCGCTGCTATGCAAAACAATAAAACAATACAATAACATTGCAATGGCTCGTGGGCCTTTTTCTTTTTATATGCCGCGCATATGTTTTAACATTTCATAAAAACTATATAAAAACTTAAATCAAAGAAATAAAACCAAATATAAGGAAAAACCTTTGCAAAAATTTAAAAGTCAAATGCACGACGTGCGAGTGGGGACCACATTGTAGTCGGTGGATCAGAGGTGTCACACAAAAACTTGCGATTGCGATTGAATATCGGATGCGATGAGTCATATAAAACATAGCTCACAAACCAATCGGGTCCGAACTTCAAGTGGTGCGATCGGGACATGCAATGAAGAAGTTCCGATTGCGATTCAATGATGGACGCGATGACCCGATATAAATCATAGCACATAAAGTGATCGGGTCCGCCACTTCAAAAGTGCAATCAGGCCTAACACATATGAGCTTCCGATTGCGATTGAGGGACCGGATGCGATTTACCAATAAACTGTGATACATAACCGGATCGGGTCCGGCCTTCGATCGGAGCACAAAACAAAAGCGCCTCGATTGAACCTTGCGATTGTGCTCATGCGATTCCATTGAAATATCGCCACGTGGTCAAGTGGACCCACGGGCCTCCGCTGCTGTGGGGGTGATTTATATATATGTTTCAATGTATTAAATGTTCCGCTTTGTGGAACTCTGCCATGTCAACAAGACACTTGGTTTATAATCGATTTGCATTGTGATTTGCGATTGTGATTAGATCTCATTGCATCGCGACTCCTCATCAACAAGACACTACTTCAAAATAAATCTGCGATTGCGATTAGCGATTAAGTGGTGGGGACCACTTGTCTGCCAATTCAAAAATAAAAGGACTTCCGCCTGTTTAATCAAATTTCATTCATACTGGTTGTTGAGGGCTTTAAACGCCCGAAATGACTGTTTTAATGAATTCTGCTCCTCCAGAGTTCAGATCTACGAGAAATCTCCATTCTGCTGCAAGACGACTCTGGCCATCACCAAAATAACTTCTCCTGCAATCTGTGGCTGCGGCCCATCATGAATTTAATTTCATTCTTATGGTTATCCATCATTCTTCTTAAATACAGAGTGTTGTGCACTCAAAATTCTGCTGCCTCTGTGTACTCGTTTTCTTCCTGCCCAAAGGCACGGCAGGTGACTTTAATATTTTCAACACTCCCCCTTAAAGTCAGCTGCTGGGTTATCCATCATACCCAAACATTTTCTTAAAAATTCAAAGGTCTTCTGTCCCAATGGTTTAGTTAGAATATTTTCATATTGCTCCTCTGTTTTACAATGCTGTAAAACAATTTCTCCATTGTTCACCAATTCTCTAATATAGTGAAACTTTATGTCTATGTGCTTCGTTCTCTTATGAAACACAGAATTCTTTGACAATGCAATAGATAAGCTATTGTCACAATAAATCACTATCCCTTTTACCTGTTCTTGGCACAAACTTCTCAACATTCTTCTCATCCAAATTTCTTGACACGCTGCTACTGTAGCTGCCACATATTCTGCCTCTACTGTAGACAATGCTACAATAGGTTGTTTCTTAGAAACCCATGAAATGGCTCCTGAACCCATATGAAAAACATAACCGGAAGTGCTCTTACGATCATCTACACTTCCAGCCCAATCACTGTCAGTGTATCCAACTAATTCTGAATTTTCTGAAGTAGTATATAAAATACCAAATCTTTTTGTTCCTTTCACATACCTCAGAATTCTCTTTGTTGCTTGCCAATGTGCTTCTTTTGGCTTCTCCATAAATCTGGAAATTAGACTAACAACATGCATAATATCCGGCCTAGTTGCACTCAAATACATGAGGCTGTCAACTATGCTTTTATACAAACTTGGATTAAATTCCTTGCTGCTGTCATCTTTACTCAACTTCAATCCCATTACTGTGGGAGTAATTGCAGCTTTGCACTCCTGCATATTAAATCTTTCTAAAACTTGATTCACATACTTTGCTTGAGATATAAAAATCCCTTTCTCATTTTGTTCTACTTCTATTCCCAAGAAGTATCTTAACAAACCCATGTCAGTCATTTCAAATTCATCTTTCATGACTGTTTTAAAATTTTCAACAAGGTAATCATCATTACCTGTAAATATTAAATCATCAACATATAAAAAAAAATCAACAATTTACCATCCTTTTCTTTGATGTAGAGGGTGGTTTCTCCCTCACACTTTTCAAATCCATTCTCCAATAGATAGGAATCTATTCTGCTGTACCACGCTCTTGGTGCTTGTTTCAGCCCATAAAGAGCTTTCTTCAATTTGCAGACGTTATGCTCTTGGCCTTTCTTTTCATATCCGAGAGGTTGTTCCACATATACCTCTTCCATTAAGACTCCATTTAAAAATGCGGATTTTACATCCATCTGATATACTTTCCATTTATTTTGTGCTGTTATGGATAGCACTGCTCTTACTGTCTCCATTCTTGCAACTGGTGCAAAAGTTTCTTCATAATCAATCCCTTGCTTCTGCTTGTATCCTTTGACAACAAGTCTGGCCTTGTGTCTTTCTATTTTTCCCTCAACATATCTTTTGGTCTTATAGACCCATTTAACTCCAATGACTTCCTTTCCTTCTGGGAGATCAACCAACTCCCATGTTTTGTTCTTCTCTATGGCTTTAATTTCATCATCCATAGCTTCTATCCATTTTCGATCGTTAATAGCATCTTCAAAATGAATAGGATCATCAAATTGACAATACAAAGAAAATAGGGAATTCATACCTTCATCTGCTGCTCCTTGCTCATAAATTTCTCTAAGACTTCTAAACTTTGTTCCTCTTTCACTTGGTGTAGACGTGCTTGATGAAGCACTCAATTCTGCTCCGTGTGGTGTGCTCGGTGAACTACTGCCGCTTCTTCTCAAGGGTGTTCTCGGTGCCACTTGAGGCGTCCCTTGCTGGCCTTGCGCTGCTGGAGGTTGTGCAACAGATGGGTTGTTGATTTCAACCACATCTCCCTCATCTTCATCATGAGATAAACAGTTTTTAACATTGACTGTTTTCTCAATGCTTCCATCCCATGCTTCCTCTTCAATGAATTGCACATCTCTGCTTATCACAAAATTCTTTGTGGATGGGTTATACAATCTGTATCCTTTGGAATCTTCACAATATCCAAGGAAAATTCACTTCTCCCCCTTACTATCCAACTTCTTTCTCAATTTGTCTGGAATGTGTACATATGCCACACACCCAAAAACTCTCATGTGGGTGACTCCCTGTTTTCTGCCACTCCACGCTTCTTTTGGAACTTTGTTCATCACCGCTTTTGTGGGACATCTATTCAAAATATACACAGCACAGTTTGCTGCTTCTGCCCAATACTCATTCGGCAATTGCTTTGCCTTCAGCATGCTTCTCACCATCTCCATTATGGTTCGATTCTTCCTTTCAGCAACTCCATTCTGTTGCGGCGTGTACCTTGTGGTAAACTGCTTGTGTATGCCATTCTCTCTGCAAAAACGCAAAAATTATTTTGAGATATATTCTCCTCCTCTGTCTGTTCTAAGGACTTTAATGTGCAGTCCGCTCTGTTTTTCTACAAGAGCTTTAAAATGGCGAAATTTTTGAAAAACTTCACTCGTATATTTTAAGAAATAAACCCACACTTTTCGTGTGAAATCATCAATGAAAGTCAGCATGTAATTGCTGCCCGAAACTGATGATGTCTGCCTCGGCCCACATAAATCTGAGTGAATGATCTCTAAGGGTGTTTTCTCCCTTATGCTTTTCCCTGAAGGAAAATTTTCTCTGTGTTGCTTTCCCAAGATGCAGCCTTCACATAGGCTGTCAGGTTTCTCAATCAGTGGTAAACCTCTTACCATTCCTTTTCTGTGCAGCAAATTTAATCCTACGAAATTGAGATGTCCAAATATCAGGTGCCATAACCAATTTACATCTTTCTCTTCCTTCTGGAAGGCTTCTTGTGTTACAGCTGCTATGCTTTTCCCTTTTCCTTTCAAGTCAATGTTGAGCTTGAGCAGAAACATCCTATTGCTGGTCATTTGGATTTCAGTAATGATTTTCTTGCTTGGAGGAATATCTTTTATGGTGCACACATCATCTTTAAAAATTACATTGTAACCTTTATTTATGAGCTGCCCTACGCTCAAAAGATTACATTTCAGACCTGGAACATAATACACATCAGGGACAAATTTCTGCTCCCCATTTCTTGCTCGAATGCTTACTCTGCCTTTCCCTTTGACAGAGATCTTAGTATCAGTCCCTGTGGTCACTTCAGACTTCACTTATTCATCTAGATTAGAAAACATTGCTTTGTTGCCAGTCATATGATTACTACATCCAGAATCTAAGAACCAAACATCATCTTCTTTATAGCAAAAGAAGAAAAGAACCCAAGTAATGTGCTATTAGCTTGTAATATGGGTTCTTTTGCTTATTTTTCATGTCATTTTTCTTCTTTCTACATTCATTGGCATAGTGCCCATATTTTCTGCAATAATGACACTGGACATTGGATTTGTCATACCTCTGTCCATGAGCATGTTGGTGTTGATGTCCACCTTGCTGGCTGTTGCATTGGCCGTGGCTCTGACTTTGACTATTGCTCCTTCCATGTGAATGTGAAGGGCTGTTCCTTCCACCTCTATTCTGACTTCTGCCTCTTCCTCTTCCTTTTCCTTGACCTCTTCCTCTTCCTGAAGGCATCTGGGTCTTGAAGGCGTGCTCAAGAGATGAGTGTTCATCTCTGCTCAATCTCTGTTCATGAGTTATCAGTGAGGCATGAAGTTCATCCACTATGAACTGTGAGAGATCTTTGGTCTCTTCTATGGTGGTTACAATAACATCAAACTTTCAGGGTAAGCTTCTCAGAAGTTTCTCCACTATCCTTCTCTCTTCAAGATTTTCTCCATGGGATCTTATCTGATTTACAATCCCAATCACATGTGTAAAAAATGTGTCTACACCGTCTGACTCTTTCATGCAAATATTTTCAAAATCTCTTCTCAGCAACTGAAGTTTTGCTGTTTTAACTCTCTCCATACCTTGATAGGCTACTTTCAGAGTTTCCCATGCCTCCTTGGATTTCTTAGCTGCTGCTATCCTTGGAAACACACTCTCATTTACAGCTTGATACAATAAGAAGAGAGCTTTAGAGCCTTTCTTCCTATTATTTTTCAACACATCCTTCTCTGCTTGAGTTAAGGCATTAAAAGCCTGCTCATCAGCTGGTTCAATAAAACCATCTTCTACTAATTCCCATAAGTCTTGTGATACAAACAGGGCTCTCATGGTAATGGCCCAATAATCATAGTTCTTTTCATTAAACTGTGGAAGTTGAACATTTCCAAGACTCATACCAGTGCTTGGTCCAACCATTGCTTCAAAACTGAACTCTGACTTTAAACAAACTGTCTTTCCTTTACTGAAAGAACAAACTCCTTTTAAATACAAAGCAACAACACTATTATCTTTGAGAAATACCTGAAATTTGACCTCTGTTGAGCTTTCACACTGCTGGAGAAAACACTGCAACAAGTCTTCTTCTTCTTCAGCTTCTTTGAAACCTTCAAAGAGCCTTAACTTGCTCTGATACCATGTTGGAATATTGAGAATTCCAAACAAGGAGAATAAGCTCCCCTCTACAACACAGAGAGATTAAAAATTCTTTTCAACAGGAGACAGAGTTTCCAGACTTTTAAAACAACTTCTATTTAAAAAAAAACTTATACAAGTCTTCCTCTAAATAGAGGGATAACAATAATGGTGACTGCTACAGACGTAGTGCACATAAATAACTCTTTGTCTCTCAAGAACACTACAACACTGTTGTGTTTCTCTGTTGTTTCCGCGCTGTTGTGTGAAACAATAAAACAATACAATAACATTTCAATGGCTCGCGGGCCTTTTTCTTTTTATATGCCGCGCATATGTTTTAACATTTGATAAAAACTATATAAAAACTTAAATCAAAGAAATAAAACCAAATACAAGGAAAAACCTTTTCAAAACTTTAAAATTCAAATGCACGACGTGCGAGTGGGGACCACATCGCAGTCGGTGGATCGGAGGTGTCACACAAAAAATTGTGATTGCGATTTACTATGAGATGCGATGAGTCATATAAAACATAGCTCACAAACCAATCGGGTCCGGACTTCAAGTGGTGCGATCGGGACATGAAATGAAGAAGTTCCGATTGTGATTCAATGACGGACGCGATGACCCTATATAAATCATAGCACATAAATTGATCGGGTCCGCCACTTCAAAAGTGCAATCGGGCCTAACACATATGAGCTTCCGATTGCGATTGCGGGACCATATGCGATTTACCAATAAACTGTGATACATAACCGGATCGGGTCTGGCCTTCGATCGGAGCACAAAACAAAAGCGCCCCGATTGAACCTTGCAATTGCGCTCATGTGATTCCATTGAAATATCGCCACGTGGTCAAGTGGACCCACGGGCCTCCGCTGCTGTGGGGGTGATTTATATATATGTTTCAATGTATTAAATGTTCCGCTTTGCGAAACTCCACCATATCAACAAGACACTTGGTTTATAATCCATTTTCATTGCGATTTGCGATTGCGATTAGATCGCATCTCATCGCGACTCCTCATCAACAAGACACTGCTTCAAAACAAATCTGCGATTGCGATTAGCGATTAAGTGGTGGGGACCACTTGTCCGCCAATTCAAAAATAAAAGGACTTCCGCCTGTTTAATCAAATTTCATTCATACTGGTTGTTGAGGGCTTTAAATGCCCGAAATGACTGTTTTAATGAATTCTGCTCCTTCGTAGTTCAGATCTACGGGAAATCTCCATTCCGCTGCAAGACGGCTCTGTCCATCACCAAAATAACTTCTCCTGCAATCTGTGGCTGCGGCCCATCACGAATTTAATTTCATTCTTACGGTTATCCATCATTCTTCTTAAATACAGAGTGTTTTGCACTCAAAATTTTGTTGCCTCTGTGTACTCGTTCTCTTCCTGCCCAAAGGCACGGCAAGTGACTTTAATATTTTCAACAGATCCCACGCACTCTGTCAAGTCAACAACTCTGCCAGTTCATCCAAACTCTGCCAGGTTACACGATAAGAACTTTGCCAAATCACACTCGACGCACACCACACTCTACTAGGTTCCACGACCAGTTGCAACTTATGCAACAATGGAGTTCCAAACAAGCACTATAACTTCAATGTTTTTCCAAAACCTTGCTCTGAAGCACTGTTACAAGTTCCTCGAGAAATTTATGATGAAAACATAGTATTCTACAATATATTTTATGAACCAGGAGGACATATTTATACAATCAAATTTTAAGGGAGGAATTTATGCCTCTATAACTAAAAATATGGGAAATGCCTAATCAGTTTCCTAATTATAATTACATGCAAAATCTTGAAGGATTATACAACAAGGAGTGGGGGGATTTGGAAAGGGAAGAGAGAGCTCAACATATGAGGGAGACATAAAAATAGAGAGGAAATAGATAAGAAAATAGAAAAGGATGAGGAGGAAGGAAAATTGGCTCCAAGGGAGAAGGGAGAGATAAAGAGAGAAAGACATAAACAAATAAATAAGTTTCAAAAAGAATGCATGCATTTTATAACACAAAAAAAAAAAAGTGTGTGCCTACTACAACACATGAACATTATTTAAAGTATGGATGCTATTTAACATGTGGGTGTTATTAATGCATATGCATTTTAGTAACCAAAAGAATTATTAATTTCAATTACATAGTGGATGAGGTGGCCACTTTGGTTTTATTTTTGGATTGAAAAACTACTTGGTGATTATGTATATTTTCTATGTTACCATTGCTAATGGTGGGAAATTTATCTTTAATAGTAAGCTTACTAAACTCCCTATAAGCTCAATATATAATTATGTACAAATTCTGAATATATATTATTTTATATTTTTTTTTTGAAATATATAACATTTATAAAACATATTGGCTTATTTAACTTACAACTTTTCATTGGTTGAGTTATTTGAAATTGGAAAAGAACAGATTAGAATAGGTGAAGTTATAAGTAGTGAAAAAAATAAAAACCCTCATAAGGACGGAGTAAATTTCTACATAAAAATTTTAATGCAGTTTTTTCTTAATTTCAACAAAATATAAAATAAAAGTTAAAAATGATGGAAAAATAATGATACACTAATTATTGACTAAAATTTCATGATTTACATAAAAACCCAATGCATAAGGTGAAGATATAACACTTTTTCCCCAATAGATTTTTTCCAAAATTCCATTGCAGCTAACATGTTATAATTGGATAGCTTTATCTTGCACCAATTCCATTGCAGCTAACATGTTATAATTGGATAGCATTATCTTGCACCAAACCCCAGGTCAAATTTATTTTGGAGCAGAAAAAAGAATGTTGAAGCATCCATACACAAAAATTTGTTTTGGAAAATTTAATATACATCAATGAATAATTTTTGGTTGGTTGTATATAATCATAGTAATTATGATGGATTTTTTTATTATAGAAAAATTATTTTTGATTATGTTTTCATCCTAAGATCAAGTGTAATATCATAATATTCAAAGAATCAACCAACTATTTCATTGTCTTCTACAACGATACACTATATTGCAACAATATTAACAACAAGTGAAGCAATTTGTCCGAAGAGCTAGATCTAAAACACTAATAACAAAATTATTTTCCATTCATATAACATTTTTATAGTTTCCATGAGTATCTAGAATTGAAATAAATAATAATCCTTGTTTATTGTGCCATCAAACATATTTCTATCAAATATCAATTCATAATACATCATAATAAATCTTGTAAGAAAAGGAAATTTTGAAATAAAGTTTTATAAACTAAATAATTAACTTCAACATTAAAAGGGAGCGTTCAATAAAATGATTGGTTTTATTCATACAACTATTTAATTTTTTATTAGAGTGCTTCTAGAATAAATTAAAGTTAATCAAAATTAACTATATTTTAAGATAATTTTTAATGATTTTTAAATTTGTAAACATATATATATATATATATATATATATATATATATATATATATATATATATATATATATATATATATATATATATATATATTGAAATACATTCAATTTAAAAATTATATATAGATATATTATTTGTGAAATTAAAAAAATGGTATAAATTATAATATTTTTCTTTGGAAAAACAAAATCTACAACTAAGCCAAGCAAAGCAAGCAAAAACAAACTTATATTCATAGTGGAAAAAAATCATAAATATTTTTTTGCAAATCGAGCTACGCCTCGACAAAAAATCTCCACTCTTGTCTATACAACTGAGTAAGAAAAAATTCATTATAATCAAATAGTAGGAATTATACGAAGTAAATGACGAATTAGAGAGAGGATTTCTGAAGTTTTATTTACCTTTTAATAGGAAATTATTGTGAGAATTGTTGAAGATAATGGAGAATGTAATGTTAGGAAAGAGTCCGTTCACCAGAACCTTAGATTAGGAATTAGTTCCTATTTAATAGGTAAGCTATTCTAACTTCCCTATATCCTTGAAGAATATTTATTTATTATTGTAATGTGATTGAGGTAGAGCGTTCTTCGTGGAAGTCTCTCCTGGTGGAGTCTCTCATCTGAGAGCTTCCTAGATTTCATTCAATAAAGTAAACTCTTATATTTTTTATCATCGTATCAGAGCTCCAGGGCTATTGAATCAAATCCAGAGTGCTTTGATCCCTAATTGTGTGTCTCCAAGGTTTGTGAGTCGAAGACAAAGTTCCTAATCCCCCTATGAGAATCTATGTGGCCGAAGAGAGGCCCCTAGTTGTGACACAAAGTGGTGTTCTATGTACATATAATTATCAGCGCTGGACCAAGAAAAAAAAACATGTTGATCTTTATGTATCAGTACTAGTCTGAGAAGGGAAAACGCGTTGTTTTGATCAAGAAATCGAAAGGTGGAATGGTGCCAATCTGCTACTTAGCGCGGATCCAAGAGGTGGAAGCATGCCGATCTATGGAAAACATACGAAATCGGCTTCAGATTCAGTTCAATGCCGATTTGTTTATCAAAAGTTCATCGATATATGACATCTGAATGGAGAGAGAAGTTGTGTGGAGATTGTTGCGTGGAGAGTTATATGTGGAGGATCGTGGAGGCCAATCCAGGTGAGCTAATTCAGAATTTCTTCGGCTGAGGAATGCCGAGGTGGTCGTGGTCAAGCCTGCATTGAGGCATCGTGGAGAATTGTGCCCGATGATGCGTGGACTAGATGCCGAAGCAGATCCGATTTAATTGAACACCGAACAAGAGTGTTGGTGCAAATCTGCTTTAGAGTTAAATGCAAGTAAAATTTTTATCCTCCAGCTTTTAAATCAGGTCGTTCAAAAAATATTGCTTTCTTTTGAAAGAAAATTCTTGAAAGGATTTTTTTGGCCACAGGAGAAAATTTTCTGGGTGTATTTTCTATTAAGGGGTTATTTTTTTTCTCTGGTTTCTTGAGATTATCTTCTTTGGATCTCGGGTAGATCCGTTTGTAACTTCTGGAGGTTTATTTTTCTTAAAAAGTGTCAAGATGAATAACCAAATTGTTGAGGAATAATTGAAGGAGAGAAATAAGCTCGACGGTTCCAATTATTCTAATTGGAAATTCAAGTTGCAGACTATGCTGGAAGGGCATAGTGCATGGGCGATCGTGAATGGCGATGAATTGAAACCTACAATTGCACGAGGCAGATCAGCTGCAACATTTTAGGATTGGGAGAAGAGGGAGAACAAGGTGAAAATGATGTTGAAAATGTCAGTCAAAGACTGCATTATCCCTCTCGTCAGAGAGTGAAAATAAACAAACGAGATCTTGACAACCCTCAAGGATCTGTACGAAATCAAAAATAAAAATCATATTTTGTTTCTCAAAAGAAATATTCCTTCCATTAAAATGGAGGAGAAAGAATCAGTAGTTGCATTCATCTCTCGCATCAAGGACCTCAAAGACAAGATTGGTGGCATGGGTGAGGCAGTAACACTAATCTGGTAACAATTACCATGAATGATATGACTCACGACTATCATATGTTTATCATAGGCTTCAATGCGAGAGAGAAAGCCCCAAAATTTGAAGAATTGACCGGGATCCTAATGCAAGAGGAAGAAAGGAGGATGACCCTGAAACCCCAGAGTTTAGATCTTTCTTTAATGGCCAAGAAGAAGCCCTTCAGAGGGAAGGAAAATGGAGGACAGAGAGGTGGAGGTACACCAAAAAGAAGCTAACTCCATCTCAAGGTATGTCATCAAACAAAAATTATTCAGTAACCAAATGTTTCTATTGTGGTAAAGTTGGTCATATAGCTATAGGACACTTTTCTTATGATGACCATAACCAGGGAATTAGACTATTTATGGTTGATTATGATGAGAATGATGAAGCATATATGTGGTTTTTGGACTTAGGAGCTTCCACCCACATTACAGGTAATAAACAATGGTTTGAATACTTCAAAGAAACCAACAATGGTGCAAAAAGCTACCTTTCTGATGACAACGGCTACCAAATCAAAGGGCATGGTAATGTTCCTGTGATACTACCTCATGGAAATATTAGGCACATTTAAAATGTGATGTATGTACCCGGAATTAATAAGAATATGATTTTAGTTTCAATGATAAGAGATAAAAACCTTAAGGTAGAGTTTTTTAATTCATATTGTGTTATTAAGGATTTGTTGGATTGTATGAAGACGATTGCAATACGGATTCGAGTGGGAGTTCTTTACAAGATAAATGTGAGAAGTGCGCCACACCAAGCATTGACATCATCAGGTATGACTACAGAATATTTATGGCATCAAAGATTCAACCATATTAATTTAAATGATTTGTTGCTACTTAAAAAAGGAGGTATGGTTAACGATCTCCCTATTTTAAAGCATATTAATGTTGACTGTAAAACATGTGCTCTTGGGAAGATGAAAAAATATGAGTTTCCTATAAATATAGATAGAAACTAGAGAGATATACTAGAGTCAGTCTACACTGATTTATGTAGGCTAATGCAGTCAAGGTCATTGGGAGGTTCTTATTATTTCTTATTACTTTTTGATGACTGTACACGATTCACATGGGTATATTTTCTCAGTAAAAAGATTCATAATTTTGAATATTTCAAACAATTCAGAAGCATGATTGAGAAGCAGACAAGTAAATTCATCAAGATTCTCCACTCTGACCAAGGGGGAGAATACAAGAAGGCTGATTTCATTAGATATTGCAAATACCATGGAATATTGCATTAGTTTATAGTACCTCACACTCCTCAATAGAACAGGGTTGCAGAGAGGAAAAAAATAACCCACGTGGAATGTGTTTGTAGCATGTTAAAAGGAAATAATTTTTCTAATGGTTTTTGGGCAGAAGCGATAAATTTTGTAGTATATTTGAAGAACAAGAGTACAACAAAAATTATTGAGTTTAAAAATCCATTTGAAGGCTTATTAGTTTTGAAGCCTACAGTTAAACACTTAATATTTTTTGACTCCAAACATTTTTCTCATGTTCCAAAGGAGGATAGGAATAAAATTGATTCAAAGGCCATTAAATGCAATTTTGTTGGATATTGTACTAAATTTAAAGATTACAAATTGTTTGATCCCTCTACTCATAAATTTTCCGCAAGTAGAGATGTAGCTTTTCATGAGCATGTTCATGATGGAAACAATGATAACAAAAATGAAGAATGGGACATTCCTTTGTTAATGGAAGAAGGGAGTGATGAAACAGGGGACAACCATGAGTAGTAGAAAAAGGAAGAAGAAGATGGGACAGATGCATTATCCAAACCAAGTCCGCAAAGGGATGATCAGAACAGGTGCAAATCCACTCCACCACTCGAGAGATCATGTAGGAAAACTGAATTTCCAAGAAGATATAGGGAAAATGATTTTATAACTAGCATGTTAAATGTTGTTGGACCCTCTTGTTATAAAGAATCTAGTCAATATAATGAATGGAGGGTAGCCATGGAAGAGGAGTATGAATCAATACTTAAAAACAAAACATGGGAGTTAGTTGAAATACCTGAAGGCAAACAAACCATAGGTTGAAAATGGCTATATAAGCCTAAATTTAAAGCATATGACAGTATAGATAAATATAAAGTTAGGCTGGTTGCAAAGGGGTATTTGCAAAAATAAGGTATAGACTATGAGAAAACCTTTGCCCCTGTAGCTAAACTAAACACAATCAGAACGTTAATTTCTTTAGCTACCAAAGATAATTGGATGATACACTAGATAGACGTGAAATGTGTATTTTTAAATGGGGAGCTGAAAGAAGAAGTGTATTTAGAGCAGCGTGAGGAGTTTCTTAAACAAGGGAGAAAAAAATTAGTCTGTATATTGAAGAAAGCATTATATTGACTAAAACAGGCACCGAGGTCATGGTATGATAAAATTGATTCATTTTTCCTGTAGCACAGTTATAAAATAAGAAATAATTACTCTAATTTTTATGTTGTGTTTGATAAAGAAGGGCGAATTGTTTTGATTTCTTTATATGTATATGATCTTATCATTACAGGAAATGATGATGAAATCATTAAATAAATCAAAGAGAATGTGTCACATGTGTTTGAGATGAAATACCTTGGTGAGCTACGCTATTTTTTTGGTCTTGAAGTTTGGAAAGATTCAGGCCAGATTTTTCTATCACAGGGTAAGTATGTCAGGATTCTATTGAAAAAATTTCCGGATGGATCAGTGCAAAGCTGTAGTAGTTCCTTTAAAGAAAAATACCAAACTTCAGAATGATGATGGTTCTAAGGACGCAGATGCAACATTGTATAGAGAGTTGGTTGGGAGTTTAATCTACTTGACCACTACTAGACCAAATTTTGCTTATGAAGTTAGTGTATTGAGCCAATTTATGTTCAATCCACTTGAAAGCCATTGGATTGCAGCGAAAGGTGTCTTAAGGTATCTTCAAGGAGCCTTAGACTTTGATATTATATATACTAATTCTTTTGATGTTTTTCATACTTAGATTGGGCCAGAAATCTAGATGAAAAATGATCCATAACATGTTATGCATTCAACATTGGGTCTGGGGTCATTGCATGGAGCAACAAGAAGCAGAACATTGTATCCTTGTCTTTAGAAGAAGCTGAGTATAAATCCATGTGTGCAGCAACATGTGAGGAAGTTTGGTTGAGGATACTTCTCCCGGATGTTGGAGAAGAACATAAATATGAAACATTTATCAGATGTGAAAACATAGCTCCATCAAAGTTGAAAATAATCTGTTCTTTCATAAAAACAAAAAGCATATTGATACACAGTTTCATTTGGTTAGGGTGAAGATTTAGTCAAAGGAAATTTATATTTAATATTGTAATACTTGTGATAATCCTACTGAAATTTTTACTAAGCCTCTTGGAAGAGTTAATTTTGAGTCATTTAGAGATATGTTATGATTTTTAATGAACCCTTTCTCTATTAAGGAGGAGTGCTGAAGATAATGGAGAATGTTATATTAGGAGAGATTCAGTTCACCAAAACCTTAAATTAGGAATTAGTTCCTATTTCTTAGGCAAGTTTTTCTAACTTCCCTATATGCTTGAATACTATTTATTCATGATTGTAATGTGATTGAGGTAGAGAGTTCTCTGTGGTAGTCTCTCCTGGTGGAGTCTCTCATCTGAGAGCTACCCAGTTTTCAATCAATAAAGTCAACTCTTATCTTTTTTTAATCAAGAATGATGACAGTTATTATCCATTGGAATATTTTTTTCTGAGGCAAGACCGAAGGGAGGAAAGAGGGGAACTATTAAGAAACCCACAAAGAGAAATAGTTGCAAACAAAATCGGTGGAAACATCCATGGAGAGTTCTAGATAGGAGACAAGATATTGTGGATAGCACTAAAGGCAAACACTCCTAGTTCCAAATCCTTGGCTCTGTTGGCAAGAAACAGGCAAACGTCGACTACTAAAACGGTAATAGAGTTTGGAAATTAACCCTCTAACGTTGATGAGGTCAGGATAATATTTCCTTGTGAGGGAAACAATATTATATCCCAAATAGTTTAGAATGTTGAAAAGAAGCATGAAAGCTAAAAAAAGGATAATAGCTTAAAGATGACCTGAATTATAATAATAGTCTAAAAATTTTCAAGTTCTATGTGTCAAGGTTCTCCTCCCCATGCTTGAGTTTGGGAAGATTGTCCCATTCCGCTAGCATTGGTTTGTATTAGTTGCCATAATGAAAAAGAGGGTGCCAAACTAGCTGATTGTGCACTACCTGTGAAGGATAGAAGACACCGATGTGGTATCTGGTTCAAATTCCTTTCCTGGTAGACTTCTCGACATCCACGGGAATTTCTTCCATTGCAATGCACTTATACCGATGCTTGGATGAGTATTGACCCTCAATTCTATGGGTATTTTTCCACTATGGCCTGGGATCTTGTGAGGTTGAGTCTCTAAGAGGAAGAATTATTCATAGGAAATGAAGGTTGAAGGAATTGAAAAATTAAAACACCGACAATAGCTCACAACATTGTTAGGGCACAACTCAAGTGAAAGTGAAGGTTCTAAGCATGACCCTCATTTATTGATTTTCGATTTGGTGACCCAACAAATTTCAAAGAGACCATAGGTTGTCTCTATTTTTTTCTATATCATTGGCTTCCAAGTCTACAACTAAGCATCGATATTTCTAGGGGATGATATCATCCAAACCTATGTTTCTTGGCCACACCAAGGTGAGAGATGTGGTCTATATATGCCTTTTCTTCCTCTTTTGGCACTACTATGATCTCTCACCCTAGCCATAACACCTGTTGCCAAAACCTTCGACCTTATGTAGCCCACCTTGCAAGCTTTCTCCAGCCAAGAGCTCTACCTTCTATTAACAACACTTATGACGTTCTTAACATTCTCCTTTAAAAGATAATGATAATAAACATGTGGATGAATTTCTTAGTCATCGTTAGGCCATAAATGTTACAATGATGGTACCATGCCACCAAAACCAGCTCTTCGATTGTGGTATTATTTATCCATCACCTTTTTTGAAATTTAAATACACATCCTCTCTCATATTAGTGTCTCTATTGATTTTTTTTATTTTTTTATTATTACTTGTTTTTTTTAAAATATTAACTCTATATTATAATGCAACTACTTTAAATTAGAAAATTCTCTCTCTATATATACGAAATCTAAATATCATTTATTATTATTATTATTATATGTATATTTTTATGTATTATATGTCACTGAGATAAATTATACATTTTATTCATATTTGATTATCTTAGCAATATTATTCATAGATGCCACATGTCAACACTATATTGAATATTCAAAGAATTATGCATTTCCCTCGTACTAAAATGTAGGAAAACCTATTTTTTTTACTTCAAGTTAAATTACCTCTCTATATAGAGATGATGTCAAATTAATGAGGAAATTAGGTATTTTATTTCCAAAGAATATTGTATGTTTCTTTCTTATTATTAATCTTTAATTGATTATCGTAAGGATTAAAATTTATTATTTTTAAATGTAACATTATATGAAAACAACTCCTTAATACTACCATTTATAGTACCTATCAAAAAAATAATACATATGCATATCAACTCACCATTTATTGTTTCAAATATAAAATATTTTCAAATATACATTTCTCTTAAACATTTTATCATCAACATAGATCCATGTTTACATATGTGTATGAATGGTTGAAAGAGATCAAATCTCTTAAGATGCAAACTTCTTTGATATTGAAAAACATAAATAGAAATTTACAAATAAAAATATTTGATATCTCTTAACACTTCAGATATATAAAGTTAACATCAAATTAAAAATATTGCTCTAGTTTAACAAAACAACAATATATTTTTTTCATAAAATTTTTATTTTTCATTAACTCTAAATAATATATATACTTCACATTACAATATTTTACTCAACATAATGATGAAATATTTTATTAATAGCCTATATTTTTCACATCAAAGCATCCTTTAATTATTACCATTTGTTAATATTTATTACTAATTTTTAAATACACATTTCTACCACCTCGGAGATATTCTATGCATGGGATAGTGACGGGTGAAATAAGAAATCTCAAACATCTTAGTTGCAATGGAATGTAATAATGTGGCAAAATTTAATTTTAAATATTTTATTTATTTATTAATGTTATATAATATTGAAAATTTTTATTTATAGTTGATATTAAAATATGTTTTTATTTTTAATATATATATTTTTATATATTGCATTAAAATTTTAATTTATCGTTAATATATATATAATTTTAAATTATCACTAATATATATATAATTTTAAATATTATATGTAAATAAAATGAATTGTGTATTTTTCTTTTTATTAAAATAAATTAAAAATGAAATGATAGCTATTGCACAGGGATAACACACAAACAATAGATTATATTTCTGTGCACAAATCAATAGAGATTACATACGTACATATAGTTGAACTTAGATCTAACTAATTCTAATCTTAGAGAGAGAATTTGAGAGAATCTCTCAACTTCCTCAACAAACCCAAACCAAACTAAGTAAGCATAATCCTAACAAATCCTAATACCCTCCCTTAATGCTTACTTTACAAAACATATAATACTTAATCACAATTACAAAAATTTGAACTTTCGTCTCTTTGTCTGATCTGGTCTTCATTAGCAACTCTACCCACTCTGCAGTTTTCTGGACTCCGCTCTTTCTTTCTCCACATATTCGAGCTTACCTTTCAACCCATTTAAAGTACACCTGCTTTTGACCATCAATGTTGAATTTGTAAGATTAAAAATTCTTGACACCCCCGAAGAAGAGTCTCGACACTGAACTACCCTATTGAAATATTTCCATCTGTGAAATAACCCCGAAGAATAAACTTCAATAGTCGTATAGGAAAATATTCTAGGTACAGAATATGATTAGTGATCAATCCTACAAAGTGACCTTTACACACAAGGATCTCATTGTATAACCTGTAACCGATGCTCTTGAAGCCCAAAGCACAACAAGACCCATCAACATATAACAAATTCACACAATCAAATTTACCAATTGTTCTCTCGACACCGAATAACGTCGAGAATGACTAATTTAAATAATGCTAATTTGTTCAATAATTGGTTCTGTACTACACAAATCTCACAACAACAAATATAAGCTTAAACCCCACACTATAATGATATATTCCACACCACACCACACACTTGAACATCACATCACAAAACGTTCTTTAGAAAAGTTTGAGAGATGGTTCAGGAGGTTCATTGTCACTTGAAGAGTCTTCAAATATAGCATTAGGTGAATCTTCTGAAAATGCTACATAGGCTAATTTTTTCAATCTTTCATTCAAAAGATATTGAGCCCGAATTTTTCAATTGAATGATGTATGCCCATATTTATGACAATAGAAGCATTCAATCTTATTTTTATTCACCCTTCCCTTGGAGAAGAGTGCAAGTTCATTGTGTGAACTAGCCTCTGTGCCACCTATCCTCTTTTCTTCTGCCATAAGTGCTGTTATCATTTCATCAAGTGATTGAAGTGACATTTGACTTAGAGTAAATATGGAATTATCATATTTTGAAGACAAGCTATTTAATAAAATTTCCTTTGCATCATCGTCATCTACTTTAGAATTAATTTCTGACAACTATCTCATCAAAGCTCTTAACTCATTTATGTGTGTTGACAATGATGTCTCACTATCCATTTGGAGTTTAAACAATTGTAACTTTAAGAAAAAAATTGCATTAACAACTTTTTCCCCAAATACCTTATTCATTTCTTCCCTTATTACTGCAGAAGATTTCTGTAAGTCAATAAGATGTAGCTGGGAATCTGCAAGTGATAGTCCAAGGATAGACTTGGCTCTTTCCTCTCTTTTTTCCCATTTAATTAACTGTTTAGCATCTGTAGGTTCTTTTTCTGAGCCTTCTACAATATTCCACGGATTCCTACTCATCATTTGCAGCTGAAATTTTACCTTTAGAGTGTAGAAATTAAAGCCATTAAAATTTTCCAATGCAATAGGCTCCATGTTGAAAAAAAAATCTAAATCTAAAACTCTGCAGATCTAAAAGAAATTGAATTGATGGCTCTCGTTCTTTGTTTGCTCTAATTTTACAACTCCCCTGGAAAATGCCTTTGAGCCGCGTTTCCAGCCAATCTCTTGTAATGCATCATGGTTTGCAAAACAACTGATTGAGATAGTGCATAAAGCACTCCAAGATGCATGCTCAAGATGCTCTCACTTCTGTGCAGAGCAGCCACATAACGGATCACAATTTGAACTTAATAAAAAATGAGCTCATGCTGCTTCATGCTGGCAGAATATCTTCATGTTGGAAGAGAGTTTGACATTTCTCTTGCCTGACGTGGGAAGCAATTATATCACCAAAGATAATTTCCATGCCTTCCTATCAAAGTACCCTTTGGACTGGTTGAAGTAGAATTCAGTTTACAGACATCTCATCTATTTACGGTTCTGCATGCGCTAATCTATGGCATTTCCCTTGCCTGCTTTATGTTGCACAACATTATATATTATATTTCTAGCATGGTAGATCTCTACGTGACTGCAGCTATACTTGCGATTAGACTGATTGATTGTAAAGTAACATTGCAGAGATCTGCAATTCAGAAATCTCCTCCTGTCTTGACTAATATTAATTCCGTGATGGCGCTTTGGCTCTGAAAAGTATTTTTGACAGCGTATAATTTTAAATTGATTGCATCCTTCTGTCGATCTGATACCAAATTAAAAATGAAATGGCAGCCATTGCATAGGGATAACACACAAACAATAGATTATATTTCGGTGCACAAATCAATAGAGATTACATACGTACATATAGTTGAACTCGGATCTAACTAATTCTAATTTTAGAGAGAGAAGTTGAGAGAATCGCTCAACTTCCTCAACAAACCCAAACTAAACTAAGTAAGCATAATCCTAACAAATCCTAATAAAATATAGGAAAAAATTTAAAATAAGTTATAAATGAATTTAGATTTTTTTTTTTTTTTTTTAATGTTAGAGGAACTTAGAACCAGGTTTGACACTTAATTACTATTAAATATTTGGGGGTTTATAGCTTGCTTTTCTTTCCAATCAAAATTAAGGGGATTTGAATTTTTGATTATTTAGTTTTCTAGAAACTCCATGTGAAAAAGTCCAATCATGTTAAGTGCTAGTGTAGACTAGCATTATTGCGATCCTCCTCAGGTGATTTTAACAACTTAAAAGCTCAAATCCATAGTTCCTAGTTTCTCAAAAAAAAAGATTAAGCTTGTAGTCATCCCTCAAAGACTTAGACAACTTAACCTTTCTATATATAAAATTTATAAATAACATTTAAAAAAATCTTATTATTATAAATATTATTTTTAAATATAATTTTGTGGAACAATGTTTTTGCGTAATAAAACACGACACAATAAATATTTAATAGATATTTATCGCTTTATTAAAGTTTATTACTCATTATAATAATTAAAAAAAATAAGAAATATATACTCGTTACAATTTTTTAAAATTTGAACAACTTAAAATTTTTTAATTTAATTTTAATGGGAAAACACAAATTTATTTTAACCCAAAACGTTACTGAATTTAAGTAAAAACCTATTCTATTATATTTTGACTTGGTTTTGTTTTAATGATCCTGTTTGTAACTGTAAAACATATGTATTGGAATTTGAATTTTCTCCATTACATTATAACGGTCATGAGGATTCATTGAAATCTGAATTTTCTACTTTGCATAATAACGGTAATCTGCATTCCTTCTTGGTAGAGGAATTGGAATTTGAATTCGATCATCCTTATCCAACGGTTAGGAATTATTAACGGTAACATGGATTGGCTCTTGGTAGAGGAATTGGAATATGAATTATTTGATCATCTTCATCCCATGGTTATGAATTATTAACGTGATTCACTCTCGGTAGAGGAATTGGAATTATAATTATATGCTCATCTTAATCCCATTGTTGGGAATGATGCATGGATCCGAGGATTGATAGAGTTTACATATTTATTTATACTGTTTAAGTTTCTCTTCATCCACGAAAGTCTGATGGCTCTGTGTTATATGTGTTGTCTTCGTTCTCTAGGCTCTTTGTACATCTCGGAGCATTGTCCCTCGTTTTCTTGTATCCGAGTCTCTTGTACCGTGACACAGAGGATTCATGTTGTGTATTGCAGTTTCCGTTGTTTCCTGTCTGTACGTTGAATCGTCTGTGTGTGCCAAAGATAGATAAACCTTCCGACAGTCAGTCTATCCAGTAGTAGAAAGGCATGGCATGGTTTATGGTTGGCTTAATGTAATGTACAGTGTACACCAACTGGCTCAACGTTGAATTCCAGTTTCTCCTTGTTGAAATTTGATTTAATTTCCACCCGGGGTGATCCGTCTTTGTATTATAGATGTATTCTGCTATTATTTAATGTTGTGATTAGTTTAGATTTGATTGCGCAACCATGATGAAGATGATCTTTGATCTAGGATGGGTTGGTTTTTAAATTTTCAAAGGAAAAAGCAGAACGGTTGGAAATTAATCCCAACCACCCTGTTAAATAAACTGGCAGCAGCCATACCCTCACTCAGTTAATGTTTTTTTTTTCAGGTGCGGATAATGTTTTTTTAGGTGCGGATAGAGTTAAGCTCGAAAAATATTCAATGTGTATGGGAAAACATTTAAATCCGCAAGCTTATATACTTCATAAGTGATTTTCGTAATTTTTAGAAAATGGTGTTAAGCCATTACTATGTATTAAATCTTTCTCGCCACATCACCTACCTCTTGACAGCACTTGGCACCTCGCAAAGTTTAAGCTTTCCACATAAGTCAATTACCGAATCCTACAAAATTTGCGATGCGATATAGTGGGACCCCTTTTAATATATACTCTATACATGATATCATTTCCGCAATGAACCTTTTATTTTCCGCTTTACCTTTACCCTTGCCTCTTCGCATCACCGATTTCTTAGCACATTCTACATCGTGCTTCACAACATTTAGAACTTACAATTGTATTACAATTATATTCTGCTATAATTTAATGCTCTGATTAGTTTAGATTTGATTGCGCAACCATGATGAAGACGATCTCTGATTTAGGATGGGTGTGTTTTTAAATTTTCAGAGGAAAGAATAGAGCAATGGGTCATGTAGAAAAAATGAAGATACAACCCTCCCATGACTCGACCGCTCGACCTCCCAGGTTTTACAGAAACAACATATTTTCTTTACGGTTAAGTGGAATCTTCTTAAATAAAAAACTAGAAAGGAAGTGAAATAAATGTATTTTTGAATTCATATCTGAAGTGTCGGAATTTGTTACCTCATAGAAAGGTTAGAACTGTTGACCTATTTGCGAATATTAACTTGAGGAAAAAGAATTCACAGATCATCTCTTTCATTATTCAATCTCTTTCTTCATTAGTATAAATTCTTTTGTCTTTTTTTTCCACGTGTTGTGTGTTCCGAAGCTAGGCCATCAGTAGCTTCCGCTATTCAAACAAGCTAATGTACCCGTTGTTGTATCCTCTTCCTGAATATAAATGTCACAATTAAATAATTTTTATTTTATAAGGATACACATTCACCTATTGAATCAAATCGAAAACGAAGCTGAGCATTTCAATTTTATGGGTTGTTAACTTTATATTTAGTCTCTACCATACATTTTACATTTTGGACCACATGTCTATTTTGTTTAGTTGAACAAAATATCTTTATTTATTTTAAAAAATCGAACAATATTTTGCAAATATCTGAAAAATTGTTTACCTTGGAAGAGTATCAAAGTAATCCACGTACACAAATTAAAATATTAAAAGAAGAACTCGTGTAACTTCAACAAAAAATTAGGCATGAAAAAATAAATATAAGGATCTCAAAGATCGATTTTATGAAGAATCAACAAAAAGTAATAAAGAAATTTTGCGCCTAAAAGACCATAATAAAAAATTACTTGAAAAGGTCAAAAAGTCTAAAAATACATTGAAAAACTTAGAAGAGGAAAAAAATAGAAGAAGAAAAAATATGTTTCAAGAAATTTGAAAAGAATCTATGCGAGAGAAAAATAAACTTTGCCCCTAAAAGACACGAATCAAAGGTTATTAGAAAAAATCAAAAGTATAAAATATAAAGAAAAAGGTACTAAGGAAAAAGTTAATGATTCAGAAAATGACGAACTTTCATGTCTAGGGAATCATAATCAAAACCTTATTACTCAAATAAAGAAGATTAAAAGTGACAAGAAGTTGTTGAATTACAAGTTAGAACAACTTACTCAAGAAGAAGTATTGAAGTCTCGAGTCGTAACAGTCGAATTTGGAGATAAGGAAACAAATACGGATCCTTGCAATACCGCAACTCAAGAAGAGGATAAGCCAAGTGAATGAACACACACCCACAGTTTGTAGTTCAAACTTCAGATATTTCAAGTAAATATCAAGGAAAATTTTAGCAGCTAATAATTGCAAGTGGGCTAATTTTCCATGTTGTTTCCAAAATAAAGATCTGTTAATTTCCATTTTCTCTAAAAGTTATTTGCCCAAAATTTATAGTATAAAAATGTTTTATCTTTCAAATCGCCAAAATTTTCTGTAAAAACTATATTAAATTATTAGAAATTTGAATAATTTTACAACAACATTTTCAAATATTTTACAAATTACATATTATGTACTAGTGAGATTCGCCAAGGTTTCTAAACTTTAAAATAATTTTTCATGCTTAAAATTTTCCCTCTTCAATATTCTATAACCAATTCAACTACATCACTCCTTAAAGTAACAAAGGAAATTGCCACACATTGAAAAGGGAAAATCCAACCAGACAAATTCCTTATCAACATCTGAGCTATAAGAGGAAAAGACTAGGTCAGTTTACATATTTCAACCATTCAGAACAGAAACAACAGATTTATGTTCCAAGGAATACCGAAGTTTGGAGAATCCGGTCCTATGATAACAACCCATTACAAATTTTTGAGTGATTAGAAGATTCCATGAAATATTAATCTAGGATGGTTAGATCCATTTTTAATCCAATTTTTTTTTTTATCACTCAGAGGATCGTATCATCTTGTATCTACAAAGATGAGAATTCTTAGACAAGAAGATATTTGAAATGGGAAAAAAGAGCAAGCCCTTTCCTCAGTAAGATTTGAGGAAAATTTTTTTTGAAAAGGAATGCAATGTTATGAATATATTTTATAGAAAAATAATAAAAAATAATGTAAATAATTATAATCATAATCAAGGATTAATTAGCTATTGATTAGTTAATGGAAAGACATGTCTCTAAAGACATTATCAGTCGTGAAAGTGTACCTCCATAAGTATATGTACAAGAGCATAATTTCGAACATTCACATCATCTCATGAATTATTTTATATATTATTCTAATATACATTACTTGTCCTATAATGGGCGTCATTGTTTTTGAAGTATTTTCAAGCTTACTCTGCTGCATATATGAGCCTTGTTCATTACAATGGTATCATATCATTCATCTTAGTAAACAAACTTTGTTTGTTACAATTCATGCAAGATAAGTTTAACAAAATTTGGTTAACAATACCATAGAAAGTTAAGAAGAGTAAAACTTATCAGTAAGCTTTCTCTATAAATCAGATTACCTTAAAGATGATTTATGTCTGATCAATATTTAAGATGATAATTCTCGTGCGTTCAAATTATGTTTAATGAAAATTTTAGATGTGAGAAATTTTAGGAGTAGCAATCGAGGGTTGATAGTTATACCTACTTTGTTCTCTTTGGCATCAAATCCTTTGGTGTGCAGATGGTGTTTAAAGTTGAGGCTTCTCTCTCGCAAGGTTTGTCAATTTATTTATTTTTTTAAATGAAGACAACATACTTTGTGAAAATTTATCATAAGTTAAGCCATATTCGCAATCCATCGTATGCATTAGTATGAATGGTGCAAGCTCTAAAAACCTAAATGCTATAAAATTCATCATTTAAATTAGATTGGACATTTGAAGATATAAAATCCCAATTTTTTCTGGCCTAAGATGAATAAACTAGTGTTAAAAACACTTTATGCTGAAAATTAATATAAAGCACTGCAACTCCTAACAAAAATTTATGCAGTGGTGGGTAAAATAAACACACATACAAAGATATAGAAGTTGAAATAGGGTAATATAAAACACACAACACCTTATGTCATGTTTGTAGATAGAGATAAAAATGCAAGGAGAGTAAATCTGAAAGAATTTGTGTCCTCTTCTTGAACCTACAACAAAGACTTCACATGATCAGCATAATAGATCCTAGGGTGTGGTCCGGTCACTAATTCATCAACCTAGATATTAGTTTTACTTTTTAAGGGTCACAATTCAAACTACTACGTTGCTCAGGAGAAACATCTACAAATTGTTTCCAATCACAACCACGGTTTAACATATACTTTGTAAAAACAAATATATTATAAATAAATTAATGAATTCATTTAATATTAAAACATAATTTTATTATAAAACCTTCTCTAAAATCTAACATTTTCATCCACCATAAAACCTTATATTCTTATAAAATATCGATTAAAGGTAACAAGATTCAATTCTTCGATCGCGCAACTAACTAGTTATTGGCCGAAAATGGAATAATGAGAAAAATAAAGTTCCACGTTGATTGGCTTCGACGAAGGAGCACAAATGCATTATCAAATTGTTTGGATTTAGAAAAAACTATCATTTATTCAATTTGATCTACTTTCCATGAACATTAATCTTTTTTTTAAACCCTCTTACATTTCCTATAATATCAAATGTTTATTTATGGACTTTCATTCATAGTTAATTGTGGTAAGTAGCCATTAACCAATGATATAGTATATTTATATTAATATTTTTTTATTTTTATAATTTAAATATGCAATAATGTTATTCATGAAACGTTCATATGTTCTTGATGTAAAGGAGACAAGCGGAATATTATTCCTCAATAAAATTTGTAATTGGTAAAAAAATAACGTGCTTAATTCCAATAGGAGAGATACATATCAACATCAAAATTGTGATCAAGAAATATTTAAAAATGACATCCACTTGATTTTAAAAATGTCATCCAACACCAATTAAAATGTTATTGGGGCGACTTTAAAGAACTATAACTTGAATAATTTATTTTAATAAGGTAAGTCAACAATATTGGAAACCAAATCAATTGTATATTAATGATTTCTTCAATGAATGATATAAACAATGTACATTTTAATACAACAAGAAAAACATTGATTTAAGTTTTTGGGTTTTTTTAGACTTTAATAACCACTTACCATAACAAAAAATGATCCAACCTTAATCTCAAGAATTAGATGTCTAACATTCCCCCTTAATCCGAAGCGATGTATTAAATTTCAAGAATGATAGCTCAAATTGAAAAAATGCATCTTATCTAAGAGTTAAATGTATCTCATAAATGGTTTTCAAGAATAATAAAAAACCACACATGGTAGTCTTTAATATAAAATCACAAATGATACCCACATATGAAACCTTCGTAGAAGTTCTCATTCCAATAAAAAATGGAAACTATGGAACCATCAATATAGTTCCTCAAACAATTCTGAATATGGAAGTGCTCGTTCACGATTAACTCATTCAGAAAAAACAGAAGTTTCTCTCGCTAGAAATCTCGCTCTAAATGGTATAGCTTGTGGCTCAAGCTCACTTGTGGATCTCTGACTCAGGCTAGCTTGAAAAATCTTCAAACCTGTAGTAGACCCTCAACAATTCCCCCCTTGTAGAATACAAGGTGAGAAGATGAAGTATTATTCATCACTGCAAGACTAATCAACACACTCAAGAATATCCTGCGGTATGACCTGTAAATATTCTTGGTTGTTTTCGACTAATCCCAAGAAGAAACCCATCCAAAATTTAGTTTCTCTATTGCACTAGTGTTATTTTTAAAACAAATCTTTTAATGGTGATTGTGATTTCCACAATGATCACACAAGTGAAGATCAAACACAAATATTTCATATGTCCGACTCTATTACACTGTTTACATTGATCAATTTATTCTGGAACAACACCATCTAGAAATCCGATAATACAAAATTGTATAGGTTTAGAAAAATAAACAATACAAAAAGATATATCTAGGAGATCTTTGTTATATCTCGAACTAGTTTTGTGTTTGTTATGTGTAATTTCTTCCCACTGTATTATAATTTTTTGGGGAATGACAGACTTGTAATCAGGATTTTCGGCTGCATCCAATTTTTCTCTTGAAATACTTTGATCCATCCATTATTGTAGATTATAATTAGGCTCAAACAAAGCATTGTTCTGAACAAACACCAGTTCAAAATCACAATTTTTTTCTCAATTTTGTCTTGCTAAAACTACGACTCAATCTAGAGTTCAATGCATAATCTAAACATACTCTAATATCAACAAGACTTGTTTTGTTGAGATTTGTAGTTCCATCTGCAGTGGAATTAATAAGATTGTTTAATAATTCTAATACGGTTTTAATTTGGTCCATCTCAATCTCAAGTGTCGTGTTCAACCAAAAATGCACCATTTTATGATGAAATTCAATAAGTGAAAAATGGATGGTCGTTGGTAGATTGCTGATGGAAAATAAGAAGAGATGAAGGGCAAACCTTCAAGTATACAAAGCTAGTGATGTTACAAGTCCAATGACACTACAATCGACGTAGACAATTGCATATAATTTGGAAAAATTGTATCATGGAAATAGTAGTCAGATTCTCAAAATAGCGAAGGTGGACATAAAGAAAATACCATAACCAATCAATTTAACAATTTCACTTAGAGTTTCTCTTTCTCTGTATATATCAACGACTAAACGCCTTCATATTTACAAGTCTTAAAAATTTACTTTCTTGTCAACAACGATCTTTCTGTCGCCAATGTCAAACAATGCCAAATGGTTCCCAAAATGAAAACAACGCACAATATTAATGCCTACGAGAAAATCCCAACATCTTTAGAGAAAAAATCATGTAGTTCCTATTCAAAATTATTAGTTGTTCAAACAATGAATCAAGCCTAAGCTTCGACCCCAACTTCCGGTTCTCATTCATCAATGATATATAAAATAAATATAATTACGATCATGAATTTTTATTAGTGAATAAAATTTAATATTCATCCTTTAATTTAAATAAAACCATTCCTCTTTTCTTAAATGAACTCAAAATACTTTAACTCGAAAGATTCACAACAATGTCAAAAAATTAGCATCAAAACGGTTGCGAAAAAGTAAAAAAATTATCTTTCCCACATGATTAGAAACTGAGACTTACTCCAGGGTGATTGTGGCTCGTAGTGTTCTGTTCTCTTCTCCATCAGTCTCTAACATAATTTTGAGTCACTGTGCTATTGTTCCTCTTCGACACTGTTCTCTACAAAACTCTTAAAGAGTGCGCCCAAGCTTTTATTGAATGTATGTTGCTGACAATCTCTTTGAGCGACATCAGGATATTTGACTAAATCTCATGTAGTTTTAGTCCAAATGTTGTGTAATGGGAGACAACTTTCGTTTAGTCAATTTCTTAGTTTTCAAGGACCTTTCCTTTGTGTGGAATTTGCGGTTCTTTTATTATTATTATTATTTTTACAGATACACAATTGGGTCAATCGACATTGGTGGTAGTCAATAGTCAAGAAATTTGAATAGTCTCGCATCATGAGGCAGGTAACAAATATTATGGAATCAACGAACAATACGTGACTACATGAATTGGAGAAAATGAGGGAAATTCACACATTCAGTAAAAAGCGGTAACAAATTTCAAATGGACAAGAAAAATGAGCAAACAACAGCCACGACTTTCCAGCAAGACGGAACACACTTGAAAAATATTGTCTCTGTCGTTCCGAATCAACAAATAAATTCACTACTCTCAATGCTCCATAATATATGTCAATTTATAATGTAAAGCTTCTTACAATTTGACATTAGTTTATTGGTTTTATAAAAAGCATGATACTTCATTTTTTTTTTTGTTACGAATTCAATCCAATAACTTTCACAACGCTATGATCGCAAATCAACAAAACAATTAACGTTATTAGGAGAAGTTTCTCAGGCATACGAGAATACAAATATTTTTTTTAATTATGCTCAGTCCCTAATAGCCACAACCATCAGGTTCTCCATAATCCAAAAAATACAAAAATAAAAGTCCATGTCACAATCAAATCACGCATGATTAGGAGCGCCAAAATCTAAGAAAGAAGAGTCAACGAATGCGCAAAATGGTCAGAACATGTGGCCGCTCAAGTTAATATAAGGGTGATAAACCTCCGCTCTGATACCATTGTAAGACAATAAGAGTATCAAGTTAATATAAGGGTGATAAACCTCCGCTCTGATACCATTGTAAGACAATAAGAGTATCAAGTTAATATAAGGGTGATAAACCTCCGCTCTGATACCATTGTAAGACAATAAGAGTATAAACCAAATAAATTGTATATGTGTATATTAATGATTCTCTCAATGCATAATGGACCATAATGATTCTTGAACTTTAATAACTATTTACCATAAGACAAACTAACTCAACCCTAATCCCAAATATTAAATGTTTAACAAATAATACTTATGGTAGCAGTAGATTTTTTGATAATTTAAATTTAATTAAAAATTTGAGGAAGGGCAATTCCCCACTAGTTGCATAAATGACCTCGGATTTCGTAGCCATAGAGGAGGTCTTTCATGACAGAACTGGCGTCAATGACCACCTCTGATTGCGTAGCCATAGGATTGTGTAGCCATAGAGGAGCTCTTACATGACAGAACTGTTCTTCGCAAAGTGTAAAAGAGAAGCAAGGATTTTAAATCAAGTTATGATTAAAAAAAAAGTGTTTCACATTACAAATTTAAAACAATTTTTTTAAAGTAAAATTAAACCATATAAATTTATAAAATATTTCAAAAATTTAATGCAACATTTTTAGAATAATAAATCAACTTGATTGACCCTAAAAACTTGTTTTGAATTGACTATTTCAATATGGTTTGCAAAAGGAAAATAAAGACTATAATATAATGAACAAGTTTATAGTAAGATTATTAAAAATAAAAATAATTGATGAAAAATTTAATAATAAGTTATGGTTATAGGTTTAAAGTCATTTTTAAATAGTATAAAAGTTGATTTAAAATTTGTTTTGAATTATCTCATTTTAATATGGTTTGGAAAAAGGAAAAAAAAAATTATAATATAATGAAAATTTTTATAGTAGGATTAACTCATTGAATTGACTCATTTTAATATGGTTTGGAAAAAGGGAAAAAAACTATAATATAATGAACAAGTTTATAGTAGGTTTAACTCGTTTAATAATAGGTGTAAAGACGAAGATCTTCGAGTACCACATTAATTTTAATTTATTTATTTTGGTTAAGAGATAATTAAGATGAAAATATTTGAGTACTTTTTCAAATTATATTTTTTTTTAGAGTTAATTTTTTTTAGCAATATAAGGAAATAGGTTATTTGTCTAACACTACCCAACCCATTTAACATGAGTGAAGGATTCTTGAAGTTATTTAAAAATTTTGGTAGTGTAATGTTTTTTGAATAATGGTAATAAGCCAATCCACATTTATGCATAGCTAAAATTAATAAATGTCCTTATTACTAGTTTGACAATTGAGTTATGATTAATTTTCTCACTATGTAAGAAAAGAAAAAAGAAAAAAATTACAAAAATGAACAAAATACCATAGCTATAAGTTACATTTATATGAAATGTATGCAATAGATGTGTTGTTAACATGTTTTACATTTTTATATTTATATATATAAGTTTTGATAAATTTTATTTAAGTATTTCATCAAAAAAATATTTAAATCCTAAATTTAAGTAATTAAATATATATAAATGGAACATTTTGAAATTTTTTCATTTGAAATATAAAATTAAATTTAATAACATTTAAAAAAAAATACATTTTAAATAATAAATATTTCATTAACAATTATATTCCCAAAGTTTGATAAAAAGAAAAATCGTGAATTCATAGTTTAATTTCAGAGAAAGAAAATCATATATTTAACATATGCCACATGTATTCATTATTATTGTAGAGTTGCCATCTAAATACTATGCAAAACTTTTAATATAATAATTATTTTAAAATTAAATTATATAATTGATTTATTTTATTCACAATATAATTAATTATTTAAAATTATTAATCAGTTTGAAATTAAAACAATTAATGCCTTATAACTTAAATAAAAATATTGTCATAAAAACCGTAAACTTCCTGTCATAGGAAAGAAATAGGCTATCCATCACTGCACCCTAACTTTTTATTAATTATTCATTGAGAAAAACACTCGGATGTAATGATTTCAAATTTTTTTTTTTAAATCAGGATGTAAACATTTAATTTTTTTTAATTCACTCACTTTTATTTAGAGTTATTTATGTAATTTTTTTTTAATATTAAATTTAAAAATCAATTATATAATATAAAAAATTAAAATGATATTTTCTAATTTTATTAAATTGAAATTAATAAAATTAATTATATTTTTTAACAAAATATTAAATATATATTTTAATTATTTTTAATTGAAATTGATTAAAATATTAAATTTGAATCTTAAAATAATATAATTAGGTCGATAGACCTGTTCCTTTTGAATCAGGTTTGTTTTAGTCAACCTTTCTCTTCTCCGGTTGACATCTGTATAGATATTTTTGTGCTAACCTTTTTCTTCCCTTCTTAGTAGCTGTTCACCAATAATTTGTGCACAGATTCTTTTATGCTTGTTTTTTGGAAAAAGTGGGCAAAATTTTTAATGGTTTCTATAATACACAATTGATTTTACTATTAACCACGAACCACTTCCTGAATCCATGGCACACGATGAATTAGCGTCAGAGATGAAAATGGTAACAATGCTATAAGAAAAACACTGACAAACACCACAGGCAAGGAGCTGAGGAAAAGTATTTTGAATTTCTTGACAGGAGACAGAGTTTCAACTCTGAAAAAAAACTATTGTTGGAATTTCTTGACAGGAGACAGAGTTTCAACTCTGAAAAAAAACTTCTATTACTTCAAAAATAGTTACAAATTCTTCCTCTAACAGAGGGATAACAAAAATAGGACTGCTGCAAAACACAGTGCCTAAAATGACTTCACTGTCTCATACAAACAACACTCTATCTCTGTAGAACGCACTATTGTGCATAACCAAAAAAACATTTCAATGATACCATACACAGGCTCTCGGGCCTTTTTGGCTTTTATATGCCTCGCTCATTAAAAGAGCATTACAAACTATATTGTAAATAAAACTAAAGTCTATTTTTAAAACAGAAAACATGCAGGCCCACTTAACAATTGCACTTTGAACACGCGATCAAACAACTTAAATCCATTTAAAATGTTTATCGGGTCCGCATTTTCAATGAAATAAATGCACCAAACAAAATTTTCGATTGTGATTGCAAAACAAACGCGATGAGCTCTTATCAATTCTCCCATATAAGACACGTCGGGTCCGTGTTATAACATTATGCGATTGAGCCTCGCACAAAAGAGTTTCTGATTGCGATTGGGAGACGAATGCGATTGGCAAATAAACTCCGACGCATAATTCCATCCGGTCCGCGACTAACAAAAATGCAATCGAGCCAAACTCAAAAGAGTTCTGATCTCCAATTTGGAAACGTATGCGATTGACATATAATCTCCGCCCTATTCAATAGATCGGGTCCGCCCTTTGGTTAAGGAAATCGGGGCATAAACAAAAGTGGCTGCGATTCAAACTTTGCGATTGTGTAAAACAATGCTGCGTGGTTTGTGGACCCACGGGCCTCGGCTGTGGTGGGGGGCGATTATAATATAAGATTTGATTTTATATTATATGAAAACGTTCTGCTTGCGGAACTCTACCATATCAACAAGACACTTGGACTTTGAAATATATATTTGCTGCGATTTGCGATTGTGATTGTGATCGCATCGCACCGCGAATCTTCACATAAAAAAGACACTTAAGTAATTCTCTTCATTTTGGTTGTTGAGGGCTTTAAAGCCCGAAAGGACTGATTTTTAATAAACTCTGTTCTTCTGTAATTTGGAACTATGAAATTCTTCATTTCTCTGCAAAAATGGCTACGCCCATAACAAAAATTAATTCTCCTCTGCAATTGTGGCTGCGGCCCATCAACATTGATTTCATCCTTACGGTTCTTCCCATTCTTCTTTAATACATAGTGTTGTGCACTCAATCTCCTCTCCTGCTGCCTCTGTACTCTTTTTCTTCCTGCTCAAACGCTAGCAGGTGAATTTAACATTTTCAACAAAAATGCTAAAAAAAAAAAAAAAAACGCTGACAAACACCACAAGCAAGAGCCGAGGAAAAGTATTTTGCAGATAGTCTTAGCTATAAGAAATCTCATAAAAATTCTTCAATAAGCAGAAATAAATCTGGGAATCCCAGCTATCAGAATTCAGCACTGGGGACCAATGGAGTCTTAGGACAGACAACAGTTTCGTAATCAACAATAGAGGTTGATGAACTAAATGCGGTTAACCGAATTCCGGTGGCCAAAGTTCAAATCACAAAAATTTTCAGTCGGATCTGCTCTTTGTTTTTTCTACCTATATATTTGTCAGTCGACGTCGATTCAAAGGGATTTGGAGATTTTGACGTTTCCAGATATCGAACCCGAGCTGCAGTGATGCAACAGGACCAAATCCAAAAGGTGTGTTTTCTGTTTTTCTTCCCTCATCTCAATTGCTCTTACTTGTAAAATTTATGAAAATTGAAAAGCTGGGAAGATTAGATAAAGATCCAGGTAAATTTATGAAAATTTTAAAACTGGGAAGATTAGATAAAGATCCAGATATTCCTATAGCTCATGGGAATCGAAGTTCTGACCACTTACACCACTTACATTCCGAAATGCTAGGCCAAACCCCCATTGCGTAATCCAAAGCCGTTGTTTCATGCACTTGTACGATTTGATTTGATTATATGTCTCATATTTTAACGGTTTCGCTCAACCTTGAGACAAATTTCTTTATTATTTGGAAATTTTATAAAAAAATATTCAAATTTTTCATTTTGGTGGGAGGGGATTGCCCAGATGCCTGCCTTTCAAGCAACATATCCTCAGGAAAGATTTCTAATTTCAGAAAACATGTATTTTATGTTTAAAGTAGGTTAATTATTGTAATAATAAAGATCTTCAGAAATGTTTAATGAAAATTATGTAAACGTCTATAATAATCTTAGAATAAATTTTAACCAAAATTTTATTTAGAATTTGAACGTTTTAAAGCTGCGATAAATTTAAGAGTCTTTCAATTAGGTTTTGAGTTGATAAATTTAATTTGATTTCAATTCATTGTAATTGTATGAAAGTATTGTTATATATTAAAAAAATCATATTATTAAATTTGTATATTTATGTATAGAGAAATCTTTTGGAGCGATGTCATGCGTGCCTTTAATTTTTGGTCATTTGATGTTGCATTGCCATTACAACAATGATTTTTTTTAACCTCAAATGTTGGTTCAAGTGCAAAAATTATCTTAATTCATGATGATTTGAAACAACTTCAGGACCTAATTTCAATTATTTGTTTACATTAGTAAAAGTCCATAACAGAATTGAGATCACAATAAACTGGTGGATTAACACATTTTTGTAAACTTGATCTCAATTTTGATAAAATATAAATTTGTCATTAATAATATGCAAGAATCCAAAACCAGCCATTATAAGAAAGATAATGTCGGTAATATTATTATTTTATTTAAAAATCATTTTTATATTAATTATATATTTAAAAAATATTTCCAAATACTAATTACTTGTATAACTACTTGTATGAGTGTTTTTATGGACACTAATTCAAATGTGACTCTTGTTCATTCTTATTAATTTTTATTAACCGTCAAAATCACATTTAATTTCTGGTCATTTGATGTTGCATTGCCATTACAACAATAATCTTTTTTTAACTTCAAATGCTGGCTCAAGTGCAAAAATTACAAATATGAACAATTGAATTATGCGTCCTCGTATCTTACAACGTGACATGAATTCATTGGAAGATTAATTATAAGAAACCATTTTTGGACCTTACAACGTGACATGAATTCATTGGAAGATTAATTATAAGAAACAAATGATTTCAATGATTTGTTTCGATTTGTAAACGTGCATAACAGAATTCGAACTACAAATCATTCATGTAAACTGGTGGATTAACACATTTTTGTAAACTTGACCTCAATCTTGAAAAGTATAAATTTCTCATTAATAACATGCAAGAATCCAAAATCAAAATGATGTTGGTAATATTATTATTTTATTTAAAAATCATTTTTATATTAATTATATACTTAAAAAATATTTCCAAATACTAATTACTTGTATAACTACTTGTAGAAGTGTTTTTATGAACACCAATTCAAATGTGACTCTTGTTCATTTTTATTAATTTTTATTAACCATCAAAATCACATTAATAAAGCTAACTAGTTGAATCATGAACCATGCATTTATTTATTATATTTTTAAATTAATGTTGTTAATAGATATATGAAAGGTGAAAAATGATACATATTATATGAAAGAGATAAATATTTTTTTTTTTTTTGTTAATTATGAAAATCAATGTACAAAATTTTTAATTTAAAAATCCTATTGGCCTCTCTTTGCACTTAGTCCTCATGATGAACCATACTGGTTGGTTACAAAAAAAATTCTTCATAATTTAACGATGGATCACAGAAGCCAAAAATCTATAAATATTTAATTATGTTTTATTAGCACCTCATTACCAAGACTAAATTTCACCCGGTAACCTTGACTCGTTATATGCTCCTGCACCTGAATAGGGACTCCTCAAACAGATTCACATATAACAAGGAACATTGAAAAATAAATCATTTATACATTAAAAGCATTTTAATTTTAAAAAAACCAAAATTTACCACAGCAAAAGCAGAAGAGAACCAGAAGTAAAAAGCTTAAACGACTTTGGCCGAGATTAAAATTAGCAAAAGCAGAAGAGAACCAGAAGTAAAAAGCTTAAACGACTTTGGCCGAGAATAAAATTAAAATTAAATGACGTATGTCTTAACGCAACCCAAATCCATCGCTATTAACTGAACTCTATCTTAACGCAACGCAGATCCATCGCTATCCATGTGTCAGAGATCAATGATAAAAAATTGGATCGGTCCAGAAACAGAAAATCCACGTGTCTTTCGGAAGAAATTTACGTGCCGTGGCAAATTAAATTTGAGATATATGCATAATTGTTTGTGGGGAGACGGCTGCTGCAATGCAATGAAAGGTCCTCCAACGGCGAGAAATTTATTTGTTTAACGAATCTAAATGATCCACTGCAGAGAACGTTAGTTGTGGTTACACTTCTTCAACACAACGCCAATGGCAGATCAGCATTACGAGGACCAGAGGTATCATCTGATATCTATCACCGGTGACAACCGGGTGAATGATAATTGCAAAGTTATATTCGAACTAAATGACTCAGGACATCGTAGCAGTATATGCTTTGAATTGAACTGCTGTTTTTCACCAATCTCTCCATAAACAGAAATGACACAGAAGTTTCTCATATCTACAGGGTACAAAGCAGTAGATTTTGTAACAGTCATGGAAAAACAGTAGACTCCAGCGGCCAGGAGCGCTGACAGACACTCGATTTAGATGAACACAGGAAAATCTGCTTTTATCTGATGGCATACAAATAATTTTGTTACTGGGTATTTGCCACAAAAGTCAAAGGCATAAATTTGTGACATGCTCATTTTCGGTCGGTAAAAAATTAGTGCAGTAATCTTTTGAGCACTAACAATCTAGTTGATGTTTCTATATATAATCGTCGGCCCTCCGAGGAGATCAACGCCGTGTCTATTTGTTCCTGGCAAAGTAGATCATCAAAGTGTCGAGTTAGTCATTACGAATTACACAGGAAAATCTGAGATGAGTAGATCTCCTTGTTGCTCAAAACAAGGGCTCAATCGGGGCGCCTGGACCCAAAAGGAGGACATGATTCTCTCCGAATACATTCGAATTCATGGTGATGGCAAATGGAGATATGTCCACGAAAAATCAGGTAAATCTCAATAAATCGTTTATGCTGTTATCTCAATCCAGATTTAAATATGTATTGCTAAAAGGAATTAAGCTGGCAGAAATTTTTTTTTCAGGTCTTAAGCGGTGTGGTAAGAGCAGCAGATTACGTTGGATAAACCATCTTTGTCCAGATATTAAACGCGGAAACATTTCTCCCGATGAGGAGGATCTCATTGTTAGGCTGCATCGCCTTCTTGGCAATCGGTATGTAGAGAATTACTGAACTCAATTCATTCATGTGTTACAATTCATTGATATTTAGAATTATTGACATGGTTAGAAGCTTACGTTGCAAAATGTAATGCCAGTTTTATATATATATATATATATATATATATATATATATATATATATATCCAGCAGAATTCATGATTCCCCATGTCAGCCACTCCAATTTTAGAATTATTGTTACATTATTATATGTATATGTATGCGTGCAGGTGGTCTCTAATTGCAGGGCGACTGCCTGGACGAACAAGACAACGAAATCAAGAACTACTGGAACTCTCACCTTTGCAAGAAGCTGCTGCCAATGAACGAAACCCAACCGAAATCGAGTAAAGATAATCTCAAGAGAAGGTCATATAATCCTTCTTCGCCACAAAATTATGTGTACAGAGCTATCCCCGTAAAAACAACGACGGCGGTGAGACAGTCTGCATTTGAAAAACCCATTAGCTGCAATGCTTATAGCTGCAGTGAAATTCATAGTACAGATCCTGCGCTCAAACTGTCTAATATTGAAGGAACAAAGAATTCCTCACATTCGTGTGACAACCTACTTGTGAACAATGACTGGAAGCGCGTGACCACCGATGTGGGAGATGTTAATCAGGTCGAAATAGAAGGTACAAATTTATCGCACCAGAAATTACCCTATTCCGATCTTATTGAAGGACGTGAATCTACATTAGAAGGTAGTGTATTTGATTTGGCCGAAATATGTTCTTCTCAAGCCGACTTTTTAACCGATTTGGGAGTAGAGGACTTCTACAGTGGGCCTGGTACATTTGATGCCACGGAGGCGAATGGGATGGAATATGTGTGCTTTGAACAAACCAATATGCACCACGTTAACAGTCTGACGTTCGCCGGTGAGCAGGGAATATAAATATTCTAGATATTTGAGTCACTTACATTAGGAATTATCATTTCCAGAAATTAAGTTCTGTTTGTCAATCACTTACACGTCTGTTTATATTATGAATTAGCATTTCCAGAAATTAATTTATGTTTTGTCATATAATGATATTTCAAATTGTTGTCACATAATTATTGCGTTTATTTATGATTTCGTAGATAAAAATTCTAGTGTTTAATATATTTTTTTGTTTTATGGTCATTTGGGTTTATGTGGAGTGGTTATGAGAAATAATTGTGGTAATAACTTGACTTTTATAGAAAAATTTCCGAAATTAATATATATAAAAAATATAATATGTTATATAATGTAATATTAAATTTAATAATTCAAATAAAAATAATCAATTTCACAATATTTTAAAAATCTAAATTAAATTATTTCTATTTTAAATTTAAATTTATTATTTATTAATTTTTATTTATTTATTATTGTATATTTTTTAAAGGTAGTCTAATTAATAAAAAAATGATTCTTTTGTTTCATATTTTTCTTTTTTTCTCTTAATTTTGTAAAAATAAGTAAAGAATTTTAAGAATTACGAGTTTAAACTAATTAATTTACAAACTTCTAAGGATTTTTTTTTTTTTTGTTGAGGATGTTGAATCCATTTGTCCATTGAAAAACATATTGTAAATTTTAAACAACAAAAATATAATCTTATCTACTAATTTGACTACACTTTTTTTTAAATTACTTTATAATCTATTCAAATAGGAGATATAAATATATAAAATAATGTTGGGTAATTCTATTTTTTAACTAGAACATTAATGTTTAGAAAACTAATAACTTCAAAAGTACAATTATTTTATAGATGCAAAAAACAAACGAAAGTGGTTGTGATATACCATTGTGATACAAATATTTCATAAATTCTACAACAACACATTTGACTACTACCTCATGCTGACTCATGACTCTAGGAAATCTCTCATGGGAATGTAACATTTTAAGATGGTGAAAAGATCCTCTATTTTCACCATTGTTTCCAAAATAATCACACATTCAACCACTACCTAAAAGTGCCCCAAACTCTAGAGTAGAAATTGAAAAGCTTTAATCTACTTATGACTACATGAATCTTGAATCAATTTAATATAATCTCCTGTGTAACCACACATTTGAGTCACTTACATTAGGAATTATTATATTAGGAATTATCATTTCCAGAAATTAAGTTCCATTTGTCAATCACTTACACGTCTGTTTATATTATGAATTAGCATTTCCAGAAATTAATTTATGTTTTGTCGACCCAAGAGGACATATAATGATATTTCAAATTGTTGTCACATAATTATTGCGTTTATTTATGATTTCGTAGATAAAAATTCTAGTGTTTAATATATTTTTTTGTTTTATGGTTTGGGTTTATGTGGAGCGGTTATGAGAAATAATTGTTATTTTTTTTTTTTTTTAATAGGGTGAGTAATAACTTGACTTTTAGAAAATTTTCCAAAATTAAAAAATATATATATATTTCTTATATAAAATATAATAGGTTATAATGTAATATTAAATTTAATAATTGAAATAAAAATAATTAATTTCACAATATTTAAAAAATCCAAATTAAATTAGATCTATTTTAAATTTAAATTTACTAATTATCAATTTTATTTATTTATTATTGTATATTTTTTAAAGTATAGTCTAACTAATAAAAAAATGATTTTTTTCTTCACATTTTTTTTTTTTTTTTAAATTTTGTCATGGATATAGAATTTTAAGAAATATAAGTTTAAGTTATTTAATATACAAAGTTTTTTCTTGAGGATGTTGAATCCATTTGTCCATTCAAAAACATATTCTAATTTTTAAATAACAAAAACATGATCTTATCTACTAATTGGACTACACATTTTTTTAAATTACTTTATAATCTAATCAAATAGGAGATATCAATATATAAAATAATGTTGGGTAATTTTATTTTTTAACTAGAACATTAATGTTTAGAAAACTGATAACTTCAAAAGTACAATTATTTTATAAATGCAAAAAACAAATCAAAGGGGTTGTGATATAACTATTTCATGAATTCCACAACAACACATTTGACCACTACCTCATGTTGACCCATGACTCTAGGAAATCTCTCATGGGAATGCAGCATTTCATGATGGTGAAAAGATCCTTGATTTTCACCATTGGCTCCAAAATAATCACACATTCTACCACTACCTAAAAGTGCCCAAACTCTAAAGTGGAAATTGAAAAGCTGTAATCCACTTATGACTACATGAATCATGAACCAATTTAATATGATCTCCTGTGTAACCACACATTCAACTACTACACATGGAAATTAAATCTTTAATCATTTTAAATTTTTTATTAAATAATCATTTATTAAAAACATTATTTAATTTAATTTGAAATTTTAACTATATGATATATAAATATTAAAAAAAAATTATTATAATTATAAATATTTTAAAATTAAACGCATTCATGAAAATAATTTATTCAACTAATTTTTATAAATTATTATATAAACTATATGATTCAAATATGAAAGAATCAATCCTTAAAAAAAATTCAAATAAAATTGTTAACATAACCTTAAAAATAGAAAAAATAATACAGAGCACAATAATGACCATTCACATATTAGAATATTGTTCATGCATAGAGTTACTCATTCTATTAAAAATGAAAAAAAAAAAAAATTTAAATTAATATAATTAATAAAATTATTTAAAATTTCTTTGGTTAGAATTAATTATTAATATAACTTATTGGGTTAATGTTAATTACTAACATTATAGCATTCTAAATAGGAAAATGGGGACACATATAAAAAGAGGGAGTCATAAGTTTAGAGAGAAAGAAGGGAGGAGCAAGGGAGAGGAAGTGATAGGAAAATGGATAGAAATAGGAAGAAAAGAAGGAAAGAGCAAGAGAGCGGAAGAGATAGGAAAATAATCTCCTAAATTGCTAACTATTTTATATCATTAAATGATTCTAGTGCATTATCTCTTTTTCCTTCACAAACTCCATCACACACATAATTAAAAATAAGTGTTATTTTTATTTTCCTGCATCATTGGTAATTCTACTTTCTAGAAAGGACAACGCCAAATAAATATACCAATCAATTCAATTTTGGAGATAAAATTAGCAGTCAAAATCGTGATTATACAATTGTTCTTTTTTAAATCCTTTCTTGTTTCGACCCAGCACAAACTTTATTAGAAGCTATAGATCAATAATATCCAACTGTACAATAAACACACTGGGATACAACGAATCTGGAAGTATATAGCCTCTGATCAAGCACGTTCAATGAATCGTGAAAGGAATAAGTGACACAGTAGTTACGTCCAACGTACAACGAAACCAACAGTCCAGATCAATCGACAGAAATCATTCGCGCGTATTAACACGATGAATCAACCCAAGAGATAGTTATTTGTCACACAAGTCCGCCCAATTTAACAATACCAATGTCACTTCCCAACATCCAATGGTACCGACGTTACTTCCATTTCTGAGATTTAACATGCATTGTGGTCCTACGTGGCAGTTTTAGAAAAAACGTTCAACACTAAAATGTGTGGTTTTGATTCACTACAGGGGCAAAACGAAAATGTCAAATACCACCAGTCTGTGGTGTTAGGTGGTTTCCAAAACCTCCTGCGCATTGTCAACCATGTCCAATAAACTCGTGGTCCCACACACTCTGTCCATTCAAGCACTCCACATTGAGGTCATCTTCACTCTTCCATGTTCCACGACAAGCACTCCGCCAGGTCATCTGCACTCTTCCAGATTCCAGAAGCACTTTACAAGGTCACACTCCACGCACACCGCAGTCTTCTAGGTTCTAGAATGAGTTGCAACTTCCGCAACAATGGAGTTCGAGCCATGCACTTTAATTTCAAAAAAAAATCAAAACTTTGCTCTGATATCACTGTTATAAGTGCCTCGAGAATTTTATGATGAAAATATAGTATTCTGAGATATATTTTATTAGTTATAAGAACATATTTATAAAATAAAATTTGAAGAGAAGCATAAATTATGCTTACTTAACTAGAAATACCTAATTTATTTCCTAATTATAATTACATACAAAATCCTGAAACACTATTCAAAAGGGAGTGGGGGGCTAGGTAAAGAAGTGGGGATTAGATAAGGGGAGAGAGAGCTCAACATATGAGGGACAGATAAGGATAAATAGGAAATGGATAAGACAATAGAATAGCATGATGATGAAAAGGATGAAGAGGAAGGAAAACTAAGTCTAGGGGAGAAGGGAGAGATAAAAAGAGGAAGCCAGAAAAAAAGAAAGAAGATGAAAAAAGTGTGCCTACATGTTATAACTAAAAAAATGAGTATATGGATGCTATAATAAATGCACATTATTTAAAGTGTGGATGTTATCTAACACTTCGATGTTAGTAATGCATATGCATCTTAGTAAGCACAATAATTATTAACTTCAATTAAATAGTGGATGAGATGGCCACTTTGGTTTTAGGTCTGCATTGAGAAACCACTTGATGATTATGTATATTCTTTATGTGACCATTTTTAATGGTGCTAATGAAATTGAAAGCATTTATAGAGATTTATGTACAAATTCTAAATATCTATTATTTTATAAATTACTTATTGTTTATTTTTTATTTTCTTTTTGAAATATATAACATTGATAAAAAAATACTGGCTTATTTCACTTACAACTTTTGATTTGTTGACTTATTTTGAAACTAGAAAATAACTGATTAGAATAGACGAAGTTCTAAGTAGTGAAAAAAACAAAAACCTTCATAATCGGGCCTAACTTTCTACATCATACTTTTAATGCTTCATTTTATTTCTTCATTTCAACAAAATATAAAATCAACATTAACCATTATGGAAAAATAATGATACACAATATTTATTGGCAAAAAAATCCATGATTTACATATAAACCCAATGCCTAAAGTGAAGATATAACACTTTTTCTCTATGAGATTTTTTCCAAAATTCCATTGCAACTAACATGATTGGATGGCATTATCTTGCACCAACCCCAGGTCAAATTTATTTTGGAATAGAAAAAAAATGTTAACACATCCATACATAAAAATCACTTTTGGAAAATTTAATATACTTCAATGAATAATTTTGAGTTGGTTGTTTATAATCATAGGAATTATGATGGATTTTTTTATAATAGAAAAATTATTTCAGATTATGTTTTCATCCGAGGATCAGATATAGTATCATAATATTCAAAGAAATAACTAACTACATTGTCTTCTACCACCATACACCTTATAGCAACGATATTAACAAGTAGTGAAACAATTTGGTTTAAAAGATAAATCTAAAATAATAATAACAAAACCATTTTCTATTCATTTCACTTATTTACAATTTCCATAAATTCCTAGAATTGACATAAATAAAAATCCTTGTTTTATTATGTCATCAAACATATTGCTATGAAATATCAATTCATAACACATTTTGCACCAAAAGAAAATTTGAAATAAAGTTATGTAAACTAAATAATTAACTTCGACATTAAAAGGGAGTGTTGATGTAATCAGTGGTAGATTGTTATAATATTTAAAAATATATATATATATTAGACTGTTCCTAGAATAAATTAAAATTAATTATATTTTAAAATAATTTATTACAATTTTTAAATGTAAACATATATGTATTTGAAACACATTCAATTTAAAAATAATATATAAATATATTGTTTATTTAATAAATAAGATAGATAAAATAAGACATTTTTCTTTCGAAAGACAGTATTTGCAACTACGCCAAGCAAGAAAAGCAAAAGAAAACTTGTATTCATAGCGGAAAATTTTCATAAACATTAGCTTTCACAATGTTTTACTTTAATATTTTTACTATTATTTTTAGTGTTTTCTAATTATAATAATATGTGCATAATTCAACTGAATCAACATATGAATCATCTAAAAGCGTAAAATACATTTCATTTTACGATACAATTTAAACACACCGACTTGACTAAAAATAGCTTAAAGTGAAATACATTTCATTTTACAACACAGTTTAAACACACGGACTTGAATAAGAATAACTTTGGAGTGATAAGATTTATTTGGCAGAGAATAATATATTAGGGCAATTAACCTGTCAACGCACATATTTGATTAAGAAGGGCGTCGGAGTGATGAGATTCATTTGGAAGAGCATAATATAATATGGCAATTAACTTGTCAACGCACATACTTGATTAAGAATGCCTTCGGAGATTTAATTAATGTCGAAGCGCATAATATATTATGGCAATTAACTTGTCAAATAATAGGAAGAATATCAAATCGCAGAAGCTTTGACCCATAGGCATCGTGACCTCTTGTAAGAGCAGTTTTCATAGGTGAGAAGACATCATTCAAAGATGGAAAATGGAATGGAATATGCACTTTAAACATATGTGCTAGTGTTTTTTCAAAATCTCTTTATTTAGAAAGTTGAATTGTAAATTTGCATAATATTAAGATTGAATTGTAAATTTTGAAAATATTTAAGAATAAAGGAAGTTGAATTGTAAATTTTGAAAATATTTAAGAATTTAATGGATAGAAGAGCAGCTGAGTTTAATATTTAATATATTTTCTATATTTAAATTTAAAAATATTTTCGAAATATACAAATTTATTTATCCAAAATTTGAAAAAAACAAAATAAAACTAATAATTTTCAAATCTCACCAATAAACATTGTAATTTATAAAAAACAAAACTAATAATTTTCAAATATCACCAAAAAAACATTGTAATTTATAAAAACAAATTGCCAAAAATATAATAAAGCGATCATTTTGTCCATTAATCCAATTTATTTCCTAATCGATGGGTTAAAATTACCAACATGCTTAATATATTGTCCCTTCATATATGGTTAAAACATCCCGTATCAATAACATATAAGATCATTTCCTAAGTGATTGTGGGGCAGACTAAAGTGGTTCTATCTGAACATATATATGCAGAGAAATTTGGGTTTCTTCCAAATCGATCCATACACGATGCGATTGTGATTACACAAGAATGTATTCATACTATTCAGAATAGAAGATTGGTGTCATTGGTCATGAAGATAGACTTGTCGTGTGCATATGACTTTGTTGAATGGACTTTCCTCCATTTGGTTCTACAGAAGATTGGGTTTTCTATACAGATTATTAAATGGATTATGGCTTCTGTATCTAACGCTTGGCTTGATGTCCTAATTAATTCCCTCCCCACTGAGTTCTTCAGGGCGGGTCAGGGTTTACGAAAAGGCTGCTCACTATCACCACTTTTGTTCCTTGTAATCATGGATCAGTCAAAAGATTATGCGGGAAAAACCATGTAGCTACTTCAATTTTTTTTTCATGGTTCCTCAGGTATGCATCACTCACTTATTCTTTGTTGATGACATTTTGATATTTGGGATTTTTTCTCTTCCCTATTGGGAAATTTTGTTTCATTTTTTTTGTCGTTTTGGAATGGCATCATGCCTGGTTACTAATGGAACCAAGTCAATGTATATTTTCTCCGATGAGGTCTCTGACGAGGTCAGGAGGATTGCAGACACTTTTGGTGTTATGCACAAACCACCTATTTCAAGGTTCTCATATTTGTGATTTTATCTCTAACCAAAAAATTACTTCTTTGGGCACTAGTCATGGCTTCTCCAGAAATTCAATAAAAAACTTTATCATTGGTCACATCATGCCTTATCACCGGGTGGTCTATTGGAATTCAACCACTGCCATGAATAAGAAGTGGCAGTAGCCCACACTTCATCAATTTTGTTGCAGGAAGGACAAGCAAGGATCCAAGAGCCAGAGGAATTTTCACCCAATTACCATAAATATAAGAATAGAGTACCCCAACCCTTACCTCTGCGTATTTCCTTACCTGCCGCAGTACTTACCTTTTTCCCACAGTGCACAATCGTAAGATTTTTTTTGTTTTAACTCTTAAGCTCTTCGCCACAATGTTAAATCCCCACCGATGCGATATCTGGCGAGACCCACCTTAAACCCAACCACATTACCACACGCCCCAAACCTTTCTTTTGCGTTGATTTCCTTTGTATTTTGTTCACCGCACTTACCAACCTTTACCGCTCACAATACCACACATCGAAATATTTATCACTTACCATTTAAGCCCCACAACGAACCATGCGATTTTGCAATGCAATATCGCATCACACATCGCAATCACAATTATTAATGTTTTTCGATGATCCGTTTGCAGTTTTGTTATTTGTTTTGTGATGCGATATCGCCATCACACATCGCGCCCGCACAAGTTTAAGTTTTCCCATAAGCACCCGTAGGTATTTTGTTTTGGGTGTGATGCGATATGTGCCACGTCACTATCACACATCGCAGGCCACAATTTTTAACGGATAGTGCAATAGTTAAAGTTTGACATCTACGATTTGTGTGGATGCGATGTGGACTTAGAACCGCATTGCATAATATTTGAGATCCGCCCTTTTGTGTTTTGAACGCGTTTTTATGTGTTTTAGTGTATAAACTAAAATACGGCCTAAGCGATGTCTTAATGAAGAAATGGGCCTTTTGACAACCCAAGGATGATAGGTTGTTGAACGCCCGTTCAGCAATTGCATTGCATTGAATAGCATTAGGTTTTACAAGCTTCAACCATTTTGTATCAGATATGTTATTTCATGTTTTATGTAGCAAATTATAATGAATTGAATCTCAGATAAGAGTTGAATAAATTGGAAAAGAGTTATGCTCTTGTGTTATGTTGTCTTTCTGTGTGTATGAATGTTAATTCCACAGCAATTGTGCATTCTCTATGTTGTGGGGGAAAACATCCCTCTGTGTTATCATTTTATTCAATAATTTCAACATGGTATCAAATCAGGTCTAGGCTCTCAGTAAAATAACAAGCTCTCTTTAATAAATGCACATTATTTAAAGTGTGGATGTTATCTAACACTTAGATGTTAGTAACCCATATTAATCTTAGTAACCACAATAATTATTAATTTCAATTAAATAGTGGATGAGATGGCCACTTTGGTTTTAGGTTTGGATTGAGAAACAACTTGATGATTATGTATATTCTCTATGTGACCATTTCTAATGGTGCTAATGAAATTGAACGAATTTATAGAGATTTATGTACAAATTCTAAATATATGTTATTTTATAAATTAATTATTGTTTATTTTTATTTTCTTTTTGAAATATATAACATTGATAAAAAAAATGTTGGCTTATTTCACTTACAAATTTTGTTGTGTTGACTCATTTTGAAACTAGAAAATAAATGATTAGAATAAATGAAGTTCTAAGTAGTGAAAAAAATAAAAACCCTCATAGTCGGGCCTAACTTTCTACATCATACTTTTAATACTTCATTTTATTTCTTCATTTCAAAAAAATATAAAATCAACATTAACCATTATGGAAAAATAATAATACACAATATTTATTGGCAAAAAAATCCATGATTTACATATAAACCCAATGCCTAAGGTGAAGGTATAACACTTTTTCCCTATGAGATTTTTTCCAAAATTCCATTGCAACTAACATGATATAATTAGATAGAATTATCTTGCACCGACCCTAGGTCAAATTTATTTTGGAATAAAAAATAAATGTTGACACATCCATACATATTTTGGAAAATTTAATATACTTCAATAAATAATTTTGGGTTGGTTGTTTATAATCATAGGAATTATGATGAATTCTTTTATAATAGAAAAAATATTTCAGATTATGTTTTCATCTTAGGATGAGGTGTAGTATCATAATATTCAAAGAAATAACCAACTATATTCTCTTCTACCACCATACACCTTATAGCAACGATACTAGCAAAAAGTGAAGCAATTTGGTTTAAGAGATAAATCTAAAACAATAATAATAAAACCATTTTTATTCATTTAACATATTTACAATTTCCATAAATACCTAGAATTGACATAAATAAAAATCCTTTTTTCATTATATCATCAAACATATTACTATGAAATATCAATTCATAACACATCTTGCAGCAAAATAAAATTTGAACTAAAGTTTTGTAAACTAAATAATTAACTTCAACATTAAAAGGGAGGGTTGAGTAAAATAATTATTTTTTGTTATTACAACTACTGAGATGTAATCCGTGGTAAATTGTTATAATATTTTATAGAAAAAATTATTGGACCGTTCCTAGAATAAATTAAAATTAATTATATTTTAAAATAATTTATAACAATTTTTAAATGTAAACATATATATTTGAAACACATTTAATTTAAAAATCATATATAAATATACTGTTTATTTAATAAATAAGATAGATAAACTAAGACATTTTTCTTTCGAAAGACAGTATTTGCAACTAGGCCGAGAAAAAAAGCAAAAGAAAACTTGTATTCATAGTGGAAAATTTTCATAAACATTGGCTTTCACAATGTTTTACTTTAATATTTCTACTATTACATTTAGTGTTATCTAATTATAATAATATGTGCATAATTCGACTGAATCAGCATATGAATCATCTAAAAGTGTAAAATACATTTCATTTTACGATACAATTTAAACACACGGACTTGACTAAAAATAGGTCAAGTGTAAAATACATTTCATTTTACAACACAGTTTAAACACACGGACTTGAATAAGAATAACTTTGGAGTGATAAGATTTATTTGGCAGAGAATAATATATTAGGGAAATTAGGGAAATTAACCTGTCAACGCACATATTGATTAAGAAGGGCGTCGGAGTGATAAGATTCATTTGGAAGAGCATAATATAATATGGCAATTAACTTGTCAACGCACATACTTGATTAAGAATGCCTTCGCAGATTTAATTCATTTCGAAGCGCATAAAATATTATGGCAATTAACTTGTCAAATAATAGGAAGAATATCAAATCGCAGAAACTTTGACCCATAGGCATCGTGACCTCTTATAAGAGAAGTTCTCATAGGTGAGAAGACGCATCGTGACCTCTTATAAGAGAAGTTCTCATAGGTGAGAAGACATCATTCAAAGATGGAAAATGGAATGGAATATGCACTTTAAACATATGTGCTAGTGTTTTTTCAAAATCTCGTTGAATTGTAAATTTGGAAAATATTTAAGAATAAAGAAAGTTGAATGGTAAATTTTGAAAATATTGGATAAAAGAGCAGCTAAGTTTAATAATTAATATTTTTTTTCTATATTAAATTTAGAAATATTTTCAAAATATATAAATTTATGCATCCATAAATTTGAAAAAAACAAAACAAAACTAATAATTTTCAAATCTCACCAACAAACATTGTAATTTATAAAAAAAAAAATTGCCAAAAATATAATAAAATAAAGTGATCACAACTTCGAAAAGGAGGATGAATGCATGCTTCATGAACCCATTTGATATGGCCTTCCTTGCTATTGAATCTTGCCCAAAAAAAATATTTTAATTATAATTATAAATTTTTTATTAATATAATTATAAATATTTTAAAATTAAATTTATTTAATTAGCTGTTATGAAATATTATATGATTTAAGATTTAAATTTTAATGATTGATGTAAGAATTTTGTGATCCATAATGTATATAAATATATTTCATATTATATGGTTCAAGATTCAAATCTTACTGATTGATCTAAGACTTCTGTGATTCATAATACAGATGAATGTCATTCCAATTAATAACAACATTAGGATTTGGTTGAGCCCCATCTAACGAGTTCATCCTCACGACAAGGAGGAATGGTTAATCGGTCCTAATGAATAAATCTAGTGTGGATGCATCATAAATAGTCATTGAAAACTAACTGTTAAAAACTAGTTGTTGATAACTAGTCGTTAAAACTAGCTGGAATTAAATTAGCTAGTTAATTCATTATCACGAAAAATATTTTGTAAATCATTTATTAATAAATAAAAATTTTAAAATAAAATTTTATTTAAGAATAAAAGAAAAATATTTATAAAGGAAATATATTTAATATATTTTTAATATTTTTCCTCATAACTAATTAATTAATCTAACTAATTTAATTTCGGTATCCATCCACACTATTTATTTATTAAGATTGATTAACTTCTCCACCTGAATTACATTATATGGTTTGAAATTTCTACCAAATCTTAATGATATGATTAATCCAAAAGACATTCATCTAAATCTCAATGAATCAATCTTTAAAAAAAGAAACTAGATTCAAATAAAAATACAAACCTAACATTTAAAAAAGAAAAATTATATATGGAGCAAAATACTGAACACTCATTCATATATTACAATGTCGGTCATACATAAAATTACCGATTTTGTTCGAAAAGAAAAAAATTGTAATACATTCTTTAAATTAATATAACTAAGAAAATTATAATATTTAAATTTTCTTCGGTTAATGTTAATTATTATTATAGCTTATTCAGTTAATATTTTATGTTAAGACAATTTGATTCATGTGGGTATTCTTAATATTATTATATTACCAAATGTATTATGATTATGATATTCATGTTATAATTGGTTGGCTTTGAAGCGTTTCAATGAAGTTAAATTTTTATGAGTCGCATAATAATTGTTGATAATTAAATTAAAATTTTGGAAATCTTATCCACATTAAAACGTTTTGTTTGTTGTTGATATATTTTTAAATACACATACTGTCATATTGGAAACTATAAAATGTATATTCATGTACTATAATCATTAGTATTTTTGAAAATGTTATATGTCAATTGTGAGTCTTTCTCTCCTATATTATTTTTGAAATATATCTTGTTATTAATATTTTTTAAATGTCATATCTCAACTCCATATAGAAAATTAATAAATTATATATCTTTCTAGTATTTTAATGGGATATCATTAATAAATATTTCAATACCCATGTTATATAATTATTTATGTGAAATATGTATATTAATTCTTTTTATGGTTAAAACATTTTATTCATGTGATTCTAAAAAATAAATAGATATACAATCCCTTCCATACTCAACATAAAATTAAAACATGTATATATAATTAACCATCATAAATTTATGTCAATCTCTTATAAATCTGAAATTTATACTAGTTATTTATTATTATTTAATATAACATTAAAGAACAAAATTTTCCATATACTAAATTACAACTTAACACAATAAAAAAATTATATAAATAAAATATAAATTTTAATATTTAACATTATTTAGTTATAATATTTAAAACTACATATACTACATAAATAAAGGTCATTTCTCACTAATAAAGGTCATTTCTCATTAAAAAGTATTGACAAGGAATATATACTTGTTTTTGTTTTGCATCTTTAATGTGGATATCATAAATAAATATTTCAATACTCATGTTCAATAATTATTTATGTGAAATATGTATATATTATCTAAAAAATAAAATAAAAAAATGTATAGTTAAAATATTGTATTCGTATGATTCTCAAAAAGAAATAGATATACAATCTCTTCCATACTCAACATAAATTTAAAACCTATATATATAATTAATCATCATAAATTTATGTTAATCTCTTATAAAAATTTATACTAGTTATTTATTAATTTTTAATATAACATTGAAAAACAACATTTTCCATATACTAAATTATGATTCATCATACCAGTGAAATATATAAATTAAACTATGTGTCTCAATATTTAATATTTATATATATATATATATATATATATATATATATATATATATATATCTATAGATAAATTCTGTGAACTAAAAGAGAGTTTTCCCCAATAAAACGGATCAAATCCTTCACCGCCGCCACCATAAACTGTAGGCTAGGTGCAACCAAATCGTAAGCTACACACTATCACCAACTATGCCTCAACAAGAGTCGAGACGTTCAATTATTTAACGCCTACTTTTCCTAGTTTCTAAGACACAAATACAGTATATTCACAATGAGATTGAACTCCGCCTGTGTTTCAATTCCACATAATACATAAAATAAAAGGTCATTTCTCATTAGTAAGTGGTATCATACATATATATCATTTTTGTTTTGTATACCCTTCTTCCAAAGAGAGAAAATAAGAATCAGAATGAGCATATATAATTATGGCAGACCCATAGTTGATAGCCAAATAGGAGTGATCATGTGAAGAAAACAACCACAGAATGTATATAAGGAAACACAGGATTATCTTCCATCTCTTTTCCTTTCTTAAAGTCTTCTCCATGGGAGACCTTAGGAATTCATTCTAACCATCTGCGTGTCCCTCTTCAAAGATGATCCCAACCCATTTAGTCACCATATAACCTTTGTAAGCCTGAAAGACCCCAGCCCAAAATCATGATGACAGACATCTAAGCTCAAATTCTTCAGTAACTTGTACTCTTCAATCCCGCTTTATTATACAAACATCGTATTTCATCATTTCATGTGGCTTGAGAACCATTAAATATATAATTGTGGTTCTCTTTGGTCACAACTCAACATTAGCAAAACCACCTCTCTCCTTCGAATTTAAACTTTAAAGAATCACAAATTTGCAACCATTAAAACCCTACTTGCACAAAACTCAAGAAAATCAAGCAAATAACCTTTGCAACCTTTTCTCTGATACCACCTTCATTTTAATCTCAATGTTATTTTTTCTATGCTAATTTCATCTTCTGAATTATAAACAATTTGTTGATCTTTTGGTTCATGTGCATAGGTTTCTTGAGGTGTTTGTGAGTGTTAAAACAGGTAAATGTATTCAGTTTCATGTTAAATTCATGAGAAGTTTAACTTAAAACATAATGTTGAACAACAAAAATAAAATGTACAAAAAACCATCAAAATGATCCATTAACACAATGTTTTGATTAATGAATTCACCCCTCCTAGGCTACATCTCCTTGGTCTAGCTTCCATGGCTTGGACCTCTGTATTAGATGAAATATTTAAAAAGTGTTTCTCACATTCATATAATTCTCCTAAAACTTGGTTCAATGTGTTCAGAATGTCCAAATCATCAAAAATAGACTCTTCTTGAGCCCAATTTGGTTGAATTTTGGAAACATTATGGCCTCCTCAATTCTTGTCTAGGAAACCCCACTAAAACTGGAGAAACTCCAGTTAGGGCCACTAATTTTGGAGGCAGTGCTGAATAAGTGGGCTCTGCCAAATGTACCGCCAAATTAAACTGTAGTTTAATTAATCCTTAAGTGGAGATTTAAATGAGGATTAGCGATAAACAATGTCTTTTCACAAATCTTGGATTAATGTGATAAGCGCATTTTAATTCGGTTTCGTGGTAATTAAGCACATTTAACCCCGCGCTTTAAAATACGCCTCCGCTCCTGGTCGCAGCATCTGGTTATATGGGGAGGGGACTGGCCCGCGGGGCGAGCCCCCTCCTTACCCTCTTCAGTCAAATGGTATTGATTTAAATACAAGTTGAAAGAATGGTTTATTAAGACCCATCAGTGTGGCTTAATGGTATGGAGGGCCTGTTGTTTGAGGGAGGTTGCGGGGTCGAGCCCCGACCTCCTCCCTTTCATCAATAATTTTTCCATATGCTATATCATAAGGTATAAACCTTATGACTTGATGAATATTTTGCCCCATGTAATATGTAACCCAACCTTTGATATATGAAAATAATTCAGACTTTTGAACTTTGCATTTGGCCTTGACCTTGGTCCACCAGAGGGGGGGCGTGGTGGCCCCTAGTTGCACCATGTGTCCACCTTTGGTTGGACTATTCCAACCATAATATAAAAACAATGCGCCTCCATAAATATATGAAAATTTGACTTTAGATAGAAAAAAACTCCACCTTCCAAACTTTCCGACGAATCTTACAATGACACTTGTCATATTGTGATTATGAAAATTGAAGAATATTCCAAGAATGTATTTAAATTTGCTTACTAGGATGCCATGCCACCAAACTGCCACTTCTGCAATTTTTTTATCTGTTTAGGAAAGCGAACAACAAGCCCTATCTTCCTTATTCGGACTTCGCTTTTGATGAAACAAATTTTTCCAAATTCCCGGAGACGAGCTCTTCGCTATCGTTCCGTTTCCAATTGATTCTAAGCACTTTCATTTCTTAGATTTAACACTGAGCAACTGATCACACAGAGGACGATATTTCAAATAAGTGGGGATAGATGTAACACCCATTCCCATGTATACATTATTTACTTACTAACGACAAGATTGGGTAATTCTGTTTGGTAAGACACATCATTATTATATTTAAGAGTTGTTTTTATTATAAAAAAAATTGAATTATGATAGTTAAGAAAAAAGAAAAAAGAAAAAGGAAATCTTAGTTTCCATACGGTTAGAAGGTTGGATATTTATCTCCTCTTTGGGTGACCAAAAATGAGGAAAATCCCAATGAGCGGGAGGAGAGAAAAGAACGAAGAGACAAGACATTATCAATTGAAGAAGTAGTACTTGTAGATGGGTTTTCAAGAGTTGGTTCAACCAGTGGAAAATCATTTAAGAAATTATAGACTCGACTTGGACTCCCGAGGTTACAGAACAAAAATTTTCCTAATTGCACTGGAAAGCTAAGAGTTAGGGGGGAGTTCTGAAATTTATTTCCAGGTTCATCGGTTCGGTGGACTGAAAATTTTCTTTTTGGTTTCTTCTTTTGAAAAGGGCCAGACTAGACCTATGAAAAATGAGTATTATTTTGAATATTGTTTGTGTAATTCAGTTTTAAATTTTAGGTTTATGCTCTGATAAAAGGCTGGTTGATAACTACAAAATTTACAACGCCTTTTTCATATAAATATAAACAACACTATGCTAATTTATCAAGATAGGAGAGGAACATATTGAACTATTGTGATATAGGGTTCTTTTTTCCATGAAGAAGTTATTTTTTTATTTGTCTATAAGATATATGTGAATACTGTGTATTTCTGATAGTATAAGCTATTTCTCAGACACAAAAGGTATCTCGTTGTTTCTTTATAAGCTATCTGTAATGTTTTCATATTATAAAAAATTATAGTACCAGTAAAAAAATAAAGACCAAATTGTATATAAAATGATTGACACTTCCACATTAAAGGTTAGCTTCCTAGGTGGGTTGGAAGCCCTCCATGGAAAAAATCCTCTTAACTACTTGGATGTTGTTTCCTTAAATTCGTAGGTGCCTTAAAGGAGTGATCACAAAGAGAAAAGCCATGTACATAACAGAAATACAACGCAACTCATCCATAACAAAGACACGTAACTCTTGATATAAATGCAACGAATAAGTAAATTGAGCATGCATATTTTTAACTAAATAAACTTGTCTAACAGTGGAAAGAAAAAATCCTTCATGAAAAAAAATTCACATGAAGATATACTGACTATTGAGTGTTTTCTAGATAGTCAACATAGCAAGCCACTAGAGAAAAATTATTGAAACAAGAAGTTCTTTCTTAGAAATAATATGAAATTCATTGCATAGATAATGCTCTAATATTACAACTAAATGAATACCGGCAAAGATAGAAGTCATTAAAGTTAGCCGGCCAATCCTATGGCCATCACAAAGAAAATACACATATCTAACCCTAGATTCTTTTAATATGAAGTTTCGATATAAGGCCAAAATTCACTACAATTAAGCAAGGCCCTAGAGAATTGAAACTAATATAAGTTGAGAAGCAGTAATAACAAAATAATTACAAGATTCATAACATTAAATGCCATCTATTGCTACTTTTATAACTCTGTAACATGCCCAGAACCCTTAAAATGCACCTCGAAAAGGAGAGAGTCGAGGAACTTGAATGAAATGAAATCCCAAGTCAGTTAGAATGTTGAGCTATGTCTCAGCCATAAAACCAAAAGTGGAGACCCTGAGTTGGGCGATACACACCTGCATGATAGCGAAATAAGGAAAATAAGGGAAGGGATCCAACCTGAGACAAAGAAAAACCCTCGCTCGAAAATTTAGGAAGAAAACAGAATATAGTATGCAATAACTCCAAAATTTGTGAAAACACCATATGTGTATACTGCAGGGAGCTTTTGAACATGGAGCCGAAACTTGGTGACTAGTAATAAGATTAGTTCCACTGGATGAAGGATGACAATAGGCTACAGTAGTTGAAATGAAAACGACCAATTGAATACCTAGAAGGAGAAGTTGTTGAGTGTCAGGAAGCATCAACTGAAAAAATACGATGACCAATGATTTCTGAGGTCCACCGAACCCCAATAAGAGAGGAAAAATTAATGTAGCAAAAAATAGAATAAACTAATTATATGTGGAACAAATGATAGAGACTCTAACCTCTGCAATGGACAACTCAGGAACTATAACTAGGGTTTGAGAACCGATAAAGCGGTTCTTGTGGAGGAATGAAATGACAGTGAGAAAGGGTGTTTGGGATGTAAACTGGTACAACAAACTAACCAAAATTTTTTTTGTTGTCCATCCCAAACCTTAATACCCAACGACGAAGGTACTTATAGTTGTTAACCACTATTTTATTGACCCAAGGCTCTGATACCACGTTCACCATGTTTTGGAGAGTTCTCGGATGATGCAATTAACATGTTAACCAAACCATATTTGATACAACTTTATACCTTAGATATCTGTCAATAATCTCCATTGATAAAAAGTAATGTACCTTCGTGCATAACTTGTAAAACATCAAATAATTGCTATATAGCCTTAAGTCAAGAACAAAGGTTAAGTGCTGTTAAAAAAACCTTGAACGGATTATCCAAATACGCCAAAATTCAGCTTAGCCTTTTTCTATATATAGTAAGTTTTACTATAATACTAGTGGGTCCATTTGTTTTTTTTTCTTCTAAAGGTTGAAGCTAATGCACGTTACAACCTTCTTTTGAAAAGCATAAAAGAGAATGAATGATTTCAAATTAAGGGTATGTTGCGAATAATAAATAAATAAATTTTACCATTATTCTTAAAATATGATTTTTCAAAGGTTAACTTATATAATAAAAAATTATAAAACATTTTAAAATGAAATTAAATATTTGATATTTTAAGGTAAAAAAAAAATGAAATTAAATATTTTAATTTTTAAAGCTGATAATAATGAAGATAATTGACCATAGTGTGAATTTTATATATAGAGTTTTTTTTAATGTGGTCTTTTGGAGTCTTCACTGGATTTTCTGGCCTGGTTGAAAAAATTGAGATGAAATCTTGATTTATGTTATTTAAACTACTTTTTTTTACTGTATATATGGATTCAACACCTTGAAAACGTACTATGGCATTTCGATTATGCACATTTTACTAATCAAACTTGTGATTTCAATAAATTTATGTTGCATTTTAGACAAATTATATCAGCAAAATAACTCAGAAAACTTTTCAAAAATTTAGATTAAAGAGAATTATGTTATAGTGTATAAAAATCAAATTAGTGATAAAAAATTATATAACTTTTTAAATAATTAATGTAATATTTTAATATTTTAAAGCCATATAAAATTAACATAATGGACCATAGAGTGAATGTTATATGGCCTTAAAATAACATATATGATGAAAAATAAAGATATTTCTTAATGGTATAGTTATTTTTTAAATGGTTTTTCTAAGTTAGTTAATTTTAGTATAGTTTAGGATGATATGGTCCTGTAACATTATATTTAAAAATAATAAATTAATACTCACACTAATAACTATATATATATATATATATATATATATATATATATATATATATATATATATATATATAAAATGGAGTTGATATAGTTGAGAGAAATCAAATCTCTAAAGTTGTAAATCTTTCTTTAGTTTTTTGCATTTAAAAAAAAAAAAAAAATTCCTAAAGGGATTTGATCTCTTTGTTTGAAAGATTGTAAGTTATTACGGTAGTTTGTAATATCAGTTAATAAAATCAATAATAAATGAAAAATATTATGGTGGTGGATTATGAATTAAAAGTCATTTGGTTTGAATCTATGAGGAATGAAACCCTACCCACTTACAAATGGTCAATTGGTCATTCCAAATAGTGTGATTTTTTTGGAACAACTTTGATGAGACAACTTGTGTTTGTTGAAATCATACAATAATTTTGGTAGATGATTGTCTCCATTGCTCATTTGACAATTGCATTATGATAAATTTTCTTTTTTATGAAAAAAAGAATAAAATAAACAAAATTCTATACTTGTTAATTCTATTTAAATAAAATGTGTTTAAGTTAAAACATTTTATATTTTTTTCCATATAAATATAAATTTTCATAAAATTTATTTAAAAATATTGAAATAATAAATTTAAATTTTTAAATTTTTTTATAATTTAAAATTTAAAATCAAATTTTTTTATATTTAAATATATATATATTTTAAATAATAAAATATAACAATTTCATTATATTAAATAAATGCATTAAAAATATTGTTACTTCTAAGTTTAAAGAGAAAATGTGGTGGGATAAACATTTAGAGACTAAAAGAAAATTAAGATATTATAAGGAGGTCATCAAACCTACTCTACAAGATCAAAAACATCTCTATGTTTTAACTAGCTCATAGAAAAAAATTAATATAGCCAAGATAAGAACGGACTCTCATGAGTTCCATAGTGAAACAGGCCATTGGGCAGTTCCATACTGAAACAGGGCAGTTCGAAACACCATGGCTGGAAAGGATTTCATCTGAATTTCATAATCTTTGTTGCAATAACTACCTTCCTAGCCTTTTAACATGTCAAAATTTTAGTGAGATTTGGACACTTCTCTCCAATATTTTTTAGTATAGGAGTACAATTTTAAAATAAACTAAATAATTCGTTTCTTTAGGTCTAATAAACTAAAGTTTAGTCTCAATAGACATTAACCACCACCATCATCATCATATATATATATAAAATGATGTTTATATATAATAGAAACTAATGGTATTCTTTGTTATATAATTTTCAATTCAATTAAAAATAATAATTCTTATTAAAACAAAAAATTAAATTATTATTATAATTAATGATGTAATGTAATGGTTAGTTTTAATATATATATATATATATATATATATATATATATATTAAAACTATTCAAATATTTATTTTTTTATTAAACCTATTAATATTATTTTAATTAATATTTTATCACTTGCATGAATATATTAACATAAAATAGTAACTATAAAGTCTAGTACTATATGGTTTAGTTACTATATACCACTAATTTACACCATCTACAAGAAATTAATGCATTTATTGAAAAGCTATTGATCAGTTTTTTTTTATTAAAAACAATAATATTATTAGTTTTTGGAAGAAAAAATTGAGGTGAAATTTTGATTTAAATTGGTTTTTTTTTTTTGTATATATGAATTCAGCACCTTGAAAATTCTCTAAAATACTTTGATTGTGCAACATTGTCGTTAAAACTTGTGATTTAAATAAATTCCTATCTAATTCTAAAAAAAATAAAATCCAATACAGAATTAAAAATAATTAAACCTAGAATCAAATTGAAATTAACTGAACTATGTCTTAACGCAACTCAACGCAAATCCATCGCTATTAACTGAACTCTGTATAGACGTAACGCAGATCCATCGCTATCCATGTGACAGGGAGCAATGATAAAAAGTTGAATCTGTCCACAAACTGAAAATCCACGTGCTTTTCGGAAGAAATTTAGGTGCCGTGGTAAATTAAATTTGAAAGATATGCATAATTGTTTGTGTGGAGACGGATGCTGCAATGAAAGGTCCTCCAACGGTGAGAAATTTATTTGTTTAACGAATCTAAATGAACCACCGCAGAGAGCATTAGCTTGTGCTTCCAATTCTTCAACCCAACGCTAATGGCAGCTCAGCAATACGTCGACCAGAGCTATCATCTGATACCTATCACCGGTGACACGCGGGTCAATTTTAATTGCAATATTATATTCGAACTAAATGACTCAGGTCATCGTAGCAGTATATCCTTTGAATTGAACTGTTGTTTTTCACGAACCCCTCCGTAAACAGAAACGGCACAGAAGTTTTTCATACCTGGAGAGTACAAAGCAGTAGATTTTGTAACACTCATGGAAAAACATTACCACGCAATTTATATGAATACAGGAAAATCTGCTCTTATCTGATAGCATACAAATAATTTTGTTACTGGGTTTATGCCAGAAAAGTCAAAGGCATAAATTTGTGATATGCTCATTTTCAGTCAGTAAAGAATTACTACAGTAATCTTTTGAGCACTGTGAAGCTAGTTGCTGTTTCTATATATAATCGTCGCCCATTTGAGGAGATCAGCGCCAATGATCAAATTTGAAGGACTGGGCTTAATTTCAATTAGAAAGGCATATATTTATCCAACCCTTTCATGATGAAAAGCTTAAAAAAAAAATACATTTCAATTGACTATTGTCTCTACATTTCATTTTCATTTAAATTTATTCCAACAATTATTATTAAATTATTTATCATGAATCTATATTATGTAATAAATATGTCTCAAAAACTTAAATGACCACTTAACCAATAACCAACTCCAGTAATGATCTACTCTATCAAGGTAAGTACTTTTGATTTCTACCTTTTGTTTTTACTACCATTTCTGGACCTACTTAGTTTAGAGAATTGGTTGAGCACATTAACTTTTATTTTCAAAGATGTGGATTTTGTATTTCAATGGCTTGCTTATGAAACCTTTTGGTTTCGTTTTAATTTAATGGGAAATAACATATCCAAAAAGAACTATAGCTAGCCATTTATGTTTGTGCTTTTAATTTTAATGGGTTATAGCCTAGAGAGTCTAGGAGGAAGTGCTTTTTGTCTTTTATAGTTTGTATTGCATGTACCCAGCTTATGGTATCCATTGAATCCTTGCCTATCCCATGTGCTTGGTACTTCTGAAATCAATTCTCTCTGATTTTAATGGATTCTTAGTATCAAGATTTGACTTGATTCTTAATATTTATTCCCTCTTCTTTATAATTCAAATATGAAAGATAGATTTTGTTAGAACAACCAAGTATTGAGCATGAATATGAATATCTTGAAATTGATGACAAATATTGGGCACTGCTATTTTGAAGTTGATGCCTTTTCATTTGAACTAGTATTATCTTGGAGATAAATCCTCAAGGGATATGCCACATTGTTTTCAATAAGTTTGCAACTGAAGAGGTATAACATAGATGATATTCAAAAGAAAGAGTACCTATAAATCAAACATGCATCCAAGTAATGCTAGTGCATAGTGAGGGAAAAGACTATCACATCCACTCAATAATTATGTCATCATGTTAGTCTTACTCACATGAATTCAAAGGCATGTCCTCAAGGATGTAACTCCTTTCCAAACCATGCAGGTTAGAGTATATTTTGGCTATGATAACGGGCCAATAGTGGCCAAGTTAAAAGTATCCCAAAGGTACAATGTGAAGCTAGTTGTTGTTTCTATATATAATCGTCGGCCATCCGAGGAGATTAGTGCCATGTCTATTTGTTCCTGGAAAAGTAGACCATCAAATTGTTGAGTTAGTAATTACGAATTAGACAGGAAAATCTGAGATGGGTAGATCTCCTTGTTGCTCAAAACAAGGGCTTAATTGGGGCAACGCTTATTTCTTTAGTTATCGATCATTTAAAGCGATGTAGGATTTATTTCTCACCGAAGTAAATCATACATCACATTAAATGGCCGCCGATAGCAAGAGAAATAAGGCTCACCCAATCGGCGCAGCTTGACCGAAAAGGAGGACATGATTCTATAACATACGCCTATAACTTCACATGGAAATGGAGGAGTTAATTTTTTTTATACAAGTTACCCACGAGTAACTATCCAAATCACTATTAAATACTCCTTAGTCATCATTAGATACAATTTTCACCAGTTCATAGTGTAACCATAGTTTAGGAATAGTAAGTTTCTTAACCATTAACAACCTCTATTGTAGTACATTAACATAAAATTGTATGATGTAACCTTCCATTCATTTCATTACTCATGTAGTCATCACATACTTTCCATTATGAACATCATAACAAGGAAGGAATAAACATCATCAACTTGACACAATAATCAATCACATCATTGAACACCAATATACCCTGGAAACCCCGTAGGGTGAAGACCAGCAACGTTTAATTTTATTATTAAATGCTCGTGAGGGTGATCAGCCCTCACTCAATGGCTTATAAGAGAGACCATCCCTTAACCATCATTTATCAATCTTACAAGGAAATATAAAAATATCTAGCTTAAAGTCATTACAATAAATATGACAACATTTACCCACTAGTATTCATATATTCATATCTTGATGGCATGGATCTACCTACAATGGTCCATCGTACACTGGATCATCCGGTAGTTCACACTCATCTACATGAACCATAATCACTTACCTGCCACCAGGTTAAGCATAATATTTCCTTATACATGTCACCATCATTCCCTGCTAATGTTACCTTCGACATACATTGATGTCAAGATTCAATGTTACCAGCAACATGCATTGATGTCAAGATTCATAAAGTATAATAAATAATTTCATATATCTATACTATAGAAGCTTGTCCATCTACTCATGTATATTCAAGACAATGAAAGTAAAGTACCTTGACATTCTCCCTTTAACAACACATACTTCATATGTGCTAGTTATAAATCATCACATTAACTAATGTTTCTGTCACATAAGCACACTTTCCTGCAAGACAATAGTTACATATCCCAAGCTTTTCTTTAAAATAAGCTGATACATCAGTTATGATATTCGTGCATGCGATTTAAATAAATTTAATCAAAATAGCTAACCCTTAAGCTATTACTTTTAGTGCATGGAAAAAGCTAACATAACAATTGTTGATCCCATTCATGCAAATGCATATAGATTCCAAAAGAGTCTCCCAAAAGGAGTGCTTACCCAACGAAGCACATAGATTCCTTCACGAATCTTCCCAAAGGAAATCTCAATGCAAGTGAGCATGTGAACATATGTTTTCTTTTCTGTAAAACTATGCAATTAAGCATACAAACACATGTCTTCTTTTTCAAAAATTATACTAAAAATCATTTCGAATGTAGTTTAACACAACATGCTATCTTTCCCACATAGAAATATGTATATTCTTTCCAATGAAAGTTAATACGTATATTGCAGGCCTATGCATGATCTTCTTCCAAAAGGAATTAACATCATAATCATGATAATATAAAATTAATCACACAGTTTGCTCATTTAACGAAATAAAACTGAATAGTTCCCTTATGTGTGGATTTACTAAATAAATAATCTTTACCAACACCATGGTAATATATTCATGGATTTATGAAATAACTAATATTTACAACACCCTAGTACTCTACCCATGGATTTATGAAATAATTAATCTCTACCAATACCATGGTAAACTACCCATGGATTTACGAAATAATTAATCTCTACCAACACCATGGTAAACTATCCATGGATTTATTAGTTCATTAATCTCTACCAATACCATGGTAAACTATTCATGGATTTATGAGAGAACTAATATTTACAAACACCATTATTGGGTTCATACCCACACATTTCTATTTTCCAAGAATTTAATAATGCTTGATTAGACATTTCTCTTCGAAATGTAAAACAATGATAATATAATGGTAATGTATACATAGACTTTTCTCCTTTCCAAGATTTGAATAATGCATGATTAGACATTGAATATAATACAATGATAATGGATGCGTAGATGTATTACATGAAAGGTTTCTCTTTTCAAGAAATGTAAAATACAATAGTAATTCTATTGCATGCAAAAAAAATTACTTCCTTTCAAACTCAATTGGAGTTTGAAAGGTAACTATTTTTCTTTCATGTCTTTTATAATTTCTTTCCAAAATAGATAAAACACTATATACATATTAAGTTCATATGCATATTCCTATGCAGAAAAAGCATATTATAATATCATGCACAATTTTAAGCATTCTTTTAAGTAGAAACTAATCTCATGCAATGCCATTGTTTTATATAACAATTCATTTCTAAATAAAATCAACAGGAATATGCATAGCCTTCTTAAATAAAATAAAATAAATACTTATCTTTATTTCATTTGAAGAACTCCTCTCCCTACTGCAATTCTCGTCCACATCCAGAAATTCTCATTGCTTCTCCGCAACAATGTTTTCTTCCAGGCTACGGGAGCTGCAATGTAATTGTTGTGCCAACAGAACCTTCAGATTATATGGAGAAACTGCCGCGGAACATTTCGGCCTCACATAATAATAATTCTTTCTCACTCCACTTGGATTTTTTGGACACCAGGTCTTGGAGTAAATGACAACGAGATTCTCATTGATTTGGGTCTGGATAGATTCTTCAATATGTGATCCAGATGATCTAGCTGCAGCCTTTATTGTTCACTGCCATAACTTCTACTGTTTGCAAGCTGCGACAGTACAAACAACTAACAAATTGTAAGAGGCAGAGCACCATAATTGAGAAATTTAGAAATAAATGACAATGCCCGCCGTGTGGAGGAGAACAAAGGGCAAGGCAAGTGGGGATTAATATTGGACAAACTTGTCGATTGTGCCATGGATGATCCTTGGAAGTTATGCTACTCCTCTGAAGTTATGCTACCCTTCGTACTCTCCTCAAAAAATTATTTTTGTCGTGTTATGTCTTGTTCATATGTATAACAGAGTTGCTCTCACAACACATATTCGTTTTCAACTAATTCAAGAATCTGTTTTACATGAAATCAATTCTTTATTTTCTTGATTTGAACAATTAAAGTGAAAATATATTTACCGTATGAAAATATATTTTGTTACATACTCCCCCCCTTAAAAGAAAACTGTCCTCGGTGTGCTTCTCTCACTGAAATTGAAACTTATACTCATGATATAATGATATAAACAACCCAAAGGGGGTCATTCCCCTTCACAATGAAACACTTTCATTTCCTTAAATGCCATTAATTGAAATAATAATGTTTTTATCCATATTAATAAGCATGTATAGCGCAAATAATATTTCATTTCCATTTCTAACTGCTTATCCCTTATTCAATTCATAAAAATATAGAAAAATATCTATACGAACTTACCATTATTTACCAATTACTATTGGATGTAATGATGGATTTTACACAAGCTCTCTGAGAATCGTTGAACAACACTTCAACACTCCATGGAAAGAGCCTGTAATGTATGACTAACAATTCAATCACATTAGTCACATAGTTTCGATCAAATGAAATACTTGCAACTATCAAACATTCGTGCAATATCAAGAAATGTTTTAATCAGAGTACTTCCACAACTACTCAAAGAGCACCAACCCTCTAATCAATGAATCACATGCACACCGTCTTAGCTCCTGCTAAAGACATCGACACAGTACTTCAAAAAGTATTCAGAGAGCACCTAGCTCTCTAATCATACCAATGGTCAATTAATGCACCATGGGCATATCCTAGCCTCTGCTAAGACATTCAAACAAATTAGTAATAAAATAAATGAACTTATACATTCAGTAATTTATTTTCTAAGCACCAAGCTCCTTTCCTCTTAATATCTGCATAATATATTTACACAATCATCTAAAAATTCTTTTTAATATAATACATAACTTATTATTTAACTTGTTCCGCTATGAGAACCACAATGGTAAACAAAATTCTCCTCCCAACCCATGTGAGTTGGTTTCCACAACCAAATCGAGTCATTTTCACATCCAGACAGTTATTCGACAAAAGACCATTTCAGGTCGAGTATGGATTCTTCTTGGAAACATCATGCCTATTCTTCTGACAGTGTCCCATCTATGAGGAATTTTGGACCTCCTCCAACAAGCTCCAAAATCAATAGAGTTGCCTCAGGTTTTTCCCTTTCACCATCTTGGCCAGCTCTCTTCCCTACTGAGATCATATATCTCTAGGGAGAGGAAATCCGGGTAAATAAGTGCCATCAACCCATCCGGGTAGTCAATTACCATCAACCCAAGGCATTCTAGCCTTTCACAATTGTTGTCAACTGTCTGGCATGTTAAATTTCTCTTTTAGCATTCTTTCCCATAGTAGATTACATAATGAACTTTATGCACATCATACATAAAGAAAAATAAAATTTGTGTACATCATACATCATACTTGCCCTTAACATGGGTCCATTGATATCTAGATTAACAGGAAACATGGCTAACATACACATGACTAACATACATGTGTTGTACATTATTGTTTCCCCAAATAACAAAATCATGCACATTATAACATGATGCTTTAACATTTATTTTTGCAATTCACATTGCAATGTTTGTAATGTTTTATTTTCAGAAGTTTTCAGTTGCCGTTAAGCTACCCATGCTTACTATAAGCAACAATGCTAATTATAAATATGAATTTCTTAAGCACATATTATCTTACACAATCATTTAATTTCCTCCATAAAATTTTGTCATGCATATAATTATATACAAACATTCATTAATGCGTATGTGTCAATAATGATTAGGGTATGAGTGCAAACATTTTCAATTGCCATAACATTTTGTTACCAACAGACTGACACACAAAGTAATTACCATAATCACTTGTTCATAACTTTCAAATATCTTTAGTCAAAATCGATCAATGCCACTAATAATCTTAATGCATCCATGACGACTCATTCAAAAACGAGTCAATCAACTAGTCATTATAGTCAAGTCTCACTACTTGACCCATTAAGTATTTTTAACATCTAAAAGGCTTCATTCAATTTGATTTTAAAACACTCTATCATCTTATATAAGGACATTCCTCACCCTTTTGCATTCATGCATTAGTTTCACATACCATCACTATACACATTCATATTTCTCAATTAGTGCATGGTAACTTTAGTTATGTTCACTAAATGTATGAGTAATATGTCATATAACCACAATTAATAAACAACTCTCACTTTCACTAGTGAGTTCTGAGGATTTTCAACAAAGGTTTTATTGTCTTCTTACTTTCACTAGTGAGTACCCAGGATGTTATTAAGTACAACAAAGGTTTTATTGTCTTTCATACTCAACAGGATTCCAATGTTATGAAAACCATTTTGCAACAACATTTATTACTCATTACTCTCTAATGTAGTTATAGACATGAATCACACATCTCATGTCAAGAGTAGACTACTAGAATCATATATCAATCAGCATGTATATTTCTAGAATCATAACTTAGCTCATGTCCGTTAGTAGCATACCTCAATTTCTTTTCGCTTAACAAATCCCAAAGGCGCCAATGCTGCAACTTTTAGCTCTGATACCACTTGTAACATACACCTATAACTTCACATGGAAATGGAGGAGTTAAATTTTTTTATACAAGTTACCCACGAGTAATTATCCAAATCACTATTAAATACTCCTTAGTCATCATTAGATACAATGTTCACCAGTTCTTAGTGTAACCATAGTTTAGGAATAGTAAGTTGCTTAACCATTAACAACCTCTATTGTAGTACATTAACATAAAATTGTATGATGTAACCTTCCATTCATTTCATTACTCATGTAGTCATCACATACATGCTATTATGAACATCATAACAAGGAAGGAATAAACATTATCAACTTGGACAATAATCAATCACATCATTGAACACCAATATACCCTGGAAACCCCGTAGGGTGAAAACCAGCAACATTTAATTTTATTATTAAACGCTCGTGAGGGTGATCAACCCTCACTCAATGGCTTATAAGGGAGACCATCCCTTAACCATTGTTTATAAATCTTACAAGGAAATATAAAAATATCTAGCTTAAATACATTACAATAAATATGACAGCATTTACCCACTAGTATTCATATCTTCATATCTTCATATCTTGATGGCATGGATCTACCTACAATGGTCCATCGTACACTGGATCATCTGGTAGTTCGCACTCATCTGCATGAACCATAATCACTTACCTGCCACTAAGTTAAGCATAATATTTCCTTATACATGTCACCATCATTCCCTGCTGATGTTACCTTCAACATACATTGATGTCAAGATTCAAAGTTACCTTCAACATGCATTGATGTCAAGATTCATAAAGTATAATAAATCATTTCATATATCTATACTATAGAATCTTGTCCATCTACTCATGTATATTCAAGACAATGAAAGTAAAGTACCTTGACATTCTCCCTTTAACAACACATACTTCATATGTTCTAGTTATAATTCATCACATTAACTAATGTTTTCGTTGCATAAACACACATTCCTGCAAGACAATAGCTACATCTCCCAAGATTTTCTTTAAAATAAACTGATACATCAGTTATGATATTTGTGCATGCGATTTACATAAATTTAATCAAAATAGCTAACCCTTAAGCTATTACTTTTAGTGCATGGAAAAATCTAACATAAAAATTGTTGCTCCCATGCATGCAAATGCATATAGATTCCAAAAGAGTCTCCCCAAAGGAGTGCTTACCCAACGAAGCACATAGATTCCTTCACGAATCTTCCCAAAGGAAATCTCAATGCAAGTGAGCATGTGAACATATGTTTTCTTTTCTATAAAACTATGCAATTAAGCATACAAACACATGTCTTCTTTTTCAAAAATTATACTAAAAATCATTTCCAGTGTAGTTTAACACAACATGCTATATTTCCCACATAGAAATATGTATATTCTTTCCAAGGAATGTTAATACGTATATTGCATGCCTATGCATGATCTTCTTCCAAAAGGAATTAACATCATAATCATGATAATATAAAATTAATCACATAGTTTGCTCATCTAAAGAAATAAAACTGAATAGTTCCTTTATCCATGGATTTATTAAATAAATAATCTTTACCAACACCATGGTAATATATTCATGGATTTATGAAATAATTAATATTTACAAACACCCTGGTAATCTACCAATGGATTTATGAAATAATTAATCTCTACCAATACCATGGTAAACTACCCATGGATTTATGAAATAATTAATCTCTACCAACACCATGGTAAACTATCCATGGATTTATTAATTCATTAATCTCTACCAATACCACGGTAAACTATTCATGGATTTATTAGACAACTAATATTTACAAACACCATTATTGGGTTCATACCCACACATTTCTATTTTTCAAGAATTTAATAATGCTTGATTAGACATTTCTCTTCGAAATGTAAAACAATGATAATATAATGGTAATGTATACATAGACTTTTCTCTTTTCCAATATTTGAATAATGCATGATTATAAATTGAATATAATACAATGATAATATATGCCTAGATGTATTACATTAAAGGTTTCTCTTTTCAAGAAATGTAAAATACAATAGTAATTCTATTGCATGCAAAAACAATTACTTCCTTTCAAACTCAATTGGAGTTTGAAAGGTAACTATTTTTATTTCATGCCTTTTATAATTTCTTTTCAAAAGAAATAAAACATTATATACATATTAAGTTCATATGCATATTCCTATGCAAAAAAAGCATATTATAATAGCATGCACAATTTTAAGCATTCTTTTAAGTAGAAATTAATCTCATGCAATGCCATTGTTTTATATAAAAATTCCTTTCTAAAGAAAATCAATAGGTATATGCCTAGCCTTCTTAAATAAATAAAATAAATACTTATCTTTATTTCATTTGAAGAAATCCTCTCCCTACTGCAGTGCTCATCCACATCCAGAAATGCTCATTGCTTCTCCGCAACAATGTTTTCTTCTAGGCTACCGGAGCTGCAATGTAATTGTTGTACCAATAGAACGTTCAGTTTATATGGAGAAACTGCCGCGGAACATTTCGGCCTCACATAATAATAATTCTTTCTCACTCCACTTGGCATTTTTGGACACCAGGTCTTGGAGTAAACGACAACGATATTCTCATTGATTTGGGTCTGGATAGATTCTCAAATCTGTGATCCAGATGATCTAGCCGCAGCCTTTATTGTTCACTGCCATAACTTCTACTATTTGAAATATGCCTCCGTACAAACGACCGAGGAATTGTAAGAGGAAGAGCACCATAATTAAGAAAGTTGGAAATAAATGGCAATGTCCGCCGTGTGGAGGAGAAAAAAGGGCAAGGAAAGTGGGGATTAATATTGGAGAAAATTTTCGATTGTGCCATGCATGATGCTTGGAAGTTATGCTACTCCTCTAAAGTTATGCTACCCTTCGTACTCTCCTCAAAAAAATTATTTTTGTCATGTTATGTCTTGTTCATATGTATAATAGAGTAGCTCTCACAACACATATTCGTTTTCAACTGATTCAAGAATCCGTTTTACATGAAACCAATTCTTTATTTTCTTGATTTGAACAATTAAAGTGAAAATATATTTACCATATGAATTTACGTATGAGGTCTGTTACAGATTCTCTCCGAATACATTCGAATTCATGGTGATGGAAAATGGAGATATCTCCCTCGAAAAAACAGGTAAATCTCAATAAATTTTTTTATGCTGGTAGCTCAATGCATATTTAAATATGTATTACTCAGCTGAATTAACTTCACACAATTTTTTTTTTCAGGTCTTAAGCGGTGTGGAAAGCACTGCAGATTACGTTGTTTAAACTATCTTTGTCCCTATATTAAACGCGGAAACATTTCTCCAAATGAGGAGTATCTGTTAGGCTGCATTGCCTTCTAGGAAATCGGTATGTAGAGAATTACTGAACTCAATTCATTCGTGTGTTACAATTCATTGATATTTAGAATTATTGACATGGTTAGAATCTTATAGTGTAAAATGTAATGTAAGTCATATATAGATATGTCCTGCAGAATTCATGATTCGACATGTCACGCACTCCAAATTTAGAATTATTGTTACATTGAGCATGAATTATATGCTATATGTATGTGTACAGGTGGTCACTAATTGCAGGACGACTGCCTAGACGAATAGACAATGAAATCAAGAACTACTGGAACCGTCACCTTTGCAAGAAGCTGCTTCCAATGAACGAAACCCAACCGAAATCGAGTAAACATAATCTCAACAGAAGGTCAGATAATCCTGCTTTGCCACAAAATTATGTGTACAGAGCCATCCCCATAAAATCAACAATGGCGGTGAGACAGTCTGAATTTGAAAAACCAAACAGCTGCAAGGCTTATAGATATAGTGAAATTCATTGTACAAATCGTGGGCTCAAACTGACTAATATTAAAGAAACAAAGATTTCCTCCCAGTCGTCTGACAACCTACTTGTGAACAATGAGTAGAAGCGCACGGCCTCCGATGTGGCAGATGTTAATATGGTCGAAATAGAAGGTACAAATTTACCACACCAAAAATTACCCTATTCCGATCATTTTGAAGGGCTTTCATCTACATTAGAAGGGAGTGTATTTGATTTGGCCAAAATATGTTCTTCTCAATCCAACTTTTTAACTGAATTGGGAGTAGACGACTTCTACAATGGACCTACTACTTTTGGAGGCACAGAGATGAATGATATTGAATATGTATGTTTTTGAAGAAACCAATATGCAGCACGTTAATAGTCTTACGTTCGCCAATGAGCAAGGAATGTAAAGATTCTAGATATTTCAGTCACTTACGCGTATGATTATATTACGAATTATCATTTCGAGAAAACAATTTCCGTTTTGTCAATATTTTCAAGGAATTTTAAATACCGAAGAGGAAATTTGAGTCACTTATCTTGCTTACATGGTCATTCATCAAAACCATAATCCAAGGACTGGTGAAGCACCAGATTCCACCTCTGTTACTCCTTCTCCTAATACAAAATGTTCTGATACTCCGTTTCCCCATGAAAATGAGAATGTTCTCATGATGCACCTTGTGCCTACATTAGAAGATGAATATCCTAGGCTAAAAACTATATTAAGTAACATGAGACCCACAAATTCACCGAAATATGGACTTGGCTATCTTGACCAAAAAAATAATCTGATCCCTGAGTACAGGTTCATAGATCTACCAACTGAAACCAAAAAGCCATCAATCATGGAGATTCAAAAGTTTTATACTTTAATGGATGGATGTGAGAAACACCTTGTCCCAGCAAAATGGATGAATCAAATGTTGAATTGGGACATTTATACACATATAGAGGCTGATTCTTTTGGTTCTGCACATACTCCTGAGGAGAAAGTTAGTCTAGCCAATGAATGGAAACAATATATGGAGCAAAAGAATGTTTGGATCTCTTTTTACTCCTGGAAAAAGGCTAAAGAGTCAGAAGTAGTTTTGATGACTGACTCTGCATCATCCTCCTCTCATTCATGGACAGCTATTGATGGTAGTAAAATTGAAACATCCAGTACCTATCCACCCTTCAAAGGCATTTTCCTAAGGGAAGGAAAACATTCAGCAAAAGCATATCCTTTAATCCAAAAGGATGATACAGCTATCGAGGTTGAGGGTAGAATCCAGAAGACTAGTGAACAATTAAATTGGACCAATACTACTCTCATTAGTTTAGAAATAATGTTGCTAAAGTTGTCACAGTTAAAGATCAGATTGATAAAGTCCAAGTGTCCATAAATGATGTAAATAGAGCTTTGAATTCTGTACAGTACAACTCTTCATTAGCTAAAGATTTATCTTTACAGTCTTTGAAAAAGATTGATGAGGTAGAGAATTGTATTATAGAACAATCTATCTCTACTCGGAAAATTGTTTCAAATCTGCCTGATAAAGTTGATAAGATAGATCAGAAAAAGACAGATAGACCGATTCCAGCTTCTTTTCTTCACAAGGAAAAGCGTGTACACATCCAGAAAACTGTTGATAGATTTCATAATCTTTTTCCCAAAGAAGCTGCACCAGAGTCTCAAAAATACAAAGTCACTATTGCTTCTCTTTTCCAAGAGTCAGACCCTGAGACTCAAGTCCTTCTTGTATATGAGCCACTTGAATCACAGTATACTAGATATGCTGCACCTGATCTAAATGGTCTAGGAAAGCTTCCTGCAAGAGAAACCTTTTATGAAGGTAGCCATAAGGAATGGAATATTGATAATCTGTCTACAGCCCAGATTATACAGACTATAGACTAGATGATCACAGAATATAAGCTTATGTGTGTAAATGGAAAATCAAAAGTAGAAGCAACCAAAAATTTGATTCAATGTTTTACTGGCACATTGGCCAGATGGTGGGAGTTGGAATCCTCTCCAGCTTTAATAGAGAAAAGGAAGAAGCCCACACAGAGGTGGAAGAGGCAGCCATGCAAGAACAAGTGGAAGGGGTAACAACTAGAATCAAAGTGAAGGATCAAGTCGAAAACGAGCACAAGGACAAAGTTATGATAAATCCCAAGTCCAATGTCATTATTGTAAGAAGTATGGGAATTTTTCCAATGAATGTGTAAAGAAACAAAATGATATGGGTAATAGACCCAGTGTAAGTTTTACAAAAGAAAATCAGAATCAGAGTAATGTGCTTTTAACTTGTAATGCAGCACAAGAAAAACAAGAAGATGTATGGTTCTTAGACTCAGGTTGTAGTAACCACATGACTAGAAACATAGCAATGTTTTCCAATATGGATGAGAGTGTGAAATCTGAAGTGACAACAGGGACTGATAATAAATTATATGTCATGGGGAAAGGTGGAGTAAGTATACTCACAAATAAGGGAGAAAAGAAGTTTGTTCTAGATGTTTATTATGTACTTGGCTTGAAATGTAATCGTATGAGCACTGGACAACTCATGAATAAGGGATACATTGTATTTTTTAAGAATGATGTTTGTACAATCATGGACATACCTCCAAGTAAAATGGTCATTGTAGAAGTGCATATGACAAGCTATAGGATGTTTCCTCTCAAGGTCAGAACAAACTTGAAGGAAGGAGGTGTTGTAGTAGTTGTAACACAAGAGGTCTTTCAATAAGAAGTGAAAGATGAAAATTGGTTATGGAATTTCAGATTTGGACATCTCAATTTTGGAGGTTTGAACCTCCTTCATAGAAAAGGGATGGTAAAGGGATTACCACTCATAGAGAAACCAAACAGCCTATGTGAAGGCTGCATCTTGGGCAAACAACATAGAGAATCTTTCCAACAGGAAAGAGTATAAGGGAAAAGGCACCCTTAGAGATTTCCCACACAGATTTGTGTGGACCAATGCAAATGCCATCATTAGGTGGCAGTCATTATGTTTTGACATTTATAGATGATTACACAAGGAAGACATGGGTGTACTTCCTAAAACTGAAAAGTGAAAATTTTGAAAAAATCTTCCACTTCAAAGCTCTTGTCGAGAAGCAAAGTGGACACTACATAAAATGTTAAGAACTGAAAAAGTTGGAGAATACATCTCAAATGACTTCCTACGTTTCTGCAGGGAGCACAACATACATAAGAAGTTTACCACAAGGTATACACCACAACAAAACGATGTTGCAGAAAGAAAGAATAGGACTATCATGGACATGGTCATAAGTATGTTGAAGGCAAAGCATTTTCCAAATGAGTACTGGGGAAAAGTTGTCAATTGTGCAACATATATTTTAAATAGATGTCCAACCAAAGTTTTTATGAACAGATTTCCGGAAGAAGCATGGAGTGAAACAAAGAATTTTTTCACTCACATGAGAGTATTTGGATGTGTGGAATATGCACATGTACTGGATTAATTAAGGAAGAAGTTGGACAATATGGGGGAGAACTGTATATTTGTTGGATACGGTGATGAATCCAAGGCCTACAAGCTCTATAATCCATCAAACAAGAAGGTAATAATCAGCAGAGATGTGAATTTCATTGACGAAGAAGCTTAGGATGGAACTTTAGAGAAAACTATAAATGTGAAGACATGAATTTGACATGAAGATAAAGAGGAATTGATTGCAGAAAATAATCCCTCAATGGTGGCTCCTCCTCCACCTACACAAGCTCAACAGAGCACACCACAAGCAAGCAATAGAGAAGCAATGCAAAATCAAGGAAGTGCTTCTCCAAGCACACCACAAGGATCTGAAACTCCCTTGAGTTCAAGTGGAACTCCAAGCACACCAAGAAGACCAAGATTCAGAAATTTGAGTGAAATTTATGAGCAAGAAGAAGCTGATAATAATGTTGGTATAAATTGTTTATTTTCTTTATTGTCATGTTGATGACCCAGTCCATTTTGAAGATGTAGTAAAAGAAAAAAATGGATTGAAGCAATGAATGAAGAGATTGGAGCAATAGAAAAGAATGATACATGGGAGTTAGTGGACCTCCCACAAGGTAAAGAAGTCATTGGAGTAAAATAGGTCTATAAGACCAAAAGAAACAATGAAGGAAAAATAGAAAGACACAAGGCAAGACTTGTTGACAAAGGCTACAAGCAGCAACAAGGAAGAAATTATGAAGAAACATTTTCACTAGTTGCAAGGATGGAGATAGTGAGGACAATATTGTCCATTGTAGCACAATAGAAGTGGAAGGTCTATCAAATAGATGTAAAGTCAACATTCTTGAATGGAGTGTTTGAAGAGGAGGTATATGTTGAACAACCTCCTGGCTATGAGATAGAAGGCCAAGAGCACAAAGTATGTAAGTTGAAGAAATCTCTTTATGGGCTGAAGCAAGCACCAAGAGCATGGTACAACAGGATTCATGCTTACCTGATGGATAATGGGTTCGAAAAATGTGATGTTTAACCCACACTCTACATTAAAGAAAATGATGGTAAGATCCTTATTGTTGTTTTATATGTAGATGACTTTATTTTCATAGGAAATGAAGTTTCTCCCATTGCTGATTTTAAAGAAGTCATGAAGAATGAATTTGAAATGACCAATTTGGGTTTATTGAGATGATTTTTGGGCATTGAAGTAAAGCAAAATGAAAAGGGAATTTTTATTTCCCAAGAAAAATATGCTGTAGAGGTTTTAAAGAGGTTTAACATGCAAAACATCAAATCAACAACAACTCCAACTGTCATGGGGTTGAAGTTAAGCAAAGAAGATTGAAGCAAGAATGTTGATCCGACATTATACAAGAGCATAGTTGGCCGTCTAATGTGTTTGAATACAACTAGGTCTGATATTATGTATGTTATAAGTTTATTTTCCAGATTCATGGAGACACTAAAAAAGACACATTGGCAAGAAGCCAAGATAATATTGAGGTATGTGAATGGAACAAAGGAGTATGGTGTTCTATACTCCTCAACTGATAAATTTAAATTGATTGGTTACACTGACATTGATTGGGCTAGAAGTGTAGATGATAGGAAGAGAACATCTGGGTATGTGTTTCATTTTGGATCGGGAGACATTTCATGGTCTTCCAAGAAGAAACCAATAGTTTCATTATCAACAACAGAAGAATAATATGTGGCAGCAACATCAGCATCATGCCAAGCAGTATGGATGAGAAGGATGCTGAGAGATTTGTGTCATGAGTAAGACAAATGAACTACAATTTATTGTGATAATAGCTCAACAATTGAATTATCAAAGAATTATGTTTTCCACAAGAGAAAAAAGCACATAGATTCCAAATATCATTTTATAAGAGAATTGGTTAACAATGGTGAGATTTTTTTGCATCATTGTAGGACAGAGAAATAATTTTCTGATATCCTCACAAAGCCATTAGGAAAAAGGAGTTTTTTTTAATCCTAGAAAGTGTCTAGTAATGACTGATGGAAAAAATTGTGATTAAGGGGGAGTGTTGGAATTATACTCCCAACCACCACCATGAATAAGTAGTGGAAGAAACCCACACTTCATCAATTTTGTTGCAAGAAGGACAAGTAAGGATCCAAAACCCAGAGGTGTTTTCATGCAATTACCGTAAATATCATAACATAGTACCTGGGCCCTTACCTCTTCGTTTATTTCCTTACCTTCCGTATTACTTACCTTTTTCCCGTAGCGCACAATCGCAAGATTTTTTGTTTTAACTCTTAAGCCCTTTGCCACAATTTTAAATCACCACCGATGCGATATCTGGCGGGACCCATCTTAAACCCAAACGCTTTACCATACATCCCAAGCATTTGTTTTGCGTTAATTTCCTTTGTATTTTTTTCACCGCACTTACCAACCTTTACGGCACATCACAACATTTATCACTTACTATTTAAGCCTCGCAACGAAACATGCGATGTTGCGATGCAATATCGCATCGCACATCACAATTGCAATTATCAAAATTTTTAGCCGAGCCTCCCACAATTATGTTATTTGTTTTGCGATGCGATATCGCCATTGCACATCGCACCTGCAGAAGTTTGATTTTTCCCTTAAGCACCCGCAGAAGTTTAAGTTTTCCCTTAAGTTCCCACAGGTTTTTCTTTTTGGGTTCGATGTGATATGTGCCACATCACTATCGCACATCACAGCCCGCAATGTTTAACGAATAGCACAAAAGTTAATGTTTGACATCACCGATTTGCGTAGATGCATGGTGGACTCAAAACTGCATTGCATAATATTTGAGATACGCCCTTTTGTGTTTTTGAACGCGTTTTTACGTGTTTTTGGGTATAAATTGAAATACGATCTGCATGCCGTTTTAATGAAGAAATGGGTCTTTTGACAACCCAAGGATGATTGGTTGTTGAACGTCTGTTCAGCAATTGAATTGCATCAAATAACATTAGGTTTTACAGGCTTTGGCCATTTTGTATAAGATATGTAATTTCATGTTTTATGTAGAAGAGTAGAATGAATTGAAACTCAGAGAAGAGTTGAATAAATTGAAAAAGAGTTCTATTACTGTGTTACATTGTCTATCTGTGTGTATGAATGCTAATTCTGTAGCAATTCTGCATTGTCTGTGTTGTGAGGGAAAGCATCCCTCTGTGTTATTGTTTCGTTCAATATTTTCAACATGGCCAGTTAATCTTGGTCAAGTCGGTCCTCCAAAAACTGGCTACCTATTGGATGCATTTATTTACATTTTGATGCAGGGGCATTAGGCTCAAGAAAATTCCTTGTATTTAATAGACTTAGGGGATTTTATGTTTTTAAGGGAGTTGTTTCCTTATGTAAATATTTGAATGATTTTAATTAAATAATGTGAGGAATTTGTAAGTGTTCTCAAATGCTGGATAAAATGAGAGAATTACGAGTGTGTAGAGATTGAGAGATTTAGGAATTAATTATAAATCCTAAATTAAAGTTTGTTTCAAGATCCTTAGGGATTAAATAGTGATTTTAGGATATTGTTCATAAAATGTAGGAACTGAAACCAAAAATAGTTTCAGGAACTTTTGTATAAAATGTAAGCCTCAAAGGCATAAAGGATATATTTTTAATAGACAGTAGGGTTTGGATTGAAGCTTACGGGCTGTAGGAAAAAGGCCACTGATTGAATATCATGCCAGAGAGGAAGAATTCCTATGTAAGTTTTGTGTGTTAATACAAGAACTCAATTTTCTGAGTTTGTACTCCATTTATGAGTTATATGGCGTGCAGGGTATTTTAGAAAATATGATATATGAATTGAATTTTATCGTAATCGAATTCATACAGAATTCGATGGATTCCTTTAGAAAGTCATGTGAAAGTGTTTGATGACAATGGTTCAAAATAACCAAAGAAGTTCCAGTGAGGAATGAAACCTGGAGAGGGTTTGTGTAACCAAAACTCTGTTGTCTATAAACAATGAAGCGAGATCAGGTTTGAAGTTCATTTGGGAGGTTACTGTGGATTTGAACCATAGAAATTGGATATAAAAGTTAAGCTATGTGTGGATGAGTGACAGGGGTTTTTTTTAAAGCCTGTTCGGAACTTTGAATTGTATCACATTAGAACAACAAAAGCAGATAATACAAGTGATGGCGCGGTGGACATGAATCAATGGATTTAGTGGAACCTTGAGTGAAGGCGCAGAGAAAGAAATGGAACCGTGAATAGTAAATAGTAAAGAGGTTTCTGAAAAACCATAAATGGTTTTCGCGTGGCTCCTAAATGGTAAGTGGTTTTATCAGTTTTGAACGTTGTTGAAGAGGTAAATCCCCTCTGCGAAAAGAGGCGATCCCTACTAGCCCAGATCGGGTCTAGCAACAATCAAACACGCTACAGTGCAGGTTCCTAATTGCAAATAAACTGACTTGCGATGAAGGCTTACCTGGAATCCAACGCTGTCGTTTGTAGAAGAGGTGGTGCTCCTGTTCCTTTGCCCTGGCAGATCACAATCCTCATGATCTCGGTGATCTGACATCTGCACATGCATGAAACAACACAAACACAAGCATAAAATCCAGTATATAAAACTATATTTCAATCGAAGAGGACATAACTCATGAACATAATCAAGAACAAGAGTGGAACCATAACCAATAGTCGCTTATCATTAATGAGTCAAAAAGGAGAATACAACCATAGCTTCGACGCAACACTCTCCTTTGGCAGGTCGTCAGCAAAACATGTCTCGACAAAGCCTATCAAGGATGGGAAAAGCTTCTCTCTCCGGATACTTGACAATAGTCTCCTTGCTTGGATTTGGCCTTAAGGGAATCAAGAAGGCTCTTGCAGTATAAGGATGTGAAAGCTCTTGGGAACTTGAAGACTAGCTTGCAATGGAGATGGGCAAGCTTTTATAGATGGAGGAAGGGGAGTTGGGATCCCTATAATCATGGGATTGGCCCTATCATCAAGGAAGCTTCCATGAGAGGTGGAAAAACACTTCCTCTCTATGGAAATCCATAGCCAAACCTCCCAACTCAAGATAGATAGCAGTCCAGGAATTTGTTAGGATGAAACTTCCGTCATTTATTTTTAAAAAACACTCCTTAAATTGGCTGGCGCGAGTGCGACTATGGGACAGAGCGCCAATTGGCGCGACCTCTTTGAAGGTTTTTCCCCATTGGCGCGGGTACTGAATTGGCTACCGCGCGAATGCAAAAAGGGCCATTTTTAGTGTTTTTCACAAGGAGATGTCTTCAGGGGGATGAATGTACATGTTCAGGGGAATACCATGAAAGTATTTTCAAGTTATGTCACTGCTCACAAGTCACGGAATGAGCCCTCCAATGTGCGGGACGGGGATTGTAAGGACGGTGACAAATTACTGTGTAACAGATGCCCCCTAAAGTATGAGGCCCGAACGAGAGAGAGGGGTGAAATGCTTTATGAGAACGTGTCCAACTAAAAACTTCGCCGTCGGAAAACCTGGATAGAGAAATACAACTGATGTCTCAAATACATGATATATACGTGGTATGGGCGCAGCCATCCATAACAGAGTATGTAATAACCCAGATCCGAGGCATTGACGTAGCCATCCAGTAAGGATCGATAAATAGACTCAGGTATGGTCGCAGCCATCCAATCAGTGAGTCATGTAACTAATCATGATAATCCACAAAATCGCAGCCTGGATCATAAAAAACAGGAATCCAGGGTCTTGTGCTCCATGTCGACCAGAACAAAGTATAAGTTCAAGCATGCGAATAAGTGAGCTGAAGTCGAACATGCAAGAACATCGCATGATTTCCAGCCAATGATGAAAGCTGTTAACAGACGCAAGAGGTACCACCATTAATGCCAATGGTCCTCAAGGTACTACAGGTATAGTCTACGGCATGTGAACAATGAGCTGACATCGAACACCCGCAGAATCACTCGATCGGAGGCCAATGATGAAAACCTCACGTCGAATGCGAAGAACCTGCCAGTGAGGCATGTAGGCTCCAAGGTGCTAGAAGGGAGTCTCTAGATCAGCTTCCTGGATAATGAGCTAAAGTCGACAGGAAATGACCTTGATCGAAGGTGGGCCATAGTGTTTCCCACATCATCGACGCGAGACAGAGGAACATAATGTCTTTGTGAATCAAAATCAGATGAGAATCAGAGGAAGGTTGAAATTTGCAGAGGTCAACTTATCTTGAACATATTGACGGCATGACAGTGGATTTGGAAGTATTTGACATCAAAAGATCAAAGGTCACGGTGACGAGGCAAAGAGCAGATGAGAGGTCAAAAGGGATCACCCAAACCCACGAAGGCAAGTGAAAAACGAGATGAGATGTCCCCAACCCGACACGAATGCAGACAAGTGCCATGTTCAAGAGCGACATACTGCCGACACGACAATGATGTTGGTTCCATTTTCCCCACCATCCTAGTGAGTACCTCTTTATTTTTACACAAGCTTGAAGAGGATACCATATGCTTGTCATAAGTCCGTCCTTCGGACGAATCCATCCTAGTACATTTAATGAGCCCTAGGAAGGAGGAACTCGAATATCGTCATCACAACTGAATCCAATGTCATCAGGGTTTAACGAGTCTAACAAAGGAAGAACTCAGCATCTTTTCATGTTTAGAGAGTTTGAAAGGACAGCGGAAAAGTAAACTCCAAAGGTCCCTTTTCGTAAATAGTTCCTTAGATCAGAAAAGGTGAAAACTATGTCTGAGAAAACCTCCTAGTCGCGATAGGCTAGGGTATTCCTTTTTCGTAAGTAATCTATCCCAGCCCAAAAAAAGGGTAAACGTATACTGGGTAGATGTCATTTCGTAGCCACTTTAATGAGATCAAAACGTCAAGGGACTTGGCAATCTTTTCATGTTTAGAGAGTCAGAAAAGAGTTGAAAGTTGACTCCTTCTGGAGGAACGAGTGGTATAAAGGGTAGCAACTGGTTCCGGTAATGGTGGAACTTCTCAGAACATGATAAAAGTGAAGAGGCTGGCTAAAAAATACCACTCATTGTAGCAGTTCCTCAGGAACACGTAAAACAACCAAGTGAAGGCATATGATCGGCCAAGTAGATAGTGACGATGGAATGAGAAAACCAAGGCTCATCTGGAAAAATAGGCTGACAAAATGACAATCACAAGAGATAAAATGGGGAAAGGTTTCATTTTTACACAAGCTTGAAATCAGGAAACTCTGCTTGAAGTTGGTTTCATTTTTACACAAGCTTGAAACAAAGATAGACTATGCTTGAAACCAGTTTCATTTTTACACAAGCTTGAAATGGAAACAAACTATGCTTGAAAAATTAAGCATGCCCCCAGCATCATGACTCAATTCGATGTACATTCCCCCCAAGCTTCAATCCATATGTAAGGCAGATGGAGTGAAATTTCAAATTACGAGATCAAGAGAAAGACTCGACTGGGATTTTACGAGATCTAACAAAGACTCGAATTGAACAGGAACATGTTTCATTATTTTAACAAGGTTGACACATTAAAAGAACTATCCTCAGGACACCTTGTTTCATGGTTTAAGGAGCTTGGCACAAGACAAGGAACTCTGCTCCGACAACCTTGTTTCATTTTTTAAGGAGCTTCACACAAGACAAGGAACTATGCTTCGACAACCTTGTTTCATTTTTTAAGGAGCTTGACACAAGAAAACGAACCGTGCTCCGACGATCTTGTTTCATTTTTTACGGAGCTTGACACAAGAAAAGAACTATGCTCCGACAACCTTGTTTCATTTTTTAAGGAGCTTGACACAAGAAAATGAACTATGCTCCAACGATCTTGTTTCATTTTTTACAGAGCTTGACACAAGGAAAAGAACTCTGCTCCGACAACCTTGTTTCATTTTTTAAGGAGGTTGACACAAGAAAAGAACCATGCTCCGAGAACCTGGTTTCATTTTTTAAGGAGCTTGAAACATGAAAGGAACCATGCTCCGAGAGACCTCATCATAGTGAACAAGAAGTCATCGCTTCCAAGATTTCCACTCCTGATCGAAGGAAAACATCCTGGAAGTCAGGACCCAATGCCCCCAGCACCTGATGCACAACGACACTATCAATGAGTATAGGAATGGGGTAGGTAGCCACATAGTTGACCTGCGGTGGGGTAGAGACAACGGGTGGATAAAAACCAGGAAGGGATGATGGTGAGCCAGCTGCCATATCAGGACCAAAGAACGAAAGCTGATCAATGGTCATGATCCGTCCTTCATGCGGAAAACAAACCACACGAAAAAGGGAGGAGACAAGCGCTCCCATGGCATAGGTGTAATCGTACCCCAAGATAAGATTGAAATCCAAGGGGCCTGGAACAACCATCACGTCCATATGGACGGTTTTATCTCCCAAAGTAAGAGGTAACCTTCGAAGGATCCCTAAGGGTTGACTCGTTCTTCTGTTAAATGCCAATAGATTCTGCGTAATAGGTGCAAGCGGCGGCGAGCCAAAAGCTTTCACAAGTAGTCGAGGATAGAACACTAATAGAGGAGCCCTCGTCTATAATGGTGTTGGGTACGACCAGACCAAAAGCCTGTATTGTAATATTGAAAGGCACATAAGACGGAAGGCGGTATCCTAGAAATCGATTCCAATCAAAGGAAGGGACCAAACTACACAGAGGGGCTACCATCGAATCGAGATGGTCTTCCCCTCGTGTTACGATCGAAGAAGGAGCATCCTCCACGACCTCCATCTCGAAGGTGGGAGGGGTATCCTCTGGGACCTCCATCACGGGAGGCGGAGGAGCAGCTTCTTGAGATATAGGGACAGGAGAATCTTTCTCCAAATCTGAGGAATCTGAAGAAACAAGAAGAACCTGAGGGATGTGAGGTCCACTCTCCACGAAAAAGACCTGGTGCACCGTATAAGGGACAAGCTCAACCGATCCCATGACCAATGGTTGGTCGGGAATGGATTCCTAAATCTGAATTTCCGAGGGAGCAGGATCGACCAAGGATGACTCTTGACCAATCGTAGGATCAGCTGGTGGAGGACTCAAATAGATTTGTTTGTAACCAGCCGGAAGGCACGTCTCAGAAACAACTGAGTTGTCCAAAACTCGCTTGGCTTCATCCATATACGGACAAAGGTGAATGGCATGATTCCCTTCACACAACTTACAGGGATTGGTAATCTTACCCTGCTTCTTAGGTGCCTTACCAGCACTAGCTAAAGACGTTCCCCCAACCTGACTCTCGGAAGCCAAAGGCAACGGCAGACGACCGTTGGACCATACTTCGAGCACCTTGGGAATGCCAGGGCAATCTCGAAGAAGATGGTCTCCCATGCACAACATGTAAGGGTATTTGACTTTTCGTGGAGGGTTGGGAGGTTTATCAAGAGGAGACTTCTTAGGCGTAATAGCCACATAGCTAGCCTCTCCTTTATTAGACTTCTTCTTCTTTGTCTTCTTCTTCTTCTTCTTAGCCACCTGCTTACTCGAATCCAGGCTTTCACCAGGCGAAGTATAAGAGGAGGGCGCAGAAACAGGCGAATAAGGGGAGAGGTCCACCTTGGAATCAACATGATGTTGCTCAGGTGGAGGAACTGATTGAACAGTGGCTGAGACGTTCGAAACCATAGAGGTTGAGAACAACCAAACAGGCAACCCAACAGTTAACCCGGGAAGGGACAACGTTGCCATTTAAGGAGCACCAACATTCCCAAAAGGAAGAAAATGACCAGGATTTCCATCGGAGGGGATTCCTTGGTTGGTGAACTCCGGAAAAGTTTCCATCAACAACTCAAAATCGGACACGGGCTAAAAACCAAGGCACACAATCAAACGGCCAACAAGCAAACTCTAACAGGGCGTGTGATCGCGGGTGATTAATTTTTACCACATTGAAACTTTATAAACTTCACCGTTTCATGTTTTAAGAGTCGAGAAACGGTTGAAAAGGTGACTCTATCTCTTTCAGATTTGACACAAGCATGAAAGGACAAGCGCTTGGTGACCTTTTCAAATTTAAAGAGTTAGAAAAGATCAAAATGACTACTCAGGAATACTAGGCAAAGGTTGTACCAAATAACCGTGAACTGCAATATACACCTTGGTTTCAAAATGAAAAAGAAATCAACCAAGGACTTAACGTACGTGCAGGAAATCTCCCCAAATGTTGTGTCCGGTGTATCACAGGTATAGGGCGGCAGACTCGGCTTCCTATGGATAAAGGATTGAAACCTAGTGGGGTCTCCCTTTATATACGCGACGGTACGGGGAGCTCAAGTCCGTACTAGCACTGTCTAAAGCCAAGAGGCGAACGACAGCTACTAGGTTTAACGATGCCGGAACACGTCTCTAACCTAGACCTCTAAATGTTTCGTTAATGTTTCAATGCTTCCTTAGGTAAATTGAGTAGATTTTATGGTTGATATTCAATTATGTTTCGGTTTCAAGGCCCTACCGTATGTCATATGACAATCTCCTGTATGCAGCCATATGAGAAAAGAAAACTTTTCAATTCGATGAATGCTATCTAGTTAAGGGAAGAGCTTCAAACAATGATGCAACAAACAACAACACTGAAAACGAAGCTTTTCCAAACTAGATGATTTTCACTATCCAAAAGCAATTTCAAACATTCAACGATGCGAATAATGCAATGTAATCTATGCAAAATCCTCTTTTTTCCCAAAAACTATGCAATTGTAATCTATGCACAATTTCCTTTTTCTTTCCAAATGATAAGAATGCACTCAATTCATTTTTCGATGAAATGAGAATCTACTTAATGCATGATTTTAATAAAAGAGAATGCAACCAAAGCGATTTTTAGTTTTCAATCACTAAACCATGTGATCTAAGTTCAATGATGGATCTCAAAAAATCCTTTTCAATGCAATGTGATCTAATGCATTTTAACGAAAAGCAAACTATGAGACGAAAACTAAAAGAACACAAATCTCCTTAATGAAAGGATGAAAGCAAAAGGGATGCAAACAAACACTAAGAATGCAATTTTTGTTTCAAAACACTTTGTAACGAAATTCCTCAAAAGGTGACAAAACATAAAGAGGACTTCCTAAGAATGAGATCAAAACAAGGCATTCATCCCTTTTACATCAAACAATCATGGAAAGAAGACATTTCAAACAATGAGCAATGTAATCTATGTTCATATAGCAAAAATAACGGGAGGGAAAGACACATTGGTGAAGGATTTAAGGAAAAAATCTCAATTTTCACACACCCTGAAATTGGCTCGACTTGTACATTGACAACTAGCGCCAACTGGCGCGACTTGCACATTGAAAACTAGCGCCAGTGGCCAATTGGTGTGGGTTGCTAACTGAAAACAAGCGACAACGCCTGAAAATGAAAAAACAAAGAATTTCTCCCAACCAAGACCAGACTTCACCACTTCAAGCAGAATCTCCAAGACTCAAATGAACCATGTGATCTAGGCTGAAAGTGAGACAGACACAGATCAAGCTGAGAAAGCTCAAAATAGAGTAAACCCTAGTACCTTACAGGATTGGCACGACTGTAAGACTGAAACTAGTGCTATAATAGAATTGGCGCGGGTAATACACTAGCAACCTGCGCCAATGGGTGCGACTGTCAAGCTAAAAAGCGCGCTAGTCGAGTTTACCGGTCGAAAAAAAAAAAGAGCAATCCGACAAGCAGACCAGTGATTATCAAGTTATCCAAAAGCCAAATTCACAGAAAGAGCCAGCCCAAAGAGCTGATCAAGCAAGCAGAATCAAGAATCAACCGAAAAGACAAGACAACACTCCAAGTTGTTCAGTCCGTAAACTAAACCGGAGATTGACTGAAGCAGCGTTGATCTACTTCGCAATTGCAGAGAAAAATAATTTCGAAGGCTATCTGGCTAACTTCAGGCTCCGTCTATAGCTTATAAAACGAACGACAACAAGCCAACGATCCCCAGCGGAGTCGCCAAATTGTTGAAGAGGTAAATCCCCTCTACGGACAAAGGCGATCCCTACTAGCCCAGATCGGGTCTAGCAACAATCAAATACACTACAGTGCAGGTTCCTAATTGCAAATAAACCAACTTGCGATGAAGGCTTACCTGGAATCCAACGCTGTCGTTTGTAGAAGAGGTGGTTCTCCCGTTCCTTTGCCCTGGCAGATCACAATCCTCATGATCTCCGTGATCGGACACCTGCACATGCATGAAACAACACAAACGCAAGCATAAAATCTAGTATATACAACTATATGTTAGTCGAAGAGGACATAACTCATGAACATAATCAAGAACAAGAGTGGAACCATAACCAATAGTCGCTTATCATTAATGAGTCAAAAAGGAGAATACAACCATAGCTTCGACGCAGCACTCTCCTTTAGCGGGTCGTCAGCAAAACATGTCTCGACAAAGCCTGTCAAGGATGGGACAAGCCTCTCTCTCCGGATACTTGACAATAGTCTCCTTTCTTGGATTTGGCCTTAAGGGAATCAAGAAGGCTCTTGCAGTATAAGGATGTGAAAGCTCTTGGGAACTTGAAGGCTACCTTGCAATGGAGATGGGCAAGCTTTTATAGATGGAGGAAGGGGAGTTGGGATCCCTATAATCATGGGATTGGCCCTATCATCAAGGAAGCTTCCATGAGAGGTGGAAAACCACTTCCTCTCTATGGAAATCCATAGCCAAACCTCCCAAATCAAGATAGATAGCAGTCCAGGAATTTGTTAGGACGAAACTTCTGCCATTTATTTTTAAAAAACACTCCTTAAATTGGCTGGTGTGAGTGCGACTCTGGGACAGAGCGCCAATTGGCGCGACCTCTTTGAAGGATTTTCCCCATTGGCGCGGGTACTGAACTGGCTACCCGCGCAAATGAAAAAAGGGACATTTTTAGGGTTTTTCACAACGATATGTCTTCAGGGGGATGAAAGTACATGTTCAGGGGAATACCATGAAAGTGTTTTCAAGTTATGTCACTGCTCATAGGTCACGGAATGAGCCCTCCAATGTGCGGGACGGGGATTGCAGGGACGGTGACAAATTACTGTGTAACAAACGCGATAGTGTAAAATGGTTGACACATAGCATAAGTGGTTTTGTAATACAACCCATTTCACGTGTGAGTTGGTTGTTAAAGTCCGAAGTCTAAAGTTATGTGATATTAGTCGGATATGCGCACAATTCAGAAATTGAATGCGATGAAATATAGACCATCGGATCCATTCGACAATTAATGCAAGGTAAGAAATGTTGTGGGACCGAGAACTTTAATACATGTTGGTCTTTGGTTTTAACCAAAGTCGGGGTTGATATGAATGAAATGTTATAACTGCTGTGGGGCCAAACATTAATATATGTTGGCAACTTGGTTTAATCTAAATTCGAATGTTTTAATATGGAATGCAATGTTCCATGAGCACTTTGAATAAAAGTCATATATATGATAATTGCTATGCCGTGGGCATATATGGGTTTATATTTTGGGTTGTTATCCAAAGTTTGAAATATTGATCCGATTGCATGAAATGGGGGTTAGCATATGGGTTATAACCAGAGAGCTTGAAGAAGGAACAACTCTGCATATGGGGTTGTAAAGTGGATTGTAGTGTATGGTTTTAACCATCAAAGTTAAAAGAATTGAAATGATAAAGCTTCCGCATTAGAAATTTGCCCAAGTTTGGGAATAATTTTGGTTTTTAAATGGACTATGCATGCTTATATGCAATAGAGAGAGAGAATGTGGGTATTATCAGTTTAGGCTTCTAGCAAGTGGTATCAAAGCAGGAAAGGCTTTTTTTAGAATTAAAGATTTTTTTGATTAAATGCATGTGTGATGAGGAAATGAAAGGAGATCAGATTCTAAATCTGATAAGCAGCAGATACACAAATGAAATGAACAGACATTTTCAGAAATGAATGAAGGCAGTACATTCAAAGTATAGATGAATGAAGAGAAAACGATCATGCAAAGATCTTGAAGGTGAGATAATTTTAATTTGATTTTAAATTTGTGATTGCAGAATTGTGGTTGTAGATAAGGTGAAGTCAAAGTTTTTGATGATGATGGCAGTGAACCTGATATTCTAGCTAAAGGTTGGATAGGGAGAACAACTGAAGTGTTCTCAAGAGAAGGTGAGTTAAGGATATAAGTCTAGAGAGAGCAGAAGAAAGTGCTCAAGAGGTTCCAGAGATAGAGAACCAGTGCTTACCAAAAGACCAAGTCCAGAGAAGGGATTGGTGAGGTAAGTGGCAGTAGGGAAAGCTTGCTATTACAGAGGCTTAGTGAAACTCATGGTGAGTGAGGAGCTCATAAAGATGATCATGGTGGATCAGAGAAGAGGTTCTAAAGGATGCCACAGAGATAAGATGAAGGATATAGAAAGAGAAATGGCAGTGATAAAAGTACAATTGGAGGTACTACAGGAATGGCTTCAAGAAGAGGAAAACCAGAGAGAAGGATGGATCTTTCCACTAAAGGGAAAGAGAGTAATTTGGAAACCATTTGAAATGAAGTGGAGGCAAAAGGAGATTGCCTTATGGAAAGAGGAACTCAGATTTTTTGAGTCAAAGATGGAATTTGAGGATTCCACATGCAAATCTGTTCAAGGGGAAGTGCTTGAAGAAGCAAATGAGACTGAAAAGTCTTGTGTTTTTAGAACTAATGAATTGTTTATGATTGCAGGTACATCACAGGATGATGAAAAAGCTTTAAGGTTTGTTAAGGAGAAGGAATTGAATCTGAAATTTGTTCAAATTAATGTTGAGATAGCAAGATCTCCGAAAGAGAAAGAGATAGAGGGGTCTCATGAGAATATTCAATAGAATGTTGAAGCAGAGAAATAAAGACCATCTGATGATTGGTCAACAAAAAATGAAGGTATGGAAAGTTGTGTAAATTTTCCAAATTCTACTCAATTAAAATTGTTGAATTATATAGAAAATTAGATCTTTAGAGAAGATAATTGGAAAAGAAGAGGATCTATACACAGGATAAATTGCTGAAGAAGCAAGGCAGGAAAATTTTCATGAATGATAGTCAGAGTGAAATTGTAGAGAAATAAGTTCATTATGGTGAACCAGTGCATGGAAACATTCATGAAACAGATGATGGAAAGAAGGAGAGACTAGCTGACAGTCTCATGGAGGATTTAGATTAGCATATTGATGTGCTGACAAAGGATTTGGAAGAAAACTCAAAGCAGCATACTGAAGTGTTGCCAGACGAGGAAGAGACATTGAAACCTTGTATTTTTAATACTGATAATTCATGTGTTAATTATGCAGGCAAGGAAGGACAAAAAATGAAAAATGTCAGAGGATTTAATGAAAGGGAAACTATGCTGGCTAAAAACATAGTGGGGGATCATCATTCTATTATGATGATTGACACAATGGAGATAACCCTATAATATGAGAAGAAAGAAAGTGAAGATTTTTTGAGTCTTGAAAGAGACTTGGAACTGCAGAAAGAAGATTTGGTGACTGGATCATCAATTGAGACCACTGGGTCTTGTAATTTTTAAATTAACAATTTGATTGTGTTTACAGGTATTGCAAAAGACAATCCATCTCTTGGAGTTGTCTTGAATGAATATGAACTGTTGTAGAAAAAGAAACTTATAAATTCCAAGGAAGGTGAAACAATCATGAAGGAACTTGTTATTGTTGATTGCAAGGAAGAACTGGCTTGTCTGATTGACCAAGAGAATGCTGTAGGACAGAATTTTAGAACTGCCACAGTGATGTAAAATCATAATTCTATTCTGATAAAGGATGAAGATACAAAGTTTGAAGAAGTTGATTTGATTGCTAGAATCAATCAAGGAGATGATGGACAATTACTGAAGATTGTCAAAGAAGAAGAAGAAGGATATGTTGAAACTAAATGTCAACATATTGATGATGTATTTAAGATGAAACAAGTTCAAAGGAAATGGCTGAAATGTTTGTTGGAAACATTTGAACAAGAGAAAGGAATTACAGACACTGAAGTCAAAATGCCTGAAGTTGTAGGAGAAGCAGGAGCAGATACTAGTTTCTCAAATTTGATTATGCTTGCTAGTATACAAAGAAGATTGAATGAGTATGTTACCGTAGGTATAAAATCAAATGATAATTCATTTTTTAAAAGTAAATTTGGAGGTGATGAGTAGAAAAAGAATGTTGCAGAGGGAGAGATCTTAAGAGATATTCAGAAAGTTTGAGAGGAGTCAACATTCACAGCAACAAGAGTGACATATGTAGCAGCATATGCAGTAGCATCTATGATAGCAACAATGTTGGTAACATCTGCAGGAACAAAAGAAATAAAAGCAACAATATTGGCAGCAACAGGAATTGAAAGCAACAACAAAAGGCAGAGTAATTTGTAGACAGAAAATAAACTGGACATAGAGATTGAAAGCATAAGAAGATTGATGATGAAGGTGTCTCTGAAGAAAAAGACAGCAGCAAGAAGGCAAAGAAATTATAGCAAGGAGAAGACAAGAAAAGAATGTGAAAGCATAGCTGGTGGCAAGATGCAGAACAAGATATGGAAACCTGGAAAAGTACAATAGAAGAATAGTGCAGCTTATGGATAGTAGCAAAACAAAGTATGGGATCTAGGAGGCAAAGATTCAAAGCACATGATTAGGAGATCATGATTATTTTTTACCTTGGGAGTCTGATGTAGGGGCATTAGGCTCAAGAAAATTCCTTGTATTTAATAGACTTAGGGGTTTTGATGTTTTTAAGGGAGTTGGTTCCTTATGTAATGATTTGAGTGATTTTAATGATTTTAATTAAATAGTGTGAGGAATTTGTAAATGTTCTCTAATGCTGGAGAACATGAGAGAATTAGGAGTGTGTAGAGATTGAGAGATTTAGGAATTAATTATAAATCCTAAATTAAAGTTTGTTTAAGGATTCTTAGGGATTAAATAGTGATTTTAGGATTACGTAGTGATATTAGGATATTGTTGAGAAAATGCAGGAACTGAAACCAAAAATAGTTTCAGGACCTTTTGTATAAAATGTAAGCCCCAAAGGCATAAAGGACAGATTTTGAATAGATATTAGGGTTTGGATTGAAGCCTACGGGCTATAGGAAAAAGGCCACTGATTTAATATCAGGCCAGAGAGGAAGAATTCCTATGCAAGTTTTGTGTGTTAATACAAGAACTCAATTTTATGAGTTTGTACTCCATTTCTGAGTTATATGGTGTGCATGGTATTTTAGAAAATCTGATATATGAATTGAATTTTATGGTAATCGAATTCATATAGAATTCAATGGATTCCTTTAGAAAGTCATGTCATATTGTTTGATGACAATGGTTCATAATAACCAAAGAAGTTCTAGTGCGGAATGAAAGCTGGAGAGGGTTTGTGTAACCAAAAATCTGTTGTGTATAAACAGTGAAGCGAGATCAGGTTTGAAGTTCATTTGGGAGGTTACTGTGGATTTGAACCATGAAAATTGGATATAGAATTTTGAGATATGCGTGGATGAGTGACAAGGGTTTTTTTTAAAGCCCGTTCGAAACTTTGAATTGTATCACATTGGAACAACAAAAGCGGATAATACAAGTGATGGCGCAAAGGACATGAATAAATGGAGTTAGTCGAACCTTGAGTGAAGGCGCAGAGAAAGCAACAAAACTGTGAATAGTAAACAGTAAAGAGGTTTCCAAAAAATCATAAATGGTTTCCGCGCGGATCCTGAATGGTAAGTGGTTTTATCAATTTTTAACGCGATAGTGTAAAATGGTTGACACGTAGCATGAGCGGTTTTGTAATACAACCCATTTCGCGTGTGATTTGGTTGTTAAAGTCTGAAGTATAAATTTACGTGATATCAGTCGAATATGCACACAATTCAGTAATTGAATGCGATGAAATATGGAACATCAGATCCATTCGACAATTAATGCAAGGTAAGAAATGTTGTGGGACCGAGAACATTAATACATGTTGGTCTTTGGTTTTAACCAAAGTCGGGGTTGATATGAATGAAATGTTATAACTGCTGTGGGCCAAACATTAATATATGTTGGCGAGTTGGTTTAATCTAAAGTCGAATTTTTTAATATGGAATGAAATGTTGTGTGAGCGCTTTGAATAAAATTCATATATATGATAATTGCTATGCTGTGGGCATATATGGGTTTATATTTTGGGTTGTTATCCAAAGTTTGAAATATTGATCGGATTGCATGAAATGGGGGTTAGCATATGGGTTATAGCCATAGAGCCTAAAGAAGGAACAACTCCGCATATGGGTTTGTAAAGTGGATTGTATTGTATGGTTTTAACCATCAAAGTTAAAAGGATTGAAATGATAAAGCTTCCACATTAGAAATTTGCCCAAATTTGGGAATAATTTTGGTTTTTAAATGGACTATGCATGCTTATATGAATTAGAGAGAGAGAATGTGGGTATTAGTAGTTTAGGCTGCTATCACATTTCCTGTACATGTCATCTCTAATATGAAATCGATCATGGCATGATTTCTGTGGTCTCGTTCTCAGGGCGATCATAAGTATCGATTAGTTAAATGGGTCAAGATTTCTAGAACACGAGATTTGAATGGTTGGGGGGTCCTTGACATGACTACATTCAAAAAATCCCTCATTATTAAGTCTATGTGGCAGAGTCTCTTTGGACCTGGAATACTAAATAATATATTTCTGCATAAATATTTACGAGCTCACTCGATCACGAAGTGGATTTTCATGGGGAAATTTTGGATTGCGGGTGGATAAATTATATGGTGAAGCTTTTTAAAGGCTCAGGATTGTTTTATTCTTCGTATTATGTGGTCATTTCAGGGAGGATACATGCTTATCTTGGGCAAAGATGATATTTTGGAGGTGGTTGTAGATGCATATCCCAATATACAATTATTGGATGCATTACGAGGAAATGGGATATTTTTATTAGCACAGGTTATTCATGGATGGTAAGGGTATTTTCCTATTTGGAGGGATGCATAAAATGTTGGATTTTCTAGCCCTGTTGCTCGAGAATGGAAGATATTCACTCGATGAATTCGCCATGATGGGATCTATTGAAGTCATGATGGGGATACTCTTACCTGTGGGGGTAAAATCCATAATTTGGTGGTTGTGTCTGAGGAATATGATTTTTTATCGTATTTGAACTATACTTACACTACTATGTCTTTGTTCGACCACATATAGAAATCCAAATCTCCTATTAAAATTATTCTCTTTGCATGGTTGGCTTGGAGGAATCAAATCCTCATATGGGATAATATGTGCAAAAGGGGCTTCAGTAGTATGGGTTTCTTCACACTATGTCGGATGGGTCCAGAGTTGGTATCTCATCTCTTCGTCCACTGCACTTTTTCTTGTACTATATGGTCTCGTAGTTTATCTCTTTGTAGGAACCCACCCACCACTTTCCTCTCTATGGAACATTGCCTCCGATGGGACATCATATTACTCATTCCTCTGTACACCTTCTAGGAAATATGGAAGGCTCTCAACCAATTCATTTTCTCAGGGGATCCTATCTACATGCACACTATTGTATCGAAGACCCTGTCATGGATTGAAATCAGACACCTTCACTCTGCACATACTAGAAAATCATCTCATAGATTTACATCACCTCATATTAATATTCCTACTGGTTTCTTCGATGATGCCTCTCTATGGGGTTTCTATAGTTGCGTGGTATGGCTCTGCGTATATGAACACACCACTTACAAGTTGCATTGGAAAGGTGGTACAAGATCTAAACCAGGGCTGAAATTATTGCATTATGGGGGCTTTTTTGGTTTTCCCTCTCAAAAAACATTTATAGATTATATAATTATGGGGACTCCAAGACAACTGTGGACGACTTCAGGGGCATTAAAAACTTTTATCTGCCTGAACTTCTTGGGTGGTGCAGGCTAATCGGTCTTCTTCTACATCAATTCCATAAATATTCCATCAACCATATATATCGTGAGTCTAATATAGTTATGAACTCAATCTCCAAAATTGGATTCCAAGATATGGATGGCTACATGGACATCACTATTACCAATGATGGAGTGAGGGTGGAAGAAGACAAGATTGCCACCCCGTAATTGCATATTTTGGCTAATCACAAATATCTTTTTTGGCTTTTGGATGCTCACATTTTTGGCATGCTGCTAAGTTTATATCTACTTTATATGAAGAATCATAATTGGAACTTCATCTTTTTAGTTTTTCCCAAATTTATTGTATATATCCTTTATGTTTTGAGTCACTGAACCACTTAATTTCTGTGAATCATAATGAAAGCTATAGAAAAAATGTTGGCACTGTTTCTCATAATCATGACTGGAAAGTACAATTCAAAATGTTTTGATTATATGTAATTGGGTTTTTACCATTAATAAGATGCTAGTTAGTTTTTTCTTCTGAAAAAAAAAATCACTTACAAATTTGCAACGCAAATCCCTCCATGTGAAAAATATGTTGAGTGTTGTATTATACTTTGATTTGATGGTTACTATGAAATTTAATGAAGATTTAGTGATTTTTTGGATCCATTTTTTTTTTTTTTTTTATAGAATATAGCTTAATTATTTTATATTTTATTTTTAAAAATTTAATTATAATTATTTATTATTTATATTAAATATTTTAATATATAAATAAAATCAATATATTGTAAAACTATAAAATATTCTAATTATACAAACTAAAAAACTTAAAAGTAAAATTTGAATAAAATTTTATTATTTCAAAAAATAATTAAACAAATTTCAAAAATTATTATTATTATTATTTTCACATTTTAGCCAATGATGTCCACTGATCGGTTCATTTTTAATCAACTCACTAACGTTTGAAATCACGCCCAAAGGCTTTATCGTTGGTAGTATACGATTAAAAAATGTCGTGGTGACATATTCGAAAAAAAAGCCATCCATGTGAGATGCCATTGGGGTTTTAATAATTTATGTGATGCCATCAATCCACATTAAAAATGTCATTGGGCTTTTAATAGTTTAAGTTAATAATAGCTTTTCATTAAATTATATTTTTTAATAATTTAAATTTAATTAAAAAATTAAGCAATGGCTAGAAGTTCTGTGCTGAGAGGTTGGTGCTAGTTGCGTAAATGATCTCGGATTGTGTATCCTTAGAAGAGACCTTAGATTCCAGAACTGTGTAACACCCCTTGCCATTTATATATTATTTACTTATTTACCGCAATATTGGGTAATTCAGTTTGGGAAGAAACACGGTTATTATGGTTAAAGAGTCTTTTTTTTCTTAAAAGAAAAAAATTATGAATTGAGATAGTTGAGAAAAGACTCTTGTCAAAAAAAAAAAAATCGTAGTTTTGAGAGAGTAAGATAGTTGGATAGTTATCTTCTTCCTGGTTGACCAAAAATGGGGAAAATTTCCAATGAGGAGGAGGAGACAAAATATTGAGACAGGATGTTGTCAGTGGAAGGAGTAGCACTGCTAGAGGGTTTTTCCAGAGTTGGTTCAACTAATGGAAACCCAACTAAGAAAATCTAGACTGGACTTGGAGTTTTGAGGTCATAGAATGAAAATTGTCCAAACTGCACTAGAAAGCTAAGGGCTCATGGGGAGGTCTCAATTTTATTTCCACACTCATCGATTGGGTGGACAGAGAAATTTGGTTTTGGTTTCTTCTTTTGAAAAATTCTACACTAGACCAAAGACATATGATTAATATTTTCAATATTGTTTCTGTAATTCAATTTTTCATTTTTTGCTCATGTCGTGATAAAAGATATGTTGATAACTACAAATTTAGAAGGTCATTTTCATATAAATATGAACAACACTATATGAATTTATGAAGACAAGAGAGGAACAAATTGAACTAGTGTGATATAGGGTTCCTTTTTGAATGCATAAGCTATTTTACTATTTCTTTATAGGATATCTCTGAATCTTTCGTATTGTAGGTAGTGTAAGTTCTTTGTCAAATGAAAAAATTATCGTGTTGTTTATTTATAAGCCAATTAAGATAAATATTTTTTATATATTTTTTATTTCAAAATAAAATAAGGGTGAATTGATGGAGTTGGGTTACTCTTTTTTGAAAGAACTTGTGTTCCAAAGGCTGAAAATGTATCTTTTTGAGGGTATTTTTTAAGCCCTCCATAAAATTTTTAAAAGGTCCATCTAGGACTAAATGAAACCCTCAATTAAACTACATAGCTCCATCATGCTATGAAGCTTGATGGAGATACATAGCTTGATAGAGCTATAATATGTACACGTGCCATTAAATTTTGCTTCAGCTTAATGATAGTGTTTTATGGGCTCATGGCATTGAGAAGCCAATAGTATTGCACATGGTATAGTATGGTTTGAATTTTTATACTACACTTAGTATATTTTTTATTATTTCATTAGATATATGCATGTATGTAATTTTAGATTTTTTTATTGTTATTAATTTTATACATTTTATAGTGTTTTTTTTTTGTAAGCCTAGTAGGACTCCTATTTCATTCATTTTAGAAACAAAAAAAAACCAGATTTACCAGTTTGGTGGCCTCAACCCGCCTTCAGCAGGAAATCGAGTTTGTTGGCCACCTGATGGCGTGGTATGCCATCCAAAAAAATAAGGTTTTGGAGTCTGCCATACCAAGAAAACAAAGCCTAGATACTCATACATATATAGTTTATCACAGATTAAATAACATATTTACTGGACTCTTGAAATTTAAACCCTAGCTGCATATAAATACTAAGAAAAAAGATAGATTAAAACATTGATGAACTATGTAGCCTCGTCTAGAATCGATGCTGACTCCACTGGTGCCGGATCCTGAACTAAGGTGCCAGCCTGCCCAAAAGGCTTCGAAATACACGGGAGGTGGTAGTCAATACGCTCGAGGTGCCCATCCTGTTTCCTCAGCTAGAACTTGACCTTATCGAATTCGCTCTTGTAGTCTGGGAAGTCTTTGGCTAATGTAACCAAACTCATAGAAATCTGCTCCAAGTATTTTCCAAGGGTGCTCTTAATAGAGCAATAAAGATACAATGTCTCCTTGAATTGTGTTAGTCTGCCTCTTGTTTGTCCCGGATCTAGTATTAAACCTCTCCATTCCTCAATATCCATCTCTATCTCTCCATGTCTATTTATGTGAGCTTCCTAATTTTTCAATGATCTTTTGAATTTCTTCTGCTGTGTTTTCATGGTATGCTTTCACTGCCTCTTGGATCACATCATTTGCAGTCCTCTGTCCTCTCTGCTTTCTCAGGGGGTGAGCTAGGTTGGGCCTCTACCTCCTTCCCTTTATATCTCTAGCCATGGCCTCAAGTTGCGGGGCTCTTGGAATGGACGCGATTTGCAGGACTCTTGGAGCATGTCATCCCACAGTGTTTGACTAGGTTTCTGGGTAGGTGACCTGTCAACACAATCAAAAGGAGGAATAATTCCATATAATGAAAATGATGAATGTTCCATGCATCTCGGTTATCAGAAGAAAGGTGACTCAAGGTCCTCTTCCCAGGACTTCTCCCCTACCCATCCCTCTGCGAACCCATCACCCTCATACCCTACTTAATTTTTTCCACCCCCTTTCCTTGACGATTGTGCACACCCCAAAAATTATCCCCATAACCTAAAGAGATCCCACCTTCCTTCACACTCTTGACCTCGCTTCTGGGTTCCTCTCTCTCGTCATACCTCCCACCCTCGAAATTGAGAGAGTAGGCGTGATGCCCATTGCTCACGTCCAGGTAGAACACCCTCTCCCATTCCCCACACGCACTGATCCCGAGTAGCTCAAGGTGGTATAAACTTGCAAAGCCTTTGAACTAAACATAGCCCACGAATACTCCTTAACTCTATGCCCTGGCAGGATTTCCCAACCCCCCACAATTCCTTCTTGCTCGCATTCCTTACCCGACAGACTCACACTCGGGTGCATGCTGAGGCCATTCCCAATTCGTACTCTTACACAGAGGTAGAGACCCAAAAGAATGCCAGGCTTCCCCCAACTAGGGTCAGAATGGTTTCACTCTCCCCTACCCAGCAGAAGACTATACCAGTCCAGCTTAATCCCCTTAGGCTCCCACAAAGACCAAACCAACTCATAAAACATAAGCATGGCATGAACAAGGGAGAGGAAACCAAGCACATACCTGAGTTTCGCCATGGTCGAAGTGCAATGGAGGTTTATTATTTTGTGTTCATGCCTGCACCAGAGTCTGTCGTCATAAAAAAACCCCCATGCCTTCCTCCACCATGTTTTAAGCTCCATTAGCGGGCCTTTGTCCCACCACCTGACCTCATGTTGCATGCGACAATACAGCCTGCCCCCTTGCCACTCATGTGGAAGGTGGTTGGTTTCAACCCCAAGGCCACTAGCATTAATACTGATGGTAGGGCCAACCTTGTTCGTCACACCCCAATTGGGGAGCTAAGTCTAGGAACTATGGGTGACCTCCGCCCTCCGACCTGTCCTGCTCTATGATGCTCTGCAGCTTGATCCATGGTTATTCTCTGAGATTAGGAGACCTTCTTAATTCAATAGGCTCATTTTGGTGAGCACAACCACAATTTTCCAAGAGGTCAACTACTCTATTTCCTTCCCTCCTTACATGGGTGATAATGATATAATCAAATTTATTGAATGTATACTCCAATCCTTTCACATGCCAAGTATTACGCCATCTCTGGTGGATTTTGTCCCACTTCTTTCCTTGATTAAGCTCTTTGAGAGTGTTTGTAACCAATTGAGAGTCTCCTTCAATTACCAACTTTTTTTAACCTAGGTTGATGGCCAACAGGAGACCTTGGTGCAGTCCTATGAATTCCACTTCATTTTTGTTGGCAAAGCCATAAGATTCAACATATATGAATCTTGTTGTGCCTTGATGATCTAGAAAAATCCCTCTAGCTCCTGCTTTCCCCACATTGCCTTTCAAGGCGTCATCAAAGTTGAGTTTGATGAATCCTTCTGGAGGAGGTTTGAAGATCCTGATGTTTCCACTCTGCCAGGGATGGATTTCCAAGAAGTCAGGGAGACCATGCCAGGCGCTAGGTGTAGGCCCTGGAGAATTATTGTTTCCTGAGGAGGCACTTTCCAATCATCTAGCATCCATTTATTTGAGAGGATGGTTTCTCTTATGTTGTTCTTAATTCCTCCCCACACTGTCTCTTGGTCCAAGCTGGTGTTTTTGAATATCCATCGGTTCCTTTCCTTCCATGTTGCCCATATAGTGAACCATGGGACAAAGGCACATGCTCAGTTAAGGATCAGGTTGGTGTATAAGCTGTATCTCCCAGTTAGGATGGTCTCCTTTATGTTTCTTAGGTCATGATCTATCCTGCAAAACAATGCTTCCACTTGTATCCATTTTCTCTCCACACACCGACAGGAGTTGAGGAGGTGTTATATTGTTTCCCCCTTATTTCTCCATAGGGCACAAATTAAGGGCCCTTGGAAGACTCTTTTGGTTAGTTGGTCCCAGGTCAATATCCTAACTCTACACACCAACCAGATGAAGTAGGTAACCTTCGGCCACCATTTCCCTCCACAAAGCTTTGTCCAGATTTGATGTTGATTCTCCTGTCCCCATCCTGCTTTTATCTTGTGAACTTCCTTGACTGTAAATGATCCTTTCGTAGCTTAGTCCCATTTCAAGATGTCTGACCCTTCCTAGAAGGTTATTATTTTCGAGCCTAGCTCCTTCTTTAAATGGATCCATTGATCTGAATTTGGCGCATTTGGTTAATTTCTCGTATTTTCCATCCTCTCCATTCATCGTTAATGGTCTCTTCCCTGCAGTATTATTTTACCGTTTTATAATTGTTGTTCATAGCATAAGTGAACCATTCAATCATCTCTTGTCTAGGGAATATTTTTCCCTTCTGGTGCTAGGATTCATTCCAAAAGAGGGTTGTTTTTCCATTCCTTATTTCCAAAAATAAATGTTGCAAAATAGTATCTCTGTTTTGTGCTGCTAGATTCCAGATGGTCGATCCTTTTGGGGTGTTTCAGTATCTTAAATATCCTCTGTATGGTTGGGCATGTCATATTTCCTCATCCATATCTGCTTCCACAGTCCCATTCCTTCGTGTTTCCATCTCCACCATAATTTCTTCCCCAATACCTGGTTGAGAATAAACAGGTCTCTGAGGCCTAGTCACCCTTCCATATTAGGTTTGATGAGGTTCGACCATGATACCAAGGACCATATTTTCAACTGTTGGGCCCCTACACAAAAAAATTCTTGAAAATTTCCTCCATTTTCTTGCATATTGTTTTGGGCGCGACCATTCTAAACAACTAGTAAATGGGGATGGATTGCAGGATGAATTTAAGAAGGATGGTTCGGGCAGCCATATTGAGGGCTATAAAATTCCCATTGCTAAGTTTTCTTTGAATTTTTTGGATAAGATGACTCCAACAAGAAATTTTCAAAGAGCTCTCAGTAAGGGGCATACCCAGGTATTTATTGGGAAGATATATGATACCAAGCCTGAACACTCTTGCCAGAAAGGTTTGGATATTTCTAGTTGTGTTAAAGAAGAATATGCATGATTTTTCATTATTAATAAGGGTGCCAAAGGCTTCCATAAACACATGGATTATATATTTAATGTTTCTGGCTTGCTTCAGCGAGACATGAGAAAAGAGCATAATGTCGTCAACAAATTGTTGGTGGGTAAGAGGGAGGTCATTGCCCCAGAGCCTAACACCACAGATCTTGAGATTACGAGCTTCCTTATTTAGGATTCTACCAAGGCCTTCACCAGCCAGAATAAATAAGAATGGGTAGAGGGGATCTCCTTGTCTTATCCCACGAGTAGGGATAAAATTTGGTGGGGGAACTATTTAGAAGAATGGAATAGACAGGGGAGGAAACCATAGCCTGGCTCCATTGGATCCATCTCTGATCAAAGCCATAAGCGTGAAGGACTCTTGTGAGGAAGGTACAACTTACGTAGTCATAAGATTTAGATAAATCCATTTTGATCATCATCCACATGATTTTAAGATGGTTCAAGGAGTGGATTTCTTCCTGGGAGGAAATAAAACCATTTAGGATTTGACAACCATCTACGGAACTAGTTTGTTCAGATGATATGAGGTAAGGCATCAAAGGTTTAAGGTGATTAACCATAATAGTTGCAATTATTTTGTATATGACATTACATAAAGCAATCAGGCGGAATCCTTGGGGATCCTCTGATTTAGAAGATTTAGGAATCAACGTTATAAAAGTAGAATTGAGGCTCAGACATGCCTTTTGGTGCCCTCTTGACTCCTCTGCCACTTCTAGAATGTCTTGTCCTATGATTTTCCATGCATCTTGGAAGAATTCCACAGTGAAACCATCAAACCCTGGGGCTTCGTTTTTTTCCATAGCTTTTGCCACCTCCTCCACTTCCTCCATTGTGAACACCCACATAAAGTTGAGGTTCTAATCTCTGGTAATGAGGTGAGAAATTTTTTGGGTGATTCTATGGATTGCCTCAGAGTGATCATGCTATGGTTCAGAGAGCAAGGTATGGATGTGATGTTCAACCAGTTCCTCCATGTCCTCATGATAGACTATTCTATCTCCGACCTCATTTTTCAGTGATAAGATCCTGTTATGTTGTCTCTATTGGACCATTTTTTTATGGAAGAAGCTTGTGTTATTCTCTCCTTCCCTCAACGAGTTGACTCTAGATTTATTCTTCCACAGTATCTCCTCCCATTTTTTTTCTTCTTCTATTTGCATTATGAGCCACCCCTCTTCTTCTACTAGAAGTTCTGATCCACCCTCTGTGATAATCTGTAGTTGGACAGTCTCCATATTCTTCTTTAACTCCTCCTGGTCTTTGAAGATGTTGCCAAAGTCCTCTTTTTTACACTTCTTGATCATTTTCTTTCTCTCTTTTATTTTGATTTGGAATGTATGCATAATATTTATTCCCACCAATTAGCTTTTCTTCCACCATTCTTCTAGCTGCCCCAGTAGCTTAGGGTCTTAGAGCCTGCTTCAAATCTGAAGGGATTATTTCTTGGTACTGTTTTGAGGTTGATTTCCAGTCTTACCAGACAGTGTTCCAAGCCCATTCCGGGGAGAATGGAGGTTTTCATGTATATGTCTCGGGAGCTGACCTATTCTGAGACCAAGAACCAATCCAATCTAGACATAATATGATTTTGACCTCCTCTCTTATTGTTCTAGGTGAAGGTTCCATTGTTGGTCTGTAGGTCTACCAATTTGAGCTCCGATATTGCTTCCCTAAACATATCCATATCTGGGTCCTATTGGTGAATTCCACCTTTCTTCTCTTCGAGGGATGTTATTATGTTAAAGTCCCCTCCTACTATCCATAATTATTCCTGACATCCTCTTCTAATACTAGCCAGGTTGTGGAGGAAGGCCTCTTTCTCCCCTGGGGTATGAGGCCTATAAACCCCAGTAAGGAGAACCCAATAACTGGATCTTATGTGTCTAAATATCCTTGTAATAATTCGAGGGATACTTAACCAATCCTCAAAGAGGACTTCCACCAGGTTCCAAAAAATTCTAGTCCTCCCGCACTTCCTCTAGATTTGAGTGCAATCACTTCATATGGTAGCTTCAAACTTCGAACTATCCCATTGAACTTGGCTTCCGGGATCTTGGTTTCTTGGATGATCATAATGTTGGCCTTGTCTTTCCTCAGTCGCTCCTTCAAATACTGTTGTTTTCCTTTACTATTAAGGCCACATATATTCCAGGTTGTTATAATCATTTAAATGATTTGTTAAGTTGGTGGAAGGCTGTTGAAAGTTGAAGTACCTTCCCTAAGTAAACTAGTGATTTTCCAATCATCTAAATGGTCTTGTTCATTTTATTTCTGCCCCTTTTCTTACTACCTTTCCCTATCATCCCTTTATCTCCTCCCTGGGTCTTTTGGGATTCTAGCTGATCTGGTTGGTTTGTTCCTGTATTTCCTTGTTTAGATTTGTACTGTTGGAATGTCTCTTTGTAGAGTTATTTTTGTGTTTTAGGGATGAACCTCTCATCAAGGTGTCTCTGTTCTTTCACTATTCTATGCAAAACCTACTCTTCATTGCTTATATCACATTTCTGCCTTTCTATTTCCATATTTGACTGATCATGTTGTATTTCTTTGATTTCTTTCTCTTACATCTCCACTTCAACCTTGCGTTTGGTGTTTGTCCCTTCCCTCTGTTTTTCTGGTCTCTGTTATCTTGTTTCTCCCCCATATCTTTGCCCAGGTTAGCTACATCTTGGTGGTCTGCCATTTATTTCGATGCCTCCTCATATTGTAGGGTAAAAAACCTATTATAGTTGTCATTTTTACCTATCCTTATTGAATTTGGGTTGGGGGTTTGGTTAATATTTTGGTTCTTATTTCTCCTCTGAAATTCTTGGAAGCCCTATGGATCCTCTCATTGTTTATTTTGGTTCTTATCTTTTTCCAACTCCTTTGGATATTTTTTGTTTAATGGGAATTCTCATAATAAGTGGCCATACTCATGGAATATCCTGCATCGATGATCCGGATTTATGCAGGAACGCAACAGAATAAACACATAACCATAAATACAGAGATGCAGCGGAAATAACACTTCATTTCATTAATATCAAAGAACTGAAATTTGCTTACAGACATAATGGAAATAAAACTAGCTAGGGCACTGGTAGCTATCTCTGAGAAGAGATGTGGCGGCTACAGGCCTCTGAACTGAGTTACAATGAGGCTCGAGGGCCTATTTATTATTGAGAAACAATGGAGAACCCTCAACATCCCAAAAACCTAACCCTAGGAGATGAAGCGCCAAACTATGGGCCCCGTTTGGGTAAATTGGTGTTTCAACTTCCCAGGGACGTAACTTTGGCATACTATCTCCGTTTGACGCACATGATACATCATTAGAAAGCTCTATCCGAGGACTACAGCTGTCGGGACGAATTTTATCAGAAAATTCGCCGGCGCTTTCATACCCAAAAATGTCGTTTAGGGCCTCAAAACGGCTCCGGAAGTTCGGGACCCGAAAAACTGCTAAAAATAGTAAGTTATGCCGAAACTGAAAAACTGAAAGAGACAATGGTGGGGGGCCAAGTGGAATAGGTGGGTGGCCACCAATATCCACCTGGATCATTCCTCCCCCCTCAGGAAGCAATGGTCCCCATTGCGTTAAGTTCCTCCATGAGATGAGGAAATTTCTGCTGAACTTGGTCCCCGGTGAACCACTTTCCTTGGTGCAGGAGTTGGCTAGCTTTGACAACCCGATACAGTTGGATCTGCTGTTGACGAGTGTTCTTGATTTGCATGTCCATGATACAATCCGTGGTGGCCTGTTCCATGCAGTCTGGGTTTAACTCTGTTGGTGTGAGTTGTTCTGCAATGTCCGAGGTGTCCAGTAGAGGTGGAAAGTAAGGACGAAGGCGATCCACATTGAAGACTGGGTGCAGACTAAGGAATGGTGGAATACTAAGCTCGAAGGCATTGTTACCTACAGCCTTGGTGATGGTGTACGGCCCGTATCGGAGCGGGCGAAGCTTGCGGTGAGGTCCAGTGAGGCGCTCCTTCTGCAAATGTAGCCATACTTTGTCGCCCACCTGGAAGTGGTGTGGCACCCGGTGTTGATCATGGCGCCGTTTGTACTTCGCATTGGCTCTGTCCAATATCTCATGAACCTGTTGGCGGATGTGTTGAATGCGCTCGATGAAGCTACTTGCTTTGTCAACTTCAGACTGGACATGAGCTGAATCGGCCTGAGCAGCTGCAAACGGCATGGCTATGTCAATGGGACATAGTGGCTGGAATCCCAAGCCCACCTGAAAGGGGCTATGGGCAATTGAACTGTGGAGAGCCCGGTTATAACTGTGTTGTACATAGGGGAGGCTCTCGTCCCATGTGCGTGGATGCTTTGAGTTGTACATGCGCAGAATGTGTACAATCATTCCGTTGACTACCTCTGTCTGGCCATCTGTTTGGGGATGGAAAGCTGTGGACTTGGTGAGCTTTGTGTCCAACATTGACCAGAGGCTGGACCAAAATGTGCTGAGGAACCTGCTATCTCGATCTGATATGATAGACCGTGGGATCCCAAAGTGCACCCACACTCGTTCAAAGAAGAGTTTAGCAGTGGCTTCTGCTGTGATATTCTTCTTACAGGCCGCCATGATGGCCATCTTCGAGAATCTGTCAACGACCACGAAAACACAGTCATTTCCATTCTTAGTAGAAGGCAGGCCCGACATGTAATCCATGGAGATGAATTCCCACGGTCGACTAGGGGTAGGTAGTGGAGTATATAGGCCTTGCTTCTTGATGGTCGGTTTGGCAATGGCACAAGCAGTGCAGGATCTGATGTGCTTCTCAACATCCTTTCGAAGGTTCAGCCAATAGAAATACTTCTGAAGTATTGCTACTGTTTTCTCGACCCCGAAATGCCCAGCGACTCGACTGTAGTGTGCTTCCCATATCATCTTGGCACGCTCGCTTGAAGGAACACAAAGGTGTCCCAGGTGACATAAAAGTGCATCTTGGAGGTGAAAATTTGGAACTTGTGTGCCCCTTAAGAGTGCCTTGTAAGTGTGGCCGAATTCTGGGTCACTCTCATAGAGAAGCGGCCAATCAAAAGTCTCGTGCCCACAAGAGTTGAGCACGGTGGTGAGCGCCACGATCGGTGGTCGGCTGAGGCAGTCTGCAACATTATTGGTGCTACCCTTCTTGTACTTGATGTTCAAATGAAACTGTTGCATATATGTGGACCACTTCTGATGGCGATCATTCTGCAACTTCCCTTGTGTCTGTATGAACTGCAGGGGCCGGTGGTCTGTGTGGATGATTGTTTCCTTCCCCAAAATGTAATGCTTCCATTGTCGACAGGCTTGCACAATGGAATACATTTCTTTGTCATAGGTGGATACTTGCGAACTGTCTCAGACAATGTCTCACTGTGATATGCCACTGGATGTCCCTGTTGAGTAAGAACTGCCCCAATAGCATAGTCAGAGGCATCCGTCTCGATCTCAAATGGCTGCTGCAAGTCTGGTAAGGTGAGCACTGGGGCAGAACAGAGGCGATTTTTCAATTCTTTGAACGCCTTCTGTTGAGGTTCCGACCAAAAGAATTTTGCTCTCGTTCCTCCTTTGGTGACTTGACTCAAGGGCCAAGTGATATGAGAGAATCCCAACACGAATCTACGGTAGAAATTAGCAAGACCCAGAAAGCTGCGAAGCTCTGTTATAGTAGTCGGGGCTGGCCAATCCCGAATGACTTGGATCTTGGCTGGATCCACATGCACCCCCCCTTCATCAATAATGTATCCCAGATATTGAACCTGGGTCATGCCAAACGTGCACTTCTCCAAATTGGCACACAACTTGTGTTGCCGCAGTGTTTGGAGGACTTGTTGGATGTGATGAAGGTGCTCTTCCCAAGTCTTGTTGAAGATCAGAATGTCATCCAAGTACACCACTACGAATGAGTTGGTGAATGGCCACAAGATGTTGTCCATCATCCTCATGAAGGTTGCGGGAGCATTCGTCAACCCGAAAGGCATGACCAGCCATTCAAAAAGGCCTTCCTTAGCTTTGAAGGCAGTCTTCCACACATCAGAGGGTTCAATTGGTACCGGGTGATACCCAGACTTCAGGTCGATCTTACTGAAATATTTTGCACCTTGGAGTTGGTCCAGAAGGTCATCAATCCGTGGGATTGGGTACCTATTCCGGACAGTGATCTTGTTCAGCGCCCGATAGTCAATACAGAGTCTCCACGTCCCATCCTTCTTCCGTACCAACACGATCGGGCTCCCACAGGGCGATGAACTTGGTCTGATGTGACCTTTCTGCAACAGCTCCTGAATCTGCCTCTTGATTTCATCATTTTCCAGAACAGAGCGTCGATAGATCGGTCCGTTGGGTAGCGGCGCACCTGGGGTCAGATCAATCGGGTGCTTGACCTGGCAGTGCAGAGGAACCCCTGTGGGTGAGGTGAAGATGTCCCCGTACTCCTCCATGACCTTATCCATTTGTTGTTGTCGTGCAGAGGGGCCCTGTCTGGAGGTCGTGGCCACAGTCTTCTTCTTGCCCTGGGGGCGGATCATCAGGAAAACGAATTTCCTGGTTTGGGAAATGAGCTTACTGCATTGTTTTGCAGCAACCAAAGAGATAGTCGTAGGAGGTGGTACCTCTGGTATCCTGTACAACTTATTTCCCAAAGTAATAATAACAGCACGAGGTCGAGACTCATACACAGCATGACGCTTCCACAAGTATGGTTGTCCTAATAATACATCCGAAACATCAATAGGAGCAACGTCACATAATACCTCATCCGTGAAGGGCTTGATGCTATAGGGAAGGCGGCACTGCTGGCTGACGCGGAGATCTCGTCCTTGGTGAAGCCACCCGATGGTGTATGGATGTGGGTGAGCTGTGGTCGGCAAGCCCAACCGCTTCACGGCGTCTGCTGAAATGAGGTTCTTTTGGCTCCCATTGTCGACAATGAACCGTACAGGGGAGCCCTTTACCCACATCTGGGAGTGGAAGAGACGTTCCTCCTCCTCTGGATCTTCCGGTTCCTCCTTCTGGACCTTTGTAGTGGCAACAGTGGCGTTGGGCTCCGCATCAATAATCTGTTTTCCTTTTTCATTCCCCTTTTCAGGTTCTGATTCGGAGTCAGAGCATGCATCTGACTCAGAAGCCCTCATCTCGGCCACTAGCGACTGCTTGGCCCGACACTCACTTGTGCTGTGAGTGGAGCTCTTATGGAACTCACACCACTTTCCCGTGTCCTTCTTTGGCTTTACGGTGTTGTTCTTTTCTTGTGGCTTTGACGAGTTGTCTTTAGCCGCCATGCTCTGTCCTTTGTTCTGCGGTTTGGAAGCACCTTTTCCTTGCTTTTGATTCACAGATCCAAAGTCTCGCTTCTTCTGTTTGAATTTCTGCTCAATCTTGGCAGCATATCGGTATGCCGTACCAAGCGAGGAGATGTCGAGGAACTCCATTTCCTCCTGAATGTATCTGTGCAGACAGCTGCGATACTTTAGCACCAAATGTTTCTCCGAATCTTTGATACCCAACTTTGTGCGTAGGGTATGGAACAGATTCGTCAGCTCTTGCACATCTTGATCCCTTTGTTGTCGCAGCGTGGTCCATTGTATGTACTTGTCCTCATAGCTCCCCACGGGATAGTTGTTCCTTGACGGCGTCTCGGAAAGAATTCCAAGTTGGTACGGCCGAGAACAGAGAGGGTTCTGTCTGGTCCTTGTTCTCACAGTAGGTTTCCCACCAGTCCTTAACATGGGGGGTAGCTTTGAGGAGTGCAAAAATAATCTTCTCCCGGTCTGAAAAGTCATGAACAGAGAAATATCCTTCTAATAGATTCAACCATCTATCTACTGCATCTGCGTCTATTTGACCCTCAAATATGGGAATGTCAAAATTTACTTGTACCTTAAAGGGAGTCGCAACTCCAGAGTGGCTACTGGATGCATATGCGCCGCCGGTGGGCAGCCGTTGAAGGATCCGAGCAAAGCTATCCATCATCGCGTTCCTTTGTTTTTCGAGGGCCTCCTCGAGCAATATTTTGATAGGATCTCCTGCTCCCTCATCTTTCTTTTCGTCCCCCATGGGCGTCTGTCGATGTTTGCAAGGCCGATCTTGCAAAGGTTCCACCAGATCAAGCCCTAGCTCCTTATACCCCGACCTCGTTGGGGACATGCAAAGAAGGATCGAGAAAAAGCAGACCGCTCTGATACCACTGATCCGGATTTATGCAGGAACGCAACATAATAAACACATAACCATAAATACAGAGATGCAGCGGAAATAACACTTCATTTCATTAATATCAAAGAACTGAAATTTGCTTACAGACAGAATGGAAATGAAACTAGCTAGGGCACTGGTAGCTATCTCTAAGAAGAGATGTGGCGGCTACAGGCCTCTGAACTGCGTTACAATGAGGCTCGAGGGCCTATTTATTATTGAGAAACAATGAGAACCCTAAACATCCCAAAAACCTAACCCTAGGAGATGAAGCGCCAAAGTTATGGGCCCCGTTTGGGTAAATTGGTGTTTCAACTTCCCAGGGACGTAACTTTGGCATACTATCTCCGTTTGACGCATATGATACATCATTAGAAAGCTCTATCCAAGGACTACAGCTGTTGAGACGAATTTTATCAGAAAAACGTCGTTTAGGGCCTCAAAACGGCTCTGGAAGTTCAGGACCCGAAAAACTGCTAAAAATAGTAAGTTATGCCAAAACGGAAAAACTGAAAGAGACAATGGTGGGGGCCCAAGTGGAATAGGCGGGTGGCCACCAATATCCACCTGGATCAATCGAATGGGGATGTGTTCATAGTTTATGGTTTGTTTCCATACCTCGTGGTGATATTCCAGCTCTGTGGCCTCTGGTAGTGGTTTTGTTATATTTATGTAGACGTAGATTCTTGCATTTGACATATCTATTTCAAGTCTTATTTTATTATTCCCAATATTATTTTATAATTTCCTGAGGAGGCCCATTTTATACCTCAAAATTCCCCTAATGAGAGCCTAGCTAACTAAGCTATCACTCTAGATAATTAGTGCTTTTATTTAGAACCAACACTACGAACAAACTTGACCTAGCCCTCTATCTTGAAACTCATGTGATACAGAATGGTGTTCCTTATTCAATGATAATGCATTAGATCAATATATATTGCACGTTTCATAGGGATGTGTGCTAGTATTTAGGTGTATTCTTCTTGAAGAGATCATTTTATCTTCCCAAGTCTCTCTCTCTCTCCCTCTACACATGTTTATCTTCTCCTACCCATCCCCTTCCCTCTCTCTCTCCACTCATTCCACTTTTATTTTCCTCGCACAGTCTCCATCTCTATGTCACTATCCTTTCCCCCATTTCTCTCTTCGTCCACCCCTCTCTCCTTCGCTCACACTCCTTCCATCCATTCCTCCCTCCCTATCACACCCTCTCCCTCACCCTCTTTTTCAATCCCTCTCATTCCCTCTCTCTCTTCCTACCTATCTATCTCTCTCCTCCCAATTTCTCTTTCAAAACCCCACTCTTGCTATATATAATATATAGTAATATATATTATAAAATAAATAATATAGAAATGTATTATCAACACTATAAAGTTGGCAGAGCTCTGTTAGCGTTCGGGTGGGGTTTTTTTACAGAGTGAAACAATCCTGACAGGGTTTAGCGAACACAACAGAATTAACTAACCACCTCGAGGGCGCTAGTAAATATAGTAGTGTTGGTGGCAGCATCGAGGGACAAGCCATGGAGGGGGAAGCGCCCCAATCCTACCATAATATATTAAGTGGGGAATATAGTGCAAAGGGAGCGAAGACCACCAATCAACAAGAGAATCATGGGAAAGGCCTACCAGTCTTAGGGGTACAATGGAAGGGAAACATGTAAGGGAAATGCTTACTGCGAGCCTAAAAAAAAACCTCGCTTTGTAATCCCAAGAAACAAGCTAGAGGATTACAGTACATACATGAAGGATAATGAAATCATATGTAAGTTCATAGGGGTCTGTCCAACGAAACGAGATGTAGTAAGATGGATTCATCAAAATTGTGGAACTGAAATTCGAAGAAAAGATTTTTTTTACAACCATCTTCGCTAACATAGAATATAAATAAAATGTTTTTCATGGCGTCCCTTACATCTCCAACAATGGAGGACTCTTTATGTGGTACTGGGAAGAATACTACAATCTAGAGAGAAAAATTCTTTGCAGCCCTAGTTTGGGTACACCTCTTCGGCCTGTCGATGGACTTTTGGGACCCAATGATCTTGGAGGGTATTGGAAAATCCCTCGGTACCTTCATAAAGACTACAGAATCCAAAAGACGAGGTCTCTACTAATTTTTGATGATGTTATTGTATCGACTTCTCATATTCACTGTGCTCTAATTACATACTGATAGGCCTAATAAGTGGTTACAGAAGATTCCATAATATACTTCAAAACCAAAAGTGATTTGATAAAAATACATTAGCCAATAAACAAACCATTGAAACCAAAATGATTTGATACAAAACATAGGTTTTAACCTAAGAGTAAATGCCTCTACAGTCAATCAATCTCTGGAATAGTTTTAAATATATAGAATTTTTTCATTTTCATATCCATGGTCTCAAAAAATGAGAGAGAGAAAGAACCTTTTATATTCAATGTATGTAAAACACAAATTAGCCACATCTCTAGAATAGATCTAAATCGAAGTTTTTCATTTTCATATCCATGGTCTCAAACAATGAGAGAGAGAAAAAACCCTTTTATATTTAACATTTAAAACACAAATTAGCCATAAAAGTTTCCCATTGAAACCATAAGTGATTTGATACAAAACATAGGTTTTAACCTAAGAGTAAATGCCCCTACAGTCAATCTTTGGAATAGTTTTAAGTAGAATTTTTTCATTTTCATATCCATGGTCTCAAACAATGAGAGAAAAACCCTTTTATATTCAATGTATGTAAAACACAAATTATCCATATCTCTAGAATAGATCTAAATAGAAGTTTTTCATTTTCATATCCATGGTCTCAAACAATGAGAAAGAGAAGAACTTTTTATATTCAACATGTAAAGCACAAATTAGCTATAAAAGTTTCCCATTGAAACCATTAGTGATTTGATACAAAACATAGGTTTTAACCCTAGTCAATCCCCCCTACAGTCAATCTTTGGAATAGTTTTAAATAGAAGTTTTTCATTTTCATATCCATGGTCTCAAACAATGAGAGAAAAAACCTTTTATATTCAATGTATGTAAAACACAAATTATCCATATCTCTAGAATAGATCTAAATAGAATTTTTTCGTTTTCATATCCATGGTCTCAAACAATGAGAGAGAAAATAACCTTTTATATCCAACATGTAAAACACAAATTAGCCATAAAATTTTCTAATTGAAACCATAAGTGATTTGATACAAAAAACATGTTTTAACCTAAGAGTAAATTCCCCTACAGTTAATCTCTAGAATAGTTTTAAATAGAATTTTTTCATTTTCATATCCATGGTCTCAAACAATGAGAGAAAAAACCTTTTATATTCATTGTATGTAAAACAAAAATTAGCCATATCTCTAGAATAGATCTAAATATAATTTTTTCATTTTCATATCCATGGTCTCCAACAATGAGAGAGAAAAAAAACCTTTTATATTCAACATGTATATAGTATTTAGAAAAAAATAGTAATTTGATACAAAAAATATAAGGTTTTAACCAATTATATAGTTTTTCTTTTTCATATCCATGGCATCAAACAATGAGAGTGAAAAAAACCTTTTATATTCAACATGTAAAACACAAATTAGCCATAAAAGTTTCCCATTGAAACCATAAGTGATTTGGTACAAAACATAGGTTTTAACCTAAGAGTGAATGCCCCTACAAGTCAATCAATCTCTTGAATAGTTTTAAATATAGAAGCTTTTCACTTTTCATATCCATGGTCTCAAACAATGAGAGAAAAAACCTTTTATATTCAATGTATCTAAAACACAAATTAGCCATATCTCTAGAATAGATCTAAATAGAAGTTTTTCATTTTCATATCCATGGTCTCAAACAATGAGAGAGAAAATAAAATTTTATATTCAACATGTAAAACAAAAATTAGCCGTAAAAGTTTCTCATTGAAACCATTAGTTCTTTGATACAAAACATACGTTCTAACCTAAGAGTAAATTCCCCTACAGTCAATCTCTGGAATAGTTTTAAATAGAATTTTTTCATTTTCATATCCATGGTCTCAAATAATGAGAGAAAAAACCTTTTATATTCAATGTATGTAAAACACAAATTAGCCATATCTCTAGAATAGATCTAAATAGAAGTTTTTGATTTTCATATCCATGGTCTCAAACAATGAGAGAGAAAAAAACATTTTATATTCAACATGTAAAACACAAATTAGCCATAAAAGTTTCTCATTGAAACCATAAGTGATTTGATACAAAACAAAGGTTTTAACTTAAGATTAAATGCCCCTATAGTTAATCTCTGGAATAGTTTTAAATATAAGTTTTTCATTTTCATATCCATGGTCTTAAATAATGAGAGAAAAAACCTTTTATATTCCATGTATGTAAAACACAAATTAGCCATATCTCTAGAATAGATATAAATAGAAGTTTTTCATTTTCATATCCATGTCCTCAAACAATAAGAGAGAAAAGAACCCTTTATATTCAACATGTGTAAAACACAAATTAGCCATAAAAGTTTCCCATTGAAACCATAAGTGATTTGATACAAAACATAGGTTTTAACCTAAGAGTAAATGCCCATACAAGTCAATCAATCTCTCGAATAGTTTTAAATATAGAAGTTTTTCATTTTCATATCCATGGTCTCAAACAATGAGAGAAAAAACCTTTTATATTCAATGTATGTAAAACACAAATTAGCCATATCTCTAGAATACATCTAAATAGAAGATTTTAATTTTCATATCGATGGTCTCAAACAATGAGAGAGAGAAAAACCTTTTATATTCAACATGTATATAGTATTTAGAAACAAAAATTAATTTGATACAAAACATAGGTTTTAACCAATTATATAGTTTTTCATTTTCATATCCATGGTCTCAAACAATGAGAGAGAAAAAAATTTTATATTCAACATGTAAAACACAAATTAGCCATAAAAGTTTCCCATTGAAACCAAAAGTGATTTGATACAAAACATAGGTTTTAACCTGATCTAGTAAATTCCCCTACATTCAATTTCGAGAATAGATCTAATTAGAAGTTTTTCATTTTCATATCCATGGTAGTTCTATAGGTAGAGTTTGTAAAGGGCCAGGTAGCCTCTGGATCTCATCTTTTATGAAAGGTGACATATCTAGTAAATGCCCCTACAGTCAATCTCTGAAATAGTTCTAAATGCCCCTACAATCAATCTCTGGAATAGATCTAAATGCCCCTACAGTCAGCATGTATATAGTATTTAGAAAGAAAAAGTATTTTGATACAAAACATAGGTTTTAATCAAGAATATATTTTTTCATTTTCATATCCATGGTCTCAAACAATGAGAGAGAAAAAACCTTTTATATTCAATATATGTAAAACAAAAATTAGCCATATCTTTAGAATAGATCTAAATAGAAGTTTTTCATTTTAATATCCATGATCTCAAACAATGAGAGAGAAAAAAACCTTTTATATTCAACATGTAAAATACAAATTAGCCATAAAATTTTCCCATTGAAACCATAAGTGATTTGATACAAAACATAGGTTTTAACCTAAGAGTAAATGCCCCTACAAGTCAATCAATCTCTTGTATAGTTTTAAATAGAAGTTTTTCATTTTCATATCCATGGACTCAAACAATGAGAGAAAAAAACCTTTTATATTCAATGTATGTAAAACACAAATTAGCCATATCTCTAGAATAGATCTAAATAGAAGTTTTTCATTTTCATATCCATGGTCTCAAACAATGAGAGAGAAAAAAACCTTTTATATTTAACATGTAAAACACAAATTAGCCATAAAATTTTCTCATTGAAACCATAAGTGATTTTATACAAAACATAGGTTTTAAGCTAAGAGTAAATTCCCCTACAGTCAATCTCTAGAATAGTTTTAAATAGAAGTTTTTCATTTTCATATCCATTGTCTCAAAAAATAAGAGAAAAAACCTTTTATATTCAATGTATGTAACACACAAATTAGCCATATCTCTAGAATAGATATAAATAGAAGTTTTTCATTTTCATATACATGGTCTGAAACAATGAGAGAAAAAATAACCTTTTATATCCAACATGTAAAACACAAATTAGCCATAAAAGTTTCTCATTGAAACCATACGTGAGTTGATACAAAACATAGGTTTTAACCTAAGAGTAAATGCCCCTACAATTAATCTCTAGAATAGTTTTAAATAGAATTTTTTCATTTTCATATCCATGGTCTCAAACAATGGGAGAAAAAACCTTTTATATTCATTTTATGTAAAACACAAATTAGCCATATCTCTAGAATAGATCTAAATAGAAGTTTTTCATTTTCATATCCATGGTCTCAAATAATGAGAGAGAAAAAAACGTTTTATATTCAACATGTATATAGTATTTAGAAAAAAATAGTAATTTGATACAAAAACTATAAGGTTTTAACCAATTATATAGTTTTTCATTTTCATATCCATGGTCTCAAACAATGAGAGCGAAAAAAACCTTTTATATTCAACATGTAAAACACAAATTAGCCATAAAAGTTTCCCATTGAAACCATAAGTGATTTGGTACAAAACATAGGTTTTAACCTGAGAGTAAATGCCCCTACAAGTCAATCAATCTCTCGAATAGTTTTAAATATAGAATTTTTTCATTTTCATATCCATAGTCTCAAACAATGAGAGAAAAAACCTTTTATATTCAATGTATGTAAAACATAAATTAGCCATATCTCTAGAACAGATCTAAATAGAAGTTTTTCATTTTCATATCCATGGTCTCAAACAATGAGAGAGAAAAAACCTTTTATATTCAACATGTAAAACACAAATTAGCCATAAAAGTTTCCCATTGAAACCAAAAGTGATTTGATACAAAACATAGGTTTTAACCTAATCTAGTAAATTCCCCTACATTCAATTTCGAAAATAGATATAATTAGAAGTTTTTCATTTTCATATCCATGGTAGTTCTATAGGGAGAATTTGTAAAGGGCCAGGTAGCCTCTGGATATCATCTTTTATTAAAGGTGACATATCTAATAAATGGCTCTACAATCAATCTCTGGAATAGTTCTAAATGCCCCTACAGTCAATCTCTGGAATAGATGTAAATGCCTCTACATTCAACATGTATATAGTATTTATAAACAAAATGTAATTTGATACAAAACATAGGTTTTAACCAATTATATAGTTTCTCATTTTCATATCCACGGTCTCAAACAATGAGATAGAAAAAACCTTTTATATTCAATATATGTAAAACACAAATTAGACATATCTCTAGAATAGATCTAAATAGAATTTTTCATTTTCATATCCATGGTCTCAAACAATCAGAGAGAAAAAAACATTTTATATTCAACATGTAAAATAGAAATTAGCCATAAAAGTTTCCCATTGAAACCATAAGTGATTTGATACATAACATAGGTTTTTTAACCTAAGAGTAAATGCCCCTACAAGTCGATCAATCTCTCAAATAGTTTTAAATATAGAATTTTTTAATTTTTGTATCCATGGTCTCAAACAATGAGAGAAAAAACCTTTTATATTAAATGTATGTAAAACACAAATAAGCCATATCTCTAGAAGAGATCTAAATAGAAGTTTTTCATTTTCATATCCATGGTCTCAAACAATGAGAGAGAAAAAAACCTTTTATATTCAACATGTAAAACACAAATTAGCAATAAAATTTTCACATTGAAACCATAAGTGATTTGAGAGAAAACATAGGTTTTAACCTAAGAGTAAATGCCCCTACAGTCAATCTCTGGAATAGTTTTAAATAGAAGTTTTTCATTTTCATATCCATGGTCTCAAATAATGAGAGAAAAAACCTTTTATATTCAATGTATGCAAAACAAAAATTAGCCATATCTATAGAATATATCTAAATAGAAGTTTTTCATTTTCATATCCATGGTCTCAAGCAATGATAGAGAAAAAAACGTTTTATATTCAACTTGTAAAACACAAATTAGCCATAAAAGTTTCTCATTGAAACCGTAAGTGATTTGATACAAAACATAGGTTTTAACCTAAGAGTAAATGCCCCTACAGTCAATATCTGGAATAGTTCTAAATAGAATTTTTTCATTTTCATATCCATGGTCTCAAATAATGAGAGAAAAAACCTTTTATATTTAATGTATGTAAAACGCAAATTAGCCATATCTCTAGAATAGATCTAAATAGAATTTTTTCATTTTCATATCCATGGTCTCAAACAATGAGAGAGAAAAAAGCCTTTTATATTGAACATGTGTAAGACACAAATTATCCATAAAAGTTTCCCATTGAAACCATAAGTGATTTGATACAAAACATAGGTTTTAACCTAAGAGTAAATGCCCCTACAAGTCAATCAATCTCTCGAATAGTTTTAAATATAGAATTTTTTCATTTTCATATCCATGGTCTCAAACAATGAGAGAGAAAAAAACCTTTTATATTCAACGTGTATATAGTATTTAGAAAAAAAGTAATTTGATACAAAACATAGGTTTTAACCAATTATATAGTTTTTCATTTTCATATCCATGGTCTCAAACAATGAGAGAGAAAAAACCTTTTAAATTCATCATGTAAAACACAAATTAGCCATAAAAGTTTCCCATTGAAACCAAAAGTGATTTGACACAAAACATAGGTTTTAACCTAATCTAGTAAATGCCCCTACATTCAAGATTTAGAATAGGTCTAATTAGAAGTTTTTCATTTTCATATCCATGGTAGTTCTATAGGCAGAGTTTGTAAAGCGACAGGTAGCCTTTGGATCTCATCTTTTATGAAAGCAGACATATCTAGTAAATGCCCCTACAGTCAATCTCTAGAATAGATCTAAATGCCCCTATAGTAAATGCCCCTATAGTCAACATTTATATAGTATTTAGAAACAAAAAGTAATTTGATACAAAACATAGGTTTTAACCAAGTATATAGTTTTTCATTTTCATATCCATGGTCTCAAACAATGAGAGAGAAAAAACCTTTTATATTCAACATGTAAAACAAAAATTAGCCATAAAAGTTTCCCATTGAAACCAAAAGTGATTTGATACAAAACATAGGTTTTAACCTAAGAGTAAATGCCCCTACATTCAATCTCTATAATAGATCTAATTAGAAGTTTTTCATTTTCATATCCATGGTAGTTCTATAGGAAAATTCTGTAAAGGGCCAGGTAGCCTCTGGATCTCATATTTTATGAAAGGTGACATATCTAGTAACTTCCCCTATAGTCAATCTCTGGAATAGATCTAAATATAAGTTTTTTATTTCTCCCATGCATTTGCAATAAATGTCAATTTAATATATATATTTTTATTGATTTTTTTTTTTAGGGATAAGAAAACCATTAAATATGGTTGAAAAATGGAAATTATGCATAGAATTTTCTTGCTATCCAAATCCAGGGAATGCAGTGATTACATATGTGCTTTCCAATATTGCAACTAGCAAAGTCGTCTAAAGAAAAATGAATATACCGGGAATAACAACAAACAACGAGGCATATTATATTGGATTGATATAAGGGTGGGGAACAACAATGGAGTATGGATCAAATGGAATTGTAGTTTTCACCAATTCTGAAATTGTGTGCAACTAGATGAATGACGTATACCAAGTTAAGAAGGAGAGGTTAAAAGAACTGCATGGAATAGAAAACAATATTGTTAGCCAATTTCAATTTTTTAGTATAAGGCATTGTAAAAATGTGAATAATATGTATGTTGATTTATTGCGTGGGGCAATGAAAATTCAAGATTCATCTATCAAATGAATTAATAGATGAAATAGAATTATACGAGGCAATGCCAATGCAAGATTCATCTCTCAAAGATGAATTATTTTTGAGACACTCTTCTTAAAAAATTCAACATTCATCTCTCAAAGATGAATTAGTTTTGAGATGCTCTTCTTCAAAAATTCAAGATTCATCTCTCAAAGATGAATTAGTGTTGAGACGCTCTCCTTCAAAATTTATTGATCGAAAGTGAAACTTGGTGAATTTCACATTTTTATGAAATTAAAATGCAGGGACTTCAACAAATTTTTGTTTAAATGGAGTTTCACTTCTTTTTTAATGACAATGTGTTTTTTTCAATTTTATACGAAGTGTTCTCCCACCATGTAAAACACAATTTGGTGAACTTATCATTTTTATAACTTTTTTTTGCTTAAATTGAGTTTCACATATCAATTAGTGCTTTGAAAGTTGTGTTTTACATAATTTTTTTACACTAAATGACAATAAGTTTCTGAAAATTATTTTTGAATTTAATTTAAATTAGTTATTTAAAAAAATAATTGTAAATGACCATCATAGATATATATATCATGGAGGATGAACGACGAAGATCAACAGAATCTCATATCTCTATGAGAGGGGGGGATCAGGGATCAGGATCGAGAGCTGTTCATAGTACATTTAAATATAATCTTAAATCTCCATACATGTGTGTACATATGGAATTGATTTTTTATCAACTTTGTGAGTTAAATTAGTTGTTAATAAGTTTCATTTTTTTTTTTTAGGAGCTAATAAGAAGAGAAGGGTCTCTACTCCAGCCATGGATGCCCATGTTTCACCCAGTCGTGGTATGGTTTTAACACAATTTAATCAATGAATATGTACATGTGTATTTATATGTATGCATGTATTTTTCAATTGATTATAAATTCGTATTTGTTTATGAAGCTTATCTCTCCTCTCGAGAGGTTGGTGGTGGTTATAATCCCCTTAGATGCCATCAATAAGTGGTAGCAGGTTGCGTGAAGCTGGTGATATTTATTCTCCCGGAGGCCAATCAACATCTGGTGGTGCTGGTTCACGGCAGGGTCATTCTGGTTCTCAACAGTTTCAGGGTGGAGAATATGCTAGCCAACCATGTTGAGGTTTCCATCAATTTCAATATTTTTTTCATTGAATTTGTACAAATTTGTTTACATGTGTTTTTTATAATACACAAAATTATATATATAATGATGTAGAGGCTGAAAATGTTCCAATTATTGGTCAAAATAGACGCAGGGCAGAACGCTACATTCAAGAAGAAGGTTGTCTACCCACCACAACTTATCCGACTGACATTTTTGATATACCATGGGAAAGAAACATGACGCAATGCACCTTAGAAAGGTGTCATAAAATTCATGCAAAATTGTGGAGAGATCTCGTGGCTTTGACTCTACCTTCTAAGAGTTGACAAAGCCTCGAAATAGTTACACATTCATTGGGCGAAATAGTAAATGTGTACAAAAATATTCGGCCAATGACTGATACATTTGTAGAATTCATGAGAAAGAGAAATGAAACAATAATGGGTCCTGATAAATGGGAGGATGTAAAACAAAGAGTTACAAAAGATATGGCGAAGTCAATGTTTAATTTCAAGGAAGGACCAAAAATAAAAATGCTGAAGGTGCAATATTTCAAGCACCCTGATATATCTCATTATTTGTATGATAGGCACCTTGCGGCCTATGGAAGGCTCCCATGGAACGACGAGGTTCCTGTTTATTTTGAAAAATTGTTTTATGCAGAATTTTTTTTGAAAATGAAACCCAATTACAATGACCTTCCATCAAAATTTTTTGGTCCGGGGAATGGTTGATTGTGTGACCATAGGGGCGCTAGGCGAGATGTGGAGTTTCCCCGCCCTGAGCAACCATTAGTGATTCGAACTTTTCAGGTCGAAACTCTGCGGTCAGAGATGGATGCGACCTCTCAAATAACTCGATAAGCAAGGGATGTCATTATCGACAATGTTTACAGTGGATTGGGTGGAGTCGATGTTTGTCTAAATCGACAAAGAGCACGTGAGAGTGCACGTGCCAATTTTGTGTATTGTACAGATGAAGAGATTGACAACATGAATGTTGAAGATATCTGAATATATGCAAAGAATTGTCGCAATGGTTGGCAAGACCTAATTCTTCATGAGGAAGAGGGCACGGGAACGGTATGTGTTAATGACCTTAAGGTTCAATTATTTTAACACATACATGTGTACAATTTGTAATAAATACATGTGTATGTACATGTATACATTTATTTGTATGTACATTAATCTAAGAAAAATGTATCATTATATGTTAAAAAACCATTTGTAGTTGTCACGCATGATGAATGATGAAAATGTTAATATCACATTTCGGGCCTCTGGTTCAAACAATGAAGATGGGTCTCACCATCAAGATATGTTGACAAATGTTAGTGTTTTTTAAGTGATATTTTTAAAATAAATAATTTTGCACACATGTACATGTATAATAATAAAATGTTTTAACAGATTTCGATTCCGTCCAATGTTTTTGGGATGGCGGTACCTTCTTGTTCCTTGGGAGATGTACCTTCTACTTCCTTAGGAGATGTGCCACATCCACAACAAGTATGGACAATTTTACCCATTAAAATTTATGTTTAAGTTATATATATATATATATATATATATATATATATATATTCCACCTCAAGAAGTTCCATTAAAAATTGACATATATATATATATCTATTTCTTGAGTTATTTTAAATTTTTTGAATTTTAGGTTCTTGGAGATTTTCTTTTGGAGCCTCTCTTAGGAGATGTCCCAAATTCACCTGCAAAAGTATTCAATTTTTCACTTTTAAATATATATATGTTTTTTTAAAAGTTATAATTTATAAATTGAAGTTTATTTAAGTTTTATTATAAATTGAGATCTTGATCTTGAGTTATTTTATACTTTTAAAATTTTGAATTTTAGGTTTCTATAGAAGATTTCTTTAATCCACGGACTCTAGCGACGGAGATAGGAACATCCACACCGTTTCAACCATTTGAACAAGTTGTCTAAATTTTTTTTTTAATATTATTGAAAATAATTTTATATATGTACATGTGCATATTCATTTGAAATATATATATATATATATATATATATATATATATATATATATATATATATATATATATATATATATATATATATATAACTGTACATGTATATTGTACAGTTTACTATTGGAGATGTTCCCATGGGGGAACTTGTAGCAGGCGAACAAATGGAGAGGGAACCTCATGAGGTATTGCATGATTTTTTTTTATATTTTGTTTTTTACATGAAGTTCTATATATTCTCACTCATTTTTAAAACATCAAATTTTAATGTTTGTATGTGCATTGTGTACAGGTTTCCCATGCTTCGCAAGATAGCGCGCGGATTGAGACTCTGATAGGAAAGACACTACATCCATCTGTATTTGATGGACATGATTTGTAGATTTGATTTCAAGATTTCTAGTCTTAAATTTACTTTTTTTATATATTATCTAGATGCACAGTCATATATATATATATATAACTTGATACTTGATATAGTTTGTGAGATCTACAATTTTTGGACATATTTTATTACAATGTTAATATAATTTGTTTTGTTCCAAAAAGTTAAGTTTTGGATGGTTTTAGTACTTTTGGCATGTGAATGTGAATTAATGTTGTTATATAATTTGCTTGGTTTTTAAAACTTTTAAGTTTTGAATAGTTGAACTCCTAGTAATGTTGTCATCTATAAATTAATGTCTTTCTTCTAAACTACATTTGACATGTTATGTAATGATGTGTTATAATTTGTTTTGTTTTTAAAAATTAATTTTTGGATGCTTGAATTACATTTGGCATGTGAAGTAATGTTGTGATCTATAATTTTTTGTTAAATTAAAAGTTAAGTTTTGGATGGTTTCAATCTACATTTGGCATGTGATATAATGTTAAATGTTTAATGTTTTTATTGGATAGTTGAACTACAATTGGCATGGCATTTGAAGTAATGTTGTGATATAATCAAAAAGTTTTTAAAACTCAAGTTTTGGGTGGTTGAAGTACATTTGGCATGTGAAGTAATGTTGTGATCTATAATTTTTTGTTAAATTAAAGGTTAAGTTTTGGATGGTTTCAATCTACATTTGGCATGTGATATAATGTTAACTGTTTTTATTGGATAGTTGAACTATAATTGGCATGGCATGTGAAGTAATTTTTCATGATATATAATCAAAAAGTTTTTAAAACTTAAGTTTTGGACGGTTTCAATCTACATTTGGAATGTGATATAATGTTAAATGTTTTTATTGGATAGTTGAACTACAATTGGCATGACATGTGAAGTAATGTTGTGATATATAATCAAAAAAATTATAAAAATCAAATTTTGGATGGTTGAAGTACATTAGGCATGTGAAGTAATGTTGTGATATAATCAAAAAGTTTTTAAAACTAAGTTTTAGATACCATTTCAATCTACATTTGGTATGTGATATAATGTTAAATGTTTAATGTTTTTATTGGATAGTTGTGTTGAACCCTTAGTTAAACTGAGAGGGGAGGGGGGGGGGTGGTGAATCAGTTTAACACATTCATGATATTTCAAAATTTCTATTAAACCTTATTTACACCTTCATTTCATATCCAACTTAATATGTGAGTAATCTTAGAATGTGAGCAGCAAGTATTAGAATAATATAACAACAGACTTAATATGAGAGCAGCAGGTATTAAGCAGATGATATAAATCAGATCAACACATAAACATCATGCACAGAGACATCAGATATAAGTGGAAACCCATAAAGGGAGAAAACCACATCTTATTATTGTTGTGATGCAAAGGCAAGCTCCAACTCCCTCTCACCATTGTTTTTCTGCAGGCACCAACCTACAAGAGGCTCCTACCTCAATTCTGCAAGCTACAACTTGCAAGGAAGCACCAACTCCCTTCAATTTTCTGCAGGCACCAACCTACAGGAGGCTCCAACCTCAATCAGCTACAACTGATAGCTATCAAGCTGCAACTTGATAGGGAAGCTCCAACTTCCTCAATTTTTCAAACTGAATGTTTGCTGATTTACCTCAGATATCAGCTCTGTTCTGTAGCTTCTCTTTCTTCTCTTCTTTTCTTAATCTTCTCTGCCTTACACTTCTATACTTTTCCTTCTCTATATTTTCTCTCTCTCTGACCTCTTTTTGCATATCCAGTTGATATTATTTATAGAGTTCCTCACATAACTGTTTGTGTTTCACAAAGAATTTGGAGTGAACAGTCATGACTCTTTGCCTTCTGTCTTCTCATTCCTTTTATCTGCCATAACTATAGGTGCTTATTTTAATATTACAGTGGGATATTTGCTCTCTTCTGGAGACTTGCTAATGCATCACAAACAATAAAAATCAATTAAAACATTTACATTCAAATTACAATGAGAACTCCAACTCAACTCATTTGGTCTTTTGGCTCGCTGCGTGTTTGTCTTTTCTTTGACTGTGTCTGTCTTTTCCGTGACTGTGTTTTATCTCTTTTCATCTCTATTTGCTCTTCTGTCCTCTGCTGTGGTGTAACTGTTGCATACGTGTAACTGTGCTTTTTATATTAGTGCATTTTATATAAATATGTAACAGCTGGCGTTAAATCTGGGCAAACTCCAACCCTTTACACACAGCAAGTGTCTTGTTGATGTGGCGAGTTCCGCAAGTGGAACATACGTTCATCACAATTGTTTTATATTAATAATCGCCCTCCCATTAAGCTGAGGCATATATATATAACCCACGGATCACGCGGCACATCACAACAACGTTATATATATATATATATATATATACACGACAGCGCCCCTTATATATATATAATCCAACTTCAGATCTTGGCATAAGTTTAACCTACAAAATTGCCCTTTTAGGTATGACTTAAATCAATTCTTGGCCCTATATAATAAAACCTGTTTCAACATATAAAAAAAAACCTTTCGGGCCCACTTGACACGTTTTCCGATGCCATATACTAATCCTCCACCGGTTAGTATATGCGATGGATGTGATGTTTGCACTGGTTGCAATTGTTGCGATGGATGAGATGGATGTGATGGTTTTGATGCGATGGTTTTATGCGATGGTTGGATCCTTTGCGTTGGTTGCGATGCAATGGTTTTATGCGATGGTTGGATCCTTTGCGATGGTTGCGATACGATGGTTTTATGCGCTCCATATAACTTAATAAAAATGCTTTGGACCTTTGATTCTTTTAATATACTCTGTCGGACCTTATACTAAGGTTAATAAACCAAATTTATTACGTATATTTCCACCCCGGGCCCACAATGCAATCAAAATACCAATCAAACGTGCGCACTGTACCTGACTTAACCTCCAGGATTTTTCATTAACCTTCGTGCGGGTCCTGCGAGCGATCACCGTTAGATGTCGAGCCACCAGATCAATGGTCTATAACTATATCGCTCGGCGTCTTTGGTCGATGTAGAACGTGCGATGGCGCACTTTAACCGACGGTTTTCAATCTCGTTTAGGGACACGCGTCACAAATCCTATGGAATCGCTGTGAATTCGGGAATACCACTTGCCCGACGGATGGCGGTGCGATGAAACCGTCACTATTCCTCTTGGTCACAGTTCCGTTCTCTACTCCAGGTTCCGGTCCTCCACGATTTCAATTATATATAAATAACTATTCATCGCTTCTCACCGCTGTGATTTCTTCTGTTACGACTATGGTTCCACTCCATTCACACTGTGCATTTGAATATGGTTCAGCTCCATTCACACTGCGCATTTGAATATAAAGCGCCACTGGAGTATGCGATTCCCGGAATGAAATTTATATTAACTATGCATTACATTTCCGCTTGGGTTATGATTCCCAGAATTATATTTATGTTATGTGTTATGCCCGGCTGGGTAAAGATTCTCGGAAAAACAGTTGTTTCTCTGCAATAACAACTGTGTCTCTGCCTCTGCTGCTTCTGTCTCTCTGCCTCTTCCTTTACTGCTGTGATAAGGGCTCTACCTCTGTTATATTCGCTGCTTATTTTTCCTGTCTCTGTCTTTGCTGCCTCCTTTGCCATCAATGACAACATTTCCAATAAGTTGAACTACAATTGGCATGACATGTGAAGTAATTTGTTTTGATATAATAAAAAAGATTTTAAAATTCATGTTTTGGATGGTTGAACTAAATTTGGTAATTTTTTAAATTTTTTTTCATTCAAAAAATAGTATGTAGTATGTAAAGATAAAAAGCAATCTTAAGATTACTTTTAAGTACGATCAAGTGTTCTTGAAACATTTTCCCACATCATGATACCTTCATTGACCTATAAACTAAAGTAGTTCATAGGCTATATGTTCTGCGTCTTTCACATATAAATCCATTTAATTTTGATTTGAAATATAAGAAGTAGATATATTTTTGTTGAATTGGGGTCAATGTCATTAATGCACTCAACTAGGTAGCCTTGTTGATTTATAAATTGGTAAATTGATGGTCCATTCAGTTTTAATTACATTCTAGAACACACACACACACACACACACACACACACACACACATATATATATATATATATATCGAATACGTGCACAACATTTTTCATCAATGCACATAGAACATATTCGACCATTGGACAGACAAATTTTGTACCAGATTTTCAATCAGGAATAGAGATGTGGGTCAAATCCCACCAAAAGTCAAAGAAGTGCTCTGATTCTTTTGTCTGAAATGAATATTCGTACAAAATTATACTGCGGATGATTTATTTACATTGTGGATACTTTTTACCAAAAATTCCCACAAGAAAAACTGGGCGTGCATTGAGTTCGTGTACATATCTAGTACATGCAACATTTTTCATCAACGCACATAGAAAAACTACTTGAATAGTTAATTGCATTCTAGAACATATATATATATATATATATATATATATATATCCAATACATGCAACATTTTTCATCAATGCATGTATAGAAAAGCTACTTTTAGTTGATACTAGAGTGTGCATGTACCAAAACAATTTTTACATGTGCAAACACTTGCACAGATAAAATAATAAGGCAGCTCAATTTTTAATTGAGTACTGGAAGTTCTAGAACATATAATTCAAAGTCAATAAATTGTTGGGCAGTTCAATCAAAAAAGTTCCAATGGAATGACATCATCAATAATCCATTCATGATCGGATTTTGAAATTTTCCATTAATTTTCGTTTTTTTATTTGATTGAACCTCGATCAACTTTATGCGTGTTGCACACACCTAGTGACTATATTAAAAACTTATGAAATCAGGTTCATAGTCTTCAAAGTAAACAAAATTCGCACTTTGATTAGTTTGTCTGAAAAAATAACCTTTTAGTATAATAGATCCTCTTTCATATCGAAATACGTGATCATTATAGTCTTCTAATAATTTCATTTTTTGTTTAGTGCAACACATCAAATAATACTTCACATTTTCATCGTTGTCAGTAGGTGAAATTACAGCAAAAACATCTCCTTCACAATAAAACAAACTTAACAAAATTATATATATTCAAATTTATTTCTAGATCTTTATCATTAGAAAGCAATTCAAATGTTACCTTCTCTAACAAGATCAAAAACTCGATCACCATCGGATGATATTGTAGTCTCCTCTGATTGCATTTCTTCAAACATTGCAATGGACATTTTTCCCTTTGTATTTAGCTATGTATGTTTCCAATCTTTTACATACATTTTGTTTTCACAAACGTCATTGGACTTTGTGTTGTCTATGCAAACATGACAAAAACACGAATATTTTCCTTTATCCAATGCAAACAAATTTTTGGACGACTTTGTTTTAATTGAATGTAATTTTCGAGCCCATTTTATTGTTTCAACGTCATTTCCAATTGATCTATCTACGTCTTCGATCCCAATATGAAAAAAAAACATTATATGGAAAATTTAAAGAATAATGTAAATGTGATATCAAAATACAATCAACGATAATCATTGTGATAAATGTACACTGTTTAAAATTAGATATCCAATAAAAATTAAATTGAATGTACCTTCGCACTTCCCTTGATCGGTTAGTCTCATGGCTTAGAGTAGCGATGCACCATTGAACAACTTCTTTCACGTCCACAAGTTGGCATGCAAATGGGTTCATTTGATATCTTCGAAGTGCTCATTTTATGCATGCCCCTGCACTGTCATGTTCTCCTTTTCCATGGCTAGTCTCAAAGAAATTCCAACAATTTTTAATGCAGGTTTTCTTATGAAGACAACACAACCAAAAGAATGATCGTGCAGATTTGAATTGTCTTGCGCATCCATCTGACCATATCCAATGCTCATTGAATGTTATTTCACAATTTTTCAAGGAATCATAAATCTTTTCAAAACAATGATGTACAAAATATGTATCACGTGTACGATCATCATCGATATAAAAGTCATATTCTTTAATAATATGTCAATTTTCACTGGTTCTTTCTATATGATCGACGTTTTTTTTAGCATGTCTATATAGAATATGGATGAGCATGGAGACTTGGTCAGAATGATAGTATTCACTCTGAATTTCTTTTTATGGAACAAAGGTGTAGTTTTTTGCAAAATCAATTACTGACAAAATGGCCCCTGGTGGAAAAAATTCACGGGATTTTTTGAATTGCAAGTCTTTCCATCAAGCTCTATGGGAATGCTTGGTGTATTTATAAATTTCTTCCTCAAACTTTCTCAAAAAGTCTATCACAAAAATTTCTTCTTCTCGTAATTCAATTATTTTAACACTATTTGCACCTTCAATCGATGTATGGATATATTCATATCTCTTCCATTTCACTTTCATGTTGGACAATGATTGATCATTTATATCAGTACGATATTTGTTTTGAAATTTACTCAAGCATCGCATTTTTTACCACTAACACATTTTTTTCATAAAATAGTTCATCACTTTCTCCTTCACATAGAGTTTGAGATATGAAATCATGGATAGTGGAAGGAGGAGGTGAATCCTTCCAAAATGTTCTACCAAAATCAAGGAATGTGTCATAATATAACTCAAATTCCACATGATAACGGAAACAACAAGTGTCGTGTACGGTGATAGGTTTTACATACCATGGTTTTTGTTGAACAAAAGCACTGATTGAAACATGAATTTCATGATTCTCTTCTTTGAACTTGTTGAACAACTTTATCTCAGTGGTTTCCAAGAAATGTTTTTCATGTTCTTTGTACTGATTTCATGCTATTCTTCTTCGCATAACATGCCTTGCAGTTGGCGAAACACGTGAATTGTTCTTCCAATATTCATATATTATTTTTTTAACATTTTCTCCAACTCTATCTTTGTATGATTGCCTACAAATAACTCTCCAACAAGAAAGTTCATCATTTATATCTATTTGCAACCAAATTTTTTTATTTTTGTGGAATGTTTTTCGCAAGGTTCCTAATGCTCGTGCCATAGATTTTACTAAGCGATTCTCTTTAGTACTTGATGAAACCACTGCCATATGTATTGCTCTACGTACAACTGAAACATTTCTCTGTCTAGATCTTCTAATTTAATTTATAGCACTATTTATATTTTGTATGACATCTTCCTTCATTTTTTATATCTTTGGTTGATTTTCGAATACCCTATAAAGTCGTAGCTTATTTTAATTTCCTTAATGATAAGAGACCTTTCAACATTTGGGCTTGAACTGTCACATTTTGCTTTATGAAATACTTCTAAAAAATGCGGTTAACATGATATCGTATATAATGGTCAGCGTTTTTATCTCCATATGTGTGAGTTTCAACATTTTCTAACATCTTGTCATCGACATTGATTTCATTTGTACATATTCGAATGAATAGTACATAAGAACTTTACATATTCAATAAATAACTAAATTAATAAATATATGTATAATTTCAATAATACGTGCATGTGTTCAACATATATATATATATATATATATATATATATATACCTTGTGATTCAATTTCTTCACTTGAATTTCTTTCATCATTTTCACCATCTTCAATCATTGGTTCAATATCTCTTTCACTTTATCTTTCAAAATTTTGTATCTCATCATCAATGTTTTGAGGAATATCTCTCTCTGTTTACATTGCAAAATATTTTTCAAATTAGTTCATCAAATAAAAATTAAGGTTCACATTTTACACTAGGAAAATTTTAAATATATCAAAATCATAATATTTACATTTACATACCTGTTTCAACTTCTAGTTGAGGTTGATTTTCCCCTTCAATATTTGAGAGTGCTTCTATCTTTCTTTTGCGATATTGTCTTGTCTCTTCTCTACGTTCCTCAGGGTCTCTTTTTCGATCATATTTTCTCGTACAATTTCTTCGATTTCCCATGATAATAGAGTATGAAGTTCAAAAAATTTCCTTCAAAAATTTAGACAAAAAATCAATTAAAAAAAACATCACAAAAGATTTAATTTAAAAAAAAAACTCATTTTAAAATTTTTGCAAAAAATACATACTCCAATCCAAAACACTTACTTTAAAAAATTCAAGAAAAAAATGTCTTATAAAAATGAAACGAAGTTCAAAATATTTCCTTCCAAGTCCTACAAAAAAATTTCATTTAAAAAGTTACACAAAAACTCATTTTAGAAAATCATTATAAAAGATTTACTTCAACCCAAAACCAAAAAATGTCCTTTCGAAATTAACCCCAAATCCATACTTTAAAAAAAATGAAGCCCAAAAAACTGTATCACATACCTCCAAGAAATGTCTTTTGAATGTACCTCCAAGAAAATTCTTTAAACCCAAAAAAATTCCTTGCAAAATCAGATCAAATGTACGAAAATAATGTGTCTCAAAGAAAAGTCCTTTGAATGTACCTCCAAGAAAAGTACTTAAACCCAAAACAATTGATCAAGACTTTTATAAAATCAAACCAAACATGCGAAAATGTGCGAAAATAAAGAATGGTTTCGCGGAAATTTATATTGCCGCGAAATGTTTTTTTGGAGGGGCTTGACGGTACTTTCCGACCGATGGAAATTTAAGTAAAAGTTCGGCCGAAATTTTAAGAAATAGTTTGGCCGAACTACTTTGTAGTTTGACTTAATGGGTCGTCAGCACAAAACATAGTTCGATCGAACTTTGTTTAAGATTTCGGCAGAACTAACACGTCACTAGTTACGTAGAGCCAATCCATGAATACGTTTCTGCAACTTTGGACTGATTAAAATACATGAAACATTATGAATTAACTGTTGGAACCAAGACAAGCATTTTCAGAATTGAATCTACTTTCAAGAAATATAACTTTCATGGAATTTCATAAATATTTACTAATTTTAATTAATTTTGTAATAAAACGGATGCAAACAATTTCTGAAGGTCATTGTGATTCAGTGAAATCAAAATTCTGTATCTTCCAAAATACATTGTAAAAAAAATTGAAAAAATTATGGTACATTACATTGGTCCGTCGTCTCTAATGGGTAGCTTTTAGATTTTTAGTTTATAACTTATATATTAAGAAATTTCTTGTGTCGCGAAACACATTCAAAATATGCAGTTTTTCATATTGGACCAGTTCAAAAAATTATAGTAATTATGATATGCATCCATTGGCTTTGTAAATATGACGAAACCGAAGTAGACTCTGTCTAGATTTTTGTAACACATTTTGTTTCTCAAAAACACAAATTTTCAAAGAATACAAGATTGCGTATTAACATGACTTCTTATGAATTCGTTGATCGTTAAAAAAGACACACTCAAAGAAACGCTAAGTTGACATATCAAATGTGTATAAAAAAATTCCAAAAAATAAATAATAGAAAGCTAACAAATTTTTTGACAACTTTTATTTTTATCGCAAAATGAAATTTTAAACAAAAAAATTGTTTTAGCTTGCAAAAAGTTGAAGAACCGAAAAAAATGAAAAAAATTTCTCAGAAAAGAGCAAAAAGTGTAACCCAACTTCACATTTTCACTAACTTTTCTAAACAAATGAGGTTAATTTTTTTTTTACACCATTTCATATTTTATGGTGCTTTGCACCATATACAATTTTATTATAATAATAATAATAAATGTTTTTTTGCACCATTTTATTTTATTTTATGGTGCTTTGCACCATATGTAATTTATTATTATAATAATAATTTTTATATTTTTATGACAAAATCTTTAATTTTTGTAAAATTGGTTTTGGTGCTCTGCATCACAATATCTTGATCCATGTAAGATCGATTTCCAATGGTTTGAGCCATACACCATGGAATTTCACATACGCATTAACACCAAATTTAACATTTTTTTACTAACTCTCTACTTTTGCACTACAAAACATAGCACCACTTAGGTATCTCCACATTATCACCACTATTTAGAAAGTAAAAATTTCTCACATCCTTTACAAATAATAGTGGTAATGTTAATGTGAGACTAAATAACGTCCCTTCTTCTCATAATGTAAAAATATTATGAATTTCTGAGTCATCGTGCCAACTACTTGTGAGCAATGACATGGAGCGCCTAAGCTATAAACTTTACCTGCTTTACGTTGAATTTAGTGGACCAACAATTACAACTTTCCGACCTGTGCTTAGGGGATGCAACTACACCAGATGGGATTTTAAGTGATTTGACCAAAATATAGTCATCTCAATCTGTTTTTTTAACTAATTTTGGATCGGAGGACTTCTATCCGGTTTTTTAACCGATTTTGGATGAGAGGACTTCTATCCTATTTTTTAAACCACTTTGTATTCGAGGACTCTACAACAGATTTGAAATGCGCAGAGAGGCTAATGAGATTGAATGGGTGAGGTCAATTTTTAAAATTTGATGGCGTTGAACTTGTGAAGTAAAATTGTTATAATTCCTAGGTTTGTTTTCATGACAAACTTATTTTGTTTTTTTTCTAAATAATACTATTTAAATACAAATTTACACAGTACGTGTTTTTCTATAAATAAAAAAATAATCTTTTATAAAAACAGTTTGTGTTATAAATATAAATCTAATTTGTATGTAATATAAAATTATTATGAAGTTTGATAACTTTAATGGATTAACTTAATATAATTCTATAAATGCGCATGTAAGCTTAAAATTTAATAGGGAATAAAAGGGAATTTGTCTTGGCTCTTCATTACATTTGATCTTATTTGATTTAGGAATCCTTTACAATTCAACTTTATAAAGAAATTTGCTATTTTTTCATCTAAATCACAACTAATTTCTTTATTAATAAATTAATGTTTACTAGTTTTTATAATAATTTTATAATAAAAAGTTATTAAATCTTAATCACATCTAATTTATTTATTAATAAATTAGGGATTTTCTAATTTTTATAAAGATTTTTTAATAAAAAGCCATTGGCCAAACTTTAACCAACTGGGATGGTTATTTCTACCATTGACCAACACTTTATTATAAACAACCTTTGAATAAAAAATCGTTACCTAATTTGGCTTTAATGGGATAATTATTTTTTCCATAACCAACACTCTACTCAAAGTTACCACAAATAAGGTTTATCATTGTTTGAGCTACAATAAGAAACATTTCTAACCAACATTAATTAAAAGAGATTTTAAATTTTTTTCTCTTAAACCTATAATATATATATATATATATATATATATATATATATATATATAAACAACCGAATCTCTAGCCATATTAAAATAGCTGCATATATTAGTTTATTGTAGTTTGGACCACAAAATATTTTTAACGAGTATTAACTAAATTTTTTTTCCTTAATTTTTTTTTCGCTTCTTAAACATAATCACTATATATATATAAACAAACAAATCTCTAGACATATTAAAATAGCTGCATATATTAGTTTATTGTAATTTGAACCACAATAAGAAATATTTTTAATGAGTATTATCTTAAAAAAAGGTTTAAACTTTTTTTCAATAGGTTTATTTTCGCTTAAAGCTAATTAGTGTACACAAACAACTAAAACTTGAGCACACTAAGATTGCTACAACTTATGAGAAAAGAAAAATGGCTCATATTCAATTTACTTTCCTAACTTTGGAGTTAACAAAAAAAAAATCATTTATTTTCTCTCATATAATAATAACCTTACAATTTTCTCAAATTTTAATTTGTAATAGATATTATTTAAATTATATATATATATATATATATATATATATATATATATATATATATATTTTAAAAATTATCATGTAAGTGAATAAAAATATTTAAAAATAATTATAAAATTGCAACACCAAAATAAATAAATTTTTAATTATATAAAAAATATCATCTAAATATAAAATAGGAATTTAGTGGACGTGTAAGTGAACTATTATATGTTAGGAAGTATATAGTTAAAATCCCTTGTATTCACTTGTTTGCAAGGAAGGGATAGAATTACATGCTTAAAATTTATAATGGCAGTGGATGAAGTACACCCATGTAGTGAAAGTAGGAGACTGGACCAATTGCTGATTCCCATATACATATATATATATATATATATATATATATATATATATATATATAATAAAAATTGAGAAAAAGAAGTTACATATATATTCACAATATCTTATACTTGGGTGCTTTGATTTCAACTACACCTTACTCTACTTTTTATTTTTTGTAAACTACTTGGTGTTGCCTTCCATAAATCGACAGATATTACAATGTTCAACCTATCACTTGCATCAATATTTTTTCGAAAATGGTCTTAACCTACCTATTGTGAAACTAGGTATTTGATTATCTATTAACATAATGACAAATCCAAAACTATAAAAATATCATAAATCATAACTTCACTAAGGATCCTACAGTAACAACAACTCATAACAAAAAATATAAACACATCAAGGAACTAATAGTCAGAAGAATTCTCTATTGCCAAATATCTGGAATCGATCCTAAAGGGGCTAATGAAGTAGCAATATAGGAAATGCAATGCTCAATTTTTTCTAGATAGTTGTCCATCTACTCCATATAGAATCTCATAATATGATATTGTATTTTAACATCTATGAGATTAAAAGATGTTATATTTATATCCTTTCCTTTTCATAAGGATTCGTCCCATCAATGTCTTTATTTTCCAGTAGAGGAAGAGAGCCTTAAGGTAATTCTTTCTTCATCCACTAGTGTGAGTAGTGTCCAACGTCAATTTCCAAAAACATTATAATAATTCAGAGTCTAACATAAATTATTTTCCTTTGGCAGCCAAATTCTCACAAATTTTCAATTCACTATGCACATTTGTGTGGGTGGTCTCATGAAATTCTTCTGCAACATATCATGCTTGCATCTAATCTTGGTTATGCCCTTGCGGGCCTGAACCTAATCCCCCACCTCTTCAGCGCATCATCTGTTGGCATTGCATATTGTCAAAATAACCAAAGATGACCCCAATTGGGCCAAAACACAAAATACAGATAACAACAGCCTATTTATTGAAATCCTACAATGGCCCAATTATCAACATCCCATGAAACAAACCACAGTTTCTACTCTCCCTAATACCAAAGTTTGTAATCTTAGTCGAGCGAAGAACCAAGACTCAAGACCTAGCTACCTGAGCTCCATGCATAAATAGAAGATGATACTTGGGCTATCTCAGAGTATCACCATGGACGCGGAAACACAAGGTAGTTAATCCCTGTAAAAACACTATATTAGGTCTTAGCTCCTCAGGTAGACCCATGGTATAGGAAACCCAAAAAAAAATTATTCTAGGATTAATCACTCACCAATTCCCCCCAACATCATACAAAATAGTGAGGCATAGCACACTGGTCATTCCCACAAAGGTTAGGATTACCCAAGTGATACGAAAATAAAAATCCTGACAAGAAATTAACTAGTTGGGATTTTTATCCGAGGGTACTTGTAACCACTAAATATAAAGTTTAAATTCCACAAATTTGAAGCCTTCCTATAAATAAAAACCTTGTCTGAATTCCCCAGATAGCACACTTAAGTAGGGGTTCTAGAAGATACCAATATCATAGATAAAATGACCTCAATTCTCCCACACTTTAGCGAAAAGGGTTAGAACCCCCTTCCTAGATATAACTAGTAAAATAAGGAATTTCCGGAAGCACTGAAAAAACTAAATAATAATGAAATTAAATAGATAAATATATCCTCATATAAAATTTAGAAGCATAAGACAACCCTGGATTTGAACCTCAAAATAATTGTATGAGAACAAAATTTCGGAGAAAAGGAAATTGCCTAGCGATATATAGCCCCCTAATGTTGCATACATATGAAGGGAGTTGTATAGTTAGACACTGTGTGAAAATGATGCCTAGATCCATATCTCTACATTGCATCGACAATTAGGGTTCTTCATTCCTCTTAGGTCAACGTATTGTGATCCCACTACACAACCTAAAACATAATTTCTCCACTTGCGAAAGGAAAATACCCAAATGAACCTCATGCCACTCTGAAATGGCAGAGTATATTTTATCCAACACAATAACAATTCCAACTTCACTGAATTAGAGCATTGAAATGGCTTTCCGCACTCAGACAAGGCCTATAATTGTTAAGCATGTGGCTATGTGTATAGAAGAGGTCATAACACACATATATTTAATAGCCCTTGTGATAGTTTCACTCAAAGTAGAGAGAACTAACCCCACCAAACTTTTATCGTAACACACCACATTGGGGAACACCTTACTTCACTTTAATAAAACATAAAATTTGGATTTACAAAAACTATTTCATAAAACTACAAATGTAAGTTGAATAGAACTAAGAGAGCTTAAAACTTATATTATAAGGTCAATTATTAAAATCAAATTATTTTGTTGTGTTGGTTTGGATGAACTTGGTCAATCATGAAAAATGTGCGAATACGTATTGACTAATACTTTATTTCTTCTGAATGAAACAACTCAACTTTCATTTCCTTTTTTATTGGCTTATTTATGTTGGCTGAATTTATCTTATTTGGTTATGACCTTATGTCAATATTTCCATTGTTAAAATTTGTCAAGATAATATTCCCAGATTTTTTATTTCTTAATCCTTGCTATTTCTTTATCTATTTTTGTCTCTTAGATCTCACTTGAAGGTCTTCTTAGATTTAAACGTTGATGGTTTCATCTCGTTAGGTCGAAGCACTCCTAGTTTTAAGTTATGGAATGAAAAAATAAAGGTTGATGGGGTGGAAAATGACTTTGTGATTTCCTCCTCACTCATGTTTAGTACGAGATTGAATCCTTTGCCTTGGTTTTTCATCAATCCATTTCCTTGATGGTTTGGTATATGATCGAAATTGTTGAGGCTACACCCAGATTGGATGGGGATTTTTAATTAATGAGGAAATTAATGAATCAATCGCTCCCTAGATACCTAATACATTGATGTAGTCTAGGTTATGTAGCTTTCACAATACCTACAAATTTTGGATCATTGTTATAGAACACACAACCTAGGCCATTGGATTTTTGCTACTATTTTAATTAATGCAAGGACTAAAGCACAAAACACAAACCAATACTCATTCAAGTTTGCTCACGAGAACACAGAAAGGGATTCAAATATATTTTACTTCATTCTAATGTGTTGTTACAAAAAAGAACCCAAATATGATAGAAAATTTCTTATAGTGCTTGAATTTCCTACAATGTTACACAACAATACCACGCATAGTAACCAACACCCTTGCGAACGTGAACAACAACTAGTCACGGTCTCTGAAAATTGGGTGACAACCAAACAAAACCCAACAGTTTGACAACCAAAATTACAAGATCTAAGAGGCAGAATAAAAATCTTGAATGTAGAAAAAAAATGTCCCTTTCCTTCCTTGTCCCCACAATTTATCCTCACACTACTTGCATCTTCATATTCCACTAAAACAAATAACTTCCCATGTAACTGACCTCTTCACCTTCTAAAACTGAACCAATTTAACTCCACTCAGCATGATGACAAACATAATTTATAACTTACAGTCATTCTAGAAGCGTACCTAATAAGGTTTATCCTGTACTAGCTTAGCTAAACTATGGATTTTGGATATGTTAGAAATTCTACACAAAAATAGTATCAACATATCTTGGGAGTGTCAACAACTCGAGAGCTATTGTTAGCTTAATAAAATCTAGCTACAAGAGTAGCAAAAATTACCAGTTCGTTATATCAACAACTAACATAACAGGCATATCAGTAACTTAAAACACATGGGCGTAACAACACTTATTAAAAAATTCAATAAAAAATTTCTTTTGGTTGATAATGATTTTCTGAGGCTAAGGATGCTCCTGCATCAGACACCCCGTGTCAAAAAATATGAGCTACTAGCTCATGTGGTATCCTTGAGATATTAAAGTCTCTTATAGGCATGCAAGCTCTTGCTCAGTCACACATGACACATTTCAAGATCCCATGTTTCTCCATTTAACCAAATACTCCATATAATCCCAACAACGAGTCTTCTTTCCAATCCTTGTGACTAGAATTTCTTCCACTTATACAACAAGTTTCACTGGTAACTACTCCTTCCACTTAGCAGGAATACCTCTCTCTTTATTGCTTTATCATTTAATAAACTCATATAAATCAACTACATTGAATCTCATAGACATATCCAAGTCTCTCGACAACTCCAACTTGTAGAGATTTTTAGGATTTTTTTGAATAACTTTGCATGGGCCAATTTTATTATATTTCATCTTGTATTAGGTACCCTTGGGAAGTACCTCTTTCAGTATATGATTCATTAGTATTTCTGTTTCAACGAAATTTTTTTATCTTTTTTTCAAATATTCCTTCCCCTTATACCTGCCATTACTTTGTTGTAATCTTTTATTCACTTGTTCAAGTATTAGTTGCATGTTGTCTGCAAAATCATTTACATGAGCAATGTTCCTTTCCTCCAAATCTGGAAACTATATCATGTGCACAACACCTTTCATTAACCACCCATAGATAATATGTAATGGAATCTTACCACTGGATCTATTCACTTAATCATTGCATGCAAACTCTACCTATGCCAATACCATATCCCATTGATAGGGATTTTCACCACTGAAGCTTCTCAACAGGTTCCCAAGACTCTTTTTCACTACTTCAGTCTATGCATCTGTTTTCAGATGATAGGGTAAATAGTATAATATTTTAGACCCCATATTCTTCGACAACATCCTCCAAAAGTGACCCCAAAATCTTGTATGTCTGTTTGAATTAATGTTTCTTGTCAACCCATGAAGTCTCGATACCTTTTTGGACAATAAAAAAACCACTTAAGTAGCATCACTTTTTCTCTTCCATGTTTTGAAATGTGTGATCTTAAAAAACCTATCTACAATAACCATCATTGAATCATGACTCCTTTTTTTCCTTGGAAATCCCAACAAAAAATCTGTGCTCACATCTTCTCAAGGTGTTTCTAGTACCAATAATCGAGTATTCAACCATCTATTTAGACTTCTACCATTTTTTAGTTAGTAAAAACTACAACACTCAATAGATTTATTGACATCCTTGTTGATGTTAGGCCAAAAATATCTATCCTTTACAAAAATTTTGGTCCTATCCATGCCAAAATCTCCACCTAGGCCTCCACCCTATAGCTCCTTGATAAGATTAAACCTCATTCAACCTTGAGAAATGAAAAATTGATAATTTTTAAAAAAACCATTACTTGATATAGCATTCCAAGAACATAGTTTTGTCCATGCTTCGAGGTGCTTTCCAAGTTGTTGAAGCTTCTCTAAAATCAACATCATCTACATAAAACCCATTTATGATTTCCAAACATAACACTTCTACTAACAAAGTGTCAAGTAAGAACACTCTCCTACTCAACGCATATGTAACCTTGTTCAACTTTACAAACCTATGACTCAAAATAAATGTATAGCTTTACAATAATTCAACCCAATTAGAATTCCTTTAATTCAACTTACCTTGATTTTTGATATATGGTGATGCCTCATGATCAGTAAACAAGACAAATTCATTGGGAAGAAAATAATGTCTCCACTTATTGAAAGCCTATCCAACATGATAATTTTTTTATCATACATGGAATACTTCTTCTTGGCATCGCTCAAATTCTCAGCGAAGAATGTTATTAGTGTACCTTCTTAACTGAAAACTGCACTAATTGTTGTCGCACTTGCATCAGAGTAAATTTTGAAAGCATCAAAAAACGTTTCTTTGCCACCTTCCTTTTAATATTATAAAATTAGTTCTATGTTACTAACATCCTTTTAAAATTCCCCTTCTTCATACACTCAGTGAGAGGTGCACAAATCAGGCCAAAGTTCCTAATGCATTTATCGTATAAGTTTTTCAATCCATGAAATTGCCTCACCTAAAAAGTGGACTGAGGTGTTAGAAAATCCAAAATAGCCTTCACCTTTTTAGAATCCATCTTCAAAACTTCATTAAATATCACAAATGCCAAGTGTAAGAACTCATCATGCATGAATTTACATTTCTTCAAGTTTATCAACAAATTATGTTCCTTCATTGAGCGTCACCACTTGCCTTTGATAATCCAAGCGCTCCTCTTTGTTTTTTCTTAAATTTAAAATGTCATCAAGCTACACTATAAAAAAATTTCCCAAGAATTATTTCAAGGCTAAATTCATGAGTCACGTGAATGTGCTTGGGGCATTGGTTATCCCTAATGGAATAACTATCCATTCAAACAATCCATCCTTCGTCTTGAAAGCAATCTTCTACTCATCGCCTTCCCTAATTTGGATTTTATGATAACCGCTCTTCAATTCTATATCTGTGAAATATGCATCGCCACTCAAATATTTTGTAATATCCGCCATCCTTGGAAAATGAAATCGATACTTCATAGTTATCCTATTAGTGCCTCTATAATATATGCATGGTCTCGACTCAGCTTTCTTCTTTGGAGTCAATATTGCTGGTACAACACATGGACTTAAAAATTATCTTACCAATATTGTATCAAGCGACCACTTGACCTACTTATTTACCTCCTCATTCTCTACTGGAGTCATCCTATAAGGTTCCTTGTTTGGTAAGCTCGATATAGGAATCAAGTCAATTTGATGAGAGATACGATTAACGTGAGGTAGTCATTTTTCCAATTCATCAACCAAACTCTCCTTGAATTCATCTAAAAGGGATTTAATTTCAGCCTGGATGGTTGCTAATTTCACTTTCCCTGTATTTTTATCAGGCTTGAGCAATACTCTGTGAAACATCAAATTTTATCCTTGTTCTTGTTGAAGGATAGTCACATTTTCTCCAAAAATAGAGGCTTCATCATATTGTGTAACTTATGTTATATATTCACCTTTTCTCCCTGAACTTTGTTCCTCCACACACTCATATTTCTTATGTCTTTCAACTCCATAATGATAAAAAGTAATTACATAATTTCCTTTTCCTCTTCCAAAACCTCCTCTCCCTATTCCTACATTGTTTCCACCTCTACCACCTTTATCAATGGTGGATTCGTGTTCCTTTTCATTGCCTCTATTATTCCTTCCCTTCTTTATTCCCCTAAACCCTCTTCCTATAACTTTCTAATATGTTTACCCATTCAAATTTTCCTCTACCTTTAAGGAAATGTGATAGCCTTCATTAATAGTTTGGAAATAATTCCTACTCATTTCATCTTGAATCAAACATTTCATTCCATTCAAATACGTTGCGAATTTTTTAAATTCCAATTATTTTATACTCAATGAAATAGACAGTCAAAAAAATTCTTTGGTGTACTCATGAAAGTAGGTTTCTTTTTGTCATATATTTTCGAATTGCTTATACAAATTATGCTGGTAATCAATAGGAATAAATTTCTCCTTGATTTTCATGAACATTCTTCCAAGTATTTATCTTTTCTAGTTAATTATTTATTCCATCTTTATATAGCATATCCCACCATAGTGCAACACACCCTTTCAAATTCATCATGGAAAATTTCACCTGATTTGGATCGTGAACAATTTCATACCCAAATTATCTTTTTATTTCTCCAATCCAAATGATGAGGAAACCAACTATTACATTTCCATGATAACAAGAAACTTCAACTCTTGCACTACCTCTATTTCTCAAGTATGAAATAAACCTCACTATTGGGTCTCTCTCCTAAACATATTGCTATTCATCAATTTATTATTTACATTCTAAATAAGCCTTTTCATATCCATTTATTTCAAGGATATTAGCAAAATTCACATAATTTACCGGAGAGAGAGAAGTGGCGGAAAATGTCTCACCCTCAATGTATTCCTCTCATAATGTAATGTAATGAAAAAAATAATGAAATTATACATATATAAATACATGAGGAAATTTATCTCAAGTTAGTGCGTCTATCTTGGAAAATTTGGTTCAGAAAATATTTCAACCACACACTAATCTAGGAGCCTAACTAGTTGGAGATAATATCTTAACCAAATAAACCTAAAATTACTCCTAACTATGAAGAACAAATTCAATCTAGAAAAGTAGGAGTAAATCCTAACTTTCATGATTTAATTAATTTAGTTATTTTGGACATATAATTGTTTTACTCACATGAGAGTGAGGCTAACATTTACCCCCTCAATCATAAGTCCAAAATAAGAACTAGGAACCATATTCCAAGTTCTCATGCTGAAATTGTTGATCCTCAAAAACACTGCCTAAAAAAACCGCCAAAGATGGATTCCAAAAAAAACATCAATTTCAAGAGAACATGAGTTAGATGCAAGTCTGATTCATCTCTGAATTCTTCTTGAAAAATCCATCACATGGCAAGCTGCAAAATGATCTGTCTTTTATTTTCCTTCAATTAGAATCCTTTGTCCACAGACAAAATATTGATGACACCCATTGGCAAATTTTCTTGTACACTGAAAAAATGTTGATGATGCCCACTGGAAAATTTGATTGTCCACTGACAAAATATTGAGAATGCCCACTGGTGAATTTGCTGATGTCAAAACAACCCACTGGTTATTTGATGTTGACTACCAACTGGATGCTTTTATATTGACTGCCCACTAACTACTCATGATGATTTCTCACTGGCTGATGATGTCAAAAAACGATTGACTGTTGTTTTTGTTGATGTTGTTGAAAACTGTTGACTGTTGCTTTGTAGATATTGTCGAAACTTTCAGTCTGAAAACCTTCAATTCCATTATGATAATTCCACCCCCCCCCCCCCTTTTTTAGCTAAAATGAGAGACAATCGACTTTGAATTCGGAATTCCCCCGATTCAGGTGTACAAGAGTTTCACCATATTCATTGTACATGAAAAGTTGTCTTCATGTGATGTTGAATCCCTCCGTAACACATACACAATTGTTTGAATATAGATGACCAATTCAAAGGATAAATAATCTAGGTGGATATTGGTGGCCACCCACCTATTCCATTTGGACCCACACCATCGGTACTTTCAGTTCTTATGTTTCAACACAATTTACTATTTTTAGCAGTTTTTCGGGTCCTGAAATTTCCAAGCCGTTTTGAGGCCATAAACAATGTTTTTTGGGTAAACCGGGAGAAACATGGGTCATAGACTCATGTTTATCACTCAAAATTTGTAGTGCTCAGATAGATATTTCTAATGAGGTATTGAGTACGTCAAACAGAGATCATATGCCAAAGTTACATCCCCAAGAAGTTTATCTACCAATTTACCCAAACAGGGCCCATATTTTTGGCGCTTCATCTCCTAGGGTTAGGTTTTTCATATTTTTAGGGTTTTCCATTGTTTCTCAATAATAAATAGGCCTTAGAACCTCATTGTATCATAGTTCAACAACTTGTAGCCACCACATCTCTTCTCAGAGATAATCTACTAGCACCCTAACTAGTTTATCTCCATTTTGTCTGTAACAAATTTCAGTTCTTTGATATTAATGAAATGAAGTGTTATTTCCGCTACATATTTATATTTATGGTTATATGTGTATTCTTTTGTGTTCCTGCATAAATCTGGATCAATGTTATCAGAGCGGTCTACTCTTTCTATGTTTTTATTTGCATGTAACCAATGCATTCAGGGTATAAGGAGTTAGGGCTCATTTTGGTTGAACCCTTGCAAGATTAGCCTCACAAACCCCGAAAACCTCCCATGATGGAAGGAAAGGAAGACGAGGAAGAAGGAGAACCTATCGAATTATTGCTTGAGGAGGCGCTTGAGAAACATAAGAATGCGATGATGGATAAATTTTCCTAGATCCTTCAACGGTTACCCACCGACGGCGCATCTACATCCAAAAACCGCTCTGTAGGTGCCTCCACTATCAAGGTACATGTCAAATTTGACATTCTTGTATTTAAAGGCCATATATATGCAGACATCATAGATAGATGGTTGAATTTGCTGGAAGTTTATTTCTCAGTCCATGATTTCTCCGACAGATAAATGATTATCTTTGCACTCCTCAAAGCTGCCACACATGTGAAATACTGGAGGGAAACCAATTATGAGCAGAAGGATAAGAGGGAACCCTCTATATTCTCTTCCACACCCACTTGGAATTCGTTCCGAGTTGGCCTCAAGGAAAAATATTACCCTGTGGGGAGCTATGAAGACAAGTACATCCAATGGACCAAGTTGCGACAACAAAGGGATCAAGATGTGCATGAACTCACGAATCTATTCGATACCCTAGGCACAAAGTTGGGTGTTAAAGATTCAGAGAGATATTTGGTGCTCAAGTACCGCATATGTTTGTACAGATACATTTAGGAGGAAATGGAGTTCCTCGACATTATCTTGCTTGGCATGACATATCGTTATGCAACCAAGATCGAGTATAAATTTAAGTAGAAGAAGCGAGACTTTAGATCTCTGAATCTAAAGCTAGGGAAAGGCACCCTTGAACCACAGAAAAAGGGTCAAAGCTAAAGCAGGGTAACTCATAGCAACACCACAAATCCAAAGAAGGACATGGGGAAGTGGTGTGAATTTCATAACAGTCCCACTCAGAACACAAATGAGTGTCACGCCAAACAGTCACTGGTAGTTGAGCTAAAGGCACCTGAATTAGATGCATGTTCTGATCTCAAGTCAAAACCAGATAAGGGCACTGACAAAGTGAAGGATATAATTGATGCGGATCCAAGTGCCATTGTTTCCACCACCAAGCTCTATAGGGCGGATCCAGAGGATCCAGAAGAGGAGTGTCTCTTCCATTCGCAGATGTGGGTGGACGGTTATCCACTGCAATTCCTTGTCGATAGACGAACCCAAAAGAACCTAATTTTAGGAGAGGTCATGAAGTGGTTCCACCTGCTAACCATTGCACACCCACAACCATATACCATTAGGTGGCTTCACCAAGGAAGAGATCTCTGTGTCCACCAATAGTGCAGCCTTGTGTGATGTTGCTCCTCTTGATGTGTCTGATGTATTATTGAGCCAACCATACTTGTATGATTATAGGCCTCGTTCTGTTGTTATTACTTTGGGAAATAAATTTTACAAGATATCGGAGGTAGTACTCCCTCCTACCATCTCTTTGACTACTCCAAAAAAAAGTAGTAAGCTTGTTTTCCAAACAAGAAAATTTATTTTCATTACAATTTACCCACAAGGGAAGAATAATATTGTGGCCACAGCCTCAAAAATGGCTCCCCTGCATGGAAACAACATATGGAAAAATTTGTGGAGGAATACGAGGACATTTTCTCCTCACCCACAGAGGTTCCTCTACACTTTCAGGTCAAACACTCCATAGATCTAACCCCAGATACGCCACTGCCTGATGTTGCCATACCTCATGCGAGCACATAAAAAAAATCCATACATGTACTTTCTGAGGTTGATAAACCAACCAAATTTATTGAACGCATCCAGCACGTCTGCCAGCAAACATCTGCGACAAATCCAATATAAAGTTTAGCAGAATTTTCCTCTTCCCATGAAGGAACTCAATGCAATGGGGGCCATTTATTTATAACAGGGGAGGAATGATCTAGATGGATATCAGTGGCCATCTACCTATCCTTGTAACACCCCCAATTCATGTGTTTGAATTGCAAAGCTAGACATTTGAACTTTAAATCCTAAGGGGAGTGGACCCCAAAGGATAAATATTTGGTGAATTTAATTAAATATTTAATAGAAGAAATGAATAAAATGATGTTGTTCATATTGACCAAAATGAGATTTATGAGATCACTTGCTAAATCCATGAGGATGGATAAGGCAACTAGTTCCCCACAATCTTTCAAAAATCCTTGAAAGAAATTATTTTAAATTTAGATTTTTGAGGAAAAATATGAATTTCCCCAATGATGAGGAAAGTAGTTGGGAAGAGGTAAAAAGATGGAAAAGCTGAGGAAAATCATAAAACAGCTTTAAAGAATCCCTAAAATGGGAAGCCTAGGCAAACAGGAAGAAAAACATCCTGATATTCTGGACGCAGAATGGGAAACAGGCTTTGGGGAACAATAGCTTAAATAAGCTGCTCCTAAACATATTAGTGGTTGGTCTGTGGTGGAGGTGATCTTAGCTCGAGGGTGAGTTCTGGGAGACAGAAGGACTCTAAGTTTGGGAGGTTGGTAGGCTACATGAGTGGTATGTATTTAAATTTATCTGGTGATTTTACTTCTTGTGGTATGAATTGGCTACATATAATTGTCTGCTCATATATTAGAATTATTAATGCTACATTCAACAAAATTAATCATCAGGAATTTACCTTCAAAATTCTGTATAGTTGTAGACAAGAAATTCTGTAAAGTAGAATCCCACAGAAACTCTAAACCGAGTTGGTTTAAATCTGAGGATAAATAATTCTTTACAGATAATTCAGCTGTAAGATACTTCTGATCTATTAGTATACAACTATGAGTATGATTAGTTAAATTGAGGAGAAATTCTCCAAATTTTCTAAATTAATACTTAAGTTAAATGATGGAGAATTTTAGTGACTCATAGTTCACTAAACGGTAACTTTAATCTGTTTCTGGAAGACATGAAACAGTGAGAAAATGAGTATATAGAGTGCAGAAGTAATTATTTAGTTAAGTACTAAAAATAAAGATTTACAATAAATTCAACAACTGAGTATTGAATGAGAAAAACATGATTTCATAGACTGACTTGAGGGCTAGAACATCATTCATACATCATCAGAAGCTCAATGGTAATTTTTTTTTGCATGTAAACAGCTAATATTATAACAGAAGAAAGCATCTATTAAATTGCATGAGACTGCTCATTGATATTATCTTAATGGAACCATTCTAATAATAGAGAACAGAATTAATAAGACGAAAGCAAATGTAAGGAAAAGAAACCAACATGCAGAGTTATCACAACAGGGCATATTTACATATATGTACCCTAGTCTATCATGAGAACCCAAGTCAAGGGGGTAAAATAGTATATTCGAAATACAAAAGAATTCTAGACATAAAACTAGAAATACATATCCATACACCACCTGTAAATAATTTAGACAAATATCCGGTGCAAACTACTAACAAGGGTATAACACTGAGCTGGTGATATGTTGTACTAATTCCAAAATTATTGAATAAACTTAGCTAATGCTACTATAAAAAACGATACACTAGTGTGGTAGGAGAATCATAGGTAAATGTTCTGGACCAAATATATTACTACTACGAAAATAGTACCAACAATACAATAATAAAATGCGTAGTCATGAGAGTACCAGATAATGAATTACAATATAGAGAAGAGTGATACAATATTCACCAAACGACTGTATGGTATGGAAACTCCAAAGTAATAAAATGCACATAGAAATCCATTAAATCAAAATGGGTATTATGTAAAGTAAGGTACAGTATATAAATGTAATATATACATATAAATTCTAACGTTTATACGCCATTGTGGCCTGGGGAAAGTGCATAAGGCTCTGAGAGCTGATATAAATACACATGAAGTAGTGGGATTTAACAGTTGTAATTGTCAAAAAAAAAAAAAAAAAACAAATCCTACAACTTTATTAGTACAAATTTCAAGCTGTAGAAGGACGGACTTCCTCTAACCAGTGCTCGGTGAATACCGACCTGCGAGAGGCAAGAAAAGTCAATGTTAAATGTTGGCAGAAGCCACGACTCTCATTGCTCCAGAGAGAGAGTAAGGCGCAGGTCGTAGTTACCTGCAATAGACAAACATCCCCAAAATAAATACGATACACAGTATGATGAGGAAGTATAGGGAACAAAGACAAATTGATAGCTAAGAGAAAAATGGCTACCTGGAGAGAGAGAAACTTAACTCCCTCCATACCCTGCACATATAAATGGAAATTTTCATCAATATATACAACCTGAAGGTGGCATTGAAATTTAATTAGTGAACGAAACAGGGGTATGAAGTATTACACAAGTCGAGAACAAAACGAACCGGAATGTCGAGAGGAGTAGCATTTATTTGGCGCCATGCGAACGTCTTCATAGAAAATTTCGATGAGCATAAGACAGAAGTTCAGCTCCGAAACCCAAGTGCATGCGCTCTTTTCCAGCTCTGGATGAAACGTGTAAAGAAGTATCCATACTGTGAACCCAACTCACACAAATCGAATTCAATTGAAACAAAGAAATGAATTCTCTGCAAAAAGCAATAGAACTTATTGTGAAAACGCACCACAGACTTGACAAATTATGAGATGGAATTAAGTCTGGAACTAAACGATGGCAAGGGATTAATCTAAAACCAAAAATCTTAGCGCTGATGCGAAGCCAGATGCGTAAACCTAAACCAGAAAAGGAAATCCCATGATAAACAATGATAATAGAGCGTGATATTTCAAGCCCATAGAAATTATCATAACTACGTGGTCCTTGGTAGCATAGAAATACGACTGAGCCTGCTCAGTTCCTGTAGCCACTGATTCAACTGCTATTTAATAAACCAAACGAAGAGGAAGAGAAAAGAACCGACAAACAACATGAAACTATGAGTTTATATCAATACCAGCTGAATCGATTTATGAAACCCTAATGCCCAGGATGAATCAGCGTCGTTCACGTGGCAGGATCTCAAGGGTGAGGCCACGAATTGAAGGGTTAATGAGCAATGTACAATATACCTTCAACCATTAATACGACAAGCCATGAAAATTAATGCCACAACCTTCTATCCGTGCCATAACCATTGTCGTGGCATCAGGGTAGGCTGATGAAGCGAGTCAAGTGTTACGTGGATCCAACCCACGTGACCACGAGTGGGCAGGAACCCCATCACAATCGTTACAACGAGACGGAAATCATGAATGAGCTTATTTCGATTTTAACATTTCATCCCCAGTACACTATCGTTGAACCAATCGATAACATTGTATTGCGTGAAGGCCAACGCAATGACTCCAATCGTGATAACCACAAGGACGAGAATTTCATATATAGACATAAATGTAGGGTACGCATAGATATAAATACATGTAGATTAAATCCCACTAAAGGTTATGGGTCACCAACGAGTGGAGACCATGGAATAGTAAACATATAAAATAGAAATGTTGCATCGATATGTAATAAGGTGGGCCACCGGTTTCACATATGTTTATTAAAAATACCATCGGGTGAATATGCAAAAGTTGTCCATTATCGAAAGGCAGATGATAGATCAATCTATCATGTATTATGTCCAATATATGATTTCTCTTTGTTACAAATCTATTTATTCCTATTGGGATATAAATTCATTTAAGTTTAGGTGGATCGATGTAGTTGTATATGGGTAATAATTGAAAATAAAATAAATTTGATCTGCTCAACCTATAAAGAAATAACATAGTACCTTATTAGCATTAAACTTGAGAAAAAAAAAAAAATTGTGGAAGGAAAATGGGAGGTGTGACAAATTCGGAGCCCAAGTTATAAAATTGGGCTGGTGACATTGTGCTCGCTGTTGCTGTGTGTTCCCTGTATAAATTTATTTCTGTGGAAAATATATATATATATATATATATATTTATCTTCACTGATCTGTGTTGTGTAGTGTACAGTGGTGCTGAAATGGCAGAAGGTGACAAAATCTATGTTGATCTGCATGATGAGGATAATGCACCAGATCCCAATGCGCCCATGATGGCTATGTTGCAGGAATTGCAACAAGAGTTGGCTGAGATAAAATGCCAGAATGACAGGTTGTCATTAGCCAGTGAGGAGCAGGAAAAGCTCATCAGAGGATTAACTTCGCGGAACAGCCAAGAAGGCGAAGGTTTTGGAAAGAGGAAAACTGATGAGTCTAATGAGGAAGATGCTGTTAGGCATCAGAACAAACAGAAAAAGGAATTACAGGGGGAATTCCGAAAGATTAAACCTCCCTCCTATGATGGGAAGAAGGAGGAAGATGCTGAAGCCTGGTTGCTGAATATGATTAAGTATTTCCAGGTCTATGAATATGAAAGCAATCTGAAGGCAAGATTAGCTGTTTACCAGCTACAAGGTAAGGCTAACTTGTGGTGGGAGGAGACAAAAATGGTTCATGCCATTGATGAAAAGACAGTCACCTGGGAATATTTCCAGGTTAAGTTCAAAAATTGCTATTTGAATGAGCGGTACTATGATGATAAAGCTAAGGAATTCCATGAACTTACACTGGGACAACTCACTATTGATGAGTTTGTTACTAAATTTACAAATCTGTTGAGATATGTACCCTACATAAGGGAAGAAAAGGCAAAGGTACAAAGGTTTCTGAATTGTTTGCCTACTATTTACAAAGAGAAAATTGAATTTGATAACCCAAAAACAATGGACGAAGTTGTTAGAAAAGCTAGATTGTGCTACCAACAGTTCAAAAGCAAAACTGAACATGGAAAAAACTGGGTAAATAAGACTGAATTCAAAGGGAAGAACCAGAAACCAGCCTATTTGAAGAATTTTGGCAGAGATCATTAGCGGAAAAATTTTAATAAACCCAAAGAAAGTCAAACTGCTCAGTCCCAAGTGGCCTCAAAACAAATAGATGGAGACAATAAGAAAGAGGGCATAGTGAAAATGAGAGAACCCCTGAAATGTTGGGGCTGTGGAGAACCCCATCTTTTGAGGGACTGTCCTCATCGAAACATTCAGATGATCATGAGAGATCGAGAAGCCACTACAGTAAATGACATAGCCAGAAATATACCAACTATCAGTGCAGCCTTGGAAAATCGACAAGCAGAACATCAAGCTACCATGGTGGAAATGGAGGGTAAGATTTCTGACCTATCTGTTACTGTTCTAATTGATCCAGGTGCTTCTTTGAGTTACATTAGTCCAAAGATTGTAGAAAAATGTAACTTAAAAACTGAAAAATTTCAACAGTCATGGTTGGTACAGCTGGCCACTAGAACTAAGAGAAAGGTAACACATAAATTGCCCCGAACAGCAATCAAATTAAATGATTTTCAAACAGAAGTAAATTTGAACATTCTACCTTTAGGTTCATATGACCTACTGATAGGAATGGACTGGCTAGAAAAGAATAAATCCTTAATGAACTGCTGGGACAAGACCTTACATTGTGTAGATGAAGAAGGGAAAACTTTTATCCTCAAGGGAAAACCAAAACCTATCTCTGTGAGACAAATATCAGCACTGCAATTAAAACGAACAGCTAGAAAAGGATACCAAGTTTATGCAGTACAGGTAGAAGAAATAGAACAGAAAACTGAAGAAAACCTGCTGGATGTATTACCAGTGATAAGGGAATTTAAGGAAGTCTTTCCAGATGAGATCCCTCATCTTCCCCCCAAAAGAGAGATTGACTTTTCAATCGATTTGGTGCCGGGAGCAACACCTGTGTCCCGAGCGCCTTATCGAATGAGTCCTCCTGACCTTATGGAACTGAAAATGCAATTGCAAGAACTGTTAGATAAAGGGTATATCAGACCGAGTGTGTCTCCTTGGGGAGCACCGGTGTTATTCGTGAAAAAGAAAGATGGAACTTTTCGAATGTGCATTGATTATCGTCAACTGAATAAGTTGAGCATTAAAAATAGATACCCTTTGCCTAGAATTGATGATTTTTTTGATCAAGTGAGAGGAGCTTCAGTATTTTCGAAGATTGATATAAGGACTGGTTATCACCAGCTTAGAATTAAAGAAGAAGACATCATCAAAACAGCCTTTCGAACCCGGTATGGTCACTACGAATTTGTAGTCCTACCTTTTGGTTTGACAAATGCCCCTGCCACATTTATGTGCCTAATGAACAGTGTGTTAAACAAGTACTTGGATATATTTGTCCTTGTGTTCATAGATGATATCTTAGTCTACTCAAAAAGTGAGGAGGAACATAAAGAACACTTGAGGATAGTATTGCAAACTTCGAAAGAAAACCAGCTATATGCCAAGTTTAGCAAATGTGAATTTTATAAAGATAAGATCCAATATTTGGGTCATATTATTTCTGAACAAGGCCTTTCTGTTGACCCTGAAAAGATAAAGGCAATCAAGAAATGGCCTGTGCCAACTGATGTTTCAGCAGTGAGATCATTCATGGGGATTGCTGGCTATTATCGCAGATTTGTGGAGAGGTTTTCTGCCATAGCACATCCCATCACGTCATTACAAAGGAAACGAGTCAAATTTGAGTGGACTGAAAAATGCCAAAACAGTTTTGACCAATTAAAACTGAAACTTACTACAACCCCTATACTGAAGATTGTAGATCCTGATAAAGAATTTGTGGTATGTACGAATGCCTGTAGAGAGGGATTGGGAGGAGTTCTTTTGCAGGAAAATTCAGTTGTTGCCTATGAATCTAGGAAACTGAAGATACATGAACAGAATTATAGTGCCTATGATTTAGAGTTAGCAGCTGTTATCCATGCTTTGAAAATGTGGCGACACTATCTCCTTGGAAAAATTTTTACATTGATGACTGATCATATTAGTCTCAAATATTTCTTTTCCCAAACTGATTTGAATGCTAGACAAGCCAGATGGCTGTCTTTTCTAAGTGAATTTGATATGGATATAAAGCATATCAGAGGGAAAGAGAACAAAATTGCTGATGCTTTAAGTAGAAATGCTTTTCAAATTGTAGGCAGCAGTGGAAGTAGTGGCCAGATTGATTTGGAAGAATTAGTAAAACATGCAGCAAACCAAGATCCAAATTATGAAACACTCCTGGTGAAACTACAGAAAAAAGAGAAAATTGATTTCACTCAAAACCAAAATGGGCTGATCTGTTATAAGAACAGGCTATATGTTCCGAATGTGGAGATGTTGAAAAAAGAAATTATAGATGAATATCACAAAAAGCCATGTGTAGGACATCCAGGATACCAGAAAATGTTAACAGCTCTGAAAAAGAAGTTGTTCTGGCCAGGAATGAAGAGAGATGTAGCAGAATATTTAACTAAATGTATGGAATGTCAACTAGTCAAAGTTGAGCATCAGCATCCTGCTGGTCTTTTAAACCCTTTGCTGGTTGCAGAATGGAAATGGGACACAGTTTCCATGGATTTCATAACAGGATTACCCAAAACCAAATACCAGCATGAATCAGTAATGGTAGTAGTAGACACTTTAACAAAAGCTGCACATTTTATACCAGTGAAATCTACAGTCGGAACAGCTCAAGTAGCGAATGCATTCTTGAAAGAGGTAGTAAGACTCCATGGGGTTCCAAAGGTGATTGTCTCTGACCGAGATGCTAAATTTACAGCAGCTTTTTGGAAAGGGCTATTTGGAGGGATGGGTACTAAATTGAGTTTTAGCACTGCTTACCACCCTCAGACAGATGGTCAAACGGAAAGAACTAATCAAATTTTGGAGGACATGCTGAGAATGTATGTGATGGATAGACCATCAAAGTGGGAATATTTCTTGCATTTAGCTGAATTTGCCTATAATAACAGCTACCAATCCTCCATCAAAATGAGTCTGTTTGAGTCACTATATGGAAGGAAGTGTCGTACTCCTTTGAGCTGGAGTCAGCCAGAAGATAAACTAATGTTGGGACCAGATGCTTTACAAGAGATGGAAAGAATTGTTAAACATATACAAAGAAACATTAAGACAGCACAAGATTGCCAGAAGAACTATGCTGATAAGAAAAGAGTGCACCGAGAATTTAAAGTGGGGGAGCATGTGTATTTGCGTATTAAACCCAAAAAGAGCACCCTTTATGCTGGAAGTTGTGCCAAACTGGCTCCTAGATACTGTGGTCCTTTTGAAGTATTATAAAGGGTGGGACCAATGGCTTACAAGCTGGCCTTACCACCCCATGTTAGAGTTCATGATGTGTTTCATGTTTTGTTGTTAAAAATATATGTGCATGATGCTTCTCACATAGTTGATTGGAATGTTGTACAGGTCGAACCAGAAGGGGAGTTTCTACCAGAACCGCTTCAAATATTGGAGCGGGAAGAAATTGAATTGAGAAACAGAACAGGAGCAAGAGTAAAGGTGCAGTGGAAGCACTTTACTGCTGAAGAAGCTACCTGGGAAAGAGAAGCTGAAATGATGGAAAGATATCCATTTTTGTTTGAAAAATGAACTCTAGTAGTTGAATAACAACACCGAGGACGGTGTTTATTTTCAGAGGGGTAATATGTAACACCCCCAATTCATGTGTTTGCATTTCAAAGCTAGACATTTGAACTTCAAATCCTAAGGGGAGTGGACCCCAAAGGATAAATATTTGGTGAATGTAATTAAATATTTAATTGAAGAAATGAATAAAATGATGTTGTGCAGATTGACCAAAATGAGATTTATGAGATCACTTGCTAAATCCATGAGGATGGATAAGGCAACTAGTTCCCCACAATATTTCAAAAATCCTTGAAAGAAATTATTTTAAATTTAGATTTTTGAGGAAAAATCTGAATTTCCCCAATGATGAGGAAAGTAGTTGGGAAGAGGTAAAAAGCTGGAAAAGTTGAGGAAAATCATAAAACAGATTTAAAGAATCCCTAAAATGGGAAGCCTAGGCAAACAGGAAGAAACGAATCCTGATATTCTGGACGCACTATGGGAAACATGCTTTGGGGAACAATAGCTTAAATAAGCTGCTCCTAAACAAATTAGTGGTTGGTCTGTGGTGGAGGTGATCTTAGCTCGGGGGTGAGTTCTGGGAGACAGAAGGACTCTAAGGTTGGGAGGTTGGTCGACTGCATGAGTGGTATGTATTTAAATTTATCTGGTGATTTTACTTCTTGTGGTATGAATTGGATATATATAATTGTCTACTCATATATTAGAATTATGAATGCTACATTCAACAGAATTAATCATCAGGAATTTACCTTCAAAATTCTGTATAGTTGTAGACAAGAAATTCTGTAAATTAGAATCCCACAGAAACTCTAAACCGAGTTGGTTTAAATCTGAGGATACATAATTCTTTACAGATAATTCAGCTGTAAGATACTTCTGATCTATTAGTATAGAACTATGAGTATGATTAGTTAAATTGAGGAGAAATTCTCCAAATTTTCTAAATTAATACTTAAGTTAAATGATGGAGAATTTTAGTGATTCATAGTTCACTAAACGGTAACTTTAATCTGTTTCTGGAAGAAATGAAACAGTGAGAAAATGAGTATATAGAGTGCAGAAGTAATTATTTAGTTAAGTACTAAAAACAGAGATTTACAATAAATTCAACAGCTGAGTATTGAATGAGAAAAACAAGATTTCATAGACTGACTTGAGGGTCAGAACATCATTCCTACATCATCAGAAGCTCAATGGTAAATTGTTTTTGCATGTAAACAACTAATATTATAACAGAAGAAAGCATCTATTAAATTGCATGAGACTGCTCATTGATATTATCTTAATGGAACCATTCTAATAATAGAGAACAGAATTAATAAGACGAAAGCTAATGTAAGGAAAAGAAACCAACATGCAGAGTTATCACAACAGGGCATATTTACATATATGTACCCTAGTCTATCATGAGAACCCAAGTCAAGGGGGAAAAATAGTATATTCGAAATACAAAAGAATTCTAGACATAGAACTAGAAATACATATCCATACACCACCTGTAAATAATTTAGACAAATATCCGGTGCAAACTACTAACAAGGGTATAACACTGAGCTAGTGATATGTTGTACTAATTCCAAAATTATTGAATAAACTTAGCTAATGCTACTATAAAAAACGATACACTAGTGTGGTAGGAGAATCACAGGTAAATGTTCTGGACCAAATATATTACTACTACGAAAATAGTACCAACAATACAATAATAAAATGCGTAGTCATGAGAGTACCCGAATCTTGACTTACAATATAGAGAAGAGTGATACAATATTCACCAAACGACTGTATGGTATGGAAACTCCAAAGTAATAAAATGAACATAGAAATCCATTAAATCAAAATGGGTATTATGTAAAGTAAGGTACAGTATATAAATGTAATATATACATATAAATTCAAACGTTTATATGCCACTGTGGCCAAGGGAAAGTGCATAAGGCTCTGAGAGCTGATATAAATACACATGCAGTAGTGGGATTTAACAGTTGTAATTGTCAAAAAAAAAAAAAACAAATCCTACAACTTTATTAGTACAAATTTCTAGCTGTAGAAGGACGGACTTCCTCTAACCAGTGCTCGGTGAATACCGACCTGCGAGAGGCAAGAAAAGTCAATGTTAAATGTTGACAGAAACCACGACTCTCATTGCTCCAGAGAGAGAGTAAGGCGTAGGTCGTAGTTACCTGCAATAGACAAACATCCCCAAAATAAATACGATACACAGTATGCTGAGGAAGTATAGGGAACAAAGACAAAATGATAGCTAAGAGAAAAATGGCTACCTGGCGAGAGAGAAACTTAACTCCCTCCATACCCTGCACATATAAATGGAAATTTTCATCAATACATACAACCTGAAGGTGGCGTTCAAATTTAATTAGTGAACGAAACAGGGGTATGAAGTATTACACAAGTCGAGAACAAAACGAACCGGAATGTCGAGAGGAGTAGCATTTCTTTGGCGCCATGTGAACGTCTTCATAGGAAATTTCGATGAGCATAAGACAGAAGGTCAGCTCCAAAACCCAAGTGCATGCATTCTTTTCCAGCTCTGGATGAAACGTGTAAAGAAGTATCCATACTATGAAATCAACTCACTCAAATCGAATTCAATTGAAATGAAGCAATGAATTCTCTGCAAAAAGAAATAGAACTTATTGTTAAAACGCACCACAGACTTGACAAATTGTGAGATGGAATTAAGTCTGGAACTAAACGATGGCAAGGGATTAATCTAAAACCAAAAATCTCAGCGTTGATGCGAAGCCAGAAGCGTAAACCTAAACCAGAAAAGGAAATCCCATGATAAACAGTGATAATAGAGCGTGATATTTCAAGCCCATAGAAATTATCATACCTGCGTGGTCCTTGGTAGCATAGAAATACGACTGAGCCCGCTCAGTTCCTGTAGCCACTGATTCAACTGCTATTCAATAAACCAAATGAAGAGGAAGAGAAAAGAACCGACGAACAACATGAAACTATGAATTTATATCAATACCATCTGAATCGATTTATGAAACCCTAATGTCCAGGATGAATCAGCGTCGTTCACGTGGCAGGATCTCAAGGGTGAGGCCATGGATCGAAGGGTTAATGAGAAATGTACAATATACCTTCAATCATTAATACGATAGGCGATGAAAATTAATGCCACAGCCTTCTAGCCGTGCCATAGCCATTGCCGTGGCATCAGGGTAGGCTGACGAAGCAAGTCAAGTGTTACGTGGAGCCAACCCACGTGACCACGAGTGGGCAGGAACCCCATCACAATCGTTACAACGAGACGGAAATCATGAATGAGCTTATTTGGATTTTAACATTTCATCCCCAGTACACTATCGTTGAACCAATCGATAACATTGTATTGCGTGAAGGCCAACGCAATGACTCCAATCGTGATAACCACAAGGACGAGAATTTCATATATAGACATAAATGCGGGGTACGCATAGATATAAATACATGTAGATTAAATCCCTCTAAAGGTTATGGGTCACCAACGAGTGGAGACCATGGAATAGTAAACATATAAAATAGAAATGTTGCATCAATATGTAATAAGGTGGGCCACCAATTTCACATATGTTTATTAAAAATACCATCGGGTGAATATGCAAAAGTTGGCCATTATCGAAAGGCGGATGATAGATCAATCTATCATGTATTATGTCCAATATATTATTTCTCTTTGTTACAAATCTATTTATTCCTATTGGGATATAAATTCATTTAAGTTCAGGTGGACCGATGTAGTTGTATATGGGTAATAATTGAAAAGAAAATAAATTTGATCTGCTCAACCTACAAAGTAATAACATAGTACCTTATTAGCATTAAACTTGAGAAAAAAAAAATTGTGGAAGGAAAATGGGAGGTGTGACAATCCCATTTTGAATTACACACCATTAGTTCTTTCGGCTTTTCGGTTTTTGACTGTTTACTATTTTGAGTTTTTTTCGGGTCCTAAATTCAAAACGATTTTTAGGCCTAAACGACATTTTTTGGGAAAACCAGATGAAATAATATCACTCAAAAGTTATTGTATTCCTTGGGTATATATTTCTAACAAGGTGATATTAGCTGAGATCATACTGAGATTATTTCCTTGGGAAGTTGATGTACCAATTTTAAACGGGGCCCATAGTTTTGGCGCTTCATCTCCTAGGGTTAGGTTTTTCAATGTTTAGGTTTTCCATCATTCTTAAAAAATAAATATGCATTCTAGCCTCCCATTGTAACACATTTTAATGGCTTGTAGCTTAACGGTCTCTTCTCGAGAGATAAGCTACTAGTTCCCTAGCTACTTTATCTCCATTACTGTGCGTAAAAATTTCGAGTTCTTTGATATTAATGAAATGAAGTTTTATTTCCATTTTGCATCTTTGTATTAATGGTTATATGTGTATTCTATTACGTTCTTTGCTTAAATCCGGATCAGAGTGGTATTAGAGCAGTGTACTCATTTCTCTGTATTTTCTTTTGCATGTCACCAAGGCGGTCGAGTATAAGGAGTTGAGGGCTCAATCTGGATGAACTCATTAGTAAAGATAAGCCTCACAAACCCAAATGACCTCCCATGGTAGCAGAAATAAAGACAAGAGAGGAGGAGCTCCTATCATGTTATTGCTTGAGGAGGCCCTCGATAAACATAGGAATACAATGATGGATAACTTTTCCTATATCCTTCAACGACTACCCATGGAAGCAGCGCATCTACATCCAGTGTCACTCGCGGAGGCACCTCTCCTTTCAAGGTATAGGTCAACTTTGACATTATTGTATTTGAATTCCATGTAGATTCATACGTCATAGATAGATTTGTTTGAATTTTCCGGAAGGGTATTTCTCGGTCCATGATTTCTGCTGACCGAGAAAAAGAATATTTTTGCACTCCTCAAACTTTGCCCTGCATGTCAAAGACTAGTGGGAAACCTATTGTGAGTGAGAAGGATGAGAGGTGGAACCATATATGTTCTCGGTCGCACCCACTTGTAATTTGTAGAGATGGCATCATAGTAACAATATTATCCTCAGGGAGGGCGCGGAGGATAAGTACATCCAATGGACCAATGCTCAAAGGCAGCTAAGGGATCAAGATGTGCATGAACTGACGAATCTGTTCCATACCCCTGCCCACGAAGTTGCGTGTTAAATATTCGCAGGAGAAAATTTGGTGCTCGAATACTGCATCTAGTTGCATGAAATAAATTTAGGATGAAATGGAGTTCCACTATTACCTCTTGGCACGACGACTGTGCTTTGTCTTCCAAGATGCGAGAAAAATTTACTTCGAGAAGAAGCGAAAGAGGGCTTGGATCGGTGAATTCGAAGCCATGGAAAGGCGCCCCCAAACCACAAAACAGAGAGACACCAGCTGGGGTGACTCAGCAGACACCACCACAAATCTAAAGAAGGACTATGGAAAATTTTAAGGATGGAATTTTATCTTTAAGTTTTAGAAACACTTGCGCTATATCTTACTAGTCCCCAATATGTAAATTGTACTTTTTGATGATATTTTTGTTAAAATATTTAGGTTTCCAATTATTTTTATTAGTATATACAAAGTTTTTGGAAAATTACGAGGTGAAATAACTTTATACTATAAAATTTGGGCGAATCGATTTTCGAAAAAAGGAAATTGACGAATCTTTATTTTGCAAAAAGAATGGAAAATTAGCCCGCACACGCGAATATTAGCCCCCTAAAATTTTCCCTAGGAGGACATGGGGAAGTGGTGTAAGTGTCATAATAGCACCACTCACGAGCAAAAAGTGAGTGTCGAGCCAAAGCAGGTCACTAGTAGCCAAACTGAGTTGACCTTTGAATCGAGGATGAATCTCATTATCCTGAAGTCGAGAACCCAGACAAGAGAGCGATGAAAACGAGAAGCGGATCATTGATGAGGATTCTGTCGCCATTATTGCCACCACCAAGCTCCGGAGGGAGGATCTTGATGATCTAAAAGATGAGGAGTGGCTCTTGCATTTGCAAATGTGGGTGAAGGGTTCTCCACGCAGTCCTTGTGCAATGGCAGTAAGCCAAAATAACCTCATCTTTAACGAGAGGACATGAAGTAGCTCGGCCTTCAAACCATAGCGCACCCGCAACCATATACCATTGGGTGCTTCACTAAGGAAAGAGATTCTACATCTACCACAGAATGTGCGCCTTACATACAACATCAAGCCATTCCACGAGATGAGGTACTATGTGATGTTGCTCCACTTTATGTGTTTGATGTATTATTGGGCCAGCATACTTGTGGAAGAGACATGCTCTCGTGTGAGTCTAAGCCTCATTATCGATAATGATTACTTTGGGAAATAAATTGTTCGAGGATATCAAAGTTGGTACCACCTCCACCGCCATCTCTTTACCGAATTTTCGCAAAACAACGTAGTTAGCTTGTTTCTCAAAGGAGAAAAATTATTTGCATTACACTTCACCCATAAGAGCAAAGAAATAGATTATGTCCCGACCCTATAGAAATAGGGCTCCCATGAACGGAAAGAGAATATTGACAAAGTCGTAGAGGAATACGAGGATATTTTCTCACTCACCCACGGAGGTTCCTCTGCACCGTACGAGGTCAAACACTCCATTGATCTCGACCCACAAAGCGCATCGCTGCCCGATGTTGTCATACTTCATGCGACCTCACAAAGTACGAGAATCCACACATGTACTTCTTGAGGCTGATAAACCAACTAAATTTATTGAACGATCCAGCACATCGTCTGCAAGTAAGTCCATGACATCTTCAACAAATCCGATACCAAGCTCCTTGTAATTTGTCCCTTTCGATAGGAGGAATTCCAACGCAATGGGGACCCATTGCTTACCAAAGGGGGAGGAATGATCCCAGGTGGATATTGGTTGCATACTTATTCCATTTGGACCCACACCATCGGTTCTTTAGTTTTCTGGGTTTCAAATGACAAATATTATTTTTAGCATTTTTTCGGGTCCGTGAACTTCCAGAGCCATGAGGGCCCTAAATGATGTTTTCTAGGGAAAATTGAGACCAACATGGGTCACGGTCTAATGTTGTTCACTCAAAATTTGTATTCCTCGAATAGATATTTCTAAAAATCTATTGAAGGTGTCAAATGAAGATCATATGCCAAATTTATAAAGCTCCCTAGGGAAGTTGATGTACCAATTTACCCATGGAGTCCGTAGTTTTTGGCGCTTCATCTCCCTAAGATTAGTTTTTCGATGTTTAGGGTTTTCCATTGTTTATCAACAATAAATAGGCATCTCGAGCCTCATTGTAACACAGTCGAGTAGCCCTGTCGCCACCACATCTCTCTTCTCAAAGATAAGCTACAAGTGCCCTAACTAGTTTATCTCCATTCCCATGTTTGTAACAAATTTCATTTGCTTGATATTAATGAAATGAAGTGTTATTTCTTTCACGTTGCATCTTTGTATTTACATGGTTATATGTGTATATATGTTCCATTCATGCATAATCCCGGATGAATCAATCCATGCATAATTGATCTTCACTCTAGGTGGTTGGATTTCGCAAGTGCAACATCTTTGCATGAATGATTTTTCTTGCCACAATGGTGACAAGGATATGGAGGTCAAATAATTTACCCCCATATGTCCATTATGCTTAGTAATGGTTACACTTATTATGAGCATTGTCTAGGAGGTATGCACTTACAAAGCTGCACACAGGTGTTGAGTAATATGGAACACTAAAAACTCATTTGTCTTTGTTGTAACCTACACCATGTCGATCTTTGTTAAAAGAGGAGATGTCTTCCCAAGGTCTCAGTCACTTTCTTGGAAATATCATCTTGCTTTTTTGTTATCCACATCTTGCCGTTGTCTTGCTCAATATGCGCAAAAGAGCTAGATTGATTAAATCATCATCCGTCTCACACTGAGCATAAACCATTTCTATTAACGATTCATATGTTTCACATGCTACATCAACGCGCCTACATTCCCACTTAGATCTTCAATACTACTAGTTTTATTATGCTAGTAGCGCTTCCTTGATCTAGATACGGTCACTGTGTCACAACTGGCTGAATCAATCTGATTGATTAGATCTATTTGTGATACAACCTTCACTTAAATAAGCTGAATAAGGTCACTTTTATCACAACTTTCATTTGTTGTTTGGATGAGGTCTCCGATGCTCGCAACTTGCATCTACCTTCACTGGTACACGATAACAAGTAGATCTTCTTCTCCACTTAATTTCATTTGGATTGAGCTAATGCGTTTTTATTTTCATTTCAATCTCAATTTGAAATTCATTTGATCAATTAAATTTTCGATTCTAAGTTAAACTTCCATTCAGGTATTTCAATCTGTGTTATGTGACTCACGATTGCACTCTTTTCAACTGCTTTAATTTCCATCTCACGCACTTTGAAGATATTTTCCATGATTTCCCCATTTTGGCACGCTCGCTTGTACTATCTCGCTTGATCTAAAATTGCTTTATTTGTTAGGAATGGCTTACTTGATGCTTTGCTTGATTTTCACTTGGAACTTCACACTTGCTTGGTATTTATGTTAACAATTTATTACTTCAACCTACGCTCGCTTGAATGCTTGCTTTAATCAATTTTAGGCTCGCTTGATGTTGTGAACTCTTTCACTTGATTGAACTCACTCATATGATTGATCGAATGACAAGGTGTCCCAATATTATCGAAAAATGAAACCAAGAGAAACCGGACGTACAATGATTTGAATGACTCACGTTCAAAAATAATGTACTACTTCGCTTAATTGACTCGGGTGAAGAGAATTGACTCACTTGACCTCCTATCAATTCAAAAATTTGGTGTCGGGTTTCAATCGAGAGACACACTCCTTATAATTCAACTCAATTTGAATTTGATTACAAAATGACTTACAAAAAGTAAATTTATTTGCAAATTACGGAATGACCAATCGATGAATGTTGATGTAGATTTTTCCTTATAATGCTTGCATTTTCATCTTTTCTCAACTTGATTGTCTTGACGTAGAATTTGCTTGTTAATGTAGAATCAATTTTGAATATGGATGTTAACAACTTGATATTTTTTTTTCTATGTGTTGCCGCTTTTTTATTGCTTGTATTTTTCTCGATTACATGATCTTAAGAAGAGAGGATTTATTGTGTGTATGAATTTCCTTAATTTTTTGTGTACTCCATGTGTGCCATATTACAAAGAGAGTGTCAAAAACTAGACACAAAATTTAAGCAACATCAAGAATCGGGCTACGCATCACTAAACCTACCATGGTGCACTACAAGATCCCACCCCTTGATTTAATTTCAGGAAGATCTAGCACACATCATTAACACCACGAAAAATATATGTTTTTATTAAGAATTGAGTACATCAACCTTCACCTTCAGCAATGAAAAATCCCAAGCTCACATCACCTTGAAACAACTCCTCTTCAAAATTGACTCAACCTCAAGAAGTAAAAATGTTACTTGAGAATACCATAATCCAGTTTATCACTCCAAATTTACAAAACACTTATCATTCCAAATATAATTCACTTCAAAATCTATAAAAATAACCACACCTTATTTCTCCATGACAAAATCCTTAATAAGTATCCTTTTTTAAAATTCCTATTAAAAAATAAAGCCACTTTAAAAAAGGTGAAATAACCTTTATGATATCAATTTTAAAAAAGTGATATAAATGTTTCAAGATTTATTCACCTATACAATTTTTAGGAAGTCTCCTTTTTTTTAAAACAATGAATTAAAAAAAATGACAGTTCACGTTAACTTTAAAAAGTGAATGATCCTACTATAAAAGCACACTCGGAAAGGAAAAAAATTGTGGCCACATACCATGCTGAAACACTCTTTTCTACCAATATTTTTGTCTCTCAGTACACACCAAATCAGTGGCTTTGGGACCCCTCAACTAAAACTTGTAAGGATTCTGCGGACCTTTTCTCAAGTAAGCAATGTTAATAGCTAAGTAGATAAACCTGTACCATTTGATAATAGGTCATCAATAGGCGCACATATGCAGCTAGAGAAAATATATAAATCTACTTACCAGTGGAATGCATGCACTCAAAAGCCCACATAATACTAACTCAAATGTATTTTTAATAATTTCAATTTTCATAAAATTAACACCATATGAAAATCTACCAACGCCATTCACCTTGATTGTAAAAACTTTTAACCAAATATGTCTCTAGTTTTTGTTGCTGTCTCTTGGTGTGTTTTTTTCCCACGTGTCGAGGAGATAATGTATAATTGTGATGAATGGCTCGAGCTAGAATATAGGATGTGTAAGTAGTAGTAATATGATAATAATGTGAATAGCAAGGTTATATTAACAGTGCTTCAGACCTGTTTTAAATAGTGGGAGGTATTGTCTACCTCGTCTACCTCAAGTGAAAAAGATTAAAGTTATGATGGGTTTTCTTGATCATTTGCGAGGACGGCGGTATGCGCATTTTTCGAGGTTTCGATGGTGACAATATTGAGATGACCATCTCATCTGATACATGTGTAGAAATACATTCAGAATTCTTATTTTAATACATATCCTTGTCCTAATTATTACTTATTATTTTAATGCATATCTTTGATATTGTTAAGACCGGACGTTGGATATGTATGCAGGTAATAATTTGAAAACTGCAAATATTTTATTTACTGCTAGTGTGTTGAAATAGATGCACAATATTAAATGGAAAGAAAGTAGATACATTTTCATTCGTTCTTTGGTATATTGATGATAAATGGAGAAATGCAAAAATGCACTACACGAAAGAATTCAATGGAAAAAAATTACACCACTATTATTTGAAGTATGAATAAAACACCGGAGGATTATATTTGTTTACCTTAAAAATAATGAAAAAAATATGCGAGAAAATAACAATCACACACACACGGACGAACTAGCAAAGGAACCTGAGAGAGAATCCCTTTTGGTTATTCAACTCTTCTCTATCTATTCATACTCTTGAACAAAAGAAATTACATTGTACCTTTAACCCCAAACAGAGAAACGACCTAAAATTAATGAAATTCGATGCGGGAATGAATGTATAAAAACAAATCGTCCTCACCTTTCTGTTATGTTGTTTCTACACTGATAATTAAAAACAAAGCAAAAAAAGAAAATGAACTTGAAATATTATGGGTTCCACCTGCGAGACACACATCACGATTCAGCCTCCATCGCGCAAATCGCATACCGACGATACAAACGATGTACATAACATTTAACATTCGCGCGATATGGGAAAAATTAAGAACTTGATGTATGTGATGTGGCACTTATCGCATCGTAGCATAAACTATTTAACTTACAGGTGTTATCCTCCCACGAGCTTGTGGGCGCATTTTTGCGCTATCTGTTAAAGCTTTCACCACGTTCGGTGTGATCCCATCACAACTCAAATAACTTCACTTGTGCGGCTTAAAGGTAAGTCGTATCTGTGAAGTGTGAACTCTGCGGGCAAAAGAAAAAGGTAAATGATAAATCTTGCGAAGTATAAGATAAAAGGTAAACAGAAAAATGTGTGAAAATGCGAAAATCTACAATTTGCTAGATGTGCGATGACGATGTCCCATCTCAGCGATGAGAAAGTTTCGGTGAGGGCGCTAAATGGGTAAATCTTAAAAGTTTCGAAGTGTGGGCCGTGGGCGGTTAAGTGGTAGTAAGTGCAGAAAATACAAAAAGGTAAAAAATAAAGGAAATGGAAAGGGTTTGTGGTAGATTTCCAAATGCGGCAAAGGTATGAGTGAGTCTCTGCGCGAAATATGTCGTGTTGACAAAAATATAACATTCGGTCGAAAAGGATTAAGGGTAAACCAAAAAACTTGCTGGGGCTATGAAGCTGCAGGTAAGGCAGTGAAGTCAATGGTCGTGGTTTAAGAGATTAAATGCGGAGACATGGGGCTCGGGGTACTATGTTTTGATTTGCATGAAACTGCGCGAGATTTGAAAACCACGGGCTTCATCCTTCCTTGCACAAGGTCTCGTGGCCAATTTAAAATGCGGCAAAGGTATGGTGGGTCCCACCGATATCGCATCTGATGAAAATGTAGCATTCAGACGAAAAGGCTTAAGAGGTGAAACAAAACAAAAAAAATTGCGAGATTTGAAGTCGTGCTAGCGGTGAGTCAACGTATGGTGGTTTAAGAGATTAAACACAGACATGGGTACAGGTACTCTATTTTTATTTTGCATGAAACGTCTCAGGATTTGAAACCTAGGCTTCATCCTTCCCAACCAGCGTGACCCATCTTGCCTTTGCACAAAAAATTCAATAAAAGTATGGTTGTTGCACAATCTTTATTCATGGCGTTGGTTGGGAGTATTTCCAAAAATATAGTGGATAAAATATTAGTCACAGTCACACGAGATTTCATGGAGAAAGCCAGGTTGATTCCAATTAATGGATAGTTTCCGAGGACACTGTATTCATTACGAGTAGGATACAATGATGAACAATGTTTGATATAATTGTGGTGGAAGTGGAGAAAATTTGATTGGACTACTAAAATTCATACATTGGCATGGAATATTTCTGACTAGGTTTTATTTTTTTTGAATTTGTGGAAAATATGAGTTCCATGAACACTACTTTCAATTTTTTGATCATGTATTTTCATCTCTATAATTATCCGATTTAGTTTTGGTTTTAGTCGTTATCATGGAAAATAGAGACTACTATTTATTCATAGTATGAGAGTTATGTTTACAAATTCCTTGCATGCCATAAACTGCGGGAGAGAGTTGTGTTTACAAATTCCTTACAAAGAAGATGCATTCAAAATATACTAATCCAACTATGTATCTTAATTTTACAGTATGTGTTTACTAAGTAGTGGACCATATGCTTTTGTTTTTAATATTTATTTTAGTAATTCTTTTTTGGTTTATATATGAAAATATATTTTCTATTTTATTTTTAATATTTTTAATTTTATTAAATTTTAAAATAATATACTTTAATTTTTCATAGTAATTAGATAAACTAGTTTGGAATAACATATGGATAGGTAGGACATTCAGTAACTTGGGAATACAAAAAATATTATAAAAATTTAATATAGTAAAAATTTAATTTATAAAATTTTATATTTGATTTTAACACCATATGTTCTCTATGAATGTAACATATCTCCTAATAGATGCAAAACCTGATAAAAATATTTTTTTTTGTATAGACTTTACCCAAGATACAATTGTAAATATCTAACTTGGTGGTAGCCATACCAAAAACCAAACTTTGTTTGTGAATCCTCCGGTATTCTCGTACATGATGCATTCAGTCATCCTTCAGTATTCTCATATGAGGATGTGCACATCATGGATTAACTAAACAAGGATGCCATTGATTGTAATATGCAGACAAAATCTGGACATGAAATACAATAGATTTAGAATTTAATATATGAGAGTGAACTTTCTGGATATGGAAATACAATATATTTTAGAACTTTGGTATATGCTGGACATGGAAATAAAATAGATTTAGATATTTCTAAATTTATATTAAATATTTATTTGTTAAACATTAATGGTATTAAGTATAAAGATAAATATATTTTATATCAAATCCTAAATTTAGAATATAATAAACCATTTAATAAATCTTATAAAGAAAATCCATTAAATGGCCGTATCCAGATCATTAACTATTTATGCAGTCTATGCTTAGGGATAAGAGGTTTTGTTGCATGCATTAGTGCAGTTCAATAGTTGGTCACTGGCTTCCCCTCTATTAATGTTTTTTTGCCCCACGTAAATGGGGTGAGTTCAGTCCTCTGCCCTTCAAATCTTATTGGAGAGCTCGTCCATGTTCATACTTCTCAGCAAAATATGATGGCCTTCATCCAATTTTGAATCTCCTGCTTTGAGCGTTGAATTGTATAAAAGTATTTTGATGAGTCGACAAACCCAAAAAGTTGGAAGGGAGGCCTTTATCTACCATCGTAAGAACAATATTGTGCATCGTAAGAACAATATTATGCCCATGAATCAGAAGTAGAATTTCTCAGTAACTTAAATCAGATGAAAACTGTGCATTTTAACTTATGGACATATATATTCTATGCGTAGCCATCATGTTGTTTCTGTAGACATTTTCAATCTGATTCTAAACCTCCCTCTCGTAGCTAAGTTTTTAAAGGATTCTCACAAGCTCATGAATCCAAAGCGTTGGAAGTTATGTCGCGTTTTTACATCATTACTGGAAAAAATTGTGTGGGTTAAAAGAAGTAAAATTTATCAATCTAATAAACTCGAAATTAGATAGAAATTTGTATTTCAAATTATAACTGAGATGGTATGTGTGCATAAAGAAAATCCATCATATATTTTTGTAGCATATTATTTCATTTAAAAGGGCATGGTTTCCAGCTGTTGCTATTGTTTTTATTTCTCCTGTTCTTCTAATTTTTGTACACTTCCCCTATTGAAGAAGTAATTGGTATGGGATTGTGTAGTGAATATACAACTCAAACTCAACAGCTAAAAATTATTCTTTGCTTCTTTAGATTTTGTACATCTAAACTTGCTGCTTTCTGCAAAGGCTCTCTATTTTTTTCTATAAATTGTGTATGTATCATAAATTGTGTAAAAAGAGAGAATTTTTGAAAAAGGAAATCTCAATGAGGTAGACACTAAGAAAATGTGTTTCAAAGTAATTCATTTATGGAAAAAATTGTTTTTACATCAAGTCTAGTACCCTGTAGAGAATGTGTTGCCAAGTAATTCATTTAGGGACAAAAAAGAATGTTGCTACTTCAAGTCTACCATTATAAATTTCTACTGAGATTGAAAGTTAATCTATATGTGTACCTGACATAAAGTCATAAACACAGTATTTTACCTGGCATAAAGTCACAGAAGGTGTAAAAACATGGATTTCTAATCTCTGTCTTCTGGATAGATGTTTTTTTGTAGGTTCCTGGGATGTTCTGATTCTCATCATTTTTTCCAAATACTATATATATATGCAAAACACGATACATATTCAATGAGATGTGCACCTGAACACATAAGCAGCAATGATTGGAAGACATTTATCCATGCTCCAATCTTGGCCATTGAACATACCCTGAAAATATCACAAGACTTGGCCATCGAACATTACCTCCTGGAAATATCACAAAACCTTTACTAGTTCTTTGAAATATGCAGGAAGCCTTCAATATGCAAGGTATATGATATGCACAAATACTGTATATGAAGTGAATACGTGGTGAAAATGGTCGAAAGCATGAAATCCAAGCTCCATGTTGGCCATTGGAATGGACTACTAGAAATAATCTCACAAAATCTTTAATAATTATGGGATATAGATATTTGCACAAAATCTGAAGCTTGAATAAGTGGTGAAACGGTCTAGAAATCTACCGTGAACAAGTGGTGAAAAATCTTCTGTGAAAAAATGATGAAGCAGTGGAGCTGTGTGATAGGAAAGGAAAAATACACGTCAATAGATAAGTGCCAAAAGAATAGATGATAATATCTTGGCAGCAAAATTTTTCTTAAAGTTCAAAAAGGTTCAAAATGTAATGTAGAGAATTTTTATCATCATATAAATGTAAAAGGATAAATGTTAGGAGTAACGCTAGCATTACTTCAATCCACAAAAATTTGAATGAAATATTAGTGGTTTAACTCAAGAAATTGGAAAACATGCATCGAAAGGAGCGAATCCTACACTAAGAGTATAAATCTTCTTATCAATTCATAGAGTAGGAAAATAGAAAATTAAATAATTTTAAACTACAAAATTACCATAAAACATTGATTATATTGGAAAATATGATAAAAAATTCAAAAATAAATAATATGGAGTCGTCGATTTATCGATCTTTATATACTTCCAGCCTGTGAGCAGGCATATAATAAATGGTAGGGACAGTTCAGTATTGAATTCTTTTTTCACCACATTTAGGGTATAATAATTCCCTTTGTGAAAAGGGATATAGTGACTCTCCACACCAACAAGTTGTGGGTGCATAGGGTGATCTCCTTCTACTCATCATGGTTTTCCTTTAGATGATCTCTATGCTCCATATACAAAAGGATAAGCATAGAAAATATGTCATGGTTTTTCCCTTGAGATGATGAGTAGGTATGCCATATAAAATGGATAACCCAGAAAGCTATCTCTTTTATAGGGAGACTTACAAGAGTCGAATGATGTTACATGAGAGAACATTTTGTTTGAAGTGACCATCATTGTAAGAATTTATGTTAAAACTAACATTGACCATAAATTACAATGTTCATTAATTACAATGTTTGAGCAACTATTGGGATATTTTTAATCCCTTTTTCTAAAAATAGTTATGAAAAACGTATTCAAATTTTATTTTACTTTTGAAGGTTTTTTTAATTAAATAATCATGTAAAAAATTTATCTACACTTTTATTTCATTTGGAAGTTTCTTTTTTTATTAAAATAATATAATTTGAGTTAGTTTTTTTCTAAAGGGAATTAGCAATGAGTCAATTTTTTACTTTGTCAGTTACGTTGTATACACATTTTACATTCTCGTGAAACTTCTAGTTAAGCTCCCAAAATTTATTTTGGTTATATTAAAAATTTAAAAATATATACCTTAAAAGTTATTAATAGTTTTTTTAATTAAACTTATTTTTATTTATGAGCTCAATATCTCTATATTTCTCAGCATTGTGGGCGGAAAACATTGGTAACAGAGTTTCAAGACAGGGAAATTCGAAAATCCCTCCACGTGATTCACATGAGGAGGGAACATATTGAAAAGCTACATGCTTGGCGCTCCAGCAGTTAACATTCTACAGACACTGAAGGGTTATAACAGTGGTGGAAATGGTGGAAAGCTACATTTTTTTGGCACAATGCAATGAGGGTATAGGTATATAGGTGGAATTGCAAGCTACAAAGTCAAAAAAAATGCCTCTCTGAATGGCCAACCCTATTCCTCAACATCGAAGTGAGATAGGGTTGTTAGTGGATGGGTATTCGAGGCTACCTGAAACGTTTATAGTTTATTGGTGCTACTAAAATGTAATTTGGTATCCACACTCGGCACGTCTTTTGGTTCTATCCTCCCAAAGGGAAGAAGTTGGTCGATTTGCAACATCTTTTCAGGAGCCATATTTGGTGTTTCATTGGTCTAGGAATCGGTAATGGGGTCATGGTTTACATGTTGGGTCACGTATTTTTCATGGGGCATCACTGTATCTGATAGCACTAAGGATTATTCTATTTAGTGGCTCTATCTATTTCTTGGTGTTTGCGTGAGGAAGAGGCTATGTGTCTTTGGTGTCGTGGTGGTCGCCTCGGTCACCTCCTTTATTTTTCTAGTTGCTTATATGTGTTGGAAGATTATTGTTTAAATGACCCAGCCCTTGGGATGTATGTTGGGTGTATCTTTGGTTGAATGGAGGTCAATGTAGTTTTACATGATTGGGTTGAGGCCCTCCTGTTTTTGTTTTTTTTATCCCTTTGATGATGTGGTGGTTGAGCTCTTCTCGAAGTTTCCTTTCTTTGGGTCTCTTAGTGTATGCTGAGTGACTTAGTATTTTTGGGTTGGATTCTAGGGGCTATGATGTTGTCAATTTGGATATTGGTTGTTAATTTTTTCTTTCTGATTTGAATTGGGAAAGGCATTGGTTCTTTGTATTTGGTTGAATGCTTGCATAGCTAGTGCTTCCGGAGTTTTCCTTATTGTGGGGGCGTGGTTGAAAATGGGCGAGTAGGCAGATAAAATTCTAGTGGGTAGCCTTAGCACGTTAGATATATAAATTTATTGGAATTTCAATGTAGAGACAATCGAGGTCCACCTGCGTCCTAGTGAGGCGAGCATAAATGGGGACAATTTTTGCCCCAAAATGTTTAGTCGAGGGAAATTGGAGAAGCATATGAATGACTGATGATGTATCTCCGGATAGCAGAGATGTATTTTCTAGCCCCATGTTATTCCCTAAAAGCCCAAATTCATCAAGTCTGGAGTGATGGTATTCCATATGGTGTGAGGAGAGACAATGATAAAAATGATGTTATAAGCTTTTTGAAATGGACAACACAGCTAACGACATATATCGAATAAACAAGACTCCCTGCGTAGAGGACAAAAAGAGGCTCGAGGATGGGATGGAAAATTTCTGAAGGACATATGGGCGGACATGGAATCTCACATCCATAAAGCCTTCCAACATCCAAGAGAAGGGTGGCGTATGCTACCCAAGATCCAAATAAGGAGAATGGATAAGGATGAGAGTGGGATGAGTATTTAATCATTTTTTTTGTCATTTGGGGAATTTAAAATGTGATCTCATAACTTCTTGTTGTTCACATATCAGATTTTTTTATTATTTGATGGCCAACAATTCTAGGGTGTGAGAGTGAAGCCCAGAACTTTTTTTGGAAAAGAACCCTTCGAGATGTAATATCTTTAAGAATTAATATAGGGAAGTTGAATTACACTATATATATATATATATATATATATATATATATATATATATATATATATTTAGATATAAATAAATAGGTTAAAAATTTTTCTATATATTCAGACATTGATAATCTTGTTTATTTTAGAACAATACTTCTAGAATATTTTTAAATATCAATCAATTATTATGTATGTGATGGTAGGTATTTAACATTCTTCGGAATATTCTATAGTATTCATACTAGATATACACACATCAAAAGTTGACATTTGTTTCCAATCGCAATTATGAAATTTTATTTCTATTTTTAAATATAATATATATATATATATATATATATATATATATATATATATATATATATATATAAAGTGTCTTATGATTTTTTGAGCATGTGGTATTGATAAGACATGGTATTGTAAGAAAGCTTATTTACAAATTAAGAATCTCATAGCAAAAAATTGGTGAAATATACATTTTCAAGAATTATGTTCCATATTTTTTTTTAAATTTTTATATGTTCATATTATATTGATGCGGGAGCAATAAGGTATAGCCAACAATGTGACAAAGTTGATCACATGGTGTGGCTTGAAAAGCAAAGACTAGTAGTCCTAAGCATTTGAAGACTTTGTCCTTCTTTTTTTAAAATCATATGTTTCAGTTTGATTTGGGCTAACTCGACCAATGTAATTTGCAGAATAAAAGAATGGTTAATTTAGGATTAGTTAAGAATTTAGTTGAATAAGTTGAATAAAGCTTTGTTTTAGAGAAGTGAATGATAGTTTCTCAAATCCATATGAAGATTTTGGGGGAAGGATAAAACCAAACCAAATCCACCATTTTGGGGTTCTACCATCCGTAGAGAGACAAAAGAGAATAGAGAAGTATAGTAAATGTAAAAACCAACCATGCGAGGGCTTGTGCTCACGTGTTTTCCATTTTAAAAATTTGCTATTTCTAAGTGTTTTGTGTTTGATAGGAATCTCTACTTTTTAAAACAACATTTCTTTTTCAAAATAATGTATCGAGTGTTTTCGTGCTTGATAGGAATCTTTGTTTTAAAACAACATTTATTTTTCAAAATAATTTATGAGTGTTTTGTGCTTGGATGGGGTTCCCTAATGTAGAAACGTAATTTATTTAATATCTTTTTGAAGTCGAATGTTTCCATCTAAACACACAACAAGAATATAAATCAGATTTGCAAGCACGATAGATCCATAAACCTTATGCACTTTTCTTTGTTGAATGTAATATTGAGTTAACCTATAGAGAATATATTAATCGGATTTGGCATGCATGATGGGTCCATAAAACCGTTCATATACCTTATTAAATCGAATATTCCGATGTAACGTAGAGCAGATATCAAACAGCATTGAGAGGCGTGATAAGAGCCATTGGATCCTGCCCGATCAACGACGAGAAGATCATACCGCAAGTGAAGCAACATCTCATATCACAAAGGATAGCGACATTAAGAATCGGCTCGCAAGGTAAAGAGTTTTTTTGCGATGCGAAAGTCTTCTGTAACGAAAAGGTGTAGCGTGGGCACATCGGATCCATACGAGATCAAATGGTGGAGATTGAGACGGTGATGCTCAAAGATCACAATTCATAAAGGTTAATGCAAGGGCCATCGCGAAAAGTTAAGAATTTGTGAAGTGCGGAAAGGCGACGTGTTGATGCGGCACAACATCACATCATGTAGAATATAAGGTTTAGCTCTTAAGGTTTCAAAGTTATGTTGCATGGGAATGCGAAATGCAGATCGTTCATTGATTGGTCGGGAGATGAAGGTGGGGACCCTCAGAGAAGAACTCCCACGGGTTTGCATTTCGTTTGGTTTATGTATTGGTTTAGGTGTATAGAAGGTTTGAATACCCTTTGTTGATTCACAATGTATATATTTCATGTGGCTAACCTCCCGAGGTTAATCTCTATTATGAATAAAGGGAGATTTGTATTAAATCTTCAAGAACTCCATTCCACAAGAGCGTTATTCATGATATATTGCGAGCGTGTGCATCAATTTAGTATCATAATGAGTTTTCTTCCCTAAGTGAATATGGAAGTAGGAAGAAGAGGTAGGGGAAGAACAGCAGCGTGGGAGAAGAGGTCGAGGAAGAGGCTAAGCAAGAGGAGCAACAAATGAAGGATTACGCAAAGATATTAGAGTGTTGTACTGCATGTTTGGTAGCGGTAGAGAAGCAAAGAGGGCGTAGGGGACCACTGAAGGTGGAGATGACAGTGAAGATGAGGAGCAAGAGGCACAAATAGATGAAACATAGAACAAACCACCGGAAATCAGATTGCGCGAAATACTGTTTTGATGGCTAGGAGCAAGCTCAGAAACTAGAACTCTCCAATTACGATGCTAATTTATCCTACAGTAAGCACTGCTGAGCTGATAAGTGAGTTAGATAAATACTTCGAATATGTGGAAATTAGTGAGGGAGAGGAAGAATTAGTATTTGTTGTCACTAAGTTGACTAAGGACATGCCACACTTTGGTCGGACAGACTGTGCGAAGAAAGCGAGAAAACCGAACAAGCCCTTGATCTGAGTTGGGACATGATGATTTCAAATATGAAGAGCAAGTTCATGCCTAAATATTACCAAATTTCGCTTTACGGACAATTGCGGAACTTTGAGACGAGAGGACAATGACTCCAGAGGAATACACTAAGGAATTTCTATAAATTGAACTTGAGGGCTGGGTATGTTGATCGATACCCCTGAGAAGATAGCTAGATTTTTTGAATGGTCTACTGATGGAAATCTTGGATGACATCGATATGTCTTTCCCCAAAAAATATAGAGAAGGCATACGAGTGTGCTTTGAAGGGAGAAGAAAAGATTGTAAGGAAACAAAATGCAAGAAGAAGACGTGGTTCCGGAAGAGGAAAGAGGACAGGTTGTATGTAAGCTTTATGAGTGGTTTCTATTGCGGTGGAATGTAACCCAACATTCATATTGTTTTACTCTCTCTTATGCAACTCTACTACATTTCTTTTTTACTTAGTGGTCACATATTCTTGTTTACGATTATAGACGTGCTACTATCTAGTATGATGGGGTTTCATTTCTATTCTCTGTGAATCGAGGCCTATATTTCGTTGTGCGAGAGATTATGATGTTTGTATGCCTAGATTCTCGATCTATACTACTTTCACTTGAGGAGATGCTTACCTAGTTTTCTAGACACTCATTTTCTTCGCTTCTTAGCGTGTTTTTAAGCCCTGAACCCCACATATAAATTTCTTATGTATCATGGCTCATTGGCTTCACAGCAGCTTCTTTCACGGGTTTCGACGTTCGAGAGACAACTGTGTTTTAGTTTCAAAGTTGCTCGGACACCAATAAAATTCTTCTTTGATGAGGAGGCCTAGGCACCGCAACCTTGAGGATCTCATTAAATTCTTATCAAAATACCATTCAATCATGGTTGAGAAAAATCCCTTGGCAAATTCAACTACTTTTTGGAAACTTCTTTGTACAAAACAATAATGGTTATAAATGTGATTGGTACAAGTGTCCCAAGTTTTCATCATAAACTTCCATTCTTTCTGACATATCAATAAATGTCATTCCACATCTCCATTTCATAGGGCTTTTAAAAGTCTGTAATTTAAAATGCGCCAGTGTGTATAATACCACTACATCACGGTTCTAAGCAAAACTTGACTATTGTTTGTTTCTTTAACCACGTTTAATTCTTATCACATCTTAACTCAATATTCGAGGTGCACTCTTAAAAACTTCCCAATTCGAATACAACTAACGCATCACATTCTTAAGAAGAATTTCACAACTAATGGTAACACATACACTGACACCCTTGATCGAGCGCTCCTCTCAATCTTAAATTTGCCATTCTTTGCGTCTCTGATTCAATCCGACAATTGAATTTAACAATAGTGTCGAGGAATAGAGGCAACTAGCAAGACTTTTCAAACCTGTGACTCTGTTTCCACTTACTGACTTTAGTCGGTTTTTACTTACAACTCTCTGTATCGTATTTAATATTTTCTTAAATACAAATCATTAGTCCACGGGGTAAAATTAACACCCTTTACCTTAAATACTACGTAAGCTGAAATGTTAAACACATTTCATCTCCCTTGTTGTCCAAACTAATTTAATTCATCAAACTTTTATCAATTAAGGATACTTTTAACCACGCTGTCATTTTACGGATTATCAAACGTTTGTTTTCTCTCCCGTGAGAACTACGATGATCGATTGTGAAAATGAGGCGATACATTCTTCAGCATCCGGAGAAAACCCCGTTCCATTGCTTCCTCACTGCGCTTTTATTTGCAGTCATTCTATCGAGGCAATCAAACAACGGGTGAGCATGACAGACATGATAATATTAATGGAAAGTAATATGAAGGCTTCATTCTAATTCTTTCTTCAGAAAATGCTTTAATCGATCTTGATATACATCGATTTTCCCACGGTGTAATTTATCAACATTCTTTGTTCAAATGTGTATATTTTATTCAATCAGCAGTATCATTCATGATTCAATTGCTATTGAACCCAATTTCTTCAATTTACGATTTTCTTGACTTAAATAACTCAACAGGTTTAACATTTTTTCACATAGCAGTTCAATTCAATGTTTATTAAATAATTGTGCCTTCTATAAATCGACTCTCCAAGTCGATGTGCCAATGCCTTCCACAATGTTTAATATGCTAACAAACAATTGAGTCTATTTTGAGTCCTTTATAATGCCATATGGTACGCAAGTATTGAACCTCAGCAAACTTCAAGGATAGACTTTTAATCACCGCCTACTCTGTTTGTAACACTAGTTATGATCCCAACGTTACCAGTTAAATACCCAATGCAAACTTACGAGATTCGATTTCATAACATTTGCTTCTCTCGGCCCATTCCATCTGTGTTGCTTCCAATGTGTTATTCAACCATTCTTTTAAATGTTGGTTATGGGACATCGTTTATTTGGTTGTGGATATTATGTCATCGAGAGGAAGCCAAGTGTAAAATCGGGCACTGATTCACTAAACTTTAAACCCAACTTCTTGTACAGGTTTCCATTCCAACATTCTTATATAAAGCGTTCACCGCAACGGATAGACCATCATTATTGTATATCATTCAACGCTTTGATTTATAAGCACAACCCATATAAGTGCGCATCACTAAAACCATTTCAGAAATCTTTAATTTATAAAACACACTTATCATATTAATAAACAAATACTTACAAACTTCCTTCGTGGCCAGGATATTCCAACGGTCGTGGCCCTTACGGTTACGAGGCTTATGACCTTCTTCTCAAGCCTACTCTCAATCTCACACTCTCTCACAATCTCTAATGTGTTTTTCTCTCAAAACCCCCTCCTATTTATACAATTTTAAAAAATCATTTAATTAAATGCTCAATCCCTTCATTCTCTTGACCCTAAATCTCTCAACATCCCTAAAGGATAGATCTTTATCCCTAAAATCCTTCCACTAATTAAATTCCCTCATATTCTTTTATTAAATAAAAAGATATTTACAAAAATCTCCTTCTCCTATTTTATTCAAATTAATCAATAAAATATTGAAATTATCACACCCCCCTTTTAACATATTTACTACAAAATGGCAGTGCATACGCATCATTCTTGCATTCAAAATGCGGTTATTATGCATTTGTTCATAATTTTCCCTTAAGCATCCTCCTAGCTTAATTTTATTAGCTGTCTCTGGTCTTGGCACGTATTTCCTCCCCCTCATGACTTCTGTATGCAAAATTCTCTAAGCGACTAACTCACAAGTTACAACTACTAATCTTCACTGCCTTTGAAACAGGTCAGTCCCTTCCTTCTAATTTCCATGTGATTCGTTGCCTACTATGCCTACTATGAGGGTTTGAGGTTTCAATGCCGTGCCTATTTTAAAAAATTAGGTGTAGTGTGATTATGTACATAGTCCCTACCTTAGTTGTACAGTTTGGACATAACCAATTGGGTGAGTGAACTCTGCCCACCACTGTAACATGTAATATATTTTTCAGTTATAATTTTGAACTCTCTCAGAGTTGTATAAATATTTGTAAGAGTAATACTTACTATTTAATATGACATCTGTGTACTGGCATTTTAGCATTGCGTACCCAATTGCCATGGTGTATGTTTACCGTCATTTGATATCATTTCGTAAGCATGAGGTCACGAATGACTGTACGTATTACATTCCTATTTTATCTGAAAAATAAATAATCTACTGGTCCCTTATTATTTATATCAATCTTCTCGACTCATCATTGTAGTTCCTCTTTTGTTTATCGTTTTTATATTTACAATTTCAAACACAGTAAATAATGTTGCAGGATATCCATGCTTTTTATTTTGTTGATGTAATATTAATGTAAATAAATTACTTGCATAAGTATTTCCTGCGATGTATAACTTAAGGGAAAGATTCAACTATGTTCTGTCTAAAATTTTCTGTTTCTGTTCATTTGGCTTTTTTTCCTAGAGCTTCACTGTCTAATGGTAATAGTCACATGTTAGTATGATTAGCCAAGTAAAAATTCAAAAAAAAATATTTTTCATTGTTTCTCGTCTGAAGATGTGTCTTTGAGGTTCCATTACACTCCTCACAGAATTGTATGACTTTCTCTTAATGGATTTTGTCTCTAAATTGTATGAAATTCTTTTAACGCATTTTGTCTTTCTGCCGTAAAATGCCTCATTTACACTATCAGCATGGAAATTTCGGTCATTATACAAGATAACGCTACTTTTCAAGACGGGACCAAAATTTCTGGTATTTTCCCTTACTATCTTTTGATTATCGATTATAAGAGTAGAATCGCTCCAACGTTTGCTATAACTCGTATGCTTGTGTTTTATTTCATATATATATATATACATATATATATATATATATATATATATATATATATATATATATATGTGTGGTTCTTAAGTTATAGATCTAACCATAATGTTGTAAATGCACGATGTTACTGGGTTGTTTTGTTTCATTTTCCATTACCCTTTTTTTTCTAAACACAATATACTTGCTCGCTCATAAACAATTCTGCAAGCCATGCATTGAATTAACTTCGATCACCAACAATATATTAGAAAAAAAACAATATTGACAATAATAATTAATATACGTCCGATGATAAAATACTTACTTTTCACAGAAGATACACACACCAATATTTAGTTTTGATCTACCTAAATTTTTCAGAAATCGTGCTCAATTCATATTATTTTCTAAATCATCTACTAATCAAAATTGGAGTTACGTCATCCCTGCAAATTATCCATCACCTCCAAAATTATTTATCAAAAGACCTACAGGATCAATAACACATTAGCCATCACAACATAGTATATCTATCGTAATATTGTCGGTGTCATCCTCTTCCATTACCAATACCAGTCCTTAATATACAATTTATATTTAAACATAACCATATGCATAATAATAACTATAGAATCATTAAAAATATTTGTAAAATCATTTGAAATGTAAAAATTATGAATATATTTTCATAACCAGAATCGTTGCAACAAATCGTAGTTAGTCAGCACACCTGACACCCAACCATGAACTGTACCTCTTGTTCAAAGGAGATCAACAACATCTATTGGTTAACACATTTCTTCCGTGATGTATTTTTCCTTTATGTCTCGCTTTTGTTTGGTCGTCAACATCCACTAGTCTAGGCTTTTCATTAAAATATAGTTTTGATCTCTTGTGGTGCTTTATTCGAGCTTAGAATATCTCCCAGCTAAGAAATTTAATGCATTTTGTCTTTTATCCATTAAGTTTATCTATACTCTTATCTAGTATTTTTTATCATGAAATATTTATCATCAAGAAAGAATATCGATGAGTCTCATTCTCAAATACTTTCAATCTATTTATTCTATTTATTAATAAAAAATATGTATTTACATAAATATTTCAATATAATTCATGGATTTCCAATATTGTTACTAACATAATTCATTCTAAAATAGAAAAAATATTAAACCAACGAAGGGATATTAGAGTAACCTCTCCACTATTGAATTCTTCAGCCAAAAGCATTTATAAGGAAACAACATAGAAGAAGATGATGAAAAATCTTCAAACAAGTTGCATTGTTATATATAAATAAGCATTTGAAATAAATTTATATCCAACCAAAGTCGACAACAATGTATCTATCAACCAGATAGAAAAGACAAATAAAATTGTTTCGTGTATTAACAGGATAAATTAGCCAAAAAAATTTGCATTGCAAACTATGCTAAAAATCCATTTTTAAGAATTGCTCTTACATTGATGATTGGCTTCATCAGTGCCATTAGGATACCATGTTTGCCATATTAGAGAACCAAGAGCTAGAATATATGGCGTTAATACATCTGATGTACTGAAAGGTAAAATCTGGCCCACTAGACAAATATAATGCCTCCTAAGGAGTTGTACCTTGATATATGGGCTTCAAGTCACTTTTGAATGGAGGTCTTTGTTCCAAATGTTTTTATTTGACCTTATGGATCCCTAATTTTTGATCCATTATAGTAATCTACAAGAACCTTGAGCGAAAAACAAAGAAACACTCCAGAAATATATAAAAAGAATTGGTACGTTTAAAAGCATTATTGATTCCGTTAAAAGGATCTGACTATCAGACCCTTAAGAGGATATTTCCTTCAATCAAAGGAAAAATGCTAGAGAATATTTTCTAGGGACTCCAGAATATCATTAACATATAACAATTTAACTCAAAAATGTTGATATTGTAAATTATACCTTCATTTAATCGACTTCTCTTCGATTACGATTCCTGGAATTCCGATTGGAACTGGAAGAGATTTAGTTGGTGTAGACGATGTCTTGACAACTAGGGAAGAGCCGCGATGCACATACACTTTTTTGCAGTTTCTAACATGTATCTTGCAATGTACCACCATGTGCATAATTGTATGAATATCAATAAACTAGAATGTTACCCTGAATCAGTCTTGGTGTTAACCGTTGTAGGGTTTTGGCTAATTTACCATTATGTTAGTTCCTAAATGAGATAACAAGAGTGACCTTTGCATGTTGGGTCTGCACATATTATCCATTTTTACATGCGAGGAATTAACTACAACAATTAGTGGATGTTATTCCCAACAACAGTACAACAATTTTTCAAATAAATATTAGGTAGGAGATTACATTTCCTCGAGGTAAAGAGCATAGAAATATATAGAACAAGAAAAGCTTCCATGGGAGCAATGGAAAGGGACTTGTTTAATTCTCAACAAAAGGAAAATAAATCTAATTTCTCAATGAGGATAAATTACATGAAATCCCAATCTTCATGGAATATTTTCTATGGTAGAAAAGTGCATTTTTGTATACAATCATTTACACCAACTGTTACAAACGTTATCCATGGACTAAACGATATAATTTTTTTTGGGATATGGACCACCATTCCGCATCCACCTTGTGTTACAAAAAGGGCCCCCTTTGACAGCAAAAAAGAAAGAGGGGAAAATGCAAAGGACTAAGAAAAATAGCACTTTTACCACTTGAAGAGTGGATTATTTTGTCTACAGGAAAGTCTCAAAATGTCCACACCATATTCAACAAACTACAAACAAGGCATGGTAATACTTACATATGTGGAAAGATTTTGTCCATCTACTCCAAGAAATTTAGCACTCGAAACATCAAAAAGGACTGATAATTGTAGCACTTTTTGAGCACACTTCAAGGTGGAGTATTTGGTCGAATGGAAAGGCTCAAATTTCCACAACATCTTCAATAGCCTCAAGCAAGAAGGCATGGTAATATTTTACATCTGTGACAGAAGATTTTGTACCATTTTCCCCAATATTTAGCACACCTCTTGCCTAACACTCGAAGACCACTAATATATTGTTTATGCACCTTAATTTCAATTAAGGACGAGCAAGAAAAAAATCAAACCCAATCAACTATAGCCACGATGTCTGCAAAAATCCTCCAAAATTGCATATACAAGGCCTTATAGACAATGATATTAGCATGATGGCAAGAGAAAATACCATATAATACATAATGAAATCAACCAAAATAACAATGGAGACATCATTATTTAAGTTGAGTCTCGATCATTTTATTGTATAACAATGAAGCTTGAAATGAGAAGGCTTAATAATTTAGCTCAAGCTTTTCTACGAGGCCTCATTGAGCACGATGAGTCATGCTAATTGTGTAATATCCCTACTTGACGTTCACTCTACATGGAATAACATTATTATTTTCAACTTAATTAACAATTGGTTATCCTTTTTACATGATAGTTAGATTGGAATTTAGTTAGGGCTCTCTTATTTAGGTATTACTCCCCCTATTCTTGCTTCGTTTTCTCCTTTGGGGTGATTTCAACTATTGGCATGTTTCTCCTGCGAGGGAGTGAGAGTTTTGGCCTACGATCTTAGTATTCCCCATACGACCATTGTGGCTCTATCATTATTATATTTGGATGAAAATATTGGTTCCACGAGTGTGATTCAGATGATCTCAATGTATGGTTTTTAGGGATATTATTATTCCAGCCCCTCTTTATTGAATTTGAGAGTAGAAAGTCCATGTATTTTGTGGAAAATACTAACGTGACTATACCAAAGATCTAGTAGAGTGCACAGTGGTTGATGTTGATGAATCCTCGGTGAGGGTTTTTTTTGCATTTATCTCTTCCTCCAAGATGATTGTTCGACCCATCTATCGTATCAAGTTTTATTACCAGTTGTGATTAATTTGAATCCATAATCAACATGAAAATTGTTTCTTCAAATCTAGTTTTCATGACATTGTTGACTTAGGATTGACTAAAGTTCTTGGTGTAAGAAAATCACAGCTTCAAGGGCTCTTCTCCTCCTCTTGTTACAAATGCCTCTAGCTTTAAGTTTAAACCATACTTATATTTTCTGAGATGCCTCAGTGATTCGTTTCTGGAATCATGTATATTTTCAAATCATGGAGGACTAGTAAGATACACTCCCTCGAAGTCTCTGGTATGGATAGATTCCAATCTGCGTGCCTTGTAGCGAAGAAAGATATGGCTAGTGTGCGCAAGACTGCAACCTACAATTATCATATCGGTAGAAAGCTTTTAGTTAACCACATTTTTTGAGGTAATCATTAGCTATTCTAATTTTATGGAAAAAGCACTCCATGAATTTTTTGGTGCATTTTTTTAAATGTTTTCTTGAAAGCAATAATTTGTGTGCTATATGCATAGACTTAGATAACTATGGCAGTAGTTCCTTGGGAAAGAACGCAGAGGCATAATGATTGGGGAAAGAACGCAGAGGCATAATGATTAGATTAGCCAAAATATATTTTTTTCTTCGGAAGGACTGCATGGTAAAGGGATAACTATTCATGTTAATCATTTCAAGGGAAAGTATTTCATGCATGAAATAACATAAGAACCAAATATTATTTTCTTAAAGAACACTACGAATTGTTGTGAAGTTAAATAATATTCTCTTGGAATAAGAAATATATAGTTGCATGTATAAAATTAAAAGCTAGGTCTTAGCATTTATGTATATTAAAAGCTAGTGTCTTAGCATCGTAAATTTTTTATTAGTTATTGAAAATAATTCATTGGAAAATCAAAATATATATTTGCATGCAAAGAAAACTAGAATGTAGGCATTTGAATTCTTGAAAAAAGAAGTATATGTTTTGCATGCAAAGAAATGGTTGTTGTGCATTTAATTTCTTGGAAAAGAAAAATATAATTTTAGTCATTCAAGAGAAATAACTAAATTTATTATCACTTGAAAAAAGAAAGCATGTGTTTGCATGTTTTAATTGTTGAAATTTGGATTTTGTGATCCATAATTTTTATAGAAAAACATCATGTGAAAATCACATATGAACATATTTTTGTCAACTCCGTTTTGAACCGAGTCGATGTGGTTCATCTTCACGACAAGATGAGAAATCGGATCATGGAAACACGTTTAAATAGCTGAAGAGAAGATCCAACTAGTTGTTATAATATAACATTTAGTTTAACTCAAAAGAAAGGAGAAAAATAAAATTTATTTTAGTTCCATGTAACTATGAATTAATTATTAGTTTTATATAATATAATTTTAATATATTTTATTAATATATATGTATTTTTTAGTTTTAATTTTATTATTTTTGCATCATATAATTTTTAATACTATCTTATTATATTATATCTGTAATTTAATTTATTAATTAAAAGAATCGAGAAATAATATTATATATTATATTAAAATTCATTTTTACGGTATAATTTTATAGTATAATTATAATATGTTTTTTAATATACATTTATTAATTAAAAATATTCGTCAAAGGAGAATAAGAGCATATGTTAATATTTCATAAAAAGGGTTAATAAAGAAAAGATTAAAAAATAAGGGGAAAAAAAATAGAGAGGGATGCTTATACTAAAAAAATCAATCAATCGACAGAGAGTTTTGGAATCCAACACCTATTAACACTCCACCCTATCATCTCTATTAAGTTTAACCAACATTTTTTCGATTTATAACACTTCCCTTAACTCACAAGTGCATTCAGAAAATGGTCAATCTAACGCAATACTTAGCCTCTTCAATGCAAATAGTAGATGTCTTATTCCTTTCGACGATGTTGTGCTAAATCGAGAGGAGACATGACCTACCAGCTTAAGGTTAGTCACGTACTCGTAGATCTCCTTTTGATTAATGGATCTACCGCTTTCACTCAATGTATGCGAGACCCGGAGGAGAAAATGAATCTAGGGTAAGAACCTTCACTACATCCCTTCTGTGAAAAACTCGGGTCTCTAATCGATCTTGAGATAACTCTAAATAGTGCGGCAGCTTCAATATCGATAGAAACATTATGATTCTTAGGGATCCTACTTGGAAAAGTCTTATTGGTAGTTCCTTGAATAAACGTGAGTGACTCTAGATAACAAATGTGAAATGTTTTTATTCTTCCGAACCTTTTCCTTGTTGCAAGCAGTCTAAGACAGAACTTTCTGTATAGTCTATTATTGAAAAATCTCGGGAGATTGTATATTTTGTTAATATGATATTCTTAATTCTCACAGTAACAATTTGAACTCTAGAAAAGGCATGATTCCATCAACCTCTCATTGTCAATGGTGAACTTAATGAGGTTATATTGATCTTTACTGCAAAAATGATGGAAAAAAAATAATCCAATTGAGATCTTTCTATGTGCCCTCGACAACACAAGTGTCATCCACAAACCTTTTCCAAAGTCTAGGGATTGGAATAGGGTTTAGGAAAAGGCCTTGGATTCAAATTCTCTCATGATGAAAAATATTATACACAACGGGGCTAGGGGGAACAGGATGGCCACACCACAAGTTTGTTCAAATAATTCAATTAAAGCTCAAGAAGTTTGAGGTAGAGACAAATCTCAACAGATATGAGCGCAGTCGATCGGTGATTCGTTTGATGACATCAATAACACTACATATAATGCGAATACATGTGTATATAATGAGACAACATCAAAAACTTACAAGCTTGTCATCGAGATCCATTCTAATTCCTTTTAAACCATCGATAAGAATGATGAGTCAGCTTGAAAAAGGAATCTGTCGTGGACTAAGAAGAGGTTTAATATTATTGGCTAAAACTATTTGCTAGCGAGAAGGTAAGTACGACCACCAATGGTGTTGATAATGAGGAAAAGTGAGCTTCTTCCTTAGGGATCCTTTTGTGAGTACCGCATATATCCTGGAGTGAGAGCATTACACTCTGTAAAGCATGTTTACTGAGGGAGCCTAGCTTTGTGCTATTAGATTTTATGGCTGAAAGCTTAAAAGAATATTGGAACATTCTTCCAGGGATTTTTTATCTAGTTTATTCTATCTCCCTGCTATTATGAAGGTGATATAAAAAATATTTCTATGGTAATCTTTCCTTTTTAAGATGACTCCTAGCTACCTCCCTCTATCATCCTTAAGAACAAAAATGTCTATTTGGTTATTGTTCAAGGTTTTTCCAGAGCTCGTCAAACTGTAGGTTTGGTAAAAGGTTTCTGCTTAGGGGGCTTGGCTTTCCTAAGGATTGACTGCATCAATCTTGGCTGTGATGATGTATTTGCAAGCATCCACGTGAGCTATTTAATCTCAAACTCTATATCACAAAATAATGTCTTACACAAAAGATTTTTTTAGAGAAAGGGAAAAAATTAAGACCTCTTCTCCAAAAGACTAAAAACTAGGTGATTAAAGGAAAAATAGAAAGTTTAATAAACCTATAACTTGGAGGGAAGGAAGAAGGATTTTATTATTATTATTATTATTATAATTATTATTATTATTATTATAAGAATAATAATAATAATAATAATTGTTAATTTTGTTGTTATCATGATCATTATTTGTTTATTATCAATGTACTTTAAAGTTCTATTATTATTAACGTAATTATTATTATGATAATTATTATTATTATAATTATTATTATTACTATTATTATTAGTTTTAAAAATTTAATTCATTTATTAAATAGATGTTATTTTAACTCCTTTAAAGTGTAAATCAAAAGAGGATGCAATACCCAACATAGTGCCATCATAATACAATGAAAAGTTAGGGTTGGAGATACACTAGAATGTTGAGAAAAATTGGACTACTCGAGCTGACCATCAACACTCTGGAGGATGCATTCTGTCTAGTGAGAGAGACAATTATAGCGATTTCCATAGTTCTTGCATGTATGAGCATAGGTTAAATATATTTATTTTCTTGAGAAATATTGGTTGTGCATAACTTTGAAAAGTTTTCATGGATTTTTTATGTTGAAGAGAATTAAAGCTATCTAAGTTGTCTTTCCCCTTGAAAGTAGGGTTACATGTGTACGTTGCACAATAAAAGAATAACTAATTTTTCTAAAACATTGGAAAAAAGACATGTATTTACATACAAAAAAAAATTAGTTGCTTGTGGTAAATATCTTAATACAAAGCAGAAAATATAGTTGTTTTAGAAATAAGACTAAGAATTTTTTAGGCATCAAAAAAATATTTTTTTGTGTTAATTTCTTTTGAAAAGGAAGTATGTGTACGTTTACCTAAAAAGGACAACTAATTATTGTAGGGTTTTAGAGTAAGAAATATGTTTGGAATTCATGTAGACATAATAGCTCATTGAGATAGATTTCTTGGAAAGATTATGAATTTGCATGCAAGATTATGTTAGCCTTCTTTTTGGAAAGGTTATGAATTTTCAAAGGATATTCATGTTAGATTTCCTTTGAAATATATTGAATTTTGCATGCAATATTGTGTTTAGTTCACTTTTGAGAAAGATTATATATTTTGCATGCAAGAAGAAAAAACTATTGCTGAAATTTTTATGTGTTCGAATGAAAAACCATAGCTGGTGTGTTAGTTCTATTTAAAATAATAAGAAAATTATAATGGTTTCCCCTTGGAAAATAATTTGGACTCACGTGTGGGGAGTCACAATTAAGTGGTATTTATCTACGGAGATGTGCTTGATACTTGTATGCTTTTTTTATTACCGTGTGTGTAATGACGTTAAATAAGGCATGACGCAGTAGATTTTTATGTATTATTTATTCACACAAATAGATGTTAAAACATTAGTGATAAAGATTGATTATTGGTTAACTCATGCTTTAACTAATCATGGTATTGAAGCTCGCTAACGAAAAAAATGACAAGAAAGGATGGTGACAAATAGAGATGAAGGATAGATTATTTTTAACGATTATGAATGCAGTAAAATATCCATGTAGATTAATAAATTTCAACCGCGGGATGATGCATTAATACGCAAACAACTAGGCCATAAAGAAATGGATATTGATGATTTGTGGGTAAATGCATATCACGATGATTGTAATAAATTTTAGCTAGATATTTTGTATTTAAATGATTTTTTTGTACAAATCTTTATGAAAATGGATAGAGATAGTGGACTCTCATGCAAGCCATTGAGGGAGGGGTGAACACCTCTCACAATTTTTAATAATAAAATTAATCATTTGTTGGTTTTCCTATCCATGCGGATTTCCAGGGTATATTGGTAGTTCAATGATTTGATTGTTGATTTTTCTATTCATATGATGTTGATTGCTTGCATGTTGTGTTGTTGATATTATCAAGTATGTGATTAATTAATTGAGTGAAAAAGAATGATGTAATTTATATTTAGTTACATAAGGAAGTTTAAGTTAATATGCTACGATGAAGTGGCAGTTTAATGTTTGTGTAAACTTACTATTAAATTACTAAATATTACTCTATGATAGTGATGTTTGTATAAATAATGGTCGTTCAAGGAATATGGAAACTAATTCTCAAAGTTACATGTTGGAAAATTCTAGTAAAAGATTCCAACTCATGCTATGTTTTAAGTACAAGCGTTACAAGGCATGTTACAAGTCGTTATTTATCAAAGCTAAATATTGCAACGATTATCTCCTAGGGATGCCGACAAGTGGAAGAAAACAAGAGAGTATACATCTAGTACTGAGTGAGGGATATGCTCACATATTATGGTTATAAAAAACTATGATAATGATATATGCGGTTGGTATTACTTTTAACACTTAGAGATGCAAGATGTAGGATTACTTAGCTAGCATTGAAGAGTAGTATGTAATAAAGTATGTTGTAAAATTGTTCTCTGTGACATTTCGGTATTTATCCGGATGAAATAGAATATAACATATGTTGCATTTATGAAAGAAAAATCCTAGAACACTCAATATCCATAATGAGGTTTGACTACCAAACTTTGCATATATGACAAATATTAATGATACATTTAATGAGAATGACTAAAGTTACAAGGAAATTCTTATGAAAAACAAATGCATGAATGTAAAAGGTGGGTATTTGTCCCTGAATGGGAAAATAGAATGTTTTAAAAGACATTGAAACAACCCTTTTAGATGTCAAAATTAAACAATAATTCAAGTGGTGAGTCTTGACAGTAATGGCTAAGTCAATTATTGAGTCGTGTCATGGTATAATTTAAGATAGTTGGTAGCATTTGATTATTTAGTATTGCATGACAAACTATTAAACTTATATGCATTAATAATTTTGTATTCAAGCTTATTAGAAGTTGTAAACAAGTGATTTTGGTAGTTTAATTCATGTTTCTAGTATGTTGGTAATAATACACTCTAGAAATTTTGGATGTTTAGATTGTTACCATAATTTTTTGATGATAAATAAATGTCTTGAATGATTACAATTATGTTTAATATTTTAGGAACATGAAAAAAAAATGATTGTAAAATAGAATACTAGTCTAACCATGCATACCTATGATTGCAATTTCTTAAATGTGATAAATAACTTGGATTATGATACAGTAGTGTCATTGATGTGATTGATTTGATGGTTTTCTCAACTTAATGATTGTAGTAATAAGATGTTGTTGATTACCTTGTTTTTTTAAACTTCACAACTTTATGAATTGATAATTAGATGGTTATCTTAGTTGGTATGCATTAATGATTGTTTATTATAAGCTTATGCATACATGAAATTACATAATTCATGGGTTAGAAACTATAGTAATGTTAACGATTAAATTATTATTCCCTTAATTGTTGTTTTAGAAAAACAACTATATGGAAAGTTTGTTTTCACATTTCGAGGATGTATCCTTACTAGAAATATTATTTTTTATACATAAAGGTGGTTTATGAAGAGAAAAGAGACAAATTCATTCTATTATGTTGAAATATTGAAAACATGGATGCACGTTAAAGTGAAATGCATCTTGAATGTATTTGACGAAAGTTTTCTGCATACCAGTGTTTTCTAGAAGACATGATTTTATTAAAAACAATTGTAGCTAATATTGCTAATGTGATTAAGGAAGGGTAGCTTAGCAACAACATAGGGACATATGAAAGGAAAAATGTTGCATTGTGATTTGCAACTCCAAATTATAAAGCATAATGTTATGATATACAAAATATTGCAATGTTTCTCTAAATTTCATGATGGCTATTTTGAAATGAATATTACATATATGAAATGAGATTTCAATTATGTTTTCCTGTTAATTTACTTTTGCATATTGTGGGATCGACGTTGAGGGTCACATATGAAAGCATGATGTACATAAATTTTTCTTTTGTTTTAATGATAATGTGCATATGGTATGTTATGTAAATTACAGTGGGAAAGGGTGATAAAAGAGAATTTCACATGTCGGAAAGTTGGGGATAGTTGTGAAAGGCCACGAGGGCTTTGGTTGATGGTGTTTTCTTACCAGGATGGGTTGATGGCAGTTGTCGCCCTAAATTTCCTCTCGCTAGAGATAGATGATATCAGTAAGGGGAAAATATTTTCCAAGATGGTGAAGAGGGGAAAAATCTTCGGAAACTCTAATGATTTTGTAGCCTATTGGAGGAGGTTGAAATTCCTCATAGACAAGCCATTGTTGTAGGTATAGGAAGGACATTTCCAAGAGGAATTATGTATTCGACCTGGTATGGTCATTAGAATTCTCAAGCTGGTTGGCTAGTGGAATTTCATACTGGACCTGATATGGTATATGTGAGAGAAGTATCTAGATGTGAAAATGGATCAATATGGTTGTAGAAGCTAGTTCCCATTGGTTGGGAGGAGAATTATATTTCCATTGTTGTTCTCATAGAAGAAAAAATTAACTAATCAATTATGTGATATGTTAAAAATGGATTTTCTATATGATTTTGAAAAATTTATATGCACATCTTGAAAGGAAAGGAGCCTAGTGTTATCTAAGGAATTACTAGGAGTGCAAAGTCATTTATTGTATTACGAATATTGTGAATGTATTAAGAGGGGATAAGACAATTTTTCACGTAATGGGCCCGAATAATAATAATAATAAATAAAGAAAATAACATGATATTAAAATATAAGTAAATAAATAATAAACAATAGATAAAATGTAATAATAGTAAAAAAATAGTAAACATTAAAGAGACAATAATGATCGTAGATAAATAATAAATAATGAGAAAAAATTAATAATAATAAATAAATAAAATAGTAAATAGTAAAATAGAGTTCTATATATATATATAAGTAAACTATAAAAATAATAAGAATTACTAAATTTAACAAAAAGTAAAAATTAATAAAATAAGAAAGAGTTAAATTAAGAGAAATATTAAATTAATTGAAACTTAAAGTAAAGAAATAAAATATCAGATGTTTACACATGGAATATGAGCATGTAGATCCCTTTCCATTTTTGGAACTGTTTAGTCTATTTAATGGACGATGAGGAGGATGAGATTCATTGATCCATTCACCCTTTCTCTTGGATGAAAAGTGCTGTGAGACAAAGGATTCCCTAGAATTACTATGTTGATCTAGGTCTCGGGGGTGGATGCTTGTAGAAATATTATGTGCAGCTGAGCCTACGGTTGAGTGGAGTGTCGTCACCAAAATTTTTGTTGCGGTTAGAGGGATTCAAATAGTGTTCAACTACGAAATCACAAGTAATGAATATCATCACTACAAGTAAGTCATCCCTGCTCATGTTTTTTGGAAATTCTATGCTAATTAGTTGAATAGTTTTGTGTTTACCTTTAATCGCATAAATTGATGTATTTAGTTGTATGTTTAAATTTGGGGTTGTTACACATGGTATCAGAGTGAGGTTTCGACTCTGTGTGACCTGTTGGTAAAAAATTGAGATAAATAGTTAATTAGATTTATAAAGAATTTTTTTTATAATGAAATAAAAATTCAATCCAATTTCAGGTTTTGGAAATTATACTTATGCTATTTTTTAATCTTTCTTTTCATATTATATCAAGTAAAAAAAAAAAATCTTTTGGAAAGTGTTCGGATATATGGTCATATTCCATATTTCTAAATTGCTTGATGAATACTAAATTTTAGAATATATATATATATATATATATATATATAAACTGTGACTCGTAATATTTTATCATATACATATTGCTAATATACAATTGATTACATTCCATTCCTTTTTTAGATTTATTTTGTATATGATTGGTGAATAAAACTATAAATAGATACAAAAGTTAAACAATTGATTTAGTCAATAAAACAACTTCGATTCCATAGTGAATGAAATACTACTCTTGAAATACTGGTGAATTACATCATAAACTAAATATTTAATCACCTGCGCAATGGGTGATATTCATTAAAGGACTCGAAAACTACTTCGCTTTTTAGTTTAGTTGAGGATTGGAATAATTTGTGTATATGGTGAAACTAGTTGAAAGGAAAAAATAAAGTGAACTATCGCTTTTAGATAAAAGAGAATAATTCAATTACTAGTAAGTATGGTTTGGGGAATAATGATAATACACTTTAAATTTAGTTCTCTCCTTTTTGTTTAGGCATATTTTTTTTATTTTTTTTACATGCATGAATAACAACAATATATTCCAATTCATTATATCTCATTGTGAATGACGATTCAATGTTGAATTGGACTTGAGTAACGTAATATATTACATGGGTTACGCATGGAAAGAAAATTGATAGGAAAAAAAACCAAACATGCAACCAACCGTTTAGAATTCCTAACCGAGCTGAATAATTCATTAACAAAACATTAGGGAATATGCCCCAGTAAACCAATATTAGGATGCAATATACCTTTTTCTGAATATATTTTCATTATATATGGTGGCATAGATGAATGAAGATTGTATTAACGTAACCTTTGGACCGAGATTTGCATTGAGAATTTATTTGGAAGAGGATTTGATTTTGATATATATATGTAATGTCTCTTATCAAATTTTTTTTTTTTCCTACTTATTATTCTTATCCATTATGGTTATTCGTCACTGTTTGACGCATTCCTGTCTCTACACTTAGATTATCCTTACGACACATTGCTTATCTTACTACTACCTTCTATATATTCTATATAACCCATTTCTTTCTTTTTGGTTATTTCAATTAGGAATATATATATATATATGTGTGTGTGTGTGTGTGTACATAAGCTAGTCCTAATATACTCATATCCCCTCACGCAAATACAAACCTCACTACACATATTTCATGCCACTATAATCCACTTCTATACACTTACCTAATCAAAAAAATTTCCTTTTATGAGGAGATGTATGATTACTCATTAGGTATATGAATGCAACCAACCTAATAACCTTTCTATTAAGGTATTGTTATTATTTCTCTCTTTCCCATGTCCTAGTACTAACCCACTCATAATAATTTCTCACTTATTAATCCAAAATCTAGATATTTAACTCAACCCACAGATATTATTTTAATACCTTAAGTTGAGTTTGAATACTTATCCCACCTGAAGAAAAATGTAGAGTTCTTTGATGGAGGTCCCATCATTCACCAAACTTGTACTAACTGAATTTAATGTGTACCTACCGTTCTTTCGAATATGGTGGATATTAATTTGAAAACAGTTTGTGAACTCGAGCCTTGAGCCCGATGAGATCCTAAGTGGATCTGATGGTACTCTCTAACGTCCATCACATTTATGGACTGAATATTTCGTAGCTCTTCCCATGCTGAGTCATCTGGCGGTTTTTTCGGATTTTCAAAACATTGAAACCTCGATCCGGAAGGTATGCCCATATCTTGTGACACTTGTAGGGATGAGATGGATTAGGGTTTTACTGTGGCTTTGGTTTATTAAATATATATTTCTACACTGAGAAGCATTGTTTGCACTCTCCGCTAACGAGAGCTCCAGTCCATCCTCAAGAAGCGTTTTCACCGTGTCTATGGTTTACCACCACACTTCACGCACGTCTTGTTGTTTTAGACCTAACTGGTAAGATTAAGTTTTTTTTTCATTCTTTGTAAATTTTCAATCTCTTGTTTTCGGGTTATATGCTATGTGAATTTATTCTTAGATTAAAATCTCACAGCTACTCAATATATTCAACCATGCGAATAAATTAATGTATCGTTTGTATTAAGTTAATGTTCCCTTGTATTCAGGATTGATTTCGAAAAAAAAATTGTTTTGTTAATCTAACTTTTCCCTTGGTTTTTCTGGCAGACTCTATTATAGATTAGTCACGTAGTAGATACACTGAGAAAGGACTTTCTCATATCGAAATGGTGAGGTAATACCACTCGTCTACCTTCATTACCATTTTTCTGATTTCAAAACTTTGAAGTTTTCATGACAGTCTTAAATCTTTGTTCCTGGTTTACTTTTAATTCGTAGTAGAAATTCATTTGTTAATTTAATTTCTGAATTCAAATGTGTTGAGGTTAAATTGGAACGTATGCCATATCTGGAGAAATTTCTACAGCATTCAAATATTGTAAAACTCGGGTTTCTTCATTTCTTTATTTTTTTTTTCCTAAATTTCTACAGGTACCCACAATATGTTTGTCGAATTCGACTCATCGTTTCCCCTATTTTGTCTCATATTTTATTATGCTTGTAATTTCTTATTCTAAGATAGGATTTAAGATGGAACTAATATATGGTTTTTATATGTGTAGGTGAGAATCTCTGCTATTCTGTATCGTTCAATTTTCCCTTTCTTCCTTGGAAATTTTTCAACTTGTAATTTAGACTTCTTCTTGTCACACAGGTTGGTCTTCGAAGTTTATGAGGAATTCGGTTTTTCAAACCCGAATCTTATTTAGATTTCCTATTTATTTGTGTCAACTTGTATTTGAAATTGTTTTAAAAAACATTTGACTGTACTGGCTAATGTGAAGTTGGAAGAATGTAACTCATTTGATTGTCGGGATACTATTCTTCCATGTACCATAAGTTGAATGGGAAATTTATTTTTCATGGTTGGTATCGTTACCTGTGTGTATTTACTACCTCTTAGTCTTTCACTTCACTGCCTTATTTATAGGTTTCACTATTTTCTACATGGTTGTATTATATTCCCAGAATAATTAATCCCTCACTTAGTTCTGCGATTTATGTCTCAACTATTTTGTTAGACATAGTTCTTTTCAAAAGTTAGTATACCACTTTTCTTCATACTATATTGGGTCATACTAAAATTTCAGCGTTAACGTAAAAGCAGAAATATATTTATTTTCCAACTCATATCTCATCATTTAATTTTGGTCGTTGAAAAATATTGATGATAATATAATGATAATTTCTTGTTTTTATTGATTGAGTATATATATATATATATATATATATATATATATATATCCAACTCATTAAGCATATTTTAAACCATTTTCTACAATAGGGAAATTACTAAATTGTGGCATAAATCTCTTATGATTTATTACTGCTTTATAAAATTTATGTCATTTTTGTACATAGACTTTCTAAATTACCTTTTTGCATCAGCTAAAGGAAACTAGTGTAAAAATCAAAGTATTGACTCAGGAATAAAATAGATTTTATGGTGTCTCACTACTTCTATCTTCTATCATGCATACATGGATTATTTCTTAATATTCGAGCACCATGCTACTTTTAATTTTCATCTCGATTTCAAATCTATAATTACTATTTGTGTACTATAGTAGATTATAATGGTACCTCACTTATTTAATTCTGAATGTGATCTGCGATAATCAGTACAGTAGTACAATAAAACATAAAATACTAGTTACAACTTTCAGAATTATTAACTTATTTTCTGCAACTGAGTTTAGCTTTCTGATGAGAATATACAAATAGTAAAATCAGTTACCCATAACATTTCCACTTTCTAAACAGAATAACTTCTCTGTGAGGTACCGATCTCCAGATTTAAAACTATCATGGGTTTAGACATTCGAGAAGATGGGTCTTATCAGACTATTCCCATACAACTATACAGATTGTAGTGTTTCTACTTTATCAAAATTTGTTAAATGTGTGGGTATTTGTTTAACTCTATATATTCAGAAAATAACTAAATTTCTATAATTCTATCGGGTTCATTTAAGCACAATCACCTTTTCCTTTTTCTTACTCAATCTTCCAATCACAAATGGAATTACACATATGTTAAGTTCATGTAAATAAAAAATAACTAGTTCAGTGTGCATACCAATTACTATGATTAGTTCCTCCCAACCTTCGAGCTCTTTCTCCATAACTCACCCTCGAGCCGAGACCTTAGCTCCCAATGATAGAAAACTTCTTGTCTATCCTGGAGAAGCTTATTTAAGCTGTGCTTTCCCAAGCATGTTTCCAAATTCTGCGTCCAGAAATTTCAGGATGTTTTCTTCCAGTTTTGCCTAGGCTTTCCTTCTTTGAGGTACTTTAAAGCTATATTTTCCGCTTTTCTAGATTTTCTTCCTCTTCCCAATTACTTTCCTCTTTATTGGGGGGAATTAGATGTTTCTCTCCAAATCTAATTTTGTTAATATTCCTTCCAAGGATTTCTGGAAGGTGTGGGAAAGTCTCATCACCTTATCCACATCCTCATGGATATAGGTTTCAGATCTCAATTCTCTAACTATTCATTGCACACATAACTTTTCCATTCAATTTTATTAATTAAAAATTAAAATAAATCTACACACTAGTTCTTCATTGGGGTCCACTTCCCCTTTGGACTTATTCAATTGTCAATTAAAAATCATAAAAACTAGGGGTATTACAATATATATATATATATATATATATATATATATATATATATATATCATTTAGAGGTATTTTGAACTTGGTTATGTAGTGAATAATATTTTTTTATATATGTGTAATTAAATTTATAAAATAATATGTAATAAGTTGACGTGGATAATAGAGTGACGTCATTTTTCACTTAATCTACCAATTCTTTCTTCTTATGTACCTAATTGATACTATTAATATCATCCCATTAGCTTTCTATATTGTTAGTATTTATCCATCCTTAAAATCAACATTTTTTATGTGGACAAATCCCTATTGTGGACAAAATCGATCTCCCTAGATTCCTAAAGGAAAAATAGAAATAAAAAAACATAATAATAACTCTTTCTCTAAGCTACTTCGTTTAAATCATTAAATTATGAAAATGAGAGAGGTGCTCTTACCTCTTTGCGAAATTCCTGATGAAGATATCTGATCTGTCCCAATGTAGCTCCTCCAAAGCTTTGATGAGACCCGAAAACACAAACATAGAAGCGATCAAAGGAATATGCAATATACTGATCTAAAACAAGCTTAATCTAATGATTAAGGAGATTTGAAATTGAAATTACCTTAATGAAGACATAAAGAGCGTAAACCATTCATTGCTTCATTAAGATAACACAATGAGAACAATTATTCAAATGTGTTAATTCAGAGATCAAAGAAGAACTTTAAAACCATGCCTTGATGTCATGAGGTTCCTCCCAAATGCCTCAAATCCTTATCCTTGGATGATAATCTTCCCAATCAAAAATTATCAGCCTAAGAATACCTTTTGTGAACTCTCTTAAACCTCTAGCCTCTATTCAATTTATAGGAAAAATAGAGGAGGTTTCAAATCCACAAAATAGGGATGAGCTCCATTAATAATGGGATTAGGGTTCCTTGATCCAAGGGAATTAGCTCCATGTTTGGAGGGGTTTGGCTCGAATATATATGACCTACAAGCTTCTAGTTGGGATAAATTCACCCAACAAGGCTTCTAGAGCTTACTTTTTATTTTTACTTTTCATTAGGTCATGTCATAGGGGCTTCACTCAATGAACCTCTAATATATCACATGCGATCATAGAATATTAAACAATACCCTTAATTTGAGTACATATTGGAAAATGCCTCTAAAAATCACATTATTTAACCCCCTACCAATATAAACCCAATACACCTTCCAAATTTAAAAATCCCCTACTTTCACTATTTATTGTAGGCATCCATTTTTTCATTAACATTTTTTATACCCCTTTATATTTTTTCATTGACTTTGAGCTCCATTTTTTATACCAACCAATAAAAAAACCCTTTAACCCCTATATATCCCCCAATATATTATGTCATTTTTTCCTCATTATATATCCCCCGATATGAACCCACGTGTTATAGTATTGCTCCAACAGTGAAGCCGTTGTGGGTCATGTGCGCAATCTGTAATGGAAGATAGAGCACAGTTCTGCATAGGTTTTAATGGAAGAAATTGTGCTTGCGCTAAAGATGACTAGGAAAAGTGTGCAATTCATGCTAAACAGATGAAAAATCCATTTTACCCAAAATGCATGATTTTTCCAAGGAATATAGATATTTGACCTACAAGAGAGTGCATTGAAACATGTCTATGGATGGTGAGAGATATATTTTAACCGTAAAATGTCATGGTGAAAAATGACGTGTAACAGATTGCCCGCTAAAGTGCAAATTCTAAAAAGTCATTTAAAAGATTGAAGCTCTTTATCATGCCAAAGATAGTATCGAAGGAAATGATCAGAAACCTATAGGAAACATTCAAGAATTACAATGATAATATATAATCATAATTAAGGTAGGCATTCCCATACTTAGAGTAAATCTAAGCGAATGAATAAGTACAGAAACATCCTAAAATCATATCAACAGTAGATAGAGTATGGATGTAACCATATGTTATGAATCAGTCTACAAAATCATGAATATATAACTCCTCGTAGCGTGGATGGATGAAACTTGATCAGTAGTATGAACCTGACCATGTGAACAAATGTGCTGAAGTCGTACATGTCAGATACCACTTGATTACCAGTTAATGATGTGAATCGTTAACAAGTGCGAGATAAACCACCAATAATTAAAATAGATCTTAAGGTACTCTTAGTACAATCTTTCATGTGTGATTAGCTGATATGTAGTCGAACACTCATAGAATCGCTTGATCTAAGGTCAATGATCAAAACCTATTGTCAAAGGCGAGAAACATTTCATTAAGGCATCCATGGCTAAAGATACTGAAAAGGATCCTAGATAAACTTGCTAGATAATGAGCTGAACTTGATCGGAATTGATCCGTCGTAGGAGGGCCTATGACATGAAACTCCTGTCAAGTTTGAGGAACTATTTCTCAAGGACTAACTCAGGGATGGCCGACATGAATGAGGGCTAATATTTTCAAAGGAACATGAATTGAGGCTGAAGTTCTCTTGAACACATGGCGACATGAAAATGGACTTGCAAACATCTGACTTAACTATAATACCCAAAACAAAATAAATAATTTCAATCAGGTTTTATTAACTTTAAGACAAATGGATTACCCAACTGGAAGAAAATAGTGACGGAGTGTCGTGTTCAAGAGAAAAAAACAGCCTTTAAATGAATGAAAAAATGAACACTTTTCCCAATTCCCCCCCGCCATTACTGGAAAGTGCCTCCTTATTTTTGTCAAGCTTGAGGAGGATAACATTTTCTTTTGATGTAACCTCCTCCTTCAGATTAGTCCTTCGAAGTATTTTTTACGAACCATAGGAAGGAGTGGTCCGGTCCCGTCATGGTTGACGAGTCCTACACTGTTTTCTTTTACGAGTCTAGTGCAAGGTTAACTCAATGTAATTTTCCTATTAAAATATTTTAAAAAGACACGAAAATAAAATTCATCTATTTCTTTTAGCGTAGATTTTTAACAAGCTCGTAGAAAGTAAAACTTGGCCTTTTTCATTTTTAGGGAGTCGGAAGAGAAACGTAAGTAAACTCCAATTTTTTTTTCTGTAAATTTAGTCCCTCAAGCCAAAAAAGGTATAAAATGATGCAGGAGATAACTGTATCAACCATGCTTAGTCAATGTATGCCTTTTTTGTAAATATTCTAATTCAGTTCATAAAAGGGGTTAAATTATAGTGAATAGACCATTGTTAATTTATTTTTATGAGTTTTAATATTCAAGTACTCAGAAATCTTTTCATGTGTTAGAGAGTTTGAAAAGGCTTAAAAGAGGACTCCAGGGTTTCTCTTTTTCATATTTTTGAGAGCTCGAAAAAGTTATAAAATTATACTCATAGTAAAAATGATCCATTTTTACATTGTAACCTATATTCTGCACATAACAATTAATAAATAATCATAATTGCTCAATATTATGGTCAAAGATATCAAAATTTGACTGTAAATAGGTTAAATGCATAAAAAATAATATTTTATTGACCAAATGATCTGAATGAAGAGTGGCCTACACCCATGGTATTTATCCACCCATGGTATTGTAAATTACATATATCTATGGTGTCCATTCACCCATGGTATGTATCCACCCATGGTATTCATCCACACATATAATTTACCCATGGTATTGTAAATGGCATCCACCCATTGTATTCATCACCAATGGTATTATCCACCAATGGTATTGTAAGTGACATCTACCCATGGTATTCATTCACCCATAGTATTCATTCAACCAGGGTATTTACCCACCCATGGAATTTACCTTTGTTATTGTAACAAAACAATGTTATAAGTAACAAGTCACATCTTGTAAAAGGACAAATTGTCCACCACAATGTAGATTCTACAATTTTTTTTTTTTTTAATAAATTTTTTTTTTGTGGTTTTGTTTACTATGCATTCTCTCATTGTGTTGGCATTTAAAATTTTCATACCTTGGCAGCCTCCCCCAAAGATCCAAATCAATTTCAGTAGACAAAAACCCCAAATAATCATCCTCCCACCTACACTTATCCTATATCCAAGTAAATATATCTCAATTTTCTTAGTAATTTTTTTTCCTAATGGCTTCCCCTAAAGGAGAATCGAAAATGACTAAAGATCCAAATCAATTTCAGTAGACAAAAACCCCAAATAATCATCCTCCCACCTACACTTATCCTATATCCAAGTAAATATATCTCAATTGTCTTAGTAATTTTTTTTCCTAATGGCTTCCCCTAAAGGAGAATCGAAAATGACTATAGATAATCTCCTGATTCCCCTACACCCATGGTATTCATCCACCCATGGTATTTATCTACCCATGGTGTTGTAAGTGACATCTATCCATGGTATTCATTCACCCATAGTGTGTATCCACCCATGCTATTCATCCACACATGGAATTTACCCATGTTATTGTAAATGAATACCATGGATAGATGTCACTTAAAATACTGTGGGCGGATAAATACCATTGCTGGATGAATACCATGGGTGTAGGACACTTTCCATTCAGATCAGAAATTTTTGTTGAATATGTTGTTCTTCGAATTAGAGTGGCAGGTAGAATGAAAATGGTTAATTTGAATTGGTCACTATGTTTTGTTAGAGGAGAGTAATGGTTTTGAATGGGTGACCATTATTGGCACGTAGGATTTAATTTTGAATGAAGCTGGCAGGATTAATTGAATAAAAATGTTCATTTTCTTATTTGGTGGGAGGGATAGAAATGATTAAGTATGGCAAAGTGATGACAAGTCATAAAAACACTGGAAGGATGAGTGGCGGGAAACTGAATGGAAGAGTGGTTTACGCAGGGTGGGGTGGTTTAGCATGGTAAGTGGTATATTTGAGGGGGATACCAAAAATTATGCAGGGCTACCACGTATCCAACAGTGTGATCGGTAAAACTACTTTGCGGAACCCAACCCCCCCCCGCCCCTTTGTCAATGATCAATAACGCGGAGATTCCCACATTGATCGGAGCTCGTTGATCTGAGGAGGCCCATCCTCATCTGTTTATTTAAAAACATACTTTATTGCTACCCCATATAAGTTTCAAATTAAATTTATTTACAAATGAAATACCAAGGACTATAAAAATAATAAAATAAATAACTTAGTCATTTATATTTGCATGCTAACTTAGGGATATATATTTTTATTTTCATATATATATATAATCCATTTTTCTTTATTTATTTTGATTTTTTTAATTTTAATTTAATTTTTTTCTTTTACTTTTGTTTTTCTATAAAGATAAAAGATACAAAAATTTAGAGTAAAAATAAGTTACAAAATTGGCTCCATATGGGGAATGATTCCCCTATGGGATGCAGAGAACTTTTAGATATTTGTGCCTTCTCCTCGGGCTATGGAGTCTTTGCTATGAAAATCAGACTTGATGCTCAAATTTAAAGAAAATTGGAAATTTAGAATGATGATAATTGAAAGAATTTAATACTGAATATAATGCTTGAGGTATTACACATTGACTGTAAATGAAGAATATTATCCTTCCAGGTTGCGTAACTTGAATGCATTGTTTCCCTTCACTTCTGCAATGTTGAAAGGTCACAACCACAAATTATCAAACTTTCAATGATTGCATCTTTCCTCTCTTCTGGCATACCATCTTAGAATGATATCTCCTTGTCTGAAATATATTTCTCTAGCCCTCTTGTTAAATAAAATTTTGTTTTGTCTTGATAATGTCGATTTCTTTTCTGAAATTCATCTCTTTCCTGATTTGGCTCAATAATTTGATTTATTCTTCTTGAAAAACCATCAGCTTCTTCATATGGTTCCTACAAAAATTTTATGACTCAAAATGCTAATTGTGCGGGGAAAATTACTTGAATTCCATATACAAGTTGGAAATGAGATTTTCGAGTATACCTTTTGGGTAATAATTTGTTTTCCCTTACTACATATTTGAGATGACTATCCCAACGTCTTCTATGATCGGCTAATAATTTCTTAATGTCTTTAATCATACTTTTATTTAATGATTCTTCAAACCCATTACCTTGTCGATAATATGGTGTAGAATGTTGTAAAGTAATATGATATTTCTAATAAAATTCTATCATTTTATACTGTTGAAATCTTGTGCATTATCTGTAACTATTTTCCTTGGACACCCAAATATAGAGAATATATTTTCCTCAATGAATCTCATCACTGTTGTATCAGTTGCATCCTTAAGAGGGATTTATTATACCCACTTAGTGAAATAATCAGTGGCGGTTAATATCCATATATGTTGATTGATGGAATCTAGAAATATTTCACTAATGAAATCTAATCCCCTTTTTAAGAAAGGAGCTTCAATTGAAACTGGATCAAGGGGTAGTGCTGCTAAATTCTATTTTCGTACAAATATTTGACATGTAATACAACTCCTCACCTTTGCTCCAACCTGTGCAAATAATTTTTTCCAATGGAAACCTTCTCTCAAAATTTTTTATGTAGTTTCTTTCCAAGCATAATTTCCACCACAAATACCTTCATGAAACTACTTAATCACTCCTTCAGTTTCATTTTTAGTTAAACATAATAAGAGGGCATTTAATGGATCTGAAAAATAAAAATTTTCATGTAATATTTCATGGCTTTATGTATTAAATATATTCTTGGATTCTTTGTGAATTCAAGTGGATACTCAAAACCATAGAGAAAATTCATTATGTCTTTATACCAATCTGATAGCAAAATATTTTCATCAATATGTAAAGGAAGAGGAAGAAGAACTGCAATGGAAGAAGGTTCTTCTAGATTCTTCTCACCTCAAATCTGAGAAGTTCCCTATGGATTGTTCTCACCTAAAATCGGAGAAGGTTCTTTTGGATTCTTCTCACTTGAAATCTAAGAAATTTCTTTCCGATTCTTCTCACCTTAAATCTGCATGATGGTATTAATACCAAGTATTTTTCATTTTGATTCAACCAAAATTTTAGCTAAACCTTTTACTTTGACCAATTTTGTAGGTCTGATGTCTAAATCAAACTCTAGGATATTAGAAATCCATCTTCCCCTGTTTCCATCTATATCAGGCTGAGTCAATATTGCTTTTACTGCATTGTTACGAACATAAGAATTTATACGAGAATGTAAAACATAAATCCTAAATTATTTTATACCTTCTACTAAGGCATAAGATTTATTTTCTATGATTTCATATCTTATCTCAACATATCTCATAACCTTGTTGAAAAATGAAATTGGTTGCTCATGTTGATCATTATTTCTTTGTAATAAAAGAACTGTTGTGGTAACATCTGAGGAAAATGAGAAGATACTGAATAGTTTTGTGTAATATGGACTAGCTAACACTGTGGCTTCATAAATTTACCTTTTAATATGTGAAAAAAATATCTAGCTTCTACTATCCATTTAACTAATTTATTCTTCTTGAGCATGTCAGTAATATATTTCACAACCTTAACATAATTAGGTATAAATATTCTTAAAAAAATTGTCTTCCCTAAAAATGACTGAGTTTATTTTTTGTTTGTAGGAAAATTGATTACCTGAAATGTTGAAACTCTCTTTGGATCAATAAAAACTAATTATTTTGAAATTTTCTGTCCCGGTATCTTTCCCTCTTTCATTGCAAAAAGTGAAATTTTAGGGTTAAGAGAAATCCCAAATTTCCTGCATATTTTAAAAACATTCATCAAGTGTTTAATATGTCTATCATCGTAATCATAAAACACAATTAAATCACCAAGATAAATGACAATGAATTTATTTATCTTACCAACAAAATCCTAATCCATTTCTCTTTGAAATATTTCCCCAACATTAATTAAAACAAATGGAATTTTAGTATACATGAAAGTGCCCCATGGAGTTGTAAATGTTGTGTTTTTTATGTCTTCTTAACTAACCAGAATGTGGTTGTACCCAAAAAATACATCTGACATTGAAATCCTATCAAAACCTGATACTCCTTGAAGTAATTGACCCATCTTTGGTGATGGATAATTGTCTTTAAAGGATAATTTGTTTAGGTTTCTAAAGTAAACACATAATCTTATTTCTCCACTTTTCTTCCTAACAAACAGCATATTAGATATCCATTCAGAATATCTCAAGGGAACAATTATCTTCAAATCTAATAGCTTATTTACTTCTTTTTCAATGATAAGAACTAAAATTGGATTTATTCTCGTTAACTTTTGTTGGAATGGTTTAGCTCCTAATTTGAGAGTAATTTTATCCTCAATAATGGTTGCATCATAGGTTTTCATTTTTTCATATGACCATGCAAATACATCTCTATAATGTTTGAGAAGGCTAACATAATTTTATTTTGTTTCATAAGTTAAATATGTTAAAAGTTTAACATTTTCAATTTCTTCAGAGGTGCCAATATTAGAATCTTGTACATCTTCCTGTTGTGAGTTTAGCAACAAAGCCTTTAACAGATCATTTTGATAAAAAATATTTTCAATGGGAAACAATCCATTTCGGAAATAATTATTTCATAATTGAATGATATAATTATCAACAAATTTCTCATTTAAATGTGAATCTGAATTGTCCTTAATTGATTTGATTTCATCATTGTTTTCTTCTTCAACATGTATAGCAGAAAATTCTTCAATTGTTTGTAACAAATTCTTCAGTTACTCATCATATTCAAAACCTTGCCAGTGTTTTAAATTAATCAGGGATGTAAGGTCTCTAATTTACTTCAATCTCACAATGTAATTGAATAGGATAAGGTATTTTAGATGAACTTGCAGAAATTTCCAAAGCATGAACATGGATATTTTCTTCTCTTGGGATTGATGTAATATTGAAGCCTTGAAATTAATTTTCTATGCAATTCCATAGTTCATTTATTTAAGCTCTGAGTCTAGGATGATTAGTTTTACAAAGGTTTCTTATTTTTTTTACAATAAACTCTGAATCAACATATATTGTCAAGTTTTGAACCTTTAGACTCTTAGCTAATTCCAATCCTAAAATTAGCGCTTCATACTCTGCCAAAGTATTTCTAACTTTAAAATATCATTTCAATGATTGGATTATATTTCTCTTTTGATGAGATATGAGTAAAATTCCATCCCTCACCCGATATTTAGAAAATTATCCAACAAAATACATTTTCTAGATATTAGTATATGAAAAGTGAGGTGTATTGGCATTTTCTTCAATGTTGATTTGAGGATTAGAAAGGTCATTAGTAGCTAAAGTAAAGCATACAAAATCTTGATCAATAGCATAAACTGGATGATTAATTTCTTGATTTTTTATTACAATTTGTATTGATAAACCTCACCTCTTTGTATAGTCTTAAATATTTATGGCCATATACTAGGATTGTAGCAAAGGACATGTCGATTTGTAGACTTCCTCCCTACTTAGAAAAACAAGATCTTGACAATAACATTCCAAATTTTTTGGGAATATGTGTAGCAACTATGTCCAAGACTATACTCTTGAAAACTATTTGAGCAATTGTTACAACTAAATCTTTAAACAATCCCAAGCAAGGTACTTTCTTGGAATCAAAAGTGTACAGATCATGATATGGTCTAGTGATTTGTAGTCGAAGATGATCCATGATTACTTGAGGCATTAAATTATGGGAAGCCCCAAAATCTAACACACAATTGTATAAAAGGTAATCATGAAATTAAATGTGACATAAAAAGGAGGAACACTTTCATCAATCATATATGAAGTAGGATAAAAAAAAACTAAAGGTTTTTCATCATGTAAACTAATGACATCCCCCTCTACATCTACACTAAAAATTTGAATCCATTTGGAAACTTGTTTAAAACTGGGATTATTAGAAGTTTTGATAAGGGAATTGTAATTATAACCCTTTCTAACTCATTTTGAACATTAAAAATAGTTGGGACATATTTTTCAACAGTCAGTTGTTCTTGTAACTAATTTTGTGGTTCAAATGATAATGTTTGTGGTTCAATTGCTTTTGTTTGGGTTCATAAAAAGTAAAAAAATTCAGAGGTATATGAGGTCCTTGCCTAAGTCTCATGTTCTACCTTCTATTCAATTCTCCAATAAGGAATTATGAAAAAGCTTTATATTGTGAAACTTGAGAGGTCTCTTGATTTTGAACTAGTGATTGAACTTGACTATTTGGAATAATAAATTTCTGAGGTGACAAATATTCAAAACAATTGATATCATTTGTGACATCAGGAAGAGTTTCTTCGGGATATTGATCAGCAATCATCAATGCGGGTTGAATTTCCTGATCAGTATTTGGTCTTTACAAAAATTGAGGTTGAAAAGGTCTTCTATATTGAACTTGTGGTATGTTTGTAACTTGTTGAGTTACTCTAGGATGAGCTTCCATTCTTGAAATTCTGTTAGACGAATTTCTTAGTAAAGAATTTATTTCATCAATTTTATGTTCTTCGTCTTTATTTTTTTATGATGATGTACTTTCTTCTCTAGGATTAATGTTTTTTTATCCTTTTTTGGCTTTGATTTTAATTTACTAGATGTCGACCTATTAGCTTCCACTTCAATTTCATTTTTTCATATTTTTTAAAGTTTCAAGTCTTATTTCTCTAAGCATTACAACAAAATTATCTTCAAATTCTTTATATAACCTAACCTTAGCTGTAGTGACTGCAAGTTTACGATATAGGGGAATTTTGTTATAAATTTTATTAAATATCATAACAAAATCAGCAACAAGTTCACCTGGATTCCTACTTAAATATTAAAATTATGTTAAATAGTAGACATGATTCTTTTTTATTCCTCACTGGTTCTTGAAAATGTTGGTTAACTCATCCCATGAGTTTATAGAATTTTCTTGAAGCTGTCTAAACCAAATCCTAACATTTCCTTCTAAAGATTGAAAAAAAAGTCTTGTGTAAACATCTTCACATTCAATTTTCATATTGTCAGCAGAGTCCAGGAATGTAGATAAGTGCTTTTCAGCAATTGGTCCTATTTCTCCATTAAATATAGGTAAATGCTTCAAATACCCATAAGGAAAATATTGAAGTTGGGTTATTGTTGGAAGAACTAATTTTGCATATTGTGTCATCAAAATTGGTTTAATACCATCCATTTGATGTTGTAATGAAGTTGTGTTATTTAGAGATAGAACTTTACTGGAAGATGGTTGTGATGGAGATTTATTTTTGGAAAAATTGAGGATTAATGATTAAATTTTTAACTTCAAGTGCTCATTTTTCGAAATATTCAAAAGCTAGAGGATTAATATAAATAATGAGCCCCTCTTTAGGTTTAGTATAAGTAGAAGGGAAAGTATGTACCACATAACATATACAATCAACTGGTCTAAATTCAGGAAGGGTAAGTTTTATATATTATTCATTTTCAGATAGTTATAAATGACGGAAAGGAACTTCAAGGGTCTTAAGCTCATGAACTAATAATGCATATTGAAGATCTACTCCTTTAGAGAGGAGTTCTAAAACCTTTGGAGTAATATCTAATGATTTATCAGGTATTAAAGTTAACTGAAAAAGGGTTAGATTGTGAGGGTACTTCAGGTAAAAAAGATGCAGAAGAGGCGATAAAGGGCTCTAACCTTTGTATAATAGATGCAAATATCACAATTTTCTCTCGATATGATAAATCATAGAGAAGATTTATATGTCATTGCAATCTGGTATGCCTGCATGAAGCTATATTTAAATTATGAAGTTTCTTGGTGAAATATTTTAGCCTACTCACCTCTCATCCACCATTAAGTGGCAAGTATGATCCTTGTCTTGGGGAAAACAAACATCAAAATTCATTCCTCGGCAATAACACCAATCTGACATTGTACCTTTGTAGACAATTCTAGGTTAGGGAAATTTTCAAAAGCATATAATAAAGGTTTTGATTTTAATTGGATGACGAGTGCTTTAAACCTTTAAACATATGTAAATCATAAGTATTTATGAGAAGATAGAAGGGTTGATTCTTCATTCCTAGCACAGTTAATCTTAGAAATGATCCAGAAAAAATAATTTAAGAATATATATAATTCCTTAAACATTCATATATAATAACTATATTATTACATAGAGTAGATGCGTGTAGAAGCTTTCCATAGCAAAACAATATATATCCAAGAGATGACAGAATGCAATAATTAAAATATTTATAGGAATTAACTAAGAATTGTTTTTTATTTAATTAATATGTTTTAATAATTATAACTTTGCAAGGGGATTTCAAAGAGATTGACATTCAATCTAATCTTACCCAAACTCCTATGTCCCCTTGAACATGTGGAGGAAAATAAAAATGGAAACATAAATAAATAACTAGAAGAACTCACATAGATATACAAGTTGCTCAAAATGAATCCAAAATCCTTTCACTATCTTCATAAATAGCTTTGAAAATTATAGTGATATCATTGGTTCACAACAAGGGTTCAATGCTTTCTCTTTTGAATTACAAAATATTTATAGAGACCAACTCAAAATATCTGAAATTGAATGAAAATTTATCACAAACTAGAATATCATCCAAACTAATTTGGATATTTCCAAAAATAGAAATGAAAAATAGAAAATCTGAATTGATTTGAATAACTGGAGAGATTTTGAGAGTTGTATTTTGATGATTCTTGATAGAAATATGATATTATTTTTACGACCCTTGTTAATTTGTTTTCTACTCCTGATTATATGGCTTCTGGTCACTAAAATTTAGCATTTTGTTCTATTCAATGAGCTTTGGTAATTTATCCCATCTCTTATCATCTAGGATATAAAAAAAATTCAACTTTTTGTATGACTCATCAACTTCAGTATTTTTCAAAGGTAGGCCTATTTAAAAACAAATTCTTAATTTCATTTGGAATGAAAAAAAAATAATCTAGGCCTTCGATGAAGGCTTTGCCAATTATTATTCCTCTGATTTTGGCAAACTTAGTTTTCTCTGCAACTATCTCATGTAACCTATCTTATTAATTTTCAAGTGGAATCAATTCACCACATAAACCTTGCAAACATGGGAGTCCTTTTTGATGTAGAGAATTAAACTTTGTGTGGAATTTCTTGATACGAGATTCTAAGTTTTGGAACTTATTCTCGAGTTGTAACAATATATTTCTTTTTGGTAAAATTTTTCTTTCCTCTAAGACTATTTCAGTTTTGTCTTCAATCGAAAATTCTTCAAGTTCATCCTTTGTTTTGGATTTTATAACTTTAATTATCTGGATAGCTTCCCCTCGTTTGGGGTATAGATATTATTTGATTTCTACTACTGTTGCTTTTGATCTCTGTATTAAATATTCATCTTCAAAAATAATTTCAATGGAAGGTCATAATTCAGTTATAGATGCATTGATATCAATCCACATATTTTCTTGGTCATGAGATAGAGTATGTGCAATCAATGATTCATTTTCAAAAACTTCTAATTTCCTAGTTAACTTGAAATTATTTTGAATCACACCCAAATATGAATTATCATTTTTTATTTTAGTTTCTTGAATATTTTCAAGTTTCTCTTTAAGATTCCCAATCTCTTTATCCTTCACAGAAAAATCTCCCATGGCTATTGACAATTTCTCTGCTGAATTTTGATCACTAGACCATGTTTCTGTTGTGACCATTGTTGCTGTAGATGTCCCTGCTGTATAAATACCTACTATAGAAGTGCATTCTTTAGTATTAAGTTTTATCTCTCTCTCTCTTTAATCAACTTCTCCATATTTGCTTCCATTTTCTGAATTTGCATGTTCTGCTCAACAATCATTTTAAGCATGTTTTCTTTCTCCTTCTCTAATTGGTCAAATTCTTGCACTTGTGGATGTTCAGAGCTTGGAATATTTAATTTTTTCCTCAATGCTTGAATGTCATAATTCCTATTTTTTATTATCTCTTATACAACCTTTACATATTTAGGATCTAGTCCTAATTTAAAAAATAGATGTTCAAGTCCTTTAATTCTTCTACCCTTAGCTAGAGAGGACATTTTTTTCAAACTTCAATGAGAATAACTATTATGTAATGATGCTTGTAGGTTAGAAACTTCCATGGAAGAACTTGACAAGGATGTGTAAATGATCTCCCATGCTTTCTTTTTTAGATCAATCGAATCGATAGGATGAATCTGTTTGGTGTCAAAAGAGAATAAGGAATTTTTTTAATCCTCAGTTGTCTTAGGTATAGGGACATTTGGCTCCAGAGATTCCAATTTGAACTGTCCCTTCTAATCCTGAAAATATCCTTGTCTTTGTTATAGATGATTGTTTCCAAAACTCTACATATGTCAAAGTCTTCAGTTCTTCATTCTTCTTTTTAAGTTCTAGGAATATTGAAAATATACTTTGTTTCCTCGAAGAAGGAAATGAAGGAGAAGAATAATTTGCTCTAATTTATTCTATTTTCTGCAGTAAGAATGGTGATTCTCCTGTAAATACAATTGTAGAAGGACCATTAGAAGTTTGAAATTCTGAGGATTCTTCCTCCTCATTTTTTGGTGTCTTCCTTATTTTCATGACTTTAAAAAATATTTGCTGCAAATATGATATTGATCGAGATTGACTCTCCCTTGGAATTTTTAAATCCTTCTAGGTAGTATTTAGATTCTCTAACAATATTTTATTAGGGATTGTTTCTTCAATTTCCTGCAAACTATTTTCCTCCCAATATTCATTATTTTCAAATTTCTCAATCTCTGGTTTAGGAACATTAGCATAAAGTATTGATTTATGTGAAACTCTTAGTGATGATATAATTCCCAGTCAGTAATAAGGCCAAGTGAAGCTCAACTTTAATTTCATTTGTTCTAATAAAACATTAACCTATTTCTCTACAGCTCTTGTGTTGGCTATAAAAGGGCCAATGTGTGCTTTCAATTTAGATTGAGATTTTTGTTTCCTAGAAAGAAACTAAAAATAATCTACATTCATAATTTTCCTAATATAATCAAGAGAAAAAATTCTCATTGGGAGGAATATAGAAAACTTGTATGGTTGTAATTGACATCCATAAACTCTAATTTTAGTGAAATTATTGTATAAATACCATTATCTAGCCTTAGTCTACTCACTCAGATTTAAAATTATCTTAATTGCAGTATAAATTCTAGGAGAAACATCATTATGTAATACAAAAAATTCCACATATAGGAATTGATTAACAAAATCACTAAATGATAATTCTTCATAGGTCTTTCTCACTAGTGGTGTCTAGTGAATGACTGACTATGGGTTCCCTACAACATCTAACTTTTGCAAAGGGAACTTAAATCTCTTGGAATGATGATATAGAAACAGATAAACCAGAACTGATTGATATTTGAAAGAACATTTTACACTAAAATTTAATAATTGATCATGAATTGCATCAGAAAAAAAACTAGTTGTAGTTGAACATTATTCAGGACATTTTACTAGAAGAAAGTACTAACAAAAATCCCAAGATCACTTCATCAACCCATTAATCGTAGAGGTATCCTAGTAGGAAACACATTGGGGAAATGGTCTGCCCAGAAATTTTAGAACATGGTAGTAGAATAGGGAGGATTGGTCGTGGGTAATTCAGAATTATCAGGAAGAAAAGATTCAAAAATGTGAGCTCTCTTTGAAAATGATAGTTTTTGGTAAATTACTATTAATGCATCAGTAGAAAATAGATGGAATATCTCTTGAGGGTTTAGTTACTGGGCTTTAAAAATTGATTCATAGGTAACATTAAAAAGAGTTTCATTTTTATGGGTTATTACAGGTCTTTCGATAAGAATATATCGGACTCCACACAATGAAACGAGTTTTGGAAAATGATAGGTTTGTGGGAAATAGAATTGGGGTAGTAGGGATTCCCGGAAATAAAACTCTTCATTGGCATCTTCACGCTTTTAAAAATCCCAATTGTGAAGTCCGTAAAAGTCGAAAACACAATTGGTCTCTACAATTTTAAAGTGAGTATCAACTAATAGGAGTTCATCCAAGTTAATTTCTTGGTGCAGTAGGGGATTATCTATAATCATTTTCGATGGGAGAGTGATAATTGGAGGTCATTGTTTGTTGACATTTTTCTTGAAATTATTGTTCCTCGAATTAGAGTGATAGGCAAAATGCAAATGGAAAATTTCAATACGTGACAATGTTTTATTAGGGGCAAGTAATGGTTTTGAATTGGTTGATGATTATTAGCGTGTAGGATTTAATGTTGAAGGACGTTCGTGGGAGTAATTTAATCACAATGGTAATTTACCAATTTTACGGGAGGGATAGTCGTGTTTAAGTATGGCAGAGTCTTGGTGATGTAGGGGAATTAGGTTCAAGAAAATCCTTTGTAAATTAATAGACATACGGGGTCTTGAGTTTTTAAAATAATATTGATTTTTATGTAATTATTAATGTTTTGAGTGATTTTAATTATTGAGAGGATTTTGTAAATGTTCCGAAATGATTGGAGAACATGAGGGAAATAGGAGAGTCGGGATTCATAAGGATTAAGAGATTTAGAAATTTATTGTAAATCTTAAGTTAGAAATAGTTCCATGATTTTATGAGGATTTTTAGGGATAAAACATAGATTTTAGGACTTTGAAGATTTTAAGGATTATGTTGAAATATTTAAGGATCTGAACCTAAATTGGTTCATCATAATTTGTATAAAATTAATAAGCCTAAAATGCAAGCAGGTAGTATCAGATAAGAATTAGAGTAGGTTTTAATAAATAGAGGTTTGTTTGTAAGCCTACAGGCAAATTGACTGAAAGGCCAATTATCAGAAAATTAGGCCTGAGAGAAGAGAGGAATTATTTGTAATCGATTGATTGTATGTATATGGAGAAAATTCAATCCAAAAGTGTGTAGATATATGTGCATTGATTAATTTACATTTGTGTAAGGAATACTCGAGCTATGAGTAGAAGTTTGAATAATACTCTGCAATAAGGGTTACATATATTTCTGAAGAAGATCAAAGGAGATTGCAGTCATCGATCACTGCAAGGATCGATGAAGTAAGAGGAATTTTGAATTTAATTTTAGAATTCAGTATTAAATGCATCGAAATATATATATGAGAGGCGCATCCAATCAAGAAATGGATTCAATATTTACATACATCAGATAATGCATATAAGAAGTTTGGAATTGGAATCATATGTTCGAAGCGCAAGTGTTGATGAGATAGTTTAAGTTTAGAACTTAAATGTGACCAATGTAGCGAAGTCGATATGGAGTAACGGGTGCAGGCTCATGAATCATAATGTATCAATAAAAAGGGGAACTGTAATTAAAAATACAGTGGAAGTAAGTATGTGTTTGAAGGTGTTACACTTGGTTTTCACACGAAATAATAGATCAGGTTTGAAGTAAAATAATGTTGTGAGAGATTTAAATGAATTATGCCGAAGTGTGTTTTCTGGTATGAATTGGAGTGAAGGTATAGCAAGAAATCCTAACTGTGGAGAGTGAGACCAAAGGGTCAAAGATTTGTTAGACTCTGGGCCTATTCAAACCTTAAGTTGAACACAAAACAGGAAAATGCAAGGTAGTGATGCTGTTGGATTGGTCAAAGGGACAGGACTTTGATGACACAGTGAAATTCAGAATTTTGAGTGAAATGTGTAGAGGAAAAGATGACAGAGTTGTGTGTTGGAAACGTGATTTGATATGACATTCCTGTGGAAAACCGAGATCGAGGGCGCTGTTTGGAAAAGGAAACTATAATTCATTTTGCAGAATTGAATTGAAGTCGAAATAGGAGATGGAACTATGAGTCAAGGCAAGTGGAACCATGCAAGAGGTTTAAAAAAAAATCCAAACTGGTGGTCTCGTGCTACAAATAAATGGTAAGCAATATTTCCATGAAAGAACGTGATAGTGTTCATAATTTTACACGTGGAAATGGTGGTATTTAAAAACCATCTATTTCACATAACTTCTGATTGATAAACCCTGGAGGAGTGGTAAGTGTGATTTCTGTCCAATTTGGATTGACTGAGATCCAACGACATTCGCATATGAAGTTGCGTGGATGATAACAAGGTATGTGAAATCTTGTGGACTTTGAAAAGGTTATGATATGCGGTTGAATGTGCGTGGGACCAGATTTACACATCATGTGATTTGATTTCAAATGTTAAATGAAGTTAAACCTTGGTATATAATGCTGTGGGCTAGATGTGATGCTTTGGGATTTTGTACCAAAGGCGATATGTTTAATGTCAAATATCCATATTTGACATTTGGGTTGTCAAAGTGGAGGGCGTAATTTTTATATGATTGATTTGTTTGCAAAGGAATTGGATGAGCATTGATGTATGTGAAGATTAATACGAAGTTGAAAAATGATAAGTTATAATAACTTACATGGATGTATTAAAAAGAAATCTAAGGAAAAAACGTGGTTCTGAGAGCATTGGGTACATATATTAATATATGTATTGGTCGAAGATTTACTTGGGTATTAACATAAAATTGAAATATTGATTTCAATTCCATAAAGGGAATTTGACTTTAGATTTATAACTCTGAGTGAAAAAGGTAATAACTTCTGCAGATAAAATTGTAGTGTTGTGGGTTTTATAACCATATATTAAATGAATGAAGAAATCTTCATGGTGGAGATTAAATAAGAGAAGCTTCCGCATTTAATTTTGCCAATATGGGAATAATTCTGGTTTGAAAAATGAGTAATTAACTATTTGGGTTTATATGCATTTTTATATGCATCAGGAGTGAGAATGTGGGTTTAGCAGCACTTGGGCTACTATCAGTTGGCGGGAGATATAAACAACGAGAGGATCAGTGGCAGGAATGTGAATGGTGGAAGAGTGGTTTAAGGGCGGGTGGGGGGGCAAGTGTGCTAAATGGTATTTGCAATGGGGGTACTGAAATTTACACAAGGTTTCCACGTATCCAATGGCAGCATCGGGCAAACCACTTTGCGGACCCCCGTTAATAATCGATAATGTAGGGAGTCCCACAATTGATCAGAGGTCGTTGATCTCGGCAGGTCTGATCTCGTCCATTAATTTTCAAAACGTACTTTATCGCTACCCGAAATAAGTGTCAAATCAACTTTATTTACAAATTAGATAATTCTTTCAAATACCAAGGATTATAAAAATAATAAAATAAACACCTGTTTCATTTAGATTTGCATGCTAACTTAGGGATATATATATTTTTATTTTCATATATATGTGTGTGTGTGTGTATGTGTGTATATATATATTCCACTTTTGTTTCTTTATTTTGATTTTGATTTTTATTGTTCATTTATTTTTATTGTTTTATTTATTTTTCTTATTTTACTTTTTCTCCATTTTATTTTCTATAAAGATAAAAAAATACAAAAATATAAAGGAATACAAATAAGTTATAACACCCCAAATAGATCTTTCCAGAACTTGGAGGTAAATTTAGCATCTATGTATGACACTACCATTTTTGGTATACCATGCAGTCAAAATATTTCCTTCATGAAAAAGTTGGAAATCTGAGCGTTCCAAAAGTAGACTGCATTGGTATAAAATGTGTTGATTTAGTTAAGGTGTCTACCACCACCATGATGGAGTCATGTTGGTACTTTTTTCTTTGTAATATTTTAATAAAATCCATTTATATTACCTACCACTTCCATTTAGGAATGGGTAATGGGTTTAATAAGCCTATAGGATGTTGGTGTTCCACTTTTATTTGTTGACATTCTAAGCATTTTGTTAAATATTTGTCCACATCACTCTTCATAAGTAGCCAAAATTAGTTTTTCCTTAACAGTGTTATCCTATTTTGGTATCCCATATGAATGGAATATGGTTTCTTGTGGTACTCATCCAGTATCATTTGTTTTATCATGACCACATTGGGAATGTACAATTTGTTTTGGTAAGTTTATAGATTTTTAAAATTTTCAGCGTATCCCAAAATTTCTTTTTGTTGTATTTCTTGTTGAATTTCCTAATATTGAGGACCTTTTTTTAGTGAATTTTTAATTTGTTCCTCAAAATATGTATTTTTTTTGCTCACAGAACTTCCTATCAAAGCATGAGCATGTCTACTTAATTCATCTGCGATTTTGTTCTATTTTCATTTTGTGTTTTATATCAAATTCAAACTCACTAAGGAAAGCTAACCACCTTTCTTTTCTATAATTTAAATCAAGTTGGATAAAAAAATATTTCCAACTAATGTGATATGTTACCAAAATGAAATTCTTTCCTAATAAATAGTGCCCCAACATTTTTAAGGTGTTTATCACTGCTACCAGTTCTAGATCATACATAACATAATGATTTTCATGTTTTTTCAACTTCCTGGACTCATAGGCTACTACTGCATTTTCATGCATGTACACACCCCCAAGTCCTTCCAAACATGCATCTGTACAAATGGAAAATTCCTTATTTGGGTTTCATATTTTTAGAACAGGTGGTGTTGTTAACAATTGTTTTAGCTTATCAAAACTTTCTTGGAATTTGGTTTTCCATTCAAACTTTATTCCCTTTTTCTGAAAGGTGGTAATGGGGTAAGCTAATTTTGAAAAACCTTCTACAAATCTTCAATAATATCCAGAAATTCCCATAAATTAGAAATATAATAACACATCATTTGGTGTGGCCCAATTTTGAATCGCCCAAACCTTTTCAGGGTCCACGGATAAACCTTGCTTGGAAATGATGTGCCCTAAATATTGTACTTTGCTTTTATAAAAATCACATTTGCTAAGTTTTGCATAATGTTGTTGTTCTCTTAAAGTCTATAATACCAATATGAGATGTTCTTGGTGGTCTTCTTCATCTTTATAGTACACTAGGATGTAATATATAAATACTAACACAAAATTGTCAAGGTATTTAGGAAGTACGTTATTCATTAGACACATGAAGGTTGGTTGTGCATTAGTGAGACCAAAGGGTAATAATATGAACTCATAGTGTCCATATCTAGTTCTAAAAGTTGACTTGTGGATATATCTTTGTTTTATTCATAGTTGATGATAACTAGTCCTTAAGTGAAATTTTAAAAATACAGTTGCTCCCCTTTCTTGATCAAGCAAGTCATCAGTTCAATGCAAAAAATATTTATCTTGTTTATCTATTTCTAATCGATTCACATTCTAAATGTGCCATCTTTTTTCTTGAAAAATAGTACAGGCCTCCCCCATGGTGAGACATTGGGTCTAATATAACACTTCTCTAGTAATTCTTGTAGCTTCATTTTTAGCTCTATCAACTCCGGTATGCTCATTCGGTAAGGTGCTCTAGACATAGGGGTGGCACCTGGTACTAGATCAATAGAAAAATCTATATCCCTACGAGGAGGTAATTTGGGAATTTCCTATAGAAAAACATCTTGAAACTCTCTGATAATAGGTAAGGTCAATAAATTATCTTTTTCTGTTAGTTGTTCATCTACTTTAACATGCAGCAGGTATACTTGAAAACCTTTCCTTACATTACTTTTTAACTATAAGGTTGAGATTTACGATATTGATATCGGTTTTAGTTTTCCTCTAATCAGTTTGGATTGGCCACTTTGATCCACATAACTCATTATTTCTCCAAACATTTTATGATATCCCCCTGTTTCTCTAACCAATTCACGCGAATTAATATATGATGCGATCCTAAGGGAAGAATTTTTAAATTCACTCATGTGGAGTAACCATTAAAGTCCACATAGAACTGTTTTATTCGATGATTTACCTTATGTTTGGTACCAATCTCTAACTGTACCGACTCTGCATTCTGGAATTTTTCCAGTTGCAGTTTACATTTTTCCACAATGTGGGGGTTAATATAACTCACTCTAGCCCCATGATAAAAAAAAAAAAAAACACATTGGTTTATAATATTACCTTGAAAATCAATGATAAAACACATTGTTTTATAATAGTACCTTCAAACTCAATCATAGTATATTGATGCTCATACTGTTCGTGTTATAATGTTGCAGTCATTCTGGGAATCTTTATGGCCACATCATTTACATTGGTTGCTTCATGGACTACTAGAATGTTTTGAATTGATTGCGGACTATGTGGGTAGTCCCTTAATAGATGTGGTTGACCACATCTCCATCACGTCAGTGGTTCTCTTTCCTTTCCCCTAATGTTATATTTACTATATAATTCCATGGGCTTGACCTCGTGTGAGAGTGAGTAGGCTAATTTACACTACCCTTGTTGAAATTCTTCCTTCGATGCTCCTTCCCAAAAATTTTAATATAAGGAGATTTTTTTCTTTTTATGTTCATGAAATATTTGCTTTTATCCTGATTTTGTCATCATTTTGAACCCCTGCTTCTATTTTTGAACTGCTAGTAACATAATCTAGCTTTCCTTACTGCCTCATCCATAGACTTATGATTGTCAAATTAAATCGTCTCTTTTTATGGAGCTGGTAAATAGTTCCAAAAATATCTGTACTTTTTCTTTCTCCTCTTCAAAATAGGGCACATAACGTAATAATTTTGTATTTTTTTCTACAAACTCATCCATAGTAAGCTACCATAACCATAAATAATGGAATTCCTTAGCATGGTCATCATATTTTCACTCACTTAGGTACTAGGACTTAAAAAAATTCTGGAATGTGTCCCAATACATTGTCTTCTCTTCCAACAGATGTATACTTTTAGCTTCTTCCCACCAAAGAGTAGCTTTTCCCTGTGACTCGTAAATAGCTAGTTGGGCTTTCAAATTACTTCTGTACTCATACACCTGAAATTATTTTCTCATATTAATAATTCAGGCTTCAACATCTTCTTCTTTTTCCCCATCAAAAGTAGGGGTTTTTATTTTTCGAAATTCTCCCTGCAACTCTATTTTCTTATTTTTCTTCTCTAATTTTGAATATTTCTTCATTAGGGGAATTTTAAGGTCTAAAATGGGCCTCCTAAGAGAAATGTACACCAAAATACACTTTATAAGAGAAAATAATATTCAATATGATTATTTCAACCATGGGGGATGATTCACCATTTTTGGAGTAAAAAAGTAAAATATTAAAAGATAATAAAATAATAAAACTATTTTTTTACTTGTATTTTCAACTTATCTCCGAAAGGTTTTACTAAAATTTCGAGCGGAAGTACTCATTGGATGAAAAATTTAATTCCTCATCCAAGGAGTACCGATGTTGCATACTTTCTATGGACCCTGCTACATGAAAAATGAGAAATACATGAAAATATGTTATTACAATCACGTTTTGTCATGTATTTCACATTTTTCATGTAGCAGGGTCCATCGAAACTATGCAACATGGTTACTCCTTGGATGAGGAATTAAATTTTGCATCTAATGAGTGTTGTCACTAAAAATTTTAGTAAACACATAGGGAAATAAGTTGAAAATACAAGTTGAAAAAATAGTTTTTTCATTTTTCCCCTCTACAATGTCATGATGTAATATAATATTATTTTATTATTTCCACTATTGTTTTATAATTTCCTTAGGAGGTTCATTTTCGACCTCGAAATTCCCCTAATGATGTGACTCTTCAACACTTTCATCCTTTTTTGACTATATTTTTGCCTCTTTTCTTTTCAACCCTTCTGGTTCTATACTCCTAGGATAGGACTTCCCAGTCAACTCCCTTATCATATGTTCATGCTCCTCAATCACCTACAACATACTTTCATTTCTATTTCTGATATGAGTTAGTTCATGTTGTAGGTTCCTTATTACGTCCATAAACTGAGTGTTTGGTGGAGTGCTACCTCCTCCCAATTCAACATATAAATAATCACCACCAGATATGGCTAGAGAGGAATTATCTTTCATACTGTAATAACAGTCTACTTAAATTGTGTACCTTATTAAAAAAAATACCACCCTTGTTAGTATCACATTGCACACATTAATTTTTTTGTAATTATTCCATGTAGGCCGAGTGTTGAAACTGGACTCCGATACCATTTTTTCACAAACCCATTCCTAAATTTATTTATTTTTTCATATAAATATATATACCATGTAAGGTGGAATATTACTTCAATGAATACTTTCTTATTACTACGCAACTTATAGTCATAATCCAAAAATTCTAATATAATTGAATATTTGATAATAAAAAAATGTTCTCTTCATTGTTTATCTACTCATATATGAGTATTCAAAAATTGTTATTACTCCATACCTAAAGTCTTATGTAAAATAGGGTTTACATTACATAGTTATAATGAACTATCCCCTATTGCAACTCAGTACGCTACTATTTCGACTTTTACACTTATAATCTTTCTTTGTAACTTAGATCATAGGCCATAGATATAATGGTGAACATATTGAATGAGTAAAGTTTTATGTACAAGGTATGGTTTCTGAGATTTTTGAAGGTTTTATTAATTCTCTTACGAATCATCACCACACTCACCCTCATACACGTACACACTTACGTCTGGCCATCACATTATATTCCCCTTACGAAGTACCACTCACAATGTGTGGATAGTGAGGATGTAGTGATAAGTTATAAGGATGTGGATGTGATTTCATATGTCTAACCCTAACAAGTATTGATCCCAACGTGTGGATGATGAGGATCTAATGCCATGATTCAAGGGTGTGGATGTCATTTTGTATGACTAACCCTAATAGCCTAGTTGATTCTACTTAGTAAAATAGTCGTTGTTTAGGTATTGTGGTTTTGGGTTGCCTCTCTTTGGTTCTTTTCGAAACATTGGTTTTTGGTTTCCACTCCAAAATCTTGTAGATGTGTTGGAATTGATCAAATCATACAGGTGTGACTCTATTTCGGTGCAACAATGGTGTCACACCTTCATAGGATTATGTTGTAGCCGAATCATTTGGCACCACTGACACAGCATTCGGCTTCGCTCTCATCTGAGGGTGTATTATCTCTCACTCCTATAGGTTTATTCATGATTTTTGTGCTTTTGTTTAAAATTGGTGTTGTTTAGAGTTCCCCATTTCCCTGGCCCATTTTCTGTATTTCATTTAAATTTTTAATTTTTCTTTTGGTGTTTTCAGAAAATTATAAGGTTTCTCATCCCTTCTCCATTCCCTCGGATCCCTATGTGACCTATGGTGGTGTGGAAAACCCTCCCTCTCCTACCATTTGCTATTATTTCCTTCTCAATGGATTTTCTTTTTGTCATCGTTGAAGACTTCTAGGTAATTTTATGAGTCAGGTATGTTTATTTAACCATTATGCATTTTACTCTAGTTTAAAATAATCTTAATTCCTGCTCATGGTACATCGTTATGCCCCAAAAGACTTTTTTCCCTAATTTTATGCTAAAATGAAGGGTTACTACCAGAACCTGGTAAGATTTTGAAATTTCTCCGCTTTTCTCTTATTTCCTTTTCCATGGCGCTTTATAAGAGGATATTATATTTTTTTTCTTATGTTAAGGGATTTTGGGAATTTTTTAACTGGCAACTCAAATGCAGACTATTAACGAATTCTTTTGGGTCATGTCTAGTTAATTTTTTTTCTTTCGATTGTGGGACACCATCCTTGTCTTTGACAATATTGTAATTTTTTCAAGGATCTTGACATAGGGCGAAGATGGATATTTATGCACATGAAGGTGCAATTTATCTCCCTAATATATCATGTTTATCATAAATTAATTTTTTCCTCATTTTACTTAATCCTAAATCATTTTTCCCTATTTTAATTCTATTTCTTTTTTTTCGTTCAGGTTTTGGACTAGCTGGCATGTGGCATGCCTAAAAATTTCAAATTTTTGTGCTCTAGAGGTATCTAATATTTTTAAAATTGAACTTCTGTAATTGACAGGTTGGTCATCAGGCTGCCTTTATTGCTAAATTACCCCTACCATGTATGGGAGTCTTCTTCTACTATATGTTACTAGTTCCGTGATATTCTATAGTTGGAAGTTGATACCTTTCAGGGTTTTAGTTTTTTTTCTTTCCAGAAACATTTCGTTGATGCCTTTCAGCGTTCTAGCTTCTTACTACAACATATTTATGTTTACTTTAAATTTTTCCGAAATGACCCATCTTGGTGACTCTAATGTTCAGTTTTGTTTATGAACTATAACTCCCTATTAAACTTAAATATTCAGGAAGAATCAAGCCTTCTAAATTTTGGTTTGTTTCAGAAGTTTCTCAATCTATTTATAATATATATTACTTGTATTTTTATTTTATTTTTTGTTTATACTAGTGGTTGAGGATTTAATTTCATAACTTTTATTCATGTCTCTATATACTTATCAAGCTTTTTTATTGTACAGTACTATTTTTTGAAATATATCTAACCACGTGTGGACTACAGTTTTGTTCTTAAAAAATATTTCAATGAAATGTTAGATGCATTTTTAATTTATATGCTCAAGTATTCCTTTCTATAGCATTTGAACCAACATGGTACGTTAGTATTTAAATGTCGGTGACAGATTAATTGCACTTATTATACATGTAGAACAAAACCCAGGGTTTCTATGCAACTTTGGTTAATATTGAAATTCTCTTGTTCCCTATCGGGTTTTAAATTCCTATTTGTATTTATTTTATATCTTTTTAAAAAAATTCTCAACAAGCACTAAGTTCTTACATCTGATCCAATCGTTTCAGGTTGAGACTTGAGTCATCTAAATTGCTAAATTTTTTCCCGAGTGTCTCTATATTCGATTGTATCAACCACATCGATTGGCGGTTTCAAGAGAATTTGATGCTACAACTTGTAATTTTCACTGTGCCCCACAATCCATGAATTATCTAATCTCCTTTACTCCTCATTATTCCAAAACCTTGTGTGGTTCTAGTTTACTCTAGTAGAAATATCTTAATTGTTTCGTACTTATCGTATTTCTTTATTAACTATCTTAATTTTTATATCACACTTTTTTATTCAGTTTTTCAGAAATCTAAGTGGTTCTATTTAGAATAAATAAAATCCATGTTCAATAACCATAATTAAATCATACTATGGTGATGAATAAATTTGTGTACAATAACAAGTATAGGAGTTTATACGATATACAAGAGTATCAAATTAAACATACTAAAATATACTTAGAAATCATGGAATTACAATTTACCTGTATATACTATTCCATGGATTCACTCTAACATAACTATACTTTGTAGATAATAGGAAAAATATCGATTTTGACATGCCAAAAGCTATTTACTATAATATCATAAAGATAAGGATATTTTCACTCAGTATAAATTTTATTATTGTAGCCTATATTTCATATTTACTCAACTTCAATGTATATCGAACAATTTGGTTCCATAAATATGAAACAAAAAATCAGACATTTACAATGCATACAATATTAACGAGGCATATATATTTATTACCAAACAATAATTGAAATGTCTAACTGTATATCGACTCGAAAATCCCTTGGAATAAAACATGAACCACCCAAACTAGAAATACTATCACCAGTTCCCCCCCAAGCTGAGACATTCCTACCCTTTTAATCAACAACCTCTTGTGATTCTAGTAAAGGTATCTTTATGCCTTTCTTCCCTAGAATATTTTCTTAGCGATGTCCGCTTTCTTGGGCCTTCCAACCACATAGCCTAGGCTTTTACATATATTTCAAAAAAATATTTCCCCTTTATTGTTAAAGCCCACATTTTTCTCTCGTGGCTCTTTATTCACCCTTACTCAATATTGTTTTCTATGCTGAGGGATTTAATAAATTTTTTTCTCGAATCATATTAAATCTCCTTAACAAATCCTAGGGATTTATAGAAGTGATTTCAGGGAATTTTGTCTTGAACTTATCTATCCACATTGATTTCCAGAATTGGACAATAATCTTTTTACTCAAGTGCTTTCCTTTCCAAGTAATTTCCATTTTTTTTTAATTCTCAAACTTTATTATTATATCATATTTTTATTGAAATAGAGTTCACTATGGCTTTCTAGCCACCATAGCTAAAACTAGTTCAACCTTAAATAAAAAATATTTACATAAAAAGCAAAGATGTGTCACATAAATTTTCATACACCATGTTTTAAATTATGGAGATACTTTATCCAAGGGTATTCTGAATGCATACCATAGAAGCAAAAAATGGGAACCGACCTGTGACAATAAAATTTGTTGTTAGCAGAGGAAGTTATTTTACGGTAAGAAGGGAAAACAAGCCCCGAAACCAGTGCCATATCCTACATGTAGGCAAACAAACATTCAAGCCAAGTGAGTAATACTGAGGAAGGAGGTGCCCGGTAAAGCTATTACGAGGTGGAATAAAAGGATACTATTGGCATACCTATAAAAATATGAAACTTGGGTATTTGATCCTACCTAAAGATAAATAAAATGAAAAAAAATCATTATTATAGTTAATCTAAGATAACAATTCATATTTATGTTTGAAATTATGAGATATTAGGATGTGGAAGGAATTTATTTTTTTGAAGAACTTACCTTGGAAGAAAATCATAAATATTTGGGTACCAAAAGGTTCCAATAGACTAGTGGTGGTTTCAAGAGGGTATATTTTTGAAAAAATATAAAATCACCCATCCTTTCTACATGACATCCCTGGGAAAAAACACATATTTCCAATCGAATATAAAAAACTTGGACAAAGAAAAGGATATTTTGTTTAGTGAATTTTGAAGAGAAAATGTGTATCAAAATGCATATATTATAAACCTTACATGCGATGTATGTTTAAGAACTTCCAAAGAGAGATAAATTATAATCGTTCAGGTTAATCCGAAGCAAGACCTAGCACCTAAACCAAAGGGTTTACCTAAAATATACATGACACCATAGCCACGGTAAATTGTTAGAGAATCTAATCCCAACCTCCTGCTAGATGTAGAAACTGTCAGTCCAAGTGTCCCAGTTCAGTTTGAGTTAGTCTAGTTTAGTCGAGCTACACTACTATAATTTATTGTTGATGTTCCCAATGTAGTATTATTTAATAGATTCATAACATTGAGAAGAGAAATCCTCTACTCCACTTCTTTTTAGTTTTCTATTCTTGTCATGGTATCAGAGCTAGTTTTCATAAGCCTCCCCAAAGAGTAGCAATAGAGCCAAGTTGGAGCAGCAGAGAGAAGAGGCGAGTCTACATAAGACTCATTAAGAGAGCACCTTAAGTTTGAAGAAATTGAAAGACACCTCCTGCTAATAAATACCAGCACAAGAATGAGAAATCCAAGTGAAACCAGTGAAGGTGCCGACGAAATTAAATGAAGAAAGATTAGCTCAAAATCTATTTTTATTTATAAAAAAAATCGGCATAACGCACTCGATGCAATGCAACTAGAGTGTTACTAACACACCACTCCAGAGAAAGAAGCTGCGTTAGTTTCAAAAACTTACACGGATTTTTGACGCACAGGGGTCCGGCTCTGAAGCACCATGTTAATGACATTCACACAAAGAAAATTAAGAGACGTAAAGGTATGAAAGAATTTTAATGCAAAGGCGTTGTTTTGAAAAGGGCTCATACATTAATTAAAAAAGAGGAGAAATGGTCTCATAAAAGAAAGGGGCTCATACGTTAAATTTTTATGGCATGATTTTTTTTTTTAAAAGGTGTGTGAAGTTTTTTTTAAAGGCGAGAAGAATTTTTTTTTTGGAGTTTAAAAAAAAAAAACTTAAAATTGTGAGAGCCTTGTGAAAGTGAATCTGTAAAAAGAGATTTTTTGAGAAAAGGAAATTTTTCAGAAGCAAGGTACATGACGCATATGTAGACTCGTCTGTTTGTGAAAGCCAAGCAACGAGGTCATGGGAAAAGTGAAGAGGCTAAAGAGAAAATAGAAGATGTTCGAGATCTTTTTAGATCTATTAATAAAAAGGAAAAAAGACACCTATGCATTAAAATGCATAAAATAATATGTGGATGAAAGCATTCTTCCCTTGATTTCAGATGCTAAGACAGCGAAGGATGCTTGGAATACCCTTGAGAGGTGTTTTGGTACAAGGGGGAGCATTGAAGTTGAAGATTAAGGTGAATCTGAAGAAATTGCAGAAGCAACAAAGAGAGAGCATGAATATGCTTCTGAACCCCACTTTACATAACTACAGGTGGACAAAGATATGATGAATCTAGCAACAGAGCTTGCTGATAAAGATATGATGAATCCAACAATAGAGGTTGCTGAAGAAAATTTGATGATTCCAGGAACACAACTTGCTGATGAAGATTTGGTGATTCCAACAACAGAGCTTGCTGATGAAGATTTGATGAATCTAGCAAGATGGTTTGTTGATGAAAACTTGGTGATTCCAACAACAAAGATTGTTGATGATGATATGCTGAATCGAGGAACACAACTTGCTAATGTAAAATTTGATAAAGATTTTTTTTATAATAATGATTTTTTGCAAATGATGCAACAAAAACATCATATTAGCATGATTCTATTTGGTGAGATAATCCCACTTGAGTTAGTGGAAGACAATCTATTTACATCACACAGGTTAATGAAGAAGAAATAGAGTTGACAGATGCAAATAAAGAAGTCTGCAAAGGGAAAGGATAAATAGAGATAGAGGAAGAAGAAGATAAGGAAACACAATAGGAAAAAGCTTTCATTGCAGAGCAGAAGGAAACAAAGATAGAGGTAGAAGAAGAAAAAGAATCCCACAAAGAGAACTCAAAGTCAGAGGAAGTGCAACAGGAGAAAGCGCTCTCTGCAAATATTTTTAATTCTAACATTGATTTCAAGTGTGTAGGTACACAAATTGATTATGAAGAAGAGTTGAAGTTTATTGAAACATGGCTTGCAACACCATGTCTGGATGAGATCAACACAAAATATGTAGATATGAATGTTGAAGATGACATGCATGATGAACATGTAAATCAAATTTTCATGCATTGTATTTTTGAAGAGATAAGATATTATTCTAATCTTATATTGCAGTAGATTGATGATGAAAAGTGCACTACAAAAGACAATATGTGGCAGAAGCCCACATAAAAGTCATTTTTTGAAGAATTCTATCACATGCTTAGACAACCTGGAACAATAGAAGACCTGCACCAGAAAAGGAAGAATATGAGGTTTGAAGAATACAACAAGAAGAAAATGATGAAACAATTTAGAGGTTACAGAATTTGGAAGAAGAGAAGAAGAAAACCAAATCTAGTTCAAGTTAGTTTTTTTTAAATTGTAAGCCTCGCTTAGACATAGACCAGTAGGTATCTTAATTAATTTTTATGTAGTTGTAATTAAAGGGGAGTGTTAGAGAATCTAATGCCAACCACCTGCTAGATGTCGAAACCGTCAGTTCAAGTGTCCCAGTTCAGTTTGAGTTAGTCCATTTATTCGAGTTACACTACAGTCATTTATTGTTGATGTTCCCAATGTAATCATATTTAACAGATTCATAATATTGAGAAGAGAAATCCTCTGCTCCACTTCTTTTCAGTTTTCAATTCTTGTCATAAATAAATCACTAAAAAATAGCATAAACACAAATAAAAACAACTTGTAACCATAAAATTACCAAGTAGCCAGTGAGGGAAGTCTATTGAAGAGAAATTATGGAGGCATGGCCACAAAATCTAGCAGAGAAGTTCATTTATCAACCCACTCTGAGTATCTCTTGGTGGTGTGTTGAGAGTAAAACACCAAAATACATATTAGGGTTAGGCGAGGCAAGATATATTGTTGGATCTTCTCGAATCATCCCCACCGGTCATTAGAGCAAGACTGCACCTCCATGTGAAGATCACATGGTTCCTGGTGTCGTGGCCTACAAGGATTTGTTACACCGCCACCTAGGTATGTGGCACCCCATTTCCTTAATGACCCAGGTACTGGCGATAAGACTATATTAATATGACATATAAACGTTATGTTCATGCTTTAGTAAAACTCCTCATTAGAGTGAATGAGACTATGTATTAATGGGTTGTGGTTCCATTTTGTTATATGTCACCTACCACACTTCCCTCATCGCAATTAAAAGTTCTGAGAGGTATAATAATAAATCTAGGGTCGATGAGTCAAGAATATATATTTATGAGGATCTTATTTGATATGATATTCAATCCATCTAGGCAAAAAGAAATATTTAATCAAAATGTGTACAAGGTGGATTTGAGTTAAACAATTTTATTTATTTAAAATTTAAATACATGATGAAATATAAACATTTTAAAATTAAAAAAAATTAAAATATAATGTTTCTTTAATTTTTAATATAAAAATTTTAAAATTAAAAATTTTAAAGTATAATATTTCTTTATTTTTAATATTTTTTTAGCTAGATGACAAGGGGATATGTGTTACTGGGTTGAATTGAATTAAACAATTTTATTAATTTAAAATTTAAATAAATGATAAAATTTAAAATTTATAAAATTTAAAATATAAAAATATTATTTTCAAATAAATTCTATATTTCGTAGTTCCAAAACCATTGATTCTATGATTAATGATGTGAGATTTGGCGGAAAAATCAATTTTAAAATAAATTTAGATCATAGAAATTTACACTCTATGATATTATTTAGCACGAGGGAGTGCGTGGACCTTCAAAGGAAAATTTGACACCAAGTTAGAACAAGGTTTACATCCCTAAATACCATACATTGACCATCATCCCAATACTAATAAAAATGGGTAACATAAAACAAAAACACTCTTGCTGCATTGGGAGTTGAGTAGAAAGTCTCCAATACATCCTAGCGGGGTGCATATGCTAGTTAAGCTACCTAAGATAACATAAAACCCCCACAGAGTAAGCGGGTATCGATATACCAACTGAAAGACATGTTAAAATCATGAGAAGAATAAAGAAGTCCTACCCTACTATCGTGGATGTATTTTCCAGCATGAAAGGAAAGTAAGGTGGGGTTTTAGATCGTAACAATGGAACTAGGTAAAAGGAAACATAGAATTAAAAAAAAAAATTACAGAAAAAATGACGAACGTGACAATTTACATATTGAAAAATTACATATAGCAGAGGAGGCATAGAAGTACTACATGTTGAGAAAACATTACAGTAAACTACAAAGGTACATGTAATTCAATCCATACGCAACCTATGTTTAAAATTACATTTAAATATTGGAATAATACATATATATAAGGAGGCATATCAAGACATTACATAAAATAGAGGTAAATGTATTTAAATCCATTGATGATTTATAAATTTTCTCAATTACTTCCAGGATGATGTTGTGCCTTGATGAGAATTCAAAACCTCTTTCCTTAATGATTATAGACTTCAAGCATGGTATTTCTCTAAATGTTCCCATCTTCACTAATAGTGTGAAGGATTGATTTGTCCAAAGTACTTTGAAGACAATCTCCTTCATTGTTGCTAGGTCTGAAGACAATAAGTCGAAGACTTTTGCGCTAATGCCAAGAATGGTAAATGTTGCATTTTTAAAAGCATCAACATGGTAACATATGCTCTTTCTCTTGGGAATTTTAAGATACTACAATAGATGTTGCATTCAATAGGATTTCTCAATCATTGTTTAAGATTTCCCAATCATTGTTCTAGTGGTTGGACTGCATGTTAGTGAATTCCATATTTCTTTTTGAGACAATGTACACATGGCTAAGATGGATTTTATCACAAGAAAAAAATTGTCATCCTCGTCGTTAAAGAAAGTGATATGTGTCTCTCCACTATCCCCATGGAAATATGTATAATAAAGTAAACTTTTTACTAGTTATCCACAAATTGAAATGATTTAGTATTTTTTTAATTTTTAATTATTTTAATATTGAATTATTTTTTATATTAATTAAAAAAGTAATTAAATATTTTTTTCATATTAATTAATTTTTTTGTAAATAGTAGTTAGTTATTAATACATATTATTTAAATTATAATATTAAATTTTTATTAAATTATATCAAATTTATAAATATAATTTTTAGCTAAATTAAATTAACTTTGATATACTATTTTAAAATTTAAAAAAAAATGTTAATATATAATTTCCAATTTTAAAAAAATTATAAACTCTTTTCACATGAAAATGCAAGCGATCCTCTAGTAAAACTATTAAACATTAAATAACATTTTCATAAATATTAATAACCTATACTTTAATATTGGGTAGGGTTCTAAACACAAAACACGATTCATAAAGCTATGTATAAAAAAACAATATGGTCATTAAAGTATAGCGTACCCGCTCTGCCTTAGGTGAGTGGTTCATAAATTATATGGTTCATATGTGATTTCAGGTTATCTTTTGTTTATGATTTTGTGTTCAAATTAATTTATAATTTATTATTAAAAATAGTAAATTTTTAGATATAGTGATTCATATTTTATTTTACATAAATAATTTATAATTGATAAATAGACTTTGTTATAATACAATAAATTAATATTATAAAATAATATTATAAATTATCAATATCATATACCAAATATAATTCATTTGAGACATTACAAAAATTTTCATTCCAACACATGCAGAAATCAAAATATCATACATTTTAATTTACTTTGATTTGGTCATAGAAAGAAGGCTATAATATTATATTTTTTAATTTACTTTGATTTGGTTAATACTGTCTTATGTAATGTTCCAATTCATTTTTTCTTTCTACGAAACTCTCTATTGTTATCAGGAAACATTGCAATAGGTAAACAATAACGTGACTCGACGAAAACTGTGAAGAGAACCTGATCATAGATCGGGTTGCAATATTCCATCTGCATCGATAAAAACCCTTAATTCTCAAGTCAATTAAGGACTGTACAGAATTTTTTTGGTGAAGGAAGTATACAAATCCTCTGGACTATTTTCAGCGGATTTACAGACTTTACTTCCTCTTCGTAGTTGTAGTTCTTAATATGCTTTGTGTTTTCCTCTTTTTCAAAATGTTAGATGGTTCAATTGATCTTAAAATAAAATTGTAAACTAACAAGTCCATTAACTATTTCCAAACTTGTTTACAGTGATGGCTATGAAAAAAAAGAGTGTAGGGTTGTGAACGAGAAGAATGAAAATGATGCGGGGGTATAATGTTATTTTTGGAAGTAAGGTAAGGCCAACATTAACTCGCGTTTCCATCTTATTGGAACAATGAAATTATTTGATTAAAGTGTGAATAATTAATTTCTTGTTTACAAGAACTACTTATTATTTTATTTTAATTATGGGGTAGGCATATTTTGCAATGCAAAATGCAAGCAACTTTCAAGATCCAAGTTTGTAAGTCCAACGTACCAGGCTACATCCATGATCCAAGCCCCGGGTTCAAACTGATTTCGTAAGCTCAACTTCAAATCAGCGGCTTTTTCTCTCCTTATCTCATAAATTCATTGCATGGCCCGTGGTTTAGATTCAATGCACCTTGGTAAATTATATGATACACCAAAAGTCACATTTTACTTTCTTTTGTTACTTATCCCTGACATTGGAAGCACTTTCTATTGTCACTTACCCCCGAGATTGGAAGCATTCTCTCTCCTCTCTTACAATGAACGATTGAATGGAATCTCTTTTGGTGTATGCAAGAAAACATAATAGTCTATTTTTTGTTTTTCTATGTAATGCAAGCTTTCTATTAGATTATTGAAATCTTGTGTCACCATGAGCTTTAAATTTTTGTGTGAGGGGATGGCCTTATCCAACCGTGCAAATTTTGAAAAATGAAGCCAAGTTGTGGATATGGTGGCCAAGAATAAGAATTTCAATTTGATAGAACTTAGAATTTAATCGAGTGGCTAATAATTCTAGTTTCAATTTAATATAAGTTGGAAATGAGCCTAGGTAGGATGACATTGATGAAGCTCATCGATGCCACGTAGGATGTCACTGATGAAGTTGCTTTCTGTATCAGAATCCTGCACTTTCCACGCCATGTTCATGTTTAGAAAATCACATTTATTTTCGCCTCTGAAAAGATGAATTTTAGGCACACATTTTGACAATCCATATCCTTTAAAGAACAAATACCAAGCATCTATAACGTATTAAGTATGCAAATATAATCAAAGAGGATAACACAGCAATTTTTTCAATTGGTACTTAGTTAGGAAATTACGCGTTTCAGAAAACTGTATCTATAAGTCGGAAGTATCCTCTGATACAAGAGTTCTTTTACCCAAAAATCCTGAGATGAATTTTAACAAGAAAGCTTCGAGTTTTTTAAATATCCAGGAATTTTTGTTTAATAATAATAACCCAAAAATATTTGAGGGGATAGCTCATTTAAACCCTTCAAGAGAGAAACATTAACAATAAATAATAAATCAAATATATATTAGTGGTGGAAATGATGCTAAGGGATTCAAGGTTCGAATATGTAAAAAAAAGGTGACTGTTTTTTACCATACTACTCACAAAACTCTGAATCAAAGAAAAACCACAATTTCTATTTGAGTTAAGATAATTTCCAGTATAAAAGCCATAGTGAGAGAAAAATATTAGGTTTTGTTGTCAAACACCAATGTAGCAATTTTTAATTACAAATGTTTGGATACCATTAATTACATAAAATACTTTGTACCAAGATACCAAGCCTTAAGTGATTGTCCAGACTTCGTTGGAGCCTTTGTTCTTTCTCCACAAGTGTTGGAATTGAAGCATCAAGTTTTCTCTAGCCCTCTGAAACAGACATGTTCACAAGTGTCGTAACAAAAAAAAAAAAATCAAGTCGAAAAGAGAACAATTTAAGGCCTATAGAGAGTATAGGAAAATACCCCACAAAGTAAAATGAGTTAAATAAATTTGTGTCCTTTAGATGGGTTACAAGGGGAAAAATCTTGGAGTATATGTTCTCTCAAAATTTCAAATTGTAATATCCTCGATGATGTCCTTGGGACATGGCTAACGTCATAAGGAAAATTTTGAAATACTCTATTAATCAACTTGCAAATAACCAAAACAGTGAATGGTTTATGGCTTTTTTTTCAATATATATATATATATATAATAAGGAGGTTTATATATATATATATAAAAGACTCAGAGGAAATACAACATGGGACACTATAAGGAAAATAACCTTTAGTGGAGGTTTTTGGTGAAGCCACTATAAAAATAGCACAAAAATCCATTTGTAGTGGAGGTGAGTAGCATAGGTGGGTGGGTCAATGTTTTAATGGATGTTTTTTTGGAAAATTCGTTTACAATCTAGAAACGCACTAGTCCTTTACTATCCACACAAGAACTAGTGTTGCCTTGAACATGGTGCACCATAAAAAAATTCCTTTTTATAAAATAAAATAAAAACACAGTGTGCTAAATAACACAAAAAATGGATGCCCTAGAGGTTTTAATTTTTTCTTCATAAATAATGGAACAATTTTGAATGATAATATAAATAAAATTTGAATTAATAAATATTTTATGTCTAAGAATTAAATGATAAATAATATGATCGTGATAAAGAGGCATTTGTTTGACTTTAAAATAGACTTGGTGATGTCTTTTTATTTCCAATTTATATTATGTAAAATAAATATCTATTTTTTGTGTATTTATAAGTAAATTATTTGAATTAAACATGTCTTTATAAGTTTGGTAATAATAAGTGATAAGGATACATAATATGTTGTTCTTTGTGATATATTAGTAAAATATACCCTGCTCAAAATGATTATTGAAGGTCACAAGCCCAATCCATATACATCATGCAATTGAAAGTCGCGAGCGTAAGACATATGCATCACGTCGTCAATTTGAAGGACATCAACTGTACCATATGACAATGCCATGAATGACATACCTACAAGTTTTCATAGTATTTGGTGTGTGACTCATAAGGCCCATGAAACGATAATATGATATATTTTCTTCATAAAACTTCCTTATAATTTCACTCTTATTTTACCCTTTGAACCGGCATCATTTAACAAACTATAAACTTTTCACTATTCCATTTGTCGAATCCATGGTGCCATGGCAGTTTGTAGCATGAACCTTTCAGATCTATGTAAGACACATGGAGTGTGGATTGTAGGACAACAATTAGGTGTTCTCCTCTCTCTGGCCTCCCATGGTTGGACCATATCATATGGACAAGCCATTTTCTCTTACTCCTTCTAATTCTCCCTCTGTTGACATCTATGCTACATGATTAACATATAAAATACATCATCCTCATACATAAAATACATTTTTTTTATTAAATGAAAAATTTATTTACTAATATAGAGACATAACTTTCAATTAAAAAAAAAAAATTCTATGATGCCCCAAAAAGACAATCATGCACCAACCTCGGTGCATTGTCAAACACAACCGCACCATAGATAGTGTGCTCATACGTATGATGCAATGTTGTTGGTTGACGAATTTAATTTTTCGTAGTGGCACACCACACTTATACACTAGTGCACAAGTATAAAATTTTGCACGGGGACAATATGTTCAAGTTATTTAATGCACCTATATATATAGCTATATTTTTAAATATTATTTAGACAATGTTTTGGGTAAATATGATAGCACCAGTGCAATAAAAAATACCAAGCTCACCACATTTGTAATGGTGATTAAGAGGAAATTGTTTCAGTTTCGAAGAGAATTAGTGATGCATTTTTTTTCCTATTTAGATTATGTAAAATAAATAGCTATTTTTATCTAAATTGTTTAAAGTAGACATGTGTTTCTCATTGTGAACATGATGTAATACTAGATAGGAGAAATGTGAAAAACCCTAATTTTAGTGAATATCTAATGATAATTTAATTTGTATTATTAAAAATTTATTATTTAACTCATATTTATTATTAAAAAGAGTTGAATTTTAACCAATACAATAGCAAATAAAGAGTCAAAAGAACATCAAAATGTTATATCTTTATTACTAGAAACAAGTTCACTTGCCTCTTTAAGGGAAAACTTCCAATAAATCAAACCCCAATTACAAGTAACTTGATCACAAACCTTATTTTCCATTTCTTTAATCTCATCTTAAGAGAAAGAATTTTTTAATTTAAAGTTGTAAGAGTTCCTATAAAGACGAAATTTAAATTTCTTGAAAATCTCATAACTTTAGTAATAAAATATATTTTATAAAAATGCAAATTTTTAAGTTGTATCAAATCTAAATTAATTGGGTTGAGAGGTGCTAGAAGACTTAATATGGGAGAGATGTTGTCACATAACATTATATTTAAAAATATTGAAGTAATAATAGAAATTAAAAAATTAATTAGGAATGAAATTAATGTAACTGAAAGTAAAAAAAAAAAAACTTTTATTGTGAGGAAGAAACGAAATGAGTAAAAAAATATAGTTTACTTTTTACTACAAGGAAAAAATGTAATTTTTTCACATGACAAGAAATAGTATTATTGATATTACATTATATGTAATTCATTTTATGTTCCATTTAACAGGCGATATTTAAAACAAGAATATATTTATAACAAAAAAAAAATACTAGCAACCATATTTAAAATATTTCAATGTCCATATTAAATAACATAATTTTATAGATATTTTATATAAAGAAAAATAAAATAATTTAAATTGAAAATTTTCTTATATTTTCACTTTAGTGAGAAATATTGAGAGAATTCTTACTCCATTAATGGCTTATTTATAATCCAATGTATGAGGGATATTTGTAAAATTTTCAATGCTTAATATGGATTTGATAAGTAATATTAAATTAGAAAATATTAGTAATAAAAATAATTAAATGTATACTTACAGGGAAACACTGTGAGGGGGCATATTTTAACATTTTAATACACAAAACTTGAATTATAAATAAAATATTTCAATGTCAAGTACATATATATTAATATACCACCTTCCTAGATCCGCCAAGCACCTAGAGTGATCAAAAAAAATTTCACTCAAAAATATGTTTGCATCTCAAGAGATTTGATCCCTCTTGGCCCTTGGTAGATCTAAAGTTATGAAGGATATAAGATGTAGGGATGTAGGTTGTAAGAAAATTATGACTTAATTTTTTTAAATTTAACAATAGATTGAATTTTATAGCCCAATGTTGAGTTAGTTAAATTGTGTTTTTGAATAATTTATTATTAATAATATTTTATATTAAAAATTGAATGAGTTACACATTTCGTCTTTTTAAGAACTAGCTAAATTATTTTACCTTTAATTATTTTATCGTTGTTAGTATTGAAATATTTGACTAATTAAATTAGATTGAATATCAATGAACTACATAAGAAATAGAAAAATATTTATCATAATTTTAAATTCATAGTTACAACCATACTAAACTTTGTAATTTATAAAAATATCTTTTCATTTCTTTTAAAGTAAGTCATTTTACATGCAACTTCATATTATAAAATTTCATACAAATTCACCAATACATAATCTATAATAAAACTTATTTCATAAAAATAAGCATCATGACAATAATCATCTAACAAACATAAACATCATCTAAGATACACATTCGGATTCACTACCATCGTGCAATTACATACACTTTTACTAGCACATATAAATGTCATTAGCTAGCACAAAAATTTAATAATCATACCAAACATCGTCATCGTGATCACATCTAGAAAAAAAACAAAAGCCTTAGAACCTAATATCATCACCACACACATCCTCAAATTAATATAAATCTCATGTCAAATAATTGTTATCCCGTAAACATATATTTGCAAGCACATTAAATTAACATATCTTACATGACCTAACAACATACAGATCAACACCAACATATAAATTAAGTACATAAACATGGACAAAATATATATATATATATATATATATATATATATATATATATATATATACATATATATATACATATATATACATATATATATATATATATATATAAAGAAGTCAAATAACTACATCATGAAGTCAAATAAGTGTAATCAAATATCTGATACAACAGGCATAGTAGTTCCTACCAAGTAGTGCATGATCAAGTACGTCCATCGAAAATAAGTTGAGTGGTGGGAGGAATAAGAGATGGATGGTCCGTAGTAGAGGGATGTGGCTACTGGTTTGCAGGAGGAGGTGGACTGGTGCGTTTCTGTTCGGGAGAAAGATGCAGCCACATCCTCTCGATCTTGAATCTCAACATCATTAGGGCACTAATGAGTAGGTGTACTATCGGAAGGATTCACCACAATCCTAACCACTCATGATCCGGCGGGGTGGAAAAACTGGAAGGAATCATCATCACCACCCTCATGATCATGATAATGATTATCACCTCTCATCATCATGATCAACATTAGCACCCTCAACATCATCATGACCACCCTCATAATCCGATGGATGCTCTGTAGGAATGATGCTACGTCAGCATCCCACATCAAGGGCGTGTAAAAGCGACCAGCTCTATCAGATACATCTCATATATAAGAGACACTAATTCCTGGCTGGACGGGTCCTTTAGGATATCCAAGGTGAACATCATGTCCGCACTAATATACGAAGGCCTTGCCGAGGAGACTGTGGAACCAAAACTCTATCCAACCTATTATATTAGTCCATCCGACATCGTACAACATGCCTTTCGCGAATGCCCATGCCCCTAAGGGTGTTCCTCACCCTCACCCTCGTGGGCCGCACCACATCTCCTCATATCCTCCATCTAGTGGTGGGGGAGGAGAGCATGTCCCGATAATATGAGACGATGTCTACAAAATATATAGTACACAAAAAAATAAATACTTTCGTTAAACAATTTTATAAAACAAGTTGAATAATGTGCTAAGAATAACATTTATTATAATTCATTAAAACTAGAAAATGAAGCTATATTAAACTAAACAAAACACTAATACTACCTCTATCATCTAGAGGCTCATCCACTATGGATAAGATGTTGGGATACCTCTCTTTAATAAATCCATGCATATGAATAGCTCAACACGGAAAACAAAATGGTTCATCCACACCAGCGATGTCTCAAATGCCTCCTCGAAAATCTTGGATAGAAACCTCGGCAGTGCCTCAGGGTGCACTTCACCACCTGCGTCATCTAGGTTTGTAATGATTGTCCTATGAGGGTGACGATTAAATGCAGGGATCGATGTCACACATCTCTTTGCATATGAACATTAAATTAACATATCTAACATGACCTAAACAAATATACACATTGACACCAACATATAAATTAAGTACATAAGCACATGAGACATTATATATATATATATATACATACACACACACACACAGATATATATATGTATATATATATATATATATATATAGATATATATATATATATACGTACACAAAGATTCAAATAACTACATCATGAAGTCAAATAAGCGCAATCAAATATCCAATACAATTGACGTAGTAGTTCCTGCCAACTAGTGCATGATCGAAAGATCGTACGTCGACGCGCGCGGGGTGGAGGACTAAGGAGATGGATGGTTCCGTAGTAGAACAACGTGGCTGGTTTGCGAGAAGCTGTGATGGTCTGCCTACGTTAGGAGAAACATGCGGCACATCCTCTAGATTCGCATCCTCGACATCATTGGGCCAGCCAACGAGTAGGTGTACCACCGTGGCGAGTTCTTGCTTACTCCCAACCACCATGATCCGTGTGGAAAAAGCTGGAAGCATGATCATCACCACTCATGATCACTTGAGCAATGATGTCACTCCTTGTATTACCGTGATCATCATTAGCACCCTCAACATCATCAGCGACCCACACCCTCATCATGCTGATGGATGCTCCGCGAGGGATGATGCCACGCATCCTTCATCGTTGTGTGTAAAGTACTAAAGCTGCGGTGGACATGCCTATATAAGAGACATTACATGCATGGGTCCTCGTAGATATCCATGAACATCATATCAGCACTCATATCTCAAGGCCTCGTCGAGGGACTCCTTTTTCGAACGAAAACTCAGCCAATCTATTATAATAGTCCATCGAGCATCCCATACTATGCCGTACCCTCGAATTCCCATGTCCCCTCTAAGGATGTTCCTCACCCTCACCTTCTTCGGCCTCACCCATCTCCTCATATCCTCCATGCGGCGGTGGGGGAGGAGGCATGTCCCCATAATATTAGAGGATGTCTACAAAATATATATGAGTATCATTAAACAATTTAATAAAACAAGTTGAATAACGTGCTAGAATAACATTTATTTCCAATTCATTAAAAGCAAAGAAAATGAAACTAGATTAGTTTAAACAAAACACTAATATTACCTCATCATCCAGAGTCTCATCCAATGCGAAATAAGATGTTGGGACACCCTCTTAATCAATCCATGTATACATGGACCCTCAACACACAAAGAAAATGGTCTATCCACACTATCCCGTAAAGCTCCCAATGCCTCATCCATCCTGATAGAAACTTCGACATGCCCTGTTGAGCATCATTTGTCACATGCGACGGCCATAATTATTTTCCGGGAGGGAAACAATTAAATGTAAGTGCAATTATGAAACCTATAAAAAAATAAAGAAAAAATATTGGAATCAAAAGGGAAGGTCTCCTCCCTTGTCTCTACAATGCATGACATTTATCTAAAGTCATGCAAAACTACCTCAAAAAAATGGCGAGATCATCTCATGAAATGCGACACCTAAATAAAATAATCAACATAATACAAAAGAGGAAAATAATATGCTACCCATCACCACAAGAATGTGAAATGGTGTTGACTAATAATGAGAGGTGTCTCTGTACTTTTGTAGCAGACAAAATGTGTAGCTTTTTACGCCACGAACATGGAAATCTACTGGATGGACCACATAAGGCTCCGACATATCTCGCATTTGTATTCCGGGCCTAATCTCCAGTATGCAACATCAATGAGGCATCAAGGAAGTAGGTAAAATCCTCGCTTCTCATGGATAGCAGCGACTATGGTGTATATCCTTCCTTAGTGGGCCTATACCATAACACGGGATTGAAACTGAAGCTTGTTTTTGAACATTCCATCGATGGATCGGATGTGCCAATATTACGAAAGTGAGGCTTCAAGGATATACCCTCCTCATAGTACTCGAGAGGCCTACATTCCTCAAGATAACTCGGTCGCTGAGTAATGTGATGAGTGGGCATAAATCCTCTCTCTCTCTCCGCCTGCTATGGTCGGACCATATTGTATGGGCCGCCTCCTCCCTCCTACTACTATTGTTACCCTCTACGTGATGTCTTTGCTATATGATTCACATATGAAATAAATGAAAGCCTCATTATCACAAATTAAAATTATTTTTCATTAAATAAAACTTGTGTTTATAACTATGGAAACATATTTCAATCTAAAAAATAAAAAAATTGTCGATGTGCTCATTCATGCCACGACGTTAGTGTGCTTTCAAACATAAACCGTCTTTGCAACGTACATCATAAGCATGACAAAACATATATGTTTCAAAAATTTAACTTTTCATAGTGCATCATACTTGTGCACTAGTGCTTGTACGTATTACTGTTAGCACTAGGTGTGGTATGTTAGAGGTTATAAGGCACTTAGAGTTATAGGGATATTTTAAATATATTTTCGGTTAGTTTAGTAAATATAAACGCACCGGGATTAACGCATCGACAAAAGAAAATTTCCGCACCTTTCCTGTGTGTTTATATTTACAAAATGAACAACAAAAACAATGGGATGAGGCTATGTTCATGCATTGAAACATGGTGCACCATATAAATTGTAGGTAGGGTACACTCACTACTTGCTCAAGTTGAACATATCGATCGCAATTCACAAAAAAATGTTTCGCAAAAGCAATAGAGAATTCAGACTAATTTGCAATTCTAATCTACTAAAAACTTAAATTGGAAAAGAAACATAGATTTCTGAGACATTTGATTATCAGGGGGAGGCATTGTGGACACAAAAATGAGAAAAAAATATTTTTTTCACACAATTTTTAAAAATTGAAACTCAAACAATGAGAAGAGTATCTAAAAGTGGTGAAAAGCACCTATATCTGGGAACTTGCATGGCAAGAGTGGGCACAATACTTCAAATCTCTCCCGCACTATATATGGTAAAAATTAAAATTACGACTAATAGGATTTTTTTATATTTAACCCTCCTCTAGTGTCTTTCGCAAACCACGAGCGAGGAGAGCTATATACAAAAAGCATCGTGTAATTTAAAACTATCAGTGCTTTATCGAGATGCAGAGTTTTACGTTATAAAGTAATGCACCCGCTTTTGTGGTTTTACCATAAAATACAGTCTCTTTTTATAAATTAGAAATCATCTATTGGTACACTTTATTATATTCCTCGGGGCGTTGTTATACATTTATCACGCACCAAGACATCATTGTCGTATATCACCACTATGTTTTACTATAGGAAGAGTACGATGCAATAAAATTCAAGCATCGGTGTGTTTGAGTATTTATTTCACCATGGTTTTTTATTTTTCAAAAAATAAATTCTATATTGCACCATGTTATATGTCAGATCTAGTGTGTGTATGGATAAGAAAGCATTAGTGCACTTGATTAATTTAGATGCACGTAAAGATTTGTTAAAACTTCCACCCACCTACCTCCATTAGTGACCTCTTATACAAATGGATTTTTGGGGTGCTTTACAGAGGGCCTACACAATCCTCCACTATAAGGTGTTTTCCTTGTAGTGAAATGAAGGTTATTTCAACAAGTCCTGAAGCGTATATGAAAATCGAATATATATCTTGTAGAAAATTAATTGTGTAGTCTAATATATTTATATTTCCTACACCATGCATGTATACATCATAATATTGAATTAACTCATTCTAATAGCATCTATTCAACTTGGGACTAGAACTCTTAGAAGATCATGTTGTTCACTAGAATCCAAATTGTTGAAATGAAATAATTGATGTGATCCTCTCTCACTGTCACATATTTCAAAAATAATACCTTTATTCCATCCAAAAAACTTATATACCATGATAAAATTAATTAAATACTTGGCATATTTTCACAATAGATAGGTTATCAATCTTTGACTAAAATTTTGTATGAAATTCAATCACTTCTCTGCTACAAGATGAAGGTAAGTACTTTCATTTGCTCTATCAAAGACACTCTAGGTGGAGAATGATGTGAATCAACTTTTTTCTAATGGGAGCATTACTTTGAACATTTGTTTCCATAAAAAGTATGGGAATTCATTCTTGTAAATTGGTTTCATCAAGACTATGTTCAGTCTTATAGGAAAATATAAATGATAATGTAAAATGACTCATGCAAAAAATGACAATTTAAATTGTTGAATTGAATAGTAAAATAAAGACACAAAAATGTGACATTTTACGTCGGATTAGATAGTTTAGGCTCAACTTGAGAAAGGATAAATTTTCTCTTGATTTTGAATTTATTTCTCGAACAATATTCATTGGGAATATTTATTCTGCAAAAACAATAAATTTAAATATGCATAAAATAATAAATGTAATACATTCAAATGTATATACTACATGAGAAAATAAATATACTTGGAGGTACATTTTCGTGTTTTTCAAGAGGGAAAGCATGCATATATTCTATAGGAATAACGATATTTTTTATATAGATACACTCGGAAGATTATATCCCACATTGGCAACAAAAATGTTGACGATTGTGAACCATCTCGTAAAGCATATTACTATTAGAAAAAAACATCATATGTTGCTCATAAATTGTTGAACTGAATCATTGTGTATATCTTCCATTGTTTCATCTCTTCCATCATTTGTATATGACTCACAGTTCTCTCTTCGATAAAGGCTCTCTTTGTAAACATAATGTTACCAAACAATCACTCATTGTAAGGAAAGATTGAAATAGTGGACTGGAGATGTACTAACATCAGCAGGGTATGTCGAAACATTTTCTACGAAATTTTCTTTCCCATGATATCACCCAAGTTTTGATACATACAGGACATGATGATTTCAACATTCGGCGATTTATTAAAGTTCTCTTCTGCTGATGATATGTGGCTCTTCTTCACGCATTTATTTCATGTTTATTATGTTGATACCATTTTCGTTTCTGTTCATTTTCCCTCTATGTGAACCAAGTGTGAGGTATTTTCAAAGTATTCTTTCTCATTCCTTCACTTGACATATCTACAAAAATTTTAAATACTATTCAAATTTTAAATTTTTAATTCTTAAAAAAGTTAAATATTTAATCGATCTTAATGCTTACTAAGTTTGAATATCACTAAAGTTTAATAATTAATAAGTTTAAATAATAATAATCAGCTTGCTATATGTCATTACTACATATGTAAAAAATATTTTAAACGTCGTAATAAAGAATGAAACATGATGTGAATTATTCCATCTACTAAATAGCGAAAAAAATGTAAGTAATTTCATGCAAACATATCACAAAGCTGATGGCTATCGAGTGCAGAGTCCAAATCAAGCAGACAATGATATTTGATATATGTTGAAAAAGATGAAAGAAAAACAGACATATATGAGAATATATTAAAGAATGTAGTCTTTACAGGTCACATGACATCCACAATAGCAATAGAATATTCATTTTGGAATGAGTGGAAACACATTTCATTTTGAAACATAATAAAAAGATAATTAAAGATGATTAGGGTTATTTCATTTTTCAAAATAGCATAAGAATACAAGTAATCTCCTAAACATATCAACATATCAAAATCGACATGACTATGTTTTTGAGTATTCAGTCCCCAATTGCTATGAAAATGATCTTCAATGTTTGCTTTCAAAATATGAAAACATCTCTAAGAATGTGTAAGAGAAAACATTTTTGAAGCTCAAAATATGAAGGTATCATATCATGGTAAATGGTAGTATCGCTCTCGTCAATAGAATATATATTTGCGGTAAGTAGAAAACATTTTGTCACCCTCGGATCGTGAAATCTTCAAGTTATTGCACATGAATCTACGCTTTATCGATACATGATTAAAAACAAATTTATTGAGTAAAAATCCATTCAACAAATCATATACTTTTAATGAAACTTCCATGTAACTAAACATAATTAATTTTCATTAAACTATATGAAAAAGGAAGGTATCGATGTATTTTACTATTAAAATCCATAGAAATAGTGATCCAACAATCTCCATTTAAACCCCCTAATCATCTTCAAAAGCATCATTTATTACAAGTTTGACAAAATTGGTAATCGCCACATCTTCAGCGACCACAAAGTAGAGCCATTACGGATGAGATGAAGAAGTTGGTTGTTGCATGTTCATGCATGATACTAATGACATACGATGTATTTTCAATGATATGAACAAATGAAAAAACCCTTTGGTTTCTTATAAGATCCAACCAATAGTTAGTGTAACCATATATGTAGAGTAATCATCATAATATTAGTCTAAAGTATATAACCAAAAAAGTTCCTTTATAGAAAATGGTCTTCTTTGGGGTAGCCATTATAAAGGAATTTTTTCCTATTCAAACACACATCAACGTTGTTGCAAATAAAAAATGTGAATGCATGTTCTTGAAGATATGTTTCAGCACAACCAAATCATATTTTTTGTTTAGTAATGTTTCAAGAAGAGAAGAATCACCCCTTAAGAGAGAGATCAATATTTTTAATGGTCTTTGTAAAAAAGGACCACTATGAAATAATTAGATGAATAGGAAAATCTTGTAGGTGTAGTGACCACAATTATTTATCCAACTGACATTATAAATTGTATCGAAAATTCTTCATCAACACATTGATTTCAACTAGGAGGAAAAATAGAGTGTTGTAAAACAACATTCCATTGTTTACAAACCATTCAAAAATATTATCATCAATGATAACAAAAAGCCAATGAAATATAAGCTCAATAATATCAAATAATATAAAATTTAAAAGTTTGGATTCATAGGAAAATGAACAATTTTCCTAGATAAATATATGTATATTATATAACGAAAAGAAAAGTCAAAAAATATTTATCATATTAAACATCTTAATTATCATATTAAATATGCTAATTATCATACTACAAACATGTTAAAATATTCTTCATAAAAATTAATAATCATAGAAATAAGGACATTAAATTTATTTCAACAAATAAACATATTCAAATAAAATACTATCCATGATTTTATCACCATTGAATCATATTTCTCCTTTATCTCAAAATTTGCAAATAAAAAACACTATCTGCATATGTTGTAATTGAACGATGAATATAAATAATACCTAAAATATAGGTTCTTGGAATAGCACCATCTTTCACACCTTTTAAGAACAAGAATAAATTTAAATGATACTTGAGAATGTCCCATGATACCTTCAACATGTTATACTTCTACATGTATGCATCTAACAAATGCATGCTTATTATATGTTTGTCTGCGTCTATTTCAAGCTATTCAAACAATACATTTTAGAACAAAGTTCTTTGAGACAAATTCGATATTCACAATGTTTGACCAATGGAATGAAAAACTCCATGAATGAGAGTCTATGCAATATATAAATAAGGTTTCAGCATATGTAATACAACTCTCTTTGTATGAAATAATCAACTTTTTTTTCATTCAAGTATTTTTAATATGTGGGCAAGTAAGCCATGATGAACTAGAATTGAAATAAAAATAATGTAGTTAAATAAATCAATTTGATAAACAAAATTTCGGATAATTGTAGGAAAACAAACACTTGAAGTAAGATATTCTTTCCAAATTTGGTAACCAATGGAATGGAACATATTTTTATAAATTTCCTTAAGAATACTTGAATGAAGAAAAATATTTGAGAAAAGGGTTGTGGGAGAAAAAGCGTGTTTAAAGGAAAACAAAAATAAAATTCCTAGACTAAAGGGTGAGCAGATCTCAGAAAGGTGAGACGACGTCAAGGAAAAAATATGTCGAAATTAATGTTTAAAAATGCATTTTTTAGAATCGTGAGGAGGTTTTTGATTCCGGGAAAGGACATCTTGGCTGGAACTAGAGGCTCGTTCAAGGTTGGATTCCAAGTACCAAAAGACTCAAGCTCGGAGAAGGAAGCTTTGGTCGTACGGTATCGCGTGTTGTGAGGATCGCTTACTGCGAGAGGTTTCGCTGCGGCCTCATAGCCCGGATCAATTCCACGAAAGGATGTGGGCAGTAATTGTCTCGGGAGATGTTGCTGCCGGGGAAGATCGCAAGGATGAAGCGCTCACGGAAAAATTGGTTTCGACAATGCTAGAAGCCATATGACCCGGGAGGTCATAAAATTTTGTGCCTCGTGGGTACTGATGCGGGGCATCCAAAACAGCTTTTATTTGGGACAGAAGATTTGCTAAAACCAGAATTGGTCGGCATGCTTGATCCTTACGTAAAACCACTCTTGATCCTCGTAAAAACTTATAAAAAATGATACTCTGTAGTGGGTGAGGATATACGGGGAGGAGTACAGTGCAATCGATGGAGGAGATGTGTTATGAGGCTAGAAATGCCCTCGAGATTCGGCCTTGTGTTAGAATTGTACTTTCATTTTGTATTATAATAGATTATGGCATTTTTGTGGATCACATGGTAAAGGTCGAATTTCGGATTTAATCGTAATTTGGATTTAAGAGTTAATGCTGTTATGTTATGACTTTATTGTAATCTATATGCACTACTTGCGTAAGATTAAGAACGCCAATTGAACGTAGAATGTAAGTGTGAGGAAATTGGGAAGGACTCTGCGCAGAGATCCGAGGTCTCGACTTGAAGATCGCGGTGATTTGTAGAAGCCTGTGTTTATTGAGCTTTTGAAACACAAACGGTGGAGAAATTGGTGCTACACTTCCAAATTTCGACTGCGCATTATATATGTTTGTGTCAATTTGAACGTGATTAAAAAAATGCGTTGAACACGAAGAAGTTGCACTGAACAATGACCATCATCGAAATTCACGCGAGAGGGTGAAGATTTCTGTGTCGTTGAGCCTGTGTTTAGGAATCGATGGTAGAGAGCCACGAAGGCGAAATGGAGACGCACGAATCGCGAGAGTTGGAAAACAGAGTGGTGGTTTCTTGGGAAACCAAACCACTTGCAGTCTACATCACGAGATCGAATCACGTCATCCGGAGGCTGCCGCTTGTTCTCGATGATGGTGTCGAAGGGGTGGAGAAAATCGCGGTTACTCCGAAGATTTAGAAGAAGGTGAGTGATGGTTTGACAACCGGCATGAGGAGCGAAGTTTTATATTTTGACGTATCCAAGGACATTCGTATGGTAGCGGTATGGAGGTTATAAAGGGCTGTAATCAACGTCCTTTTATTTGCAACGTTTATTAATATTCGAGATCTAAATACGTGGGCCCGAAGAACCACATCGCTTAGCTGCTTTATGATGATCCCAATAAGTTGATGTAAGCCCAAGGTTTTGCTTTTGAAACCTTGAGTCCCAGCATTATGATATACCATTGATTCCCGAGAAAGCTCATAAATGCATCGGAGGCGCGAATGAAAACGTGAGTGCGCTAAACTCCAAAGGCAAAATCTGAGTTCAAAGCCTTCGCAGTTTCGGTTGAGCTGGTCAAACGACCGGTGAATGCATGTCTGTGGCGGTGACTCACTTTTCACATCAGCTTGGGTTGATAAGAATTTGTCCCAAGCATATTTTCGAGATCGATTTTTCGATTAGAGGTTTTTTCTTATTACTAGTTTTAAGTATTTTCGAATTACTTCTACATTTTTGAAATTTCTGGAATAGATCGACAATTTTGTACAACCAAAAATCTGCACTATTTTTTTATATGAATATAGATTGTGATGCATGTACCATTAATATAATAAATTGTGATAATAAGGTGAGTAGAAGCAATTTCAATGTATTACTATCTTCTATTATCTGAATCTGAATTGTGATGCATGTGCGATTACAAAAATAATCTACAAAAGGTAGCTAAGTAGATGCATTGTTAATTCATTATTTATATATTATTCAGATAGCATGAATTTGTTATTTATATATGACCCAGATAATATGAATTAGTTATTTATATAAGGCCTAATAGCATGAATCTGTTATTTATATGTCATCCAGATAGCATGAATCTGTTTGACAGATGTTATGAACATGGAAGATCTTGTATTGGTGAATTTTTTACATTGAGAAGTGGAATCTTTTTATACTAGTGGTTCTTAGACATACTAGAGAGGTAAGGGATGGTTATGAGTTCATTTTTAATAAAATTGTTGAATTGGATAATATAAGTTGACATGAGTGGTCAACTATTTATTTCTGGTTATTAGTGTTTTATATTTTCATAGGGGTATTGAGAAGGTTACACCCCATGGTGTGAATTGGTAGGAAGCATGTAGCAACTTAAGTAGTGAATAAGAAAACGAAAATAATACTATGAAGAGATTTTCTATAGGCTCTTTCTTAGCTTACGCGTTGAAATTTTAATATCTATTGTGACTCATGAGTTGAGATCAGGTTTGAGACTATGGAAAGTTATGGAGTCCTGGATGTGTTCTTGATGAGTACTTGAGGTAGCCAACTAAATAATAAGGATAAAACCTTACGATTATAATAATATCCAAAAGCGATGTTATCAACAAAGTTTATTCATCGACCTCATTAAACTTGATGCTTAATGAAAAAATATATATCATATTGACAGAGGAGGAAGCTAGTAATGATTGGAAGAGTGTACTCGGGTATTCACATGCAACAATTAAGGAGACCATAAATGGGAGAATAATAACTCGAAAGACCATAAGTTATATTATGCTTGTAACTTGTGAATTTTTTCCTCCACATGTAAATATTAATTGGTGTATCACCCACATGTAACTAGAAATGTAGGACACAAAGAAATTGCACTGAATCATCGACTTGTAATGACATACTACTTGTCTAATTCGAGGTTAAGGTACCACCACCGGTTATAGTAATGGTAAGAGCGAGAAAGTAAGGAATAAATAATATTTCATTACAACCAATACCATTATAGCACTTTAATTACTATATTAAATGCAAGGAATACACTGACAACGAAAACACAAGCTAACGCTCACATCGGTAATGCATTGGAACCATATTCACGAGGAATTTATTGACTAGAAATTCATATATGGTGGTAAACAAAGAGAAATGAGTTTTCAACAAACATAAAATAATTGACAAGAATACAACTCGTGATCTGAAATCAAGTGGACATAAATTAGAAATTAAAGGAAAATAAACCCAACAATGTCTGCTTTAATAAATACACATAGAGAAAACATGAATACTACGGTTTAACGTAAACAAAATAAGTTGATATATCTCGTTTTGCAAGTTCATACACACTTGAATTGTGGAAGGGGGAAATTCCTCTCTATGTTACATCAACGTGATTTGCTCAACGATGCATAGTACTATTTGCATAAGCCTATAATCCGGTCATAAGACCACTAATAGGAGTATAAATCCTTTGAAAAATACCATTAAATACATTTTCAGAGGAAACCAAATGGGAGCATGGCTCTCTGCCCCATTGGACTAAATAATAAATAAAGGGAACACTTGAGAGCTGGTAGTCTTGAGCTTAAACAAGTGCATAGAAAGTATAGAAACCATCAAATTGACATCAGGCAACAATAAAAGGTAGAATAGACCACTTTGAAGGAAGCTACGGTAAACCCACTTGCAAACAGAAGATTGTTGGTTAGGGTACGTTGAGAGTAGAGAAGTCCCGAGATTGTATGAACCACAAAAGTGACAACATAATACCTATGGTGATAATCGGAGACATAGAAACAAAATAATAATTAGAAGGGAATTCTAATTTGTAACCCAATATGAAAGATATACAAAACGATATTATGTAAGTTAGAGTAGGAGTAAAATATTACTTGTCCTTTTCCATGAATTAGGGGTTCCATGATCCCGTAATCACAGAAATATGGTATTGCGAAAACGAGTAAGGGGAAACCCAAGAGATTCAATATCCATCCTTAAAAGTTTAGACTTTAATAAATTGGAAAAGGACAACATTATGGGAGTAGTTGCCCTAGTACGAACATGTCCACCACCAGAAGATTTCACCTCATTCAGATGCGGAAAAACCTTGGGTACAGGACATACATTTACACTAATCCTATTGAGATGTATGCAAACCGAAGTAAACACATGGGTTTTCTCAAAAAATAAAGAGATATATTATAAAATAGAATAATCACGGGGAACATCTTATGTGACACGAGCATGACCTACTAGGAAGCATACTTTCTAATCCATCTAGGGTTATTCCTCCATCCCGACTACGGTAAGCACTTATGAAGGAGAAATAAAGCTTATAAAGCCTTCATAACAAAGAAAACAAGAGTCAATTTTCAAGGCTAGAGAGCGACAACAAGAGGGGCACGAGGTAGAAGTTCTAAAGCCATCTCTCACGGCCATGCAGAAGTATGCGATGTTAGTATGCGCAGTGACTAAGCCAAATTAGGGAAAGGAGGTTAGGTGAATATGTTAGGGATTCCATGGGATTATACACCCTTTACGTGATTAGGAAGCATCTGGACCGTTGAACTCAGACTCTTTGCTTATAGTGTTGGCCATGTGATTGGGTACAACGAGTTAACATGGGAAAAACACACGACTAAAAATGAGTGGAGCGTCACTACCCATAAAAATAAGACTTGGAGTGCACATGATTTACGTAGATCATAGAAATGGGTTAATATATAACATAAGTAAAATAACGAGGCGCCATGTTGATAAAACATTTAGGATAAGGCTCATAGCTCGATTTCATTATGGAAGAAAATGGGTCTAGGAAAAGTTACTATGGAGAGTGCAAATCATCATAAGGATTAACCTCTATTTAAATAACAATAAGGTTATATCCCAAATAGTGTAATGTAGTGATCGCCAAGTGGGGCCACGTTATATACATTGAAACCACATATGACATAGTGTTGGTCATATAAACGAGAGAAACATTGGTGTAGATTAATATTGGGTTCTTAGTACAAATTATAACTAAGACGTAGTAGGTATGTATATCAATGCAATGATATAAAATATTACTACATGTGCTGAGAATTTAATCATAAATTAGGGAAGATTTGTGAGTGTAGAAGTTTTGAAGATGTCAAATAAACATTTCGATATATTGCAACAACATATGTAAATAAATGCATTTGTTTGACTCATCGAGTCCCATGACTTGTTACGAGAGGGAGTGCAACTTGTTTTGAAAAGTGTATTTACACATTGGAATATTACATACTGATGAGAGCCATAAAATGAGTATGCGTTGAGAAAAAATGGTAGAAAATTCTTTGAGGGTACATGTAATTAAATCCATACACAACCTATGTTAAAAAGCGCGTTGAAATATTTGAATATTACATATATTAAAAAGAGTCATATGCGAGACTATATGTTGAGAATACATCACAACAAATTGTAGAAGTACATGTATTTAGTTCCATTTATCATTTATAAAATTTCTCCATTTCTTCAGATGATTTTTCATCATGGTAAGAATTCAAATCCTTCTTTCTTAATGATGACAGTTTCAAATGTATTTGGTTCTAGAAAAGTGCTTTCCATCTTCAATGATAATGTGAAGAGGTGATTTGTATAGAGTACTTTGAGGACAATATTCTTGATTATAACTAGATCTTAAGATAATTAGTGGAATTATTTTTTCACTAATGTAGAGTATGGTATATGTCACTAGTGAATATTTTCTTTCTTTCGTCCCTATTTTTTAATTATGTAGGAGGAATATTTTGCAATGAAAAATTTGAGTAACTTTCTCGATCCAAGTTTGTAATTTAAACGTAACAGCAAGGTTGGAATTTGAATTTCATTTTACTGGCGATCATATGAAATATTTTTGATGTTTGGGTCTTCATGCTTTTCCCGTCAGAAACATTATGTTTAATATTTTTCCCCAAAAGAGTGATGTTATGATAATAAAATTAATCCTACACCAATAAAGGCTAGATTAAAAAATTACCTTTCAATAACATAGTTATGTTAAAATATTTTACATATTTATCATAAGGAAAGAAAAGTGACCATAACACACAAACAACTTATTAAATCTTAACTCTTGGTTTCAAATTTCATGGAACACTCAAAACAAAATATTTGGAATCGTAGTTTACATTGTAGAAAATTTTTCATATTATACAAGTGGTATTATAGCTCATCTGATTGTTTTCACTTGCGCTTTATAGATTAACAAAACTATTGTGATTGGATTCAACTATAATAGACATATTAAGGAAATATTTCAAGCTTTTCCATGAGGTATTATTGATAGGATTTTGAATATTCTACATATAGACATAAGACTTTACTAAATTTTCCATATTCCTACAACATTAGAAATTTGACATAATATTATGCGGTTATTTTATGCTAATCACAACTTACCCATAATGCTTGGATTTTTTAACAACTTTCAGTCTTTGTGGAAAAAAAGTGGCATATAAATGTAGAAAGACACTCTCAAATCTATTTTTGAGCTTAAAAAGTTAATGAGACAAACCAACATGCATTTCATATCTATCTAATTGAATTAGAAAAAACTACCAAATAATTGATGACATGAAATACTTGAATACTTGTTTCCAAGAAACCGTATCACTTGGTCCAACATTCATGTTTATGTTTCATAGCAATAAAGGTCATGAGTATTAAGATTATCCGTCATCGGGAAAAAGACATAAAATTTGAGTGCATATGGAAATGAACAAATATAGTTGTATGTCTATGTTCCCATAGAAATAAAGGCCTCGAGGATTAATAAAAAGCGAATTTTATCTCTCCTCAAGTAAAATACATAAAAGTTGAGTGCATATGGAAATAAGGGGCAAAGTTTGGAAGAGTGAGTGACTCGCATAAATTTCACTTCCTAACATGATTGTCTTTAAAAATAATATGTTATTAAAACTATTTTATGGTAAATATAACATCCAAAATGGCCCTTTATAGTGGTGTGAATGGGCTTTTTGGGTATTACATACCAAGAGTAAACAACTTTGTTCAATTGATTTCATGGAGTGATCAATTAGGACATAGCAATGCTAGTCAATGGGGAACCAATTCAAAGAAGACATTTATTTTCACTAGACACCAATAGCTAGGGTGTCTAGAAAATTTCCTATGCAAAAATGTTTGACTTTTATCAACTATTATTTCACAATACAAGTCACATGCATAGGAATAATCCATCGATTATAATTCCTTACAATGCACGTGGTGATCATGCACTCATACACTCTTAGCCTACACAAGAGCTTTTCATTATATTGTTGATGAAATAGCTCATGTATATGACTTAATGAGAGTATACATCCAATGCACTGTGAGATACTTATACAACCAAAATACTTGCAATAGCTCTTACAAGCTACTTCAAACATCTATTTAAAACTAGCATACATGGCATAGTTATGCTTTACGAATAAAACATAGTTTTATGCCATTCTAGAACATAGAGAACATGCCATATTGATTATATTGGGCTTGATGTATGTATCTACAGAATTCCTATAAATGTGGAAAAAACTATATTGTGCCTACATCTCGTTTGATTTTTCATTTTCACTTTGTTTCCACAATAACAAAATATTTGTCAAATCACTGTGCATATCATTTTCGCATGAGATATCGACATGTTTTCATCCACTAGGAAAGAAAAAATTTATTGATATAGTTCCCATGTTTTGTTGTTCATAATATATGGCTAATTTCTTCCCTAAATATTGGGAACAATGAAATTGAGTCTATTTCTTCAATATCAACAACACTGACATTAAATACAATCAACTGTACCCAAAAAACAAAAGCTGCATTCTCTCATTTACTCGATAATTTCCTTTCGCTCTTTTAAAATTAATTTTAATCATTCTAATTAATATAATTACGTGATATGAGGGTATTGTTGGAATTAATTTATTTTTCCATGTGTTTGATATTGTTCGGGACATACACATGAAAAAGGATATTGTACTATACTTTTTTGAAACTCAAATATTGGCTTCTTGGATAATATTTTGTTTCCTCAATCCTCAGCACATTATGATGACTTTTTATCCCTAGCCACGATGCTTTCTTTTACAAGCATGCTAATTATGGTTGAATGTACCTCCTGAAAGACATGTTTTGTTCAAAATTCCTATCACTGAGCAAGAAGGTTGATGTGTTAGCTTTATACAACCTCATTTGTTACAAAGTGCAAGAGCCTATGTAGATGTCACTCCTAGTCCTAAGAAAAAAATGAATTAAAATCTCTTAATGTAAATTCCCGAACATACGATTACTCCCTCCTACCTTTAGGTCTCTTGTAAGTCAAATGCCAAACCCCACTGGATTCTAAGATCAAAAAATAGGCTCTCAATGAGAGTGCAGTAAAATGTAATTATAATCATATTTTATGTTGTGAATATAAACAAGTGCAATATGTATGCAAGTGGGCAATGTCCTCTGCTATAGGATTTCTCTTCCTATCTTATAGGCCATAAATGAGAGTGCAATAAAATGTTATTATTTTCATCCTTTATGTGTTGAATATAAACAAGTGGAAACTATTTGAAATTGGGAAATGTGCTTTCCATATAGAGTTCTATTTTTCCAAAAATCCTAAAAAATTACTTGAAAAAATGAACCTTCAAGTCTTATAACATTGAGGAATGTTGGGAGTTTTTTTTAAAGAGAAAAATAAAATAAAATAAAATAATATATATATATATAAGCCCTCATAAAATATGTGAAGGGGGCTCCAAAAAAAACCATTAACAATAGAAACATCAATAATAATAAATCAAGCATACCTAAGTGGAGGTATGATGCTTTGGGAGTCCAAGTTTGAATCCATAAAGAAAGAGAGTGTTTGTGAAAATATTGTTCATGGAACCCCAAATCGAGACGACCACTATTTCTATTTGTGTTAAAAGAATTGTTAGATCAAAAACCTTAGTGACTGAAAAAATATTATTCTTTGTTGTCAAACACTAGTTTATCGATTGTTAGGTACAAAGTTTTGGATACCGTAAATTACATACTACAAGACTTTGTACCATAATACCAAAACATAACTAATTGGAGACCATATTGGAGCCCTTTTCATTCTTAGAGTGTAGTGGAATCAAGGAATCAATGTTTCTCTCGGCTTGGAAAATCTCACACAGGTTAGAAACCATCATAACAAAAATAAAGAAAAAAGAAATTAGGCTAAAAGAAAACACTTTAATACCCATTTTAAAAATAACATAGGGTAATATGCCACAAAGTAAAAGGAGTTAAATATAATTGTTTCTATTTAATTGATTAAAGGGGGAATAACTTGAATTGGGCATGCTCCCAAAATTTTGAGCAGTAACAACATGCACCGGTTGATGTCCTCACGGGAATGGATAACATCAACTCTCACTTGTAAGGAAAATCTAAAAATACCCCGGTAATCAACCTACAAATAGCAAAAGAATGAACCTTGGAAGGATTTTATTTTAGAAAAAAGAATATATATAATAAAACCCCTCATAAAATATGAGAGAAGAAGCTCCACAAAGCGCTTAAGAAACTACACATCCACAATAAATAACAAATGCAAGTAAACCTAATTTGATGGTATGATTCTCTTGGAGTCCATATTTAAATCCATAAGGAAGAGAGTGTTTCTGCGACCATATTGTTCGAAGAACCCCAAATCGAGATATTGTTGTTATTTGTATTTGAGTTAAGATAATTGTGAGAACAACAACCTACATTGTTGTTTTTGTTATTAGGTACAAGGCTGCATGCCTAAATTACATAGTATAAGACTCTACTAAAATACCAAATCATAATTTATTAGAGACTTGATTGGATCCATTTTTCATTCTTGGAAAAGTGTTGAAATCAAGACATCAAGGTTTCTCATAAAAAAAATATCATGTCGAAAAATAAATGAGTTTAAGACTCACTTTACAAAGAATAAGAGGTAATGAGCCACATAGTTAAAGTATTTAAATACACCTATGTCTATTAGATGGATTATATGGCGAAAAAACACGAGTGGGAATGCTCCTGATCATTTGAAAAATAATAATAGCTTGCAAAAATTGATGTCCTTGTAGGAATGATTAACATCATAGTCTCATTCCTAAGGAAAATTTTAATGAACCTAGTAATCAAAGCTGAAAATAGCCACAAGAGTAAATAATCAGCTGTAAAGCAATAAGTAGTGAGTTCATGATGATATGAAAATTTAACTACCGAACATCACATTTCTCTGGGAAGACAAATTCCCTCATATTTATGAGACTAACCCCTACCTAAACGATGTGAAATTCTCTAGATGATGAAGGAAGAATGGACCATAATGACGGTTGTAAGGGTAATCATTCCTTATGGTCGAGTTATAAAACTATAATATATATATATATGTGTGTGTGTGTGTGTGTGTGTGTGTGTGTGTGTATAAATAAAAATCCTAAGAAATTACGAGAAGGGATCTACACATAAACTCTTAACAAGATAAAATTTGATAATTAATAATAAATCAATCATACTTGGGTGGGAGGGTATGATGCTACGAGAGTCTTGGTTTAAATCCATAATGAATCGTGTGTTTGCTACTTTATTTTTTGTGTGGAACCAAAAATTAGGGAATGACTTATATTTCTATCCGAGTTAAGTGAATTGTGATAAAACAACCTTGGTGGGGAGAAAAAAGTTAAGGTTTTGTTATCAAACACCAATGTAGCAAGTGTTAGGTGAAAGGGTTTGGATACCTCGAACTACACGATACAAGAATCTATACAATAATACGAAGCTATAACTTATTGGAGACATGATTGGATTCATTTTACATTCTATGTGATCCAACAAGGCTTCTCTCTCGACTTAGGAAACCTCAAATAGGTTAAAAATCTCCGTAACAAAAAAAAAGAAAAACAATTATAGTAAAAAGGAAAATAGGTTAATACCAACTATACAAATAAAAAAGGGTAATAATCCACATAGAAAAATGGCGAAAAAAATTTGAGTTTTCATCTTCCCAAAATTTCAAATAGTAATAACTTGTATTGGTTGATGTCCTTGCATGAAAACCTAACATCCTAGTCTCACTAGTAAGGCAAGTTCAAAAGCCCCCGATAATCAACCTGCAAATAACCAGAAGATTAAATAATCATATAGAAGAAATAATTAGGGTTTCATGAAAATATGAAATTTAAATGCCACAACATCCCATTTCTAAACGAAAATAAACACCCTCATCCATATGAGACTAACCCTAACAAAAAGAAGAAAAATTCCTCGAATGTGGAGGAAGGATAGAGCATAATAATAGTTCGTAAGACTATTCATTCTCTGTGGTTGAGTTATCAAATGATGACCACCATCCTATCTTCTCAGTTTATCTCCGCCACTCATCTTTGATTTTTCATGTAGGGGGGTCATGAACCATGGACGCCTAGTTTCCACGAAGCACGGGGTCTCCTACCACATAAATTCAAATCTATAATAGAAGATAATATAATCTTCTAACAAACCATTCTATAGATTAGAGCGGTGGAAAAGATGATGGTATGGGAGTTCATCCAAGAGGGAAATACCTTACAACGTAATTACCAATTACCAACATGCTTGATAAATTGGTCTTTCATATGTTGTTAAAAATTTTCACTTACAAATTTACAACACAAATCCATTTCTATGAATAATATCATGTGTGTTGCATTATAGGTGACTCCATTCAACAAATTTAATGGGTGTTTCGATATTTTTTATTAAATTTTATTTAAATTTTTTATATTTTCTTTTTTTGACAATTTAATTATAATAGAATTATAATTTATATTGTTTAAGTTGTATTTTTACTTCTATAAATAATTCAATATATTATAAAAAATTGAAATAGGTTGAATTTACACTTTCCATATATGTTTATTATTAAAAAAATAAGATAAACATTTCAAAAATGAAATATATTATTATTATGATTATTATTACTATTATTTTCTTATTATCAATACTAGAGTTAACTCGTGTAATATCCCTTAGAGCCCCATATGACATTGGATTAAAATAACATGTATAGACATCATAGTATTTATAATAAATAATAAAAATAATTTAACTGAATTATTGATAGGTTCGTAATGCATTTAGTTGGTGGAAATATCGGTACAAGGTAAAACAGAAAGTGCCAGAGACAGAGAAGTGATCGTAGAAGATATCTCGGTATGGAACTTTTTACAGAGGTGAGAGAGATTTAAATGAACATGTGAAAGAAGACTACAATGAATTCCTTATCACCTGACTCCAAAAGTTGACTATATGATTGCTACCATGTAGCACTGGTTGATTAAAGACTCAAAAAGAGGTTATTCGATTCTACCTTGAGGTATGTGCATTTGTATCTTGGTAAACATTTTATGGAATTTTGTGCAAGAGACAAAGATTATTAATCTTTATGTTTTTTAAAATATCACATGTGCTCTTGTAAGATGAAAATAAATCTTTGGAAATATTTGCTTATTAATTTGAAAAAATGGGATAAAATAACGAGAATAATAAATCATAATTTTTTTTTCTAATATTTTTTGGGATGGGTTTACATACACAAAAGAAAAGGTATTGCATCAATTGATCATGATGGGAGTGAAAATATTCACTATTGATTATTTAGCCGACTTATTTTTCAATCTTATTATAAACAAGTTATATTCCCATATGAATATAAGCCTATCAAGATGAAATAAATATATGAGAAAATATTAATATTTCATGTGCACATATAATAAGTTGGGATTTCCTTTTTTAGTTGAAGTTAAAGATAATAGCTTATGGAATTACCTTCGAAAAATTATATATAGATTTCATGCATGAGAGATAACATAAGTCATAGTATCTTCTTTGGAAAGAATATGTTTTTCTTGTGAATGAAAGATGAGTAAATTGTGTTAATTACTTTGCAAGAGTTTGCAAAAGTTACATGTTCTCATGTGTAAAAAGATAAGTTATTTGTGTGTTGTATATTGGAAAGTTTAATTTTATTGCATGGTTTAGTGCATAAAATGCTAACTTTGTTATTATTTTAAAAGAAGTTTTCCTAGTTATTATGCACAAACAATGGTTAATTTTGATACCTTCTTGAAAATAAATGCATGAGAACTTTGTACATAAAATATAGAAAAACTATGTTGTGTTCTGGAAAATAAGTATGTGTTATTTTCACAAAGAAATAATCATTTGAAAAGAACACATATGTAGAAGCATAGAAACAATAGTTAATTTCATCATTTGAAAAAGAAAAAAAAAGTATTCCCTTATATAACATAAATAGCTAGAACCTCTTAAATGAGGGATATGTGTTGCATGCATTAAAGAAGGGCTATGGTGATAAATTATTGCATCCACAAAGAATACATATTGAAGGGATGTATGTATGTCTTGATAAGGTTTTCTTAAGTTTATGCACATGAAAATATAAGTTAGGGATGTTGTTCTCTTGAAAAGAGAATGCACATGAACCCTTCAAACAATAAGATTTAAGAAGACATGTTACTTTCCATCAAGAATGCATGTGAACTTTGTTTGAAATTATTTTATTAGATTTTCCTTATAATAAATATGCAATAATAGAGTTATTTCTTTGAGAGGATATAATTTTATCTACATGCATAAAATAGAAATCCTATGTTTGATATTTCTTGAAAAGAAGTATGTTATTCTCTTGCACGGGAAAAATATAAATATTAGGTTTGATCTCTTGAAAGGAGACATGCTAATTGCACCCATAAAAAATACACCTATAATGTTGGATTATTTGAATATAAGTATGCATGGGGAGTGTATAATTGTTGTGTTCGACTTTGGAAGAGAAACAAGTAATCACATGCAATGAGTGCATTAGATTTTCTTTGTAAAAATGCATATATTTGAGCTTAATAAATAATAACTAACACATCAGTTTCCTTATAAAAAAGACCATGTATTCTCATATACGATAGACGTTGTAAATATATTTGTCTTGGGAAAGATAATTTTGGAAAAATAGACTTGCATTTTCATGCATAATAGTAATAATAATATCCATAGTATTGGAAAGATTACTTAGTTACATGCACAAAGAAAAGTTGAGGGGCTAACTTTCTTTGAGTATGTTTTTATCTAATTACATGCATGGAAAACAAGGCTAAGTTGCTAGTATCCTTTAAATGGAAATGGATGGTTAAAATGGTTTTCCTTTGGAGCGGAATGTGTGCTTACGCGATAAGGATCGTAGTAATGTGGTATTTATTATGATATGATTTTGATTCTAAATAATGTATGAGAACTGTTGTTAGAAGAATCGAGGTTGTGATATTTTACTTACATTTCATGTATACCCATGAATAGATGTTGAAGAATCACTATTAAAGACTTATTTTTGAGTTTTTGAGTTCGAGTCTCCACGATGAACATTTTTACGTCTACGTTTCGGGTCTAGAACAAGACCCATCGTATCAAGTTTGGAATAAGGTGTGTATGTTTCCACGATCATCAACATGTTGCCGAGAACTTCTAAAAACTTGTCTTTTGATCAAAGGTCCCTTTGATCAAAAATACACAAGTTTCAGTTCTCAACAAAATTTTAAGATTCTTACGCTAATGTTTATTGAAATTTAGACATTAATGAAAGATATTGGTATATGATTTTATGCATGAAATTATTGTAGGATTGAAACTAAAATTATTGGGAAAGTGAATACTTATTTAAACAATGCATAGTTATGACTATTGTTGTTGGTGGGAATAGGAAGGAGTAGCTTAATTGAAACAAGAAAATATGTGGAGGTAAAAATTTGAAATATGAATTGCAATGAGAAAGTATAATTCTATTGTATGCATGATTATGTTATTTAGAAAATCGTAATGTATGTCATCTACGATGCAGTTATGATTCTTGCTAATCTAGATATTTTGGATACATGTTGAGGGTCAAGTATAAATACATGATGTACAAATGTTTCTTTTGTTTTTAATGATAATTTTCAAATGGGTAGTTATGTAAATTACTATGGGAAAGAGTGCCAAAGATAATTTTACATCTTAGACGAGTTCAGACGATTGTAAGAGGCCAAGAGTCCTTGGGTTGATGGAAGTTACCCTAACCGGAGGGGTTGATGGCGCTTTCCTACCGAAATATCCTCTACTAGAGATAAATAATCTCGGTAAGGGAAAAGAGTTGGCCAAGATGATGAAGAGGGGAAAAACCCCGAGGCAACTATTTTGATTTTGAAGTCTGGTTGGAGGAGGCCCAAAATTCCTCATAGATGGGATGTTGTCGGAAGAATAGGAAGGACCCTTAGAAGAGAAATGTTGTATTAGACCCTTTGTGGTTATTGGAATTCTTGAGTTGGTTTCCCAAAGAGAATTCCGAGATCGGATCTGTATCGTATCTATCAGCGAACCCGTCTAGATGTGAAAATGACTCGGTCTAGTTGTGGAAACTTGTTCCCACTTTCGGTTGGGAGGAGCTTTATTTTTTCCATTTTTTGTTCTCATAGCAAAAATTATGTGTTTTGTTGAAAATGAATTTTCTATATTATTGTGTAAATATTTTATGTGCATCTTCACATAAAAAATAATCTAGTGCTCTAGAAAGAATTACTTGAAGTCTAGTTCCCTTTATTGTATTACAAATTTTTTGAACGTATTTTGCAGGGGCTAATACAATTTGCACTTGATGCAATGATTGATCATTTCAATGATTAGAGATTTAGGGGCTCTCTAAGTACTTTATAAGTAATGTGTGAATGTATTTAGCAAGAGCTAAGATAGTTTTTACATTTTTTATTGATTTATCATTTTGATGATTAGAGTATTGGTGCTCTCTAAGTACTTGTGGAAATATTTTGGTTAAAATATCGCTTGACATTGCATGAATGATTGATAGTTAAAAGTGTTTCATTTGATTGAAAGTATTGTGACTAATGTGAATATATTAGATTTGTTGATCATAGATTACAGGGTTCTTGTTATTGGACTATAAAACCATTAGAGTGCATGTGTAAAAGTGACCAAGAGTACTTAGTAAGTAATGGTAAGTTGGTATAGAGATTATGTTTTGTTTTCATGAATTTGAGTAATGGCCAAGTGATTAAAAGTATAATTTTGATATTTTCATAACTATAAATGATTATGACTATTCATTTTTATAAAATTATTGTGGTATTTATTGGAATGAAATTCATCATTTTAAATTGGAAGGATCCCCCGTTGGGTGGTCTGAGATTCCTATATCATGAATAAAAGTTAAAGTTCCAACGAGAGATGGACACTGAGGATGGTGTTAACTTTAAAGGGGGGGGGGATAGTGTAATATCCCTCACGACCACGATGACATTAAATTAAAATAACATGTATGGACACCATATTATTTATAATAAATAATAAAAATTAATCTAAATAATTGAACGATTCATAATTCATTTAGTTGGTGGAAATTTCGTTACAAGGTAATGAACTTCATCCCTAGAAGGGTTTGATGAAAAAATATGTTGGACAATTGGGGGAAGTGACCATTGTAAAGGATGTTGAGGAGAAGTGTTCAATATATGAGACCTTAGTGTTGTGCATCCTCAAAAGGAAAATGCAAGAGACAAAGAATTAATGGTAGAAATCTCTCTGTGTGGAAGTTTTACATAGGTGAAAGACAATCAAATGAATGTGTGAAATAATCCTACGATGAATGTCATCCGACCCCCGACTCAAAAATTAGACTATATGATTGCTACCATGTCCCACTCGGTTTATTAAATAATGAGAAGAGATTAATCAATTGTACCTTGACATATGTGCATTTTTTTCTTGCTAAAACTCGTATGGATTTTTATGAAAGAGAGAATATTATTAATCTTTATTTTTTTGAAAATATCACATGAGGTATGTATAAATAACACTCTAATACCATGTATAAAATCTACCAACTGGACTCAATCTAATCTTGTGACATACTAAAACAAGATATTGAATCCTTCTACAATATTTGTGGAATACAAAACACAATCGCTCAATCACATGCAAGTAAGAGAAAGAAGTAAAAAAAATCGCACAACACAATATGTTCCCTGGAAAGCAATTGCTCAAACCCCCTCTAGATATATTTTTTATTAAGTCAAGAATCATGAAACAATACAATGTTTAATCTCTCATGAGATTCTCCTACACTCTGCCAACTATCTCACACCGATCTAGACAAAACCCTGTCTAGTTCATAGTCAATTCTCGACCTTCCTTCACCTTTATTTTCTCACGCAATTCCTAAGGAATTAGCTCCCTATTAAATAGGAAAATCATCCTTCCTTGATTGTGAAATACATCATGGAACCCTCATGACTTTATAATTGCACCCCAGAAATTTTCTATAAATACAATCGATAGTTATGTTCCCTTTAACCTCTCGTCTCAATTGGGTCTTCCTCAAAACTAACATGCAAGAAACTATTAATAGTGTAGTATCAATTACATGATTGATAACTAATTTTTGAATTAAATCTAATTTAATTCACTATACCATCACACGGCTCATCACTTAGTTATAACTAGTTAAACTGATTCACACATATGCGCCACTGATGTATCAACTCGTAAACCTGGACCCGCAAAATAGTATAATCCCTCTACATGCCTCATCTTAGACCCACGAACTCAAATATTTTTGAGCTCACTCAAATCATCATGACTTATTTAACTGATACAAGTTGTTATGAGATGAAATTACAATTTATTGTCCAATTTATTTAAGGGAAAAAATAAATTACACGCCCCATATTCCTCACTAGTGCGCATCATAATTTCCTCACCAATGTGCATCGAACTTCCTCACAAGTGTGCATCGTAAAATCCTCACCAATGTGCATATGAATTTCCTCACCAATGTGGGTGAAATTTTTTGTCCTTTAGTGGTCGCCAATTTCAACCGTTTTCTCGTTGCAAGCTTCAACACTCCCTCTCAACAAGAAAGGAATTCAATCTATCCCGATCCGGTACCTTTGGAATATTATTCATGAAACACTTCTCTATTGTTTTTTTCGCCTACAACTATTGAAACTAAATAGCCTCTGAACAACTGAATTAGTATAATGCATCTATCATCGAATCTTCTTGCTACTCTAGCGACCGCACCTATCTACTGGAATCTTTGTACTCGCTATCGACATCCGCATCCGTGCCCTATGAATCGTTGCCAAATCTGATTTATGCTCCAGTATCCGACCTTTGTCACTCTAATTTATGTCTTCCTCACATCTTACTACATCAATCCAACCAATCGTTGCTACAACCGTTGTATTGTGGGTTCCTCGTAGCCAAGTTACATTCATGAGACACACCATCTCAATGGACCTCACTCGAAACTTCTTCTTTGGATTATATCTCGTACGAGCCCCACCTCTCACTTGAGGTATAGCTCCATGTACTCCCTCTCCTCATCCGGCTCAAAATTTCTCCCTCCCGAGGACTCTTCTTGAGTGGACACCTCCACTCGATCTCTCTCTCCTTCTCTAATTGTGGCTACTCCACTACCTCCCTGAGATCGCTTATGAGGGTCTGCACTTTTGAGAGATAATTTATCCCTCTCAACTACCAAGTCACACGACATTTTATTTTCTCGTCAAATATTTTTCATGCATCCTCAACCTCGAGAGATTGATCTTTTTCACCGAGTCCCGTGGAAATGTGTCTAAGGAACCCCTTTCCTTTTCTAAATATGACATCATAACCACGGTCTTCCAATACGACTATGAAGACAATATCCTTCCTTAGGAATGGAACATAAAAAAACATATATCGATCCCGAGAGGGGAGCCGGACTCCCTCCGAAAGGTAATTGTATCTATGTCGGCTTGTGCTATACTTCAGTCATCTCCAAACTCTATTTTTCTGCTAGAGGTCCTTCTCCCTGCTAGTCACTAAAGAGATCTATATTCCCCGTCATATGGAATAAGGCACCGCTTTCTAGATACCATGCATCCCATTACGAGCTTTTGTGCATGCATGCCATGAGAGTAAAATCAAGATCGAAATGTGAATCTAGTTCTTCACTCGCTGCAACTGCAGGCTCCTTCTTGATTACCTTCTACTTTGTACAATTCAAGGCATAGTGCCCATGCTCCCGGCAATGAAAACACTTGATATTGGAAAAGTCTCACTTGCCCTATTCACCTTGGTACTTATTTCCCCTTCGCTTCATTTCCTTTTCCAACTAATGCGCAATATTCTTGTTTGTCTTTGTCGGAGGTCCCGTCTCTTCTATTACCAAGTCGGACCACAAACGCTCCTAATCCGTAACTTTTCCCTCTCATCCATAGAGTATTGGTAAATATTCCAGCCCCTTGAGAAGGCATAGAAGTGTTAGTCTCACCAAATCATCCTGGGCTACTGATCACACCAACACTTCCAAACTCATCTCGACATTGAGTGAACTTTGACGAAAGTATGTTGGTATCGTCTCGCCCTCCTCCATCTTGATATTTCTAAGCTTTTCCTTCAACGCTAAACTTCCTCTGATCGCTTCTATCAAAACGGAATCGCCAAGGTCTTTCACATAGCCTATGGAGTCTCTTTCCCATGGAGACTCGAGAAAGATATGATCTTGAGCACCCCCTCTAACAAGATCCTTCTATCCTTTTCTACCTTCTTCTACCATGTATTAAGGAGTTGGGCATATGCTATTGTAGGGCTTGGGATTCTCAATATCTATGAATTCCTTCAACCCGTTGTCCTCAATCACCGGCTCCATATTTTCCTTCCATGATATATACTCGAATTTCCCTCAAGATAATATTCGAGTCTCAAGCCATTGAAATACATCTTGATGTGTTGTTGGATCCTGAAGAATAAATATGCAAATTTGAACTCGTTCGAGACAAACTCAATCTCGATCTTCTATTGTGATTCTTGGCGCTCTGATACCATGTAGAAATTTATCACTCTCATACCATGTATAAATTTCGCTCGGATACCATGAAGAAAATATACCAACGGGATTTAATCTGATCTTGTGATGTACTACAACAAGATATTGAATCCTACTACAATATTTTCGAAATACAAAACATGATCGCTCAATCACATGTAAGTAAGAGAAAGAAGTAAATCAATCAAACAACACAAGATGCTCTTGGGGAAATAAACTTCTCAAAACTTATCTATCTATATTAGTGTATTAGTTCAAGGAATCATGAAACAATACAATGCTTAAATTTGCATGAGATTCTCCAAAGACTCTACCAAGCTTGTCTCACATTGATCTAGGAAAAATAAGTCTTGTAATTAGACAATTCGTAACCTTCCTTTAGCCTTCCTTTCTCACACATTTTTCTAGGGAATTAGCTCCCTATTAAAATAGGAAAAATCATCCTTAATTGATTATGCAATCCATCATGCCATTCTCATGACTTTATAATTGCACTCGAGAAATTTTTTTGTAAATACAAATGATAGCTATGTTCCCTTTAACCTTTGTCTCAAGTGGCTCTTCCTCAAAACCGACATGCACTCCCAATTGTTAATCATGAATTATCAGCTATCCGAATGATCACTAGTTGTGAATTAAATCTATTTTTTATTCACTAGACCTCTCACTAGCTCATCACTCGCTACAACTAGTTAAACTAATTTTAACTCAATTAATTGAGATAGCTGATTCACACTCGCAACCCACTGATGCATCAACCACAACTGGACCCCAAAGATATTAGAATCCCTCTACATGCCTCGTCTTAGACCCTCAACTCAATTTTCTTGAGCTAACTCAATCATCATGACTTAGTTAACCGATACAAGTTGTTATGAGACGAAATTACAATTTATTTTCCAATTTATTTAAGGGTAAAATAAATTAGACGTCCCACATTCCTTACCATTGTGCACATCGAGATTTCTTCAACAATGTGCGTTTGAATTTCCTAACCATTTTTGCATCGAATCGTCTCACCAATTTGCATCTTAAATTCCTCACTAATGTGGGTGTATTTTTTGTCCTTTCTGGGTTGCCAATTTCACTATTTCTTGTTGCAAATTTCAACAAGTTCTTGTAAGATGATAAATATTTGGAAATATTTTCATATTAATTTGAAAAATCAGGGATAAGATAACAAGAGTAATAAAAAAATAATTATTCTCATAATATTTCTTGGGATGAGTTTGCATACACATGTATTGCATAAGTTTATAATGATGGGAGTGAAAAAATTCACTATTGATTATTTACCCGACTTATTGTCCATTATCATTATAAACAAGTTCTATTTCCATATGAATATAAGCCCAACAAGATGAAATAAATATATGAGCAAATATTTCATGTGCACAGATAATAATTTGAGGATATCCCTTTTTAGGTGAAATATGTAGTTGATATTAAATATAATAGCTTAGGGAATTACTTTCTCGAAAAAGTATATATATATTTCATGCACGGAGATAACATAAGTCATAGGATCTTCCTTTGAAAGAATATGTTTTTTCTTGTGTGTGAAGTATAAGTCAATTGTGTTAATTCCTTTGTAAGAGTTGGAAAAAAGTAACATGTTCTAGTAGGGTATGAGGATAAGTTATTTGTGAGTGGGTTATTGTATAGTTTGATTTTATTTCATGGTTTAGTGCATAAAATGTTAACTTTGTTATTATTTTAAAAAATTCTTTCCTAGTTCTTATGCTTGAAAGAATGGTTAATTATGATACTTCCTTGAAAAAAAAATGCATGAGAAATTTGTACATAAAAGATAGAGAAACTATAGTTGTGTTCTTGAAAATAAGTATGTGCTATTTGCACAAAGAAACAAACATTTTATTTGAAAAGGACTAGATATGAAGAAGCATAGAAACGGTAGTTAATTGCATCTATTTTTTTTAGAAAGGAAAATCATTCTCATATATAACATAAATATATAGACCCTTTTAAAAGAGATATGTGTTACATGCATTAAAGAAATGGTTATTATGATAAATTATTGCATGCACAAAGAATACATATTGTAGGGATGTATGTGTTCTTGATAAGGTTTGATTAAAGTTTATGCACATGACAAGATAAGTTAGGGATGGATGTTGTTTTCCCTGAAAAGAGAATACACATGAAAGGTTTAAGAAGTAATGTTATTTTTCATCAAGAATAAAAGTGAACTCTGTTTGAGCTTATTTATTATATTTTCTTGATAATAAATATGCAAAAATAGAATTATTTCTTTGAGAGGAAATAAGTTAATCTACATGAATAAAATAGAAATACTATGTTTGATATTTATTGAAAATAAATATGCTATTTTCTTACATGAAAAAATAGAAATATTGTGTTTGATCTCTTGAAAGAAGATGTGCTATTTTCACCCATGATAAATACACATATAATGTTAGATTCTTTGAAAATAATTGTGCATGGAGAGTGTTTAATTATTACGTTAGACCTTGGAACGGAAACAAAATCACATCCAATGAGTGCATTAGATTTCCTTTGGAAAAAATGCATATATAGACATGTAAGAAGTAATAACTAATACATTGGTTTTCTTTTAGAACAGAGCATGCATTTTCTTGTACAATAGACTTTGTAAATAGCTCTATCTTGGGAAAGATTCTTTTGGAAAAAAAATATTTTCATTTGCATGCATCATAGTAATAATAATAATAATAATATGTATTGTATTGGAAATATTACTTAGTTACATGCACAAAGAATAAGTTGAGGGGCTAACTTTCTTTAAACATGTTTTTATCTAACAACATGCTCGGAAAGCAAAAAGTTAAGTTGCTAGTATCATTTAAATGGAAATGGATTGTTACAATATTTTTTCCTTTGGAGAAGAGTTTGTGCTAGAAGGATCATAGTAATGTGGTGTTTGTTTTTATATGACTTTTCTTATACTTAATGCATGGGAAGTGTTGTTAGAAGAAGCATGTTGTGATATTTTACTTACTTTCCATGTATGCACATGAATATATGTTAAAGAATCATGATAAGAGATTGATTATTGGTTGATAAATACTTGATGTAATCATGATATCAAGTTTTCGACGATATAAATGTCATGAAATGATTGTGACTTATGCAAGGATAGATTATAGGTTAACATTGTGGCAAGTAAAGAACTAATGGCCCATGAAGATGAGTGCAAGTTTTAGGATGGTCTACTGATGGAACCACCAGGTCGCAAACATATAACGATTGAATATTGTGGGTAAATGATATTAATATATAATGATTGAATATTGTGGGTAAATGATATTATTATGATTGCAATAGATTTTAGCTAGATATGTTGTATTTAATGATATTTCCTTGTAATATTTTATGACAATTGTTAAGGGATGGACTCCCTTATGAGTCATTGAGTGAGGGGTGAACACTCTCACAATTAAACGTTTGTTGGTTTTCACCCTACGGGGTTTCCAGGGGTATATTGGTTTTCAACAATGTGATTACTTATTGTGTGAGTTTGTCGATGAATATTCCTTTCATGCCTGTAATTTTTATAATATAAAATATGTGATTAACTAATCTAGTTAAACGTGATGCAAGATTATGTCGAAAGTTTATGTTAATATACTACAACATTGGTTGTGAATCATTATATAACTCACTATTAGATACTAAAGTTACTATATGTAGTGATGAAGAACATTGTAATGATTAATAAAGAATATGGAATACTAACTTGATACTTACTGTGAGAAAATTATGTAAAATTCTAACCCCCATATATTTTCATGTAAAATTACTCGAGTGATGTTACAACCCATCAGATCATTTCTAATCCATTGAATCACATTTGAAATGACATCGGGTAGCTTTATCGTTGCCATAGAATTAAAAATTGTCACTCGGGGAATATTTAAGTGTAGCACTCCACGTGATTTTAAAATTCCATCATGCCACAATTAAAAAATTAAAAATGTGATTGAGGGAAAAAAAAGTCATTGAGGGAAGCTTTTGAAGAAATTATTTCGATTAATTTAATTTAATGATACTTTATTGTCGAACCATACTTTTTAATAATTTAATTTAATTTAATAATTTAAATTTAATTGAAAATTTGAGTAATGTGAGAACTTCATAGTCAGAGGATCATGTTAGTTTCCTAAATGATGGCAGATTTCATAGCCATAGAGGAGGAGACCTTAGATTACATTGCACAAATGTTTTTGAGCAAAGCGTAAATGAAAAGAAAGGATCTTAAATTAACGTAATGTTTCAAATAAATAATAAAATAATTTTACATAAAGCATAAAATCAATAGATTGATCAAAGAGTGAAGGTCATTTTTTAAATATATATAAATAAAGTTTATATGGTTGAAAAATTTTTAAACTTATAATTTGAATATTTTTATTAAATTTTAAGTAAAATTGTTTGAAAAAATATACTTTAAAATAATGAAAAATTCAAAGTAGTACTTATAGAGATGAATATAATATAATTGTGAGTTAAATTTACATGGTATGGTTGTTTAATTAAAATATTTTTATGTTTTGATCAACATTATTTTTTATGAATTTTGTTTAAAAAATTAAAAAAAAATTATTAAAAGAATAAATTTTATTTACTTTTGAAAATTTTTAAAACTTTAAGTTTGAAATAAAAATTAGTGCTCAAGCATCTTAATTTGTGGTCTTTCTCTGAAAATGAAGTATTATGTGTAAAAAGTTTAGAGATTCAAATCTTATACATGTTAAAGAATGGTAGTGGTTAGACTTAATCATCTAATTTTCAATTTCTCTACATTAAAAAAAAATACCTTTATAATATAACAATAAATTTTAAATCATATTAAAAAAAATTAAAATTCAGAAAAGATGTATCTTAGACGATTATTTTATGCATAGAATTGCCTAGTAAGTATTATATTTTTATCTAATATTTTTGAAATAAAACCATATTATTATTGTTTTATATTATTAATTAATTATAAATATATAAATAATTTTTTTAAAATATTACTTTATTTCAAACAAAAACATATGAGTATCTGATCACTTTTATAAAAATCAGAACACCGCTAAGATTAAAATCAACATTAAATTTGAACAATATTATTTTTATTAATAAAATTCTAAATAATTTTTTATTAAAAAAATTATATATATATATATATATATATATGAAATGTAAAGTAGGTTACATGCTAAAGAATAAACACTGATGGAGTGCATGATGTGAAAGTCATTGGTTCAAAATTTCATGAGCAAAAAATCCAACCATGTTAAAGACTAGTGATTTTGACAACTTCGATGCCTCTTAATGACACATTCTAAAGCCACGAATCAAACTCAAACAACTTAACCAAAAAAAATACAATATTCATAATACTAATCATAATATTTTATGACTTTATATTTAAAGCTGTTTAATATTTATATACACATTTAAAAATAAACATTTTTTATATTATTTTGTTCAAATACTTTCTACCTATGACATTAAAAATTTAAATTATCATATATAAAATTAAAATTAAAAATATAATAAATATATATATATATATATATATATATATATATATATATATTAAGATTAATTATAAATATATTTATTAGAATTTAAAAGAAATTAAATAGGTTTGCATTTAAATCTTTTCTTAAATCTTATAAATATCTCACAGATTTGATTTCCTAAAACATGACAAATCAAGAATTAAAATAAATATTTTTTTTTTTATAAAGGTGAAGTAACAAAATTTTCAATAAAATATTACATAATAAAAAAAAGGAACGGATACTCTTTATTCTGATTTTTTGGAGTTTTTAGTGTTATGAGCGTTAATCTTGCTGAAAAATTTGAAGGAAAATCTTGATTTGTGTTATTTAAATTAGTTTCTTTTTAATGGTATATATAGATTCATCACTCTCAAAAATCCCTAAAACATTTCTATTGTGCACCGGTTACCCATCAAACTCATCATTTCAATGAATTCCTACATGATTTTAGAGAAATTACACTGAAAAAACCACTAAAAAAACTTCCAAAAAAATAAAACTAAAAAATGAGAAATGTACCCAAAAAAAAATAGGTTGCCATTTCTAAAATCTTTACAAATTTACCCTCTGTGGCAAATTAAATTTGAAATATCTGCAGGCTCGTTTTTGGGGAGACGTGTTATAGTCGGCCACTACAGTGAAAGTTCATCCAACGGTGAGAAATTGTTTGTTTAACAAATCTAGATGTCACACCGTAGAGAAGGTTAGCTGTTGTTACACTTCTTCACTAAAATATCAATGGCAGGTCAGCATCATAAGGACCAGAGGTGTACTCTCCCTATCTCCGGTGACTCGCGAGTCAATGACATTTGTGTCGGGAAAAACAATAGTATCTAGTGGCAACGAGCGCCGATTACAAAAATATCTGCTCTTATGTGATGGCATACAAATAAATTTGTTACTGGGAATATGCCAGTAATGTAAAAGGCATAAATTTGTAAGATGCTTATTTTCGGTCGCTAAAGAATTACTGCAGTAATATTTTGAGCAGGAAGAAGCTAATTGCTGTTTCTATGTCTGATCGTCGGCCATTAGAGGAGATCAGCACATGGCCTTCGGTGTGGCAGATGTCAATATGGTCAAAATAGAATGTACAAATGACGGAAGTTCAAATCTCATTGAGTATATGGCCTGTTGTGTCTTGGCTAGAAGAGTAGGCGACCCCAATAGGGACGTCTTGGCTCTTGTTGAGGCATAACTTAATTGCTATTGTGTGGCTTGCAGGCTGTTGCACCTAGCCTAGGTTTATAGTGGCAGTCAGTAAAATTTGATCCTGGGCCTTGTTCAGAAAAAACTCCCACCAATTACCGATTATCCTAGATTTAAAAAAAAATATATATATATAGAATGTACAATTTTACCGGACTAGAAATTACCCCGTTCCAATCATTTTGCAGGACATTAGAAGGGAGTGTATTTGACCGAGATGAAATATGTCTTCTCAATGGGTCCCATACCATTCATTTCTATATTCATCGGAATGAATTAATGCCTCGATAACGAAAGCCGGGAGAGTATTTGATTTGGGCGAAATATGCTGTTCTCAATGGGTCCAATAATAACAATCAGTACGCATCAACTTTCATTGAATTTTTTGTAACTGAAAATTCGTTTTTGAAATAGCTCACCAGCATACACAGACCTGTCTGGGATTGTTTTGGGAATGACCACATCTTTAGAACATACTTTCTTATTTAATTGTTGGACCACATTTTTCTCACTAATTTTTATTGATTTTTATTGATTGACTAGCATACACATATTATGATGGTTTGACAATGACCACATTTTTGGAACAAACTTTCTCACCTAATCATTGCATTACATTTTTCTCACTAACTTTCATTATTTTTTTTAATAGAAGTTGTTTTATTAAAGTTATTTTTATACCCAATTTAAAAATAAAATTATATAATATAAATTTTTAAAATAATATTTTCTTATATCATATAAAATTTTAAAATAATATCTTCTTAATGTTTGAGAGAGATTTGTTGTATCATTCAGATGATTAATAAATAATAAAATATAATGTTCCTTACCTAAAAGAATAATAAAAAATATAATAAAATAAAATAATAAATTTATTTAATTTAATAAAATATAATAAAAATAATAAATTTATTCCATATGATTTTGTGTATTTAAATATAAATTTTTTTAATAAAACTATAAATATTTTTAATTAAAAAAAGTATAAAAAAATTTATGATAAGGGAAATATGGAAAAATCAACTCAAAGATCTAGGTTGCCTTATAATTGGAGAAATATTTGGCTAATCCTTAGAACTTTAAAAAAATATTATAATATACATATTACATAAAAATAAATTTAAACGGTAATGATTCAGAACATTGATTATAATATTTCATATTTTCATATATAAATTTAATAATATTTATATATAAATTTAACATTTATGGCTAAGTTTCTCGGATGCGGGTGATTAATAAAGGGCGACATACAGCGAGCCCATGGGGTAACACATGGCTTGGCCACATGGTCACCCATGGGCTCAAGCCATGGGCATTTATTCAGGCCAACTGCTACCATCGCATTTTTATTAATTCGCTCGGCTGCAGATGCATTCACTTTGTCTTCATAATGCCTTTGAACAGTGGCCCTCCTCCATTGCCCTCGAGTTGTATCTGTCCCTCTGTCGTTTCAGAGCCGAGCTCTACAACACCCACAGGGAGGTGATGTAGTCTCTACTGGTGTATCATTCTTGCTCCCGACCACCACGTCTCCCATAGCCTTCATTGCAACCTGAACCTCAACGTTGTGCCTTCGGCCCCCCTATTCTCGGCTAATACGGCTCCTCAGCGTTCTGTGCATTCTATCTAGCATTCATATAACACCTCCACGAACACGAACATGCCCAGGCGGCACCGTATGCACTGTCGTCGAGGCAGAGGGCGTGGTAGGGTGTCCAGACCTCCATTCTCCAATAGTTCTGACTCTTCATCGCCTTCGCCTGAGGATTTGCAGGGGCGCTACCCTATAACCCACAGTGGTAGAGGCCAAAACTTAGCATTGAAGCGGTCTCACTCATCAACCCCTGTCTGTAGTCACTCCCCACCGTGTCACCACCCCCATTTTTCCCCGCCGCTGCCTCTGCTGGAGACTCTTCCTTCCCCGTCCCATGCGCATACTTCTCAATTCCACTACTTATGCACCCTGGACTGTCCCCGCATTACTGCCACCATCTCCATTAGCTTCAAGGAGGAAGCTTCGCATGCCGAGAGCCCTCTCCCCAGGAAATTGCCAAAGAAATCTACTTTTGACTCAACGATTTTGCTGCCTACAAGAAATCCTGTTGCTCATGGCGCTTCTGCCTCCAACAGCTAAAGTAAGAGTGGCACCAACACTAGCAGCAGCAAAAGTGGCAGCAGCAACAAAGACTGGTCTGGCGATGATGAGGAGATGGGCAATGCACGCACGATCAACATCCCAGAACATGCAGTGCCCAGAGGAGACACGAATGTAGATGAAACCGAGGAGTGCAGGTGCCTAATTGTGGAGGAGATTCCTCCTCCAGGAAATGACACCTAATTTCTTCCAGTTTCTTTTCTTTTTGCACTCTTTTTCAAGTTTTTTTTTATGATGCTCCTAGACATTCACGTTACTAGTCACTTATTTTTGTATAAAGCTAGTTTCTGTGTGATGAGCAGCGGTAGTAAAACTATTTGGCTGATTTCCCCTTATGGGGCAGTCACATTTTTTATCTTTTGCCTTACAATGTCTCTGGAATTGGCTAGTCCAACAGTTCCAGAGACCAAATTCTCCATGTACTATATGTTTTTATAAATAGAATTAAACTTACTTAAAAAAAACATTTATGGCTAAGAGGCATAGAGGAGACTATAACAGGGTATTTTGTAAAGATACTCCATGTTGAAAAACTCACAAGTTTGAAACTTCATGTGTAAAAATCTAGCCATACTAATGATTAATGTTTCTGAGGGTAGAATCTTTCGAGTGCTTTCATTTTGTATAATCAATACTATATCTAACATTAGAAAATTAAATTATAAAATTTATAAAAAAAATTAAAATAAATTTTAAACACACAAACATATATATGATTGTGTTTAAAAATAAATTAAAATATAAATATATCTATACTGTTTTATCATATGTTAAATTAATAGATTTAAGGAACATGTAAAAAAAATTAAATCTCTTTTCTTTTTAAGGAGTTCCTAATTTTTATAGAGTGAATTTAACTTATAAAGGAAATAACACGTTTTAAAATATCTTTATCAAATTTAGATGAAAAATAATAAAAAATGGCCATAAAAAGGTCATTAAATTTATAAATTAAACTACATAGTATCCCACAAATTTCTTTTCCTAAAATATGATAAATAAAAAATTAAGATTATCTATTCTATTTTTGTGAAAATAAATTAACAAACAAATTCAAGAAATTAAGATTATCTATTCTATTTTTGTGAAAGTAAATTAACAAAAAAATTCTATAGAATATTAGATAAACAAAAGTTATAAAAAATAGACTGCCTCCGCAATTATAAAATCCACCGGACGTGTCTTTCGATACAAATTGACGTACCGTGGCCAATTACATTTGGAAGATATGCAGGATCGTTTGTGCCATGTGGGCACACGTCTTACAGCCGGCGACTACAATGAAAGGTCATCCAACGGTGACAGATTGTTTGTTTAACAAATCTACACTTCTTCACTAAAATATCAATGGCAGGTCAGCATCATAAAGACCAGAGGTGGCCACTGGGCTGACATCCATTCGATTTCGAGGATTACTGGGAATATGCCAGAGATGTCAAACGCACAAACTTGTCGCATGCTTTTTATTTTCGGTCACTAAACAATTACCGCAGAAGCTAACTGCTTTTCTATATATAATCATCGGCCCTCCGAAAAGATCATCACAGTGTCGATTTAGTGATTACGGATTACATTGGAAAATCTGAGATGGGTAGTTCTCCTTGCTGCGCAAAACAAGGGCTCAATCGGGGAGCGTGGACCGAAAAGGAGGACATGATTCTCTCCGAATACATTCGAATTCATGGTGATGGCAAATGGAGAGATCTCCCCGAAAAAGCGGGTAAATCTCAATAAATCTTTTATGCTGGTATCTCAATGAAAATTTAAATATATATTGCTAAGCGGAATTAAACTTACAGAATTTTATTTTGCAGGTCTTAAGCGGTCTGGAACGAGCTGCAGATTACGTTGGATGAACTATCTTTGTCCCGATATTAAACGCGGAAACATTTCTCCCGATGAGGAGGATCTCATTGTTCGGCTGCATCGCCTTCTTGGAAATCGGTATGTAGAGAATTACAGTTCATTGATATTTAGAACTATTTACATGGTTAGAAGCTTACGGTGTAAAATGTAATGTAAGTCATATATATATATATATATATATATCCAGCAGAATTCATGATTGCCCATGTCAGGCACTCCAACTTTGGAATTATTGTTACATTGAGCGTGACTTATATGCTATATGTATGCGTGCAGGTGGTCACTAATTGCAGGACGACTGCCTGGACGAACAAACAACGAAATCAAGAACTACTGGAACTGTCACCTTTGCAAGAAGCTGCTTCCAATGAACGAAACCCAACCGAAATCGAGTAAAGATAATCTCAAGACAACGTCAGATAATCCTCCTTTGCCACAAAATTATGTGTACATAGCCATCCCCGTAAAACCAACAACGGCGGTGAGACAGTCTGAATTTGAAACAGAGAATTCCTCGCAGTCGTCTGACAACCTACTTGTGAGCAATGACTGGAAGCGCATGACCTCCGATGTGGCAGATGTTAATGAGGTCGAAATAGAAGGTACAAATTTGTCGCACCAGAAATTACCCTGTTCCGATCTTATTGAAGGACGTGAATCTACATTACAAGGTAGTGTATTTGATTTGGCCGAAATATGTTCTTCTCAGTACGACTTTTTAAACGATTTCGGAGTAGACGACTTCTACAGTGGACCTGTTACATATGGGGGCACAGAGACGAATGAGATTGAATTTGTGTGTTTTGAACAAACCAATATGCAGCACGTTAACAGTCTTACGTTCGCCGGTGCGCAGGGGATGTAAATATTCTAGAGATTTGAGTTACTTATGCGTGTGGTTATATTATGAATTAGCATTTCCAGAAATTAAATTCCGTTTTGTCAATCTTTTCAAGGAATTTTAAATACCCTAGAGGACATATAACGATATTTCAAATTGAGGTCAGATAATGTGTGAGTGAAAATCAAACCACTGAAAAAGGCAGTTATTGCGTATCATTTAAGGTTGCATGTCCCAAAGTAAATTTTAAAGGAAAGGTCGTACATTCATGCAATAACAAAAATTTTATTTTGCATTTATTTATGATTTGGTAGATAAAAATTTAGTGTAATTTAATTTTTGTTTTATGGTAATCTGGGTTTATGTAGAACGGTTATGAGAAATAATTGTTATTTTTTCTATTTAAATTTAAATTTTTCTTTTAACCTGATGACTTTGGTTGTAATAATTTATTGTCTTAGTAATTTTGCCAAAACTAAAACATATTTATATTTTTATATAAAATATAATATAATATGTTAGAGAATAAAAATTATGTTATATTTTATTTTATAATTAATTATGAAAGGATAGAGATTAATATAACATAATGTTGAATTTAAAAATTGAAATAAAAAATATGAACTTAACGAGCTTTTAAAAATCGAAATTAAATTGGATCTATTTTAAATCTGAATTGACTAATTATTAAAAAAATATAATTTATTATCTTATATTTTAAATCTGAATTTACTAATTATTAAAAAATTTAATTTATTATCTTAAAATTTATTTCTTGATTTTGTCAAAAATTGGTAAAGATTTTCAAGAAAAATAATTTTAAGTTATTTAATTTAGAAAGTTCTACTTATTAAAATTTTCTTTTATGATGTTGAATTCACTTTTTCATTCATAAATACACTTTAAATTTTAAAAGACAAAAACATGATCTTATCTACTAATTGGACTAATCCTTTTTTTTAATAACTTTATAATATAATGAGATAAGGGATATATAAAATGTTGGGTAATTTTATTTTTTAACTAGAACACTAATTTTTTCAGAATTGATAACTTCAAAAATACAATTATTTTATAAATGCAACAAACAATCCAAAACCATTGTGATACAACTATTTCATGAATGCTACAACAACACATTCTGCCACTACCTCATGCTGACCCCATGGCTCTTGGAAACCCCTCCCTCATGTCAATGTTACATTTCAGAATGGTGAAAGTATCCTCCATTTCCACCTTTGGCTCCAACACCTTTGGGCTTAAAATAGGACGACATGGGGTTAATACTTAGAAAAGGTGGATGCCTCGTAAGCTTTAATCTACTTATGAATCCATGAGTTATGAGCCCATTTAATATGGCCTTCCTCTGTGTAATCACATCTTCAACCATTACCTAAATGTACTCTAGACTCTACTGAAACCTTCCTAAAAATTGAATCTTTCCAAACAATGATAAATCATTTTAAAATCTATATTAAATATTAATTTATTGAAAAAATACATTTAATTTAATATTAGATCATTTTAAAATGTATTTTAAATATAAAATTCTTGAAAAAATTATTTAATTTATTTTGAAAGTTTACTGATATATGATATATAAAAATTAAAAAAACATTTTAATTTATTATAATTATAATAATTATTATTTTCTTAATATAATTTTAAATGTCTTCAAATGAAAGTCATTGATGAAAATAATTTGTTTAATGATCCCTGTTATGAAGTATTATATGTTTTATACTAGAAATTTCCCCTAAAGGTACAAAGATACACGAAAGGTATGGAAGATTGGGAAGATCATCTGGCCAAGATTTGGGAAGATGAAGACCGTCTTGCCAAAATTTGGGAAGATTGAATTATAACCAAAATATGTAAATTTTGTGTGCATTATTGTGCTTGAAGTAGAAACTTTGTCTTATGGTTATGCATACAACTTCATAAATGAATTATCACCAAAATATGTGAATTGTGTGTGTAGTTGCAACAACTATCCCAAATAATCTTGCTAATGCAATATCAACATCAGAGGATAAGGATGAAATCCATGCTAATCATGTAACTATCTGAAATTAGCTAGAACAACCACGTGATTGTGAGGACATGAATAGCTTCGTTTACCATGACTTGGCTCGATGATCCCTGTAGAGAGTGTGGTTGCCCTGTCATCATCTGAGTCAATTTAGAATTGTGTTCCATTTGCCATGTAATTAGTATTAGTCAATTTATTCGAGCTATCCCATGAATTTGAAAATATTTAAGGATTTCTCGCCTAAGAAAAGTCCAGAAGTTGATAGTTCCAATTTTCTTCATATAAACATAATAGTTAAATTTTACAAGCTATCCTCGAACCCGTAGTTTGAAGGCTTGTAGTTTGTGGGGTCTATTTCTACTTATTGTTTAGCTTTCAAATTGTGATGTCTATTTATACTTCTTTTCTAGCTTGTAGTTTTTGGGGAAATGGTGCATTATCTGGTGTGGTTTCTTGTGCCATTTTCCAATTTCATCTTGCTCACTTGGATCAGAAATGGTTTTTCGACCCTAATGTGATGAATCCAGGAACGGATTTTATCACATCTATGGTTGTGCAAGTGATTATTAAATCACTCACACGTTTTGTCTATGTTTCTCTTGATTTTTAGGGACTCCATCAGAATTATTCTTTCGTAGACTAGGAAGAGGAAAATCATAATCAAATGCAATCTCTATTGGCTATTATTTCTCATGTATGTTTGAACATCGAAACAACCAATTACAAACAAGAAGGTCGTTTTTTTTTCCCAAGGAAAAAATCGTAATTTTATTAATGAAAACCAAATTACATGTTGCATGTGCTGGTAATTTTCAATCAAGACAGGCTATCAAACTGCATATAAGAACCTATTATACATGGGGAGAAATTAATATTTTCTCCCTTTTTTCTTTTCAACCTTTTGCCAAGCACCTTGTGTTGGCATGTCAGAGATAAGGGTGAGCTTGTTTTCTTCTTTGAGTGCTCCATTGTCCTTATATGAATCTAAAGTATCTAAATTGTGTTGTATTTTGTCTCCCCCGCTCTCCAGTGCCCCAGTATCCATTGTCGTCTGTATCGTGGTAGTAAGGTCAAACGAATCTTTCATTTCTTGTTCTTGTACTCCTTGATTAGGTGTTTTTTTTTTACACTCATTTGGGATGGGGTCATCCTCTTGTTATTTTTTCTCTTGCTTTCGTCCACAAAACAAGAAGGTTGTTGTCTTTATATTCATATGGTTTTCTTCACTTTGATGTCCATTTGAGAATGTATTCAATGTATGCATGTATAATATCCTAAAACCATATATAAAGATCAAGATAGTGTAAATGTGCACTAATATTTTGCATCATATAAATTTACATTGATGGTACTCTCGTCGTCATATGTAGTACAAAACATAGAGGAAAAGTTTAAGGGTGTCCCTCAAGGAGTAATCAAACTTCATTTCAATGTTGTAAACCCATAGTGGGTGATTTTTCTACCAAATACATGATCATTATATCCCCTATCCAATGGTTTCTAAAATCGGGTGTCTACATCATGGAATATACGGTAGTGGGTTGTCACAAATATCAAGAAAATAAATCCAAGCAGTTCTGCTTCTATTTTCCCTTCAGACATGCTATTCAAGGTGCACTCAATGGGATTCACCTATTTTCGGGATTCAAAGGCATTGTCTTCATGCTATCTTTCACAGTAGACCATTTTGAAAATGACAAGTGGGACTTAAGAGGCACATGCAATAGGAAAATTCCCTACAAAATTGTCACTGGGGAATATTTAAGTGTGGCACCCACATGATTTTAAAATTCCATCATGCCACAATTAAAAATTAAAAATGTGATTGAGGGAAAAAAAAAGTGATTGGGGGAAGCTTTTGAAGAAATTATTTCCGATTAATTTAATTTAATGATACTTTATTGTCGAACCACACTTTTTAATAATTTAAGTATAATTGAAAATTTCAGTAATGTCGAGAACTTCATAGTCAGAGGATCATGTTAGTTTCCTAAATGATGGCAGATTTCATAGCCATAGAGGAGGAGACCTTAGATTACATTGCACAAATGTTTTGAGCAAAGTGTAAATGAAAAGAAATAATCTTAAATTAACAGAATGTTTCAAATAAATAATAAAATAATTTTACTATAAAATCAATAGATTGATGAAAGAGTGAAGGTCATTTTTAAATATATATAAATAAAGTTTTTATGGTTGAAAATTTTAGCTATGCTAAAATTATGTAAATTACATAATTTAAAATTATAATTTGAATATTTTTTATTAAATTTTAAGTAAAATTGTTTGAAAAATATACTTTAAAATAATGAAAATTTCAGTAGTACTTATAGAGATGAATATAATATAATTGTGAGTTAAATTTACATGGTATGGTTGTTTAATTAAAATATTTTTATGTTTTGATCAAAATCAATTTTTTATGAATTTTGTTTTAAAATTAAAAAAAAAAAATTATTAAAAGAACAAATTTTATTTACTTTTGAAAATTTTAAAACTTTAAGTTTGAAATAAAATTAGTGCTCAAGCATCTTAATTTGTGGTCCTTCTCTGAAAATGAAGTATGATGTGTAAAAAGGTTAGATATTCAAATCCTATACATGTTAAAGAATGGTAGTGGTTAGACTTAATCATCTAATTTTCAATTTCTCTACATAAAAAAAAAATACCTTTATAATATAACAATAAATTTTAGATCATATTAAAAAAAATAAAATTCAGAAAAGATGTATCTTAGACGGTATTTTATGCATAGAATTGCCTAGTAAGTATTATATTTTTATCTAATATTTTTGAAATAAAACGATATTATTATTGTTTTATATTATTAATTAATTATAAATATATAAATAATTTTTTTTAAATATTACTTAATTTCAAACAAAAACATGAGTATTTGATCACTTTTATAAAAATCGGAACACCGCTAAGATTAAAATCAACATTAAATTTGAACAATATTATTTTTATTAATAAAATTCTAAATAATTATTTATTAAAATAAATAAATAAATAAATAAATATATATATATATATATATAAAGTATTTTACAAGTTAAAGAATAGACACTGATGGAGTGCACGATGTGAAAGTCATTGGTTCAAAATTTCATGAGAAAAAATCCAACCATGTGAAAGACTAGTGATTTTGACAACTTTGATGCCTCTTAATGACACATTCTAAAGCCACAAATCAAACTCAAACAACTTAACAAAAAAAAATACAATATTCATAATACTAATCATAATATTTTATAACTTTATATTTAAAGCTGTTTAATATTGATATACAAATTTAAAAATAAACATTTTTTATATTATTTTGTTCAAATACTTTCTACCTATGACATTAAAAATTTAAATTATAATATATATAAAAAAATTAAAATATATATATATATATATATATATATATATATATATATATATATATATATATATATATATATATATATATATTATTAAGATTAATTATAAATATATTTATTAGAATTTAAAAGAAATTAAATAGGTTTGCATTTAAATATTTTCTTAAATCTTATAAATATCTCACAGATTTGATTTCCTAAAACATGACAAATCAAGAATTAAAATAAATATCTTTTTCTTTTATAAAGGTGAAGTAACAAAATTTTCAATAAAATATTACATAATAAAAAAAGGAACGGATACTCTTTATTCTGATTTTTTGGAGTTTTTAGTGTTATGAGCGTTAATCTTGTTGAAAAATTTGAAGGAAAATCTTGATTTGTGTTATTTAAACTAGTTTCTTTTTAATTGTATATATAGATTCATCACTCTCAAAAATCCCTAAAACACTTCTATTGTGCACGGGTTATCCATCAAACTCGTCATTTCAATGAATTCCTAGATGATTTTAGAGAAATTACACTGAAAAAATCCAAAAAAAAACTTCCAACTCTTTGGAACAAACTTTCTCACCAAATCATTGCACTACATTTTTCTCACTAACTTTCATTATTTTTTTTAATCGAAGTTGTTTTATTAAAGTTATTTTTATACCCAATTTAAAAATAAAATTATATAATATAAATTTTTAAAATAATATTTTCTTATATAATATAAAATTTTAAAATAATATCTTCTTAATGTTTGAGAGAGATTTGTTGTATCATTCAGATGATTAATAAATAATAAAATATAATGTTGGCTTATTTAAAAGAATAATAAAAAATATAATATAATAAAAATAATAAATTTATTTAATTTAATAAAATATAATAAAAATAATAAATTTATTCAATATAATTTTGTGTATTTAAATATAAATTTTGTTAATAAAACTATAAATATTTTTACTTAAAAGAATATAAAAAAAATTATGATATGGGAAATATGGAAAAATCAACTCAAAGGTCTAGGTTGCCTTGTAATTGCAGAAACATTTAGCTAATCCTTAGAACTTTAAAAAAATATTATTATATACATATTACATTAAAATAAATTTAAATGGTAATGATTCAGAACATTGATTATAATATTTCATATTTTCATATATAAATTTAATAATATTTATATATAAATTTAACATTTATGGCTAAGTTTCCCGGATGCGGGTGATTAATAAAGGGCGGCATACGGCGAGCCCACGAGGTGACACATGGCTTGGCCACATGGTCACCCATGGGCTCAAGCCATGGGCATTTATTCAGGCCAACTACTACCATCGCATTTTTATTAATTCGCTCGGCTGCAGATGCATTCACTTTGGCTTCATAATGCCTTTGAATAGTGGCCCTCCTCCATTGCCCTCAAGCTGTATCTGTCCCTCTGTGGTTTCAGAGCCGAGCTCTACAACACCCACAGGGAGGCGATGTAGTCTCTACTGCTGTATCATTCTTGCTCCCGACCACCACGTCTCCCATAGCCTTCACTACAACCTGAACCTCAACGTTGTGCCTCCGGCCCCCTGTTCTCGGCTAATACGGCTCCTCAGCCTTCTGTGCATTCTATCTAGCATTCATATAACACCTCCACGAACACGAACATGCCCAGGCGGCACCGTATGCACTATCGTCGAGGCAAAGGGCGTGGTAGGGTGTCCAAACCTCCATTCTCCAATAGTTCTGACTCTTCATCGCCTTCGCCTGAGGTTTTGCAGGGGCGCTACCCTACAACCCACAGTGGTAGAGGCCAAAACTTAGCATTGAAGATTTAAACTTAATAGAATTAAACTTACTTAAAATAAAGATTTTACGTGTTGAAAAACTCACGAGTTTGAAATTTCATGTGTAAAAATCTAGCCATGCTAATGATTAATGTGTCTGAGAGTGGGATCTTTCCAGTACTTTCATTTTGTATAATCAATACTATATCTAACATCAGAAAATTAAATTATAAAATTTATAAAAAAAATTAAAATAAATTTTAAACACACAAACATATATATGATTGTGTTTAAAATAAATTTAAACTACATAGTATCCCACAAATTTGTTTTCCTAAAATGTGATAAATAAAAAATTAAGATTATCTATTCTACTTTTGTGAAAATAAATTAACAAAAATATTCAAGAATTAAGATTATCTATTCTATTTTTGTGAAAGTAAATTAACAAAAAAATTCTATAGAATATTAGATAAACAAAAGTTATAAAAAATAGACTGCCTCCGCAATTATAAAATCCACTGGACGTGTCTTTCGATACAAATTGACGTACCGTGGCCAATTACATTTGAAAGATATGCAGGATCGTTTGTGGGCACACGTCTTACAGCCGGCGACTACAATGAAAGGTCATCCAACGGTGACAGATTGTTTGTTTAACAAATCTACACTTCCTCACTAAAATATCAATGGCAGGTCAGCATCATAAGGACCAGAGGTGGCCACTGGGCTGACATCCATTCGATTTCGAGGATTACTAGGAATATGCCAGAGATGTCAAACGCATAAATTTGTCGCATGCTTTTTCTTTTCGGTCACTAAACAATTACTGCAGAAGCTAACTGCTTTTCTATATATAACCATCGGCCCTCCGAAAAGATCATCAAAGTGTCGATTTAGTCATTACGGATTACACAGGAAAATCTGAGATTGTTAGATCTCCTTGCTGCGCAAAACAAGGGCTCAATCGGGGAGCGTGGACCCAAAAGGAGGACATGATTCTCTCCGAATACATTCGAATTCATGGTGATGGCAAATGGAGAGATCTCCCCGAAAAAGCAGGTAAATCTCAATAAATCTTTTATGCTGGTATCTCACTGCAAATTTAAATATGTATTACTAAGCGGAATTAAACTTACAGAATTTTATTTTGCAGGTCTTAAAGCGGTGTGGAAAGAGCTGCAGATTACGTTGGATAAACTATCTTTGCCCCGATATTAAACGCGGAAACATTTCTCCCGATGAGGAGGATCTCATTGCTCGGCTGCATCGCCTTCTTGGCAATCGGTATGTAGAGGATCTCATTCATGTGTCACAATTCATTGATATTTAGAACTATTTGAAATGGTTAGAAGCTTACGGTGTAAAATGTAATGTAAGTCATAAATATATATCCAGCAGAATTCATGATTGCCCATGTCAGGCACTCCAACTTTATAATTATTGTTACATTAAGCGTGAATTAAATTCTATATGTATGCGTGCAGGTGGTCACTAATTGCAGGACGACTGCCTGGGCGAACAGGCAGCGAAATCAAGAACTACTGGAACACTCATCTGAGCAAGAAGCTACTGCCAATGAACGAAACTCAACCGAAATCGAGTAAAGATAATCTCAAGAGAAGGTCAGATAATCCTGCTTTGCCACAAAATTATGTGTACAGAGCCATCCCCGTAAAACAACCAACGGCGGTGAGACAGTCTGAATTTGAAACAGAGAATTCCTCGCAGTCGTCTGACAACCTACTTGTGAGCAATGACTGGAAGCGCATGACCTCCGATGTGGCAGATGTTAATGAGGTCGAAATAGAAGGTACAAATTTATCGGACCAGAAATTACTCTATTCCGATCTTATTGAAGGACGTGAATCTACATTCGAATGTAGTGTATTTGATTTGGCCGAAATAGGTTCTTCTCAATACGACTTTTTAAACGATTTGGGAGTAGACGACTTTCTACAGTGGACCTGCTACATTTGGGGGCACGGAGACGAATGAGATTGAATTTGTGTGGTTTGAACAAACCAATATGCAGCACGTTAACAGTCTTACGTTCGCCGGTGCGCAGGGGATGTAAAGATTCTAGAGATTTGAGTCACTTATGCGTATGGTTATATTATGAATTAGCATTTCCAGAAATTCATTTCCATTTTGTCAATCCTTTCAAGGAATTTTAAATACCCAAGGGGACATATAATGATACTTCAAATTGAGGTCACATAATGTGTGAGTGAAAATCAAACCACAGAAAAAGGCAGCTATTGCGTACCATTTAAGGTTGCATGCCCAAAAGTAAATTGTAAAGGAAAGGCAAAATTTTTATTTTGCGTTTATTTATGATTTGGTAGATAAAAATTTTAGTGTAATATAATTTTTGTTTTATGGTAATTTGGGTTTATGTAGAAGGGTTATGAGAAATAATGACTATTTTTTCTATTAAAATTAAAAAATTTCTTTTAACCTGATGAGTTTGGTTGTAATAATTTATTGTCTTAGTAATTTCTCCAAAACTAAAACATATATATATTTTTATATAAAATATAATATAGTATGTTAGAGAATAAAAATGATGTTATAATTTATTTTAGAATTAATTATGAAAGGATAGAGATTAATATAACATAATGTTAAATTTAAAAATTGAAATAAAAAATATGAACTTGACGAGCTTTTGAAAATTGAAATTAAATTAGATCTATTTTAAATCTGAATTGACTAATTATTAAAAAAATTCTAATTTATTATCTTATATTTTAAATCTGAATTTACTAATTATTCAAAAATCTAATTTATTATCTTATATTTTTTTAAGTATATTTTAACTAATAAAAAATGATATTTTCTCTTAAAATTTATTTGTTAATTTTGTCAAAAATTGGTAAAGATTTTTAAGAATAATAATTTTAAGCTATTTAATTTACAAAGTTTTAATGACTATTTTTTTCTTGACTATGTTGAATTTACTTTTCCATTCATAAATACATTCTAAATTTCAAAAGACAAAAACATGATCTTATCTACTAATTGGACTACTCCTTTTTTTATAACTTTATAATATAATGAGATAGGGGATATATATAAAATGTTGGGTAATTTTATTTTTTAACTAGAACACTAATTAATACAGAATTGATAACTTCAAAAATACAATTATTTTATAAATGCAATGTATTTTATAAATGCAATGTCACGTCTATCAACATGTAAATTACCATCATAAAAAAAAAAAAAAATTACTTATCGTACTTAACGGTCAGCATACCACAACACATGTCCATAACACAATTACCTGTACAACTATATACAATCAAGAGCACATAAATTTTGTTTTTAATGGGAATACTCCCGTTGATTCAGTCATATAAATATTTAACTCGTGGGAGTTTATGGCGGATCAAGTTGTGTCGTTCATAGAACTGTCACGTTTTATATATATATATATATATGTATTACATTATCCAACCATATATCATTTCCGCATATAAATTGTACCTATGGTGATTGCGCTGTCTGTCATGTTTATTCATTTGCTAATTATTAATGAGCCTCGGAACATGTCGCCCCACCTGGCAATTGAATCCGCCTTTTGAGAGATGGGCTGTTAATTGCGCTCCATTGTCTAGCGGTACTATTTACATGTGTCATCCTACCCTCGGGATTCTTCATTTCCCTCCAAGGGAGGAAAGAGAAACTTCAGCACTCATGCCAGAACTCAATGAACTCGGTGGGTTTTCTCTTCGACTGTTAGTATGTGAGCAGAAAGGGTTTAGATTGGGCGTTCTCTGCCAATCTCCCACTGAGCTCCAGGAATTTTTTGCTTGTCTGGGGTTTCACTTGGTGTTTTTCTCAACTTGGCTCTGAGGAATTGCAAACTCCGCCGGGTTCTATAAATGTCTCAGGTTTGGTTTCTCGACTGCATTCATCCGTAGTTCTGTATTTAGACCCTAACTAGTTGTTTCAATCTCTACTTGCTTTGTTCTACATGCTTCGATTTTGGCTTAACTTTCTTTCATTCTACTCTTACATCGTTTATCTTGGTAGAGGACCACGTCTGATATGGGACCAGCCCCAGAGCATAACTTCCACGGAAAGCCGCAACTAATTCCGCAATGCTAAGGGTAAATACTCGTTTCCAGCCTGCCTGTCATAAACTTATAACATGATTCGATTCTCTTTTCTTACCAGCTAGAGGACTAATCCGTATGGTCCATGATTTTCTTTTTACAGGTGGCTCTGACCACTATCTCATACAGGTAACCATTTTTCCTTATTTGTGAATTAAGTAAAGGGTTTGAGTTATCGCCCTTCAATGTTTACCATAAACCCTTACAAATTGCTAAGTTGATGACTGGTTGCCCCTCTTTGCAAGTACGGGGAGTTTCATTTCGTCGACTTTAACCCTTGGCCGGCGTTTACCTCGGCTGACTATTCTTCGCTCTATTGTAACAGGTATTTTTTTTTTTCAAAGGGTTAAACCCTCTCCGAAATTGCTCTGTTACGACTTGGTTTTCACCTTCCAGCAATCTCTGTTTTCTTTTCGAAGTGGGCTTGCCACTAGTGTTGGGGTTTCTCAGAGTACCGAGAAGTTATACCCTATAGGAGATGAGTTTTATTGTTTTATGTAATAATTATTTTTGTTGAGAGAAGGGGTTTTATCCCTGAACATTTTTATGGATGCAACTCTATGAATACTATTTTCTAAGGATTCGGTGATAACCTCGGCCAATGGTTATGGCCTTAAATACCCTAGCGACACTGTTTTACTTAGATTACTTATAATGTTAAATGTTCATCTATTTGTCTATAACATGGTTTGTCGATACAACGTCTCGGCACTGTACATTCGAGTTCTTATATTTTTCCTACCCGCAAGCTTGAAAAGAGTTTTGTTGTGCGGGTTTATTTCTCTTGTTGGTATTGCAATGTACAGGTCTTCATTTTGCATTCACCCGAGACTATTTTTGTTCTCTTAATTCTGTTTTCGTGCCAATAATTAGGAAACATATCACTTCGCCCTTCGACAGTTCTCTGTCTGTAAGGGTTTATTTATTGGGGTTTGTAAATTGCACATTTTAATTGGTTACCCTCATTTCTACAGGGTATATGGAAGTTTTTTCGTTTTTCTATTATACTGTTACAACATCGTGGTCTCTATACTTGCTATTATTTTACTGTTATCACGTGCTACATTTAGACTCTGTGAGTAGAAAGAAATAAAGACTTACTTATACTTCGCTTGCATAACTTCTTTCTTCCAGTAATAATCTTTATAGATAAAAAATTATAGTAATTATGTACTTTACTAGAGTTTTTGTTTCTGTCTTATTAAATAAACACTGTAGAAAAGGAACATAGCAGAATATACATTTCACTAACTAATTTCTCCATTCTATTAGGAGATCAGTAGGTAATTATCTCTACAGTACTGCTATCTTCTATTTATGCATCACATAACTTGTATATTATAATAACCGAAAGACTTCCACACAAAGTTCATTTTCAATTAAATAATTAAATGCACAGTATACTTATCTGTAATCACAGAAATTAAGCTGTTGTCCTCCCAACCATCAAGGGAGGCGATTACGTCCTCCGCTTGCCCCCTATCCCCAGAATCTGGATGGTGCCATGGACAATAGTGGAAATCTTTCTGCTGTGACCTCTGGATGGCCAATCCAGTCACAATCAGACAATCTAGTTCACAAGGGTTGCAGAAGCTATTTTCAACTGGACCTCCTCCAGCTCTAGAAAATACTTCACCCTCCTTCCAAGAATTACAGAACCCTCTCTCCTCTCTTGGGATCCAATTTATCCTTAGAGGAGAGGGTAACTGTTTTTCCAACTGTTCCCAACCACCTCCTATTCCTGGAAACTTTTTACCAACATCTTAAAAGATTTTCTTTTCATTAACTAGTCCTCCTACTTTAATTATTCTCAATAAAATAATTTGTTTTTTTTTTTATCTAACATAAAACTTCAAGTCTTTTTCCTTTGCCAAAAATTTAAAATAATAAAATTCTTTAACTAGTTAATACTAGTTAACTCTAATGAGGCTGTTACGTCCTCCCCCTTGGAAGTAACACCGTCCTCGGTGTCTCATCCCAGCCCTGTGAAGAGCTCCGGGTAAGCTTCTCGCATAAATTTCTCATCCTCCCAAGTAGCTTCATCAGGTCCGATGTGCTTCCACTGCACTTTTACTTGGATGATTGCTCGTTTGTGGAGCTCAATCTCTCTTCTGTCAAGTATGCGTTGCGGCTCGACTAGAAACTCGTCGTCCAGTTCTACCTAAAAAAGCAAGTATTTTAAGTCAACATACAACAATTATTCATAACTTTAAGTTAGGATACCTATTCCTTTCCCTACCTGAATATTTTACCAATGAGTAACATGTCTTTCATCATGTACATATCACTTTAGTAAGGACACATGGAATACATTGTGTACTTGAATATGACTGGGTAGGGCTAGTCTATAAGCTACTGGTCCCACCCTTTCCAGTATCTGGAAAGGTCCACAATACCGAGGAGCCAGTTTGGCACAGGAGGTCCATCTCATGGTACTCCTCTTGGGTTTAATTCTTACATATACGTGGTCGCCTACGGAGAATTCACGGTAGGACCTTTTCTTTTCTGCGTACATCTTTTGTCTATCCTGCGCAGCCTTCAGATTCTACCTTATTCTTTTGACTTCAGCTTCCATATCAGCCAACATTTCAGTTCCCAACAATAATTTAATTTCTGGACTGCTCCAATTTATGGGTGTACGACATTGCCTCCCGTACAATGCCTCAAAGGGACTCATTTTTAAAGATTCCTGATACCCGTTGTTGTAGGAAAACTCCACCAGATGCAAGTAATCCTCCCACTTGGTCGGTTGCTGCATCATGTACATGCGCAGCATGTCTTCTAGAATTTGGTTTACCCGCTTCGTCTACCCATCAGTCTGAGGATGATAGGCAGTACTAAAGTGTATCTGCGTTCCCAGACCGGAAAACAAGGTTTTCCAGAATGCGGATGTAAACTTAACATCCTAATCAGAAATTACAGTCTTAGGTATGACACGAAACCTAAATATTTCTTTCATAAATATATCTGCAATCTGTACCATTTTGTAGGTAGATTGTACAGGTATGAAATGGGCATATTTGCTTCATCTGTCTATGACCACCATGATGGAATCATTATGTTTCCTTGTTCGTGGTAGTCCTGTGATGAAGTCCAAGGAGATAACCTCCCACTTTCACTCAGGAACGGGTATGGGTTGCAGTAGGCCTGCAGGATGCTGGTGCTCCACTTTAACCTGTTCACATTCCAAGCATTTTCTTAGATATTCTGCAATATTCTTTCACATAGTTGGCCAATAATATACCTTTCTTATTGCTGTGAGCATTTTTTGATAACCTGGATGACCAACATAATTGCTATGGTGGAATTCATTCAAGATTAACTCCTCAATACCTATACGATTAGGCACATAGATTCTTCCACAAAAGGTTAATACCTGATCTTCGTTCTTTCCAAATTCTGATGAATTTCCTTGCTTTTCATTATCCTCCATTTGCCGCCATAAATATTGGTATTCTAGGTATTTCAATGCTTCTTCTTTTAACTGTTCTAATAATGGACTTACTGGCTGACTGTAATATAAGGCATAAATACTTTGCAGTTTTCTACTCAACACATCTGCTACTCAGTTTTCCTTCCCCTTAACATGCTTGATTTCCATGTCGAATTCACTCAAAAAGGCATTCCATATTGCCTGTCTAGAATTTAAATCTGCCTGCTTGAAATAATTAGTCAAGCTACTATGGTCTGTTTTAAGTATAAATCTTTTACCCAGTAGGTAATGCCTCCATACTCGGAGAGCATGCACCACTGCTGATAGTTCCAAGTCATAGGCATAATATTTCTGCACATGTTCTTTCAGCTTCCTAGACTCGTAGGCTACCACTTTGCCCTCTTGAGTTAATATCGCACCAACTCCTTCCTTGCTGGCATCGGTGCAAACCTCATAGTATTTTCCGAGGTCATCTACCTTCAGTGCTGGTGCTGTGGTTAGGAGTTGTTTCAGCTTTTCGAAGCTGTTCTGACATTCATTTGTCCATTTAAAAGGCTTGCCTTTCTTCTGCAAAGATGTAATGGGAAAAGAAATCTTAGAAAACCCTTCTATAAACCTTCTATAATATCTAGCTAGTCCCATAAATGATCTAATGTCTGCTACATTCTGAGGTACTCTCCATTCCATAATAGTTTTGATCTTCTCGGGGTCCACCGATATCCCTTCAGCTGATATAATGTGTCCCAAGTATTGGATTTCTGATTTGAACAAATCGCATTTGCTAAACTTGGCATAAAGCTAATGTTTCCTCCGCATTTCCAAAACTATTCTTAAATGTTCTTTATGCTCTTCCTCTCTTTTTGAATATACTAGTATGTCATCTATGAAAATAAGTAAAAAAATATCCAAAAATTGATGAAAGATGTCATTCATCAACCTCATGAAGGTTGCTGGTGCGTTTGTCAAGCCAAAGGGCGGCACTATGAACTCATAGTGCCCATAACGTGTGCGGAACACTTTTTTACAGATGTCCTCATCGTTGATCCAAATCTGATGATACCTGGATCTTAGATCTATCTTAAAGAACACCTTAGCCCCTCTCACTTGATTGAATAAGTCATTGATTCTTGGTAAGGGGTGTTTTTTCTTAACCATCAGCTTATTGAGCTACCTGTAGTCCATGCACATGTGTAAAGTTCCATCTTTCTTCTTAACAAAAAGGACTGGTGCTCCCCAAGGAGACACACTTGGGCGGATATAGCCCTTGTCCATCAATTCCTGTAACTGCATCTTTAGCTCTGTTAATTCTGGGACACTCATTATATAAGGCGCTCTTGACACCGGGGTGGCTCCTAGCAGCAACTCAATGGTGAAATCAATATGCCTCTTAGGTGGCAATCCGAGTATGTTTTCTGGAAACACATCCAGGAATTCTTGTACCACAGGAATATCCTCCATTATTGGAGCTTTTTCCTTGGAATTTGCATACCCTACTTGGATGGCATAGAACTGACATCCTTTCCGAATACACTTGCCCTTTTGAGATGCTGTTATAGGACATAGTTGTACTGGTCTTTTAATTCCTTGAATTTCTTTACGCGTACCATCTGGCATTCTGAGATGAATGACCTTTTCTTTGCAGTCCACTAGGGTCCAGTGTCTTTCCAGCCAATCCATTCCCAATAACACGTCATAAGATCCCAATGGTAAGATATTTAAGTCTACTTGTAACTGCTACTCTGCTACTTCCAAAACACAGTTAGGAATTTTCACAGTTACCTTACACTTTGCCCCGGTATCTAATTGAACTAACCAGGAGCTCTTAAATTTCTGCTCTTTTAATTTGCACGTTTCCACAATTTTTGGACTTACATAACTTAAACTTGCTCTAGGATATACTAAAATTGAAACAGGTTTGGTTAGTATAGTACCTTCCAATTCAATTATCATGGGCTGGAAATCAGCCTGTCGGTCTTCCAAGGCTGCATTTATGCGAGGTACATTTCGCGCCACGTCTCCCACTATAAATGCCTCTAACAGATTTGCTACAGTCTCATTTTTATTCCGTTGGGGACAGTTTTTATAGTAATGAGCCTCTCCACAATCCTAGCACTGTAGGGGAGGTTTTGAAATCTGCCCCTGCTCTGGCTTGCTGGATGCTTTTGTGGGCTTCTCCTCTGCTGGCCACTTAGTTCTTTGATGATTGTTACCAAACTGCTTGCTGATGGAATTCTATGCTGAGCCTTTAAAATTATTGCTTTTACTACTTTTGAAAGTAAAATTATTTTTCTGATTCTTCCTTAGCTACCAGCTTTTTCCTCCTTCCCCCTTGGCTTTACTTTGTTGATAGCACATTCGTGCCTTACGGATAGCCTCGTCCATGGTCTGTGGGTTAAAATATTCTATCCGCTCTCTCATATGAGCAGGTAAACTACTTAAGAACCTCTGAACCTTGGCTTTTTCTTCGCGGAGATAAGGAACGTAATGTAACAAGGAGGTAAATTTTGTGACGTACTCGTCCATGGTCATTTGGCCCAATCAAATATCATGGAACTCCTTAGCCTTGTCATCATAAAATCTTTCTGTTAGGTATTTATCCTTAAAATATTGCTAAAACAGTTCCCATGTCATATCCCGCTCGTCAACGCTGCATACGTTTTTCACCTCCTCCCACCATTGGGTGGTTTTTTCTCGTAACTGGTATATAGCCAATCTGGCTTTCAGATTGTTGTTGTTTTCGTATACCTAAAAATATTTATTTACACTGATCAGCCATGCTTCAGCCACCTCTTCTGCCTCACCATCAAATGTTGGTGGCTTGATTTTTTGAAACTCCCCTTGCAGTTCTACTTTATTCCTTTTAGGATCTCGCTGATCAGACTCATTACCCGACTCTGCCTCATTATAGTTCTTGTTTTTGCTCTTTTGGGAGAGGCTCTTTTCAGTTCTACCTATGGTGTTGTTCCTAGTTTGTTGTTCCTCTTGTTCCGTTTTCAATTCTTTCTCTGCACTGGGGTGTCCCATCTCTTGATTTTGTTTGTCAGATAAACTTTTTAAGATCTTTTCTTGATCTTGCAACAACCTCTCATTGTCCTTTCGGACCCTCATCATCTCTTCTTGTAGTTGTTGTACTGTATTTAGCAAGAAAGCAGTTTTTTGCTGCTGTTCTTCAAGTAATTGACTCGTCTTTTGATGCTGTTCAACAGTTAGTTGAACCCACATTTCTGGATTCATGACTGTTGGAACTTCTGGTTGTGACTGCGACGCTTCAACTTCCCTCATTTCATGTGCTTCTTCTTAGTGCATTAGACACATGCACAGCTTCACTATTAGTAGACCCTTAGGATCCCAGTGTAGCAACCAGCTTTGATACCACTTGTCACGTCTATCAACATGTAAATTACCATCATTAAAAAAAAAATTACTTATTGTACTTAACGTTTAGCATACAACAACACATGTCCATAACACAATTACTTGTACAACTATATACAATCAAGAGCACATAAATTTTGTTTTTAATGGGAATCCTCCCATTGATTCGATCATATAAATATTTAACTCGTGGGAGCTTATGGAAGGTCAAGTTGTGTAGTTTATAGAACTGTTAAGTTATATATATATATATATGTATTATATTATCCAACAATATATTGTTTTCGCATATAAATTGTACCTATGGTGATTGCGTTGTCTGTCATGTTTATTGATCTGCTAATTATTAATGAGCCTCGGAACGTGTTTCCCCACCTGGAAATTGAATCCGCCTTCCGAGAGATGGGCTATTGATTGCGATCCATTGTCCAGCGGTACTGTTTACATGTGTCATCCTACCCTTGGGATTCTTCATTTCCCTCCAAGGGAGGAAAGAGAAACTTTAGCGGTCATGTCATAACTCAATGAAATCGGTGGGTTTTCTCTTCGACTGTTAGTCTGTGAGTGGAAAGGGTTTAGATTCGGTGTTCTCTGCCAATCTCCCACTGAGCTCCATGAATTTTTCACTTGTCTGGGGTTTCACTTGGCGTATTTGTCAACTTGGCTCCAAGGAATTGCAAACTCCGCCGGGTTCTATAAATGTCTCAGGTTTGGTCTCTCGGCTACGTTCATCCACAGTTATGTACTTAGACCCTAACTAGTTGTTTCAATCTCTTCTTGCTTTGTTCTACATGCTTGAATTTTGGCTTAACTTTCTTTCATTCTAATATTATAGGGTTTATCTTGGTAGAGGACCACATCTGATATGGGACCAGCCCCAGAGCATAACTTCCACGACAAGCCGCAGCTAATTCCGCAATGCTAAGGGTAAATACTCATTTCCAGCCTGCTTGTCATAAACTTATAGCATGATTCGATTCTCTTTTCTTACCAGCCAGAGGACTAATCCATATGGTCCATGATTTTATTTTTACAGGTGGCTCCGACCACTATCTCATACAGGTAACGATTTTTCCTTATTTGTGAATTAAGTAAAGGGTTTGAGCTATCGCCCTGCAATGTTTACCATAAACCCTTACAAATTGCTAAGTTGATGACTGGTTGCCCCTCTTTGCAGGTACGAGGAGTTTCATTGTGTCGACTTTAACCCTTGGCCGGCGTTTACCTCGGTTGACTATTCTTCGCTCTATTGTAATAGGTATTTGTGTTTTTTCAAAGGGTTAAACCATCTCTGAAATTGCTCTATCATGGATTGGTTTTCGCCTTCCAGCAATCTCTGTTTTCTTTTCAAAGTGGGCTTGCCACTGGTGTTGGGGTTTCTCAGAGTACCGAGAAGCTATACCCTGTAGGAGACAAGTTTTATTGTTTTATGTAATAATTCTTTTTGTTGAGAGAAGGGGTTTTATCCCTGAACATTTTTATGGACGCAACTCTATGAATACTGTTTTCTGAGGATTCGGTGATAACCTCGGCCAATGGTTATGGCCTTAAATACCCCAACGACACTGTTTTACTTAGATTACTTATAATGTTAAATGTTCATCTGTTTGTCTATAATATGGTTTGCCGATACAACGTCTCGGCGTTGTACATTCAAGTTCTTATATTTTACCTACCCGCAAGCTTGAAAATATTTTTGTTGTGTGGGTTTATTTCTCTTGTTGGTATTGCAATGCACAGGTCTTCATTTTGCATGCACCCGAGACTATTCCTGTTCTCTTAATTCTGTTTTCGTGCCGATAACTAGGAAATGTATCGCTTCGCCCTTCGACAGTTATCTGTCTGTAAGGGTTTATTTACTGGGGTTTGTAAATTTCACATTTTAATTGGTTACCCTCATTTCTATAGGGTATATGGTAGTTTTTTTGTTTTTCTATTATACTGTTACAACATTGTGGTCTCTATACTTGCTATTATTTTACTATTATCATGTGCTACGTTTAGACTGTGTGAGTAAAAAGAAATAGAGACTTTCTTATACTTCGCTTGCAGAAATTCTTTCTTCCAGTAATAAGCTTTATAGATCACAAATTATAGTAATTATGTACTTTAATACAGTTTTTTTTTTCTGTCTTATTAAATAAACACTGTAGAAAACGAAAATAGCAGAATATACATTTCACTAACTAATTTCTCCATTCTATTAGGAGATCAGTAGGTAATTCTCTCTACAGTACTGTTATCTTCTATTTATGCATCACATAACTTCTATACTTTGTTTATAATAACCGAAAGACTTCCACACAAAGTTCATTTTCAATTAAATAATTAAATGCACAGTATACTTATCTGTAATCACAGAAATTAAGCTGTTGTCCTCCCAACCATCAAGGGAGGTGATTACGTCCTCCGCTTGCCCCCTAGCCCCAGAATCTGGACGGTTCCATGGACAACAATGGAAATCTTTCTGCTGTGACCTCTGGATGGCCAATCCAGTCACAATTAGACAATCTAGTTCACAAGGGTTGCAGAAGCTATTTTCAACTGGACCTCCTCCAGCTCTAGAAAATACTTCACCCTCCTTCCAAGAATTACAGAACCCCCTCTCCTCTCCTGGGATCCAATTTATCCTCAGAGGAGAGGGTATCTACTTTTCCAACTGTTCCCAACCACCTCCTATTCTTGGAAACTTTTTACCAACAGCTTAAAATATTTTATTTTCATTAACTAGTCCTCCTACTTTAATTATTCTCAATAAAATAATTTGTTTTTTTTTTTTATCTAACATAAAACTTGAAGTCTTTTTCCTTTGCCAGAAATCTAAAATAATAAAAGTCTTTAACTAGTTAATACTAGTTAACTCTAATGAGGTTGTTACATGCAAAAAACAACCCAAAACCATTGTGATACAACTATTTCATGAATGCTACAACAACACATTCTGCCACTACCACATGCTGACCCCATGGCTCTTGGAAACCTGTCCCTCATGTCAATGTAACATTTCAAAATGGTGAAAGTATCCTCCATTTCCACCATTGGCTCCAACACCTTTGGGCTTAAAATAGGACGACATGGCGTTAATATTTAGAAAAGGAGGATGCCTCTTAAGATTTAATGTGCTTATGACTCCATGAGTTATGAGCCTATTTAATATGGCCTCCCTCTGTGTAACCACAGCTTAAACAACTACCTAAAGGTACCCCAGACTCTACTGAAACATTTCTAAAAATTGAATATTTCCAAGCAATGATAAATCATTTTTAAATCTATATTAAATATTAATTTATTGAAAAAAATATTTAATGTAATAATAGATCATTTTAAAATGTATTTTAAATATACAATTATTGAAAAAATTATTTAACTTATTTTGAAATTTTACTGATATATGATATATAAAAATTAAAAAAAAAGAAGTTAATTTATTATAATTATAATAATTATTACTTTTTAAATATAATTTTAAGTATTTTCAAATGAAAGTCATTCATGAAAATAATTTGTTTAACCATCCCTGTTATGAAGTATTATATGTTTAATACTAGAAATTGCCCCTAAAGGTGCAAAGATACACGGAAGGTATGGAAGACTGGGAAGATCATGTGGCCAAGATTTGGGAAGATGAAGATCATCGCGCCAAGATTTGGGAAGATTTGTCTTTCATCGTTGTGCTTGAATTTTTTTGCCAAGATTTTGGAAGATTTGTATTTCATTGTTGTGCTTGAAGTAGCAAGTTTATCTTGTGGTTACGCATACAACATCGTGAATGAATTATCACTAAAATATGTAAATTTTGCGTGCATTGTTCTTCTTGAAGTAGCAATTTTGTCTTATTGTTATGCATACAGCTTCATAAATTGTGTGTGCAGTTTCAACAACTATCCCAAATTTAAATATTGGGAGTGTGGTACCCCAAAAATATGTTATTGCGCATTTTAACTACGAGCATGTAGGGCCTGAAAATAATTATGCTAATACAATATCAACATCGGAGCATAAGGATGAAATCCATGCTAATGATGTGACTATCCGAAATCTGCTAGAAAAACAACGTGATTGTGAGGACATGAATAGGTTTGTTTACTATGACTTGGCTCAATGGTCCTTGTAGAGACTGTGGTTGCCCTGTCATCATCTGAGTAAATTTAGAATTGTCTTTTATTTTCCATGTAATTAGTAGTAGTCAATTTATTTGAGCTATGCCACGAATTTGAAAATATTTAAGTAAGGATTTCCCCCCTAAGGAAAGTCCAGAAGTTGATACTTCCAATTTTCTTCATATAAACATTATAGTGAAATTTTACAAGCTATCCTCGAACCCATAGTTTGAAGGCTTTTAGTATGTGGGGTCTATTTCTACTTATTTTTTAGCTTTCAAATTGTGATGTCTATTTATACTTCTTTTCTAGCTTGCAGTTTTGGGGAAATGGTGCATTTTATGGTGTGGTTTCTTGTGCCATTTGGCCATTTCATATTGCTCGCTTGGATCCGAAATGGTTTTTTGACCCTAGTATGGTGAATCCAGTAACGAAGTTGATCACATCTATGGTTGTGCAAGTGATTACTAAATCACTCACACATTTTGTCTATGTTTCTTTTGAATTTTAGGGACTCCATTAGAATTATTCTTTCATATAATAAGAAGAGGAAAATCATAATCAGATGAAACCTATATTGCCTATTATTTCTCATGTATGTTTGAACATCGAAACAACCAATTACAAAACAAGAAGGCTGTTTTTTTTTCCAAGGAAAAAATCATAATTTTATTAATGAAAACCAAATTACATGTTGCATGTGCTGGTAATTGTTAATCAACAAAGGCTATCAAACTTCATATAAGAACCTATAATACATGGGGAGAAATTAAGATTTTCTCCCTTTCTTCTTTTCAACCTTTCAACAAGCACCTTGTGTTGGCGTGGCAGAGATAAGGGCGATCTTGTTTTCTTCTCTGAGTGCTCCATTATCCTTATATGAATCTGAAGTATCTGAATTGTGTTGTCTTTTGTTCCCCCAAATCTCCGCTGCCCCAAGATCCATTGTCATCTGTACCGCGGTGGTAAGAACAAATGGATCTTGCATTTCCTATTCTTGTACTCCCGGATTAGGTGTCCTTTTTTTACACTCATTTGGGATGGGGTCATCCTCTTCTTATTTTGTCTCCTGCTCTCGTCCACAAAACAAGAAGTTTTTTGTCTTTATATTCACATGGTTTTATTCACGTTGATGTCCAATTGAGAATGTATTCAATGTGTGCATGTAGAATATCCTAAAACCATATATAAAGATCAAGATAGTGTAAATGTGCACTAATATTTTTCATCATATAACTTTACATTGATGGTACTCTAGTCGCCATATGTAGTAAAAAACATAGAGGAAAAGTTTAAGGGTGTCCCTCAAGGAGTAATCAAACTTCATTTCGATGTTGTAAACCCATAATGGGTGATTTTTCTATAGAATGCATGATCATTCTATCCCCCATCCAATGGTTTCTAAAATTGGATGTCTACATCATGAAATATATGGTAGTGGATTGTCACAAATATCAAGAAATTAAATCCAAGCAGTTGGGCTTCTATTTTTCCTTCAAACATGCTATTCAAGATGCACTCAATGGGATTCACTTATTGTCGGGATTCAAAGGCATTGTCTTCCTGCAATATTTCACATTAGACCATTTTGAAAATGACGAGTGGGACTCAAGAGGCACATGCAATAGGAAAATTACCTACAAATAGGATGAGGTCAGAGTTCAATGATGTTGAGAAAGAGATGAAAAATATAGTTGTGGATGAGTTCATGTATGGAACAAAGGAAGAGGCTCCCAATGGACCAATCACAAAGATGGTTGATACATATTTAAGTCTACTTAAGTTAGATGGTGGGGTCGGAGCGGAATTTGGTATGGGAGAATGTTTCCCACTACTCATTGCTCCATGTGATGATTGATATAAAATACAACATATGTGAGAACACCAACGAGGTTGGTCGACTTGAGTAGCAATTCCATCATGGCACCTTACTACAAGTCACCATTCACCGCCACTTTCTCCCTATTTGATCCCAAACACTGACTTGAGTAGCAATTCCATCATGGAACCTTACTACAGCTCACCACTCGCTGCCACCTTCTCTTTATTTGATCCCAAATGTAGTAGGTAGTGATGCACATTACGAGATTTCTAGTATTTTTTATTTAATCATTAAGGATGGGTGTCTTTCAAATTCAATACGGGAGTCTAATATGGGTGTATTTCTACTAATTTTTTTTTTTCATTTTTGGCCCTTTGAAATGGTATTTCTATGTATCCATTTTCTATTTGAGTTTTCCTTAACCACTTTCCATAGTTGCATTTATCCATTATTGCAATTATCAAAAGATTAATATGGATTCACTATGAAAATAATTCCTACTTATAATTTGGATTAAATAACTCTGCTAGCAATTTTCCACATCTGCAAACATAAAAAATTCTACGATTATTAGGAGTTAATAAATTTCAAGATAATTAAAAATGTGAAATATTTTTTTTAATATTTTTTTAAAATCAAATTTAAAACTAAATATAAATTGTTAATTTTTATAAATTAACCAATTAAAAATCAATTTTTAATTTTTAAAATATTCAATTTAACATTTAAATTTTATAGAATTAATTAAAACATAAATTTAAAATATTTGATTTAATATTTAAACTTTAAAAAATTAATCAAAAAATAATTCTAAAATATTGGATTTAATATTTAAATTTTATAAAACTTCTTAAGAAATAATTTAAAAATTGAAACAATTTCATTAATAATAATTAACATAATAATATTAATTTTATTATTTACACTTACCTAAAAAAATTACAAACCATTATATAATACTTTAAATATAACACAAAATAAAATAAAATAAAATAATGCAATAGCGGGCAATAAACTCATCACTATAACCTTGAATAATAAAAGGAAATCGTATCAATATATATCCATAAAAGATTTTACTTAGAAAATTTATTTTCGAAAATTTTCAATGAAAGTTTTAAAACATTAAATAAAAATAATTTTAAAGAGAACTCGATACAATTGATAACAATTAATTTTTACTTTACAATATTGTATTGAATTCTGAGACCTTTATTATTTGAAATAATACATTTTAAAATAAGATGATATAAATTCCATTATATATAATATTAATACTCTATCATATAATACATATTAATAACTAAATAAAAATAGGTAGATGCATGTTAATAGCCTAACTGAAGTGGTATTGCCAATGAAAATATCTCTAAACAAGATGTGGCATATTGTAACTGACAAACTCAATTGTTTACGACTGTCCACTTATCTTTTCTTTGTGCTTCTTATACATTATCGTCATTCACACCACAAGCCTCGCTTCCAATGGTGCTCTCTTCACACACTCATAACTTCTTCCAGCGGAAGTGGAAGGTTCGGCCAAAACGGATTTCCCTTTTTCATTTGAAGAGGAAGTGAGGAAGTGGATGGTTCTGCCAAAATGACTTTCCCTTTTGCGTTTGAATTTCTTGATATTGGCTTCACAGATCTCACCGCTTTGAGAATTTATACCACTTGTATGGTGCTCGGCCTCTCCTCTTCCTTGGCAGTCGTACATTTCAATGTGATTCGAATTGTTCCCGCAATGTCTGCGTGTGCTTTCAATCCTATTAATTCACCTCATAGGACTTCATCCACCATGGAATCACTATAATCCTCGGCATTATGGAACTTCACCCAACTGGTGATGTCCAGCCCCTCTGCAAAACTCTAATCCAATAATGCTTTATTTATCATTATCAACTCCAACATCTCGACTGTGTAACTGTAAGAGTCCATTTTCTCATTTTCCCTTCCTTCAAGCCCATGTTTTGGAAAGTAAACATATAACTCAAAATAAAATAAAATAAAATAAATCATATTTATGCAAAAAGTCCAAACCAGAAATTGGTTTACCTCCTGCCATGTATTCAAAAGTACCATGGACTAAAGTGTTAGAGGAAAAGGATCCCATGCCTACGATTCAGGAAATCCCAAAATCATTAATGCGAGGATCCATATCTGAATCCAGCAATATTTTTATGGGCTTGATATCTTTGTGTATGACTAGAGGATGAGAGTCATGGTGAAGTTATGAAATCCCATTGCTCGTGCCAAAACATCCGAGACAATGAGTTCTGATTCAAATAAAGCACAGAGAGTTGTTGCAGTGATCGAAAGGAGGAGAGTGTGCATCTTGTGAGCTTATTTTGGAAGCAACCGATGTGATTGGAAGTTGAGAATCCATTAGGACCAATTGTTTTCCCAGTTGTTTGCCCAAACCAACGTTGGAAAAAAATGACAACTATTTGTTCAAACGAATGGTGGAAAACAAAAGAGTAGACAAAAGTTGTCCATAATAGTTTCAGAATGAGTAGGTTGAAGCGGTCGATAAAACCAGTGGATGGATCCCTAGAGTATTGAATCTCTCACATTTGCATACAGAAGAACAAAATCCATAAATATCACTTTGTTTTGAACTTTCAGGATTTAAATTTTTTTTATCAATGATATCCATTTTACTTTGAAGATTGAAATCACTATATTGAAATATGTATCTGAAAACTTTTCTCAGAATATGCGAAAAATATTGAAGAAAAAGTACAGTACGTTGGATTTTAAAATTGTTAAAAAAAAAGGAAATATTTCTTAAATAATAATGATCAAGCTACAGCGGGAAAACCCTTAAAGAATGCTATGAAACTGATTAAAAACTCTCAGAAAAAGAGGAAGAAAGCTACAAAATATTAGAGAATACTGATAGGGCTTTTTTTCAACTTATCAAAAAAGGATTCTTCTTCCAAAAGAAAAAGAGGATTATCTTCTAAATCTAAAGAAATTTATTTACACCACGAAAAGAAATAGAGTTCAATTAATCCACCGCTAGGGAATTTCCTGCCAAAGAAAAACATAGAGATTTATGGTAGAAAACATTAGAGTTTAATCAATCTACCGACCAAGAAAAAGAAAATTTACATTCTAAAGATAATGACGGTTATTTACAGTAGCTTTAACAACAGTTTTGTTTCCTTTTCCAAATTGTGAAAAAATTATGTCTTTTTCATTTAACTAGCAAATACATGCATTGATTTATTTCCTAGCCCAGTGATCTCGTGGCTTAAGGCTTGCTTGAAATTGGCTAAAAATATATCTGGATCAGTATAAGTTTTCCTAATCGAATTTGCCGAAGATTAAAGTTCTACGAAAGAAACAGATTATCCGCTATTCTCGACACGATAATATCGTTTTATAGAGATTCTATTATTTTCTTGACAAGGAAGAACTCAAAGAAAAATTGTGTGCCACCTGTAGTCACCGGGAAATTCTCTGGTAAGAAAGTATGCTGGGAGAATGGTCCCAAGTATTTGGCGCGGCCAGGTCTATACCTGCAACAACGGATGAACAAAACAATATAACAGAAAGAGACAAAAATTCAGAACTGACCCAACGAATTATTTTTCGAAGAGATATCACAAAACAACACTAAGACAAATGTAAAACAAATATAAAAATGATAGACAATCGCTGGCCTGACCTATTTCATATATTATAATAATGTTAAGACGAGTAAACTTGTGTGGGTATTATTATTATGATGAAACTTATGTGATAGTTGGTTGGTTTTGGAGGGTTTTAGTAAGGTTAAATATTTATTATATATATAATAATTATTGATAATTAAATTAAAATTTTGTAAGTCTTATTCTAAAATAAAAATGCATACCGGTATATATATATATATATACACATAATTAAAATATTTTAATTGAAATAGTTGAACTTGAAACATTTTTGTCAACACTACAACTCAAATATTTTGCTTATGATAAATATTGTCCACATTAAAATGTTTTGTTTGCTATTGATATATTTTGAAATACACATTCTCTTATATTGAGAACTATAAAATATATACCCATGTAGTATAATTATTAAAATGTTTTGTTTATTATTACTATATTTTTAAATAGAGATTCTCTTATATTGAGAACTATAAAATATATATCCATGTCTTATAATTATTAGTATTTTTTAAAATGCTACTATAAAATATATATCCATGTCTTATAATTAATAGTATTTTTTAAAATGTTACATGTGTCTCTCTCCTATATTATTTTTTAAATATATTTTGTTATTAATATTTTTTAAACGTCATTTTCTCACCTCCATATCTAAAATTGAATAAATTATACATATCTCTAACATTTTAATGTAGATAATGTGCATATTATAAATAAAATATTTTAATACCCATATTTAATAATTATTTCAGTGTGAATTATGTATATATTCTATAAGACAAATAAAAATAAAAAAAATAAAAATTTCTTTTTGATTAAAACATTTTATTAGTGTATTTCTCAAGGCTAAGTAAATCTGCAATCCCTTCCATACTCAGCATGAAATTAACATGTATATATATAATTAACCATCATAAAATTATGTTAACCTCATATTTATAAAGGTAAAGAAAAAAAATGTAAGATTTATACCAGTTATTTTTAAATATATCATTAAAAATCAACATTTTCCATATACTATATTACCGCACAAAACAAAAAAATATATAAATAAACTATAAATTTTAATATTTAGTATTATTTAGTAATAAAGATTTAAAATTACACATACTACATAAAGAAAGGTCATTTCTCATTAATAAGTATTGACAAGGGATATATACGTGTATGCGTTTTGCATGCTCTCCTTCGAAAAGAGAAAAAGGGGCAACAAGAACAAGGCCATGAATATGGTAGCGTCGATGTTGATAACCAAGTAAAGCATCCGTGAGAAGGAAAAACAAACAAAATGTATGTATGTTTTATGGTAGATTATTTTTTTTGTACGAGAAAAGGGGAACAAGAACATAGCCATGAATATGGTGAAATCGATGCGGAATTCCAAATAGAGCATCCATGTATAGGTAAAATAGAAATAATCTCATTACATGTATGCATGTTTATATTATATGTATCTATGTAGGCTTTTTTATTTTTTAAATGAGGTTGATGGATTTTTTAGGATATGCATGTAGAATATCCTAAAACCATATGTAAAGATCAAGATAGGGTTATGAATTTTTATTTCAATTATGTATTAGAGAGTGGACTGATACACCCGGTTACAAAAGGGGGAAGAGAGAGTTTTTTGTGTGTGTGCATTTGTGTGTGAGAGAGAGACTTGGGACTCGAGAAAGAGAAAAATAGAGACAGAGATAAATGAAGAAATAGATAAATGAGGATAGAGATATAAAAAGGGATAGGGGTAGTGTTGGAATTAATGTTTACATCTTATATTTGAGATGTTGGTTTGTGATGGTTCAGAAATTCTCTCAACCTCTCTTTCTAACGTAAGAATAAGTTAGATATGAAAAACTTTATATATTAGAGTAATATGAATGTAATCGATGTGTGTGTTTATGCATACACCTTTTTGTGAAATATATGAGTGCTTTCAGTCATTTTTAATATGGTATCAGAGCCCGTAAGGACCTGGGCCTCCTTCACGGGAGTGGTGAGAGAAATAGTAAAATATATGTTTGAAATATGCTGAGTAGGTGTGACAGAATCGACTTTTCTGGTATGTTTTATGTTATTATAGTTAAAAGTGGTGCAATCCTGCAACTTCTTGAATTTGAGAATACCCAAATCGCTTGAACGACTCGCCATCCCCAAGAACCGAATGTAAATATGGGTGCGGGAAGGGCCAGTGCTTCGACGTACTCTCGTCAGAGGATTGTGTACAATGATTGTATGCTTTCATCCTGCTGTTATAGAAGGAACTCACATAGCATCTGTTGGTGGTGTAGAAACGTCGCAGGAACTAGGTGCCAATTCGTCCCAGTTCTTGGGAGGGACCATAATTTTTACAAGCATCTTGTGTGAAAGAGATATTGAGCCAGCTATTCCTACTAGTTTTCCTAGTGGATTTCGATGTGTTATTTATTGAATACTAGAGCAGCAAGACGTAAGCTAAAGGTGTGACGCTTTGAAAACTTTGTTAACAACATGATCTTGAAGGTAAAGATTGCAATTATAGCATTTTTGAAAAGGACTCAATGCAAAGGAATTTGTGGCAGCATTAGGGATCAGACTAATGACAAAGACAAGCAGAGGAAACTAGAAAATTTGAGGAGTTGATTTTTTCATACGTAGTTGTTCTCTGGCCAAGCTGTGATGTTGTCGAGGGCGAGGAAGGCACTACGACTGCAAGAAGGAAGTATTCCTATCTTGTAGGAGCAACAAAGGAAAGGTGGGCATGAGAGAATATTTTATTCAAGCTTTGGTCTATCCAAGCTTCAGTTCAATGCAAGATTTATTCTATTCAAACTACGAATAGCAAACATGTACAAAAAGTAGTGTTTGCATGTAGTGTAGTATTTAAATTACTTTTAGTATTAAAAAATTGAAATATTTTTTGTTTAAGTGATGGCGAATTCAACAAACAATTTGAACCTCTTAAACTCTATTATCACAAATACAGTTCAAACTCAACATGGATGGTTGTCCAGATAGTATGGTAGTTGCGGATCTAGGGAATGATCCCTCATTCATTGAAGATGTGGAGTGGTCTTATAATGAGGTTATGCGACAACATGGGACGTTGGCTGGAAATTGACTTCAGGAGGTCCTTGATTCATAATTTCAAGATTCGAACTTGGGAATCCAACTTGTGAACTCCACCTTTACGAGGGTTATGAGGCAACTTGATGGAGCCTATATTGATAAGATTTAAACTAGTTAAAGAATGATTGTGTTTTTTTTTGTTTATGGGTGGTTTAAATAAATTGATGTAATGTAAGCATTAAGAGGGGATACTGCAATTAATTCTTACATACTATATCTGATATGTTGGTATTTGATGGTTGAGAAATTCTTTCAACCTCTCTTTCTAACTTAGGAATAAGTTAGATATGATAAACTCTATATATTAGAGAATTCTGAATGTAATCAGTGTGTGTGTTGATGAATACACATTTTTTTGAAATATATGAGTGCTTTCAGTCATTTTTAACAGGTAGGGGAAAGATAGAAAGGAGTTGAGAGAGGGCATGAGTATGTAGAGATAGTGAGAGAGAGATGGGGGAATGAAGAGAGAGAAAGAGGGAGAGTGATGTGGAATGGAAGAGAGAGATAAAGATGTAGGGGGAGGAAGGGATAGAGTGAGGGAGAGAGAGGGTGAGAAGAGGAAATGGGGAAATAGGGAGATAGGTAAAAAGAGGAAGTCAGGGGTCTAGAGAGAAAGAAAGGAAGGGATATGAAAAGGGGTAGAGATGGGAGGGAAAGAAGGGAGGAGAAAGAGAGAGAAAGGGATAAGGAAATAGCAAGAGAGAGGGAATGAGGAGTTTACGGGTAGAGGGAGGGGTGTTATCAAAGGGGAGAGGGGTATTAGAGAGAAAAATATGCATGGATAGTGACAAGGATAGAGAGAGAGAAAAGGAAGAAGAGGGGGGATAGAGGTTAGAGAAAGAGAGATATGGGGGAAGTAAGAGAGAGAGAGAGAGAGAGAGAGAGAAATGGATAGGGAAATGGGGAGAGAATGCAGAGAAAAATGGGGTGAGAAAAAAAGTTAAATGGACATGTAAAGAGAGAGAGAAGGAGTGTTACAAATGTCTGTAAAACTTTATGATGAAAACATAATAATCGGCGATATATTTTATTAATCATAAGGAAATATTTATACAATCAAATTTGGAGGGAGCCAGTTGTGCCTCCATAACTATAAATATGAGAAATAACTAATCTATTTCCTAACTATAATTACATACAAAATCTTGAAGGATTATTCAACATTTTCCCCCTTATTATGAAGGGGCATCTCACATGCCAAGTAAAGATCTAAATTTTTCAAATGTTTCACACCCCAATGCTTTGGTAAATATATTTGCAATTTGTTCTGAAGTTGGAAAATGTTTCAGATGAATTTTTTTTTCCTCTGAATGATGTCGAATCAAATGATATGTGGTGTTGATATGTTTGGTTTTATCATGAAACTTTGTATTCTTGTTCAATTTAATTGTATAAGAATTGTCGACAAATAGAGAATTTGAAGACTTTTGTTTCTCCTGCAAATCTTAAAGTATTTTGTGAATCTAAATGATTTATTTTGTAGCTTGAGCTCCTGCAACATATTCGAATTTGTTGGTAGAATCAACAGAAATACATTTCTTGCGTGATATCCAACTGATGGTTGTTGATCTAGTATTCATCAAATAAATAGAATTAGAGACTTCATTCTCCTTATCTCCTTCAAAATCAAAATCCAAATAACTAGCAATATGGATGTCTAAAACTTTGGAATATTTGATGCCCTATGTTTGGGTTACTTTTAAATATTTAAGTTTTTTTTTTCTACTACATAATGCCCCTCACAAGGTTGATGTATAAATCTAGGAAGTATTCCAACAACAAAGGTTATATCAATATGAGTAGCAGATAGATAAATCAAACTTTCAATAAGTTGTCTATAATTTGTTGGATCTTCAAATGGTTTTCCTTCTTATAAAGTGACTTTCAAATTTTGTTCCATTGGAGTAGAAACCTGATTAAAATCCATCACACCATATTTTTTCAATAATTTTCCAACATATTTCCTTTGAGAGATACAAATAAGTTGAGGTTTTTGATCAACTTCAATTCCAAGATAATAATGAAGTAAACCTAGAATTGTCATATCAAAAATATTTTGGAATTACTTCTTGATAGATGACATGTATTCAGCATTGTCCCATGTAATCCTAAAATCATCAACATAGACAAATAGATATACAACCGATCTTCAAGATTTCTTAACAAAAAGATTTGCATCATCTGGGCAAAATGCTTATAATTCAACTTAAGAATATGTTTAGCTAGTTTCTCATACCATGCACGTGGTACTTGTTTCAATACATACAAATAATTCATTAATTTGCATACCATTTGTTCTTTCCATTTGACATAATAACCTTCTGGTTGAAACTTGTAAACATATTCTTTCAAATCTCCATTTAAAAAAGCAGTTTTGACATCCATATGATGAATTATCCATCCTTTTTTAGAAGAAATAGCAAATAAAGTTGTAATAGTGCCCCATTTAGATATAGGAGGAAATGTTTATGTAGAGTGAACACCCTCTTTCTGTGCATATCCATTTGCTACAAGTCTTTCGTTGTGCTTACCAAGTGAACCATCAACTTTATACTTCGTTTTATAAACCCATTTGAAACCAATAGTTTTGATGCCGACAGGAGGATCCACCAGCCTCCAAGTGCTATTTTTTATGAGAGAATCATATTCCTCTTGCATTGAATGTTTCCACTGATCATAACTAGTAGCTTCTTCAAAACAAGTAGCGTCACAATCAACATAAAAATTATATTCACAATCATGAGAATAGTTACCTGAAGAAATCCCTCTCTCAAACTCATCATATTTCCTCGTGAATGTTCTAATATGAGTTGATATTTGTAAAGGTTCTGAAGGAAGTTTCTCATCTTGTGAAACAAACTCTTCATTACTTAAAATCCCACTCTCTGTCCTTTTTTTTCTTTGTCCTTGTTGTCCCTAAATAAATTCTTTTCTCGTCCAATTTCTCTTCAGCATCAAAATTGTTATCATCATTTTGAAGGAAAATCCACAAACTCAGCTAGAATAGGAATCCCCCCTTCAGGATTTGGAAGAATATTACGAGATTGATAATAAAATTTCTTAGACACGAAATTATCTAACTGGTTAAGTTTCCTCTCAACAGTGAGCGTATCTTTATCAGATTCAAGAAAAACTACATCACTTCACAAAATATACTTCCTATTCTCTTCATCATATAATCTGTATGCCTTAGAAGTCATAGACTATCCTAAAAATATACATTTTTTGCTTCTTCCACTCAACATATTTCTTTGTTTTTTAGGAATCAAAGCATAATATTGAGAACCAAACATTCGGAAAGGTTGAACAACAATAAGAAGATTATACCACATCTCATGTAGATTTTTATTGTTGATGATAGAGGAAGGACACTGATTTCTAATATAAGCTACACAGAGGATTTATTCTCCCCAAAACATTAGTTTTACATTCTTCAAAAACATCATCGATCTAACCATATTAAGTACTGTTATGTTCATTCGTTCTGTAGCAACATTTTGTTGTGGATTATAAGGTATCATGGTTTGGTGTTTGATGCCATTCTCTTGCAAATATATTTCAAAAAATGTGAACCACATATTCGCCCCCATTATCATTTCTTATAGTACCTATATTAAGTTGAGATTCATTTGTACTCAAGAGATGAAATTGTTTAAACACATCAAAAAATTTATTATTTTTCTTTAAGAAAAGAGAACCAACACATCCATAAATAATCATCAATAAAAGTCGCTATATATTTATGTCCATTAGCAGTTGCAATAGGAATAATTCCACGCAAATATGAGTGTATGAGACTTAATTTCGTTGAAGCTTTAAATGTAGAATTTTGAAAATTCTGTTTGTGATGCTTCCCCGAGATGAAAGAATTACACGAAATCAATTTTCTTGGAACAGCTCAAAGTCCCTTAATCCCCTGTTGTCTCACAAATCTAATGTTGTCATAATTAAAATGACGAAAACTAGCATGCCACAATAAAATTAATGACATAGTATCATTTTTCTCCACCAAATGAATAGTATTTAATGCAACATCCGACACACCTTTCAAATTTAATAATTGATCTTCTTCAACACTTGTCATTACAGTCTCATTGTCAATTTCTATTCAAATTTCCACGATATTATGAAATATGTATATAGAATTTCCCTGTTGTCTTATTTGTATAAGGGATAACAAATTCTTTGGAAACCGTTGAATGTAAATAACATCATTTAAAGTATAATATGGAGGTCAAGGAATTATTAATTGAATAGAACCAATCCATGATGGTTTGATTTGAGATTTATTTGCAAAATCTACTCCATCAATATTATCACTAATTTTCATACAAATATATTATGAAGGTCATGTGACAATTGGAAGTTGTGTCTAAAATCCAATTTTCATGCAATCAATAAAATGAGGTACTAAATATATATTCCTATTGACGGGATGGAATGTACCACCAACAACTAGGGGGTATCCCCAGTGTGAAGTCCCAATTATACTTGACACTGTTTTGGATAACAGCTCCATCCAGTATGTGGGCCCAGGTGCCACCATGAATGTTTTCATTCTCAGCTGTGAAATGAGAAGGTTTCACAGTGGGGACAAGAGAGAAATGCCTAGACAGTGAAAACAAATCAACCCAAGATTGAAAAATTACATGAAGAGGTACAAACAATTCTCAACAACAATAACAAGGGGCATGTCATGAGAGGGATCAGTGATCCAAAACCCAATTAGACATACATGAACAAGAACATGCCAGACGTTAATTCCAACGTAGTTTACAATAGATCACCAACATGGAAAGGAATCATTAAACACATATTCGAAAGAAAAATATACATGAAAAAACTATGAATTAGTCCATAACATATTGCGTATATGAAAGCACACATACAAATACACTGAAAATATAAGAAAATAATTACAACCACCATGAGTGAGCATGGGGATTAGTGTCGAACATGGAGAACATCTTATTAATTTTGGTGCAGCTTCCATTACATACCTTTCAACTTGTTCAAAACCAAAGAATAGAACATGGGATACTTATATCATCTCCCAATGAAAAACCTTATCCTCACTACAACTCACTCTTGTAACCACCAAGAGATGAGTGCCTCTACCTCTCAAGCACAAATCAACTATCTAATCCTAGCCTCAACTACAATGATAGAATCCATGCAAATGAGGCATGAGGGTACATTTATAGATATGAGGTGATTTTTCACCTACTGTGACCCTTGAACTCCTGTGATCTTTCAGCTACCCTCATGACCCTTGAGCTTAATCACTTATTTCTCAAGCCTAATGGTTGTTATATGCTCTAATGAATCTTATAATTATTGTTGATATTACTTTGAGTGACATTCACATTATGATTAAGTAGAAGAGGAGGATGCATAGGGTTCTTGGAAACCCTAGAACGCTTGTTTCCCAACTGCAATAATGATGTGGTTTCTAGGTGCCTTTGAGTTTATTGCAAGGTTCCTGGAGCTTGTAAGGGACCACCTTGCTTGTTAGAGGAAATATTTATCATGTGAGCTCTGCGAGAAACCTTGATCCCCTTGCATAGCTCAACATCTCGTTTCCTTCCTTCTACCTGCATGTAAATAACATAGGTTAGACATGATTTTAAAGAAATAAGGATATTGGAAGCATAATGAATTAATCGAAACAACAACAATAAAAAATAATAAATTTAGACCCATGTGTACTCAATTATTGTGCCATTGTGTTGTTAGAGAGGGTGGCTTTTATAGGGTCTCCTTGTGCTTCTTTAATGAATGTTTGTCCATGGGCCTACCATAGAACAAGAATTGAATGAACCCCCACTTCTTTTCAGATCCAAGGTGCATAATAAATTCATTAATTTCTTCCCATTCCAAAAACATGAGACGAGAGACAAAGTTCTCCCTTAGTGGCTTCATAAATATTGAACCTGCAAAATATTAATGCTCTTTCTACTAATGTCATTGTACCACCAAGAGAATTTGCATGATTTTATGATTGAGGTAGTTGTTTAGTGTTTTCTTACCATTGCTCCTTCCATTGACACAACACCTTGAGAAAATACATGGATAGAGTTTTCATGTTGTCTTAAACCATAGATGTGAAGCTTCTTGAGGAAAACCCATTTTCCTTCACCTAGGTTAACATTTTTGTTTTCTCCCTCCATGGTCCTTTGTGTAAGATATTCCTTGAGCATAATTTGGAAGAGGTCCCTTTTAAAAAAATTTATATCCATATCGACAATCATAAACAAGGTATTTGGGAATGTCTTCCATATTAAATTTCTGATCTTTTCATGACTTATGTGTTTTGTAATCTGTGCTAGAACCCTATTTCAATGTATACTTAAATCACACCAATAAATGCTTCCTTGAGTTCTAGATAAACTCACAATTTTATTACCATTTCTTATACCAATTTAAGGTTATGTTAGGGAATGCTCAACTCGATGAACAAAATAGCCAATGATATGTAAATACCATCATAATGATCGGTAGTTATGGAACAATAGTAGGTCATTTTTATATTGTATGGGAAGTTTGTGTATACCCTCCCACACCACGTGATGGAAACCTATAATTACATTTGATTTGTCATTAGGGATGACCATGTGCTTGTTTGGGTCCAATTTTAACACCTATTTTCTCACATGCCCATGTAAATTCTCTTCTTGTTCTTATAAATCTTGTTTACAACCTTAGTCTCTGTTCCAGGAAATTCCTTGTCCACGCAACTATCTATCAAGGCCTGTATATTGTCTATTGCCTCCTGATTGCGCAATAGCTTAATGGAGGCTTGTAGGAAAGGTTTGAATTCATCACCAATATTTTCTTCCATTATTGACTTGGATGTGGAGATACCCGCAGCAGCAAAATCCCTCCTGGATTCAATAAAATTTTCCTTTCACTTCTACAGGTTGAGTCCTTCCTTTTTTTCAGAGGCCATTCATATCAATGGCTCTGCATCAGCCTTGTTTCCCTCATCCCCTCCGGTGGTAGCACCGCTACATGTAATTATATTTACACTTGGATTGTCATCGCACGACTCAAATTTAACCATTTGTATGTTCTGCGTAGGTGTCTGATGTTACTTTTTCTGCATTCTAGAAATTAAAAAGGGGCAGTCTTCAATCACATGATCAAATTGTCTATAGCATATGTAAGAATTTCTTGTAGAGTTCAAGAATTCACGCGCATAGTGTTCAGCATATCAACAGTTATAGAAAATTAATTGTCCTCTTCCACGACCTGCCCCTCCACCTATCCCTCCTCCCTTTCCTCTTTCTCGAGATCCTCCACACCTAGGGGGAAATGCTGGTGAATATGGGTTGGCTTTCACCCTATAGAGGTTTGAACTATCCATCATTTACTCGAATGTGCCGCAGTGGTGCTCATCGTGGCCAACTGAAGAGAAAAACCTGCATCGTTACTGCTTCAGTTTTGGCACATAACTTCCTAATCGAGGGCAATGGTTTTTTTCACGCCTTCCATCTACCTTATATTCAGTGCACCGTAGTTGGGGACACCCACTTGGTCCTGCAACATCCCTGGGGTGCAGTGGACTTGGCCCTCTCGCTTGCATGTAATCTTGAAAAAAGGTACATTGATCTTTTGTGTGCCCAAAACCCTTACAACGTATACACTACACATCTATGCCAAATTCCTTTCCTTTGTCTCTGCGCAGGTTCTGAATCTCTAAGTGCATCGCCTCCAATTCACTTTGGATTTGCAGAGTTCCAAATTGGTCATCAACAATGGGCGCAACTTCCAGTTTCATAGAAATTTCAAGGGCTTCGACCTGAGATTTAATATTTTTCTGATTCATAAGCCCATGTAGATGTGGCAAGAGCATGGAAATAAACCATTTCTTATGCTTCTTATCATCATAGATAAATCCTCCCTCACTGATGGTCTGCTTTAGCTGTTGATCCACCTCCCAAAAAGATTCAGTTGGCCCTTGTTTGATATATTTCAACTCTTTTACGCATTGTGAGTAGGATTTTGATTTTTTGAAATGGTGCTTCAAAGCGTACTTGATCTCATCAACAGTAGGGTTAGCAAGCGGGAGGGAAAAATCCATTGGGCCTCAGGGATGCTGCAGGGCCAGTGTGCTGAGCCAGATATCCCATAAATCAATCTAGTGCACGACCTTCAAACACCATAGCTAGTTGCACTCTGTTGACAACATCGGTGTTACCATTTTACGCAGTCCATACTCCATTTGCAAAAAACCAAAACCTATCCATGTCCTCATCTCCCACTCCTTTGAAGGTGGGAAGCTTCATATGCGCAACCATATCTTCTCATGGTGGTGGAGGTGGTGGAGTAGGATATGTCTTACCCCAGTGCGAGTTCGACTACGGAGTAGCAGGAAGGCTACCTCCAGCATGTGTAGCCTCACCATTCTCTATATCACTGTCAAGTGAATTTATCATAGGGTTGTATACAAATATGTATCCTCTCTCATTAACCCGATAATACCTTCCACTATGCGTAGTGATTTCTAGCTTTTTTGGGGTCATTCACTTAGTGTGACTACACAAAACACCCTTTTCACACAATAGCATCTTAATCAGCAAAGGCAGAGAGCATATGAACTTACCTCTTAGTCCTTTGAAAAACCTTCTTTCAGCTTCAGAATATGACATAAAAAAATATACTGCAAACTCTATGATAAACCCACCCAAAATGATGTCAACCCAATGATCTACAATGAGGGTGATGGAGTTATCAGTTTTCTCTAACTGTTGGATCAACTCAGTCATCCACTGAGTGACCTTATCTTCCTTCCAACAGGTTTGGAACTCAACTAATATTGATAACCACTCTTGCAATTTCTGTGCAAAGGTCACAAAGAAGATCTCGTGAACCTATGTAAAAAAATACTTTTGTTTCCAATCTTCAGTACACAACTTCTACTTCTATTTTCCTTAATGGAAAATTCTTGAATATTTTTCTCAAACCAGTCTTCTAACTCATGCTTTGATGGCTGCCACATCACCCAGTCTCTCTCAAAATGATCCTGGTCTCGTCAACGGAACCGTTTGTTTCCTTGACGGGTCGTGAACTAGGTTCAAAGATAAACTTAACCAACAAAACCCTCTTACTACTGTCCCTTTCAGAAATAACCTACTTGCGCAGGTCAAAGTCTCACCCGAAGAAGTATGGGGGGGTGCTGGACACAGGTTTCCACACCCTATGAGATAATTAAATGATGCAGGTGTCTTTAGAGCTATAATACTAGGGGGCAACCCTTTTCAATAGAAACCCTAACCTAAAAACCTAACGAGGTAGATATAGGTCAAATTACACAAGTTATCTTGTGTGTGCACAGATAAAGGCTTCGTAATCCCTTCGATAGTCTTAGTAAGGTGATATCTAGTTCTTATAGTAACATATCTATGCATTCAAAATTCATATAAGATAGAAAAGCAGGTACGCAATCAATCTAAACACAAAATATACTTAATGCAGTAAACAAAAATAATACACAGAAACAGATCATAAAATGTAGTGATGCATTTGATACTCAAAATTATCCAAAACACTTCTTTATTCATTCACAGTTCATAAAATCCTGAAAATACTTCATTTCCACCCGCAAAAATAGCCAGCAGAGTCCACACACAATAGGACTAAGGTCTCCACGCACACAGCCAACAAGAGCCTTCTATACCCAAGAAAATTCTCTTCACAGCTCAGGGCATTGTAATATTATAAAAACTTACTTAGAATTTATCGATCTGACTAGATCTAGATCACTCCTATTTATATATTTATCCCATCCTCATCCAAGGTCCACAAACTATGGTTTGAAACCCCTAGCTCTACCTTTTTTCCCATTACAACTCATTAAGGGGCTTTGAACTGCCCCAAATCCCCCTGACATGTGCATTTCTTAGCGCACACGACTTAAAACTACAAAAAAACTATATTTTTATCAAAAATTTCGTCCTAAAGGACCCCGCTCCAACATATATTAATCATCTAAAAGGGAGAGAGAATCGTATGGGAGATGAATTAAGTAGTAAGTTGCATAATGTATATGAAATTTCATTTATCCAAGATGATTTTATTTTTACAAGACTAATAAAAGATGTTGCAGATAAGGACCCAAAATATTTATTTGTATTGCAGCAAGTGAAGCAAATAAACAATTACGAACAACATTCTGATTATGGCTTAAATTAAAATAAATTATTGACATTTAAGAGAAGAATATATATACCCAATAGGATAAATCTAAAACAATTAATATTGGAATAGGATAAATGTAAAACAATTAATATTGGATGAATTCCATAGGAGTCCTGATGCTACTCACCCCAGGTACCAAATAGTTTTTTTCCATAAAGAAAAATTATTTTTGGTGCAGAATGAAGCAAGAAATCACTAAATATTTAGCTAATTATTTGGAATGTTAGCAGATTAAAGTTTAACATAAACATCCTACCAAATTTCTTCATCCAGTACCCATTGCTTCATGAATCCTTAAAAATGTGTCCTTTCAAGGTTTTTATACAGAATTGTATGAAGGACACCTATTAATTAGAATAGAATCGAAGAGAAACTAATGTTAGGACCAGATATGTTAGTAGAAATGGAGTCCACTGTGAAAAAGGTTCAAGAAAACCTAAGAGTCACTCATGATAGGCAGAAGGCATATGTAGATAAAAGAAGAACGTTTAAATAATTTTAGGTGGGGGACAATGTTTATATTTGTGTGAAGCCGAAAAAGTGTAGCTTTCAGTGGAGGGGATGTGAAAATTTAGCTCCTTGATATTTTGGATGCTTCCAAATTCTAGAAAATGTTGGAAGGTGCATATCAACTAGCATTACCCAGCCACATGCAAGTCCATAATGTGTTTCACATATCCTTGTTATATATATATATATATATATATTATTCTAGACACATAATTAACTAGTACGAGGTGCAAGTATTGGTTATGAAAATAGTAATATTACTTCTTGTTTATGATAGATTTAGTGTGAAAATTAAAATACTTACAAACGATGAAAATTTTGTACCTTGTGTGGTGAAACAGGTAGAAACAGATAGAGTATTCCTGGTAAAGCCAATTCGTATTCTGGGTCAAAGAGAAACAATGTTGTAGAGGCGAGCTATCACCCAGGTTAAAGTGAAGTGGAGGAAATTTATCCCAGAGGAGGCCACATGGGAGGATGAAAGCTTGATGCGGGAATCATATACTTGCTTGTTCCATGGGCATGAGTAGACACAATGATCTAAATTTGAATGTTAGTTTTTCTATGCTAATTTCATCTTCAGAATTATAAACAATTTGTCCATATTTTTCTTCATGTGCATAGGTTTCTTGAGGTGTTTGTAAGTGTTAAAACAGGTAAATGCATGAATTTTCATGTTAAATTCATGAGAATTTTAACTTAAAACATAATGCTGAAAAACAAGAATAAAACTTACAACAAACCATCAAAATGATCCATTAACACATGGTTTTGATGAAGGAGTTCACCCCTCCTGGGCTACATCTCCTTTGTCCATCATCCATGGCTGGGGCCTCTGTATTAGCTCAAGTGTGTAAAACGTGCTATTTACATTCATCTACTACTCCTAAAACCTACTTCAATGTGTTCAAAATGTCCAAATCATCCATATTAGACTCTTCTTGAGCCTAATTTGGTCAAATTTTGCAAAAGTTATGGCCTCCTCCATTCTGGACTAGGAAACCCCACTAAAACTGGAGAAAATCCAGCTAGGGCTGTTAATTTTGGAGGCAGTGCCAAATATGGGGGCTCCTCCAAACATGCCACTGAATTAAACTGGATTTTAATTAATCGTTAAGTAGAGATTTAAATGATTATTAATGCTAAACATGCTCTTTGCACAAATTCTGGATTAATGTGATAAGCACATATTTAATTCGGGTTAGTGTTAATTAAGCACGTTTAACCTTGTGCTTTAAAATACACCTCCACTCTTGGTCTCAGAATCTGGTTATATGTGGAGGGGGTTGGCCCCCTCCTTATTCCCGCTTGTCAAATGGTATTTATTGAAATAGAAGTCGAGAGGGCACGTTGTTTGGGAGAGGTCGTGGTGTCAAGCCCTGACCTTTGCCCTTCCATCAATAATTTTTCCATATGCTATATCATAAGGTCTAAACATTATGACTTCATAAATATTTCGCCCCGTGTAATATGTAACCCAACCTTTGATATATGAAAATAATTCAGACTTTCAACTTTCCATTCGGCCTTGACCTTGGTCCACTATAGGGGGCACGTGGCGGCCCGTAGCTGCACAAAATTTCCACTTATGGCTGGACTATTCCAACCATAATATATAAAAAAATTGACCTCCATAAATATATGAAAATTCGACCTTACATAAGAAAAAATTCACCTTCCAAACTTTCTGGTGAATCCTACAGTGACACTTGTCACAGTGTGATTGGGAAAACCAAAGAATATTCCCGAAATATATTTAAATTTGCTGACTAGGCTTCCATGTCACCAACCTGTCACTTCTACAATGTTTTAGCTCTTTTGGAAAATCAATGGTGGGCCTTATCTTCCTCATTCGGGCTTCATTTTCGACGAAACAAATTGCACTGGATTCCTGGCGATGATCTCTTCGTTCTCGTTCAGTTTCCAATCGATTTTTGGCACTTTCATTTTTGAGATTTAACATAGAGCACCTTATCATTCCTCCCCAATGGAAGCCTTTTGGACCGCAAAATCTCTTTGGTTATTGATCATGTGGATGTGGGTATAGTTTCCTCACCCTTCCAGTCTTAATCCACTGAAATTTTCCCATTTTCATCAACTGGAGCTTTTCACAAAAAGTAAGATTTTTCCTTGACTCTTGAGACCCTCTCTTGTTGTTGTTGACATCGTCATGCTGCACTTTCCATGAATTTGTAGAGTAGCAAGTTGTTCTTGAAAAAACAAACTTGGCCCCACCTCGATCATAAATCAAAGGAAAATTAAAAATTGTCTAACCTCGAGAATACTTTCATCATGACGATGCTTAGCTGATATTTCTTTGTACTTGCATCGACTCTTGACCAAGTATTTTTTCCATTTCAATGTACCCTTTGGAAAAAAAAAAATAAGCACTTGTGGAACCTATGCCTTCTTGTTCAAACTCCTTTGGCACTTTCTCTTTGACCTTTTCACTCTATTACACCGACAAATTGTTTCCAACACTGCTCAACACTGATGTTGACTGCTGCAAGTTTTTCACATCTTGTTCACCTCCTTTCAAAGACAACCTATTACAATTATGAAACATCTCATTACAAGCAGAAGAAACTTCAATGAAATCAACTTTTTCATTCGATGCATCTTTTTGAAAGGTTTTATTGAAAAAATCTCTATGCTTGATCATTAACAATGTAAAATTTTGACTTGCATTCACTATCCTCTTCATTTCTCCTGCATTTATAAGAGACAAACTTGTATTCTTCTTATGCGCTCTAACTATGTACTCAATTCCATATTTGAGCAAGTAATACTTATTCTCATGGCGATGAAATATTTCTTTCCAATCATAAAGATAAGGACTTCCCAAAACAATACTTAATATCTCAAATTACACCACATCAAGTTCAACTTCATCAAGAAAGTTTGAATTTATGTCAAAACTTAGTATGCACTTACTTGTCACCTACAATTTTGCATTATTTCATATCCACCCTAAATAATAAGGTCTTGAATGTTTAATAGTTCTAAGGTTTAGCTTCTTAACTAAGTCTTCGGGAATCAAATTAGCTTGAGACCCACTATCAAAAAGTGTGTCTATCTTGGTATGTTTAGAAATGACTCTAATATGAAAAAGTTCAATTCTTGTATCTTCATCTTGAGTTATATTAGAACAACTTGAAGAACTAGTTCTTTCTATGCTCTTACCTTTCAAACCCATGGCTGTAATCTGTGTTTCATCTCCTGAATCAGAACCTAAGTCATGTTCAATTATAGCAATAGTTTTCCCCTTTTCTTTGGCTTTCAATTTGTTTGGCTTAAAATATGGATGAATTTTCCAATAATGGTATTCATCATGGCCATTCTTCGAACAATGTTTACATGTGATTTTCTATTTCTCTTTTTTGATGGATCTATTTCTCTTTCCTCTTCCATTAAAATTTCCCTTCCCTTTACCCTCATACTCAAGGAAACTGCCACTTTTCTCATCTACATTCGGTTTTCCTCTTGCTTCTAAATGTGTGGCTTGAACAAAAACCTCATCTAAGTTTGTGGGATTGAATGCGAGAATAGTGTGCCTAAGGTAACTATGAAAACCCCCAATATACTTTAACAAAGTTCCTTGAGAATAAAAATTAATACCCAAAATAAGAGCTCTTCTCCTAAATTCATGAGTATAATATTGCACACTTTTCCATTTGAATTCTCGAAATTTTAGCAAATTCATAATGGATTTTTTCATGTAAGATAGAGGATAAAATTAACTTTTAATTTCAGTAATAAAACTTGACCAAGACATTAAGATCTTACCGTAGTTTTTAGTCTCTTCTTGAGTCCTTAGTTCCCAGCATACAAGTGCAGATCCTTCCATCCTTAAGGAAGCCAATTGAATTTTTATGTCATCTTCTTGAAGGTTCTGAATTCAACAATAAACCTCCAATTGACGAATCCAATTGTCCAACTTCTCTACATTTACCTCACCATTATACATTGGAAGCTCAAATTTGACATCAAGTTTGAGTAAGGGATTTTTTTCCTTTTGGATTTTTTGAGTGAGTATGGGTAGCTTTGGTTGTTGAAGTGGAAGATGATGATGATGTTGACGATGAGTATGATGAGGAAGATGGTGGAGATGGAGGAGGGTTTCCTCCACTTCCCTTTGAATCCTTCTCTTCATCATTTTTTCCTTCTGAAGTTCCCTCTCCATGTGGAGACTTAGAATTGTCTCCAACTACCCTAGTGTCCATCTCTTCAAAGAGGATCCTAACCCTTTTAGTGAATTCATATAAATCCTTATTATAAGATTCCTCTTCTGGAAGACCTTCAGTCTCTCCAAAACCTGACATGATGGCTATGGATTCAAGCTCAGCTTCTGGTGCAACTTGTACCTCCTCAATCTCCGCTAGAGATAGAACATCAGGTGCTTCAAGTGCTGCTCTAAGTGTAACTTTGGGTGTATATGGTGCCCTTTTGGTCCTACTTCTTTTGGTCCTAACCTCAGGACTAGCAACCACCAATTTCCCTTCTCCTCTCCGCAACTTCAACCTTGTAAGCATCACAAATTTGCAACCATTAAAACCCTACTTGCACAAAACTCAAGAAAATCAAGCAAATAACCTTTGAAACCTTTTCTCTGATACCACCTTGATTTGAATCTGAATGTTATTTTTTCTGTTCTAATTTCATCTTTAGAATTATAAACAATTTGTTGATATTTTGGTTCATTTACATAGGTTTCTTAAGGTGTTTGTGAGTGTTAAAACATGTAAATGTATCAAGTTTCATGTTAAATTCATGAGAATTTTTACTTAAAACATAATGTTGAACAACAATAATAAAATGTACATAAAACCATAAAAATGATCCATTTACACAATTTTTTGATGAAGGAGTTCACCCCTCCTAGGCTACATCTCCCCCATGGCCTGGGCCTCTATATTAGCTGAAATGCGAAAAAAGTGTTGCTCACATTCATATAATGCTCCTAAAACTTGCTTCAATGTGTTCAGAATGTACAAATCATCCAAAATAGACTCTTCTTGAGCCCAATTTGGTCGAATTTTGAAAAATTTATTGCCTCCTCAATTCTTGCCTAGGAAACTCCACTAAAACTGGAGAAACTCTAGTTAGGGCCACTAGTTTTGGAGGCACCGCCAAATATGGGGGCTCCGCAAAACATGCTGCCAAATTAAACTGTAGTTTAATTAATCCTTAAGTGCAGATTTAAATGAGGATTACCGATAAACAATGTCTTTTCACAAATCCTAGATTAATGTGATACGCACATTTTTAATTCAGGTTAGCTCTAATTAAGCACATTTAACCCCACACTTTAAAATACACCTCCACTCCTTCTGATAGCATCTAGTTATATGGTGAGGGGGCTAGCCCCCTCCTTAGTCTCATTGGTCAAATGGTATTGATTGAAATATAAGTCGAAAACATGGTTTATTAAGACCCATCGATGTGGCTTAATGGTATGGAGGGCGTGTTGTTTGGGGGGAGGTCGTGGGGTCGAGCCCCAACCTCCTCCCTTCCATTAATAATTTTTCCATATGCTATACCATAAGGTATAAACCTTACGACTTGATGAATATTTCGCCCCATGTAATATGTAACCCGACCTTTGATATATTAAAATAATTCAGACTTATGAACTTTGCATTCAACCTTGACCTTGGTCCACTGGAGCGGGTGCGTGGTGGCCCCTAGCTGCACCACGTGTCTACCTCTGGTTGGACTATTCCAACCATAATACAAAAACAATGCACCTCCATAAATATATGAAAATTCGACCTTAGATAATAAAAAAATTCCACCTTCCAAACATTCCAACGAATCTTGTAGTGACACTTGTCATAGTGTGATTAGGAAAATTGTAAAATATTTCTAGAATATATTTAAATTTGCTGACTAGGATGCCATGTCACCAACCTGTCACTTCTGCAAAAATTTTCGCTGTTTAGGAAAACGAACAACAGACATTATCTTCCTCATGCAGACGTTTTCGATGAAATGAATTGTGCCAGATTCCTAGAGACGAGCTCTTCGTTGTCGTTCATTTTCCAATTGATTCTAAGAACTTTCATTTTTTAGCTTTAACACTGAGCACCTGATCACACGGAGGGCGATATTTCACACAACTGGGGGGAGATGTAACAATTATTCCCATGTATATATTATTTACTTATTGACCAAAAGACTGGGTAATTCTGTTTGGTAAGACACACAATTATTATATTTAAGAGTTGTTTTTCTTAAAAAAAAAAATTGAATTATGACAGTTAAGAAAAAAGAAAAAAGAAAAAAGGAAATTTTAGTTTCCATACGGTTAGAAGGTTGGATATTTATCTCCTCTTTGGGTCACCAAAAATGGGAAAAATCCCAATGAGCGGGAGGAGAGAAAAGAAAGAAGTGAAAAGTCATTATCAGTGGAAGAAGTAGTACTTATAGATGGTTTTTCGAGAGCTGGTTCAACTAGTGGAAAATAATATAAGAAATTATGGACTCGACTTGGACTCCCGAGGTCGTAGAATTTTTTTTTTCCTAATTTCACTGGAAAGCTAAGGGCTCGGGGGGAGTTCTGAAAGTTATTTCTAGATTCATCGGTTGGGTGGACTGAGAAATTTCTTTTCGGTTTCTTCTTTTGACAAGGGACTCACTACACCTACGACAAATGAGTATTATTTTGAATACTGTTTGTGTAATTCAGCTTTTTATTTTGGGTTTATGCTCAGTTAAAAGACTCGTTGATAAATATAAAATTTAGAAGGCCTTTCTCATATAAACATGAGCAACACTATGCTAATTTATCAAGATAGGAGAGGAACATATTGAACTATTGTTATATAGGGTTCCTTTTTTCATGAAGAAGTTATTTTGCTATTTCTTTATAAGATATTTGTGAATATTGTGTATTGTTGGTAGTATAGGCTCTTTCTCAAACACAAAAGTTATCTCATTGTTTCTTTATAAGCTATATGTAATGTATGCATATTATAAAAAAATAGAGTACACGTAAAAAAATAAAGACCAAATTTTATATAAAATGACTGACACTTCCACATTAAAGGTTAGCTTCCTAGGTGCACTGGAAACCCTCCATGAAAACAGTCCTCTTAACTACTTGGATGTTGTTTCCCTAAATTCCAAGATACCTTAAAGGTGTGATCACATAAATAAAACCCATGTACATAATAGAAATAAAAAGCAACTCATCCATAACAAAGGCATATAACTCTTGATATAAATGCCAAGAATAGGTAAATTGAGCATGAATATTTTAACTAAATAAACCTGTCTAACAACGGAAAGAAAAAATCCTTGAAGAATAAAAATTCACATGAAGATATATTGACTATTGAGTATCCACGAGATAGTCAAGTGGCAAGACACTAGAGAAAAATTATTGAAACAGGAAGTTCTTTCTTAGAAATGATATGAAATTAATTGCATAGATAATGCTCTAATATTACAAATGAATGTATACCAGAAAATATAGAAGTCATTAAAGTTAATCGTCCAATCCTATGGCCATCACAGAGAAAAAACACATATCTAACCACAGAGTCTTTTAATAGGAAGTTTCGATATAAGGCCAAAATTCACCACAATTAACCAGGGCCTAGAGAGGTGAAACTATTAATAAGTTGAGAAGAAGTAATCACAATATAATTACAAGATTAATAACATTAAACGCCATATATTGCTACTTTGATAACTCTCTAACATGCCCAGAACCATTAAAATGCACCCCGGAAAGGAGAGAGTCTAGGAACCTGAAATAAATGAACCCCAAGTCAGTCAGCGTGTCGAGCTAAGCCTTAGCCATAAAACCAAAAGTGGAGACACCGAGTTGGGCGATACACCCCTACAGGATAGCAAAATAAGGAAAATAAGGGAAGGGATCCAACCTGAGACAAAGAAAAACCCTTGCTTGAAAATTTAGGAAGAAAACAAAATATAGCATGCAATAAATCCAAAATTTGAGAAAACACCATACCTGTTTACTGCAGGGAGCTTTTGAACATGGAGCCGAAACCTGGTGACCAGTGACAAGATTAGTTCCATTGGATGAAGGACGACAATGGGCTACCATAGTGGAAATAGAAACGACCAATTGAATACCTGGAAGGAGAAGTTGTCGAGAGCCAGGAAGCATCAACCGAAAAAATATGATGAACAATGATTCCTGAGGTCCACTGAACCCCAATAAGAGAAAGGAAAAATTAATGTAGCAACAGATAGAATAAACTAATTATATGTGGAAAAAATGATAAATAATCTAACCTCTGCAATGAACAACTCAGAAACTGTAACTAGGGTTTGAGAAGTGATAGAGCGGTTCCAGTGGAGGAACGAAATGACAGTGCGAAAGGGTGTTTGGGATGTAAACTGGTACAACAAACCAACCCAAAAAAAACTTTTTTGTCCATCGCAAACCTTAATATCCGACAGGGAAGGTACTTATAGTTTTAAACCACTATTCTATTCACCCAAGGCTGGTGCCACGTTCACCATGTTTTGGAGAATTCTGGATGATGCAATTAACATGTTAAACAAACCATATGTGATACAAATTTATACCTTAGATATCTGTCAATATTCTCCATTGATAAAAAGTAATGTACCTTCGTGCATAGATTGGGGAACATCAAATAATTGCTATATAGCATAAGTAAAGAACAAAAGTTAAGTGTTGTTGGGGAACATCAAATAATTGCTATATAGCGTAAGTAAAGAACAAAAGTTAAGTGTTGTTAAAAAAACCTGAGCGGATTATCCAAATAGGCCAAAATTCAACTTAGCCTTTTTCTCTTTATATTATGTTTTACTATAATACTTGTGGGTACATTTGTTTTTTTTTTTATTTTTTTATTTTTTTTAAAGTTGAAGATAATGCACGTTACAAACTTCTTTTGAAAAGCGTAAAAGAGAATGAAGGATTTTAAATTAAGAGTATGTTGCACATAATAAATAAATTAATTTTACCACTATTCTTAAAATATGATTTTTCAAAAGTAAAATTATATAATAAAAGCCTATAAAACATTTTAAAACAAAATTAAATATTTTCATATTTTAAAGTAATAAAAATGAAATTAAATATTTTAATATTATAAGGCAATAAAAATGAAGTTAATTGACCATATGGTGAATGTTATATATGAAGTTGTTTTTAATGTTACTTTTTGGAGTCCTCCTTGGATTTTCTGGCGTGGCTGAAAAAATTGAGATGAAATCTTGATTTATGTTATTTAAACTATTTTTTTTTACTGTATATATAGATTCAACACCCTAAAAATGTACTATGGCACTTCAATTGTGTACATTTTACTCATCAAACTTGTGATTTCAACGACTTTCTGTTGCATTTTAGATAAATTAGTTCGGAAAAATAACTCAAAAAACTTTTCAAAAAGTTCTATTAAAGAGAACTCGATTATAGAGTATAAAAATCAAATTAATGATAAAAAATTATATAACTTTTTAAAAATTTAATATAATATTTTAATATTTTAAAGCCATATAAAATTAACATAATTGACCTTAGAGTGAATGTTATATGGCCTTAAAATAACATATATGATGAAAAATAAATATATTTCTTAATGGTATAGTTATTTTTTAAATGGTTTTATTTAATTTTAGTATAGTTTAGAATTGAAAAAAAATATAGATTTAGAGATTGTCCACTAGTTTGGGATGGTATTGTCCTATAATATTATATTTAAAAATAATAAATTAATACTCACACTAATAATTATGGAGTTTATATATATATATAGTTGAGAGAGATCAAATCTCTAAAGTTGTAAATCTTTCTTTAATTTTTTCATTTAAAAAAAATATATATATTACCTCAAGGAATTTGATCTCTGTGTTTGAAAGATTCTAGGTTATTATGGATCTACTGTAGTTTGTAATATCACTAAATAAAATCAATAATAAATGAAAAATATTATGGTAGTGGATTATGAATTAAAAGTCATTTGTTTGGCATCTATGAGGAATGAAACGTGTCCACTTACAAATGGTCAATTGGTCATTCCAAGTAGTGTGATTTTTCTTGAACAACCTTGATGAGACAACTTGTGTGTGTTGAGATCATACATTAATGTTTATGATTGTCTCCACTACTCATTTGACAATTGAATTATGATAAATTTTATTTTTTATGAAAAAAAAGAATAAAATATAAAAATAAACAAAATACTATACTCGTTAATTCCATTTAAATAAAATGTATTTAAGTTAAAATATTTTATATTTTTGTCCTTATAAATATAAATTTGATAAAATTTATTTAAAAATATTGAAATAATAAATTTATATTTTTAAATTTATAATTAATTTTTTAAATTTTTTTATAACTTAAAATTTAAAACCAAATTTATTTATATTTTCAAAAAAAAATATTTTAGATAATAAAATATAACAATTTCATTATATCGAATAAATACATTAAAAATATTGTTACTTCTAAGTTTAAAGGGAAAATGTGTTGTGGTAAAGATTTAGAGGCTAAAAGAAAATTAAGATGTTATAAGGAGATCATCAACCCTAGTCTAAAAGATAAAAAATATCTCTCTATTTTAACCAGCTCAAATAAAAAAATTAATATAGCCAAGATAAGCATTGACTCTCATGAGTTCCATAGTGAAACACGCAGTTGGGCAGTTCCATAGTGAAACAGGTCATTGGGCAGTTCCATAGTGAAACAGGTAGTTGGGCAGTTCCTGAAACACCATGTGTGGAAAAGACCTCAAACACCATGGGTGGAAAGGATTTTTCATATCTATGAGAATATGAACAGTGAGGATGAAAATCACTCGTGCATACACCCACATTAAATCTCAGTTTCATAATATTTGTTACAATAATTACCTTCCTAGCCTTTTAACATGTCAAAATTTTAGTGAGCTTGGGACACTTCTCTCCAAGTTCTTTGAGCATAAGAGTACCATTTTAAAACAAACTAAATAATTCGTTTCTTTAGGTCCAATAGACCAAAGTGTATGTAACACCCCCAATTTGTGTGCTGAATTTTTAAAGTTAGACATTTGAACTTTAATCCTAAAGGGGTGGACCCCAAGGGATAAGTATGGTGTGAATGTATTTGCATATTTTATTTGAGGAAAATAAATAAAATGATTGTGCATTTTGACCAAGATGAGAATTAGAGATCACTTGCCAAATCCATGAGGATGGATAAGGCAACAAATCTCCAAAATCTTTCAAAAATCCTTGAAAGAAATTAATTTAGATTGAGGAGGAATCTAAATTTCCCCAATGAAGAGGAGTAGTTGGGAAGAGGTAAAGAAAAAGCTGGAAAAGCTGAGGAAAAGCTTAAAGCAGCTTTAAAGAATCCCAAAATGGGAAGCCTAGGCTAAATAGGAAAGAAAGCATCCTGCTATTCTGGACGCAGAATTAGAAACATGCTTTGGGGAAATATGAGCTTAAATAAGCTGCTCCTAGGAAGATCAGAGGTTGATCTGTGCTAGGAGGTGATCTCAGCTCGGGGGTGAATCCTGGGAGATAAAGAGGATTCTAAGGTTGGGACGTTGGTCATTTTGCAGATTGTGGTATGTTCTGAAATTCTTGTACTTTGTCTTATTACAGTATGAATTGGCTACATATAAAATCGAATTTTATTAAAATGAGAAAATTATGGTACTACATTTAACAGAATCTATCCTTAGGCATTTACCTTCTAGATTCTGTTTAGTTGTAGACCAGAAAATCCATAGAGTAGAAACTCCAGAATCTCTAAACCAAGGTTGGTTTAAATCTGAAGTTACTTAACCTCTCTGAATGATTAATTATTTGTTCCTTGTAGGCTAAATTGTGATATTGTACTTTTAATGTAACAGAAACATTTATAGAGCTACTAAGTTTATGGTATAAATACAGGCATTTGGAAGTAAATACGATGAATTTTGACATTTGGTTATGCCGGAAAAGTTAATATTACCTTACATATGTATGCATTTGTAAAATTTTAATAACATATGTCCAAGTGGAAAGCTATATTAGCGGATCTCAGAGTTATATGATATCATAGAAGAAAATCAAAAGATGTCGGATTAGGCATGTCGACATTTTCTAGCTTTAATAGAAATTCTATTCTACAGAAGGAATATATATTCATATGACATAGAGCCTTATTGTAACTTGAAACCTATATCAAATTATTGAACTAAGAAATATAGAAAAAAAAAAAAACTAAAACTCTGACAAGTTAACTACTATTCAATGACTCTGAAGACCTATATATACATATACATATGATAATATATGCTCATAGATAGGCTAGGAAATAGTGCCACAGCATTGAAATGTGCATGACACCCAAACTAAAAAGGAGAAAAATGTAATGACATTGGAGCAAGGAATTCGAAATTGTGCTAATAAAGGAGAAACTCCACTTTATAGGAGTATTATAGCACATAGAAATTTTATGATATATGTTTCTTTTAAATTCATATGAACCCAAAACCTTGAAGTAAATACTATGGAAATGAATTTACTCTATGCGAGTGTACATTTTTACATGAACCATTTAATACTTGTACCTGCATTTAACCAAACATCCAGTCATCAACAAGTATTAAGTACAAATACAAAGAGGTCCTTATAATATTGAAATACATTAGATATACATGTTGGTGCCAAACTTCTCGTCTAAAAAGAAGATATAAATGTAAAGCAATATGTATATGAATTATACGCGGCAATAGAAGTTATAAATGTGAATTATATATAAATAAACCATATATGCTCAAAATAAGACGTCGATGGAAATCAAGCATGTCAGTGGAATCTATATATATAGAGATACCGCCAATTTAACTAATGTACAGTCACCCTATCTAATATGCGTGGCGTTAAATTAAATGTTTTGGGCATAGGCCAAACAGATAATTACGACGGTACTGACTTTTATAAACCCTACCACAAACAAAAATAAAACAAAATCCTGTTCACAATTAAATGGAATTAACAGAGGGAAAAGATAAAACATAATGGCGACGAGTGTAGACTATCACCACTGTAGCATGTACTCCGAGCGATTTCACGTCTCGTTTTAATCATGATTGCTATGCATGTGGATATGAGAAACAACAGAGAATTAAAATCAGCACCGAACACCATACTAATATCTCATGCTATTATCGATTTTAGAAAGAGAGATTGACGGAAAGAATTTGTAAACGAATCATGTTACAGTAGTTACGGTCGAACCATAAGGATTATAAATATTCATACAGTGGATTAACTAACTATAATGTCTCAGGAAGGCAAGCATAAATGAGGCCGCAACCTCTCCGAACGATTTTATACAGTAGTTGAAAAACAAATTCAAAATACAAAGTGATACGTCCAACGCAATAGTGGACGTCATAACTACTGGTTGGGGTAGAACTGTAGGCATGGAGATGTCGTTCATAGAGGTAGATCACCGATATAACCTATTCGGTATCCTTTCTCCTCGTAGGAACCATTTATAATATTCCAGTAAAACAAAAGGGAAAACAGTTCAACCGGAATATAAAATCGTAAACCCAGAATGAGTTTGACATCGATCTGGTGAATTCAAACGATAACTTAATGACCCAAAACATTCACAAGTTAAACGATTTGGGTTTACCTCCGAATGGAGTTGCAGAACTGCGGCAAGACGAAAACAGAGATTTATGAATATGCCCAAGAGGACCAACTCGCTCCTTGTCTCCAGTAGATAGACGGAGACGACGAGTTCTTACCCTCTTGGCGCAGACATACGTGCAACTCTTCAGCACCATCGAAATCTGAAACCTATATGCACATGAGTCACACTAAAACTTGGATAAGGGAGACGAAAGGAGTTCAGCGTACATAAGATAGGAGGGAACTGGTACAGAGATCGGTGAAATAACCTCTGGTTTAATGAACATCTGAAATCCTAATTCCTCTGCCCGATATCTAGCAAGAAATCCCAATGTTGATGTAGCAGGCACAACACGTACCCAGAAGGGTACCCTGGACATCAATGAGCGTAGGGAAGGTTAGGCGTCGTAGGTACCTAGACATTAGATTAACCCTAGACCAGGGCTGGAGCTTAGCGCTCTCAGTACTGAAAAACGCCAGAGCTGTCTGCTCGGAATCCACATGTCGAATGCTGGTTGGACGTGGGGCAAGGTACGCCGCCACAGGTTACATTCTCTCGCGGGAGAGATACTCCTCCTGCAAACAAAACTCAAGAAAATGTAACGAGCCGAATTCACATGCCAACAACCGGCGAATAGAGTATGGGCTAGGCGGCTCATAAGAATCGTAACAGTACAAAGATGGTGTACTTACACATAAAACCCCGACGCGTAGGCGCTGGTTCCACACTCAAACGAATAATAGTAGACCCTCGCCAGTAGCGTCGAGTGGAAGGAAACCGCCAAATGAATACCGCCGCCATTAAAACCTGTGTGACCGTCCAAAACACCGCGACAAGTCAAGGTAATAATGAAATGGGATTAAGGAAGAACTGAGTTAGGGTTAGTCACGAAAAAAAATTTCATAATGCAAAACATAGGTATATAACTCGGGTTTTGATTTCGGCGCAAATGAACTATATGGTATGCATACTATGCTACCGAATTTAGTCACTATAGTCTCCACTTCACTTACGCAGGTCAACAGTTTCGAAAGAGGAAGTCGCTATTGGCGAAATATAAATATATATGTTCATGTAATAAGTGTGTAAGTACGCCTTTGCATACGAGGGTTTAACAAAGCGTACATCAATAATTACACGCCTTAGTTATATATGGGTTGTCAAGGTTATTGTTATTAACAACGGGGCGTGGTGCATAGGTATATATACATTGGTCAAAGGACCCTATTCGATATAGGTATCATATATATAATCATAGTATTAAAGGGATGGAACTATGTACGTAGTACACAAGATTTTCAATGTATGGGTAATACCTATATATATATCTATATATATTATAGATGTGGTATGTAAATATGGATCAAATATCTTAATAAGAGAGGTATTACATATGTATATGTGGTGGATAAAGATTCAAAAGGATTTGGTTGATAAATACATGTTAGCACGTACATGTTAGCACATGTATTATATATATTTAAATATATATATATATAGATAATATATATATATATATACATAGATCTCGAATATTGGTGGGGAATGCATATGTGTTGAGAAAAAAATTATATACAGGAAATGGTCATTATGTGTAACATAAATGAAATACTGGAGGGTTACTTGACGGTAGCATGGGTGAACTAAAGTTAAAATTCTCCTGAACTCATTATCCAAGTATAAAAAAAAAAAAAAAATTTCCCTAACTAGAGGTGTTACAAATGGTATCGGAGCCCTAGTTACAACAAATTGGGCTGTCAGTTTGTGCTCACTGTTATAACATATGTGGTTGTTTGTTGAATTTTTTTTTTTTTGCTAATTGATGTTGTGAGTGTGTACAGTTGAAATGGCTGAAGGTGAAGGGATTTATGTGGATCTGCGTGATGAGTTTGCTACTCCAGATCCCAATGCCCCGGTACTGGCTATGTTGCACAGGCTGCAACGAGAATTGGCTGAATTAAGAAGCCAAAATGACATGTTTTCATCAGCCAGTAAGGAGCAGGAAAAGCTCATCAGAGAGCTAACTTCCCGTAACAGCCAGGAAGGCGAAGGTTCTGGAAAAAGAAAGATGGATGAATCTGAGGATGAGGATGCAGCTAGAAATCAACATAAGCAGAAAAGAGAGTTGCAGGGAGAATTTAGAAAGATCAAACCTCCCTCCTATGATGGGGAGAAGGAGGAGGATGTTGAAGCTTGGTTGCTGAACATGATCAAGTATTTCCAAGTTTATGAATATGAAAGCAATCTGAAGGCTAGATTAGCCGTGTACCAGCTACAAGGAAAAGCTACACTGTGGTGGGAAGAGACAAAAATGGTGCATGCCATTGATGAAAAGACAGTTACTTGGGAACATTTTCAGACTAAGTTCAAAAGTCGTTATTTGAATGAACGTTATTATGATGATAAAGCCAAAGAATTCCATGAACTTAGACTAGGATAGCTCACTATTGATGAGTTTGTCACTAAGTTTACAAATTTACTGAGGTATGTTCCTTACATTAGGGAAGAAAAAGCAAAGGTGCAAAGGTTTTTAAATTGTTTGCCTACTGTCTACAAGGAGAAAATTGAGTTTGACAACCCAAAAACAATGGATGAAGCTGTTAGAAAAGCAAGATTATGCTATCAGCAGTTCAAAGGTAAAGCTGAACAAGGGAAGAGCTGGCTGAACAAGGGTGAGTTCAAAGGTAAAAGACCAAAACCAGCATATCTAAGAAATTTTGGTAGAGATCATCGGCGGAAAAAATTCAGTAAACCAAAAGAAAGTCAAACTGCTCAGTCCCAAGTGGCTTCAAAACCAGTAGAAGGGAACAATAGAAAGGAAGGGACAGTCAGAATGAAGGAACCTTTGAAATGTTGGGGCTGTGGAGAACCCCATATGATGAGAGACTGCCCCCATCGAAATATACACATGATCAGCAGAGAGCGAGAGGCAACAACGGTAAATGACATAGCCAGAAATATACCAACTATCAGTGCAGCTTTGGAAAATCGGCAAGCAGAACATCAAGCCACCATGGTGGAAATGGAGGGTAAGATTTCTGACCTACCTGTTACTGTTTTGATTGATCCAGGTGCTTCTTTGAGTTACATTAGTCCTGGAATTGTAGGAAAATGTAAAATTAAACCTAAAAAGTTTCAACAGTCATGGTTGGTACAGCTGGCCACTGGAACTAAGAGAAAAGTCACACATAAACTGCCTAAAACAACAATACAATTGAATGGCTTTACAACAGAAGTAAATTTGAACATACTGCCATTAGGATCCTATGATCTGCTAATAGGAATGGATTGGCTGGAACAGAAGAAAGCCCTGATGAACTGTTGGGATAAAACCCTGCATTGTGTGGATGAGGAAGGGAAACCTTTTACACTAAAAGGGAAACCAAAATCCATTTCAATAAGACAAATATCAGCCTTACAATTAAAAATAACAGCTAGAAAAGGATACCAAGTCTATGCAGTGCATGTAGAAGAAATAGAACAGCAAACTGAAGAAGAGTTACTGAATGCTATACCAGTCATCAGAGAATTTAAGGAAGTCTTCCCCAAGGAAATCCCTCATCTTCCCCCCAAAAGAGAGATTGATTTTTCAATCGATCTGGTACCGGGAGCTACACCTGTTTCCCGAGCCCCTTATCGGATGAGCCCTCCTGAGCTTATGGAGATGAAGATGCAGCTGCAAGAATTGTTAGATAAAGGGTATATCAGACCAAGTGTGTCTCCTTGGGGAGCCTCGGTTTTGTTTGTGAAAAAGAAAGATGGAACTTTTAGGATGTCCATTGACTATCGTCAACTGAACAAGTTGACCATTAAGAATAGATATCCACTTCCTAGAATTGATGATCTTTTCGATCAAGTGAGAGGAGCTTCAGTATTTTCAAAGATTGACTTAAGGACTGGATATCACCAGCTTAGAATCAAAGAAGAAGATATTAGCAAGACAGCTTTTCGAACCAGGTATGGACACTACGAATTTGTAGTCCTACCTTTTGGACTGACAAATGCCCCTGCCACCTTTATGTGCTTGATGAACATTGTGTTAAATAAGTATTTGGATAAGTTTGTGCTGGTGTTCATAGATGATATTTTAGTCTACTCCAGAAACGAAGATGAACATCAGGAACATTTGAGAATAGTATTGCAGACTTTAAAAGAAAACCAGTTATATGCCAAGTTCAGCAAGTGTGAATTTTATAAAGATAAAATTCAATACCTGGGTCATATAATTTCTAAAAAAGGGTTGGCAGTTGACCCTGAAAAGATAAAAGCCATTAAAGAATGGCCAGTCCCCACTGATGTCTCAGCAGTAAGATCATTTATGGGGATAGCAGGCTAGTATCGTAGGTTTGTGGAAAGATTTTCTGCTATAGCAAATCCCATAACCTCCTTACAAAGGAAGGGTGTTAAGTTCGTGTGGACTGAGAAATGTCAAAACAGTTTCGAACAATTGAAACAAAAACTTATTTCAGCCCCTATATTAAAAATTGCTGATCCTGATAAAGAGCTTTTTGTATGTACAGACGCTTGCAGAGAAGGGCTAGGAGGAGTCCTATTGCAGGAAAATTTAGTCATTGCCTATGAATCTAGAAAATTGAAAATACATGAACAGAATTATAGTGCATATGATTTGGAGTTTGCAGCTGTTATTCATGCTTTAAAAATGTGGAGGCACTATCTGCTGGGGAAGAAGTTCACATTGATGACTGATCATATTAGTCTTAAATATTTCTTTTCTCAAACTGACCTGAATGCAAGACAAGCTAGGTGGCTGTCCTTTTTAAGTGAATTTGATATGGACATCAAGCATATCAAGGGGAAAGAAAATAAAGTTGCTGATGCATTAAGTAGAAACGCTTGTCAAAATCTAAACAGCATGGGGAGTAGTGCCCATATGGATGTAGAGGAATTGGTGGGAAAAGCAGCAACTCAAGATCCCAACTATGAAGCACTCTTGGTAAAATTTCAGACAAGGGATAAAACAGGTTACACTAAAAATCAACAAGGGCTGCTCTATTACAAAAACAGGTTGTATATTCCAAATATAGAGTCCTTGAAAAGAGAAATTCTAGATGAATATCACAAACAGCCCTATGCAGGACATCCAGGATATCAAAAGATGTTAACAACCTTGAAGAAGAAGTTGTTCTGGCCAGGAATGAAGAGAGATGTGGCAGAGTATCTAAGTAAGTGTATGGAATGTCAACTGGTCAAGGTTGAGCATCAACATCCAGCAGGTCTTTTAAATCCCCTGCCAATTGCAGAATGGAAATGGGACACAGTTTCCATGGATTTTATAACAGGACTACCTAGAACCAAATATCAACATGATTCTGTAATGGTAGTAGTAGACACTTTAACCAAAGCTGCCCACTTTATACCAGTGAAATCTACTTTCGGAACAGCTCAAGTAGCAAATGTTTTCCTAAAGGAGATAGTAAGGCTTCATGGAGTTCCCAAAGTAATTGTTTCAGATCGAGATGCTAAATTTACAGCAGCATTTTGGAAGGGATTGTTTGGAGGGATGGGTACTAAGCTGAATTTTAGTACTGCCTATCACCCTCAAACAGATGGGCAGACAGAAAGGACGAATCAAATCTTGGAGGATATGTTGCGAATGTATGTGATGGATAGACCATCAAAGTGGGAAGAGTATCTGCATCTAGCTGAGTTTGCCTATAATAATAGCTACCAATCCTCTATTAAGATGAGTTTGTTTGAGGCACTCTATGGGAGAAAGTGCCGTACTCCCTTGAGTTGGAGTCAAACAGAGGATAAATTGGTGTTGGGACCAGATGCACTACAAGAGGTGGAAAGAATTTTTAAACAAATACAAAGAAATATAAAGACAACACAAGACCGACAGAAGAGCTATGCTGATAAGAAAAGGGTGCACCAAGAATTCAAACTGGGGGATCATGTGTATTTGCGCATCAAACCCAAAAAGAGCACACTTTATGCAGGAAGTTGTGCAAAACTGGCTCCTAGATATTGTGGGCCTTTTGAGGTGTTAGAAAGGGTGGGACGAGTGGCTTACAAGCTGGCCTTACCACCCCATGTTAGAGTGCATAATGTATTTCATGTTTCATTATTAAAAAGATATGTGCATGATGCTTCTCACATAGTTGATTGGAATGTTGTACAGGTGGAACCAGAAGGGGAGTTTCTGCCAGAACCGCTTCAAATATTGGAGCGAGAAGAAATTGAATTGAGAAACAGAACAGTGGTCAGAGTAAAGGTGCAGTGGAAGCACTTTACTGCTGAAGAAGCCACTTGGGAAAGGGAAGCTGAAATGATGGAGAGATATCCCATTTTGTTTAAATGAACTCTAGTAGTTGAATAAGAACACCGAGGACGGTGTTTATTTTCAGAGGGGGAATATGTAACACCCCCAATTTGTGTGTTGAATTTTTAAAGTTAGACATTTGAACTTTAATCCTAAGGGGGTGGACCCCAAGGGATAAGTATGGTGTGAATGTATTTGCATATTTTATTTGAGAAAATAAATAAAATGATTGTGCATTTTGACCAAGATGAGAATTAGAGATCACTTGCCAAATCCATGAGGATGGATAAGGCAACAAATCCCCAAAATCTTTCAAAAATCCTTGAAATTCTTATACTTTGTCTTCTTACGGTATGAATTGGCTACATATAAAATGCAAAGATTTAGCTAAAATGAGAAAATTGTATTTCATTTAACAGAATCTATCCTTAGGCATTTACCTTCTAGATTCTGTTTAGTTGTAGACCAGAAAAACCATAGAGTAGAAACTCCAGAATCTCTAAACCAAGGTTGGTTTAAATGTGAAGTTACTTAACCTCTACAGATGATTAATTATTGATTTGTTCCTGGTAGGCACAAATGTGATATTAAATGTATAGATGCAGTAGAAACATTTATAGAAGTACTAGAGTTACATGGTATAAATACAAACGTGAAAGTAAATACAATGAATTTTGACATTTGGATTTATGCCGGAAAGGAACAATATTACCTTACACCCTATGTATGTACAGGCAGCATTTGCTCCTATATGTAAGTGGAAAACTATATTAGCAGATCTAGAGTTATAAGATATCATAAAAGAAAATCAAAAGATGTTGGATCAGGCATGTCGTCATGTTCTAGCTTTAAAAAAAAAAAAAATTCTATTCTACAGGAGGAATATATCATTCATAGCATGTATAGAGCATATTGTAACTTGAAACCTATATCAAATTATTGAACTAAGCAATATAGAAAAAAAAAAAAACTAAAGCTACAATTAAGTTATACTATTCAATGACTATTGAAGACCTATATATACATATACATATGATAATATATTCTCATAGATAGGCTAGGAAATAGTGCCACAGCATTGAAATGTGCATGACACCCAAACTCAAAAGGAGAAAAATGTAATGACATTGGAGCAAGGAATTCGAAATTGTGCTAATAAAGGAGAAACTCCACCTTATAGGAGTATTATAGCCTGCATAGAAAGTTTATGATATATTTTTCTTTTAAATTCATATGAACCCAAAACCTTGAAGTAAATACTATGGAAATGAATTTACTCTATGCGAGGGTACATTTTTACATGAACCATTTAATACTTGTACCTGCATTTAACAAAATATCCAGTCATCAACAAGTATTAAGTACAAATACAAAGAGGTCCTTATAATATTGAAATACATTAGATATACATGTTGGTGCCAAACTTCTCGTCCAAAAAGAAGATATAAATGAAAAGCAATATGTATATGAATTATACGCGGCAATAGAAGTTATAAATGTGAATTATATATAAATAAACCATATATGCTCAACATAAGACGTCGATGCAAATCAAGCATGTCAGTGGAATCTATATATATATAGAGATACCGCCAATTTAACTAATGTACAGTCACCCTATCTAATATGAGTGGCGTTAAATTAAATGTTTTGGGCGTAGGCCAACCAGATAATTACGACGGTACTGACTTTTAGAAACCCTACCACAAACAAAAATAAAACAAAATCCTGTTCACAATTAAATGGAATTAACAGAGGGAAAAGATAAAACATAATGGCGACGAGAGTAGACTATCACCACTGTAGCATGTACGCCGAGCGATTTCACGTCTCGTTTTAATCATGATTGCTATGCATGTGGATATGAGAAACAACAGAGAATTAAAATCAGCACCGAACACAATACTAATATCTCATGCTATTATCGATTTTAGAAAGAGAGATTGACGGAAAGAATTTGTAAACGAATCATGTTACAGTAGTTACGGTCGAACCATAAGGATTATAAATATTCATACGGTGGATTAACCAACTATAATTTCTCTGGAAGGCAAGCATAAATGAGGCCGCAACCTCTCCGAACGATTTTATACAGTAGTTGAAAAACAAATTCAAAATACAAAGTGATACGTCCAACGCAATAGTGGATGTCATAACTACTGGCTGGGGTAGAAATTTAGGCATGGAGATGTCGTTCATAGAGGTAGATCACTGACATAACCTATTCGGTATCCTTTCTCCTCATAGGAACCATTTATAATATTCTAGTAAAACAAAAGGGAAAACAGTTCAACCGGAATATAAAATCGTAAACCCAGAATGAGTTTGACATCGATCTGGTGAATTCAAATGATAACTTAATGACCCAAAACATTCACAAGTTAAACGATTTGGGTTTACCTCCGAATGGAGTTGCAGAACTGCGGCAAGACGAAAACAGAGATTTATGAATATGCCCAAGAGGACCAACTCGCTCCTTGTCTCCAGTAGATAGACGGAGACGACGAGTTCTTACCCTCTTGGCGCAGACATACGTGCAACTCTTCAGCACCATCGAAATCTGAAACCTATATGCACATGAGTCACACTAAAACTTGGATAAGGGAGACGAAAGGAGTTCAGCGTACATAAGATAGGAGGGAACTGGTACAGAGATCGGTGAAATAACCTCTGGTTTAATGAACATCTGAAATCCTAATTCCTCTGCCCGATATCTAGCAAGAAATCCCAATGTTGATGTAGCAGGCACAACACGTACCCAGAAGGGTACCCTGGACATCAATGAGCGTAGGGAAGGTTAGGCGTCGTAGGTACCTAGACATTAGATTAACCCTAGACCAGGGCTGGAGCTTAGCGCTCTCAGTACTGAAAAACGCCAGAGCTGTCTGCTCGGAATCCACATGTCGAATGCTGGTTGGACGTGGGGCAAGGTACGCCGCCACAGGTTACATTCTCTCGCGGGAGAGATACTCCTCCTGCAAACAAAACTCAAGAAAATGTAACGAGCCGAGTTGACATGCCAACAATCGTCGCACAGAGTATGGGCTAGGCGGCTCATAAGAATCGTAACAGTACAAAGATGGTGTACTTACGCATAAAACCCCGACGCGTAGGCGCTTGTTCCACACTCAAACGAATAATAGTAGACCCTCGCCAGTAGCGTCGAGTGGAAGGAAACCGCCAAATGCATACTGCCGCCATTAAAACCTGTGTGACCGTCCAAAACACCACGACAATTCAAGGTAATAATGAAATGGGATTAAGGAAGAACTGAGTTAGGGTTAGTCACGAAAAAAAAATTTATAATGCAAAACATAGGTATATAACTCGGGTTTTGATTTCGGCGCAAATGAACTATATGGTATGCATACTATGCTACCGAATTTAGTCACTATAGTCTCCACTTCACTTACGCAGGTCAACAGTTTCGAAAGAGGAAGTCGCTATTGGCGAAATATAAATATATATGTTCATGTAATAAGTGTGTAAGTACACCTTTGCAAACGAGGGTTTAACAAAGCGTACATCAATAATTACACGCCTTAGTTATATATGTGGTTTCAAGGTTATTATTATTATTACAAGGGCGGGGTGTCAAGGTTATTGTTATTAACAATGGGGTGTGGTGCATATGTATATATACATTGGTCAAAGGACCCTATTCGATATAGGTATCATATGTATAATCATAGTATTAAAGGGATGGAACTATGTACGTAGTACACAAGATTTTCAACGTATGGGTAATACCTATATATATATATCTATATATATTATAGATGTGGTATGTAAATATGGATCAAATATCTTAATAAGAGAGGTATTACATATGTATATGTGGTGGATAAAGATTCAAAAGGATTTGGTTGATAAATACATGTTAGCCCCATATGTTATCTATATATTTAAATATATATATATAGGTAATATATATGTATATATACATAGATCTCAAGATATTGGTGGGGAATGCATATGTGTTGGGAAAAAATTATATACAGGAAATGGTCATTATGTGTAACAAAAATGAAATACTGGAGGGTTACTTGACGGTAGCATGGGTGAACCAAAGTTAAATTCTCCTGAACTCATTATCCAAGTATGAAAAAAAGAAAAAGAAAAATAAAAAAATTCCCTAACTAGAGGTGTTACAGTGTAGTCTAAGTGGACAATAACCACCACCACCATCATCATAATATATATATTATTATGTTTTTATATAATAGAAACTAATTGTATTCTTTGTTATATAACTTTCAATTCAATTAAAAATATATAAATTCTTATTAAATCAAAAAATTAAATTATTATTATGATTAATGATGTAATGGTTAGTTTTAAATTATATATATATATATATATATATATATATATATTAATTAAAACTATTAATATTGTTTTAATTAATATTTTATCACTTACAGGAATATATTAATATAAAATAGTAACTATATGGTTTAGTACTATATGTTACTAATTTACATGATCCAAAAAAAATTAATGTATCTATTGAAAAGCCATTTATTATTTGTTTTTTTATTAAAAATAATAATATTATTAATTTTTGGAAGAGAAAATTGAGGTGAATTTTTTATTTAAACTGGTTTTTTTTTATTGTATATATGAGTCCAACACTTTTTTCAATATCCTGAAAAATTTCTAAGATACTTTGATTGTGCAGCATTACCCATAAAACTTGTAATTTCAATAAATTTCAACCTCATTCTTAAAAAATTAGACAAATAAAATCCACCATAAAAATATCGAGAATTAAAAATAATTAGACCTAGAATAATATTAAAATTAACTGAACTATGTCTTGACGCAACGCAAATCCATCGCTATTAACTGAACTCTGTATAAACGTAACGCAGATCCATCGCTATCCATGTGGCAGGGATCAATGATAAAAAATTGAATCTGTCCACAACGCCCCTGCCCCCCCTCTCCCAAATCAACGTGTCCTTCGGAAGAAATTTACGTGCCGTGGCTGTTATGAAATATTATATGATTTAAGATTTAAATTTTAATGATGGATGTAAGAATTTTGTGATCCATAATGTACATAAATGTCTTTCATATTATATGGTTCAAGGTTCAAATCTTAGTGATTGATCTAAGACTTTTGTGATCTATAATGTAGATGAATGTCATTGTCATTTCCATTAATAAAATTATTAGGATTTGGTTGAGGTTCTGAACCATCTACGGGTTCATCCTCATGACAAGGTGGATCATCCTCATGACAAGATGGACAAGGTAATCCATCCTAATGAATAAATAGTGTGGATGTGTTATTTCTTGGAAATAGCTGTTGAGAACTAGCCCTTGAAAATTAGCACCTGAGAATTATGGTTCATCCTCATGACAAGGTGGAGAAGTTAATCGGTCCTAATGAATAAATCTAGTGTGGATGCATCATTGACCAAAATAGTCATTGAAAACTAACCGTTAAAAACTAGTTGTTGATAACTAGTCATTAAAACTAGCTGGAATTAAATTAGCTAGTTAATTCATTATCACTAAAAATATTTTTAAATAATTTATTAATAAATAAAAATTTTAAAATAAAATTTATTAATAAATAAAATTTTATTTAATAATAAAAAAAAAATATTTATAAAGGAAATATATTTAACATATTTTTAATAAATTTCCTCATAAGTAATTAATTAATCTATCTAATTTAATTTCAGTATGCATCCACACTATTTATTCATTAAGATTGATTAACTTCTTCACTTGAATTACATTATATGGTTTGAAATGTCTACCAAACCTAATGATATGATTAATCCGAAAGACATTCATCTAAATATTAATGAATCAATCTTTAAAAAAACAAAATAGATTCAAATAAAAATACAAACCTAACATTTAAAACAGAAAAATTATATATAGGGCAAAATACTGAGCATTTATATATTACAATATTGGTCACACATACAATTACCGATTTTGTTTGAAAAGAAAAACCAACTGTAATACATTTTTTAAATTAATATTACTGAGAAAATTATAATATTTAAATTTTCTTCAGTTAATGTTAACTATTACTATAATTTATTTAGTTAATGTTTTATGTTAAGAGAATTTAATTCATGTGGGTATTATTAATATTATTATATTATTAAATGTATTATTATTATGATACTCGTGTTATAATTGATTGGTTTTGAAGCGTTTCAATGAAGTTAAATCTTCATGAGTCACATAATGATTATTGATAATTAAATTAAAATTTTGGAAATCTTATTTTAAAATAAAGATGCTTACTGGTATAAATATGTACACTTGAAATTGAAATATTTTAATCAACATAAAAATTGAAATAGTCGAACTTGAAATATTTTGGTCAACACCACAACTGAAATATATTACTTATGATCCATATTGTCCACATTAAAACGTTTTGTTTGTTATTGGTATATTTTTAAATACACATACTCTCATATTGGAAACTATAAAATGTATATTTGTGTACTATAATCATTAGTATTTTTAAAAGTGTTATATGTCAATTGTCGGTCTTTCTCTCCTATATTATTTTTGAAATATATCTTGTTATTAATATTTTTTAACTGTCATATCTCAACTCCATATAGAAAATTGAATAAATTATATATTTTTTAACATTTTAATGGGGATATCATAAATAAATATTTCAATACCCATGTTATATAATTATTTATGTGAAATATGTATATACTCTATAAAATAAATAAAAGTAAAAAATAATTTTTTTTATAGTTAAAACATTTTATTCATGTGATTCTCAAAAAGAAATAGATATACAATCCCCTTCCATGTTCAACATAAAATTAAAACATGTATATATAATTAACCATTATAAATTTATGTCAATCTCTTATAAATTTGAAATTTATACTAGTTATTTATTATTTTTTAATATAACCTTAAACAACAAAATTTTCCATATACCAAATTATAGCTTAACACAACAAAAAATTATATAAATAAAATATAAATTTTAATATTTAACATTATTTAGTTATAAGATTCAAAACTACACATACTACATAAACAAAGGTCATTTCTCATTAAGAAGTATTGACAAGGAATATATACTTGTTTTGTTTTGCATTTTTAATGTAGATATCATAAATAATGTGACAGCCTCATTAGAGTTAACTAGTGTTAACTAGTTAAAAAACAATTTGCTTATCTTTATTAAAAAAAGTTATTTAATTTTCTGATTTCTTAATTAGGAGTAATTAATTAATGAAAGGAAAATATTTTTAAAGATGATGGTAAAAATATTTTCAAGAATAGGAGGTGGTTGGGGATAGTTGGAAAGACAGTTACCTACTCCTCTGAGGATAAAGCTGAATCCCAGAGGAGGAGTAGGGGTTCTGTGCTAATGGTAAAGGGGAGTATTTTCTAGAGCTAGTTATGATCAGTTGAAAATAACTCACAGCATACCTTGTAAAACCAGACTTTCTGAGTTTGAATGGATTGGCCATCCAGAGGTCACAGTAGAAAGTGAAACAAATCCACTGTTAACCCGGGACACCGTCCAAATTTTGGAGCTAGGGGGCAAGTGGAGGACGTAATAGCCTCCCTTGATGATTGGCAGGACCACAAATTTAAAATAGTAATCCATATAAGTATAATGACTGAGTTGCATACTATATTTTATGTATTAATATGAAAGGGTTAACTGTGGTAGGAATTTAATTAAATTACAGTGAAAGTGGGTTTTACTGAAATACTGTTTAAAATACAGTGGAAGTGGTTTGTTACTGAAATACTAATAAACAGTAGAAGATTTTATTTATGCAAAAGGGAAAGAATAAAACCATAAAAGAACCCAGTTAAATACTTAGACTGCATGTTTACAGAAAATAGTAATAAAAACTACAGCAGAGCTATTCTTTTAACAGCTAGCACAATAAAATATAGGTACAAATTTTTACATGTACATCTAAGAAGAGATGAAGAATAGGTGGTAAAAATGTGTGTATACAAATGTCTTATGATATACGCAGCATAATACTAGAAATTATTAACATTTTTATATGTAACTTCATTAACCCATGAAATAAAAAGACTAGAACTTGCAGTGCCGTGTTGAGGTGAAACCCTACCTGAGACCGACTGTTCAACATTGTAAGTATTTGTAATACACAGACATTCTTTGTGGTGGTCTGGTCACCGTAGCATGGAGCTAACCATATATTAAAAAAAAGAAAATTAAGAAAGAAACTCTATGGAATGAATAATCGAAAGAACGATGGTAAGGTACCATTAACCCACAAACTCGGCGTGAAAATTCTCTTTACCAGAAATAAATAACAGGAAACAACAAATCATGTGACATTTCTGTAGATTCATTCTATTTAACATCATACAACAGTGGAAGACACATTTCTCAAACTACATACTGTAGAATAAAACAAATTACATGCAAAATGAAGCGAAAAAAAGGTTTTTCCAACCCTGAATCTGTCGATATGAATTGTTAAAATTTAGAAAAGGAGAGAGTTCTCTTCAAAAATATAACTTATTAAAAATATACCATTACAAGCTAGGGCACAATCCCGAAATGTAAACTGAAAGTCGAGCTGAATTAGAAACATCATACAGAGCTCAACATATAAACTATGAATAAATAATTGTAATGATAAGAGCTGAGTTTAAAATCCCAAGTGTTGACTAGTTGGGGTGTATATTATATGCGTAGAGTTAAATCATACGAATAGATTATATGTTTTCTAATGTAAGTCATAGCAGAAATATTGAACCATGCGCTAGCTTTGATAAATGTCTTGTTATTATTATTGGTATGTTTATTCCATAAGTACTGTGGAAGCGTTTGATATTTATATATATGTGGAGGTAAGTAATTTTTTTTTTATAGTAGTAATTTAATTAAGAATGATTGTGAAAAGTGGTATCAAAGTAGTGTTACTACGTTAGGACCCTAAGGTTCGACTAATGATGAAGTTGTGTATGTGAATAATGCACAGCGAGAGAGAGAGAGAGAGAGAGAGAGAGAGAGAGAGAGAGAGAGATAATGAGAGGAGCTACAACATCAGAATCGCAACAAGGGGCCGTGGAAAATCAATCACCAACAGTCATGAACCCAAAAATGTGGGTTCATTTAAGTGTAGAACAACATCAAAAGTCCAGCCGGTTGCTTGAAGAACAACAACACCAAACTAGTTTCTTGTTGAATAATGTACAGCAATTGCAAGAGGAAATGATAAGTGTCTGAAAGGATAATGAGCGACTGTTACAAGATTAGGAGAAAATATTAAAGAGTTTATGAGACAAACAAAATTAGGAGATGGATCATCCAAGTGTTGAAAGAGGCTTACCGGCAGATGATGAACAACAAATGATAATTAATATCACAGACAGAGTTGAAAAGAGTCCCTTTCAAAGAAGTAAGAATAAGAATTACAATGAGGCAGAGTCGGGAAATCTATCCGACCAGCAAGAGATTAAGAGACAGAAAGTGGAACTGTAAGAAGAATTTCGTAAGATTAAGCCACCAAATTTTGATGGTAAGGTAGAGGAAGTGGCGGAAGTCTGGTTAATTAACATGAATAAGTACTTTCAGGTATATGAATATAATAGCAACCAGAAGGCACGATTGGCTATATACCAACTATGAGAGAAGGCCACCCTATGGTGGGAAGAACTAAAAAATGTACGCAACATTGAAGAATGGGATATTACTTGGGAATTGTTTCAACAATATTTTAAAGACAAGTACTTGACAGAGAGATTATATGACGAAAAAGATAAAGAATTTCATGATCTAAGGTTGGTAAAAATGACCATGGATGATTATGTCACTAAATTCACTTCCCTGTTACGTTATGTCCCTTATCTCCGAGACAAAAAGGCTAAAGTGCAGAGGTTCCTGAGTATCTTACCAACTCATACGAGGGAACAGATAGAATTTTTTAATCCTCAAAGCATGGATGAAGCCATACGTAAGGCACGAATGTGCTATCAGCAGTCCAAGGCCAAGGGTGAAGGAGGAAAAAGCTGGCAGCCAAAGAAAATTCGTAAAAGTAATTCCAATTTCAAAAGCAGTAAAAGTGGCAACTTTAAAGGCACAACACGAAATCCTATTAATAAGCAATTTGGTAGAAATCACCAAAGAACCAAATGGCCAGCGAAAGAAAATCCTATAGAAGCATCTAGTAAGCCAGAGCAGGGACAGATTACTAAACCTCCTCTACAGTGCTGGGGCTATGGGGAGGCTCATTATTATAAAAACTTTCTACAATGAACCATAAATGATAATGTGGAAAATCTATAGGAATCATCTACAGTGGGGGACGTGGCGCGTCACATACCCCGCATCAATGCAGCTTTGGAAGATTGGCAGGATGATTATCAGTCCATAATGATTGAATTAGAAGGTACTTTACTAACTAAACCTGTTTCAATTTTGGTAGATCCTGGAGCAAGTTTGAGTTATGTAAGCCCCAAATTGGTGAAAATGTGTAAATTAAAAGAACATAAATTTAAGAATTCCTGGTTAGTATAGCTAGCTACTGGGGCAAAACGAAAGGTAACTGCAAAGATTCTGAATTGTACATTAGAAGTGGCAGAACATCAGTTACAAGTGGAGTTAAATATTTTACCATTGGGATCTTATGATGTGTTATTGGGCATGGACTGGTTAGAAAAGCACTGGACTTTAGTGGATTGTAAAGAAAATATTATTTACTATAGAATGCAAGATGGCACGTGAAGAGAGATTCAAGGAATTAAAAAGACAGTACAAATACGCCCAATCACAACATCTCAAATGAGTAAGTGCATCAGAAAAGGATGCCAGCTGTATGCAATTCAAGTAGGGTATGAAGATTCCAAGGAAAAGTCACCAACAATGGAGCATATACCTGTGGTACAGGAATTTCTGGATGTTTTTCCAGAAAACGTTCCTGGTTTACCACCAAGGAGGGATATTGACTTCACCATAGAATTGTTGCCAAGATCCTCCCCGGTGTCAAGGGATCCTTATAGAATGAGCGTGCCAGAACTAACTGAACTGAAAATGCAGCTACAAGAACCACTGGACAAAGGTTATATCCACCCAAGTGTGTCTCCATGGGGAGCACCAGTTCTATTTGTTAAAAATAAAGATGGAACCATGCGTATGTGCGTGGATTATAGGCAGCTTAATAAGCTAACCGTCAAGAATAAATACCCCCTACCAAGAATCGATGACTTATTTGATAAAGTAAAAGGGGCTAAGGTGTTTTCTAAGATAGACTTAACATCTGGATATCATCAGATTCGAATGAAGGATGAAGACATTTGTAAGAAAAAATTTCGCACTCGCTATGGGCACTATGAATTAGTGGTGCTACCCTTTGGATTGACGAATGCACCAACAACCTTTATGAGGTTAATGCATGGAATATTTCATCCATTTTTGGATAACTTTTTACTTATTTTCATAGATGATATTCTGATATATATTCTAAAAATCTGGAAGAACAAAAGGAGAATTTGAGAATAGCCCTGGAAATGCTAAGAAAACATCAACTATATGTTAAGTACAATAAATGTGATTTCTTTAAAACATAAATCCAATATCTGGGCCATGTCGTATCAGCTGAAGGAATCGTTGTTGATCCGGAAAGATCAAAACTATTATGGAGTGGCGAGTACCCCAAAATGTGGCCAACATTAGATCGTTTATGGGATTAGCTGGTTATTATAGAAGATTTATAAAATGATTTTCTAAAATTTCTTTTCCCATTACATCTTTGAAAAGGAAAGGAAAGATATTCAAATGGAAAAATGAGTGTCAGAAAAGCTTTAAAAAGCTGAAAAAACTTCTAACTACAGCACCGGTATTGAGGGTAGCTGACCCTGATAAAGAATATGAAGTTTGTACTGATGCAAGTAAAGAAGGTGTTGGAGCAATCTTAACCGAGGAAGGTAAAGTGGTAGTATACGAGACTAGGACACTGAAGGACCATGAAAAAAGATATTCTGCTTATTGTTTGGAGCTTACATCAGTGGTACATGCTCTCCAAGTGTGGAGGCATTACCTGCTGGGTAAGAGGTTTGTACTTAAAACAGATCATAGTAGCTTGACTAATTATTTCAAGCAAGCAGATTTAAACTTCAGGCAGGCAAGATGGAATGCCTTTCTATGTGAATTTGATATGGACATTCAGCATGTAAAGGGAAAGGAAAATCGAGTAGCAGATGCGTTGAGTAGAAAATTACATGATATTTTTGAGTTGTACTATAATCAGCTAGAAAGCCAATTTTTGGAACAATTAAAGGAGGAGGCACGAAAAGATCCAAAATACAAATTTATATGGCAACAAATGGAAGAAAATAGGAAGCAAGGTAAAATATATGAGTATGGAAAGAATGAGCAAATGTTTGGAATATCAATAGGCAAAGGTAGAGCACCAGCATCTTGCGAGACTATTACAGCCCATACCCATACCTAAATGGAAGTGGGAGGTTATCTCCTTAGATTTCATCACAAGCTTGCCACAAACAAAAAGACAGAATGATTCGATCATGGTAGTGGTAGACAGATTAAGCAAATCTACACATTTTATACCTGTATAGTCTACCTATAAGACAGTATAGATTGCTGATATATTTATGAAGGAAATTTTCAGGTTACATGGGATTCCAAAAACCGTAATTTCAGATCGGGATGTTAAGTTCACGTCCACATTTTGGAAAACTTTGTTTTCCAGTCTGGGAATGCATATAAATTTTAGCACCGCCTATCATCCCCAAAATAACGGGAAAACAGAGAGGGTAACCAAATATTAGAAGACATGTTGTGCATGTATGTGATGCAGCAACCAACCAAGTGGGAGGATTATTTGCATCTTGTTGAGTTTTCTTAGAATAACGGTTATCAGGAATCTCTAAAAATGAGCCCCTTCGAGGAATTATATGGTAGGCAATGTCGTACACCTATAAATTGGAGAAATATTGAGACAAAATTAATGTTGGGACCTGAGATGTTGGAAGAAATGGAAGTTGAGGTAAAAAGAATAAGACAAAATTTGAAGGCTGCTCAAGACCGAAAAAAGATTTATGTAGATAATAAAAGGTCTTATTGTGAATTTGCGGTGGGAGATCATGTTTATGTGAGAATTAAACCTAAGAGGAGTACCTTAAGGTGGACCTCTTGTGCCAAATTATCTCCCAGATACTGTGGACCTTTCCAAGTACTGGGAAGGGTAGGACCAGTAGCATATCGGTTGGCTTTACACAGCCTCATTCAAGTTCACAATGTGTTCCATGTGTCTTTGTTGAAGCGATATGTACATGATGAAAAACATGTGATTCATTGGCAAAGCATTCAGGTAGGATATGAATAAGAATTCTAACTTGAAGTTTTGAACAAAATTGATGCATATTGATTTCAAAACATTTTTTTGTTGTTTTCAGGTATAACCGGATAGAGAATTTCTGGTCGAGACGCAACGCATACTTGACCGAAGAGAAATCGTACTCCACAAATGAGTAGTTATCCAGGTAAAAGTGCAATGGAGGCACTTCGGACCGGATGAAGCTACTTGGGAGGACGAAAAGTTTATGCAAGAAGCTTACTCAGAGCTCTTTGCAGAGCTGGGTTGAAACACTGAGGATGGTGTTACTTCCAAGGGGGGAAGTTGTGACAGCCTCATTAAAGTTAACTAGTGTTAACTAGTTAAAAAACAATTTTCTTATCTTTATCTAGAAAGAAAAAAACTCAAATAATTACTCTTGATTAAACAAGTTATTTAATTTTCTGATTTATTAACTAGGAGTAATTAATTAATGAAAGGAAAATCTTTTTAAAGCTGATGGTAAAAATGTTTTCAAGAATAGGAGGTGGTTGGGGACAGTTGGAAAGACAGTTACCTATTCCTCTGAGGATAAAGCTGAATCACAGAGGAGGAATAGGGGTTCTATGCTAATGGTAAAGGGGAGTCTTTTCTAGAGCTGGTTATGATCAATTGAAAATAACTCACATCATACCTTGTAAAACCATACCTTTTGAGTTTGACTAGATTGGCCATCTAGAGGTCACAATAGAAAGTGAAACAAATCCACTGTTAACCCGGGACACCGTCCAGATTCTAGAGCTAGGGGGCGAGTGGAGGACGTAATAGCCTCCCTTGATGGTTGGGACGACCACAGCTTTAAAAGAGTAATCCAGATAAGTATAATGACTAAGTTGGATACTATATTTTATGTATTAATATGAAAGTGTTAACTGTGCTAGGAATTTAATTAAATTACAGTGGAAGTGGTTTGTTACTGAAATACTAATAAACAATAGAAGATTTTATTTATGCAAAAGGGAAAGAAGAAAAGCATAAAAGAACCCAGTTAAATAATTAGACTGCATGTATATAGAAAACAATAATAAAAGCTACAACAGAGCTATTCTTTTAACAGCTAGCACAATAAACTGTAGATACAAATTTTTACATGTACATCTAAGAAGAGATGAAGAATAGGTGGTAAAACTGTGTGTATACAAATGTATTATGATATACGTAGCATAATACTAGAAATTCTTAACATTGTTATATATAACTTTATTAACCCCTGAAACAAAAAGACTAGAACTTGCAGTCTCGGGTTGAGGTGAAACCCTACCTGAGACCGACTGTTCAACTTAGTAAGTATTCATAATACACGGACATTCTTTGTGGTGGTCCGGTCACCATAGCATGGAGCTAACCATATATTATAGAAAATAAAATTAAGAAAGAAACTCTATGGAATGAATAATCGAAAGAACGATGGTAAGGTACCATTAACCCGCAAAATCGACGTGAAAATTCTCTTTACCAGAAATAAATAACAGGACAAAAAAAATCATGTGACATTTCTGTAGATTCATTCTATTTCACATCATACAACAGTGGAAGACACATTTCTCAAACTACATATTGTAGAATAAAACAAATTACATGCAAAATGAGGTGAAATGAGGGTTTTTCCAACCCTGAATGTGTCGATATGAATTGTTAAACTTTAGAAAAAGAGAGAGTTCTCTTTAGAAATATAAATTATTAAAAAATATACCATTACAAGCTAGGGCACAGTCCCGAAATGTAAATTCAAAGTCGAGCTGAATTAGAAACATAACATAGAGCTCAACAGAGCTCATCAAAACCCATGTCTGTTTAAAAAAAAAAAAAAAAAATCAGGTATAAACCCTAAGGGATTACCTTTCGACTAATAATTCATTGCAATAAGTTATGAAACCCTATGCCGGGTATAAACCCTCATTAACTGTTTATACATTTCCGTAAATATGAAATACTTTAAACAATAACTGGAACGGAAGACCAAAACCCTAGGTTACGATCTCCCTTCGAAGGGCAAGCTACCTGTGCAATAAGGAAGAGAGTAGTTAGCCGAGGCCATGAAGAATGTGGTGAGGAATCACTAAAGGAAGTCTACTCAAGGGTTTGGTAAGTTGGAACCACTAACCTGCAAGGAAATAGAACAACCAAGAGACGGGGTTAATTTTTTAAGAATTTAACCAATAATAAAACAAGAATGCCTAAGCTAAAGGAAGAATGGCTCGGATAATTACTTGTATCAATGGAAATTTCGTTTTACCGCACTGTGAAAACAATCAAATAACAAGTATTACACTTCTACAGTGAATGGCTTATTATACGACTCTGTAACAAGCAAGAGACTGAGTAAAACAAGAAAAATATAGCCAGAGATAGCCATACCATTGGAGAATATCTAAATTCCATTTCCTCCATTGCAAATGCGGATGCATCAACCGAGTAGAAGCACAAGAATTCTCTGCAACAGAGGATCATCAACAAAGACCAAATTTCAGCTGAATAAACCGACAGAGTAACCCTAACAGCCAGAGGCCAAGTTAACAGAGTATTGGTAGCAGAGCAATGGAGAAATTATGTAAAGGAATGGCAAAACTAAATGGGGTTCGAGGTGGAGTGCCCAAAGTGTATAGGGCTGGAGAAGTCTAGCTCTGAACCCCGCAAAACAGTGATCCAACTCATTAAATCACAGTTCAATAGCAGTAAAAATCGGAGTTTCCCTGGATAACCATGACAAATCTAATGCGATCTACAACTGTCCAAAGGGAGTAAAAACCATATACTGATATATTAAATGGATTTGACATAACTCCACGGAGGTTCAATATCAAATTCCAAGTGGAGTACTATATTAATTCTAGATTAAATCTTATCAGTGGATTACCATTGATAGAATCGATATATAATCATGGTGAACTTTATCAACGCATAAACTATGAATAAATAATTTTAATGATAAGATCTCAATTTAAAATCCCAAGTGTTGACCGGTTGGGGTTTATATTATATGCGTAGAGTTAAATCATACGAATACATTATATGTTTTCTAATGTAAGTCATAGCAGAAATATTGAACCATGCACTAGCTTTGATAAATGTCTTGTTATTATTATTGGTATGTTTATTGCATAAGTACTGTGGAAGGGTTTGATGTTTATATACATGTGGAGGTAAGTAATTTTTTTTTTTTTTTTTTACAGTAGTAATTTAATTAAGAATGATTGTGACAAATAAACATTTCAATACTCATGTTCAATAATTATTTATGGGAAATATATATATAGTATATAAAAAATAAAAAATAAAAATAAAATAAAAAATGTAGAGTTAAAATATTTTATTTGTATGGTTCTAAAAAAGAAATAGATATACAATCTCTTCCATACCCAACATAAATTTAAAACATATAAATATAATTAACCATAATAAATTTATATTAATCTCTTATAAAAATTTATACTACTTATTTATTATTTTTTAATATAACATTAAAAAACAACATTTTCCATATACTAAATTACACCTTAACACAATAAAAATATATATAAATAAACTATAAATTTTAATATTTAACATTATTTAGTTATAATATTTAAAACTACACATACTACATAAACAAAGGCCATTTCTCATTAAGAAGTATTGACAAGGAATATATACTTGTTTTTGTTTTGCATGCTCTCCTTCCAAAGGAGAAAAAGGGGGGCAACGAGAACACGACCATGAATATGGTGGCATCTATGTTGATAGCCAAATAAAGCATCTATGTGAAGGAAAAACAATCATAATTTATGTATGTTTTATGGTAGATTATTTTTTTTGTACGAGAAAAAGGGAACAAGAACATAGCCATGAATATGGTGAAATCTATCTTGAATTCCAAATAGAACATCCATGTAAAGGTAAAATAGAAATAACCTCATTACATGTATGTATGTTTATACTATTTTTTTAATTTTTAATGAGCTTTAGATTTTATTAGGCTTTAATTTTTTTATGGGCAGGAGTGAAGGATGGGAGTAAATTATGATGTTGTTAAATTACAATAATATTTATATAACTATGGTTATGACATTATAAAATTAGTTTGAGTTTTACTAAGTTTTACATAAATTTAGTGGCAACATCATATAATGGATAAGTAATTCTTCTATTCAAAATTATAACTAACTCAATATAAATTTATTCTACTAAAATAGATAAATAATATTATAATATTATGTTGCATTAAAAGGAAATATATTTACCTATGATAATACTATAATAATATATGTATGTTACATCTAAAAGGTTATGAATTCTTATTTTAATTATGTATTTAAGAGTGGAATAATACATTCATTTACAAAAGGGGGAGAGAGTTTGTTGTGTGTGTTAGAGAGATTGTTGTGGAGGTAAATCCCCTCTGCGGACAGAGGTGATCCCTACTAGCCCAGACCGGGTCTAGCAACAATCGTTCACGCTATAGTGCAGGTTCCTAATTGCAAATAAACCAACTAGCGATGAAGGCTTACTTGGAATCCAACGTTGTCGCTCGTAGAGAAAGTAGCACTCCCGTTCCTTAGCTCCGAAAGATCACAATCCTCACGATCTCCGTGATCGGACACTTGCACACACAAGAAGAAAAACAAACGCAAGCGTAAAATCCAGTATATGCAACTATATGTCAGTCAGAGAAGACATAACTCATCATCATAATCAATAACAGGAGTGGAACCATAACCAATAGTCGCTTATCATTAATCAATCAAAGAAAAATACAACCATAGCCCTGACGCTGAATTCTCCTTTGGAGGGTCGCCAAGGGAACACGTCTCGAAAAAGCCTGTTGGGGATGGGACAAACCTCTCTCTTCGGATGTCCCGACAATAATCTCCTTGCTTGGATTTGGCCTTAAGGGAATGAATCAAGGCTCTTGCAGCATAAGGGTCTGATGGCTCTTGGGAACTTCGAGACTAGCTTGCAAAGGGAATGAGCAAGCTTTTATAGATGGAGGAAGGGGAGTTGGGGTCCCTATAATCATGGGATTGGCCCTATCCTCAAGGAAACTTCCATGAGAGGTGGAAAACCACTTCCTCTACATGGAGATCCGGAGCCAAACCTCCCAACTCAAATTAGATACCAGTTCATGAATTGGTTAGGACGAAACTTCCGCCATTTATTTTTAAAAAACACTCCTTAAAATGGTTGGTGCGAGTGTGACTCTGAGACAGAGCACCAATTGGCGCGCCCTCTTTGAAGGATTTGCCCCATTGGCGCGGTTACTAAACTGGCTTCCCACGCCAATGCAAAAAAGGGGTGTTTTTAGGGTTTTTTACAAGGAGTTGTCTTCAGGGAAATGAAAGCTCTTGTTTAGAGGGATGTCATGAAAGTGGTTTCAAGTTATGTCACTGCTCACAGGTCACGGAATGAGCCCTCCAGTTGTGCAGGATGGGGAATTGCAGGGACGGTGACAAATTGCTGTGTAACAGATGCTCCCTAAAGCATGAGGTCCGAAAGAGAGAGAGGGTTGAAATGATTTACAAGAACATGTCCAACTGAAAACACCACCGTCGGAAAACCTGCGTAGAGAAATACAACTGATATCTCAGATACATGATATATACGTGGTATGGGCACAACCATCCATAACAGAGTATACAATAATCCAGATCCAGGGTATGGACGCAGCCATCCAGTGAGGATAGATAAATAGACTCAGGTATGGTCGCAGCCATCCAATCAGTGACTCATGTAACTAATCATAAGAATCCACAAAATCGTAGCCTGGATTATAACAGATAGGAATCCAGGGTCTTGCGCTCCATCTCGACCCAAACAAATTACAAGTTCAAGCATGCAAATATGTGAGCTGAAGTCGAACATGCGAGAACATTGCCTGATTACGAGCCAATGATGAAAGCTGTTAACAGACGCGAGAGGTAGCACCAATGATGAAAATGGCCCTCAAGGTACTATAGGTACAATCTACGACATGTGAATCAATGAGCTGGCGTCAAACACCCACAGAATCACTTGATTGGAGGCCAATGATGAAAACCTCACGTCGAACGCGAAGAACCTGCCATTGAAGCATGCAGGCTCCAAGGTACCAGAAGGGAGTCTCTAGATCAGCTTCCTGGATATGGAGCTGAAGTCAATAGGAAGTGACCTCGATCGAAGGTGGGCCATAGTGTTTCCCACATCATCGACATGAGATAGAGGAACATAATGTCTTTGTGAATCACGATCAGATGAGAATAAGAGGAAGGTTGGAATCTGTAGAGGTCAAATTCTCTTGAACATATCGGCGACATGACAGTGGATTTGGCAGTATTTGACATCAAAAGATCAAGGGTCATGACGACAAGGCAAAGAGTAGATGAGAGGTCAAAAGGGATTACCCAAACCCATGGAGGCAAGTGAACAAAGGAGATGATATATCCCCAACCCGACACGAATGCAGACAAGTGCCATGTTCAAGAGCGACATACTGCCGACACGACAATGATTTTGGTTCCATTTTCCCCACCATTTCTGGCGAGTACCTCTTTATTTTTACACAAGCTTGAAGAGGATACCATATGCTTGTTGTATAAGCCCATCCTAGTACATTTAATGAGCCCTAGGAAGGAGGAACTCGAATATTGTCATTCTTACTAAATCCAATGTCATCAGGGTTTCACGAGTCTCACAGAGGAAGAACTCGGTGTCTTTTCATATTTAGAGAGTTTGAAAAGACAGCGGAAAATCAAACTCCAATGGTCCCTTTTCGTAAATAGTTCCTCAGATCCGAAAAGGTAGAAAACTATGCCTGAGAAAACCTCCTAGTCGCAATAGGCTAGGGTATTCCTTTTTCGTAAGTAATCTACCCCAACCCGAAAAAGGGGTAAACATATACTGGGTAGATGTCGTTTCGTGGCCACTTTAATGAGATCGAAACGACAAGGGCCTCGACAATATTTTCATGTTTAGAGAGTCAAAAAAGAGCTAAAAGATGACTCCAAAATGACTTTTTTGTGTATTTACCGAGTCCGAAAAAGTATAAAATACAACTCGTGTCACCGTTTAATTCGCGTAAAGACCTGTTGCTGCACATGAAGGCAAGTGTAAAATCCATTTTCGACAAAATATATCAAAATATTAATAAAAATGACTTTTAAAACCCAATTAGATTTCAAAAATTTATAAATAAGTCTCAAATGGAAAAAACAAAATTACTTTTACTATTTACCTCATTGGAGAGCAACAGTGGTCCATTTTGTGTGTGATCTTTCGACGGTGATTGCGACTGATCCGAGCTACTATTCAGATCCCTGTTTGTTCAAGGGAAGGGGTGCTTCCTTAAGCTCCATTCCAATCCATTTTTTATATGTTTTTATTATGTATTAGACTTCTGGGCGAACCATTTTGAATTTTTAGGGCTTGCCCCATTGGTGCGGGTATCAGGCACAGACCCGCGCCAATGGACATTTCCTCACAAGGAGGTCACGCCAACTGGCGTGAATGTTAGGAAAATAGTCGCGCCAATGGTAAAACGCAATTTTCCATTCAAAATTTTGAAAATGTGAGCTATCTAAGTGGATTTTAAAATGTACCAGAGATCTAACAATGTATTTTTTATGGTGTTGATGCAGATATAAAGGAAAAAATGGTTATCGAATGGAAGGAAAGGGAACATGGAGAGGAAGATGAAATGGCTATGGAGAATGAGGCCTGTATGACTGCACTCAAGAACTGTGGTCTTAAAAAATTCTCCCTCGCGCCCTGCTTACGAGCTCAACCAGAGCTACTACAATACTTGGTCAGTATATGGGACGAAAATGAAGAAGTATTTAAACTTCGGGACCAAGTGCTGGAACTAGAGGTTTCTGACATATATTTCATAACTAGACTATCGTGCAAAGGTCTGGTGCCCATCCTGATAGGCAGCAGACCATCTGGGGAAAAGATGGAGCAGGTAATGGTGAGGGTGTGCCCAGGGGCACAAACCGGATCAGGAAGCGGGAAGGTGGACATCCGCACTATCCAGGATCTAGCACTGAGAGTAGTGCTACACTCCCTCACACGAGCTGCGGGATCGAAAGCTCCACACGAGGCAACCAAGGCCCAACTCCTGGTAGCCGATCAGTGTATGAGTCCAGCACTGCTTGATTGGGCTACTGTAGTGACAACAAATATCAAAAGGCAGCTCACAAAGTGCAAGCAATTCAAACTGAAGCAGTTTGGATATGGTTCCATTTTGGTATTGTTCATCCTGGAACAACTACCTATCTTGCAGGGCCAAGGGGCCATCGTTGCTGAGCCGATACCGTAAGAGCTAAGGATGGCTCGCTGGGCAGCACTTATGCCTAGGTCAGGAGGAGGCCAACAGATGTCTTGGAGGCCAGAGTTTTTTGGATGGTTACGACGTTAGTTGATCGTGGTCGAGGATTGGCCCTATGCCAGGACCGATTTCACTGGAGACCCAGATCTCCCACTTCCAGAGGGGGATTACTGGGACAAGGAGTTGGGTATGGCCTCTCTTTTTTATTTTTATGTTTTATGATTTTTTGGGTAATACATGTCCGTTTTGACACCAATTTTATGTGTATGTAGATGTCAGCCCAGTGAGACCTGCCAGTATGTCTCCTATTTCACGGATAACTCAGCCCGCAGCTGACCCTCAAGCGGAGGGTACCGATGGGGGAGAGTTGATCCATAACCTTGAGGGGATTTCCCAGGGGATTCCAGACTACGCCCGGCTGGCAGATGTCCCAATGGCGTATGAAAGACATATGGTGGGAGTGCATAGTCGCCTCCACCGACTTTTGAGACGCTTAGTGCACGCGGTAGCATGTTACCATGAGCACCATGTGGATTAGACACCTAGGGCTTCTTTCATGCATATTTTTTGAGAGACATGTCGTCTCCATATGTATTTAAGATGAACATGTATATTTTTTATTTTATGTGATGCACACTATGTAAACATTTCGACACATATATATATACATACCTATTTCTGGATGGATCTTCCTACATGTGATGACGTTTTTGTTTATAAATTGCGCAAATGTCTATCTAAAACCAAATTAGCTACTGCATCTGTTAATGTATTCATATGTCTGGGTATGTGTTGATATGTAATATAGTCAAAATTTCTCTCCAGCAGACGAATACGCAAATATAGACATAAAATGGATGGATTTCTAACTGAATAATTCCCGTTAAGTTGTAATACTACAAGTTGTGAGTCTAGATACACAAGTAATTCACGAATGCCGAGGTTTACAACCTCGGTTAATCATTCCAATACGGCACTATATTCCACGATATTATTTGTAGTAGGACCCAGACACACACCTTGCAGGTTAACCAATTCACCAGCAGGATCATAGATTACCCAGGCTGCTGAAGACAGATTCCTGGTACCGCGGGAGGCACCATCCGCGAAACCCACAAACGGAGTAATGGACATCTACACAATCAAGAAGACCCGATCAGCAGAAATATGCTTACATCTCACACCACACCACACATGCACACAAATGAATATACACACCTATGTACACACACCACACTAAAAATAACTTCAAGCGTAGTATTTCTTAAGGTACAGCCCATTTCTAGGCTGTGCCAACGGAACTCCTTCATAATCGATGAGCTCATAAGCCCCATTCTTCAATACTCATTTTACTATGTAGGGCCCATGCCACATGGGTTGTAACTTACCTGCCCCGAGTTTGTCGTGCGCTTGGTCATATAGGAGGACAAGGTCCCCTTCGACAAAGGAACGTGGAGAGACTGATTGATCAAAGTGCGCTTTGACCCGCTTTTTCTATGCCTCAATGACTAAGGTAGCCAAGCGGAGAGTTTCATCTAACCGTTCCAAATACAAGAGATGCTCTTCTTCAGGAGAAGTGTCGGGCAAAATTTCCACAGCCAACTTTAAGGAAGAAATTTCGCACTCAACCGGAAGAGTTGCTTCCAGACCATACACCAATTAGAATGGTGTGAATTCGGTCGCACTCTTTGCTGATGTCCAGTATTCCCATAGAGCTGAGAAAAATTGGAGGTGCCAATTGGACTTATGAATCCCAACTGTTCGTTGAAGCATTTGTGACCAAAACCTTGTTCACAGCCTCAACCTAGCCATTTGCCTGGGGGTAATATGGCGTTGTGTCGTAAGCCCAATCTTGATGTCAGCTCGGCCATCATGTAATCTCGAAAGTGAGTACCATGATTGGTAACAATGGCCTGAGGGACCCCAAAACGTGCAATAATATGGTTGAAGATAAATTGGGCAGCTGTCTTACCATCGGCGGCTAGTGTAGGCATCGCTTCGGCCCACTTAGTAAAGTAGTCGACAGCGACGATTATATATGCATTCCCCCCGGCCGAATGAGGGTTACACGACATTAAATATACGCACCATTTCATAAAAGGGCCGACAGTAATGACAAGATGAAATGGGAGAGGTGGCGAGCACATCTTGCGCTGAAAAACCTGACACGCATGACATTTTCGGACTGCAACAATGCAGTCTTTAAAGATTGATGGCCAGAAGTAACCCGCACGTAGAATCTTCTGGGTGGTGGCATATCCAGACATGTGACTGCCACAGGCACCACTGTGACATTAATTTAAGACTCTTTCGGCCTCTTCCAGAGTCAAACACCGACGGAGTACCGAATCTACTCCAACCCGGCATAATGTATCTCCTACAATGCGGTAGGGTTGAGATTGATGCCGAATCCGACGTCGGGCATCTTTGGTCAACTCAGAGTGGAAGGTTGATGTCTGAAGATACACAATAATATCGCCATACCATGGGTCACGGGTGCTGATAAGGAAGATGGTTTCATCTAGGATATGATCTTCAGAGTGAGAGGGTGTGGAGTCTGTCGGGAGGGAGCAAATGAGATCCGCAAAAACCAGTGATTTGGTCGACTTAGCAGTGGTAAAATCTATGTTGAACTCCTAAAGGATAAAGATCCATTTGGAGTATTTTCCCCCTAGTAATTGTCGAGATAGAATATATGTCATGGGGTTGCAATCCGAAACCACGGTTGTTGTATGCAGCAGGATGTAGTGGCGAAAACGCTGCACAGCTTGTACGGCTGCTAATGCCAGCTTCTCGACATGAGTGTAGCGTGTCTCTATGTCAAGAAGGTTTTGTGATAGATAGTAAACAACGTGTTCGTTGCCATTATCGTCATCCTGCACCAAAACCATAGCTATGGTGCTAAACGCGGCAGCCAAATATAGAGTTAAATCACGGTGATAGTTCGTAGGCCGAAGCAACGAAGCATTAACGAGTAACGTCTTAAGCTTCTCAAAGGATTGTTGAGCAATATCGTCCCAATGAAAGGGAATGTTCTTCTTTAAAATACGCGTGAATCCTTTGGCCACTTCCACGTAGTTCAATATAAAGCGTCGGAGGAAATTAGCTTTTCCCTGCAGACTCTGCAATTGATATAATGAGGAGGGTGATGGGAGATTGACAATGGCCTCTAATTTTAGAAGGTAGAGGCGAATCCCATCCTTGGAGACTATGAACCCCAAAAGACGGCCAGAATCCACGCAAAAAACGCATTTATGAGGGTTAAGTTGGATATTATAGTGTCGACAACGAAGGAAAATCTGGCAGAGGTGTTCTGGGTGGTCCTCTCGCCAAGCTGAGTGAGCTGGTAGATCGTCTAGATAAGGCTGATCGATATGGCGTATGTCGTGGAATGCGTAAGACATTGCATGCTGGAAAGTAGCTCCAACATTCTTCAAGCCGAACAGGAGCTTTTTATAAGCGAAAGTACCCCAGGGACAAATGAATGCGGTCTTGTGTTGGTCAGCAGGTAGAATATTTATCTGATTATACCCAGAAAAGCCGTCCATCAAGGAGTAAATCTCACTCCCAGCACATTCGTCGATGATTTGATCTATGAAAGGAGTGGGGTAGTTGTCCTTCGGATAGGAGCGATTAATATCACGGTAATCAACACAGACTCTTATAGTACCCTGTTTCTTATCTATAGGGACAATATTTGAAACCCATTCTGTGAGGGGAATTGGGTAAATGAAGCCCGCGTTCAGAAGTTTTTCAACTTCTGCTTTAATGGAAGTGGCTTTGCAAGGATGCACCAAGCGTAGGCGTTGGCGCACAGGTTTTGCACCAGGATAGGTAGGAATCTCATGCACTACTATGCTGGGATCAATCCCGGGCATTTCCTCATAAGACCAAGCAAACACGTCTCTGAATTCTCGAAAAAGATCAGTATAAACTCGTATCTCATCAGGAGAACAAGTTACTCCCACGTGAATGGTCTTGACTATCCCTGGTTTAACGGAGATGTCGATCAGAATGGTTTGAGTAATGTTGCTCAGGTTTCTCTCTGAAAGCACCTCATGTGTCAATATGGGTGTCTGGAGAGTTGGAGTGGGAACCTGAGATGCAAAACGCTCTAGAAAATCTGACATTGCCCCCAAGATAGGCATGAATGAGGAACGATGATGTCCATCGCTCCAAGGCAGCTCCCCAAGAGACATTGTTTCAACAATGGCTTCATCATAAGGGAAAATCTCTTTAAGAGGATCGGGCGAGTCCGCCTCGCCGAGCCAGGGGGATTGAGAATAGATGTCTAAAGCCATGCTCGAAGGAGCATGCTGAGGAGGGGGAGGATCAGATGTGGCGACGATTTCACAATAGGTAATCTCTATCGGAGTTGAGGGCATTGATTCTCCAAACTCAGTCACCTGCTCAAGCGAAGGGATGAGCCATGGGTCGTCATACCTAGAGATCATATTAAATTGAGCGGTGTGTGGTGGTGGTGCGGGAAAGATACCCATGAGGACGGGGTCCTTGAAGAGACGGGGTCCTACACTGTCATGGGGATTTGGAATCTGATCCATGTAAGGAATGTTGTTCTCAGAGGTGGAGGTGAGGAAAGACAACTGATCCACCGTAACGATTTTTCCCCAGTGAGGGAACTTAAGAAGTCGAAAGAGGGTGGATGGCACGCATAACATGGTGTGAGTCCAACTGCGGCCGAGAAGTATATTGTATTTAAGCTTGGCATCAACTACTTCTACTTCTACGTTGACTGTCTTCCCCTGTAAGGTAATCGCTAAACTCCCGAGAACACCTAGGGGTTTCGATTCCCAACCAGCAAATGCCTCTAGGGCATTAGGAGACGATGAAAGGGTTGGAGAGCCAATGGCCTTCCAGCAAGTGGACGACATGACACAGGTAGAAGCACCTTCATCCACAATGGCCCTATGGATTTTAAGACCGTTGATCCCGACTTGAATAACAAGAGCGATTTGATGTGGAAGTCGGGGGGTGAAATTTTCTAAGTCGAAGGTGAGAAGATTAGAATCAGTGGGATCGATCCCACCGATTACAGACAATAAAGATTTCCGTTGTGACATGCAGCTTTGAAGAACTTCCAATGCAGACATGGCAGAAGGCGCCTGTGCTAGATCCTCAACAATACTGTAGTGTTGAGCGGCACAGGCGTTTGGGTTGTAGCAAGATGTTTGTAGAACACCTTCGGAAGGTGGCCTCACAACGGGTTCAGCAGTAGGCTTCTTGATTTCCAACGAACCGGAGACAGGTGGGGGAGGTGGACCATCCACAACTGCCTTCCCAGATGCCTGACGCGATTCGTTGTAATCCTTCGAACGCGTGGCAATAGAGATAGGTGCAGTACCATTCATCATTAAGACCTGGGACCCAAATGGTGCAGACGGTGAAGGCTGTTCAACCATCTGGGTCTGCTGAGATGGGAATGGTTCTTTAAGAACGGCTAGAGTCCCTTTGGAGAATTTTAGAAGTTGACTAATTTTAGATCGTCGTGGACAATCCTTGGTATAATGATCTCCTTCACAAATAAGGCAGGGGTACTTCGGTTTACATTGGGAACCGTCCTCGGTACGAGGTTTGGACTCTGGCTTTGGGGCATCGGATTTAGATTTTCCTTTGCCCTTCTTTTTCCCTTTGGAGGCTTTTTCCGTAGGATTAGCCTGAATGGCGTTAACCTCCGCAGTTTTGCCAGAATCGGGATGGGTGGGAGGAGCAGAATTATTGGATGAGTTGGACTTCTGCTTCCCATTCGAAGATTTTTTCGAATTCTGAGACACAGAACCAATAACACCATCCACCGCCGAGGTAGGTGGAGCTGTAGAGGTCCCACACCATGGAGCATCAGGAAAAATATCATAAAGCGTGCTGGACTGAGAGTATACCAGATCCAGATATTGGGCACGCGCTATGGCTTGTTCTTCAGTCACACACACTCCCATAGCAATATCTTGGGCGATTTTGTTAACGAAGGAGGTGGTGAACCAATGAGTTAGTATCTGATCAGGTATATGGAACTTGATCAGTCTACGATGACGTCGCCACTCATGAATGTGATCAGAAATGTGGGTGGCTTTGTCCTACTTCAAAGAAGTCAGGAGGTGCGTCCCGGCTTCGTAGCGAACCGGTAACTGAAAGTGAGTCAGAAAAGCCATGGCTAACGTATTGAAATCTTGAAAGATGCCACGGGATAATTCAATATACCACTTAGTGGCAGCACCAGTCAAAGTGCGCTGGAAAAGGCGTAGACGAATTGAATCATCCACCCAAGAGTTGGACAAACACCAAAGATGGTAAGTCATCACATGAGCTTGGGGGTCCTCCCCGGCTTTACCCTCAAACTTGGGGAAATCACTGGGTACGTTGGTAGGAACCAGAGGCCAATAAGGATTATGCAGAATTGGATCATTAGTTAATTTTGAAACATCCGGTAATTCCAAGGTAGCCAGGAACGGCAATGGCGGATTGGACGGAATGCCTGGCCCTCGATAAGGACCAGTACCTGTACTCCACGCTGGTTGAGAATATCCTTGCCCCCAGGGGTTTTGTCCAGCAGGATTCTGACCATAGGGGGTATAGAGTAAAACATAAATCCTAAATTATTTTATACCTTCTACTAAGGCATAAGCTTTATTTTCTATGATTTCATATCTTATCTCAACATATCTCATAACCCTATTGAAAAATGAAATTTCTTGCTCATGTTGATCATTATTTCTTTGTAATAAAAGAACTGTTGTGGTAACATCTGAGGAAAATGAGAAGATACTGAATAATTTTGTGTAATCTGGACTAGCTAACACGGTGGCTTCATAAATTTACCTTTTAATATGTGAAAAAAATATCTAGCTTCTACTGTCCATTTAACTAATTTATCCTTCTTGAGCATGTCAGTAATATATTTCACAACGTTAACATAATTAGGTATAAATATTCTTAAAAAAATTGTCTTCCCTAAAAATGACTGAATTTATCTTTTGTTTGTAGGAAAATTGATTACCTTCAATTTTGAAACTCTCTTTGGATCAATAAAAACTAATTATTTTGAAATTGTGTGTCTCGATATCTTTCCCTCTTTCAGTGCAAAAAGTGAAATTTTAGGGTTAAGAGAAATCCCAAATTTCCTGCATCTTTCAAAAACTTTCATCAAGTGTTTAATATGTCTATCATCAGAATCAGAAAACACAATTAAATCATCAAGATAAATGAAAATGAATTTATTTATCTTACCAACAAATTCCAAATCCATTTCTTTGAAATGTTTCCCCAACATTAATTAAAACAAATGGAATTTTATTATACATGAAAGCACCCCATGGAGTTGTAAATGTTGTGTTTTTTATGTCTTCTTAACTAACCAGCATGTGGTTGTACCCAAAAAATACATCTAACATTGAAATCCTATCATAACATGATACTCTTTGAAGTAATTGATCCATCTTTGGTGATGGATAATTGTCTTTAAAGGATAATTTGTTTAGGTTTCTAAAGTAAACACATAATATTATTTCTCCACTTTTCTTCCTAACAGACACCATATTAGCTATCCATTCAGAATATCGCAAGGGAACAATTATATTCGAATCTAATAGCTTCTTTACTTCTTTTTCAATGATAAGAAGTAAAACTGGATTTATTCTCCTTAACTTTTCTTGGAATGGCTTAGCTCCTGATTTGAGAGGAATTTTATCCTCAATAATGGCATCATAGGTTTTCATTTTTTCATATGACCATGAAAATACATCTCTATAATGTTTGAGAAGGCTAACATATTTTTATTTTGTTTCATAAGTTAAATATGTTAAAAGTTTAACATTTTCAATTTCTTCAGAGGTGCCAATATTAGAATCTTGTACATATTCTTGGTGTGAATTTAGTAACAAAGCCTTTAACAGATCATTTCGATAAAAAATATTTTCAATGGGAAACAGTCCATTTCAGAAATAATTAGTTCATAATTCAATGATATAATGATCAACAAATTTCTCATTTAAATGTGAATCTGAATTTTCCTTAATTGATTTGATTTCATCATTGTTTTCTTCTTCAACATGTATAACAGAACATTCTTCAATTGTTTGTAACAAATTCTTCAGCTACTCATCATCTTCAAAACCTTACCAGTGTTTTAGATTAATCAGGGATGTAAGGTCTCTAATTTACTTCAATCTGATAATGTAATTGAATAGGATAAGGTATTTTAGATGAACTTGCAGAAATTTCTGAAGCATGAACATGGATATTTTCTTCTCTTGGGATTGATGTAATATTGAAGTCTTGAAAGTAAGTTTCTACGCAATTCCATAGTTCATTTATTTAAGCTCTGAGTCTAGGATGATTAGTTTTACAAAGGTTTCTTATTATTTTTATAATAAACTCTGAATCAACATATATTGTCAAGTTTTGAACCTTTAGACTCTTAGCTAATTCCAATCCTAAAATTAGCTCTTCATACTCTGCCAAAATATTTCTAACTTTAAAATATAATTTAAAGGATTGGATTATATTTCTCTTATGAGGAGATATGAGTACAATTCCATCCCTCACCCGATATTTAAAAAATTCTCCAACAAAATACATTTTCCAGATATTAGTATATGAAAAGTGAGGTGTATTGACATTTTCTTCAATGTTGATTTTAGGATTAGAAAGATCATTAGTAGCTAAAGTAAAGCATCCAAAATCTTGATCAATAGCATAAATTGGATGATTAATTTCTTGATTTTTTTGACAATTTGTATTGATAAACCTCACTTCTCTGTATAGTCTTAAATATTTACGTCCATATACTAGGATTGTAGCAAAGGACATGTCCATTTGTAGACTTCCTCCCTACTTAGAACACCAAGATCTTGACAATAACATTCCAAATTTTTTGGGAATATGTGTAGCAACTATGTCCAAGACCATACTCTTGAAAATTATTTGAGAAATTTTTACAACTAAATCTTTAAACAATCCCAAGAAAGGTAATTTCTTGGAATCACAAGTGTACAGATCATGATATGGTCTAGTGATTTGCAGTCGAAGTTGATCCATGATTACTGAAGGCATTAAATTATGGGAAGCCCCAAAACCTAACAGACAATTGTATAAAAGGTAATCATGAACTTAAATGTGACGTAAAAAGGAGGAACACTTTCATCAATCATATATGAAGTAGGACCAAAAAAAACTAAAGGTTTTTCATCATGTAAACTAATGACATCCCCCTCTACATCTACAATAAAAATTTGAATCCATTTGGAAACTTGTTTAAAAATGGGATTATTAGAAGTTTTGATAAGGGAATTGTAATTATAACCCTTTCGAACTCATTTTGAACATTAAAAATAGTTGGGACATATTTTTCAACAGTAATTTTTTCTTGTAACTAATTTGTGGTTCAACTAATAATCTTTGTGATTCAATTGTTTTTACTTGGGTTCATCAAAAGTAAAAAATTTCAGAGGTATACGAGGTCCTTGCCTAGGTCTCAAGTTGTACCTTATATTCAATTCTCAAATAAGGAATTATGAAAAAGCTTGATAGTGTGAAACTTGAGAGGTCTCTTGATTTTGAACTAGTGATTGAACTTAACTATTTGGAATAATAAATTTCTGAGGTGATGGATATTCAAAACAATTGATATCATTTGTGACATGAGGAAGAGTTTCTTCAGGATTTTGATCACCAATCATTAATGTGGGTTGAATTTCTTGATCAGTATTTGGTCTTTACAAAATTTGAGGTTGAAAAGGTCTTCTATATTGAACTTGTGGTATGTTTGTAACTTGTTGAGTTACTCTAGGTTGATCGTCCATTCTTGAAATTCTATTAGACAAATTTCTTAGTAAAGAATTTATTTCATCAATTTTATGTTCTTTGTCTTTATTTTTTTATGATGATGTACTTTCTTCTCTAGGATTAATTTTTTTTTTATCCTTTTTTGGCTTTGATTTTAATTTACTAGATGTCGACCTATCAGCTTCCACTTCAATTTCATTTTTTCATATTTTTTAAAGTTTCAAGTCTTATCTCTCTAATCATCACAACAAAATCATCTTCAAATGCTTTATATAACCTGACCTTAGCTGTAGTGACTGCAAGTTTACGATATAGGGGAATTTTGTTATAAATTTTATTAAATATCATAACAAAATCAGCAACAGGTTCACCTGGATTCCTACTTAAATATTCAAATTATGTTAAATAGTATACATGATTCTTTTTTATTCCTCACTGGTTGAAAATGTTGGTTAACTCATCCCATGAGTTTATAAATTTTTCTTGAAGCAGTCTAAACCAAATCCTGACATTTCCTTCTAATGATTGAAAAAAAAGTGTTGTATAAACATCTTCACGTCAATTTTCATATTGTCAGCAAAGTACAGGAATGTAGCTAAGTGATTTTCAGCAATTGGTCCTATTTCTCCATTAAATATAGGTAAATGCTTCAAATACCCATTAGGAAAATATTGAATTTGGGTTATTGCTGGAAGAACTAATGTTTCAGATTGTGTCATCAAAATTGGTTGAATACCATCCATTTGATGTTGTAATGAAGTTGTATTATTTAGAGATAGAACTTTACTGGAAGATGGTTGTCATGGAGATTTATTTTTTGAAAAATTGAGGATTAATGACTAACTTTTTAACTTCAAGTGCTCATTTTTCCAAATATTCAAATCTAAAGGATTAATATAAATAATGAGCTCCTCTTTAGGTTTAGTATAAGTAGAAGGGAAATTATGTACCACATAAGATATACAATCAACTGGTTTAAATTCGGGAAGGGTAATTTTTATATATTATTCATTTTCAAATAGTTATAAATGACGGAAAGGAACTTCAAGGGTCTCAAGCTCATGAACTAATAATGCATATTGAAGATCTAATCCTTTAGAGAGGAGTTCTAAAACCTTTGGAGTAATATCTGATGATTTATCAGGTATTAGATTTAACTGAAAAAGGGTCATATTGTGAGGGTAATTCAGGTAAAAAATATGCAGAAGCGATGATAAAGGGCTCTAACCTTTGTATAATAGATGGAAATATCACAAGTTTCTCTCGATATGATAAATCATAGTGAATATTTATATCTCACTGCGATTTGGTATGCTTGCATGAAGCTATATTTAAATTATGAAGTTTCTTGGTGAAATATTTTAGCCTACTCACCTCTCATCCACCATTAAGTGGCAAGTATGATCGTTGTCCTGGGGAAAAAAAACATGAAACTTCGTTCCTCGGCAATAAGACCAATGTGACATTGTACCTTTGTAGACAATTCTAGGTTAGGGAACTTTTCAAAAGAATATAATAAAGGTTTTGATTTTAATTGGATGACGAGTGCGTTAAACCTTTAAACATATGTAAATCATAAGTATTTCTGAGAAAATAGAAGGGTTGATTCTTCATTCCTAACACAGTTAATCTTAGAAATGATCTGGAAAGAATAATTTAAGAATATATATAATTCCTTAAACATTCATATAGAATAACTATATTATTACATACAGTAGATGTGTGTAGAAGCTTTCCATAGCCAAACAATATATATCCGAGAGATGACAGAAGGCAATAATTAAAATATTTATAGGAATTAACTAAGAATTTTTATTTATTTAATTAATATGTTTTAATAATTATAACTTTGCAAGGGGATTTCAAAGAGATTGACATTCAATCTAATCTTACCCAAACTCCTATGTTCCCTTGAACATGTGGAGGAAAATAAAAATGGAAAGATAAATAAATAACTAGAAGAACTCACATAGATATACAAGTTGCTCAAAATGAATCCAAAATCCTTTTATTATCTTCATATATAGCTTAGAAAATATTATAGTGATATCATTCGTTCACAACAAGGGTTCAATGCTCTCTTTTTTGAATTACAAAATACTTATAGACACCGACTCAAAATATCTTAAATTGAATGAAAATTTATTACAAACTAGAATATCATCCAAACTGATTTGGATATTTTCAAAAATAGAACTGAAAATTAGAAAATATGAATTTATTTGAATAACTGGAGAGATTTTGAGAGTTGTAGTTTGATGATTCTTGCTAGAAATATGATATTCTTTTTGCGACCCTTGTTAATTTTTTTTCTACTCTTGATTATATCGCTTCTGGTCACTAAAATTTAGCATTTTGTTCTATTCAATGAGCTCTAGTAATTTTTCACATCTCTTATCATTTGGGATAGAAAAAAAATTCAAATTTTTGTATGACTCATCAACTTCAGTATTTTTCAAAGGTAGGCCTATTTAAAAACAAATTCTTAATTTCATTTGGAATGAAAAAAAAATAATCTAGGTTTTCGATGAAGGCTTTGCCAATTATTATTCCTCTGATTTTGGCAAACTTAGTTTTCTCTGCAACTATCTCATGTAGCCTGTCTTGTTAATTTTAAAGTGGAATCAATTCACCACATAAACCTTGGAAACATGGAATCCTTTTTGATGTAGAGAATTAAAATATATGTGGAATTTCTTGATAAGAGATTCTAAGTTTTGGCACTTATTCTCAAGATGTAACAATAAATTTCTTTTCGGTAAAACTTTTCTTTCCTCTAAGACTGTTTCAGTTTTGTCTTCAATCCAAAATTCTTCAAGTTCATCCTTTGTTTTGGATTTTATAACTTTAATTATCCAGATAGCTTCCCCTCGTTTGGGGTATACATATTCTTTGATTTCTACTACTGTTTCTTTTTATCACTGTATTAAATATTAATCCTCAAAAATAATTTCAATGGAAGGTCATAATTCAGTTATAGATGCATAAATATCAATCCACATATTTTCTAGGTCATGAGATAGAGTATGTGCAATCAATGATTCATTTTCAAAAACTTCTAATTTCTTAGTTAACTTGAAATTCTTTTGAATCTCACTCAAATATGAATTTTCATTTTTTATTTTAGTTTCTTGAATATTTTCAAGTTGCACTTTAAGCTTCTCAATCTCTTTATCCTTCACAGAAAAATCTCCCATGGCTTTTGACAATTTCTCTGCTGAATTTTGATCACTAGACCGTGTTTCTGTTGTGACCATTTTTGTTGTAGATGTCCCTGCTGTAGAAATACCTGCTATAGAAGTGCATTCTTTAGTACTAAGTTGTATCTCTCTCTCTCTCTCTCTTTAATCAACTTCTCCATATTTTCTTCCATTTTCTGAATTTGCATGTTCCGCTCAACAATCATTTTAAGCATGTTTTCTTTCTCCTTCTCTAATTGGTAAAATTCTTGTGCTTGTGGATGTTCAGAGCTTGGAATCTTTAATTTTTTCCTTAATGCTTGAATGTCATAATTCCTATTTTTTATTATCTCTTATACAACCTTTACATATTTAGGATCTAGTCCTAATTTAAAAATCAGATGTTCAAGTCCTTTAATTCTTCTACTCTTAGCTAGAGAGGACATTTTTTTCAAACTTCAATGAGAATAAATATTATTTAATGATGCTTGTAGGTTAGAAGCTGCCATGGAAGAACTTGACAAGGATGTGTAAATCATCTCCCATGCTTTCTTTTTTAGATCAATCGAATCGATAAGATGAATTTGTTTGGTGTCAAAAGAGAATAAGGAATTTTTGTAATCCTCAGTTGTCTTAGGTATAGGGACATTTGGCTCCAGAAATTCCAATTGGAATTGTCCCTTCTCAATGTCTAATGCTGAAAATATCCTTGTCTTTGTTGTAGATAATTGTTTCCAAAACTATACATATGTCAAAGTCTTCAGTTCTTCATTCTTCTTTTTCAGTTCTAGGAATATTGAAAATATACTTTGTTTCCTCGAAGAAGGAAATGAAGGAGAAGAATAAGTTTCTCTAGTTGATTCTATTTTTCTGTAGTGAGAATGGTGATTCTCGTTTAAATACAATTGTAGAAGGACCATTAGAATTTTGAAACTCTGAGGATTCTTCTTCCTCATTTTTTGGTGTCTTCCTTACTTTCATGACTTTAAAAAATATTTGCTGCAAATATGATATTGATCGAGATTGACTCTCCCTTGGAATTTTTAAATCCTTCTAGGTAGTATTTGGATTCTCTAACACTATTTTATTAGGGATTGTTTCTTCAATTTCCTGCAAACTATTTTCCTCCCAATATTCATTATTTTCAAATTTCTCAATCTTTGGTTTAGGAACATTAGCATAAAGTATTGATTTATGTGAAACTGTTAGTGATGATATAATTCCTAGTCGGTAATAAGGCCAAGTGAAGCTCAACTTGAATTTGATTTGTTCTAATAAAACATTAACCTCTTTCTCTGCAGCTCTTGTGTTGGCTATAAAAGGGCCAATGTGTGCTTTCAATTTAGACTGAGATTTTTGTTTCCTCGAAACAAACTAAAAATCATCTACATTCATCATTTTCCTAATATAATCAAGAGAAAAAATTCTCATTGGGAGGAATATAGAAAACTTGTATGGTTGTAATTGACATCCATAAACTCTAATTTCAGTGAAATTATGGTATAAATACCATTATCTAGCCTTAGTCTACTCACTCAGATTTAAAATTCTCTTAATTGCAGTTGAAATTATAGGAGAAACATCATTATGTAATACAAAAAATTCCACATATAGGAATAGATTAACAAAATCACTAAATGATAATTCTTCATAGGTCTTTCTCACTAGTGGTTTCTAGTGAATGACTGACTATGGGTTCCCTACAAAATCTAACTTTTGCAAAGGGAACTTAATTCTCTTGGACTGATGATATAGAAACAAATAAACCAGAACTGATTGATATTTGAAAGAACATTTTGCACTAAAATTTAATAATTGATCATGAATTGCATGAGAAAAAAATTAGTTGTAGTTGAACATTATTCAGGACTTTTTACTAGAAGAAAATACTAACAAAAATCCCAAGATCACTTCATCAACCCATTGATCGTAGAGGTATCCTAGTAGGAAACACATTGGGGAAATGGTTTGCCCAGACATTTCAGGGAACATGGCAGTAGAATAGGGAGGACTAGTCGTGGGTAATTCAAAATTATCAGGAAGAAAGGATTCAAAAATGTGATCTCTCTTTGAAAATGATAGCTTTTGGTAAATTAATATTAATGCATTAGTAGAAAATAGATGGAATATCACTTGAGGGTTTAGTTCGTGGGATTGGAAAATTGATTCATAGGTAACATAAAAAAGAGTTTCATTTTTCTGGGTTATTACAGGTCTTTGGATAAGAATATATCAGACTTTGCACAATGAAATGAGTTCTGGAAAATGATAGGTTTGTGGGAAATAGAATTGGGGCAGTAGGGATTCCCTGAAATAAAACTCTTCATTGGCATATTCGCACTTTTGAAAATCCCAATTGTGAAGTCCATACAAGTTGAATTCACAATTGATCTTTGTAATTTTAAAGTGAGTATCAACTAATGGGAGTTCATCCAAGTTAATTGCTTGGTGCATTAGGGGATTATCTATAATCATTTTCGATGGGAGAGTGATGAGTGGAGGTCATTGTCTGTTGAAATTTTTCTTGAAATTATTGTTCTTCGAATTAGAGTGATAGGCAGAATGCAAATGGAAAATTTCAATACGTGACAATGTTTTATTAGGGGTGAGTAATGGTTTTGAATTGGTTGACCATTATTAGCGCATAGGATTTAATGTTGAAGGACGTTGGTGGGAGTAATTTAATCACAATGGTAATTTACCAATTTTACGGGAGGGATAGTCGTGTTTAAGCATGGCAGAGTGTTGGCGATGCAGAGGCATTAGGTTCAAGAAAATATTTTGTAAATTAATAGACATAGGGGGTCTTGATTTTTTAAAAGAATATTGATTTTTATGTAACTATTAATGTTTTGAGTGATTTTAATTATTGAGAGGGAAATAGGATAGTTGGGATTCATAAGGATTAAGAGATTTATAAATTTATTGTAAATCTTAAGTTTGAAACAGTTCCATGATTTTATGAGGATTTTTAGGGATAAAACATAGATTTTAGGACTTTGAAGATTTTAAGGATTCTGTTGAAAGATTTAAGGATCTGAACCTAAATTGGTTCATCATAATTTGTATAAAAATAATAAGCCTAAAAGGCAAGCAGGTAGTAGCAGATAGGAATTAGAGTAGGTTTTAATAGAGAGAGGTTTGTTTGTAAGCCTACGGGGAAATTGACTGAAAGGCCAATTATCAGAAAATCAGGCCTGAGAGAAGAGAGGAATTATTTGTAATCAATTAATTGTATATATATGGAGAAAATTCGATCCAAAAGTGTGTAGATATATGTGCATTGATTAATTTACATTTGTGTAAGGAATACTCGAGTTATGAGTAGAAGTTTGAATAATACTCTGCAATAAGGGTTACATATATTTCTGAAGAAGATCAAAGGATATTGCAGTCATCGATCACTGCAAGGATCGATGACACAAGAGGAATTTTGAATTTAATTTCAGAATTCAGTATTAAATGCATCAAAGTAAATATATGAGAGGCACATCCAATGAAACAGTGAATTCAGTATTTACATACATCAGATCATGCGTATAAGAAGTTTGGAATTGGAATCATATGTTCCAGGTGCAAGTGTTGATGAGATAGTTTAAGTTTAGAGCTTAAATGTGACCAATGTAGCAAAGTCGATATGGAGTAATGAGTGCAGGCTCATGAATCATAATGTATCAATCAAAAGGGGAACTATAATTAACAATATAGTGGAAGTAAGTATGCTTGTGAAGGTGTTACACTTGGTTTTCATGTGAAATAATAGATCAAGATTGAATTAAAAGAATGTTGTGAGATATTTAAAGGAATTATGCTGAAGTGTGTTTTCTGGTATAAATTGGAGTGAAGGTATAGCAAGAAATCCTAACTGTGGAGAGTGAGACCAAAGGGTCGAAGATTGGTTAGACTATGGGCATGTTCGAACCTTAAGTTGAATACAAAACAAGCAAATGCAAGGTAGTTACATTGTTGGATCGGTCAAAGGGACGGGACTTTGATGACATAGCGAAATTCAAAATTTTGAGTCGAATGTGCAGAGGAAAAGATGACAGAGTTGTGTGTTGGAAACGTGGTTTGATATGACATTCCTATGGAAAACTGAGATTGAGGGTGTTGTTTGGAAAAGGAAACTATAATTCATTTTGCAGAATTGAATTGAAGCCGAAATAGGAGACGGAATTGTAAGTCAAGGCAGGTGGAACCATGAAAGAGGTTTAAAAAAAATCCAAACCAGTGGTCTCGCGCTACAAATAAATGGTAAGCAGTATTTCCATGAAAGAACGCGATTGTGTTTCATTTTTTTACACGTGGAAATGGTGGTATTTAAAAACCATATATTTCATGTAATTTCTGATTGATAAACCCTGGAGGAGTGGTAAGTGTGATTTCTGTCCGATTTGGATCGACTGAGATCCAACGACATTCGCATATGAAGTTGCATGGATGATAACAAGGTATGTGAAATCTTGTGGACTTTGAAAAGGTTATGATATGCGGTTGAATGTGCGTGGGACCAAATTTACACATCATGTGATTTGATTTCAAATGTTAAATGAAGTTAAACCTTAGTATAAAATGTTGTGGGCCAGATGTGATGCTTTGGGATTTTGGACCAAAGGCGATACGTTTAATGTCAAATATCCATATTTGACATTTGGGTTGTCAAAGGGGAGGGCGTAATGTTTATATGATTGATTTGTTTGCAAAGTAATTGGATGAGCATTGATGTATGCGAAGAGTAATACCAAGTTGAAAAATGATAAGCTATGATAACTTACATGGATGTATTAAATAACAATCTAAGGACAAAGCGTGGTTCTGAGAGCATTGGGTACATATATTAATATATGTATTGGTTGAAGATTTACTTGGGTATTAACATAAAATTGAAATATTGATTTCAATTCCATAAGGGGAATTTGACTTTTGATTTATAACCTTGAGTGAAAAAGGTAATAACTTCTGCAGATGAAATTGCAGTGTTGTGGGTTTTATAACCATATATTAAATGAATGAGGAAATCTTGATGGTGGAGATTAAATGAGAGAAGCTTCCGCATTTAATTTTTCCAATATGGGAATAATTCTGGTTTGAAAAATGATTAATTAACTATTTTGGTTTATATGCATTTTTATATGAATCAAGAGTGAGAATGTGGGTTTAGCAGCACTTGGGTTGCTATCAAGTGATATCAGAGCTAGAAATAGCTCTTTTTGAAAGTTCAAGTTTTTTTCTTAATTGATTTAAATGCATATGTGATGGAGAAAGATCAGATTTTGAAACTGAAAGATTGTAGCACACAGAGATACAGTGCAGGTGAGAATCAAAGCAAGATCACATAGAGATCTTAAAGGTGAGTTGATCAGTTTTATTTAACTCTAGTTTGAATAATATGTTTGTAGAATTCAGGTGGCAGGAATGTTGAAGAAAATCTCAGCAAAAGAAGATCACATCTTTGAGAGAAGTGATGAAGGAATCCAGCAAAGGATTCTAAGTAGAAGAAGAATGTGGAAAAACCTTGAGGAAATTCAATAGAGGTTGGATGAATAGGACAATTGTGTTCTAGAAGTTGCACATGAGTTAAAGCCTAGAAGGAGCAGAGAGAATGCTCAAAAGGTTCTAGTAGATAGAGGACCAGTGCTTGCCAAAAGACCAAAATCTAGAGAAGGATTTGGTGAGGTAAGTGGCAGCAGGAGAGCTTGCTGTTGCAGAGGCTTAGTGCAACTCATGGTGAGTGAGGAACTCATGGAGAAGAGGATGACTAATGATAGTTTTATAATAAATAGTAGAGGTTCAGAGAGAGACCACAATAGAAGAAAAGGGAAAGAAGATTCCAAGGAAAATTGCATAAGACAACAGTTAGCTGAGATAAGGAGCCAATTTAATAAATTGAAATTGATGATAGAGGAAAGCCAGAGAATTGGTTGGCTCATGAAGAAGAGAGTGAAGTGGCAGAGGCTATAACAGAAGAGAGAACATAAAATGAACATACAGTTTGCAGAAAAGTTGAGAAAGCTTGAACAAAGGATGAATGTACAATTGGGATGTGCAGAACTCAGAGCAGCTGAGTTGAAAATGGAAGTTTCCATTTGTGAAGCAGAAGAGGGAATTATTGATGATTTCTTGAACTGTTGGACAAGTATAGATCAACGGGATGATGTAAAGCCTTGTATTTTTTAATCTAATGATTTTGATGTGATTACAGGTTTTGCAGAAGAGGATGAGCAATATTTTGAAGCTGTCAAATGTATGGGAGATTATCTTCCAAAAGATAAATACTCTGAAACAGAAAGCAATGATGAAGAATGTCTCTTTAATGAGGGAGACAGTGATACATTTGTTACAACAATAGAATAAATCCTTGTGAATGAAGGAGAAGAGATTCAGTTTGAAGAACTGATATGTAAAACAGCAGTTGAGAATGTTGAATTTTGTAATTTTCAAACTCAAAATTTGTGTATAAATGCAGAAATTGTAAATGATGATGAAATAATTAAAGACTTCCAAAGAGAAATTGCATTGCTCAAATATTTTTTGGAAAACTCAGAATATGACAGGGACATTGCAAAAGGCAGAGTTCACTACAGTGAACAAAGATAGGAAAACATCATGAGAGAAAATGGTGTGAAAGAAAGACTTGTTGATAGTCTTGAGAATTCTTCAGATAATTCTTTGGGGAAAATAAATCAGCATACTGATGTGTTGATAGAGGAGGAAAATTCAGGGCAACATATTGAAATGCTGGAAGAAGGAAGAAAGGCACTGAGGCCTTATGATTTTTGTTTTAATAATTATTTGGTGAATGCAGGTTTTGTTGCAGGTGCTGGAGAACATTTGACACAGTTGGGCAGTCAAATGAAGGAAGAGGAAGAAAATTCCGTGGACATATTTAATCCATGGAATAAAGAAGTTGAGTTGCTGGAAATATGTTGAATAATCAGAATTATGTGCAGGAAGAGAAATCTCAATTTCAAAATTGGGAATTGCAGATGCAAGGAAATGAAGATAACAGTAAAGAGTACATTATGTACCAGTCAAATGAATTGTTGAAGGAGGAAGGCAAAGAAATTGTCTTAAGTGACAATTTGGAAGAAGTTTTCAGTTGCAAAAAACAAGAGGGTATGAATGATAGGGTGGCAGCAAGCGTAAGAGTTCAGTAAGAGCTCAAAAATCAAGAGATCAGAGAATTTAGCAATCAAAATATTTATTGGACAAAGAAATTTAACTAATCAGAAAGATAATGATGAAAGTGTCTCAGAAGAAGACATCAGCAAGAAAAAGAAGAAGCAGTAGCAGCAAAAGGAAGACAATGAGATACTGTGAAAGTGAAACCAGTGGAGCAAGGCAGCATAAAATATGGAGACTTGGAGAGAAGCAGAAAACAACAACAGATGTAGATGATAAGTTGCAGAACAAAGTGTGGGATCCAGGAAGACAAAGACTAAAAGCATATGATCAGGAGATCATGATTACTTTTAACTTTGGGAGTCTGATGCAGGGGCATTAGGTTCAAGAAAATCCTTTGTGAATTAATAGACATAGGGGGTCTTGAGTTTTTAAAATAATATTGATTTTTATGTAATTATTAATGTTTTGAGTGATTTTAATTATTGAGAGGATTTTGTAAATTTTCCCGAATGATTGCAGAACATGAGGGAAATAGGATAGTTGGGATTCATAAGGATTAAGAGATTTAGAAATTTATTGTAAATCTTAAGTTAGAAACAGTTCCATGATTTTATGAGGATTTTTAGGGATAAAACATAGATTTTAGGACTTTGAATATTTTAAGGATTCTGTTGAAAGATTTAAGGATCTGAACCTAAATTGGTTCATCATAATTTGTATAAAAATAATAAGCCTAAAAGGAAAGCAGGTAGTGGTAGATAAGAATTAGAGTAGGTTTTAATAAATAGAGGTTTGTTTGTAAGCCTACGGGAAAATTGACTGAAAGGCCAATTATCAAAAAATCAGGCCTGAGAGAAGAGAGGAATTATTTGTAATCGATTGATTGTATATATATGGAGAAAATTCGATCCAAAAGTGTGTAGATATATGTGCACTGATTAATTTACATTTGTGTAAGGAATACTCGAGTTATGAGTAGAAGTTTGAATAATACTCTGTAATAAGGGTTACATATATTTCTGAAGAAGATCAAAGGAGATTGCAGTCATCAATCACTGCAAGGATCGATGATGCAAGAGGAATTTTGAATTTAATTTTAGAACTCAGTATTAAATGCATCGAAGTATATATATGAGAGGCGCATCCAATCAAACAGTGAATTCAATATTTACATACATCAGATCATGCGTATAAGAAGTTTGGAATTGGAATCATATGTTCCAGGGGCAAATGTTGATGAGATAGTTTAAGTTTAGAACTTAAATGCGACCAATGTAGCGAAGTTGATATGGAGTAATGGGCGCAGGCTCATGAATCAGAATGTATCAATCAAAAGGGGAACTATAATTAACAATATAGTGGAAGTAAGTATGCATGTGAAGGTGTTACACTTGGTTTTCACACGAAATAATAGATCAGGATTGAAGTAAAACAATGTTGTGAGAGATTTAAAGGAATTATGCCAAAGTGTGCTTTCTGGTATGAATTGGAGTGAAGGTATAGAAACAAATCCTAACTGTGGAGAGTGAGACCAAAAGGTGAAAGATTGGTTAGACTCTAGGCCTGTTCAAACCTTAAGTTGAACACAAAATGGGCAAATGCAAGGCAGTGACACTGTTGGATCGGTCAAAGGGATGGGACTTTGATGACACAGCGAAATTCAGAATTTTGTGTCGAATGTGCAGAGGAAAAGATGACAGAGTTGTGTGTTGGAAACGTGGTTTGATATGACATTCCTGTGGAAAACTGAGATCGAGGGCGTTGTTTGGAAAAGGAAACTATAATTCATTCTGCAGAATTGAATTGAAGCCGAAATAAGAGACAGAACTGTAAGTCAAGGCAAGTCGAACCGTGAAAGAGGTTTAAAAAAAAATCCAAACCGGTTGTCTCGCGCTACAAAGAAATGGTAAGCAGTCTTTCCATGAAAGAACGTGATAGTGTTCATCGTTTTACATGTGGAAATGGTGGTATTTAAAAACCATCTATTTCGTGTAATTTCTGATTGATAAACCCTGGAGGAGTGGTAAGTGCGATTTTTGTCCGATTTGGATCGACTGAGATCCAACGACATTCACATATGAAGTTGCGTGGATGATAACAAGGTATGTGAAATCTTGTGGACTTTGAAAAGGTTATGATATGTGGTTGAATGTGCATGGGACCGGATTTACACGTCATGTGATTTGATTTCAAATGTTAAATGAAGTTAAACCTTGGTATACAATGTTGTGGGCCAGATGTGATGCTTTGGGATTTTGAACCAAAGGCGATATGTTTAATGTAAAATATCCATATTTGACATTTGGGTTGTCAAAGTGGAGGGTGTAATGTTTATCTGATTGATTTATTTGCAAAGGAATTGGATGAGCATTGATGTATGCGAAGAGTAATACCAAGTTGAAAAATTATAAGTTATAATAACTTACATGGATGTATTAAACATCAATCTAAGGACAAAGCATGGTTCTGAGAGCATTGGGTACATATATTAATATATGTATTGGTCGAAGATTTACTTGGGTATTAACATAAAATTGAAATATTGATTTCAATTCCATAAGGGGAATTTGACTTTTGATTTATAACCTTGAGTGAAAAAGGTAATAACTTCTGCAGATGAAATTGTAGTGTTGTGGGTTTTATAACCATATATTAAATGAATGAGGAAATCTTCATGGTGGAGATTAAATGAGAGAAGCTTCCGCATTTAATTTTTCCAATATGGGAATAATTCTGGTTTGAAAAATGAGTAATTAACTATTTGGGTTTATATGCATTTTTATATGCATCAGGAGTGAGAATGTGGGTTTAGCAGCTCTTGTGCTGCTATCAGTTGGCGGGTGATAAAAGCAATGGGAGGATTAGTGGCAGGAATGTGAATGGCGGAAGAGTGGTCTGAGGGTGGGTGGGGGGGGCGAGTGTGCTAGATGGTATTTGCAATGGGGGTACTGAAATTTACACAAGGTTTCCACGTATCTAATGGCAACAACGGGAAAACCACTTTGCGGACCCCCATTAATCATCGATAATGTAGGGAGTCCTGCAATTGATCAGAGGTCGTTGATCTCAGCGGGTCTGATCTCAGCCATTAATTTTGAAAACGTACTTTATCGCTACCCGACATAAGTGTCAAATCAACTTTATTTAGAAATTAAATAATTCTTTCAAATACCAAGGATTATAAAAATAATAAAATAAACAACTATTTCATTTAGATTTGCATGCTAACTTAGGGATATATATTTTTATTTTCATATATATATATATGTGTGTGTGTGTGTGTGTGTGTGTGTGTGTGTGTATGTATATATATGTTTATATATATATTCCCTTTTTGTTTCTTTATTTTGATTTTGATTTTTATTGTTCATTTATTTTGATTCTTTTATCTATTTTTCTTATTTTACTTTTTTCTATTTTTTTCTATAAAGATAAAAAAATACAAAAATATAAAGGAATACAAATAAGTTACAACACCCCAAAATAGATCTTTCTAGAACTTGGAGGTAAATTTAGCATATATGTCTGACACTACCATTTTTGGTATACCATGCAGTCAAAATATTTCCTCCATGAAAAAGTTGACAATCTGAGCGTTCCAAAAGTAGACTGCACTGGTATAAAATGTGTTGATTAGTTAAGGTGTCTACCACCACCATGATGAAGTCATGTTGGTACTTTTTTCTTTGTAATCTTGTAATAAAATCCATTGATATTACCACCCACTTCCATTCAGGAATGGGTAATGGGTTTAATAAGCCTATAGGATGTTGGTGTTCCACTTTTATTTGTTGACATTCTAAGAATTTTGTTAAATATTTGTCCACATCACTCTTCATAAGTAGCCAAAATAAGTTTTTCCTTAACGTTGTTATCCTATTTTTGTATCCCATATGAATGGAATATGGTTTCTTATGGTACTCATCCAATATCATTTGTTTTATCATGACCACATTAGGAATGTACAATCTGTTTCGGTAAGTTTATAGATTTTTAAAATTTTCAGCGTATCCCAAAATTTCTTTTTGTTGTATTTCTTGTTGAATTTCCTGATATTGAGGAACTTTTTTTAGTGAATTTTTAATTTGTTCCTCAAAATATGTACCGGTTTTGCTCACAGAACTTCTTATCAAATCATGAGCATGTCTATTTAAAGCATCTGTGATTTTGTTCTATTTTCACTTTATGTGTTTTATATCAAATTCAAACTCACTAAGGAAAGATAACCCCCTTTCTTTTCTATAATTTAAATCAGGTTGGATAAAAAAATATTTCCAACTAATGTGATATGTTACCAAAGTGAACTAGTTTTGTAATAAATAGTGCCTCAACATTTTTAAGGTGTTTATCATAGTTACCAGTTCTAGATCATACACAACATAATGATTTTCATTTTGTTTCAACTTCCTGGACTCATAGGCTACTACTACATTTTCATGCTTGAACACACCCCCAAGTCCTTCGAAACATGCATCTGTACAAATGGAAAATTCCTTATTTGGGTTTCATATTTTTAGAACAGGTGTTGTTGTTAACAATTGTTTCAACTTATCAAAACTTTCTTGGAATTTGTGTTTCCATTCAAAATTTATTTCGTTTTTCTGAAAGGTGGTAATGGGGTAAGCTAATTTTGAAAAACCTTCTACAAATCTTCAATAATATCTGGAAATCCACATAAATTATCAAACTAATAACACATCATTTGGTGTGGCCCAATTTTGAATTGCCCAAACCTTTTCAGGGTCCACGGATAAAACTTGCTTGGAAATGATGTGCCCTAAATATTGTACATTGCTTTTGTAAAACTCACATTTGCTGAGTTTTGCATAATTTTGTTGTTCACTTAAAGTCTATAATACCAATATGAGATGTTCTTGGTGGTCTTCTTCATATTTATAGTACACCAGGATGTAATCTATAAATACTAACACAAAATTGTCAAGGTATTTAGGAAGTACATTATTCATTAGACACATGAAGGTTGTTGGTGTGTTAGTGAGACCAAAGGGTAATAATACGAACTCATAGTGTCCATTTCTAGTTCTAAAAGTTGTCTTGTGGATATCTCTATGTTTTATTCATAGTTGATGATAACTAGTCCTTAAGTGAACTTTTAAAAATACAGTTGCTCCCCTTTCTTGATCAAGCAAGTCATCAATTCAATGCAAAAAATATTTATTCTTGATATTTATCTTGTTTATCTCTCACTAATCGATTCACATTCTAATTGTGCCATTTTTTTTCTTGACAAATAGTATAGGCCTCCCCCATGGTGAGACATTGGATCTGATATAACACTTCTCTACTAATTCTTGTAGCTTCATTTTTAGCTCTATCCACTCCGGTATGCTCATTTGGTGAGGTGCTCTAGACATAGGGGTGGCACCTAGTACTAGATCAATAGAAAAATCTATATCCCTACGAGGAGGTAATTTGGGAATTTCCTCTAGAAAAACATCTTGAAACTCTCTGATAATAGGTAATGTCAATAAATTTTCTTTTTTCTGTTAGTTTTCATCTACTTTAACATGCAGTAGGTATACTTGAAAACCTTTCCTTACATTACTTTTTAACTATAAGGTTGAGATTTACCATATTGATATCGGTTTTATTTTTCCTCTAATCAGTTTGGATTGGCCACTTTGATCCACATAACTCATTATTTTCTCCAAACAGTTTATGATATCCCCCTGTTTCTCTAACCAATTCACGCAAATTAATATATATGATGTGATCCTAAGGGAATAATTTTTAAATTTACTCATGTGGAGTAACCATTAAATTCCACATAGAACTGTTTTATTCAATGATTTACCTTATGTTTGGTACTAATCTGTAATTGTACTGACTCTGCGTTCTGGAATTTTTCCAGTTGCAGTTTACATTTTTCCATAATGTGGGGGTTAATATAACTCACTCTAGCCCCATGATCAATTAAAACAAAATCCATTGGTTTATAATAGTACCTTGAAAATCAATGATAAAACACATTGTTTTATAATAGTACCTTGAAACTCAATCATAGTAGATTGATGCTCATATTGTTTTTGTTATAATGTTGCACTCATTTTGGGAATATTTATGGCCACATCATTTACATTGGTTGCTTCATGGACTACTGGAATGTTTTGAATTGATTGCGGATTATGTGGGTAGTCCCTTAATAGATGTGGTTGACCACATCTCCATCACTTCAGTGGTTCTCTTTCCTTTCCCCTAGTGTTATCTTTACTATTCAATTCCATGCGCTTTGACCCCGTGTGAGAGTGAGTAGGCTAATTTACAATACCCTTGTTGAAATTATTCCTTTGATGCTCCTTCCCAAAAAAAATTATATAAGGAGATTTTTTTCTTTTTATGTTCATGACATATTTTCTTTTATCTCAATTTTGTCATGGTTTCGAACCCCTGCTTCTATTTTTGAACTGCTAGTAACATAATCTAGCTTTCCTTACTGCTTCATCCATAGACTTATGATTGTCAAATTAAATCCTCTCTTTGTATGGCGCTGGTAAACAGTTCCAAAAATATCTGTACTTTTTCTTTCTCCTCTTCAAAATATGGCACATAACGTAATAAGTTTGTAATTTTTTCTACAAACTCATCCATAGTAAGCTACCATAACCATAAATCATGGAATTCCTCAGCATGGTCATCATAATTTCACTCACTTAGGTACTGGGACTTAAAAAACTTCTGGAATGCATCCCAATACATTGTCTTCTCTTCCAACAAATGTATAATTTTAGCTTCTTCCCATCAAAGAGTAGCTTTTCCCTGCGACTGGTAAATAGCTAGTTGGGCTTTCAAATTACTTCTGTACTCGTACACCTGAAATTATTTTCTCATATTAAGAATTTAGGCTTCAACATCTTCCTCTTTTTCCCCATCAAAAGTAGGGGGTTTGATTTTTCGAAATTCTCCCTACAACTCTATTTTCTTATTTTTCTTCTCTAATTTTGAATATTTCTTCATTAGGGGAATTTTGAGGTCTAAAATCGGCCTCCAAAGAAAAATTTACACCAAAATAAACTTTATAAGAGAAAATAATATTCAATATGATTATTTCAACCATAGGGGATGATTCACCATTTTTGGAGTAAAAAAGTAAAATATTAAAAGATAATAAAATAATAAAACTATTTTTTTTACTCGTATTTTCAACTTATCTCTGAAATGTTTTACTAAAATTTCGAGCGGAAGTACTCATTGGATGCAAAATTTAATTCCTCATCCAAGGAGTGCCCATGTTGCATACTTTCAATGGACCCTGCTACACGAAAAATGAGAAATACATGAAAATACGTGATTACAATCACGTTTTGTCATGTATTTCACATTTTTCATGTAGCAGGGTCCATCAAAACTATGCAACATGGTTACTCCTTGGATGAGGAATTAAATTTAGAATCCAATGAGTGTTGTCACTCAAAATTTTAGTAAACACATAGGGAAATAAGTTGAAAATACGAATTGCAAAAATAGTTTTTTCATTTTTCCCTCTACAATGTCATGATGTAATATAATATTATTTTATTATTTCCACTATTATTTTATCATTTCCTTAGGAGGTTCATTTTCGACCTCAAAATTCCCATAATGATGTGACTCTCCGACACTTCCAGGCTTTTTTGACTATATTTTTGCCTCTTTTCTTTTCAACCCTTCTGGTTCTGTACTCCTAGGATAGGACTTCTCAGTGAACTCCCTTATCATATGTTCATGCTCCTCAATCACCTACAACATACGTTCATTTCTATTTCTAATATGAGTCAGTTCATGTTGTAGGTTCCTTATTACGTCCATAAACTAAGTGTTTGGTGGAGTGCTACCTCCTCCCAATTCAACATATAAATAATCACCACCGGCTATGGTTGGAGAGGAATTCTCTTTCATACTGTAATAACAGTCTACTTAAATTGTGTACCTTATAAAAAAAATACCACCCTTGTTAGTATCACATTGCACATATTAATTTTTTTGTAATTATTCCATGTAGGCCGAGTGTTGAAACTGGACTCCGATACCATTTTGTCACAAACCCATTCCTAAATTTATTTATTTTTTCATATAAATATATATACCATGTAAGGTGGAATATTACTTCAATGAATACTTTCTTATTACTACACAACTTATAGTCATAATCCAAAAATTCTAATATAATTGAATATTTGATAAAAAAGATGTTCTCTTCATTGTTTATCTACTCGTATATGAGTATTCAAAAAATTTTATTACTCCGTACCTAAATTCTTATGTCAAATAGGGTTTACATTACACAGTTATCATGAACTATCCCCTATTGCAACTCACTACACTACTATTTCGTCTTTTACACTTATAATATTTCTTTGTAACTTAGATCATAGGCCATAGATGTAATGGTGAACATATTGAATGAGTAAATTTTTATGTACAAGATATGGTTTCTGATATTTTTGAAGGTTTTATTAATTATCTTACGAATCATCACCACACTCACCCTCCTACACGTACACACTTACCTCTGGCCATCACGTTATATTCTCCTTACGTAGTACCACTCACAACGTGTGGATAGTGAGGATGTAATGACAAGTTATAAGGATGTGGATGTGATTTCATATGTCTAACCCTAACAAGTATTGATCCCAACGTGTGGACGATGAGGATCTATTGCCATGATTCAAGGGCGTGGATGTCATTTTGTATGACTAACCCTAATAGCCTGGTTGATTCCACTTAGTAAAATAGTCATTGTGTAGGTATTGTGGTTTTTTGTTGCCTCTCTTTGGTTCTTTTCAAAACATTGGTTTTTGGTTGCTACTCCAAAAGCTTGCAGATGCGTTGGGATTGATCAAATCATATAGGTGTGACTCTGTTCGGTGCAACAATGGTGTCACACCTTCATAAGATTATGTTCGAGCCGAATCATTTGGCACCTCTGACACAGCATTCAGCTTTGTTCTCATCTGAGGGTGTATTATCTCTCACCCCTACAGGTATATTCATGATTTTGTGCTTTTGTTTAAAATTGGTTTTGTTTAGAGTTCCCCATTTCCCTGACCCATTTTACGTATTGCATTTAAATTTTTAATTTGTATTTTGGTGTTTCCAGAAAATTTTAAGGTTTCTCAGCCCTTCTCCATACCCTCGGATCCCTATGTTACCTATGGTGGTGTGGAAAACCCTCCCTCTCCTACCATTTGCTATTATTTCCTTCTCAATGGATTTTCTTTTTGTCGTGGTTGAAGACTTCTAGGTAATTTTATGAGTTAGCTATGTTTATTTAACCATTATGCATTTTACTCTGCTTTAAAACAATCTTAATTCCTATTCATGGTACATCATTATGCCCCAAAAGACTGTTTTCCCTAATTGTATGCTAAAATGAAGGGTTACTACAAGAACCTAGTAAGATTTTGAAATTTATCCGCTTTTCTCTTGTTTCCTTTTCCATGGCACTTTATAAGAGGATATTATCTTTTTTTTCTTATGTTAAGGGATTTCGGGAATTTTTTAACTGACAAATAGAATGCAGACTATTAACGAATTCTTTTGGGTCATGTCTAGTTAATTTTTTTTCTTTCGATTGTGGGACACCATCCTTGTCTTTGACAATATTGTAATGTTGTCAAGGATCTTCACATAGGGTGAAGATGGATATTTATGCACATGAAGGTGCAATTTATCTCCCTGCTATATCGTGTTTATCATAAAGTAATTTTTTCCTCATTCTACTTAATCCTAAATCATTTTTCCCTATTTTAATTCTATTTCTTTATTTTTTTTTCGTTCAGGTTTTGCACTAGCAGGCATGCGGCATGCCTAAAAAATTTAAATTTTTGTGCTCTAGAGGAATCGAATATTTTTAAAATTGAACTTCCGTAATTGACAGGTTGGTCATCAGGCTACCATTATTGCTGAATTACCCCTACCATGTATGGGAGTCTTCTTCTGCTATATGTTACTAGTTCCACGATATTCTATAGTTGGAAGATGATACCCTTTGGGGTTTTAGTTTTTTTTCTTTCCAGCAACATTTCGCTGATGCCTTTCAGGGTTCTAGCTTCTTACTACAACATATTTATGTTTACTTTATTTTTTTCCGAAATGACCCATCTTGGTAACTCGAATGCTCAATTTTGTTTATGAACTGTAACTCCCTATTAAACTTAAATATTCAAGAATAATCAAGCCTTCTAAATTTTGGTCTGTTTCATAAGTTTCTCAATATATTTATAATATATATTACTTGTATTTTTTTCATTTTTTGTTGATACTAGTGGTTGAGGATTTAATTTCATAACTTTTATTCATGCCTCTATATACTTGTCAGGTTTTTTTATTGTACACTACTATTTTTTGAAATATATCTAGCCATGTGTGGACTACAGTTTTGTTCTTAATTTTTTGTTCAATGAAATCTTAGATGCATTTTTAATTTATATGCTCAAGTATTTCTTTCTACAGCATTTGAACCAACATGGTGTGTTAGTATTTAAATGTCGGTGATAGATTAATTGTACTTATTATACATGTAGAACAAAACCCAAGGTTTCTATGAAATTTTGGTTAATATTGAAATTCTCTTGTTCCCTATTGGGTTTTAAATTCCTATTTGTATTTATTTTATATCTTCTTTAAAAAAATCTCAAAAAGCACTAGGTTCTTACATCTAATCCAATTGTTTCAGGTTGAGACTTGAGTCATTTAAATTGCTAAATTTTTTCCTGGGTGTATCTATATTTGATTGTATCAACCACATCAATTGGTTGTTTCAAGAGAATTTGATGCTACAAATTGTCATTTTTACTGTGCCCCACAATCCATGAATTCTCTAATCTCCTTTACTCCTCACTATTCCAAAACCCAGTGTGGTTCTAGTTTACTCTAGTAGAAATATCTTAATTGTTTCATACTTATCGTATTTCTTTATTAACTATCTTAATTTTTATATCGTACTTTTTTATTCAGTTTCTCAGAAATCTAAGTGGTTCTATTCAGAATAAATAAAATCCATCTTCAATAACCATAATTAAATCGTACTATGGTGATGAATAAATTTGTGTACAATAACAATTATAGGAGTGTATACGATATACAAGAGTATCGAATTAAAGATACTAAAATATACTTAGAAATCAAGGAATTACAATTTGCTTGTATATACTATTCCATGGATTCACTCTAACATAATTATACTTTGGAGATAATAGGAAAAATATCGATTTTGACATGCCAAAAACTATTTACTATAATATCATAAAGATAAGGATATTTTCACTCAGTATAAATTTTATTATTGTAACGTATATTTCATATTTACTCAACTTCAATGTATATCGAATTATTTGGTTCCATAAATATGTAACAAAAAAAAATAGACATTTACAACACATACAATATTAACGAGGCATAGATATTTATTACCAAACAATAATTGAAATGTCTAACTGTATATCGACTCGAAAATCCCTTGGAAGAAAACATGAACCACCCAAACTTGAACTACTATCACTAGTTCCCCCCAAGCTAAGACATTCCTACCCTTTTAATCAACAACCTCTTGTGATTCTAGTAAAGGTATCTTTATGCCTTTCTTCCCTAGAATATTTTCTTAGCGATGTCCACTTTCTTGGGCCTTCCAACCGCATAGCCTAGGCTTTTACATATATTTCAAAAAAATATTTTCCCTTTATTGTTAAAGCCCATATTTTTCTCCCGTGGCTCTTTATTCACCCTTACTCAATATTTTTTTCTATGCTGAGGGATTTAATAAAAAAATTTCTCGAATCATATTAAATCTCCTTAACAACTCCTAGGGATTTATATAAGTGATTTTAGGGAATTTTCTCTTGAACTTATCTGTCCACATTGATTTCCAGAATTGGACAATAATCTCTTTACTCAAGTGCTTTCCTTTCCAAGTAATTTCCATTTTTTTTTTATTCTCAAACTTTATTATTATATCATATTTTTATTGACATAGAGTTCACTATGGCTTTCTAGCCACCATAGCTAAAACTAGTTCAACCTTAGATAAAAAATATTTACATAAAAAACAGAGGGGTGTCACATAAATTTTCATACACCATGTTTTAAATTATGGAGATACTTTATCCAAGGGTATTCTAAATGCATACCATAGCAGCAAAAAAATGGAACTGACCTGTGACAAAAAATTTGTTGTTAGAAGAGGAAGTTATTTTATGGTAACAAGGGTAAACAAGCCTCGGAACCAGTGCCATCTCCTACATGTAGGCAAACAAACAATCAAGCCAAGTGAGTAATACTGAGGAAGGAGCCGCCTGGTAAAGCTATTACGAGGTGGAATAAAAGGAGACTATTTGCATACCTGTAACAAATATGAGACTTGGGTATTTGCTCCTACCCAAAGATAAAGAAAATGAAAAAAACTCGTTATTATATTTAATCCAAGATAACAGTTCATATTTATGCTTGAAATTATGAGAGATTAGGATGTGGAAGGAATTATTTTTTTGAAGAACTTACCTTGGAAGAAAATCATAAATATTTGGGTACCAAAAGGTTCCAACGGACTAGTGGTGGTTTCGAGAGGGTGCATTTTTGAAAAAATATAAAATCGCCCATCCTTTCTACATGACATCCCTGGGAAAAAACACATATTTCCAATCGAAAATAAAAAACTTAGACAGAGAAAAGGATATTTTTTTTAGTGAATTTTGAAGAGAAAATGTGTATCAAAATGCATATATTATAAACCTTACATGCGATGTGTGTTTAAGAACTTCCAACGAGAGATAAATTATAACCGTTCAGGTTAATCTGAAGCAAGACCTAGCACCCGAACCAAAGGATTTACCTAAAATATACACGACACCATAGCCACGGTAAATTGTTAGAGAATCTAATCCCAACCTCCTGCTAGATGTAGAAACCATCAGTCCAAGTGTCCCAATTCAATTTGAGTTAGTCCAGTTTAGTCGAGTTACACTACTGTAATTTATTGTTGATTTTCCCAATGTAATCTTATTTAACAGATTCGTAATATTGAGAAGAGCAATCCTCTACTCCACTTATTTTTAGTTTTTTATTCTTGTCATGGTATCAGAGCTAGTTTGCATAAGCCTCCCCAAAGAGTAGCAATAGAGCCAAGTTGGAGCAGCAGAGAGAAGAGGCGAGTCTGCATAAGACTCATTGAGAGAGCACCATAAGTTTGAAGAAATTGAAAGATGCCTCCTGCTAATAAATAGCGGCACAAGAATGAGAAATCTAGGTGAATCCAGTGAAGGCGCCGACGAAATGAAATGAAGAAAGATTAGCTCAAAATATGTTTTTATTTATAAAAAAATTCAGCATAATGCACTCGATGCAATGTAACCATAGTGTTACTAACGCACCACTCCAGAGAAAGAAGCCACGTTAGTTTCAAAAACTTACATGGATTTTTGACGCATGCAGGTCGAGAGCTGAAGCACTGCATTAATGACATTCACGCAAAGAAAATTACGAGACATAAAGGTATGAAATCATTTTAATGCAAAGGCGCTTTTTTGAAAAGGGCTCATACATTAATTAAAAAAGAGGAGAAATGGTCTTGTAAAAGAAAGGGTCTCATAGATTAACTTTTTATGGCATGATTTTTTTTTTAAAAAAGGCATGTGTAAAGTTTTTTTTAAAGGTGAGAAGAATTTTTTTTTTGGAGTTTAAAAAAAAAAAAACTTAAAATTGTGAGAGCCTTGTGAAAGTGAATCTGTAAAAAGAGATTTTTTGAGAAAAGGAAATTTTTAGAAGCAAGGTAGGTGACGCATATGTAGACTCATCTGCTTGTGAAAGCCAAGCAACGAGGTCATGAGAAAAGTGAAGAGGCTAAAGAGAAAACAGAAGATGTTAGAGACATTCTTAGATCTGGTAATAAAAAGGCGAAAAGACACTTATGCATTAAAATGCATAAAATAATATGTGGATGAAAGCATTCTTCCCTTAATTTCAGATGCTAAGATAGCCAAGGAGGCTTGAAATAACCTTGAGAGGTTTTTTGGTACAAGGGGGGCATTGAAGTTGAAGATGAAGGTGAATCTGAAGAAACTGCAGAAACAACAGAGAGAGAGCATGAATATGCTTCTAAACCCCACTATAAACAACTATAGGTGGACAAATATATGATGAATCCAACAATAGAGCTTATTGACGAAGATATGATGAATCCAAAAATAGAGGTTGCTGAAGAAAATTTGATGATTCCAGCAACACAGCTTGTTGGTGAAGATTTGGTGATTCCAACAACAGAGCTTGCTGATGAAGATTTGATGAATCTAGCAACACGTTTTGCTGATGAAAACTTGGTGATTCCAACAAAAAATATTGTTGATGATGATATGTTGAATCCAGGAACACAACTTGCTGATGTAAAATTTGATAAAGATTTTTTTGCTAATAATGATTTTTTGCAGATGATGCAACAAAAACACCATATTAGCATGATGCTATTTGGTGAGATAATACGACTTGAGTTAGTGGAATACGACATATTTACATCATCACAGGTTAATGAATAAGAAATAGAGATGACAGATGCAAATAAAGAAGTCTGCAAAGGGAAAGAAGAAATAGAGATAGAGGAAGAAGAAGATAAGGACACACAACAGGAGAAAGCTTTCATTGTAGAGAAAAAGGAAACAGAGATAGAGGTAGAATAAGAGAAAGAATCCCACAAAGAGAACTCAAAGTCAAAGGAAGTGCAACAGGAGAAAGCGCTCTCTACAAATATTTTTAATTATAACATTGATTTCAAGTGTGTAGGTACACAGATTGATTATGAAGAAGAGTTGAAGTTTATTGAAACATGGCTTGCGACACCATGTCTGGATGAGATCAAAACATAATATGTAGATATGAATTTTGAAGATGACATGCATGATGAACATGTAAATTAAATTTTCATGCATTGGAGTTTTGAAGAGATAAGATATTATTCTAATATTATATTGCAGCAGACTGATGATGAAAAGTGCACTACAAAAGACAATATGTGGCAGAAGCCCACATAAAAGTCATTTTTTAAAGAATTCCAGTACATGCTTACACAACCTGGAATAATAGAAGACCTGCACCAACCAAGGAAGAATATGAGGTTTGAAGAATACAACAAGAAGAAAATGATGAAAAAATTTAGAGGTTACAGAATTTGGAAGAAGACAAGAAGAAAACCAAATCTAGTTCAAGTCAATTTTTTTTAAATTGTAAGCCTCGCTGAGACATAGACCAGTAGGTATCTTAATTAAATTTTTATGTGGTTGTAATTAAAGGGGAGTGCTACATAATCTAATCCCAACCGCCTGCTAGATGTCGAAACCGTCAGTTCAAGTGTCCCAGTTCAGTTTGAGTTAGTCCATTTAGTCGAGTTACACTAGAGTCATTTATTGTTGATGTTCCCAATGTAATCTTATTTAATAGATTCATAATATTGAGAAGAGCAATCCTCTGTTCCATTTCTTTTCAGTTTTCAATTCTTGTCATAAATAAATCACTTAAAAATAGCATAAACACAAATAAAAAAAACTCGTAACCATAAAATTACCAAGTAGCTAGTGAGGGAAGTCTATTGAACAGAACGTATGGAGGCATGGCCACAAAATCTAGTAGAGAAGTTCATTTGTCAACCCACTCTGAGTATCTCTTGGTGGTGTGTTGAGAGTAAAAAACCAAACAAATGAACAAGGGAAAGACACCAAAATACATATTAGGGTTAGGCGAGGCAAGCTATATTGTTGGATCTTCTCGAATCATCCCCACCGGTCATTAAAGCAAGACTGCACCTCCATGTGAAGATCACATGGTTCCTGGTGTCGTGGCCTACAAGGATTTGTTATGCCGCCACCTAGGTATGTGGCACCCCATTTCCTTAATGACCCAGGTACTGGCGATAAGACTATAGTAATATGACATATAAACTTTATGTTCATGCTTTATTAAAACTCCTCATTAGAGTGAATGAGACTATGTATTAATGGGTTGTGGTTCCATTTTGTTATATGTCACCTACCACACTTCCCTCATCGCAATTAAAAGTTCTGAAAGGTATAATAATAAATATAGGGTCGCTGAGTCAAGAATATATATTTATGAGGATCTTATTTGATATGATATTCAATCCATCTAAGCAAAAAGAAATATTTAATCAAAATGTGTACAAGGTCAATTTGAGTTAAACAATTTTAGTAATTTAAAATTTAAATACATGATGAAATATAAACATTCTAAAATTAAAAAAAAATAAAATATAATGTTTCTTAATTTTTAATACAAAAATTTTAAAATATAATATTTCTTTATTTTTAATATTTTTTTAGCTAGATGACAAGGGGATATGTGTTACTCAGCTGATTTGAATTAAACAATTTTATTAATTTAAAATTTAAATAAATGATAAAATTTATAATTTATAAAATTAAAAATATTAAAATATTATTTTCAAATAAATTCTATATTTGGTAGTTCCAAAAGCATTGATTCTATGATTAATGATGTGAAATTTGGCAGAAAAATCTATTTGAAAATAAATTTAGATCATAGAAATTTACACTCTATGATATTATTTAGTATGAGGGAGTGCGTGGACCTTCAAAAGAAAATTTGACACCAAATTAGAACAAGGTTTAGATCCCTAAATACCATACATTGACCATCATCCCAATACTAATAAAAATGGGTAACATAAAACAAAAACACCCTTGCTGTATTGGGAGTTGAGTAGAAAGTCTCCAATACATCCTAGCAGGGTGCGTATGCTAGTTAAGCTACCTAAGATAACATAAGACCCCAACAGAGTAAGTGGGTATCGATATACCAACTGAAAGACATGTTAAAATCATGAGAAGAATAAAGAAGTCCCACCCTACTATCGTGGATGTATTTTCCAGCATGAAAGGAAAGTAAGGTGGGGTTTTAGATCGTAACAATGTAACTAGGTAAAGGGAAACATAGAGTTAAAAAAAAAATTACAGAAAAAATGAGGAACGTGACAATTTACATATTGAAAAATTACATATAGCAGAGGAGGCATAGAAGTACTACATGTTGAGAAAACATTACAGTAAACTACAAAGGTACATGTAATTCAATCCATACGTAACCTATGTTTAAAATCACATTTAAATATTGGAATTATATATATATATATATATATATATATATATATATATATAAAGGAGGCATATGAAGACATTACATAAAATAGAGGTAAATGTATTTAAATCCATTGATGATTTATAAATTTTCTCAATTTCTTCAAGGATGATGTTGTGGCTTGATGAGAATTCAAAACCTCTTTCCTTAATGATTATAGACTTCAAGCATGGTATTTCTCTAAATGTTCCCATCTTCACTAATAGTGTGAAGGATTGATTTGTCCAAAGTACTTTGAAGACAATCTCCTTCATTGTAGCTAGGTCTGAAGAAAATAAGTGGAAGACTTTTGCGCCAATGCCAAGAATGGTAGATGTTTCATTTTTAAAAGCATCAACATGGTAACAAATGCTCTTTCTCTTGGGAATTGTACTTCAATATATGTTGCATTCAATAAGATTTCTCAATCATTGTTTAAGATTTCTCAATCATGGTTTAAGTGGTTGGACTGCATGTTAGTGAATTTCACATTTCTTTTTCAGACAATGTACACATGGCTAAGATGGATTTTATCACAGGAAAAAAAATTTCATCCTCGTGATATGTGTCTCTCCACTATCCCTATGGAAATATGTATAATATGGAAATAATTGTCATCCTCGTGATATGTGTCTCTCCACTATCCCTATGGAAATATGTATAATAAAGTAAAATTTTTACTAGTTATCCACAAATTGAAATGATTTAGTATTTTTATAATTTTTAATTATTTTAATATTGAATTATTTTTTATATTAACTAAAAAAGTAATTAAATATTTTTTTCATATTAATTAATTTATTTTTAAATAGTAGTTAGTTATTAATACATATTATTTAAATTATAATATTAAATTTTTATTGAATTATATCAAATTTATAAATATAATTTTTAGCTAAATTAAATTAACTTTGATATACTATTTTAAAATTTAAAAAAAAATTAATATATAATTTCCAATTTTAAAAAAATTATAAACTCTTTTCACATGAAAATGCAAGCAATCCTCTAATAAAACTATTAAACATTAAATAACGTCTTCATAAATATTAATAACCTATACTTTAATATTGGGTAGGGTTCTAAACACAAAACACGATCCATAAATCTATGTATAAAAAAAAAATATGGTCATTAAAGTATAGCATACCCGCTCAGCCTTAGGTGAGTGGTTCATAAATTATATGGTTCATATGTGATTTCAGGTTATCTTTTGTTTATGATTTTATGGTGAAATTAATTTATAAGTTATTCTTATTATTATTAAAAATGATTCATATTTTATTTTACATAAATAATTTATAATTTATAAATAGAATTTGTTATAATACAATAAATTAATATCATAAAACAATACTATAAATTATCAATATCATATACCAAATATAATTCATTTGAGACATTACAAAAAGTTTCATTCCAACACATGGAGAAATAAAAATATCATACATTTTAATTTACTTTGATTTGGTCATAGAAAGAAGGCTATAATATTATATTTTTTAATTTACTTTGATTTGGTGATAGAAAGAAGGCTATAATATTACATTTTTTAATTTACTTTGATTTGGTTAATACTGTCTTATGTAATGTTCCAATTCATTTTTTCTTTCTACGAAGCTCTCTATTGTTATCAGGAAACATTGCAATAGGTAAACAATAACGGGACTCGACGAAAACTGTGAAGAGAACCTGATCATAGATCGGGTTGCAATATTCCATGTGCATCGATAAAAACACTTAATTCTCAAGTCAATTAAGGACTGTACAGAATTTTTTTGGTGAAGGAAGTATACAAATCCTCTGGACTATTTTCAGCGGATTTACAGACTTTACTTCCTCTTCGTAGTTGTAGTTCTTAATATGCTTTTTGTTTTCCTCTTTTTCAAAATGTTAGATGGTTCAATTGATCTTAAAATAAAATTGTAAACTAACAAGTCCATTAACTATTTCCAAACTTGTTTACAGTGATGGCTATGAAAAAAAATAGTGTAGGGTTGTGAACGAGAAGAACGAAAATGATGTGGGGCTATAATGTTATTTTTGGAAGTAAAGTAAGGCCAACATTAACTCGCGTTTCCATCTTATTGGAACAATGAAATTATTTGATTAAAGTGTGAATAATTAATTTCTTGTTTACAAGAACTTCTTATTATTTTATTTTAATTATGGGGTAGGCATATTTTGCAATGCAAAATGCAAGCAACTTTCAAGATCCAAGTTTGTAAGTTGAAAGTACCAGGCTACATCCATGATCCAAGCCCCGGGTTCAAACTGATTTCGTAAGCTCAACTTCAAATCAGCGGGTTTTTCTCTCCATATCTCATAAATTCATTGCATGGCCCGTGGTTTAGATTCAATGCACCTTCGTAGATTATATGATACACCAAAAGTCACATTTTACTTTCTTTTGTTACTTATCCCTGACATTGGAAGCACTTTCTATTGTCACTTACCCCCGAGATTGGAAGCATTCTCTCTCCTCTCTTACAATGAAGGATTGAATGGAATCTCTTTTGGTGTATGCAAGAAAACATAATAGTGTATTTTTTGTTTTTCTATGTAATACAAGCTTTCTATTAGATTATTGAAATGTTGTGTCACCATGAGCTTTAAATTTTTTTTGAGGTGATGGACTTATCCAACCGTGCAAATTTTGAAAAATGAAGCCAAGTTGTGGATATGGTGGCCAAGAATAAGAATTTTAATTTGATAGAACTTGGAATTTAATCGAGTGGCTAATAATTCTGGTTTCAATTTAATATAAGTTGGAAATGAGCCTAGGTAGGATGACATTGATGAAGCTCATCGATGCCACGTAGAATGTCACTGATGAAGTTGCTTTCTGTATCAGAATCCAGCACTTTCCACGCCATGTTCATGTTTAGAAAATCACATTTATTTTCGCCTCTGAAAAGGTAAATTTTAGGCACACATTTTGACAATCCATATCCTTTAAAGAAAAAATACCAAGCATCTATAACCTATTAAGTATGCCAATATAATCAAAGAGGATAACACAGCAATTTTTTCGATTGGTACTTAGTTAGGAAATTTTTTAAATATTTAGGAATTTTTGTTGGATAATAATAATAATAATAATAACTCAAAAAAATTTGGGAGGAGAGCACATTTAAACCCTTCAAGAGAGAAACATTAACAGTAAATAATAAATCAAGTATATATTAGTGGTGGAAATCATGCTAAGGGATTCAAGGTTCGAATATAAAAGCCATAGTGAGAGAAAAATATTAGGTTTTGTTGTCAAAGACCAATGTAGCAATTTTTAATTACAAATTTTTGGATACCTTTAATTACATAAAATACTTTGTACCAAAATACCAAGCCTTAAGTGATTGGAGACTTTATTGGAGCCTTTGTTCTTTCTCCACACGTGTTGGAATTGAAGCATCAAGTTTTCTCTAGCCCTCTGAAACAAACATGTTCACAAGTGTCATAACCAAAAAAAAAAAAAAAATCAGGTCGAAAAGAGAACAATTTAAGGCCTATAGAGAGTATAGGCAAATACCCCACAAAGTAAAAGGAGTTAAATAAATTTGTGTCCTTTAGATGGGTTACAAGGGGAAAAATCTTGGAAGATATGTTCTCCCAAAATTTCAAATAGTAATATCCTCGATGATGTCCTTGGGGACATGGCTAACATCATAATGTCATTGGTAAGGAAAATTTTGAAATACTCTACTAATCAACTCGCAAATAACCAAAATAGTGAATGGTTTAGGGATTTTTTTCAGAAAAAAAAAAAAAAAAAATATATATATATATATATATATATATATAACAAAGAATAAGAGGAAATACAACATGGGACACTATAAGGAAAATAACTTTTAGTGGACGTTTTTGGTGAAGCCACTATAAAAATAGCCCAAAAATCCATTTGTAGTGGAGGTGAGTAGCATAAGTGGGTGGGTCAATGTTTTAATGGATGTTTTTGGGACAATTCCTTTACAATCTAGAAATGCACTAGTCCTTAACTATCCACACACGAACTAGTGTTGCCTAGAACATGGTGCACCATAGAAAATTTCTTTTTTATAAAATAAAATAAAAACACAGTGTGCTAAATAACACAAAAAATGGATGCACTAGAGGTTTTAATTTTTTGTTCATGAATAATGGAACAATTTTGAATTTTATTTTGAATGATAATATAAATAAAATTTGAATTAATAAATATTTTATGTCTAAGAATTAAATGATAAATAATATGATCGTGATTAAGAGGCATTTGTTTGACTTTCAAATAGACTTGGTGATGTCTTTTTATTTCCGATTTATATTATGTAAAATAAATATCTATTTTTGTGTATTTATAAGTAAATTATTTAAATTAAACATGTCTTTATAAGTTTGGTAATAATAAGTGATAAGGATACATAATATGGTGTTCCTTGTGATATATTAGTAAAATATACCCTGCTCAAAATGATCATTGAAGGTCACAAGCCCAATCCATATAAATCATGCAATTGAAAGTTGCGAGCGTAAGACATATACATCACGTCATCAGTTTGAAGGACATCAATTGTACCATACGACAATGCCGTGAATAACATACCTACAAGTTTTCGCGGTGTTTGGTGTGTGACTCATAAGGCTCATGAAACCATAATTTGATATATTTTCTTCATATCACTTCCTTATAATTTCACTCTTATTTTACCCTTTGAACCGGCATCATTTAACAAACTATAAACGTTTCACTATTCCATTTCTCGAATCCATGGTGCCATGGCAGTTTGTAGCATGAACCTTTTAGATCTAGGTAAGACACATGGAGTGTGGATTGTGGGACAACAATTAGGTGTTCTCCTCTCTCTGGCCTCCCATGGTTGGACCATATCATATGGACATGCCATTTTCTCTTACTCCTTCTATTTCTCCCTTTGTTGACATCTATGCTACATAATTAACATATAACATACATCATCCTCATACATAAAATAATTTTTTTTTTATTAAATGAAAAATTTATTTATTAATATGGAAACATAACTTTCAATTAAAAAAAAAATCTATGGTGCGCCAAAAAGACAGTCATGCACCGACCTCAATGCGTTGTCAAACACAACCGCACCATAGACGGTGTGCACATTACATACGTATGAAGCAATGTTATTGGTTGACAAATTTAATTTTTCGTAGTGGCATACCACACTTATACACTAGTGCAAAAGTATAAAATTTTTGCAAGGAGACAAAATGTTCACGTTATCTAATGCACCTATATATAGCTATATTTTTAAATATTATTTAGGCAATGTGTTGGGTAAATATGATAGCACCGGTGAAATTAAAAAATACCAAGCTCACCACATTTGTAATGGTGATTAAGAGGAAATTTTTTGAGTTTCAAAGAGAATTAGTGATGCATTTTTTTCCTATTTAGATTATGTAAAACAAATAGCTATTTTTAACTAAATTATTTAAAGTAGACGTGTGTTTCTCATTGTGAACATGATGTAATACTAGATAGGATAAATGTGAAAAACGTTAATTTTAGTGAATATCTCATGATAATTTAATTTGTATTATTAAAACTTTATTATTCAACTCATATTTATTATTAAAAAGAGTTAAATTTTAACCAATACAATAGCAAATAAAGAGTCAAATAGCATCAAAATGTTATATCTTTATTACTGGAAACAAGTTCACTTGCCTCTTTAAGGGAAAACTTCCAATAAATCAAACCCCAATTACAAGTAACTTGATCACAAACCTTATTTTCCATTTCTTTAATCTCATCTTAAGAGAAATAATTTTTTAATTTAAATTTGTAAGAGTTCCTATAAAGACGAAATTTAAATTTCTTGAAAATCTCATAACTTTAGTAATAAAATATATTTTATAAAAATACAAATTTTTAAGTTGTATCAAATCTAAATTAAATGGGTTGAGAGGTGCTATAAGACTTAATATGGGAGAGATGTTGTCACATGACGTTATATTTAAAAATATTGAAATAATAATAGAAATTAAAAAATTAAAATATTAATTAGAAAAAAAAAAAAAAAAAAAACTTTACATAGAGATATATTGTAATTGAAAGTGAAAAAAAAAAAAAAAAAATTGTTGTGAGGAAGAAATGAAATGAGTAAAAAAATATAGTTTACTTTTTACTAAAGGAAAAAAAATGTAATTCTTTCACATGACAAGAAATAGTATTATTGATATTACATTATATGTAATTCATTCTATGTTCCATTTAACATGTGATATTTAAAACAAAAATATATTTATAACAAAAAAATAATAATAACAACCATATGTAAAATATTTCAATGTCCATATTAAATAACATAATTTTATAGATATTTTATATAGAGAAAAATAAAATAATTTAAATTGAAAATTTTCTTATATTTTCACTTTAGTGAGAAATATTGAGAGAATTCTTACTCCATTAATGGCTTATTTATAATCCAATGTATGAGGGATATTTGTAAAAATTTCAAAGCTTAATATGGATTTTATAAGTAATATTAAATTAGAAAATATTAATAATAAAAATAATTAAATGTATACGTACAAGAAAAAACTATGAGGGGGCATATTTTAACATTTTAATACACAAAACTTGAATTATAAATAAAATATTTCAATGTCAACTACATATATATTAATATACCACCTTCCTAGATCCACCAAGCACCTAGAGTGATCAAAATTTTTTTCACTCAAAAATATGTTTGCATCTCAAGAGATTTGATCCCTCTCAGCCCTTGGTAGATCTAAAGTTATGAAGGATCTAGGATGTAGGGATGTAGATTGTAAGAAAATTATGACTTAAGTTTTTTAAATTTAACAATAGATTTAATTTTATAGCCCAATTTTGAGTTAGTTAAATTGTATTTTTGAATAATTTATTATTAATAATATTTTATATTAAAAATTGAATGAGTTACACATTTCGTCTTTTTAAGAACTAGCTAAATTATTTTACCTTTAATTATTTTATCGTTGTGAGTATTGAAATATTTGACTAATTAAATTAGATTGAATATCAATGAACTACATAAGAAATAGAAAAATATTTATCATAATTTTAAAATCATAGTTTCAACCATACTAAACTTTGTAATTTATAAAAATATCTTTTCATTTCTTTTAAAGTAAGTCGTTTTACATGCAACTTCATATTATAAAGTTTAATACAAATTCACCAATACATAATCTATAATAAAATTTATTTCATAAAAATCAGCATGATGAAGATAATCATCTAAAAAACATAAACATCGTCTAAGATACACATTCGGATTCACTACCATCATGCAATTACATACACTTTTACTAGCACATATAAATGTCATTAGCTAGCACACAAATTTAATAATCTGACCAAACATCGTCATCGTGATCACATCTAGAAAAAAAACAAAAGCATTACCTAATATCATCACAACACAAATCCTCAAATTAATATAAATCTCATGTCAAATAATTGTTAACCCGTAAACATATATTTGCAATCACATTAAATTAACATACCTTACATGACCTAACAACATACAGATCAACACCAACATATAAATTAAGTACATAAACATGAACAAAATAAAATAATATATATATATATATATATACAAAGAAGTAAAATAACTACATCATGAAGTCAAATAAGTGTAATCAAATATCCGATACAACAGACATAGTAGTTCCTGCCAAGTAGGGCATGATCAAGTACGTCCATCGAAATAAGTTGAGGTGGAGGAATAAGAGATGGATGGTCTGTAGTAGAAGGATGTGGTTGGTTTGTAGGAGGAGGTGGCTGGTCTGCTCTGTCGGGAGAAAGATGCAGCACATCCTCTAGATCTTGAATCTCAACATCATTAGGGCACTAATGAGTAGGTGTACTATCAGAAGGATCACCACAACCCTAACCACCATGATCCGCTGGGGTGGAAAAACTGGAAGAATCATCATCACCACCCTCATGATCATGATAATGATTATCACCTTCATTATCATGATCAACATTAGCACCCTCAACATCATCATGACCACCCTCATAATCTGATGGATGTTCTGTGGAATGATGCCCTGCATCCCTTATCATTGTGTGTAAAGCACTAGCTCTGTCGACATCTCGTATAAGAGACATTAATTTCTGTGGATGGGTCCTTTAGATATCCATGAACATCAGATCTGCACTGATATCTGAAGGCCTTGCCGAGGAGACTCCCTGTCAAACCAAAACTCTATCCAACCTATTATATTAGTCCATCTGACATCGTACAACATGCCTCTGCCCCCAAATGCCCCTGCCCCCCTAAGGGTGTTCCTCACCCTCACCCTCTTGGGCCTCACCCATCTCCTCATATCCTCCATCTAGTGGTGGGGGAGGAGGCATTTCCCCATAATATGAGACGATGTCTACAAAATATATAGTACAAAAAAATAATTAAAAAAATTCATTAAACATTTTAATAAAACAAGTTGAATAACATGCTAGAATAACATTTATTATAATTCATTAAAACTAGAAAATGAAGCTATATTAAACTAAACAAAACACTAATATTACCTCTATCATCTAGAGGCTCATCCACTATGGATAAGATGTTGGGATACCCTCTTTAATAAATCCATGCATATGAATAGCTCAACACGGAAAACAAATGGTCATCCACACTAGCCAGTAGCTCCAATGCCTCCTCCGAAATCTTGGATAGAAACTTCGGCATGCCCCTCTTAGGCATCATCTACCCCCACATGCGCATCAAGTTTGTAATGATTGTCCTATGAGGGTGACGATTAAATGTAGGGATCAATGTACACATCTCTTTGCAAGAACATTAAATTAACATATCTAACATGACCTAACAATATACACATTGACACCAACATATAAATTAAGTACATAAACATGAACAAAAAAAATTATATATATATATATACATACACACACACACACAGATATATATATATATATATATATATATATATATATATATATATATACACACAAAGAAGTCAAATAACTACATCATGAAGTCAAATAAGTGCAATCAAATATCCAATACAATTGACGTAGTAGTTCCTGCCAACTAGTGCATGATCAAGTACGTCTGTCGAAATAAGCTGAGGTGGAGGACTAAGAGATGGATGGTCTGTAGTAGAACAACGTGGTTGGTTTGCAGGAGAAGGTGGATGGTCTACTCTGTTAGGAGAAACATGCAGCACATCCTCTAGATCTCGTATCTCGACATCATTAGGCCACTAACGAGTAGGTGTACTACCAGAAGGATTCCTGCTACCCTAACCACCATGATCCGGTGGGGTGGAAAAACTGGAAGCATGATCATCACCACCCTCATGATCATGATAATGATTATCACCTTCATTATCATGATCATCATTAGCACCCTCAACATCATCATGACCACCCTCATCATCTGACAGATGTTCTGTAGAATTATGCCATGCATCCCTCATCGTTGTGTGTAAAGTACTAGCTCTATTGACATGTCATATAAGAGACATTAATTCCTGTGGACGAGTCCTGTAGATATCCATGAACATCATATCTACACTTATATCTCAAGGCCTTGCCGAGGGGACTCCTTTTCGAACGAAAACTCTAGCCAATCTATTATAATAGTCCATCCGACATCCTATAGCATGCCTCCACCCTAGAATTCCCATGCCCCTCTAAGGATGTTCCTCACCCTCACCTTCTTCGGCCTCACCCATCTCCTCATATCCTCCATCTGGCGGTGGGGGAGGAGGCATGTCCCCATAATATTAGAGGATGTCTACAAAATATATAGTAAAAAAAAATCATTAAACAATTTAATAAAACAAGTTGAATAACGTGCTAGAATAACATTTATTCTAATTCATTAAAACAAGAAAATGAAACTAGATTAATTTAAACAAAACACTAATATTACCTCTATCATCTAGAGTCTCATCCACTACGAATAAGATGTTGGGACACCCTCCTTAATCAATCCATGCATACAGATACCTCAACATGACAAAGAAATGGTCATCCACACTAGCCAGTAGCTCCAATGCCTCATCCGAAATCCTAGATAGAAACTTCAGCATGCCCCTGTTGGGCATCATTTGTCCCCACATGCGCATCAGGGCCATAATGATTTTCCTGGGAGGGAAACAATTAAATGTAGGGCTCGACTATGGAAACCTATAAAAAAATAAAGAAAAAATATTGGAATCAAAAGGGAAGGTCTCCCTCCCTTGTCTCTACAATGCATGACATCTATCTAAAGTCATGCAAAACTACCTCAAAAAAATGGCAGACCATCTCATGAAATGCGACACCTAAATAAAATAATCAACATAATACAAAAGAGGGAAACTAATCTGCTACCCATCACCACAAGAATGTGAAATGGTGTTGACTAATAATGAGAGGCACCTAGCCTCCTTTTTAGCAAAAGACAAAATGTGTAGTTTTCTACCACGAACTTGGAAATCTAATGGATGGAGCACATAAGGCTCGACATATCTCAGATTGTATTCAGCCTAACTCTCAGATGCAACATAATGGGGGCATCAAGGAAGTAGGTAAAATCCTCGCTTCTCCTAGATAGGCCAACTATAGTGTATATCCTTCCTTAGTGGGCCTATACCACAACTCAGGATTGAAACAGAAAGCTTGTTTTTGAACATTCCATCGATGGATCAGATGTGCCAATATTACAAAGTGAGGCTTCAAGGATATACCCTCCTCATAGTACTTGAGGAGGCCTACATTCCTCAAGATAACTCAGGTCGCTAGAGTAATAGGGTGAGGGTATAAATCCCTCTCCCTCTCTCTGGCATGCTATGGTTGGACCATATTGTATGGGCCCGACTCCTCCTCCTACTACTATTGTTACACCCTCTATTGATGTCTTTGCTATATGATTCACATATTAAATAAATCAGCCTCATACATAAATTACAATTATTTTTCATTAAATAAAACTTGTGTTTATAACTATGGAAACATAACTTTCAATCTAAAAAATAAAAAAATTGTCGATGTGCTCAAAAAAAATTCATGCACCGACGTTGGTGTGCTTTCAAATAAACCGTACTGGTAACGGTGCATACATAAGCATGACAAAACATAGATGTTTCAAAAATTTAACTTTTCATAGCGGTGCATCATACTTGTGCACTGGTGCGCACGTATTACCTGTTAGCACTAGTGTGGTATGTTGAGGTTATGGAAGGCACCGAGTTATAGGGATATTTTAAATATCTATTTTCAGTTAGTTTGGTAAATATAAACGCACCAGGATTAACGCATCGACAAAAAAATTTCCGCACCTTTCCCTGTGTGTTTATATTTACAAAATGAACAACCAAAACAGCAGTGGGCTATGTTCATGCATTGAAACATGGTGCACCATATAAATTTATAGGGCACACCACTATCGGTTCAAGTTGAACATATCGATTGCACCTGTCAAAAAAAAATGTTTCGCAAAAGCAATAGAGAATTCAGACTAATTTGCAATTCTAATCTACTAAAAACTTAAATTGGAAAGAAACATAGGGATTTCCTAGACATTTGATTGTCGGGGAGGCATTGTGGACACAAAATGGAGAAAAATATTTTTTCACACAATTTTTAAAAATTGGAAACTCAAACAATGAGAAGAGTACTTAAAAGTGGTGAGAAAGAGAAGCACCTATATCAGGGAACTTGCACATGGCAAGAGTGGCACCAATGCTTCAAATCTCTCCCGCACTATATATGGTAAAAATTAAAATTACGACTAAGAGGATTTTTTATATTTAACCCTCCTCTAGTGTCTTTCGCAAACCACAGCGAGGAGAGCTATATACAAAAGCATCGTGTTTTTTTTTTAATTTAAAACTATCGTGGTGCTTTATCGAGATGCACCGAGGTTTTACGTTATAGGTAATGCACCAGTTTTGTGGTTTTACCATAGTACCGGTCTTTTTTTTATAAATTAGAAATCATCTATTGGTACACTTTATTATATTCCTCAGGGCGTTGTTATACATTTACCGCACCAAGACATCATTGTCGTATATCACCACTATGTTTTACTATAGGAAGGAGTCTGGTGCTAGATAAAATTCAAGCATCGGTGTGTTTGAGTATTTATTTCACCATGGTTTTTTATTTTTCAAAAAATAAATTCTATATTGCACCATGTTATATGCAGATCTAGTGTGTGTATGGATAAGAAAGCATTAGTGCACTTGATTAATTTAGATGCGCCGTAAAAAAAAGATTTGTTAAAACTTCCACCCACCTACCTCCGTTAGTGACCTCTTATACAAATGGATTTTTGGGTTATTTTTATAGGGGCCTCGCACAATCCTCCACTATAAGGTGTTTTCCTTGTAGTGAAATGAAGTTGTTCAACAAGTCCTGGAAGCGTATATAAAATCGAATATATATCTTGTAGAAAATTAATTGTGTGCCCAATATATTTATATTTCCCACCATGAGCATGTGTTACTTGCAATATTGAATTAACTCATTCTATTAGCATCTATTCAACTTGGGCTAGAACTCTTAGAAGATCATGTTGTTCACTAGAATCCAAATTGTTGAAATGAAATAATTGATGTGATCCTCTCTCACTATTACATATTTCAAAAATAATACCTTTATTCCATCCAAAAACTTATATACCATGATAAAATTAATTAAATACTTGGCATATTTTCACAATAGATAGGTTATCAATCTTTGACCAAAATTTTGTATGAAATTCAACCATCTCTCTGCTAAGATGAAGGTAAGTACTTTCATTTGCTCTATCAAAGAGCACTCTAGGTGGAGAATGATGTGAATCAACTTTTCTAATGGGAGCATTACTTTGAACATTTGTTTCCATAAAAGTATGGGAATTAATTCTTGTAAATTGGTTTCATCCGACTATGTTCGTCTTATAGGAAAATATAAATGATAATGTAAAATGACTCATGCAAAAAATGACAATTTAAATTGTTGAATTGAATAGTAAAATAAAGACACAAAAATGTACATTTTCTGTCCAGTTAGATGGTTTAGGCTCAACTTGAGAAAGGGATAAATTTTCTCTTGATTTTGAATTTATTTCTCGAACAATATTCATTGGAATATTGTTCTGCAAAAAACAATAAATTTAAATATGCATAAAATAATAAATGTAATACATTCAAATGTATAATGCCTATGAAAATAAATATACTTGAGGTACCTGTGTTTTTCCAAGAGGGAAAGTATGCATATATTCTATAGGAATAACGATATTTTTTATATAGATACACTCAGGAAGATTATATCCCACATTGGCAACAAAATGTTGCAGATTGTGAACCATCTCAGAAAGCATATTACTATTAGAAAAAACATCATATGTTGCTAATTGTTGAACGGAATCATTGTGTATATCTTCCATTGTTTCATCTCTTCCATCATTTGTATATGACTCACAGTTCTCTCTTCGATAAAGGCTCTCTTTGTAAACATAATGTTACCAAACAATACTATTGTAAGGAAAGATTGAAATAGTGGAAATTTTTGGAGATGTACAACATCAAGGGAAACAAACATTTCAAGGAAATTTTCTTCCCATGATATCACCCAAGTTTTGATACATACAGTTGATGATTTCAACATTCTGGCGATTTATTAAAGTTCTCTTCTTTTGATGATATGTGGCTCTTCTTCACGCATTTATTTCATGTTTATTATGTTGATACCATTTTCGTTTATATTCATTTTCCCTCTCATGTGAACCAAGAGTGTGAGGTATTTTCAAAGTATTCTTTCTCATTCCTTCACTTGACATATCTACAAAAATTTTAAATACTATTCAAATTTTAAATTTTAATTCTTAAAAAAGTTAAATATTTAATCGATCTTAATGCTTACTAAGTTTGAATATCACCTAAAGTTTAATAATTAATAAGTTTAAATAATAATAATCAGCCTTTGTCATTACTAATATATACATATGTAAAAAATATTTTAAACGTCGTAATAAAGAATGAAACATGATGTGAATTATTCCATCTACTAAATAGCAGAAAAATGTAAGTAATTTCATGCAAACATATCACAAACTGATATGACTATTTTTTTGAGTGCAGAGTCCAAATTGGCAGGACAATGATATTTGATATATGTTGAAAAAGATGAAAGAAAAAAAACATATATGAGAATATATTAAAGAAATTTTTTTTAAGTCTTTAAGGTCGCATGACATCCACAATAGCAATAGAATATTCATTTGGAATAAGTGGAAACACATTTCCATTTTGAAACATAATAAAAGATAATTAAAGATGAAGTGGATTATTTCATTTTCAAAATAGCATAAGAATACAAGTAATCTCCTAAACATATCAACATATCAAAATTGACATGACTATGTTTTTGAGTATTCAGTCCCAATTGCTATGAAAATGATCTTCAATGTTTGTTTCAAAATATGAAAAAAAAAACATCTCTAAGAATGTGTAAGAGAAAACATTTTGAAGCCTAAAATATGAAGGTATCATATCCATGGTAAATGGTGGTATATCGTCAATAGAATATATATTTGCAATAAGTGAGAAAACATTTTCATTTTCACTCAGATCATTGAAATCTTCAAGTTATTGCACATGGAATCCATATTTCTCTTAGATTGATACATGATTAAAAAAATTTGGAGCGAAAAATCCATTCAACAAATCATATACTTTTAATGAAACTTCCATGTAACTAAACATAATTAATTTTCATTAAACTATATGAAAAGGAAGGTATCGAGGGTATTTTACTATTAAAATCCATAGAAATAGTATCCAACAATCTCCATTTAAACCCCTAATCATCTTCAAAAGCTTCATTCATTGCAAGTTTGACAAAATTGAGAATTGCCAATATCTTCAAGCGACCAAACAAAGGTAGAGCCATTACGGATGAGATGAAGAAGTTGGTTGTTGCATGTTCATGCATGATGCTAATGACATACAGTGTATTTCAATGATATGAACAAATGAAAAAACCCTTTGGTTTCTTATAAGATCCAACCAATAGTTAGTGTAACCATATGTAGAGTAATCATCATAGTATTAGTCTAAATATAACCAAAAAAAAGTTCCTTTATAGAAAATGGTCTTCTTTGGGGGTGTTATGCCACCATAAGGAATTTTTTTCCTATTCCAAACCACATCAACGTTGTTGCAAATAAAAAATGTGAATGCATGTTACTGAAGATATGTTTCAGCACAACCAAATCATATTTTTGTTTAGTAACGTTTTCCAAGAGAGAAGAATCCCCACTCCCTAAGAGAGAGAGAGATCCAATATTTTTAATGGTCTTTGTAAAAAGGACCACTATGAAATAATTCGATGAATGGGAAAATCTTGTAGGTGTAGTGACCACAATTATTTATCCAACTGTACATTAAATTGTGTATCAAAATTCTTCATCAACACATTGATTTCAACTAGGGAGGAAAATAGAGTGTTGTAAAACAACATTCCATTGTTTACAAACCATTCAAAATATTATCATCAATGATAACAAAAGCCAATGAAATATAAGCTCAATAATATCAAATAATATAAAATTTAAAAGGGTTGGGTCCATAGGAAAATGAACAATTTTCCTAGAAGAAAAATAAATATAGTATATTATATAACGAAAAGAAAAGTCAAAAAATATTTATCATATTAAACATCTTAATTATCATATTAAACATGCTAATTATCATACTAAACATGTTAAAATATTCTTCATAAAAATTAATAATCCTTAGAAATAATGACATTAAATTTATTTAACAATAAACATATTCAAACAAAATACTATCCAACAATTTTATCACCATTGAATCATATTCCCTTTTCATCTCAAAATTTGCAAATAAAAAAACATATTGCATATGTTGTAATTGAACATTGAACATAAATAATACCTAAAATATAGGTTCTTGGAATAGCACCATCTTTCACACCTTTTAAGAACAAGAATAAATTTAAATGATACTTGAGAATGTCCCATGATACCTTCAACATGTTATACCTACATGTATGCATCTAACCGTGCATTAACTTCATTATATGTTTGTCATGTTTTCTATTTCAAGCTATTCGAACAATAATTTTAGAACAAAGTTCTTTGAGACAATTCGATATTCACAATGTTTGACCAATGGAATGAAAAACTCCATGAATGAGAACTTTATGCAATATATAAATAAGGTTTCAACCAAAAAATATGTAATACAACTCTACTGTTATGGAAATAATTTTTAACTTTTTTTTCATTCGAGTATTTTTAATATGTGGGCAAGTAAGCCATGATGAACTAGAATTGAAATAAAAATAATGTAGTTAAATAAATCAATTTGATAAACAAAATTGGATAATTGTGGGAAAACAAACACTTGAGTAAGATATTCTTTCCAAATTTGGTAACCAATGGAATGGAATATATTTTTATAAATTTCCTTAAGAATACTTGAATGAAGAAAAATATTGAGAAAAGGGTTGTGGGAGAAAAAAGCAGGATTTAAAGGAAAACAAAGAAATAAAATTCCTAGACTAAAGGGTGAGCAGATCCCTGAAAGGCAGGACACGTCCAAGGAAAAATATGCTCGAAATTAATGTTAAAATGCATTTTTTAGAATCAGAGGAGGTTTTTGATTCCAGGAAAGGACATCTTGGCTCGGGGGGAACTAGAGGCTCGTTCAAGGTTGGGATTCCAAGTACCAAAAGACTCAAGCTCGGAGAAGGAAGCTTTGGTCGTACGGTATCGCGTGTTGTGAGGATCGCTTACTGCGAGAGGTTTCGCTGCGGCCTCATAGCCCGGATCAATTCCACGAAAGGATGTGGGCAGTAATTGTCTCGGGAGATGTTGCTGCCGGGGAAGATCGCAAGGATGAAGCGCTCACGGAAAAATTGGTTTCGACAATGCTAGAAGCCATATGACCCGGGAGGTCATAAAATTTTGTGCCTCGTGGGTACTGATGCGGGGCATCCAAAACAGCTTTTATTTGGGACAGAAGATTTGCTAAAACCAGAATTGGTCGGCATGCTTGATCCTTACGTAAAACCACTCTTGATCCTCGTAAAAACTTATAAAAAATGATACTCTGTAGTGGGTGAGGATATACGGGGAGGAGTACAGTGCAATCGATGGAGGAGATGTGTTATGAGGCTAGAAATGCCCTCGAGATTCGGCCTTGTGTTAGAATTGTACTTTCATTTTGTATTATAATAGATTATGGCATTTTTGTGGATCACATGGTAAAGGTCGAATTTCGGATTTAATCGTAATTTGGATTTAAGAGTTAATGCTGTTATGTTATGACTTTATTGTAATCTATATGCACTACTTGCGTAAGATTAAGAACGCCAATTGAACGTAGAATGTAAGTGTGAGGAAATTGGGAAGGACTCTGCGCAGAGATCCGAGGTCTCGACTTGAAGATCGCGGTGATTTGTAGAAGCCTGTGTTTATTGAGCTTTTGAAACACAAACGGTGGAGAAATTGGTGCTACACTTCCAAATTTCGACTGCGCATTATATATGTTTGTGTCAATTTGAACGTGATTAAAAAAATGCGTTGAACACGAAGAAGTTGCACTGAACAATGACCATCATCGAAATTCACGCGAGAGGGTGAAGATTTCTGTGTCGTTGAGCCTGTGTTTAGGAATCGATGGTAGAGAGCCACGAAGGCGAAATGGAGACGCACGAATCGCGAGAGTTGGAAAACAGAGTGGTGGTTTCTTGGGAAACCAAACCACTTGCAGTCTACATCACGAGATCGAATCACGTCATCCGGAGGCTGCCGCTTGTTCTCGATGATGGTGTCGAAGGGGTGGAGAAAATCGCGGTTACTCCGAAGATTTAGAAGAAGGTGAGTGATGGTTTGACAACCGGCATGAGGAGCGAAGTTTTATATTTTGACGTATCCAAGGACATTCGTATGGTAGCGGTATGGAGGTTATAAAGGGCTGTAATCAACGTCCTTTTATTTGCAACGTTTATTAATATTCGAGATCTAAATACGTGGGCCCGAAGAACCACATCGCTTAGCTGCTTTATGATGATCCCAATAAGTTGATGTAAGCCCAAGGTTTTGCTTTTGAAACCTTGAGTCCCAGCATTATGATATACCATTGATTCCCGAGAAAGCTCATAAATGCATCGGAGGCGCGAATGAAAACGTGAGTGCGCTAAACTCCAAAGGCAAAATCTGAGTTCAAAGCCTTCGCAGTTTCGGTTGAGCTGGTCAAACGACCGGTGAATGCATGTCTGTGGCGGTGACTCACTTTTCATCAGCTTGGGTTGATAAGAATTTGTCCCAAGCATATTTTCGAGATCGATTTTTCGATTAGAGGTTTTTTCTTATTACTAGTTTTAAGTATTTTCGAATTACTTCTACATTTTTGAAATTTCTGGAATAGATCGACAATTTTGTACAACCAAAAATCTGCACTATTTTTTTATATGAATATAGATTGTGATGCATGTACCATTAATATAATAAATTGTGATAATAAGGTGAGTAGAAGCAATTTCAATGTATTACTATCTTCTATTATCTGAATCTGAATTGTGATGCATGTGCGATTACAAAAATAATCTACAAAAGGTAGCTAAGTAGATGCATTGTTAATTCATTATTTATATATTATTCAGATAGCATGAATTTGTTATTTATATATGACCCAGATAATATGAATTAGTTATTTATATAAGGCCTAATAGCATGAATCTGTTATTTATATGTCATCCAGATAGCATGAATCTGTTTGACAGATGTTATGAACATGGAAGATCTTGTATTGGTGAATTTTTTACATTGAGAAGTGGAATCTTTTTATACTAGTGGTTCTTAGACATACTAGAGAGGTAAGGGATGGTTATGAGTTCATTTTTAATAAAATTGTTGAATTGGATAATATAAGTTGACATGAGTGGTCAACTATTTATTTCTGGTTATTAATGTTTTATATTTTCATAGGGGTATTGAGAAGGTTACACCCCACGGTGTGAATTGGTAGGAAGCATGTAGCAACTTAAGTAGTGAATAAGAAAACGAAAATAATATTAGGAAGAGATTTTCTATAGGCTCTTTCTTAGCTTACGCGTTGAAATTTTAATATCTGTTGTGACTATGAGTTGAGATTAGGTTTGAGACTATGGAAATTTATGGAGTCCTGTATATGTCGCTAAGTACCTGAGGTAGCCAACTAAATAATAAGGATAAAACCTTACGATTATAATAATATCCAAAAGCGATGTTATCAACAAAGTTTATTCATCGACCTCATTAAACTTGATGCTTAATGAAAAAATATATATCATATTGACAGAGGAGGAAGCTAGTAATGATTGGAAGAGTGTACTCGGGTATTCACATGCAACAATTAAGGAGACCATAAATGGGAGAATAATAACTCGAAAGACCATAAGTTATATTATGCTTGTAACTTGTGAATTTTTTCCTCCACATGTAAATATTAATTGGTGTATCACCCACATGTAACTAGAAATGTAGGACACAAAGAAATTGCACTGAATCATCGACTTGTAATGACATACTACTTGTCTAATTCGAGGTTAAGGTACCACCACCGGTTATAGTAATGGTAAGAGCGAGAAAGTAAGGAATAAATAATATTTCATTACAACCAATACCATTATAGCACTTTAATTACTATATTAAATGCAAGGAATACACTGACAACGAAAACACAAGCTAACGCTCACATCGGTAATGCATTGGAACCATATTCACGAGGAATTTATTGACTAGAAATTCATATATGGTGGTAAACAAAGAGAAATGAGTTTTCAACAAACATAAAATAATTGACAAGAATACAACTCGTGATCTGAAATCAAGTGGACATAAATTAGAAATTAAAGGAAAATAAACCCAACAATGTCTGCTTTAATAAATACACATAGAGAAAACATGAATACTACGGTTTAACGTAAACAAAATAAGTTGATATATCTCGTTTTGCAAGTTCATACACACTTGAATTGTGGAAGGGGGAAATTCCTCTCTATGTTACATCAACGTGATTTGCTCAACGATGCATAGTACTATTTGCATAAGCCTATAATCCGGTCATAAGACCACTAATAGGAGTATAAATCCTTTGAAAAATACCATTAAATACATTTTCAGAGGAAACCAAATGGGAGCATGGCTCTCTGCCCCATTGGACTAAATAATAAATAAAGGGAACACTTGAGAGCTGGTAGTCTTGAGCTTAAACAAGTGCATAGAAAGTATAGAAACCATCAAATTGACATCAGGCAACAATAAAAGGTAGAATAGACCACTTTGAAGGAAGCTACGGTAAACCCACTTGCAAACAGAAGATTGTTGGTTAGGGTACGTTGAGAGTAGAGAAGTCCCGAGATTGTATGAACCACAAAAGTGACAACATAATACCTATGGTGATAATCGGAGACATAGAAACAAAATAATAATTAGAAGGGAATTCTAATTTGTAACCCAATATGAAAGATATACAAAACGATATTATGTAAGTTAGAGTAGGAGTAAAATATTACTTGTCCTTTTCCATGAATTAGGGGTTCCATGATCCCGTAATCACAGAAATATGGTATTGCGAAAACGAGTAAGGGGAAACCCAAGAGATTCAATATCCATCCTTAAAAGTTTAGACTTTAATAAATTGGAAAAGGACAACATTATGGGAGTAGTTGCCCTAGTACGAACATGTCCACCACCAGAAGATTTCACCTCATTCAGATGCGGAAAAACCTTGGGTACAGGACATACATTTACACTAATCCTATTGAGATGTATGCAAACCGAAGTAAACACATGGGTTTTCTCAAAAAATAAAGAGATATATTATAAAATAGAATAATCACGGGGAACATCTTATGTGACACGAGCATGACCTACTAGGAAGCATACTTTCTAATCCATCTAGGGTTATTCCTCCATCCCGACTACGGTAAGCACTTATGAAGGAGAAATAAAGCTTATAAAGCCTTCATAACAAAGAAAACAAGAGTCAATTTTCAAGGCTAGAGAGCGACAACAAGAGGGGCACGAGGTAGAAGTTCTAAAGCCATCTCTCACGGCCATGCAGAAGTATGCGATGTTAGTATGCGCAGTGACTAAGCCAAATTAGGGAAAGGAGGTTAGGTGAATATGTTAGGGATTCCATGGGATTATACACCCTTTACGTGATTAGGAAGCATCTGGACCGTTGAACTCAGACTCTTTGCTTATAGTGTTGGCCATGTGATTGGGTACAACGAGTTAACATGGGAAAAACACACGACTAAAAATGAGTGGAGCGTCACTACCCATAAAAATAAGACTTGGAGTGCACATGATTTACGTAGATCATAGAAATGGGTTAATATATAACATAAGTAAAATAACGAGGCGCCATGTTGATAAAACATTTAGGATAAGGCTCATAGCTCGATTTCATTATGGAAGAAAATGGGTCTAGGAAAAGTTACTATGGAGAGTGCAAATCATCATAAGGATTAACCTCTATTTAAATAACAATAAGGTTATATCCCAAATAGTGTAATGTAGTGATCGCCAAGTGGGGCCACGTTATATACATTGAAACCACATATGACATAGTGTTGGTCATATAAACGAGAGAAACATTGGTGTAGATTAATATTGGGTTCTTAGTACAAATTATAACTAAGACGTAGTAGGTATGTATATCAATGCAATGATATAAAATATTACTACATGTGCTGAGAATTTAATCATAAATTAGGGAAGATTTGTGAGTGTAGAAGTTTTGAAGATGTCAAATAAACATTTCGATATATTGCAACAACATATGTAAATAAATGCATTTGTTTGACTCATCGAGTCCCATGACTTGTTACGAGAGGGAGTGCAACTTGTTTTGAAAAGTGTATTTACACATTGGAATATTACATACTGATGAGAGCCATAAAATGAGTATGCGTTGAGAAAAAATGGTAGAAAATTCTTTGAGGGTACATGTAATTAAATCCATACACAACCTATGTTAAAAAGCGCGTTGAAATATTTGAATATTACATATATTAAAAAGAGTCATATGCGAGACTATATGTTGAGAATACATCACAACAAATTGTAGAAGTACATGTATTTAGTTCCATTTATCATTTATAAAATTTCTCCATTTCTTCAGATGATTTTTCATCATGGTAAGAATTCAAATCCTTCTTTCTTAATGATGACAGTTTCAAATGTATTTGGTTCTAGAAAAGTGCTTTCCATCTTCAATGATAATGTGAAGAGGTGATTTGTATAGAGTACTTTGAGGACAATATTCTTGATTATAACTAGATCTTAAGATAATTAGTGGAATTATTTTTTCACTAATGTAGAGTATGGTATATGTCACTAGTGAATATTTTCTTTCTTTCGTCCCTATTTTTTAATTATGTAGGAGGAATATTTTGCAATGAAAAATTTGAGTAACTTTCTCGATCCAAGTTTGTAATTTAAACGTAACAGCAAGGTTGGAATTTGAATTTCATTTTACTGGCGATCATATGAAATATTTTTGATGTTTGGGTCTTCATGCTTTTCCCGTCAGAAACATTATGTTTAATATTTTTCCCCAAAAGAGTGATGTTATGATAATAAAATTAATCCTACACCAATAAAGGCTAGATTAAAAAATTACCTTTCAATAACATAGTTATGTTAAAATATTTTACATATTTATCATAAGGAAAGAAAAGTGACCATAACACACAAACAACTTATTAAATCTTAACTCTTGGTTTCAAATTTCATGGAACACTCAAAACAAAATATTTGGAATCGTAGTTTACATTGTAGAAAATTTTTCATATTATACAAGTGGTATTATAGCTCATCTGATTGTTTTCACTTGCGCTTTATAGATTAACAAAACTATTGTGATTGGATTCAACTATAATAGACATATTAAGGAAATATTTCAAGCTTTTCCATGAGGTATTATTGATAGGATTTTGAATATTCTACATATAGACATAAGACTTTACTAAATTTTCCATATTCCTACAACATTAGAAATTTGACATAATATTATGCGGTTATTTTATGCTAATCACAACTTACCCATAATGCTTGGATTTTTTAACAACTTTCAGTCTTTGTGGAAAAAAAGTGGCATATAAATGTGGAAAGACACTTTGTGAAATCTATTTTTGAGCTTAAAAAATTAATGAGACAAACCAACATGCATTTCATATCTATCTAAATTGAATTAGAAACAACTACCAAATAAATGATGACATGAAATACTTGAATACTTGTTTCCAAAAAACCGTATCACTTTTTTCCAACATTCATGTTTATGTTTCATAGCAAATAAAGGTCGTGAGTATTAAGATTATCCGTCATCGGGAAAAAGACATAAAATTTGAGTGCATATGGAAATGAACAAATATAGTTGTATGTCTATGTTCCCATAGAAATAAAGGCCTCGAGGATTAATAAAAAGCGAATTTTATCTCTCCTCAAGTAAAATACATAAAAGTTGAGTGCATATGGAAATAAGGGGCAAAGTTTGGAAGAGTGAGTGACTCGCATAAATTTCACTTCCTAACATGATTGTCTTTAAAAATAATATGTTATTAAAACTAGTTTATGGTAAATATAACATCCAAAATGGTCCTTTATAGTGGTGTGAATGGGATTTTTGGGTATTACATACCAAGAGTAAACAATGTTTTTCAATTGATTTCATGGAGTGATCAATTAGGAGATAGTAATGCTAGTCGATGGGGAACCAATTCAAAGAGAGACATTTCATTTCACTAGACACCAATAGCTAGGGTGTCTAAAGAAAATTTCCTATGCAAAAATGTTTCGACTTTTATCAACTATTATTTCACAATACAAGTCACATGCATAGGAATAATCCATCGATTATAATTCCTTACAATGCACGTGGTGATCATGCACTCATACACTCTTAGCCTACACAAGAGCTTTTCATTATATTGTTGATGAAATAGCTCATGTATATGACTTAATGAGAGTATACATCCAATGCACTGTGAGATACTTATACAACCAAAATACTTGCAAAAGCTCTTACAAGCTACTTCAAACATCTATTTAAAACTAGCATACATGGCATAGTTATGCTTTACGAATAAAACATAGTTTTATGCCATTCTAGAACATAGAGAACATGCCATATTGATTATATTGGGCTTGATGTATGTATCTACAGAATTCCTATAAATGTGGAAAAAACTATATTGTGCCTACATCTCGTTTGATTTTTCATTTTCACTTTGTTTCCACAATAACAAAATATTTGTCAAATCACTGTGCATATCATTTTCGCATGAGATATCGACATGTTTTCATCCACTAGGAAAGAAAAAATTTATTGATATAGTTCCCATGTTTTGTTGTTCATAATATATGGCTAATTTCTTCCCTAAATATTGGGAACAATGAAATTGAGTCTATTTCTTCAATATCAACAACACTGACATTAAATACAATCAACTGTACCCAAAAAACAAAAGCTGCATTCTCTCATTTACTCGATAATTTCCTTTCGCTCTTTTAAAATTAATTTTAATCATTCTAATTAATATAATTACGTGATATGAGGTTATTGTTGGAATTAATTTATTTTTCCATGTGTTTGATATTGTTCGGGACATACACATGAAAAAGGATATTGTACTATACTTTTTTGAAACTCAAATATTGGCTTCTTGGATAATATTTTGTTTCCTCAATCCTCAGCACATTATGATGACTTTTTATCCCTAGCCATGATGCTTTCTTTTACAAGCATGCTAATTATGGTTGAATGTACCTCCTGAAAGACATGTTTTGTTCAAAATTCCTATCACTGAGCAAGAAGGTTGATGTGTTAGCTTTATACAACCTCATTTGTTACAAAGTGCAAGAGCCTATGTAGATGTCACTCCTAGTCCTAAGAAAAAAATGAATTAAAATCTCTTAATGTAAATTCCCGAACATACGATTACTCCCTCCTACCTTTAGGTCTCTTGTAAGTCAAATGCCAAACCCCACTGGATTCTAAGATCAAAAAATAGGCTCTCAATGAGAGTGCAGTAAAATGTAATTATAATCATATTTTATGTTGTGAATATAAACAAGTGCAATATGTATGCAAGTGGGCAATGTCCTCTGCTATAGGATTTCTCTTCCTATCTTATAGGCCATAAATGAGAGTGCAATAAAATGTTATTATTTTCATCCTTTATGTGTTGAATATAAACAAGTGGAAACTATTTGAAATTGGGAAATGTGCTCTGCTATATGAGTTCTATTTTCCAAAAATCCTAAAAAGTACTTGAAAAATGAACCTTCAAGTCTTATAACATTGAGGAATGTTGGGAGTTTTTTTTAAAGAGAAAAATAAAATAAAATAAAAATAATATATATATATATAAGCCCTCATAAAATATGTGAAGGGGGCTCCAAAAAAAACCATTAACAATAGAAACATCAATAATAATAAATCAAGCATACCTAAGTGGAGGTATGATGCTTTGGGAGTCCAAGTTTGAATCCATAAAGAAAGAGAGTGTTTGTGAAAATATTGTTCATGGAACCCCAAATCGAGACGACCACTATTTCTATTTGTGTTAAAAGAATTGTTAGATCAAAAACCTTAGTGACTGAAAAAATATTATTCTTTGTTGTCAAACACTAGTTTATCGATTGTTAGGTACAAAGTTTTGGATACCGTAAATTACATACTACAAGACTTTGTACCATAATACCAAAACATAACTAATTGGAGACCATATTGGAGCCCTTTTCATTCTTAGAGTGTAGTGGAATCAAGGAATCAATGTTTCTCTCGGCTTGGAAAATCTCACACAGGTTAGAAACCATCATAACAAAAATAAAGAAAAAAGAAATTAGGCTAAAAGAAAACACTTTAATACCCATTTTAAAAATAACATAGGGTAATATGCCACAAAGTAAAAGGAGTTAAATATAATTGTTTCTATTTAATTGATTAAAGGGGGAATAACTTGAATTGGGCATGCTCCCAAAATTTTGAGCAGTAACAACATGCACCGGTTGATGTCCTCACGGGAATGGATAACATCAACTCTCACTTGTAAGGAAAATCTAAAAATACCCCGGTAATCAACCTACAAATAGCAAAAGAATGAACCTTGGAAGGATTTTATTTTAGAAAAAAGAATATATATAATAAAACCCCTCATAAAATATGAGAGAAGAAGCTCCACAAAGCGCTTAAGAAACTACACATCCACAATAAATAACAAATGCAAGTAAACCTAATTTGATGGTATGATTCTCTTGGAGTCCATATTTAAATCCATAAGGAAGAGAGTGTTTCTGCGACCATATTGTTCGAAGAACCCCAAATCGAGATATTGTTGTTATTTGTATTTGAGTTAAGATAATTGTGAGAACAACAACCTACATTGTTGTTTTTGTTATTAGGTACAAGGCTGCATGCCTAAATTACATAGTATAAGACTCTACTAAAATACCAAATCATAATTTATTAGAGACTTGATTGGATCCATTTTTCATTCTTGGAAAAGTGTTGAAATCAAGACATCAAGGTTTCTCATAAAAAAAATATCATGTCGAAAAATAAATGAGTTTAAGACTCACTTTACAAAGAATAAGAGGTAATGAGCCACATAGTTAAAGTATTTAAATACACCTATGTCTATTAGATGGATTATATGGCGAAAAAACACGAGTGGGAATGCTCCTGATCATTTGAAAAATAATAATAGCTTGCAAAAATTGATGTCCTTGTAGGAATGATTAACATCATAGTCTCATTCCTAAGGAAAATTTTAATGAACCTAGTAATCAAAGCTGAAAATAGCCACAAGAGTAAATAATCAGCTGTAAAGCAATAAGTAGTGAGTTCATGATGATATGAAAATTTAACTACCGAACATCACATTTCTCTGGGAAGACAAATTCCCTCATATTTATGAGACTAACCCCTACCTAAACGATGTGAAATTTCTAGATGATGAAGGAAGAATGGACCATAATGACAGTTTGTAAGGGTAATCATTCCTTATGGTCGAGTTATAAAACTATAATATATATATATATGTGTGTGTGTGTGTGTGTGTGTGTGTGTGTGTGTATAAAATAAAAATCCTAAGAAATTCTGAGAAGGGATCTCCACATAAACCTTAACAAGATAAAATTTGATAATTAATAATAAATCAATCATACTTGGGTGGAGGGTATGATGCTACGAGAGTCTTGGTTTAAATCCATAATGAATCGTGTGTTTGCTACTTTATTTTTTGTGTGGAACCAAAAATTAGGGAATGACTTATATTTCTATCCGAGTTAAGTGAATTGTGATAAAACAACCTTGGTGGGGAGAAAAAAGTTAAGGTTTTGTTATCAAACACCAATGTAGCAAGTGTTAGGTGAAAGGGTTTGGATACCTCGAACTACACGATACAAGAATCTATACAATAATACGAAGCTATAACTTATTGGAGACATGATTGGATTCATTTTACATTCTATGTGATCCAACAAGGCTTCTCTCAGCTTAGGAAACCTCAAATAGGTTAAAAATCTCCGTAACAAAAAAAAAGAAAAACAATTATAGTAAAAAGGAAAATAGGTTAATACCAACTATACAAATAAAAAAGGGTAATAATCCACATAGAAAAATGGCGAAAAAAATTTGAGTTTTCATCTTCCCAAAATTTCAAATAGTAATAACTTGTATTGGTTGATGTCCTTGCATGAAAACCTAACATCCTAGTCTCACTAGTAAGGCAAGTTCAAAAGCCCCTGATAATCAACCTGCAAATAACCAGAAGATTAAATAATCATATAGAAGAAATAATTAGGGTTTCATGAAAATATGAAATTTAAATGCCACAACATCCCATTTCTAAACGAAAATAAACACCCTCATCCATATGAGACTAACCCTAACAAAAAGAAGAAAAATTCCTCGAATGTGGAGGAAGGATAGAGCATAATAATAGTTCGTAAGACTATTCATTCTCTGTGGTTGAGTTATCAAATGATGACCACCATCCTATCTTCTCGGGTTTATCTCCGCCACTCATCTTTGATTTTTCATGTAGGGGGGTCATGAACCATGGACGCCTAGTTTCCACGAAGCACGGGGTCTCCTACCACATAAATTCAAATCTATAATAGAAGATAATATAATCTTCTAACAAACCATTCTATAGATTAGAGCGGTGGAAAAGATGATGGTATGGGAGTTCATCCAAGAGGGAAATACCTTACAACGTAATTACCAATTACCAACATGCTTGATAAATTGGTCTTTCATATGTTGTTAAAAATTTTCACTTACAAATTTACAACACAAATCCATTTCTATGAATAATATCATGTGTGTTGCATTATAGGTGACTCCATTCAACAAATTTAATGGGTGTTTCGATATTTTTTATTAAATTTTATTTAAATTTTTTATATTTTCTTTTTTTGACAATTTAATTATAATAGAATTATAATTTATATTGTTTAAGTTGTATTTTTACTTCTATAAATAATTCAATATATTATAAAAAATTGAAATAGGTTGAATTTACACTTTCCATATATGTTTATTATTAAAAAAATAAGATAAACATTTCAAAAATGAAATATATTATTATTATGATTATTATTACTATTATTTTCTTATTATCAATACTAGAGTTAACTCGTGTAATATCCCTTAGAGCCCCATATGACATTGGATTAAAATAACATGTATAGACATCATAGTATTTATAATAAATAATAAAAATAATTTAACTGAATTATTGATAGGTTCGTAATGCATTTAGTTGGTGGAAATATCGGTACAAGGTAAAACAGAAAGTGCCAGAGACAGAGAAGTGATCGTAGAAGATATCTCGGTATGGAACTTTTTACAGAGGTGAGAGAGATTTAAATGAACATGTGAAAGAAGACTACAATGAATTCCTTATCACCTGACTCCAAAAGTTGACTATATGATTGCTACCATGTAGCACTGGTTGATTAAAGACTCAAAAAGAGGTTATTCGATTCTACCTTGAGGTATGTGCATTTGTATCTTGGTAAACATTTTATGGAATTTTGTGCAAGAGACAAAGATTATTAATCTTTATGTTTTTTAAAATATCACATGTGCTCTTGTAAGATGAAAATAAATCTTTGGAAATATTTGCTTATTAATTTGAAAAAATGGGATAAAATAACGAGAATAATAAATCATAATTTTTTTTTCTAATATTTTTTGGGATGGGTTTACATACACAAAAGAAAAGGTATTGCATCAATTGATCATGATGGGAGTGAAAATATTCACTATTGATTATTTAGCCGACTTATTTTTCAATCTTATTATAAACAAGTTATATTCCCATATGAATATAAGCCTATCAAGATGAAATAAATATATGAGAAAATATTAATATTTCATGTGCACATATAATAAGTTGGGATTTCCTTTTTTAGTTGAAGTTAAAGATAATAGCTTATGGAATTACCTTCGAAAAATTATATATAGATTTCATGCATGAGAGATAACATAAGTCATAGTATCTTCTTTGGAAAGAATATGTTTTTCTTGTGAATGAAAGATGAGTAAATTGTGTTAATTACTTTGCAAGAGTTTGCAAAAGTTACATGTTCTCATGTGTAAAAAAGATAAGTTATTTGTGTGTTGTATACTGGAAAGTTTAATTTTATTGCATGGTTTAGTGCATAAAATGCTAACTTTGTTATTATTTTAAAAGAAGTTTTCCTAGTTATTATGCACAAACAATGGTTAATTTTGATACCTTCTTGAAAATAAATGCATGAGAACTTTGTACATAAAATATAGAAAAACTATGTTGTGTTCTGGAAAATAAGTATGTGTTATTTTCACAAAGAAATAATCATTTGAAAAGAACACATATGTAGAAGCATAGAAACAATAGTTAATTTCATCATTTGAAAAAAAGAAAAAAAAAGTATTCCCTTATATAACATAAATAGCTAGAACCTCTTAAATGAGAGATATGTGTTGCATGCATTAAAGAAGGGCTATGGTGATAAATTATTGCATCCACAAAGAATACATATTGAAGGGATGTATGTATGTCTTGATAAGGTTTTCTTAAGTTTATGCACATGAAAATATAAGTTAGGGATGTTGTTCTCTTGAAAAGAGAATGCACATGAACCCTTCAAACAATAAGATTTAAGAAGACATGTTACTTTCCATCAAGAATGCATGTGAACTTTGTTTGAAATTATTTTATTAGATTTTCCTTATAATAAATATGCAATAATAGAGTTATTTCTTTGAGAGGATATAATTTTATCTACATGCATAAAATAGAAATCCTATGTTTGATATTTCTTGAAAAGAAGTATGTTATTCTCTTGCACGGGAAAAATATAAATATTAGGTTTGATCTCTTGAAAGGAGACATGCTAATTGCACCCATAAAAAATACACCTATAATGTTGGATTATTTGAATATAAGTATGCATGGGGAGTGTATAATTGTTGTGTTCGACTTTGGAAGAGAAACAAGTAATCACATGCAATGAGTGCATTAGATTTTCTTTGTAAAAATGCATATATTTGAGCTTAATAAATAATAACTAACACATCAGTTTCCTTATAAAAAAGACCATGTATTCTCATATACGATAGACGTTGTAAATATATTTGTCTTGGGAAAGATAATTTTGGAAAAATAGACTTGCATTTTCATGCATAATAGTAATAATAATATCCATAGTATTGGAAAGATTACTTAGTTACATGCACAAAGAAAAGTTGAGGGGCTAACTTTCTTTGAGTATGTTTTTATCTAATTACATGCATGGAAAACAAGGCTAAGTTGCTAGTATCCTTTAAATGGAAATGGATGGTTAAAATGGTTTTCCTTTGGAGCGGAATGTGTGCTTACGCGATAAGGATCGTAGTAATGTGGTATTTATTATGATATGATTTTGATTCTAAATAATGTATGAGAACTGTTGTTAGAAGAATCGAGGTTGTGATATTTTACTTACATTTCATGTATACCCATGAATAGATGTTGAAGAATCACTATTAAAGACTTATTTTTGAGTTTTTGAGTTCGAGTCTCCACGATGAACATTTTTACGTCTACGTTTCGGGTCTAGAACAAGACCCATCGTATCAAGTTTGGAATAAGGTGTGTATGTTTCCACGATCATCAACATGTTGCCGAGAACTTCTAAAAACTTGTCTTTTGATCAAAGGTCCCTTTGATCAAAAATACACAAGTTTCAGTTCTCAACAAAATTTTAAGATTCTTACGCTAATGTTTATTGAAATTTAGACATTAATGAAAGATATTGGTATATGATTTTATGCATGAAATTATTGTAGGATTGAAACTAAAATTATTGGGAAAGTGAATACTTATTTAAACAATGCATAGTTATGACTATTGTTGTTGGTGGGAATAGGAAGGAGTAGCTTAATTGAAACAAGAAAATATGTGGAGGTAAAAATTTGAAATATGAATTGCAATGAGAAAGTATAATTCTATTGTATGCATGATTATGTTATTTAGAAAATCGTAATGTATGTCATCTGTACGGCAGTTATGATTCTTGCTAATCTAGATATTTTGGATACATGTTGAGGGTCAAGTATAAATACATGATGTACAAATGTTTCTTTTGTTTTTAATGATAATTTTCAAATGGGTAGTTATGTAAATTACTATGGGAAAGAGTGCCAAAGATAATTTTACATCTTAGACGAGTTCAGACGATTGTAAGAGGCCAAGAGTCCTTGGGTTGATGGAAGTTACCCTAACCGGAGGGGTTGATGGCGCTTTCCTACCGAAATATCCTCTACTAGAGATAAATAATCTCGGTAAGGGAAAAGAGTTGGCCAAGATGATGAAGAGGGGAAAAACCCCGAGGCAACTATTTTGATTTTGAAGTCTGGTTGGAGGAGGCCCAAAATTCCTCATAGATGGGATGTTGTCGGAAGAATAGGAAGGACCCTTAGAAGAGAAATGTTGTATTAGACCCTTTGTGGTTATTGGAATTCTTGAGTTGGTTTCCCAAAGAGAATTCCGAGATCGGATCTGTATCGTATCTATCAGCGAACCCGTCTAGATGTGAAAATGACTCGGTCTAGTTGTGGAAACTTGTTCCCACTTTCGGTTGGGAGGAGCTTTATTTTTTCCATTTTTTGTTCTCATAGCAAAAATTATGTGTTTTGTTGAAAATGAATTTTCTATATTATTGTGTAAATATTTTATGTGCATCTTCACATAAAAAATAATCTAGTGCTCTAGAAAGAATTACTTGAAGTCTAGTTCCCTTTATTGTATTACAAATTTTTTTGAACGTATTTTGCAGGGGCTAATACAATTTGCACTTGATGCAATGATTGATCATTTCAATGATTAGAGATTTAGGGGCTCTCTAAGTACTTTATAAGTAATGTGTGAATGTATTTAGCAAGAGCTAAGATAGTTTTTACATTTTTTATTGATTTATCATTTTGATGATTAGAGTATTGGTGCTCTCTAAGTACTTGTGGAAATATTTTGGTTAAAATATCGCTTGACATTGCATGAATGATTGATAGTTAAAAGTGTTTCATTTGATTGAAAGTATTGTGACTAATGTGAATATATTAGATTTGTTGATCATAGATTACAGGGTTCTTGTTATTGGACTATAAAACCATTAGAGTGCATGTGTAAAAGTGACCAAGAGTACTTAGTAAGTAATGGTAAGTTGGTATAGAGATTATGTTTTGTTTTCATGAATTTGAGTAATGGCCAAGTGATTAAAAGTATAATTTTGATATTTTCATAACTATAAATGATTATGACTATTCATTTTTATAAAATTATTGTGGTATTTATTGGAATGAAATTCATCATTTTAAATTGGAAGGATCCCCCGTTGGGTGGTCTGAGATTCCTATATCATGAATAAAAGTTAAAGTTCCAACGAGAGATGGACACTGAGGATGGTGTTAACTTTAAAGGGGGGGGGGATAGTGTAATATCCCTCACGACCACGATGACATTAAATTAAAATAACATGTATGGACACCATATTATTTATAATAAATAATAAAAATTAATCTAAATAATTGAACGATTCATAATTCATTTAGTTGGTGGAAATTTCGTTACAAGGTAATGAACTTCATCCCTAGAAGGGTTTGATGAAAAAATATGTTGGACAATTGGGGGAAGTGACCATTGTAAAGGATGTTGAGGAGAAGTGTTCAATATATGAGACCTTAGTGTTGTGCATCCTCAAAAGGAAAATGCAAGAGACAAAGAATTAATGGTAGAAATCTCTCTGTGTGGAAGTTTTACATAGGTGAAAGACAATCAAATGAATGTGTGAAATAATCCTACGATGAATGTCATCCGACCCCCGACTCAAAAATTAGACTATATGATTGCTACCATGTCCCACTCGGTTTATTAAATAATGAGAAGAGATTAATCAATTGTACCTTGACATATGTGCATTTTTTTCTTGCTAAAACTCGTATGGATTTTTATGAAAGAGAGAATATTATTAATCTTTATTTTTTTGAAAATATCACATGAGGTATGTATAAATAACACTCTAATACCATGTATAAAATCTACCAACTGGACTCAATCTAATCTTGTGACATACTAAAACAAGATATTGAATCCTTCTACAATATTTGTGGAATACAAAACACAATCGCTCAATCACATGCAAGTAAGAGAAAGAAGTAAAAAAAATCGCACAACACAATATGTTCCCTGGAAAGCAATTGCTCAAACCCCCTCTAGATATATTTTTTATTAAGTCAAGAATCATGAAACAATACAATGTTTAATCTCTCATGAGATTCTCCTACACTCTGCCAACTATCTCACACCGATCTAGACAAAACCCTGTCTAGTTCATAGTCAATTCTCGACCTTCCTTCACCTTTATTTTCTCACGCAATTCCTAAGGAATTAGCTCCCTATTAAATAGGAAAATCATCCTTCCTTGATTGTGAAATACATCATGGAACCCTCATGACTTTATAATTGCACCCCAGAAATTTTCTATAAATACAATCGATAGTTATGTTCCCTTTAACCTCTCGTCTCAATTGGGTCTTCCTCAAAACTAACATGCAAGAAACTATTAATAGTGTAGTATCAATTACATGATTGATAACTAATTTTTGAATTAAATCTAATTTAATTCACTATACCATCACACGGCTCATCACTTAGTTATAACTAGTTAAACTGATTCACACATATGCGCCACTGATGTATCAACTCGTAAACCTGGACCCGCAAAATAGTATAATCCCTCTACATGCCTCATCTTAGACCCACGAACTCAAATATTTTTGAGCTCACTCAAATCATCATGACTTATTTAACTGATACAAGTTGTTATGAGATGAAATTACAATTTATTGTCCAATTTATTTAAGGGAAAAAATAAATTACACGCCCCATATTCCTCACTAGTGCGCATCATAATTTCCTCACCAATGTGCATCGAACTTCCTCACAAGTGTGCATCGTAAAATCCTCACCAATGTGCATATGAATTTCCTCACCAATGTGGGTGAAATTTTTTGTCCTTTAGTGGTCGCCAATTTCAACCGTTTTCTCGTTGCAAGCTTCAACACTCCCTCTCAACAAGAAAGGAATTCAATCTATCCCGATCAGGTACCTTTGGAATATTATTCATGAAACACTTCTCTATTGTTTTTTTCGCCTACAACTATTGAAACTAAATAGCCTCTGAACAACTGAATTAGTATAATGCATCTATCATCGAATCTTCTTGCTACTCTAGCGACCGCACCTATCTACTGGAATCTTTGTACTCGCTATCGACATCCGCATCCGTGCCCTATGAATCGTTGCCAAATCTGATTTATGCTCCAGTATCCGACCTTTGTCACTCTAATTTATGTCTTCCTCACATCTTACTACATCAATCCAACCAATCGTTGCTACAACCGTTGTATTGTGGGTTCCTCGTAGCCAAGTTACATTCATGAGACACACCATCTCAATGGACCTCACTCGAAACTTCTTCTTTGGATTATATCTCGTACGAGCCCCACCTCTCACTTGAGGTATAGCTCCATGTACTCCCTCTCCTCATCCGGCTCAAAATTTCTCCCTCCCGAGGACTCTTCTTGAGTGGACACCTCCACTCGATCTCTCTCTCCTTCTCTAATTGTGGCTACTCCACTACCTCCCTGAGATCGCTTATGAGGGTCTGCACTTTTGAGAGATAATTTATCCCTCTCAACTACCAAGTCACACGACATTTTATTTTCTCGTCAAATATTTTTCATGCATCCTCAACCTCGAGAGATTGATCTTTTTCACCGAGTCCCGTGGAAATGTGTCTAAGGAACCCCTTTCCTTTTCTAAATATGACATCATAACCACGGTCTTCCAATACGACTATGAAGACAATATCCTTCCTTAGGAATGGAACATAAAAAAACATATATCGATCCCGAGAGGGGAGCCGGACTCCCTCCGAAAGGTAATTGTATCTATGTCGGCTTGTGCTATACTTCAGTCATCTCCAAACTCTATTTTTCTGCTAGAGGTCCTTCTCCCTGCTAGTCACTAAAGAGATCTATATTCCCCGTCATATGGAATAAGGCACCGCTTTCTAGATACCATGCATCCCATTACGAGCTTTTGTGCATGCATGCCATGAGAGTAAAATCAAGATCGAAATGTGAATCTAGTTCTTCACTCGCTGCAACTGCAGGCTCCTTCTTGATTACCTTCTACTTTGTACAATTCAAGGCATAGTGCCCATGCTCCCGGCAATGAAAACACTTGATATTGGAAAAGTCTCACTTGCCCTATTCACCTTGGTACTTATTTCCCCTTCGCTTCATTTCCTTTTCCAACTAATGCGCAATATTCTTGTTTGTCTTTGTCGGAGGTCCCGTCTCTTCTATTACCAAGTCGGACCACAAACGCTCCTAATCCGTAACTTTTCCCTCTCATCCATAGAGTATTGGTAAATATTCCAGCCCCTTGAGAAGGCATAGAAGTGTTAGTCTCACCAAATCATCCTGGGCTACTGATCACACCAACACTTCCAAACTCATCTCGACATTGAGTGAACTTTGACGAAAGTATGTTGGTATCGTCTCGCCCTCCTCCATCTTGATATTTCTAAGCTTTTCCTTCAACGCTAAACTTCCTCTGATCGCTTCTATCAAAACGGAATCGCCAAGGTCTTTCACATAGCCTATGGAGTCTCTTTCCCATGGAGACTCGAGAAAGATATGATCTTGAGCACCCCCTCTAACAAGATCCTTCTATCCTTTTCTACCTTCTTCTACCATGTATTAAGGAGTTGGGCATATGCTATTGTAGGGCTTGGGATTCTCAATATCTATGAATTCCTTCAACCCGTTGTCCTCAATCACCGGCTCCATATTTTCCTTCCATGATATATACTCGAATTTCCCTCAAGATAATATTCGAGTCTCAAGCCATTGAAATACATCTTGATGTGTTGTTGGATCCTGAAGAATAAATATGCAAATTTGAACTCGTTCGAGACAAACTCAATCTCGATCTTCTATTGTGATTCTTGGCGCTCTGATACCATGTAGAAATTTATCACTCTCATACCATGTATAAATTTCGCTCGGATACCATGAAGAAAATATACCAACGGGATTTAATCTGATCTTGTGATGTACTACAACAAGATATTGAATCCTACTACAATATTTTCGAAATACAAAACATGATCGCTCAATCACATGTAAGTAAGAGAAAGAAGTAAATCAATCAAACAACACAAGATGCTCTTGGGGAAATAAACTTCTCAAAACTTATCTATCTATATTAGTGTATTAGTTCAAGGAATCATGAAACAATACAATGCTTAAATTTGCATGAGATTCTCCAAAGACTCTACCAAGCTTGTCTCACATTGATCTAGGAAAAATAAGTCTTGTAATTAGACAATTCGTAACCTTCCTTTAGCCTTCCTTTCTCACACATTTTTCTAGGGAATTAGCTCCCTATTAAAATAGGAAAAATCATCCTTAATTGATTATGCAATCCATCATGCCATTCTCATGACTTTATAATTGCACTCGAGAAATTTTTTTGTAAATACAAATGATAGCTATGTTCCCTTTAACCTTTGTCTCAAGTGGCTCTTCCTCAAAACCGACATGCACTCCCAATTGTTAATCATGAATTATCAGCTATCCGAATGATCACTAGTTGTGAATTAAATCTATTTTTTATTCACTAGACCTCTCACTAGCTCATCACTCGCTACAACTAGTTAAACTAATTTTAACTCAATTAATTGAGATAGCTGATTCACACTCGCAACCCACCGATGCATCAACCACAACTGGACCCCAAAGATATTAGAATCCCTCTACATGCCTCGTCTTAGACCCTCAACTCAATTTTCTTGAGCTAACTCAATCATCATGACTTAGTTAACCGATACAAGTTGTTATGAGACGAAATTACAATTTATTTTCCAATTTATTTAAGGGTAAAATAAATTAGACGTCCCACATTCCTTACCATTGTGCACATCGAGATTTCTTCAACAATGTGCGTTTGAATTTCCTAACCATTTTTGCATCGAATCGTCTCACCAATTTGCATCTTAAATTCCTCACTAATGTGGGTGTATTTTTTGTCCTTTCTGGGTTGCCAATTTCACTATTTCTTGTTGCAAATTTCAACAAGTTCTTGTAAGATGATAAATATTTGGAAATATTTTCATATTAATTTGAAAAATCAGGGATAAGATAACAAGAGTAATAAAAAAATAATTATTCTCATAATATTTCTTGGGATGAGTTTGCATACACATGTATTGCATAAGTTTATAATGATGGGAGTGAAAAAATTCACTATTGATTATTTACCCGACTTATTGTCCATTATCATTATAAACAAGTTCTATTTCCATATGAATATAAGCCCAACAAGATGAAATAAATATATGAGCAAATATTTCATGTGCACAGATAATAATTTGAGGATATCCCTTTTTAGGTGAAATATGTAGTTGATATTAAATATAATAGCTTAGGGAATTACTTTCTCGAAAAAGTATATATATATTTCATGCACGGAGATAACATAAGTCATAGGATCTTCCTTTGAAAGAATATGTTTTTTCTTGTGTGTGAAGTATAAGTCAATTGTGTTAATTCCTTTGTAAGAGTTGGAAAAAAGTAACATGTTCTAGTAGGGTATGAGGATAAGTTATTTGTGAGTGGGTTATTGTATAGTTTGATTTTATTTCATGGTTTAGTGCATAAAATGTTAACTTTGTTATTATTTTAAAAAATTCTTTCCTAGTTCTTATGCTTGAAAGAATGGTTAATTATGATACTTCCTTGAAAAAAAAATGCATGAGAAATTTGTACATAAAAGATAGAGAAACTATGTTGTGTTCTTGAAAATAAGTATGTGCTATTTGCACAAAGAAACAAACATTTTATTTGAAAAGGACAGATATGAAGAAGCATAGAAACGGTAGTTAATTGCATCTATTTTTTTTAGAAAGGAAAATCATTCTCATATATAACATAAATATATAGACCCTTTTAAAAGAGAGATATGTTACATGCATTAAAGAAATGGTTATTATGATAAATTATTGCATGCACAAAGAATACATATTGTAGGGATGTATGTGTTCTTGATAAGGTTTGATTAAAGTTTATGCACATGACAAGATAAGTTAGGGATGGATGTTGTTTTCCCTGAAAAGAGAATACACATAGAAAGGTTTAAGAAGTAATGTTATTTTTCATCAAGAATAAAAGTGAACTCTGTTTGAGCTTATTTATTATATTTTCTTGATAATAAATATGCAAAAATAGAATTATTTCTTTGAGAGGAAATAAGTTAATCTACATGAATAAAATAGAAATACTATGTTTGATATTTATTGAAAATAAATATGCTATTTTCTTACATGAAAAAATAGAAATATTGTGTTTGATCTCTTGAAAGAAGATGTGCTATTTTCACCCATGATAAATACACATATAATGTTAGATTCTTTGAAAATAATTGTGCATGGAGAGTGTTTAATTATTACGTTAGACCTTGGAACGGAAACAAAATCACATCCAATGAGTGCATTAGATTTCCTTTGGAAAAAATGCATATATAGACATGTAAGAAGTAATAACTAATACATTGGTTTTCTTTTAGAACAGAGCATGCATTTTCTTGTACAATAGACTTTGTAAATAGCTCTATCTTGGGAAAGATTCTTTTGGAAAAAAAATATTTTCATTTGCATGCATCATAGTAATAATAATAATAATAATATGTATTGTATTGGAAATATTACTTAGTTACATGCACAAAGAATAAGTTGAGGGGCTAACTTTCTTTAAACATGTTTTTATCTAACAACATGCTCGGAAAGCAAAAAGTTAAGTTGCTAGTATCATTTAAATGGAAATGGATTGTTACAATATTTTTTCCTTTGGAGAAGAGTTTGTGCTAGAAGGATCATAGTAATGTGGTGTTTGTTTTTATATGACTTTTCTTATACTTAATGCATGGGAAGTGTTGTTAGAAGAAGCATGTTGTGATATTTTACTTACTTTCCATGTATGCACATGAATATATGTTAAAGAATCATGATAAGAGATTGATTATTGGTTGATAAATACTTGATGTAATCATGATATCAAGTTTTCGACGATATAAATGTCATGAAATGATTGTGACTTATGCAAGGATAGATTATAGGTTAACATTGTGGCAAGTAAAGAACTAATGGCCCATGAAGATGAGTGCAAGTTTTAGGATGGTCTACTGATGGAACCACCAGGTCGCAAACATATAACGATTGAATATTGTGGGTAAATGATATTAATATATAATGATTGAATATTGTGGGTAAATGATATTATTATGATTGCAATAGATTTTAGCTAGATATGTTGTATTTAATGATATTTCCTTGTAATATTTTATGACAATTGTTAAGGGATGGACTCCCTTATGAGTCATTGAGTGAGGGGTGAACACTCTCACAATTAAACGTTTGTTGGTTTTCACCCTACGGGGTTTCCAGGGGTATATTGGTTTTCAACAATGTGATTACTTATTGTGTGAGTTTGTCGATGAATATTCCTTTCATGCCTGTAATTTTTATAATATAAAATATGTGATTAACTAATCTAGTTAAACGTGATGCAAGATTATGTCGAAAGTTTATGTTAATATACTACAACATTGGTTGTGAATCATTATATAACTCACTATTAGATACTAAAGTTACTATATGTAGTGATGAAGAACATTGTAATGATTAATAAAGAATATGGAATACTAACTTGATACTTACTGTGAGAAAATTATGTAAAATTCTAACCCCCATATATTTTCATGTAAAATTACTCGAGTGATGTTACAACCCATCAGATCATTTCTAATCCATTGAATCACATTTGAAATGACATCGGGTAGCTTTATCGTTGCCATAGAATTAAAAATTGTCACTCGGGGAATATTTAAGTGTAGCACTCCACGTGATTTTAAAATTCCATCATGCCACAATTAAAAAATTAAAAATGTGATTGAGGGAAAAAAAAGTCATTGAGGGAAGCTTTTGAAGAAATTATTTCGATTAATTTAATTTAATGATACTTTATTGTCGAACCATACTTTTTAATAATTTAATTTAATTTAATAATTTAAATTTAATTGAAAATTTGAGTAATGTGAGAACTTCATAGTCAGAGGATCATGTTAGTTTCCTAAATGATGGCAGATTTCATAGCCATAGAGGAGGAGACCTTAGATTACATTGCACAAATGTTTTTGAGCAAAGCGTAAATGAAAAGAAAGGATCTTAAATTAACGTAATGTTTCAAATAAATAATAAAATAATTTTACATAAAGCATAAAATCAATAGATTGATCAAAGAGTGAAGGTCATTTTTTAAATATATATAAATAAAGTTTATATGGTTGAAAAATTTTTAAACTTATAATTTGAATATTTTTATTAAATTTTAAGTAAAATTGTTTGAAAAAATATACTTTAAAATAATGAAAAATTCAAAGTAGTACTTATAGAGATGAATATAATATAATTGTGAGTTAAATTTACATGGTATGGTTGTTTAATTAAAATATTTTTATGTTTTGATCAACATTATTTTTTATGAATTTTGTTTAAAAAATTAAAAAAAAATTATTAAAAGAATAAATTTTATTTACTTTTGAAAATTTTTAAAACTTTAAGTTTGAAATAAAAATTAGTGCTCAAGCATCTTAATTTGTGGTCTTTCTCTGAAAATGAAGTATTATGTGTAAAAAGTTTAGAGATTCAAATCTTATACATGTTAAAGAATGGTAGTGGTTAGACTTAATCATCTAATTTTCAATTTCTCTACATTAAAAAAAAATACCTTTATAATATAACAATAAATTTTAAATCATATTAAAAAAAATTAAAATTCAGAAAAGATGTATCTTAGACGATTATTTTATGCATAGAATTGCCTAGTAAGTATTATATTTTTATCTAATATTTTTGAAATAAAACCATATTATTATTGTTTTATATTATTAATTAATTATAAATATATAAATAATTTTTTTAAAATATTACTTTATTTCAAACAAAAACATATGAGTATCTCATCACTTTTATAAAAAACAGAACACCGCTAAGATTAAAATCTACATTAAATTTGAACAATATTATTTTTATTAATAAAATTCTAAATAATTTTTTATTAAAAAAATTATATATATATATGAAATGTAAAGTAGGTTACATGCTAAAGAATAAACACTGATGGAGTGCACGATGTGAAAGTCATTGGTTCAAAATTTCATGAGCAAAAATCCAACCATGTTAAAGACTAGTGATTTTGACAACTTCGATGCCTCTTAATGACACATTCTAAAGCCACGAATCAAACTCAAACAACTTAACCAAAAAAAATACAATATTCATAATACTAATCATAATATTTTATGACTTTATATTTAAAGCTGTTTAATATTTATATACACATTTAAAAATAAACATTTTTTATATTATTTTGTTCAAATACTTTCTACCTATGACATTAAAAATTTAAATTATCATATATAAAATTAAAATTAAAAATATAATAAATATATATATATATATATATATATATATATATATATATATTAAGATTAATTATAAATATATTTATTAGAATTTAAAAGAAATTAAATAGGTTTGCATTTAAATCTTTTCTTAAATCTTATAAATATCTCACAGATTTGATTTCCTAAAACATGACAAATCAAGAATTAAAATAAATATCTTTTTTTTTATAAAAGTGAAGTAACAAAATTTTCAATAAAATATTACATAATAAAAAAAGGGACGGATACTCTTTATTCTGATTTTTTGGAGTTTTTAGTGTTATGAGCGTTAATCTTGCTGAAAAATTTGAAGGAAAATCTTGATTTGTGTTATTTAAATTAGTTTCTTTTTAATGGTATATATAGATTCATCACTCTCAAAAATCCCTAAAACATTTCTATTGTGCACCGGTTACCCATCAAACTCATCATTTCAATGAATTCCTACATGATTTTAGAGAAATTACACTGAAAAAACCACTAAAAAACTTCCAAAAAAATAAAACTAAAAAATGAGAAATGTACCCAAAAAAAAATAGGTTGCCATTTCTAAAATCTTTACAAATTTACCCTCTGTGGCAAATTAAATTTGAAATATCTGCAGGCTCGTTTTTGGGGAGACGTGTTATAGTCGGCCACTACAGTGAAAGTTCATCCAACGGTGAGAAATTGTTTGTTTAACAAATCTAGATGTCACACCGTAGAGAAGGTTAGCTGTTGTTACACTTCTTCACTAAAATATCAATGGCAGGTCAGCATCATAAGGACCAGAGGTGTACTCTCCCTATCTCCGGTGACTCGCGAGTCAATGACATTTGTGTCGGGAAAAACAATAGTATCTAGTGGCAACGAGCGCCGATTACAAAAAATATCTGCTCTTATGTGATGGCATACAAATAAATTTGTTACTGGGAATATGCCAGTAATGTAAAAGGCATAAATTTGTAAGATGCTTATTTTCGGTCGCTAAAGAATTACTGCAGTAATATTTTGAGCAGGAAGAAGCTAATTGCTGTTTCTATGTCTGATCGTCGGCCATTAGAGGAGATCAGCACATGGCCTTCGGTGTGGCAGATGTCAATATGGTCAAAATAGAATGTACAAATGACGGAAGTTCAAATCTCATTGAGTATATGGCCTGTTGTGTCTTGGCTAGAAGAGTAGGCGACCCCAATAGGGACGTCTTGGCTCTTGTTGAGGCATAACTTAATTGCTATTGTGTGGCTTGCAGGCTGTTGCACCTAGCCTAGGTTTATAGTGGCAGCCAGTAAAATTTGATCCTGGGCCTTGTTCAGAAAAACTCTCACCAATTACCGATTATCCTAGATTTAAAAAAAAATATGTATATATAGAATGTACAATTTTACCGGACTAGAAATTACCCCGTTCCAATCATTTTGCAGGACATGCATCGACATTAGAAGGGAGTGTATTTGACCGAGATGAAATATGTCTTCTCAATGGGTCCCATACCATTCATTTCTATATTCATCGGAATGAATTAATGCCTCGATAACGAAAGCCGGGAGACTATTTGATTTGGGCGAAATATGCTGTTCTCAATGGGTCCAATAATAACAATCAGTACGCATCAACTTTCACTGAATTTTTTGTAACTGAAAAATCGTTTTTGAAATAGCTCACCAGCATACACAGACCTGTCTGGGATTGTTTTGGGAATGACCACATCTTTAGAACATACTTTCTTATTTAATTGTTGGACCACATTTTTCTCACTCATTTTTATTGATTTTTATTGATTGACTAGCATACACATATTATGATGGTTTGACAATGACCACATTTTTGGAACAAACTTTCTCACCTAATCATTGCATTACATTTTTCTCACTAACTTTCATTATTTTTTTTAATAGAAGTTGTTTTATTAAAGTTATTTTTATACCCAATTTAAAAATAAAATTATATAATATAAATTTTTAAAAATAATATTTTCTTATATCATATAAAATTTTAAAATAATATCTTCTTAATGTTTGAGAGAGATTTGTTGTATCATTCAGATGATTAATAAATAATAAAATATAATGTTCCTTACCTAAAAGAATAATAAAAAAATATAATAAAATAAAATAATAAATTTATTTAATTTAATAAAATATAATAAAAATAATAAATTTATTCAATATGATTTTGTGTATTTAAATATAAATTTTTTTTAATAAAACTATAAATATTTTTTAATTAAAAAAAAGTATAAAAAAAATTTATGATAAGGGAAATATGGAAAAAATCAACTCAAAGGTCTAGGTTGCCTTATAATTGGAGAAATATTTCGCTAATCCTTAGAACTTTAAAAAAAATATTATAATATACATATTACATTAAAAATAAATTTAAACGGTAATGATTCAGAACATTGATTATAATATTTCATATTTTCATATATAAATTTAATAATATTTATATATAAATTTAACATTTATGGCTAAGTTTCTCGGATGCGGGTGATTAATAAAGGGCGACATACGGCGAGCCCATGGGGGTAACACATGGCTTGGCCACATGGTCACCCATGGGCTCAAGCCATGGGCATTTATTCGAGCCAACTGCTACCATCGCATTTTTATTAATTCGCTCGTCCGTAGATGCATTCACTTTGTCTTCATAATGCCTTTGAACAGAGTGGCCCTCCTCCATTGCCCTCGAGTTGTATCTCGTCCTCTGCGGTTTCGAGCCGAGCTCTACAACACCCACGGGGAGGTGATGTAGTCTCTACTGGGTGTATCATTCTTGCTCCCGACCACCACGTCTCCCATAGCCTTCATTGCAACTCGAACCTCAACGTTGTGCCTTCGGGCCCCCCTATTCTCGGCTAATACGGCTCCTCGGCGTTCGTGCATTCTATCTAGCATTCATATAACACCTCCACGAACACGAACATGCCCAGAGCGGCACCGTATGCACTCGTCGTCGAGGCGAGAGGGCGTGGTAGGGTGTCCGGACCTCCATTCTCCAATAGTTTCGACTCTTCATCGCCTTCGCCCGAGGATTTGCGGGGGCGCTACCCTATAACCCACGAGTGGTAGAGGCCAAAACTTAGCATTGAAGCGGTCTCACTCATCAACCCCCTGCCTGTAGTCACTCCCCACCGTGTCACCACCCCCCATTTTTCCCCGCCGCCGCCTCTCGCTGGAGACTCTTCCTTCCCCGTCCCATGCGCATACTTCTCAATTCCACTACTTATGCACACTGACTGTCCCCGCATTCATCGCCACCATCTCCATTAGCTTCAAGGAGGAAGCTTCGCATGCCGAGAGCCCTCTCCCCCAGAAATTGCCAAAGAAATCTACTTTTGACTCAACGATTTTGCCGCCTACAAGAAATCCCACGTTGCTCATGGCGCTCCGCCTCCAACAGCTAAAGTAAGAGTGGCACCAACACTAGCGACGACAAAAGTGGCAGCAACAACAAAGATCGGTCTGGCGATGATGAGGAGATGGGTAATGCACGCACCATCAACATCCCGGAACATGCAGTGCCCTGGAGGAGACACGAAATGTAGATGACACCGAGGAGTGCGGGTGCCTAATTGTGGAGGAGATTCCTCCTCCAGGAAATGACACCTAATTTCTTCCCAGTTTCTTTTCTTTTTTGCACTCTTTTTTCAAGTTTTTTTTTATGATGCTCCTAGACATTCACGTTACTAGTCACTTATTTTTTGTATAAAGCTAGTTTTCGTGTGATGAGCGATGTAGTAAAACTATTTGGGTCGATTTCCCCTTATGGGAGCGATCACATTTTTTATCTTTTTGCCTTACAATGTCTCCCGGAATTGGCTAGTCCAACGATTCCGGAGACCAAATTCTCCATGTACTATATGTTTTTATAAATAGAATTAAACTTACTTAAAAAAAACATTTATGGCTAAGAGGCATAGAGGAGACTATAACAGGGTATTTTGTAAAGATACTCCATGTTGAAAAACTCACAAGTTTGAAACTTCATGTATAAAAATCTAGCCATACTAATGATTAATGTTTCTGAGGGTAGGATCTTTCAGAGTGCTTTCATTTTGTATAATCAATACTATATCTAACATTAGAAAATTAAATTATAAAATTTATAAAAAAAATTAAAATAAATTTTAAACACACAAACATATATATGATTGTGTTTAAAAATAAATTAAAATATAAATATATCTATACTGTTTTATCATATGTTAAATTAATAGATTTAAGGAACATGTAAAAAAAATTAAATCTCTTTTCTTTTAAGGAGTTCCTAATTTTTATAGAGTGAATTTAACTTATAAAGGAAATAACACGTTTTAAAATATCTTTATCAAATTTAGATGAAAAATAATAAAAAATGGTCATAAAAAGGTCATTAAATTTATAAATTAAACTACATAGTATCCCACAAATTTCTTTTCCTAAAATATGATAAATAAAAAAATTAAGATTATCTATTCTATTTTTGTGAAAATAAATTAACAAACAAATTCAAGAAATTAAGATTATCTATTCTATTTTTGTGAAAGTAAATTAACAAAAAAATTCTATAGAATATTAGATAAACAAAAAGTTATAAAAAATAGACTGCCTCCGCAATTATAAAATCCACCGGACGTGTCTTTCGATACAAATTGACGTACCGTGGCCAATTACATTTGAAAGATATGCAGGATCGTTTGTAGCACACGTCTTACAGCCGGCGACTACAATGAAAGGTCATCCAACGGTGACAGATTGTTTGTTTAACAAATCTACACTTCTTCACTAAAATATCAATGGCAGGTCAGCATCATAAGGACCAGAGGTGGCCACTGGGCTGACATCCATTCGATTTCGAGGATTACTGGGAATATGCCAGAGATGTCAAACGCACAAACTTGTCGCATGCTTTTTATTTTCGGTCACTAAACAATTACCGCAGAAGCTAACTGCTTTTCTATATATAATCATCGGCCCTCCGAAAAGATCATCACAGTGTCGATTTAGTGATTACGGATTACATTGGAAAAATCTGAGATGGGTAGTTCTCCTTGCTGCGCAAAACAAGGGCTCAATCGGGGAGCGTGGACCGAAAAGGAGGACATGATTCTCTCCGAATACATTCGAATTCATGGTGATGGCAAATGGAGAGATCTCCCCGAAAAAAGCGGGTAAATCTCAATAAATCTTTTATGCTGGTATCTCAATGAAAATTTAAATATATATTGCTAAGCGGAATTAAACTTACAGAATTTTTATTTTGCAGGTCTTAAGCGGTCTGGAACGAGCTGCAGATTACGTTGGATGAACTATCTTTGTCCCGATATTAAACGCGGAAACATTTCTCCCGATGAGGAGGATCTCATTGTTCGGCTGCATCGCCTTCTTGGAAATCGGTATGTAGAGAATTACAGTTTATTGATATTTAGAACTATTTACATGGTTAGAAGCTTACGGTGTAAAATGTAATGTAAGTCATATATATATATATATATATATATCCAGCAGAATTCATGATTGCCCATGTCAGGCACTCCAACTTTGGAATTATTGTTACATTGAGCGTGACTTATATGCTATATGTATGCGTGCAGGTGGTCACTAATTGCAGGACGACTGCCTGGACGAACAAACAACGAAATCAAGAACTACTGGAACTGTCACCTTTGCAAGAAGCTGCTTCCAATGAACGAAACCCAACCGAAATCGAGTAAAGATAATCTCAAGACAAGGTCAGATAATCCTCCTTTGCCACAAAATTATGTGTACATAGCCATCCCCGTAAAACCAACAACGGCGGTGAGACAGTCTGAATTTGAAACAGAGAATTCCTCCATAGCCATCCCCGTAAAACCAACAACGGCGGTGAGACAGTCTGAATTTGAAACAGAGAATTCCTCGCAGTCGTCTGACAACCTCACTTGTGAGCAATGACTGGAAGCGCATGACCTCCGATGTGGCAGATGTTAATGAGGTCGAAATAGAAGGTACAAATTTGTCGCACCAGAAATTACCCTGTTCCGATCTTATTGAAGGACGTGAATCTACATTACAAGGTAGTGTATTTGATTTGGCCGAAATATGTTCTTCTCAGTACGACTTTTTAAACGATTTCGGAGTAGACGACTTCTACAGTGGACCTGTTACATTTGGGGGCACAGAGACGAATGAGATTGAATTTGTGTGTTTTGAACAAACCAATATGCAGCACGTTAACAGTCTTACGTTCGCCGGTGCGCAGGGGATGTAAATATTCTAGAGATTTGAGTTACTTATGCGTGTGGTTATATTATGAATTAGCATTTCCAGAAATTAAATTCCGTTTTGTCAATCTTTTCAAGGAATTTTAAATACCCTAGAGGACATATAACGATATTTCAAATTGAGGTCAGATAATGTGTGAGTGAAAATCAAACCACTGAAAAAGGCAGTTATTGCGTATCATTTAAGGTTGCATGTCCCAAAGTAAAATTTTAAAGGAAAGGTCGTACATTCATGCAATAACAAAAAATTTTTATTTTGCATTTATTTATGATTTGGTAGATAAAAATTTAGTGTAATTTAATTTTTTGTTTTATGGTAATCTGGGTTTATGTAGAACGGTTATGAGAAATAATTGTTATTTTTTTCTATTTAAATTTAAATTTTTCTTTTAACCTGATGACTTTGGTTGTAATAATTTATTGTCTTAGTAATTTTGCCAAAACTAAAACATATTTATATTTTTATATAAAATATAATATAATATGTTAGAGAATAAAAATTATGTTATATTTTATTTTATAATTAATTATGAAAGGATAGAGATTAATATAACATAATGTTGAATTTAAAAATTGAAATAAAAAATATGAACTTAACGAGCTTTTAAAAATCGAAATTAAATTGGATCTATTTTAAATCTGAATTGACTAATTATTAAAAAAATATAATTTATTATCTTATATTTTAAATCTGAATTTACTAATTATTAAAAAATTTAATTTATTATCTTATTTTTTTTAAGTATAGTTTAACTAATAAAAAATGATATTTTCTCTTAAAATTTATTTCTTAATTTTGTCAAAAATTGGTAAAGATTTTCAAGAAAAATAATTTTAAGTTATTTAATTTAGAAAGTTCTACTTATTAATTTTTTTTTTTTATGATGTTGAATTCACTTTTTCATTCATAAATACACTTTAAATTTTAAAAGACAAAAACATGATCTTATCTACTAATTGGACTAATCCTTTTTTTTAATAACTTTATAATATAATGAGATAAGGGATATATAAAATGTTGGGTAATTTTATTTTTTAACTAGAACACTAATTTTTTTCAGAATTGATAACTTCAAAAATACAATTATTTTATAAATGCAACAAACAATCCAAAACCATTGTGATACAACTATTTCATGAATGCTACAACAACACATTCTCGCCACTACCTCATGCCGACCCCATGGCTCTTGGAAACCCCTCCCTCATGTCAATGTTACATTTCAGAATGGTGAAAGTATCCTCCATTTCCACCTTTGGCTCCAACACCTTTGGGCTTAAAATAGGACGACATGGGGTTAATACTTAGAAAAGGTGGATGCCTCGTAAGCTTTAATCTACTTATGAATCCATGAGTTATGAGCCCATTTAATATGGCCTTCCTCCGTGTAATCACATCTTCAACCATTACCTAAATGTACTCTAGACTCTACTGAAACCTTCCTAAAAATTGAATCTTTCCAAACAATGATAAATCATTTTAAAAATCTATATTAAATATTAATTTATTGAAAAAAATACATTTAATTTAATAATAGATCATTTTAAAATGTATTTTAAATATAAAATTCTTGAAAAAAATTATTTAATTTATTTTGAAAGTTTACTGATATATGATATATAAAAATTAAAAAAACATTTTAATTTATTATAATTATAATAATTATTATTTTCTTAATATAATTTTAAATGTCTTCAAATGAAAGTCATTGATGAAAATAATTTGTTTAATGATCCCTGTTATGAAGTATTATATGTTTTATACTAGAAATTTCCCCTAAAGGTACAAAGATACACGAAAGGTATGGAAGATTGGGAAGATCATCCGGCCAAGATTTGGGAAGATGAAGACCGTCTTGCCAAAATTTGGGAAGATTGAATTATAACCAAAATATGTAAATTTTGTGTGCATTATTGTGCTTGAAGTAGAAACTTTGTCTTATGGTTATGCATACAACTTCATAAATGAATTATCACCAAAATATGTGAATTGTGTGTGTAGTTGCAACAACTATCCCAAATAATCTTGCTAATGCAATATCAACATCGAGAGGATAAGGATGAAATCCATGCTAATCATGTAACTATCCGAAATTAGCTAGAACAACCACGTGATTGTGAGGACATGAATAGCTTCGTTTACCATGACTTGGCTCGATGATCCCCGTAGAGAGTGTGGTTGCCCTCGTCATCATCCGAGTCAATTTAGAATTGTGTTCCATTTGCCATGTAATTAGTATTAGTCAATTTATTCGAGCTATCCCACGAATTTGAAAATATTTAAGGATTTCTCGCCTAAGAAAAGTCCGAAGTTGATAGTTCCAATTTTCTTCATATAAACATAATAGTTAAATTTTACAAGCTATCCTCGAACCCGTAGTTTGAAGGCTTGTAGTTTGTGGGGTCTATTTCTACTTATTGTTTAGCTTTCAAATTGTGATGTCTATTTATACTTCTTTTCTAGCTTGTAGTTTTTGGGGAAATGGTGCATTATCTCGGTGTGGTTTCTTGTGCCATTTTCCAATTTCATCTTGACTCACTTGGATCAGAAATGGTTTTTTCAACCCCTAATGTGATGAATCCAGGAACGGATTTTATCACATCTATGGTTGTGCAAGTGATTATTAAATCACTCACACGTTTTGTCTATGTTTCTCTTGATTTTTAGGGACTCCATCGGAAATTATTCTTTCGTAGACTAGGAAGAGGAAAAATCATAATCAAATGCAATCTCTATTGGCTATTATTTCTCATGTATGTTTGAACATCAAACAACCAATTACAAACAAGAAGGTCGTTTTTTTTCCCCAAGGAAAAAAATCGTAATTTTATTAATGAAAACCAAATTACATGTTGCATGTGCTGTAATTTTCAATCAAGACAGGCTATCAAACCGCATATAAGAACCTATTATACATGGGGAGAAATTAATATTTTCTCCCTTTTTTTCTTTTCAACCTTTTGCCAAGCACCTTGTGTTGGCATGGCAGTAGATAAGGGTGAGCTTGTTTTCTTCTTTGAGTGCTCCATTGTCCTTATATGAATCTAAAGTATCTAAATTGTGTTGTATTTTGTCTCCCCCGCTCTCAAGTGCTCCCAGTATCCATTGTTGTACGTATCGTGGTAGTAAGGTCAAACGAATCTTTTCATTTCTTGTTCTTGTACTCCTTGATTAGGTGTTGTTTTTTTACACTCATTTGGGATGGGGTCATCCTCTTCTTATTTTTTCTCTTGCTTTCGTCCACAAAACAAGAAGGTTGTTGTCTTTATATTCATATGGTTTTCTTCACTTTGATGTCCATTTGAGAATGTATTCAATGTATGCATGTATAATATCCTAAAACCATATATAAAGATCAAGATAGTGTAAATGTGCACTAATATTTTGCATCATATAACTTTACATTGATGGTACTCTCGTCGTCATATGTAGTACAAAACATAGAGGAAAAGTTTAAGGGTGTCCCTCAAGGAGTAATCAAACTTCATTTCAATGTTGTAAACCCATAGTGGGTGATTTTTCTACCAAATACATGATCATTATATCCCCTATCCAATGGTTTCTAAAATCGGGTGTCTACATCATGGAATATACTGTGTAGTGGGTTGTCACAAATATCAAGAAAATAAATCCAAGCAGCTTCTGCTTCTATTTTTCCTTCAGACATGCTATTCAAGGTGCACTCAATGGGATTCACTTATTTTCGGGATTCAAAGGCATTGTCTTCATGCTATCTTTCACAGTAGACCATTTTGAAAATGACAAGTGGGACTTAAGAGGCACATGCAATAGGAAAATTCCCTACAAAATTGTCACCGGGGAATATTTAAGTGTGGCACCCACGTGATTTTAAAATTCCATCATGCCACAATTAAAAATTAAAAATGTGATTGAGGGAAAAAAAAAGTGATTGGGGGAAGCTTTTTGAAGAAATTATTTCCGATTAATTTAATTTAATGATACTTTATTGTCGAACCACACTTTTTAATAATTTAAATATAATTGAAAATTTCAGTAATGTCGAGAACTTCATAGTCGAGGATCATGTTAGTTTCCTAAATGATGAAAGATTTCATAGCCATAGAGGAGGAGACCTTAGATTACATTGCACAAATGTTTTGAGCAAAGCGTAAATGAAAAGAAAGGATCTTAAATTAACAGAATGTTTCAAATAAATAATAAAATAATTTTACTATAAAATCAATAGATTGATGAAAGAGTGAAGGTCATTTTTAAATATATATAAATAAAGTTTTTATGGTTGAAAATTTTAGCTATGCTAAAATTATGTAAATTACATAATTTAAACTTATAATTTGAATATTTTTTATTAAATTTTAAGTAAAAATTGTTTGAAAAATATACTTTAAAATAATGAAAAATTCAGTAGTACTTATAGAGATGAATATAATATAATTGTGAGTTAAATTTACATGGTATGGTTGTTTAATTAAAATATTTTTATGTTTTGATCAAAATCATTTTTTTATGAATTTTGTTTAAAAATTATTAAAAAAACAAATTTTATTTACTTTTGAAAATTTTAAAACTTTAAGTTTGAAATAAAATTAGTGCTCAAGCATCTTAATTTGTGGTCCTTCTCTGAAAATGAAGTATGATGTGTAAAAAGGTTAGATATTCAAATCCTATACATGTTAAAGAATGGTAGTGGTTAGACTTAATCATCTAATTTTCAATTTCTCTACATAAAAAAAAATACCTTTATAATATAACAATAAATTTTAAATCATATTAAAAAAAATAAAATTCAGAAAAGATGTATCTTAGACTGTATTTTATGCATAGAATTGCCCAGTAAGTATTATATTTTTATCTAATATTTTTTGAAATAAAAACGATATTATTATTGTTTTATATTATTAATTAATTATAAATATATAAATAATTTTTTTTAAATATTACTTAATTTCAAACAAAAACATGAGTATTTGATCACTTTTATAAAAATCGGAACACCGCTAAGATTAAAATCAACATTAAATTTGAACAATATTATTTTTATTAATAAAATTCTAAATAATTATTTATATATATATATATATATATATATATATATATATATATATATATATATATATATATATATATATATATATATATATATATATATATATAAAGTATTTTACAAGTTAAAGAATAGACACTGATGGAGTGCACGATGTGAAAGTCATTGGTTCAAAATTTCATGAGAAAAAAATCCAACCATGTGAAAGACTAGTGATTTTGACAACTTTGATGCCTCTTAATGACACATTCTAAAGCCACAAATCAAACTCAAACAACTTAACAAAAAAAAATACAATATTCATAATACTAATCATAATATTTTATAACTTTATATTTAAAGCTGTTTAATATTGATATACAAATTTAAAAAATAAACATTTTTTTATATTATTTTGTTCAAATACTTTCTACCTATGACATTAAAAATTTAAATTATAATATATATAAAAAAAAATATAAATATATATATATATATATATATATATATATATATATATATATATATATATATTATTAAGATTAATTATAAATATATTTATTAGAATTTAAAAGAAATTAAATAGGTTTGCATTTAAATATTTTCTTAAATCTTATAAATATCTCACAGATTTGATTTCCTAAAACATGACAAATCAAGAATTAAAATAAATATCTTTTTTTTTTTATAAAGGCGAAGTAACAAAATTTTCAATAAAATATTACATAATAGAAAAAGGAACGAATACTCTTTATTCTGATTTTTTGGAGTTTTTAGTGTTATGAGCGTTAATCTTGTTGAAAAATTTGAAGGAAAATCTTGATTTGTGTTATTTAAACTAGTTTTTTTTAATTGTATATATAGATTCATCACTCTCAAAAATCCCTAAAACACTTCTATTGTGCACGGGTTATCCATCAAAATCGTCATTTCAATGAATTCCTAGATGATTTTAGAGAAATTACACTGAAAAAATCCAAAAAAAAACTTCCAAAAAATAAAACTAAAAATGAGAATAAATGTACCCAAAAAAAATAGGTTGCCATTTCTAAAATCTTTACAAATTTACCCTCTGTGGCAAATTAAATTTGAAAGATCTGCAGGCTCGTTTTTGGGGAGACGTGTTATAGTCGGCCACTACAGTGAAAGTTCATCCAACGCTGAGAAATTGTTTGTTTAACAAATCTAGATGTTACACCGTAGAGAAGGTTAGCTGTTGTTACACTTCTTCACTAAAATATCAATGGCAGGTCAGCATCATAAGGACCAGAGGTGTACTCTCCCTATCTCCGGTGAGTCGCGAGTCAATAACATTTGTGTCGGGAAAAACAATAGTATCTAGTGGCAACGAGCGCTGATTACAAAAATATCTGCTCTTATGTGATGGCATACAAATAAATTTGTTACTGGGAATATGGCAGTAATGTAAAAGGCATAAATTTGTGACATGCTTATTTTCGGTCGCTAAAGAATTACTGCAGTAATATTTTGAGCAGGAAGAAGCTAAATGCTGTTTCTATGTATGATCGTCGGCCATCAGAGGAGATCAGCGCATGACCTTCGGTGTGGCAGATGTCAATATGGTCAAAATAGAATGTACAAATTTACCGGACCAGAAATTACCCCGTTCCAATCATTTTGCAGGACATGCATCTACATTAGAAGGGAGTGTATTTGACCGAGATGAAATATGTCTTCTCAATGGGTCCCATACCATTCATTTCTATATTCATCGGAATGAATTAATGCCTCGATAACGAAAGCCGGGAGAGTATTTGATTTGGGCGAAATATGCTGTTCTCAATGGGTCCAATAATAACAATCAGTACGCATCAACTTTCATTGAATTTTTTGCAACTGAAAAATCGTTTTTGGAATAGCTCACCAGCATACACAGACCTGTCTGGGATTGTTTTGGGAATGCCCACATCTTTAGAACATACTTTCTTATTTAATTGTTGGACCACATTTTTCTCACTAATTTTTATTGATTGACTAGAATAAACAATGACCACATCTTTGGAACAAACTTTCTCACCAAATCATTGCACTACATTTTTCTCACTAACTTTCATTATTTTTTTTAATCGAAGTTGTTTTATTAAACTTATTTTTATACCCAATTTAAAAATAAAATTATATAATATAAATTTTTAAAATAATATTTTCTTATATAATATAAAATTTTAAAATAATATCTTCTTAATGTTTGAGACAGATTTGTTGTATCATTCAGATGATTAATAAATAATAAAATATAATGTTGGCTTATTTAAAAGAATAATAAAAAATATAATATAATAAAAATAATAAATTTATTTAATTTAATAAAATATAATAAAAATAATAAATTTATTCAATATAATTTTGTGTATTTAAATATAAATTTTGTTAATAAAACTATAAATATTTTTAGTGAAAAAAATATAAAAAAATTTACGATATGGGAAATATGGAAAAATCAACTCAAAGGTCTAGGTTGCCTTGTAATTGCAGAAACATTTAGCTAATTCTTAGAACTTTAAAAAAATATTATTATATACATATTACATTAAAATAAATTTAAATGCTAATGATTCAGAACATTGATTATAATATTTCATATTTTCATATATAAATTTAATAATATTTATATATAAATTTAACATTTATGGCTAAGTTTCCCGGATGCGGGTGATTAATAAATGGCGGCATACGGCGAGCCCACGAGGTGACACATGGCTTGGCCACATCGTCACCCATGGGCTCAAGCCATGGGCATTTATTCAGGCCAACTACTACCATCGCATTTTTATTAATTCGCTCGGCTGCAGATGCATTCACTTTGGCTTCATAATGCCTTTGAACAGTGGCCCTCCTCCATTGCCCTCAAGCTGTATTTGTCCCTCTGTGGTTTCAGAGCCGAGCTCTACAACACCCACAGGGAGGCGATGTAGTCTCTACTGCTGTATCATTCTTGCTCCCGACCACCACGTCTCCCATAGCCTTCACTACAACCTGAACCTCAACGTTGTGCCTCCGGCCCCCCTGTTCTCGACTAATACGGCTCCTCAGCCTTATGTGCATTCTATCTAGCATTCATATAACACCTCCACGAACAAGAACATGCCCAGGCAGCACCGTATGCACTGTCGTCAAGGCAGAGGGCGTGGTAGGGTGTCCAAACCTCCATTCTCCAATAGTTCTGACTCTTCATCGCCTTCGCCTGAGGATTTGCAGGGGCGCTACCCTACAACCCACAGTGGTAGAGGCCAAAACTTAGCATTGAAGCAGTCTTGCTCATCAACCCCTATCCGCAGTCACTCCCCACCACGTCACCACCCCCATTTTCCCCCACCGCTGTCTCTACTGGAGACTCTGCCTTCCCCGTCCCATGCGCATACTTCTCAATTCCACTACTCGTGCACCCTGGACCGTCCCCGCATTACTGCCACCATCTCCGTTAGCTTCAAGGAGGAAGCTTCGCATGCCGAGAGCCCTCTCCCCAGGAAATTTCCAAAGAAATCTACTTTTGACTCAACGCTTTTGCTGCCTACAAGAAATCCTGTCGCTCATGGCGCTTCTGCCTCCAACAACTAAAGTAAGAGCGGCACCAACACCGGCAGCAGAAACAGTGGCAACAACAGCAAATACTGGTCTGGCGATGATGAGGAGATGGGCAGTGCACGCACCATCAACATCCGAGAACATGCAGCGCCCAGAGGAGACACGAATGCAGATGACACCGAGGAGTGCAGGTGCCTAATTGTGGAGGAGATTCCTCCTCCAGGAAATGACACCTAATTTCTTCCAGTTTCTTTTCTTTTTGGACTCATTTTCCAGTTTTTTTTTATGATGCTCCTAGACATTCACGTTACTAGTCACTTATTTTTGTATAAAGCCGGTTTCCGTGTGATGAGCAGCGGTAGTAAAACTATTTGGTTGATTTCCCCTTATGGGGCAGTCACATTTTTTATCTTTTGCCTTACAATGTCTCTGGAATTGGCTAGTCCAGCAATTCTAGAGACCAGATTCTCCATGTACTATATGTTTTTATAAGTAGAATTAAACTTACTTAAAATAAAGATATTCCGTGTTGAAAAACTCACGAGTTTGAAATTTCATGTGTAAAAATCTAGCCATGCTAATGATTAATGTATCTGAGGGTGGGATCTTTCCAGTGCTTTCATTTTGTATAATCAATACTATATCTAACATTAGAAAATTAAATTATAAAATTTATAAAAAAATTAAAATAAATTTTAAACACACAAACATATATATGATTGTGTTTAAAAATAAATTAAAATATAAATATATCTATACTGTTTTATCATATGTTAAATTAATAGATTTAAGGAACATGTAAAAAAAATTAAATCTCTTTTCTTTTTAAGGAGTTCCTAATTTTTATAAAGTGAATTTAACTTATAAAAGAAATAACACGTTTTAAAATATCTTTATCAAATTTAGATGAAAAATAATAAAAAAATGGTCATAAAAAGGTCATTAAATTTATAAATTAAACTACATAGTATCCCACAAATTTGTTTTCCTAAAATATGATAAATCAAAAATTAAGATTATCTATTCTATTTTTGTGAAAATAAATTAACAAAAATATTCAAGAATTAAGATTATCTATTCTATTTTTGTGAAAGTAAATTAACAAAAAAATTCTATAGAATATTAGATAAACAAAAGTTATAAAAAATAGACTGCCTCCGCAATTATAAAATCCACTGGACGTGTCTTTCGATACAAATTGACGTACCGTGGCCAATTACATTTGAAAGATATGCAGGATCGTTTGTGGGCCCACGTCTTACAGCCGGCGACAACAATGAAAGGTCATCCAACGGTGACAGATTGTTTGTTTAACAAATCTACACTTCCTCACTAAAATATCAATGGCAGGTCAGCATCATAAGGACCAGAGGTGGCCACTGGGCTGACATCCATTCGATTTCGAGGATTACTAGGAATATGCCAGAGATGTCAAACGCATAAATTTGTCGCATGCTTTTTCTTTTCGGTCACTAAACAATTACTGCAGAAGCTAACTGCTTTTCTATATATAATCATCGGCCCTCCGAAAAGATCATCAAAGTGTCGATTTAGTCATTACGGATTACACAGGAAAATCTGAGATTGTTAGATCTCCTTGCTGCGCAAAACAAGGGCTCAATCGGGGAGCGTGGACCCAAAAGGAGGACATGATTCTCATTGTTCGGCTGCATCGCCTTCTTGGCAATCGGTATGTAGAGGATCTCATTCATGTGTCACAATTCATTGATATTTAGAACGATTTGACATGGTTAGAAGCTTACGGTGTAAAATGTAATGTAAGTCATAAATATATATCCAGCAGAATTCATGATTGCCCATGTCAGGCACTCCAACTTTATAATTATTGTTACATTAAGCGTGAATTAAATTCTATATGTATGCGTGCAGGTGGTCACTAATTGCAGGACGACTGCCTGGGCGAACAGGCAGCGAAATCAAGAACTACTGGAACACTCATCTGAGCAAGAAGCTGCTGCCAATGAACGAAACTCAACCGAAATCGAGTAAAGATAATCTCAAGAGAAGGTCAGATAATCCTGCTTTGCCACAAAATTATGTGTACAGAGCCATCCCCGTAAAACCAACAACGGCGGTGAGACAGTCTGAATTTGAAACAGAGAATTCCTCGCAGTCGTCTGACAACCTACTTGTGAGCAATGACTGGAAGCGCATGACCTCCGATGTGGCAGATGTTAATGAGGTCGAAATAGAAGGTACAAATTTATCGCACCAGAAATTACCCTATTCCGATCTTATTGAAGGACGTGAATCTACATTACAAGGTAGTGTATTTGATTTGGCCGAGATATGTTCTTCTCAGTACGACTTTTTAAACGATTTGGGAGTAGACGACTTCTACAGTGGACCTGCTACATTTGGGGGGCACGGAGACGAATGAGATTGAATTTGTGTTTTGAACAAACCAATATGCAGCACGTTAACAGTCTTACGTTCGCCGGTGCGCAGGGGATGTAAAGATTCTAGAGATTTGAGTCACTTATGCGTATGGTTATATTATGAATTAGCATTTCCAGAAATTAATTTCCATTTTGTCAATCTTTTCAAGGAATTTTAAATACCCAAGGGGACATATAATGATATTTCAAATTGAGGTCACATAATGTGTGAGTGAAAATCAAACCACAGAAAAAGGCAGCTATTGCGTACCATTTAAGGTTGCATGCCCAAAAGTAAATTGTAAAGGAAAGGCAAAATTTTTATTTGCGTTTATTTATGATTTGGTAGATAAAAATTTTAGTGTAATATAATTTTTGTTTTATGGTAATTTGGGCTTATGTAGAAGGGTTATGAGAAATAATGACTATTTTTTCTTTTAACCTGATGAGTTTGGTTGTAATAATTTATTGTCTTAGTAATTTTTCCAAAACTAAAACATATATATATTTTTATATAAAATATAGTATAGTATGTTAGAGAATAAAAATTATGTTATAATTTATTTTAGAATTAATTATGAAAGGATAGAGATTAATATAACATAATGTTAAATTTAAAAATTGAAATAAAAAATATGAACTTGACGAGCTTTTGAAAATTGAAATTAAATTATATTTATTTTAAATCTGAATTGACTAATTATTAAAAAAATTCTAATTTATTATCTTATATTTTAAATTTGAATTTACTAATTATTAAAAAATCTAATTTATTATCTTATATTTTTTTAAGTATATTTGAACTAATAAAAAATGATATTTTCTCTTAAAATTTATTTGTTAATTTTGTCAAAAATTGGTAAAGATTTTTAAGAATAATAATTTTAAGCTATTTAATTTACAAAGTTTTAATCACTATTTTTTTCTTCACTATGTTGAATTCACTTTTCCATTTACAAATACATTCTAAATTTCAAAAGACAAAAACATGATCTTATCTACTAATTGGACTACTCCTTTTTTTATAACTTTATAATATAATGAGATAGGGGATATATATAAAATGTTGGGTAATTTTATTTTTTAACTAGAACACTAATTAATAGAGAATTGATAACTTCAAAAATAAAATTATTTTATAAATGCAATGTATTTTATAAATGCAATGTCACGTCTATCAACATGGAAATTACCATCATAAAAAAAAATAAAAAATTACTTATCGTACTTAACGCTCAGCATACCACAACACATGTCCATAACACAATTACTTGTACAACTATATACAATGAAGAGCACATAAATTTTGTTTTTAATGGGAATAGTCCCATTGATTCAATCATATAAATATTTAACTCGTGGGAGCTTATGGCGGATCAAGTTGTGTAGTTTATAGAACTGTCACGTTTTATATATATATATGTATTACATTATCCAACCATATATTTTTTCCGCATAAATTGTACCTATGGTGATTGCGCTGTCTGTCATGTTTATTCATCTGCTAATTATTAATGAGCCTCGGAACGTGTTGCCCCACCTAGCAATTGAATCCGCTTTTCGAGACATGGGCTGTTAATTGCGCTCCATTGTCCAGCAGTACTGTTTACATGTGTCATCCTACCCTTGGGATTCTTCATTTCCCTCCAAGGGAGGAAAGAGAAACTTCAACGCTCATGCCATAACTCAATGAACTCGGTGGGTTTTCTCTTCGACTGTTAGTATGTGAGCGGAAAGGGTTTAGATTCGGCGTTCTTTGCCAATCTCCCACTGAGCTCCAAGAATTTTTCGCTTGTCTGGGGTTTCACTTGGTGTTTTTCTCAACTTGGCTCCGAGGAATTGCAAACTCCGCCGGGTTCTATAAATGTCTCAGGTTTGGTCTCTCGGCTGCATTCATACGCAGTTCTGTACTTAGACCCTAACTAGTTGTTTCAATCTCTGCTTGCTTTGTTCTACACGCTTGGATTTTGGCTTAACTTTCTTTCATTCTACTCTTACATGGTTTATCTTGGTAGAGGACCACGTCTGATACGGGACCAGCCCCAGAGCATAACTTCCACGGCAAGCCGCAACTAATTTCGCAATGCTAAGGGTAAATACTCGTTTCCAGCCTGCCTGTCATAAACTTATAACATGATTCGATTCTCTTTTCTTACCAGCTGGAGGACTAATCCGTATGGTCCATGATTTTCTTTTTACAGGTGGCTCTGACCACTATCTCATATAGGTAACCATTTTTCCTTATTTGTGAATTAACTAAAGGGTTTGAGCTATCTCCCTTCAATGTTTACCATAAACCCTTACAAATTGCTAAGTTGATGACTGGTTGCCCCTCTTTGTAGGTACGAGGATTTTCATTCCGTCGACTTTAACCCTTGGCCGGCGTTTACCTCGGCTGACTATTCTTCGCTCTACTGTAACAGGCATTTTTGTTTTTTCAAAGGGTTAAACCCTCTCCAAAATTTCTCTGTTACGACTTGGTTTTCACCTTCCAGCAATCTCTGTTTTCTTTTCGAAGTGGGCTTTCCACCGGTGTTGGGGTTTCTCAGAGTACCGAGAAGCTATACACTATAGGAGACGAGTTTTATTGTTTTATGTAATAATTATTTTTGTTGAGAGAAGGGGTTTTATCCCTGAACATTTTTATGGACGCAACTCTAGAATACTATTTTCTGAGGATTCAGTGATAACCTCGGCCAATGGTTATGGCCTTAAATACCCTAGCGACATTGTCTTACTTAGATTACTTATAATGTTAAATGTTCATCTGTTTGTCTATAACATGGTTTGTCGATACAATGTCTCGGCGTTGTACATTCGAGTTCTTATATTTTTCCTACCGGCAAGCTTGAAAAGAGTTTTGTTGTGCGGGCTTATTTCTCTTGTTGGTATTGCAATGTATTGGTCTTCATTTTTCATTCACCCGAGATTATTCCTGTTCTCTTAATTCTGTTTTCGTGCCGATAATTAGGAAATGTATTGCTTCGCCCTTCGACGGTTCTCTGTCTGTAAGGGTTTATTTACTGGGGTTTGTAAATTGCACATTTTAATTGGTTACCCTCATTTCTACAGGGTATATGGCAGTTTTTTCGTTTTTCTATTATACTGTTACAACATCATGGTCTCTATACTTGCTATTATTTTACTTTTATCACGTGCTACATTTAGACTCTGTGAGTAGAAATAAATAGAGACTTACTTATACTTCGCTTGCAGAACTTCTTTCTTCCAGTAATAATCTTTATAAATCACAAATTATAGTAATTATGTACTTTACTATAGTTTTTGTTTCTGTCTTATTAAATAATCACTGTAGAAAAGGAACATAGCAGAATATACATTTCACTAACTAATTTCTCCATTCTATTAGGAGATCAGTAGGTAATTATCTCTACAGTACTGCTATCTTCTATTTATGCATCACATAACTTGTATACTTTGTTTATAATAACCGAAACACAAAGTTCATTTTCAATAAAAAAATTAAATGCACAGTATACTTATCTGTAATCACAGAAATTAAGCTGTTGTCCTCCCAACCATCAAGGGAGGCGATTACGTCCTCCGCTTGCCCCCTATCCCCAGAATCTGGATGGTGCCACGGACAATAGTGGAAATCTTTCTCCTGTGACCTCTAGATGGCCAATTCAGTCACAATCAGACAATCTGGTTCACAAGGGTTGCATAAGCTATTTTCAACTAGACCTCCTCCAGCTCTAGAAAATACTTCACCCTCCTTCCAAGAATTAAAGAACCCCCTCTCCTCTCCTGGGATCCAATTTATCCTTAGAGGAGAGAGTAACTGTTTTTCCAACTGTTCCCAACCACCTCCTATTCTTGGAAACTTTTTACCAACATCTTAAAAGATTTTCTTTTCATTAACTAGTCCTCCTACTTTAATTATTCTCAATAAAATAATTTGTTTTTTTTTTTTATCTAACATAAAAATTCAAGTCTTTTTCCTTTTCCAGAAATTTAAAATAATAAAAGTCTTTAACTAGTTAATACTAGTTAACTCTAATGAGGCTGTTACATCCTCCCCCCTGGAAGTAACACCGTCCTCGGTGTTTCATCCCAGCCCTGTGAAGAGCTCCGGGTAAGCTTCTCGCATAAAGTTCTCATCCTCCCAAGTAGCTTCATCAGGTCCGAAGTGCTTCCACTGCACTTTTACTTGGATGATTGCTCATTTGCGGAGCTCAATCTCTCTTCTGTCAAGTATGCATTGCGGCTCGACTAGAAACTCGCCGTCCAGTTCTACCTAAAAAAGAAAGTATTTTAAGTCAGCATACAACAATTATTCAAAACTTTAAGTTAGGATTCCTATTCCTTTCCCTACCTAAATATTTTGCCAATGAATAACATGTCTTTCATCATGTACATATCGCTTCAGTAAGGACACATGGAATACATTGTGTATTTGAATATGACTGGGTAGGGCTAGTCTATAAGCTACTGGTCCCACTTTTTCCAGTATCTGGAAAGGTCCACAATACCAGGGAGCCAGTTTGGCACAGCAGGTCCATCTCATGGCACTCCTCTTGGGTTTAATTCTTACATATACGTGGTCGCCTACGGAGAATTCACGGTAGGACCTTTTCTTTTTTGCGTACATCTTTTGTCTATCCTGCGCAGGCTTCATATTCTGCCTTATTCTTTTGACTTCAGCTTCCATATCAGCCAACATTTCAGGTCCCAACAATAATTTAATTTTTGGACTGCTCCAATTTATGGGTGTACGACATTGCCTCCCGTACAATGCCTCAAAGGGACTCATTTTTAAAGATTCCTGATACCCGTTGTTGTAGGCAAACTCCACCAGATGCAAGTAATCCTCCCACTTGGCTGCTTGATGCATCACGTACATGCGCAGCATGTCTTCTAGAATTTGGTTTACCTGCTCCATCTGCCCATCAGTCTAAGGATGATAGGCATTACTAAAGTGTATCTGCATTCCCAGACCGGAAAACAAGGTTTTCCAGAATGCGGATGTAAACTTAACATCCTAATCAGAAATTACAGTCTTAGGTATGCCATGCAACCTAAATATTTCTTTCATAAATATATCCACAATCTGTACCATTTTGTAGGTAGATTGTACAAGTATGAAATGGATAGATTTGCTTAATCTGTCTATGACCACCATGATGGAATCATTCTGTTTCCTTGTTCGTGGTAGTCCTGTGATGAAGTCCAAGGAGATAACCTCCCACTTCCACTCAGGAACGGGTATGGGTTGCAGTAGGCCTGCAGGATGCTGGTGCTCCACTTTAACCTGTTCACATTCCAAGCATTTTCTTAGATATTCTGCAATATTCTTTCGCATACTTGGCCAATAATATACCTTTCTTATTGCAGTGAGCATTTTTTGATAACCTGGATGACCAGCATAATTGCTATGGTGGAATTCATTCAGGATTAACTCCTCAAGACCTGTACGATTAGGCACATATATTCTTCCACGAAAGGTCAATACCTGATATTCGTTCTTTCCAAATTCTGATGAGTTGCCTTGCTTTTCATTATCCTCCATTTGCCACCATAAATATTGGTATTCTAGGTATTTCAATGCTTCTTCTTTTAACTGTTCCAATAATGGACTTACTGGCTGACTGTAATATAAGGCATAAATACTTTGCAGTTTTCTACTCAACGCATCTGCTACTCGGTTTTCCTTCCCCTTAACATGCTTGATTTCAATGTCGAATTCACTCAAAAAGGCATTCCATCTTGCCTGTCTAGAATTTAAATCTGCCTGCTTGAAATAATTAGTCAAGCTGCTATGGTTTGTTTTAAGTATAAATATTTTACCCAGTAGGTAATGCCTCCATAATCGGAGAGCATGCACCACCGCTGTGAGTTCCAAGTCATAGGCATAATATTTCTGCACATGTTCTTTCAGCTTCCTAGACTCGTAGGCTACCACTTTGCCCTCTTGAGTTAATATCACACCAACTCCTTCCTTGCTCGCATCGGTGCAAACCTGATAGTCTTTTCCGAAGTCAACTACCTTTAGTACTAGTGCTATGGTTAGGAGTTGTTTCAGCTTTTCGAAGCTGTTCTGACATTCATTTTTCCATTTAAAAGGCTTGCCTTTCTTCTGCAAAGATGTAATGGGAAAAGAAATCTTAGAAAACCCTTCTATAAACCTTTTATAATATCTAGCTAGTCCCATAAATGATCTAATGTCTGCTACATTCTGAGGTACCGGCCATTCCATAATAGTTTTGATCTTCTCAGGGTCCACCGATATCCCTTCAGCTGATATAACATGTCCCAAGTATTGGATTTCTGATTTGAACAAATCTCATTTGCTAAACTTGGCATAAAGCTGCTGTTTCCTCCACATTTCCAAAACTATTATTAAATGTTATTTATGCTCTTCCTCGCTTTTTGAATATACTAGTATGTCATCTATGAAAATAAGTAAAAAATTATCCAAAAATTGATGAAAGATGCCATTCATCAACCTCATGAAGGTTGCTGGTGCGTTTGTCAAGCCAAAGGGCAGCACTATGAACCCATAGTGCCCATAACGTGTGCGGAACACTTTTTTACAGATGTCCTCATCCTTGATCCGAATCTGATGATACCTGGATCTTAGATCTATCTTAAAGAACACCTTAGCCCCTCTCACTTGATCGAATAAGTCAATGATTCTTGGTAAGGGGTATTTTTTCTTAACCGTCAGCTTATTGAACTACCTATAGTCCATGCACATGTGTAAAGTTCCATCTTTCTTCTTAAAAAAAAGGATTGGTGCTCCCCAAGGAGACACACTTCGACGGATATAGCCCTTGTCCATCAATTCCTGTCACTGCATCTTTAGCTCTGTTAATTCTGGGACACTCATTCTATAAGGCGCTCTTGACACCGGGGTGGCTCCTGGCAGCAATTCAACGATGAAATCAATATGCCTCTTAGGTGGCAATCCGGGTATTTTTTCTGGAAACACATCCAGGAATTCTTGTATCACAGGAATATCCTCCATTATTGGAGCTTTTTCCTTGGAATCTGCATACCCTACTTGGATGGCATATAACTGACATCCTTTCCGGATACACTTTCCCTTTTGAGATGATGTTATAGGACGTAGTTGTACTGGTCTTTTAATTCCTTGAATTTCTTTACGCGTACCATCTGGCATTCTGAGATGAATGACCTTTTCTTTGCAGTCCACTAGGGTCCAGTGTCTTTCCAGCCAATCCATTCCCAATAACATGTCATAAGATCCCAATGGTAAGATATTTAAGTCTACTTGTAACTGCTGCTCTACTACTTCCAAAACACAGTTAGGAATTTTCACAGTTACCTTACGCTTTGCCCCGGTAGCTAATTGAACTAACCAGGAGCTCTTAGATTTCTGCTCTTTTAATTTGCACGTTTCCACTATTTTTGGACTTACATAACTTAAACTTGCTCCAGGATATACTAAAATCGAAACAGGTTCGGTTAGTATAGTACCTTCCAATTCAATCATCATGGGCTGGAAATCAGCCTGTCGGTCCTCCAAGGCTGCATTTATGCGAGGTACATTTCGCGCCACGTCTCCCACTATAAATGCCTCTTGCAGATTTGCTACAGTCTCATTTTTATTCCGTTGGGGACAGTTTTTATAGTAATGAGCCTCTCCACAATCCTAGCATTATAGGGGAGGTTTTGAAATCTGCCCCTGCTCTGGCTTGCTGGATGCTTTTGTGGGCTTCTCCTCTGCTGGCCACTTAGTTCTTTGATGATTTTTACCAAACTACTTGTTGATGGAATTCTGTGCTGAGCCTTTAAAATGACTGCTTTTACTACTTTTGAAAGTAGAATTATTTTTCTGATTGTTCCTTAGCTACCAGCTTTTTCCTCCTTTGCCCTTGGCTTTACTTTGTTGATAGCACATTCGTGCCTTATGGATAGCCTCGTCCATGGTATGTGGGTTAAAATATTCTATCCGCTCTCTCATATGAGAAGGTAAACTGCTTAAGAACCTCTGAACCTTGGCTTTTTCTTCGCGGAGATAAGGAACGTAACGTAACAAGGAGGTAAATTTTGTGACGTACTCATCCATGGTCATTTGGCCCAATCAAAGATCATGGAACTCCTTAGCCTTGTCATCATAAAATCTTTCTGTCAGGTATTTATCCTTAAAATATTGCTGAAACAGTTCCCATGTGATATCCCGCTCGTCAACACTGCGTACGTTTTTCACCTCCTCCCACCATAGGGTGGCTTTTTCTCGTAACTGGTGTATAGCCAATCTGGCTTTCAGATTTTTGCTGTATTCGTATACCTAAAAATATTTATTTACATTGATCAACCATGCTTCAGCCACCTCTTCTGCCTCACCATCAAATGTTGGTGGCCTGATTTTTTGAAACTCCCCTTGCAGTTCTACTTTATTCCTTTTAGGATCTCGCTGATCAGACTCATTACCCGACTCTGCCTCATTATAGTTCTTGTTTTTGCTCTTTTGGGAAAGGCTCTTTTCAATTCTACCTGTGGTGTTGTTCCTAGTTTGCTGTTCCTCTTGTTCTGTTTTCAATTCTTTCTCCGCACTGGGGTGTCCCATCTCTTGATTTTGTTTGTCAGATAAACTTTTTAAGATCTTTTCTTGATCTTGCAACAACCTCTCATTGTCCTTTCAGACCCTCATCATCTCTTCTTGTAGTTGATGTATTGTATTTAGCAAGAAAGCAGTTTGTTGTTGTTGTTCTTCAAGTAATTGACTCGTCTTTTGATGCTGTTCAACAGTTAGTTGAACCCACATTTCTGGATTCATGACTGTTGGAACTTCTGGTTGTGACTGTGACGCTTCAACCTCCCTCATTTCACGTGGTTCTTCTTAGTGCATTAGACACATGCACAGCTTCACTGTTAGTAGACCCTTAGGATCCCAGTGTAGCAACTAGCTTTGATACCACTTGTCACATCTATCAACATGTAAATTACCATCATAAAAAAAATTTACTTATCGTACTTAACGTTCAGCATACAACAACACATGTCCATAACACAATTACTTGTACAACTATATACAATCAAGAGCACATAAATTTTGTTTTTAATGGGAATCCTCCCATTGATTCGATCATATAAATATTTAACTCGTGGGAGCTTATGGCGGGTCAAGTTGTGTAGTTTATAGAACTGTTACGTTTTATATATATGTATTACATTATCCAACCATATATTGTTTTCGCATATAAATTGTACCTATGGTGATTGCGTTGTCTGTCATGTTTATTGATCTGCTAATTATTAATGAGCCTCGGAACGTGTTGCCCCACCTGGCAATTGAATCCGCCTTCCGAGAGATGGGCTGTTAATTGCGATCCATTGTCCAGCGGTACTGTTTACATGTGTCATCCTACCCTCGGGATTCTTCATTTCCCTCCAAGGGAGGAAAGAGAAACTTTAGCGGTCATGCCAGAACTCAATGAAATCGGTGGGTTTTCTCTTCGACTGTTAGTCTGTGAGCGGAAAGGGTTTAGATTCAGCGTTCTTTGCCAATCTCCCACTGAGCTCCACGAATTTTTCGCTTGTCTGGGGTTTCACTTGGCGTATTTCTCAACTTGGCTCCGAGGAATTGCAAACTCCGTCGAGTTCTATAAATGTCTCAGGTTTGGTCTCTCGGCTGTGTTCATCCACAGTTATGTACTTAGACCCTAACTAGTTGTTTCAATCTTTGCTTGCTTTGTTCTACATGCTTGGATTTTGGCTTAACTTTCTTTCATTCTACTCTTACAGGGTTTATCTTGGCAGAGGACCACATCTGATATGGGACCAGCCCCAGAGCATAACTTCCACGGCAAGCCGCAGCTAATTCCGCAATGCTAAGGGTAAATACTCGTTTCCAGCCTGCTTGTCATAAACTTATAGCATGATTTGATTCTCTTTTCTTACCAGCCGGAGGAATAATCCGTATGGTCCATGATTTTCTTTTTACAGGTGGCTCCGACCACTATCTCATACAAGTAACCATTTTTCCTTATTTGTGAATTAAGTAAAGGGTTTGAGCTATCACCCTCCAATGTTTACCATAAACCCTTACAAATTGCTAAGTTGATGACTAGTTGCCCCTCTTTGCAGGTACGAGGAGTTTCATTCTGTCGAATTTAACCCTTGGATGGTGTTTACCTCGGTTGAATATTCTTTGCTCTATTGTAACAGGTATTTTTGTTTTTTCAAAGGGTTAAACCATCTCCGAAATTGGTTTATCATGGATTGGTTTTTGCCTTCCAGCAATCTCTATTTTATTTTCGAAGTGGGCTTGCCATTGGTGTTGGGGTTTCTCAGAGTACCGAGAAGCTATACCTTGTAGGAGATGAGTTTTATTGTTTTATGTAATAATTCTTTTTATTGAGAGAAGGGGTTTTATCCCTGAACATTTTTATGGACGCAACTCTATGAATACTGTTTTCTGAGGATTCGGTGATAACCTCGGCCAATGGTTATGGCCTTAAATACCCTAGCGACATTGTTTTACTTAGATTAATTATAATGTTAAATGTTCATCAATTTGTCTATAATATGGTTTGCCGATACAACGTCTCGGCGCTGTACATTCAAGTTCTTATATTTTACCTACCCGCAAGCTTGAAAAGAGTTTTGTTGTGCGGGTTTATTTCTCTTGTTGGTATTGCAATGTACAGGTCTTCGTTTTGCATGCACCCGAGACTATTCCTGTTCTCTTAATTATGTTTTCGTGCCAATAACTAGGAAATGTATCGCTTCGCCCTTCGACAGTTATCTGTCTGTAAGGGTTTATTTACTGGGGTTTGTAAATTGCACATTTTAATTGGTTACCCTCATTTCTATAGGGTATATGGTAGTTTTTTCGTTTTTCTATTATACTGTTACAACATCGTGGTCTCTATACTTGCTATTATTTTACTATTATCACGTGCTACGTTTAGACTCTGTGAGTAGAAAGAAATAGAGACTTTCTTATACTTCTCTTGCAGAACTTCTTTCTTCCAGTAATAAGCTTCATAAATCACAAATTATAGTAATTATGTACTTTAATACAGTTTTTGTTTCTGTCTTATTAAATAAACACTGTAGAAAAGGAAAATAGCAGAATATACATTTCACTAACTAATTTCTCCATTCTATTAGGAGATTAATAGGTAATTCTCTCTACAGTACTGTTATCTTCTATTTATGCATCACATAACTTCTATACTTTGTTTATAATAACCGAAAGACTTCCACACAAAGTTCATTTTCAATTAAATAATTAAATGCACAGTATACTTATCTGTAATCACAGAAATTAAGCTGTTGTCCTCCTAACCATCAAGGGAGGCGATTACGTCCTCTGCTTGCCCCCTAGCCCCAGAATCTGGATGGTGCCACGGACAAGAGTGGAAATCTTTCTGCTGTGACCTCTGGATGGCCAATCCAGTCACAATCAGACAATCTGGTTCACAAGGGTTGCAGAAGCTATTTTCAACTGGACCTCCTCCAGCTCTAGAAAATACTTCACCCTCCTTCCAAGAATTACAGAACCCCCTCTCCTCTCCTGGGATCCAATTTATCCTCAGAGGAGAGGGTATCTATTTTTCCAACTGTTCCCAACCACCTCCTATTCTTGGAAACTTTTTACCAACAGCTTAAAAGATTTTATTTTCATTAAAATAATTTGTTTAACCATCCCTGTTATGAAGTATTATATGTTTAATACTAGAAATTGCCCCTAAAGGTGCAAAGATACACGAAAGGTATGGAAGATTGGGAAGATCATGTGGCCAAGATTTGGGAAGATGAAGATCATCGCGCCAAGATTTGGGAAGATTTGTCTTTCATCATTGTGCTTGAATTTTTTTCCCAAGATTTTGGAAGATTTGTCTTTCATTGTTGTGCTTGAAGTAGCAAGTTTATCTTGTGGTTATGCATACAACATCGTGAATGAATTATCACTAAAATATGTAAATTTTGCGTGCATTGTTGTGCTTGAAGTAGCAACTTTGTCTTATTTTTATGCATACAGCTTCATAAATTATGCGTGCAGTTTCAACAACTATCCCAAATTTAAATATTGGGAGTGTGGTACCCCAAAAATATGCTATTGCACATTTTAATTACGAGCATGTAGGGCCTGCAAATAATTATGCTAATGCAATATCAACATCGGAGCATAAGGATGAAATCCATGCTAATCATGTGACTATCCGAAATCCGCTAGAAAAACAACGTGATTGTGAGGACATGAATAGGTTTGTTTACTATGACTTGGCTCAATGGTCCCTGTAGAGAGTGTGGTTTCCCTGTCATCATCTGAGTCAATTTAGAATTGTCTTTTATTTGCCATGTAATTAGTAGTAGTCAATTTATTTGAGCTATGCCACGAATTTGAAAATATTTAAGTAAGGATTTCCCCCCTAAGGAAAGTCCAGAAGTTGATACTTCCAATTTTCTTCATATAAACATAATAGTGAAATTTTACAAGCTATCCTCGAACCCATAGTTTGAAGGCTTGTAGTATGTGGGGTCTATTTCTACTTATTTTTTAGCTTTCAAATTGTGATGTCTATTTATACTTCTTTTCTAGCTTGCAGTTTTGGGGAAATGGTGCATTTTATGGTGTGGTTTCTTGTGCCATTTGGCCATTTCATATTGCTCGCTTGGATCCGAAATGGTTTTTCGACCCTAGTATGGTGAATCCAGTAACGGAGTTGATCACATCTATGGTTGTGCAAGTGATTACTAAATCACACTCACATTTTGTCTATGTTTCTTTTGAATTTTAGGGACTCCATTAGAATTATTCTTTCATAGAATAATAAGAGGAAAATCATAATCAGATGAAACCTATATTGCCTATTATTTCTCATGTATGTTTGAACATCAAAACAACCAATTAGAAAAAAAGAAGGCTGTTTTTTTTTCCAAGGAAAAAATCATAATTTTATTAATGAAAACCAAATTACATGTTGCATGTGCTGGTAATTGTTAATCAAGAAAGGCTATCAAACTGCATATAAGAACCTATAATACATGGGGAAAAATTAATATTTTCTCCCTTTCTTCTTTTCAACCTTTCACCAAGCACCTTGTGTTGGCGTGGTAGAGATAAGGGCGATCTTGTTTTCTTCTCTGAGTGCTCCATTGTCCTTAAATGAATCTGAAGTATCTGAATTGTGTTGTATTTTGTTCCCCCCACTCTCTGTTGCCCCAGGATCCATTGTCGTCTGTACCGCGGTGGTAAGAACAAATGGATCTTGCATTTCCTATTCTTGTACTCCCGGATTAGGTGTCCTTTTTTTACACTCATTTGGGATGGGGTCATCCTCTTCTTATTTTTTCTCCTGCTCTCGTCCACAAAACAAGAAGTTTGTTGTCTTTATATTCACATGGTTTTCTTCACGTTGATGTCCAATTGAGAACGTATTCAATGTGTGCATGTAGAATATCCTAAAACCATATATAAAGATCAAGATAGTGTAAATGTGCACTAATATTTTTCATCATATAAATTTACATTGATGGTACTCTAGTCACCATATGTAGTACAAAACATAGAGGAAAAGTTTAAGGGTGTCCCTCAAGGAGTAATCAAACTTCATTTCGATGTTGTAAATGCATAATGGGTGATTTTTCTACAGAATGCATGATCATTCTATCCCCTATCCAATGGTTTCTAAAATTGGATGTCTACATCATGAAATATACGGTAGTGGGTTGTCACAAATATCAAGAAATTAAATCCAAGCAGTTGGGCTTCTATTTTTTCCTTCAAACATGCTATTCAAGATGCACTCAATGGGATTCACTTATTGTCGGGATTCAAAGGCATTGTCTTCCTGCAATATTTCACATTAGACCATTTTGAAAATGACGAGTGGGACTAAAGAGGCACATGCAATAGGAAAATTACCTACAAATAGGATGAGGTCAGAGTTCAATGATGTTGAGAAAGAGATGAAAAATATAGTTGTGGATGAGTTCATGTATGGAACAAAGGAAGAGGCTCCCAATGGACCAATCACAAAGATGGTTGATACATATTTAAGTCTACTTAAGTTAGATGGTGGGGTCGGAGCGGAATTTGGTATGGGAGAATGTTTCCCACTACTCATTGCTCCATGTGATGATTGATATAAAATACAACATATGTGAGAACACCAACGAGGTTGGTCGACTTGAGTAGCAATTCCATCATGGCACCTTACTACAAGTCACCATTCACTGCCACCCTCTCCCTATTTGATCCCAAACACCGACTTGAGTAGCAATTCCATCATGGAACCTTACTACAGCTCACCATTCGCTGCCACCTTCTCTTTATTTGATCCCAAACGTAGTAGGTAGTGATGCCCATTACGAGATTTCTGGTATTTTTTATTTAATCATTAAGGATGGGTGTCTTTCAAATTCAATACGGGAGTCTAATATGGGTGTATTTCTACTATTTTTTTTTTTTCATTTTTGGCCCTTTGAAATGGTATTTCTATGTATCCATTTTCTATTTGAGTTTTCCTTAACCACTTTCCATAGTTGCATTTATCCATTATTGCAATTATCAAAAGATTAATATGGATTCACTATGAAAATAATTCCTACTTAGAATTTGGATTAAATAACTCTGCTAGCAATTTTCCACATCTGCAAACATAAAAAATTCTACGATTATTAGGAGTTAATAAATTTGAAGATAATTAAAAATGTGAAATATTTTTTTTAATATTTTTTTAAAATCAAATTTAAAACTAAATATAAATTGTTAATTTTTATAAATTAACTAATTAAAAATCAATTTTTAATTTTTAAAATATTCAATTTAACATTTAAATTTTATAAAATTAATTAAAACATAAATTTAAAATATTTGATTTAATATTTAAACTTTAAAAAATTAATCAAAAAATAATTCTAAAATATTGGATTTAATATTTAAATTTTATAAAACTTCTTAAGAAATAATTTAAAAATTGAAACAATTTCATTAATAATAATTAACATAATAATATTAATTTTATTATTTACACTTACCTAAAAAAATTACAAACCATTATATAATACTTTAAATATAACACAAAATAAAATAAAATAAAATAATGCAATAGCGGGCAATAAACTGATGACCTTGAATAATAAAAGGAAATCGTATCAATATATATCCATAAAATATTTTACTTAGAAAAATTATTTTCGAAAATTCTCAATGAAAGTTTTAAAACATTAAATAAAAATAATTTTAAAGAGAACCCGATACAATTGATAACAATTAATTTTTATTTTTACTTTACAATATTGTATTGAATTCTGAGACCTTTATTATTTGAAATAATACATTTTAAAATAAGATGATATAAATTCCATTATATATAATATTAATACTCTATCATATAATACATATTAATAACTAACTAAATAAAAATAGGTAGATGCATGTTAATAGCCTAACTGAAGTGGTATTGCCATTGAAAATATCTCTAAACAAGATGTGGCATATTGTAACTGACAAAATCAATTGTTTACGACTGTCCACTTATCTTTTCTTTGTGTTTCTTATACATTATCGTCATTCACACCACAAGACTCGCTTCCAATGGTGCTCTCTTCACACACTCATAACTTCTTCCAGCAGAAGTGGAAGGTTCAGCCATAACGGATTTCCCAGGAAGTGAGGAAGTGGATGGTTCTGCCAAAATGACTTTCCCTTTTGCATTTGTATTTCTTGATATTGGTTTCACAGATCTCACCGCTTTGAGAATTTATACCACTTGTATGGTGCTCGGCCTCTCCTCTTCCTTGGCAGTCGTACATTTCAATGTGATTCGAATTGTTCCTGCAATGTCTGCATGTGCTTTCAATCCTATTAATTCACCTCATAGGACTTCATCCACCATGGAATCACTATAATCCTCGGCATTATGGAACTTCACCCAATTGGTGATGTCCAGCCCCTCTGCAAAACTCTAATCCAATAATGCTTTATTTATCATTATCAACTCCAACATCTCGACTGTGTAACTGTAAGTGTCCATTTTCTCATTTTCCCTTCCTTCAAGCCCATGTTTTGGAAACTAAACATATAACTCAAAATAAAATAAAATAAAATAAATCATATTTATGCAAAAAGTCAAAACCAGAAATTGGTTTACCTCCTGCCATGTATTCAAAAGTACCATGGACTAAAGTGTTAGAGGAAAAGGATCCCATACCTACGATTCAGGAAATCCCCAAATCATTAATGCGAGGATCCATATCTGAATCCAGCAATATTTTTATGGGCTTGATATGTCTGTGTATGACTAGAGGATGAGAGTCATGGTGAAGTTATGAAATCCCATTGCTCGTGCCAAAACATCCGAGACAATGAGTTATGATTCAAATAAAGCACAGAGAGTTGTTGCAGTGATCGAAAGGAGGAGAGTGTGCGTCTTGTGAGCTTATTTTGGAAGTAACCGATGTGATTGGAAGTTGAGAATCCATTAGGACCAGTTGTTTGCCCAAACCAACGTTGGAAAAGAATGACAACTATTTGTTCAAACGAATGGTGGAAAACAAAAGAGTAGACAAAAGTTGTCCATAATAGTTTCAGAATGAGTAGGTTGAAGCGGTCGATAAAACCAGTGGATGGAGCCCTAGAGTATTGAATCTCTCACATTTGCATCCAGAAGAACAAAATCCATAAATATCACTTTGTTTTGAACTTTCAGGATTTAAAAAAAAATGATCAATGATATCCATTTTACTTTGAAGATTGAAATCATTATATTGAAATATGTATCTGAAAACTTTTCTCAAAATATGCGAAAAATATTGAAGAAAAAGTACAGTACGTTGGATTTTAAAATTGTTAAAAAAAAATGGAAATATTTCTTAAATAATAATGATCAAGCTACAGCGGGAAAGCCCTTAAAGAATGCTATGAAACTGATTAAAAACTCTCAGAAAAAGAGGAAGAAAGCTACAAAATATTAGAGAATACTGATAGGGCTTTTTTTTCAACTTATCAAAAAAGATTCTTCTTCCCAAAGAAAAAGAGGATTATCTTCTAAATCTAAAGAAATTTATTTACACCACGAAAAGAAATAGAGTTCAATTAATCCACCGCTAAGGAATTTCCTCCCAAAGAAAAACATAGAGATTTACGGTAGAAAAAATGAGAGTTTAATCAATATACCGACCAAGAAAAAGAAAATTTACACTCTAAAGAAAATGAAGGTTATTTACAGTAGCTTTAACAACAGGTTTGTTTGCTTTTCCAGATTGTGAAAAAATTATGTCTTTTTCATTTAACTAGCAAATACATGCATTGATTTATTTCCTAGCCCAGTGATCTCGTGGCTTAAGGCTTGCTTGAAATTGGCTAAAAATATATCTGGATCAGTATAAGTTTTCCTAATCGAATTTGCCGAAGATTAAATTTCTGCGAAAGAAACAGATTATCCACTATTCTCGACACAATAATATCCTTTTATAGAGATTCTATTATTTTCTTGACAAGGAAGAACTCAAAGAAAAATTGTGTGCCACCTGTTGTCACCGGGAAATTCACCGGTAAGAAAGTATGTTCGGAGAATGGTCCCAGGTGTTTGGCGCAGCCAGGTCTATACCTGCAACAACGGATGAACAAAACAATATAACAGAAAGAGAAAAAAAATCGGAACTGACCCAACGAATTATTTTTCGAAGAGATGTCACAAAACAACACAGGGACGAATGTAAAACAAACATAAAAATGATAGACAATCCCTGGCCTGACCTATTTCATATATTATAATAACGTTAAGACGATTAAACTAGTGTGGGTATTATTAATATTATTAAGTTAGAAAAAGTATTATTATGATGAAATTTATGTGATAGTTGGTTGGTTTTGAAGCATTTCAGTAAGGTTAAATCTTTATTATACATATAATAATTATTGATAATTAAATTAAAATTTTGTAAGTCTTATTCTAAAATAGAAATGCATACTGGTATATATATATATATAATTGGAATATTTTAATGAACCTAACAATTGAAATAGTTGAACTTGAAATATTTTTGTCAACACTACAGCTCAAAAATTTTACTTATGATAAATATTGTCCACATTAAAATGCTTTGTTTGCTATTGATATATTTTGAAATACACATTCTCTTATATTGAAAACTATAAAATATATATCCATGTAGTATAATTATTAAAATGTTTTGTTTATTATTAGTATATTTTTAAATAGAGATTCTCTTATATTGAGAACTATAAAATATATATCTATGTCTTATAATTATTAATATTTTTTAAAATGTTACTATAAAATATATATCCATGTCTTATAATTATTAGTATTTTTTAAAATGTTACATGTCAATTATGTGTCTCTCCTATATTATTTTTTAAATATATTTTGTTATTAATATTTTTTAAATGTCATATCTCACCTCCATATTTAAAATTGAATAAATTATAAATATCTCTAACATTTTAATGTAGATAATGTGCATATTATAAATAAAATATTTCAATACCCATATCTAATAATTATTTCAGTGTGAATTATGTATATATTTTATAAGACAAATAAAAATAAAAAAATGAAAAAATCTTTTTGATTAAAACATTTTATTAGTGTATTTCTCAAAGCTAAGTAAATCTGCAATCCTTTCCATACTCAGCATGAAATTAACATGTATATATATAATTAACCATCATAAAATTATGTTAATCTCATATTTATAAAGGTAAAAAAAATGTAAGATTTATACTAGTTATTTTTAAATATATCATTAAAAATCAACATTTTCCATATACTAAATTACCACACAAAAAAAAAAATAATAAACTATAAATTTTAATATTTAGTATTATTTAGTAATAAAGATTTAAAATTACACATACTACATAAAGAAAGGTCATTTCTCGTTAAGAAGTATTGACAAGGAATATATACGTGTATGCGTTTTGCATAGGTCATTTCTCATTAAGAAGTATTGACAAGGAATATATACGTGTATGCGTTTTGCATGCTCTCCTTCGAAAGGAGAAAAAGGGGGCATGAGAAGGAAAAACAAACAAAATTTATGTATGTTTTATGGTAGATTATTTGTTTTGTACGAGAAAAGGGGAACAAGAACATAGCCATGAATATGGTGAAATCGATGCGGAATTCCAAACAGAGCATCCATGTATAGGTAAAATAGAAATAACCTCATTACATGTATGCATGTTTATATTATATGTATCTATGTAGGTTTTTTTATTTTTTAAATGAGGTTTGCGTTTTATTAGGCTTTAAGTTTTAATGATGAGGAGTGAAGGATGCGAGTTAATTATGATATTTTTAATTCGGAATAATATTTATATAATTATGGTTACAACATCGATTTAAGTTCCACTTTTAGTAACAAAATCACATAATTGGATAAGTAATTTTTCCATTCAACATTAAAACTAATTCAATATAAAATTAATCTACTAAAATAAATAAATAATATTATAAGATTATCTTGCATTAAAAGGAAATATATTTATCTATAATAATATATGTATGTTACATATAAAGGGTTATGAATTCTTATTTTAATTATGTATTAGAGAGTTGACTGATACACCCGGTTACAAAAGGGGGAAGAGAGAGTTTTTTTTGTGTGTGTGCATTTGTGTGTGAGAGAGAGACTTGGGACTTAAGAGAAAGAGAAAAATAGAAACATAGATAAATGAAGAAATAGATAAATGAGGATAGAGATAGAAAGAGGGATAGGGGTAGTGTTGGAATTAATGCTTACATCTTATATTTGAGATGTTGGTTTGTGATGGTTGAGAAATTCTCTCAACCTCTCTTTCTAACGTAAGAATAAGTTAGATATGAGAAAATTTATATATTAGAGTAATATGAATGTAATCGATGTGTGTGTTTATGCACACACTTTTTTGTGAAATATATGAGTGCTTCCAGTCATTTTTAATATGGTATCAGAGCCCGTAAGTGCCTAGGCCTCCTTCATGGGAGTGGTGAGAGAAATAGTAAAATATATGTTTAAAATATGCTGAGTAGATGTGACAGAATCAACTTTTCTGGTGTGTTTTATGTTACTACAGTTAAAAGTGGTGTGATCCTGCAACTTCTTGAATTTGAGAATACCCAAATCGCTTGAACGACTCGCCATCCCAAGGAACCGATTGTAAATATGGGTGCGGCAAGGGCCAGTGCTTCGGCGTACTCTCGTCAGAGGATTTCATACAGTGATGGAATGCTCGTCTCGCTGTTATAGAAGGAACTCACATAACTTCTGTTGGTGGTGTGGAAACGTTGCAGGAACCAGGTGCCAATTCATCACAGTTCTTGGGAGGGACCGTACTTTTTATAAGCATCCTGTGTGAAAGAGATATTGAGCCAGCTATTCCTACTATTTTTTCTAGTGGATTTGGATGTGTTATTTATTGAATACTAGAGCAGCAAAACGTAAGCTAAAGATGTGACGCTTTGAAAACTTTTCTAACAACATGATCTTGAAGGTAAAGATTGCAATTATACCATTTTTGAAAAGGCCTCAATGCAAAGGAATTCGTGGCAACATGAGGGATGAGACTAATGACAATGACAAGTAGAGGAAACTAGAAAATTTGAGGAGGAGTTGATTTTTTCATGCATAGTTGTTGTCTGGCCAAGCTGTGATGTTGCCGAGGGCGAGGAAGGCACTACGACTACAAGAAGAAAGTATTCCTATCCTGTAGGAGAAACGAAGGAAAGGTGGGCATGAGAGAATATTTGATTCAAGCTTTGGTCTATCCAAGCTTTAGTTCGATGGAAGCTTTATTCTATTCAAACTACGAATAGCATACATGTACACAAATTAGTGTTTGCATGTAGTGTAGTATTTAAATTACTTTTAGTATTAAAAATTTGAAATAGTTTTAAGTGATAGCGAATTCAACGAATAATTTGAACCTCTTAAACTCTTTTATGACAACTACAGTTCAAACTCAACATGGATGGTTTTTGAGATAGTATGGCAGTTGCGGATCTAGGGAATGATGCCTCATTCATTGAAGATGTGGAGTGGTCTTATAATGAGGTTATGCGACAACATGGGACGTTGGCTAGAAATTGACTTTAGGAGGTCCTTGATTCATAAGTTTGAGAGCCGAACTTAGGAATCCAACTTGCGAACTCCACCTTTACGAGGGTTATGAGGCAACTTGGTGGAGCCTATATTAATAAGATGTAAACTAGTTAAAGAATGATTGTGTATTTTTTTGTTTATGGGTGATTTAAAGAAATTGATGTAATGTAAGCATTAAGAGGGGATATTATAATTAATTCTTACATACTATATCTGATATGTTGGTTTTTTATGGTTGAGAAATTCTCTCAACCTCTCTTTGTAAGTTAGGAATAAGTTAGATATGATAAACTCTATATATTAGAGAATTCTGAATGTAATCAATGTGTGTGTTGATGAATACACCCTTTTGTAAGATATATGAGTTCTTTCAGTCATTTTTAACAGGTAGGGGAAAGATAGAAAGGAGTTGAGAGAGGGGATGAGTATGTAGAGATAGTGAGAGAGAGATGGGGGAACGAAGAGAGAGAAAGAGGGAGATTGATGTAGAATGGAAGAGAGAGATAAAGATGTAGGGGGTGGAAGGGAGAGATTGAGGGAGAGAAATGTGGGAAGGGGGAGAGAGAGGGTGAGAAGAGGAAATGGGGAAAGAGGGAGATAGATAAAAAGAGGAAGTCAGAGGTCTAGAGAGAAAGAAAGGAAGGGATATGAAAAGGGGTAGAGATAGGAGGGAAAGAAGGGAGGAGCAAGAGAGAGAAAGGGATAAGGAAAGGGAGAGAGAGACGAAATGAGGAGTTTACGGGTAGAGGGAGGGGTGTTATCAAAGGGGAGAGGGGTAGTAGAGAGAAAAATATGCATGGATTGTGACAAGGATAGAGAGAGAGAAAATGATGAAGAGGGGGGGACAGAGGTTAGAGAAAGAGAGATATGGGGGAAGGAAGAGAGAGAGAGAGAGAGAGAGAGAGAGAGAGAAATGGATAGGGAAATGGGGAGAGAATTCAGAGAAACATGGGGTGAGCAAAAAAGTTAAATGGACATGGAAATAGAGAGAGGAGTGTTACAAGTGTCTGTAAAAATTTATGATGAAAATATAGTAATCGGCGATATATATTATTAATCATAAGGACATATTTATACAATCAAATTTGGATGGAGCCAGTTGTGCCTCCATAAATATAAATATGAGAAATAACTAATACACTTCCTAATTATAATTACATACAAAATATCCAAGGATTATTCAACATTTTCCCCCTTAATATGAAGGGGCATCTCAGATGCCAAGTAAAGATCTAAATTTTTCAAACGTTTCACACCCCAATGCTTTGGTAAATATATTTGCAATTTGTTCTGAAGTTGGAAAATGTTTCAGATGAATTTTTTTCGCCTCTGCATGATGTCGAATCAAATGATATGTGGTGTTGATATGTTTTGTTTTATCATGAAACTTTGTATTCTTGTTCAATTGAATTGTAGAATAATTGTCGACAAATAGAGAATTTGAAGACTTTGTTTCTCCTGCAAATCTTAAAGTATTTTGTGAATCCAAATGATTTATTTTGTAGCTTGAGCTCCTGCAAAATATTCGACTTTTTTGGTAGAATCAATAGCAATACATTTCTTGCATGATATCTTGATGGTTGTCGATCTAGTATTCATCAAATAAACAGAATTAGAGAATTCATTCTCCGTATCTCCTTCAAAATCAAAATCCAAATAACTAGCAATATGGATGTCTAAAAATTTGGAATATTTGATGCCCTATGTTTGGGTTAATTTTAAATATTTAAGATTATTTTTTGCTACTACATAATGCCCCTCACAAGGTTGATGTATAAATCTAGGAAGTATTCCAACAACAAAGGTTATATCAAGATGAGTAGAAGATAGATAAATCAAACTTCCAATAAGTTGTCTATACTTTGTTGGATCTTCAAATGGTTTTCCTTATTATAAAGTGACTTTAAAATTTGTTCCATTGGAGTAGAAACCTGATTAAAATCCATCACACAATATTTTTTCAATAACTGTCCAACAAATTTCCTTTGAGAGATACAAATAAGTTGAGGTTTTTTATCAACTTCAATTCCAAGGTAATAATGAAGTAAACCTAGATTTGTCATATCAAAAATATTTTGGAATTAATTCTTGATATATGACATGTATTCAACATTGTCCCATGTAATCCTCAAATCATCAACATAGACAAACAGATATACAACTGATCTTCAAGATTTTTTAACAAAAAGAGTTGCATCATCTGGAAAAAATGCTTATAATTCAACTTAAGAAGATGTTTAGCTAGTTTCTCATACCATGCACGTGGTACTTGCTTCAATACATACAAATAATTCATTAATTTTCATACCTTTTGTTCTTTCCATTTGAAATAATAACCTTCTGGTTGAGACTTGTAAACATCTTCATTCAAATCTCCATTTAAAAAAGCAGTTTTGACATCCATATGATGAATTATCCATCCTTTTTTAGAAGAAATAGAAAATAAAGTTGTAATAGTGCCCCATTTAGATATAGGAGGAAATTTTTATGTAGAGCACACACCCTCTTTTTGTGCATATCCATTTTCTACAATTCTTTCGTTGTGCTTACCAAGTGAACCACCAAATTTATACTTAGTTTTATAAACCCATTTGAAACCAATAGTTTTGATGCTGACAGGAGGATCCACCAGCCTCCAAGTGCCATTTTTTATGAGGGAATCATATTCCTCTTGCATTGAATGTTTCCACTGATCATAACTAGTAGCTTCTTCAAAATAACTAGCTTCACAATCAACATAAAAATTATATTCACAATCATGAGAATAGTTACCTGAAGAAATCCCTCTCTCAAACTCATCATATTTCCTTGTGAATGTTCTAATATGAGTTGATATTTGTAAAGGTTCTGAAGGAAGTTTCTCATCGTGTGAAACAAAATCTTCATTACTTAAAATCCCACTCTCTGTCCTTTTTGTCTTTGTCCCTGTTGTCCCTAAATAAATAATTTTATCATCCAATTTATCTTTAGCATCAAAATTATTATCATCATTGAGAGGTAATTTTGAAGGAAAATCCACAGACTCAGCTAGAATAGGAATCCCCCCTTCAGGATTTGGAAGAATATTATGAGATTCATAATAAAATTTCTTAGACACGAACTTCTCTAACTCGTTAAGTTTCCTCTCAACAGTGAGCGTATCTTGATCAAATTCAAGAAAAACTACATTGCTTCACAAAATAGACTTCTTATTCTCTTCATCATATAATGTGTATGCCTTAGAAGTCATAGAATATCCTAAAAATATACATTTTTTGCTTCTTCCACTCAACATGTTTCTTTTTTGTTTAGGAATCAAAGCATAATATTGAGAACCAAAAATTCGGAAAGGTTGAACAACAATAAGACGATTATACCACATCTCATGTAGATTTTTATTGTTGATGATAGGGGAAGGACACTGATGTCTAATATAAGCTACACATAGGAGTTCTTCTCCCCAAAACATCAGTTTTAAATTCTCCAAAAACATCATCAATATAACCATATTAAGTAGTGTTATGTTCATTCGTTTTGTGGCAACATTTTGTTATGGATTATAAGGTATCATGGTTTGGTGTTTGATGCCATTCTCTTGCAGATATATTTCAAAAAAATGTGAAGTACATATTCCCCCCCATTATCATTTCTTATAGTACCTATATTAAGTTGAGATTCATTTGTACTCAAGAGATGAAATTTTTTAAACACATCAAAAACTTTATGATTTTTCTTTAATAAAAAACACCCAACACATCCTTAAATAATCATCAATAAAATTAGGTATATATTTATGTCCATTAGCAGTTGCAATAGGAATAAGTCAACACAAATATGAGTGTTTGAGACTTAATTTCGTTGAAGATTTAAATGTAGAACTTTGGAAAGACTGTTTGTGACGCTTCCCCAAGATGAAAGAATTACACGAAATCAATTTTCTTGAAACAACTCAAAGTCCCTTAATCCCCTGTTGTCTCACAAATATAATAATGTCGTAATTAAAATGACGAAAACTAGCATGCCACAATAAACTTGATGACATAGTATCATTTTTCTCCACTAAATGACTAGTATTTAATGCAACATACGACACACCTTTCAAATTTAATAATTGATCTTCTTCAACACTTGTCATTACAGTCTCATTGTCGATTTCTTTTCAAATTTCCATGATATTATCAAATATGTATATGGAATTTCCCTGTTTTCTTATTTGTATAAGGGATAACAAATTATTTTGAAGTTGTTGAATGTAAATAACATCATTTAAAGTATAATATGGAGGTCAAGGAATTCTTAATTGAATAGAACCAATATATGATGGTTTGATATCAGATTTATCTGCAAAATCTACTCCATCAATATTATCACCGATTTTTTCAAACAAATATATTCTAAAGGTCATATGACAAGTGGAATTTGTGTCTAAAATCCAATTGTCATGCCATTAATAAAATGAGGTACTAAATATATCTTCCTATTGACGGGATGGAATGTACCACCAACAACTAGGGGGTATCCTCGGTGTGAAGTCCCAATTATACTTGACACAATTTTGGATAGGAGCTCCATACGGTATGTGGGCCCAGCTACCACCATGAATTTTTTCATTCTCAGTTGTGAAATGAGAAGGTGTCACAGTGGGGACAAGAGAGAAATTCCTAGACAGTGAAACAAAATCAACGCAAGATTGACAAACTACATGGAGAGGTACAAACAAGTCTCAGCAACAATAACAAGGGGTATGTCATGAGAGGGATCAGTGATCCAAAACACAATTAGACATACATGAATAAGAACATGCCAGACGTTAATTCCAAAGTAGTTTACAATAGATCACCAACATGGCTAGGAATCATTAAACACATATTTGAAAGAAAAATATACATGAAAAAACTATGAATCAATCCATAACATATTGCGTATATGAAAGCACACATACAAATACAATTAAAATATCAGAAAACCAATACAACCACCATGAGTGAGCATGGGGATCAGTTTCGAACATGGAGAACATCTTATTAATGTTGGTGCAACTTCAATTACATACCTTTCAACTTGGTCAAAACCAAACAACAGAACATGGGGTACTTATATCATCTACCAATGCAAAACCCTATCCTCACTACAACTCACTCTTGTAGCCACCAAGAGCTGAGTGCCTCTACCTCTCAAGCACAAATAAACTATCTAATCCTAGCCTCAACTAAAGTGATAGACTCCATGAAAATGAGGCATGAGGGCACGTTTATAGATATGAGGTGATTGTTCACCTACTGTGACCCTTGACCTCCTGTGATATTTCAGCTACCCTCATGACCCTTGAGCTTAATCACTTATTTCTCAAGCCTAATGGTTTTTATATGCTCTAATCAATCTTATAATTGTTGTTGACATTACAGTGAGTGACATTCACATTATGATTAAGCAAAAGAGGAGGATGCACAGGGTTCTTGGAAACCCTAGAATGCTTGTTTCCCAACTGCAACAATGATGTGGTTTCTAGGTGCCTTTGAGTTTATTGCAAGGTTCCTGGAGCTTGTAAGGGACCACCTTGCTTGCTAGAGGAAATCTTGATCATGTGAGCTCCATGAGAAACCCCGATCCCCTTGCATAGATAAAAATCTCATTTCCTTCCTTCTACCTGCACGTAAATAACATAAGTTAGACATGATTTTAAAGAAAGAAGGATATTGGAAGCATAGTGAATTAATCGAAACAACAACAATAAAAAATAGTAAATTTAGACCCATGTGTACTCAATTATTGTGCCATTTTGTTGTTAGAGAGGATGGATTTTATAGGGTCTCCATGTGCTTCTTTAATCGATGTTTGTCCATGGACCTACCATAGAACAAGAATTAAATGAACCGCCACTTCTTTTCAGAGCCAAGGTGCATATTAACTTCATTAATTGCTTCCCATTCCGAAAAGATGAGACGGGAGACAAAGGTCTCCCTTAGTGACTTCATAAAGATTGAACCTGCAAAATATTAAGGCTCTTTCTACCAATGTCATTGTACCACCAAGAGAATTTGCATGATTTTATGATTGAGGTAGTGGTTTAGAGTTTTCTTACCATTTCTCCTTCCATTGACACAACACCTTGAGCAAATACATGGGTAGAGTTTTCATGTTGTCTTAAACCATAGATGTGAAGCTTCTCAAGGAAAACTCATTTTCCTTCACCTAGGTTAACATTTTTGTTTTCTCCCTCTATGGTCCTTTGTGTAAGATATTCCTTGAGCATAATTTGGAAGAGGTCCCTTTTAAAAAAAATTATATCCATATCGACAATCATAAACAAGGTATTTGGGAATGTCTTCCATCTTAAATTTTTGATCTTTTCATGACTTATGTGTTTTGTGATCTATGCTAGAACCCTATTTCAATGTATACTTAAACCACACCAGTAAATGCTTCCTTGAGTTCTAGATAAACTCAAAATTTTATTACTATTGCTTCTACCAATTTAAGGTTATGTCAGGGAATGCTAAACTCGATGAACAAATGAGCCAATGATATGTAAATACCATCATAATGATCCGTAGTTATGGAACAACAATAGGTCATTTTTATATTGTATGGGAAGTTTGTGTATACCCTCCTACACCACATGATGGAAACATATAATTACATTTGATTTGTCATTAGGGATGACCCTCTGCTTGTTGGGGTCCAATTTTAACACCTAGTTTTTAACATGCCCACAAAAAATCTTCCTACACTATCAACATCCATATTTCATGATAAATTGGTTGCATACAAGGGCTCTGGTAATATGGACTTATGCAGGAACATAATAAAATATAGAAATAAACATAAACACAGAGATGCACTAGGAATAAAACTTCATTTCTCTAATATTAAATACTAAAAAAATGCTTACAGACAGAATGGAAAATAAACTAGCTCGGGTGGTCGCTTACCTATGAGAAGAGATGTGGTGGCTACATACCTCTAAAATATGTTACAATGAGGCTAAAGGGATTTTTTATTATATAAAAATAAGATAAACAATCTAAAAAACCAAAACCATAACCTAAGAATATGTAACACCAAGAGTTTATGGACCACGTTGGGGTTAGATGGGTAGAAAACTTCCCGGGGTCATAACTTGGTCATATTATCTTCATTTGACGTGTATGATACCTCGTTGGAAATATCTGTTTGAGGAATACAACTACAAGTGAAATTTATAAAAGATATCCAAAGGAATCATCCCCAAAAAACGTCGTTTCGGGCCTCAAAATGGCTCCAGGTGTTTAGGACCCGAAAAACTGCTAAAAATAGTAAATAAGAAAACTGATGAAACTGACTAGGTGGAATAGGCTGGCGGCCAACAATATCCACTTAGATAAATCCTGCCCCCTTAGGAAGAAATGGTACGCATTGTGTTTAGAACCTCCATGAGGTGGGAAAATTTATGTTGAACCTGGTCCCTGGTGAACCACTTTCCCTGGTGAAGGAGTTGGCCTGCTTTGACAACTTGGTATTGTTGGATCCTCTGCTGGCGGGTGTTCTTGATATTTGTGTACATGGTTAGATTATTTGTGGCTTGTTCCATGTAGTTGAGGTTTAACTCTGCTGGTGTGAGTTTTTCTTGCATGTCAAATGTGTCTAGTAGAGGTGGAAAGTAGGGCCAAAGGTGGTCCACATTGAACATTGGGTACAAACCAAGGAATTATGGATTATTGAGTTTGAAGTCATTGTTCCCTACAACCTTGGGGATGGTGTATGGCCCATATAGAAGCAGGTGAAGCTTGCAGGTGCTCCTTCTATAAATGTAGCCACACTTTGTTTCCCACCTAGAAGTTGTGTGGCACCTGATGTTGATCATGTCATTTCTTGTACTTAGCACTGGCTATGTCCAATATGTCATGAACCTGTTGGAGGATGTTCTGAGTGTTCTCAATGAATATTTTCTCCTTTTCATATCCAGACTGGACATAAGCTGAATTTACCTGAGTGGCCTCAAATGGCATGACTACATTAATGGGACATAGTCCCTAGAATCCCAAGCCCACCTGAAACAAACTGTTGCCGGTTGAGCTATGGAGAGCCCGTTTATAACTATTTTGTACATAGTGGAGGCTCTCATCGTATGTGTGTGGATGCTTTGAGTTGGAACTGCATAGAATGTGTACGATCATCATGGTGAAGACCTTTGTTTGTCCATCGGTTTAGGGATGGAAAGTTGTGTACCTGGTGAGCTTGATGTCCATCATTGACTAGAGGCTAGAACAAAATGCATTGAGGAACCTATTTTCCCGATCTAAGATGATAGTCTGTGGGATCCCAAAGTGTACCCACACTTTTTCAAAGAAGAGTTTAGCAGTGGCTTCTACTGTGATATTCTTCTTGCAAGCCACCATAATGGCCATCTTCAAGAATATGTCGACAACCACAAAAACATAGTCATTTCCATGCCTAGTAGAGGGAAGGATCAACATGTAATCCATGGAGATAGATTCCTAAGGTCAACTAGGGGTAGGAAGCAGAGTATGGAGGGCTTTATTTTTTATGGTTGGTTTGGCAATGACACATGTAATGTAGGATTTGATGTACTTCTCGACATCTTGTCAAAGGTTCAGCCAATAGAAATACTTCTGCAATATTGCAACTATTTTCTGGACCCTGAAATGCCCAATGACCCAACTGTAGTGCACTTACCATACCATCTTGGGATGCTAGCTTGAAGGAACACAAATTTTTCCTGGGTGACATAGCAGTGCATCCTGGAGGTTAAAATTTGGAACTTCCTTACCCTCTAAGAGCGTCTTGTATGTGTGGTTGAATTCTAGATTTCTTCTATAGAGAAGTGGCCAATCAGAAATCTCCTGCCCACAAGAGTTGAGAAAGTTAGTTAGCGCCACGATTGGTGGTCGGCTAAGGTAGTCTGCAACATTATTGGTGCTTCCCTTCTTATACTTGATGTTAAAATGAAACTGTTGCAAGTATGTGGACCACTTTTCATGGAAATAATTCTGCAACATTCCTTGTATCTGTTGAACTATAGGGGTCGGTGGTCTGTGTGGATGACCATTTCCTTCCCCAAAAATTAATGTTTCCATTGTTGAAAAGCCTACAGAATGGAATATATCTCCTTGTCATAAGTAGGATACTTGAAGACTATGTTGGAAACTGTCTCACTGTTATATGCCACTAGACACCCCCGTTGAATAGAAACTGACCCAATAGCATAGTCAGAGGCATCTGTCTCAATCTCAAATGTTTTTTGTAATTCTGGTAATGTGAGCACTGGTGTAGAGTAGAGATGATGTTTCAACTCTACGAATGCCTTATATTGAGATTCAGGCCAAAATAATTTTTCTTTCACTCCTCCCTTTAGTGACTTGACTCAAGGGCTAAGTGATACAGGAGAATCCCAACAAGAACTTGTAGTAGAAATTGGAAATACCTAGAAAGATACAGAGCTTTGTTAGAGTGGTTGGGGCATGGTACACCCAAATGACTTGGATCTGGGCTAGACTTGGGTCATGCCAAAAGTGCACTTCTCCAAATTAGAACACAACCTGTTTTTCCGCAGTGTTTGGATGACCTGTCGAATGTGGTGGAGGTGTTATTCCCAATTCTCGCTGAATATTAGGATGTCATCCAAGTACACCACCGCAAATGAGTTGGTGAATGGACGCAATATGTCGTCCATCAACCAATGAAGGTCGTGGGAGAATTCCTCATCCGAAAAGGCATGATCGAACATTCGAAGAGGCCCTCCTTCATTAGAGAACTTTTGAGGTCTAAAATGGGCCTCCTAAGAAATGTGTACAACAAAAATCAACTTTATAAGAACCAATAGGATTCAAGATGATGATTTAAACCATGGGGGATGATTCACCATTTTTTAGGTAAAAATGTAAAAACATTAAAAAATAATAAAATGATAAAGCCACTTTTTAAACTTGTATTTTAAACTTATATCCCTAAGGTTTTACTCAAATGTCAAGTGAGAGTACTCATTGGATTAAATTTTAATTCCTCATCCAAGTAGTACCCTTGTTGCATAATTTTCATGGACTCTACTACACGAAAAATGAGAAATACATCAAACAACATGTTTGCAATCATGTTTTTCATGTATTTCTCATTTTTGGTGTAGTAGGATCCATTAAATTTATGCAACATGGGTACTCCTAGGATAAGAAATCAAATTATGCATTCAACGAGTGTTCCTGCTTGAAATTGGAGTAAACCCATGAGGTGATAAGTAGAAAATAATAGTTGAAAAGGTATTTTTTATTTTTTTTCCCTCTAAAATTTGATGATTTTATCTAATATTATTTTATTTTTTCCACTATTATTTTATAGTCTCCTTAGGACACCCATTTTAGACCTCAAAATTCCCCTAATGTGGATTTCAAGGGAGTCTTCCACACATCGGAGGGTTCGGTAGGTACTTGGTGATACCGACACTTCAAGTCGATCTTCCTGAAATATTTCGCCCCCCTCGACCTTGTCTAGGAGGTCATCGATCAGTGGGATTGGATACCTATTCCAGGTTTTGGTATTTTTATGCGCCCGATAGTCAATATCCAGTCTCCAGGTGTCATCCTTCTTTTGTACCAACATGATCGAGCTCCCACAAGGCGAGGATCTTGGCCTGATGTGCCCTTTATGCAACAACTCTTGGATCTGCCACTTGATTTCATTATTCTCTAGAATAGGGCATCGATAGATCAACCCATTAGGAAGTGGTGCACCTTGAGTTAGATCAATGGAGTGCTTGACCTAATAGTGTAGAGGAACCCATGTGGATGAGGAGAAAATGTCATAGTATTCCTCCACAACTTTGTCCATCTCTTGCTCTCGCGCACGGGTGCCCTTTTTGGAGGTTGCAACCACAATATTCTTCTTGCCCTGTGGGCAAATTGTAATGAAAACAAATTTCCTGGTTTGGTACATAGTCTTACTACATTTATTTGCAGTAATAAAAGTGAGGTTCCTCCACGGAGGTTCAATATCAAATGCCAAGTGGAGTACTATATTAATTCCAGATTAAATCTTATCAGTGGATTACCATTGACAGAATCGATATATAATCATGGTGAACTTTATCAACGCATAAACTATGAATAAATAATTGTAATGATAAGATCTCAATTTAAAATCCCAAGTGTTGATCGGTTGGGGTTTATATTATATGCGTAGAGTTAAATCATACGAATACATTATATGTTTTCTAATGTAAGTCATAGCAGAAATATTGAACCATGCGCTAGCTTTGATAAATGTCTTGTTATTATTATTGGTATGTTTATTGCATAAGTACTGTGGAAGGGTTTGATGTTTATATACATGTGGAGGTAAGTAATTTTTTTTTTTTTTATAGTAGTAATTTAATTAAGAATGATTGTGACAAATAAACATTTCAATACTCATGTTCAATAATTATTTATGGGAAATATATATATATATATATATATATATATATATATATATATTATATAAAAAATAAAAAATAAAAATAAAATAAAAAAATGTAGAGTTAAAATATTTTATTTGTATGATTCTCAAAAAGAAATAGATATACAATCTCTTCCATACCCAACATAAATTTAGAACGTATAAATATAATTAACCATCATAAATTTATATTAATCTCTTATAAAAATTTATACTACTTATTTATTATTTTTTAATATAACATTAAAAAACAACATTTTCCATATACTAAATTACACCTTAACACAATAAAAATATATATAAATAAACTATAAATTTTATTATTTAACATTATTTAGTTATAATATTTAAAACTACACATACTACATAAACAAAGGCCATTTCTCATTAAGAAGTATTGACAAGGAATATATACTTGTTTTTGTTTTGCATGCTCTCCTTCCAAAGGAGAAAAAGGGGGCAACGAGAACACGGCCATGAATATGGTGGCATCTATGTTGATAGCCAAATAGAGCAACTATGTGAAGGAAAAACAATCATAATGTATGTATGTTTTATGGTAGATTATTTGTTTTGTACGAGAAAAAGGGAACAAGAACATAGCCATGAATATGGTGAAATCTATCTTGAATTCCAAATAGAACATCCATGTAAAGGTAAAATAGAAATAACCTCATTACATGTATGTATGTTTATACTATTTTTTTAATTTTTAATGAGCTTTAGATTTTATTAGGCTTTAATTTTTTTTATGGGCAGGAGTGAAGGATGGGAGTAAATTATGATGTTGTTAAATTACAATAAGATTTATATAACTATGGTTATGACATTATAAAATTAGTTTGAGTTTTACTAAGTTTTACATAAATTTAGTAACAACATCATATAATGGATAAGTAATTCTTCTATTCAAAATTATAACTAACTCAATATAAATTTATTCTACTAAAATAAATAAATAATATTATAATATTATGTTGCATTAAAAGGAAATATATTTACCTATGATAATACTATAATAATATATGTATGTTACATCTAAAAGGTTATGAATTCTTATTTTAACTATGTATTTAAGAGTGGAATAATACATTCATTTACAAAAGGGGGAGAGAGTTTGTTGTGTGTGTTAGAGAGATTGTTGTGGAGGTAAATCCCCTCTGCGGACATAGGTGATCCCTACTAGCCCAGACCAGGTCTAGCAACAATTGTTCACACTATAGTGCAGGTTCCTAATTGCAAATAAACCAACTAGCGATGAAGGCTTACCTGGAATCCAACGCTGTCGCTCATAGAGAAAGTAGCACTCCCGTTCCTTAGCTCTGGCATATCACAATCCTCACGATCTCCGTGATCGGACACCTGCACACGCAAGAAACAAAAAAAACGCAAGCGTAAAATCAAGTATATGCAACTATATGTCAGTCAGAGAAGACATAACTCATCATCATAATCAATAACAGGAGTGGAACCATAACCAATAGTCGCTTATCATTAATCAATCAAAGAAGAATACAACCATAGCCCTGACGCTGAATTCTCCTTTAGAGGGTCGCCAACGAAACACGTCTCGAAAAAGCCTATTGGGGATGGGACAAACCTCTCTCTTCGGATGTCCCAACCATAATCTCCTTGCTTGGATTTGGCCTTAAGGGAATGAATCAAGGCTCTTGCAGCATAAGGCTCCGATGGCTCTTGGGAACTTCGAGACTAGCTTGCAAAGGGAATGAGCAAGCATTTATAGATGGAGGAAGGGGAGTTGGGGTCCCTATAATCATGGGATTGGCCGTATCCTCAAGGAAGCTTCCATGAGAGGTGGAAAACCACTTCCTCTACATGGAGATCCGGAGCCAAACCTCCCAACTCAAATTAGATACCAGTTCATGAATTGGTTAGGACAAAACTTCCGCCATTTATTTTTAAAAAACACTCCTTAAAATGGTTGGTGCGAGTGCGACTCTGAGACAGAGCACCAATTGGCGTGCCCTCTTTGAAAGATTTCCCCTATTGGCGCGGTTACTAAACTGGCTTCCCACGCCAATGCAAAAAAGGGGTGTTTTTAGGGTTTTTTACAAGGAGTTGTCTTCAGGGTAATGAAAGCTCTTGTTCAGAGGGATGTCATGAAAGTGGTTTCAAGTTATGTCACTACTCACAGGTCACGGAATGAGCCCTCCAATTGTGCAAGATGGGGAATTGCAGGGACTGTGACAAATTGCTGTGTAACAGATGCTCCCTAAAGCATGAGGCCTGAAAGAGAGAGAGGAGTGAAATTCTTTACGAGAACATGTCCAACTGAAAACACCACTGTCGGAAAATCTGCGTAGAGAAATACAACTGATATCTCAGATACATGATATATACGTGGTATGGGCGCAGCCATCCATAACAGAGTATACAATAATCCAGATCCAGGGCATGGACGCAGCCATCCAGTGAGGATAGATAAATAGACTCAGGTATGGTCGCAGCCATCCAATCAGTGAGTCATGTAACTAATCATAAAAATCCGCAAAATCACAGCCTGGATTATAATAGACAGGAATCCAGGGTCTTGCGCTCCATCTCGACCCAAAAAAATTACAAGTTCAAGCATGCGAATATGTGAGCTGAAGTCGAACATGCAAGAACATCGCCTGATTACGAGCCAATGATGAAAGCTGTTAACAGACGCGAGAAGTAGCACCAATGATGGCAATGGCCCTCAAGGTACTATAGGTACAATCTACGACATGTGAATCAATGAGATGGCGTTAAACACCCATAGAATCACTTGATTGGAGGCCAATGATGAAAACCTCACGTCGAACGTGAAGAACCTGCCATTGAAGCATGCAGGCTCCAAGGTACCAGAAGGGAGTCTCTAGATCAGCTTCCTGGATATGGAGCTAAAGTCAATAGGAAGTGACCTCAATCGAAGGTGGGCCATAGTCTTTCCCACATCATGGACACGAGATAGAGGAACATAATGTCTTTGTGAATCACGATCAGATGAGAATAAGAGGACGGTTGGAATCTGTAGAGGTCAAATTATCTTGAACATATCGGCGACATGACAGTGGATTTGGCAGTATTTGACATCAAAAGATCAAGGGTCATGACGACAAGGAAAATAGCAGATGAGAGGTCAAAAGGGATTACACAAACCCACGGAGGCAAGTGAACAAACGAGATGAGATATCCCCAACCCGACACGAATGCAGACAAGTGCCATGTTCAAGAGCAACATACTTCCGACACGACAATGATTTTGGTTCCATTTTCCCCACCATTTCTGGCGAGTACCTCTTTGTTTTTACACAAGCTTGAAGAGGATACCATATGCTTGTTGTATAAGCCCATCCTAGTACATTTAACGAGACCTAGGAAGGAGGAACTCGAATATTGTCATTCTTACTAAATCCAATGTCATCAGGGTTTCACGAGTCTCACAGAGGAAGAACTCAGCGTCTTTTCATATTTAGAGAGTTTGAAAAGACAGCGGAAAATTAAAATCCAATGGTCCCTTTTCGTAAATAGTTCCTCAGATCCGAAAAGGTAGAAAACTATGTCTGAGAAAACCTCCTAGTCGCAATAGGCTAGGGTATTCCTTTTTCGTAAGTAATCTACCCCAGCTCGAAAAAGGGGTAAACATATACTGGGTAGATGTTGTTTCATGGCCACTTTAACGAGATCGAAATGACAAGGGCCTCGACAATATTTTCATGTTTAGAGAGTCAAAAAAGAGCTGAAAGATGACTCCAAAATGAATTTTTGTGTATTTACCGAGTCCGAAAAAGTATAAAATACAACTCATGTCACCGTTTAAGTCACGTAAAGACCTGTTGCTGCACATGAAGGCAAGTGTAAAATCCATTTTCGACAAAATATATCAAAATATTAATAAAAATGACTTTTAAAACCTAATTAGATTTCAAAAATTTATAAATAAGTCTCAAATGGTAAAAACAAAATTACTTTTACTATTTACCTCATTGGAGAACAACAGTGGTCCATTTTGTGTGTGATCTTCCGACGGTGATTGCGACTGATCCGAGCTACTATTCAGATCCCTGTTTGTTCAAGGTAAGGGGCGCTTCCTTAAGCTCCATTCCAATCCATTTTTTATATGTTTTTATTATGTATTAGACTTCTGGGCGAACCATTTTGAATTTTTAGGGCTCGCCCCATTGGTGCAGGTATCGGGCACGGACCCGCGCCAATGGACATTTCCTCACAAGGAGGTCATGCCAACTGGCGCGAATGTTAGGAAAACAGTCGCGCCAATGGTGCAACACAATTTTCCGTTCAAAATTTTGAAAATGTGAGCTATCTAAGTGGATTTTCAAATGTACCAGAGATCTAACAATGTATTTTTGATGGTGTTGATGCAGATATAAAGGAAAAAAATGGTTATCGAATGGAAGGAAAGGGAACATGGAGAGGAAGATGAAATGGCTATGGAGAATGAGGCCTGTATGACTACACTCAAGAACTGTGGTCTTAAAAAATTCTCCCTCACGCCCTGCTTACGAGCTCAGCCAGAGCCACTACAATACTTGGTCAGTATATGGGACGAAAATGAAGAAGTATTTAAACTTCGGGAGCAAGTGCTGGAACTAGAGGTTTCCGACATATATTTCATAACCAGACTATCGCGCAAAGGTCTGGTGCCCATCCTGACAGGCAGCAGACCATCTGGGGAAAAGATGGAGCAGGTAATGGTGAGGGTGTGCCCAGGGGCACAAACCGGATCGGGAAGCGGGAAGGTGGACATCCGCACTATCCAGGATCTAGCACTGAGAGTAGTGCTACACTCCCTCACATGAGCTGCGGGATCACAAGCTCCACACGAGGAAACCAAGGCCCAGCTCCTGGTAGCCGATCAGTGTATGAGTCCAGCACTGCTTGATTGGGCTACTGCAGTGACAACAAATATCAAAAGGCAGCTCACAAAGTGAAAGCAATTCAAACTGAAGTAGTTTGGCTATGGTTCCATTTTGGTATTCTTCATCCTGGAACAACTACCTATCTTGCAAGGCCAAGGGGCCATCGTTGCTGAGCCGATACCGTAAGAGCTAAGGATGGCTCGCTGGGCAGCACTTATGCCCAGGTCAGGAGGAGGCCAACAGATGTCTTGGAGGCTGAAGTTTTTTGGATGGTTACGATGTCAGTTGATCGTGGTCGAGGATTGGCCCTATGCCAGGACCGATTTCACTAGAGACCCAGATCTCCCACTTCCAGAGGGGGATGACTAGGACGAGGAGTTGGGTATGGCCTCTCTTTTTTATTTTTATGTTTTATGATTTTTTGGGTAATACATTTCCGTTTTGACACCAATTTTATATGTATGCAGATGTCAGCCCAGTGAGACCTGCCAGTATGTCTCCTATTGCATGGAGAACTCAGCCCGCAGCTGACCCTCAAGCGGAGGGTGCCGAGGGGGGAGAGTTGATCCAGAACCTTGAGGGGATTGCCCGGGGGATTCCAAAATACGCCCGGCTGGCAGATGTCCCAATGGCGTATCAGAGACATACGGTGGGAGTGCATAGTCGCCTCCACCGACTTTTGAGACGCTTAGTGCGCGCGGTAGCATGTTACCATGAGCACCATGCGGATTAGACACCTAGGGCTTCTTTCATGCATATTTTTTGAGAGACATGTCATCTCCAGATGTATTTAAGATGAACATGTATATTTTTGATTTTATGTGATGCACACTATGTAAAAATTTCGACACATATATATATACATACCCATTTCTGGATGGATCTTCCTACATGTGATGATGTTTTTGTTTATAAATTGCGCAAATGTCTATCTAAAACCAAATTAGCTACTGCATCTGTTAATGTATTCATATGTCTGGGTATGTGTTGATATGTAATATAGTCAAAATTTCTCTCCAGCAGACGAATACGCAAATACATACGTAAAATGGATGGATTTCTAACTGAATAATGCCAGTTAATTTGTAATACTACAAGTTGTGAATCTAGATACACAAGTAATTCACAAATGCCGAGGTTTACAACCTCGGTTAATAATTCCAATACAGCACCATATTCCGCGATATTATTTGTAGTAGGACCTAGACACACACCTTGCAGGTTAACCAATTCACCAGCAGGATCATAGATTACCTAGGCTGCTGAAGACAGATTCCTAGTACCGCGGGAGGCACCATCCGCGAAACCCACAAACGGAGTAATGGACATCTACACAATCAAGAAGACCCGATCAGCAGAAATATGCTTACATCGCACACCACACAACACATGCACACAAATGAATATACACACCTATGTACACACACCACACTAAAAATAACTTCAAGCGTAGTATTTCTTAAGGTACAGCCCATTTCTAGGCTGCGCCAATGGAACTCCTTCATAATCGATGAGCTCATAAGCCCCATTCTTCAATACTCGTTTTACTATGTAGGGCCCATGCCACATGGGTTGGAACTTACCTGCCCCGAGTTTGTCGTGCGCTTGGTCGTATAGGAGGACAAGGTCCCCTTCGACAAAGGAACGTGGAGAGACTGATTGATAAAAGTTCGATTTGACCCGCTTTTTCTATGCCTCAATGACTAAGGTAGCCAAGCAGCAAGTTTCATCTAACCGTTCTAAATACAAGAGACGTTCTTCTTCACGAGAAGTGTCGGGCAAAAGTTCCACAACCAACTTTAAGGAAGGAATTTCGCACTCAACCGGAAGAGTTGCTTCCAGACCATACACCAATTGGAATGGTGTGAATCCGGTCACACTCTTTGCTAATGTCCAGTATGCCCATAGAGCTGAGAACAATTGGAGGTGCCAATTGGACTTATGAATCCCAACTGTTCGTTGAAGAATTTGTGACCAAACCCTTGTTCACAGCCTCAACCTAGCCATTTGCCTGGGGGTAATATGGCGTTGTGTCGTAAGCCCAATCTTGATGTTAGCTCGGCCATCATGTAATCTCGAAAGTGAGTACCATGATTGGTAACAATGGCCTGAGGGACCCCAAAACGTGCAATAATATGGTTGAAGATAAATTGGGCAGCTGTCTTACCATCGGCGGCTAGTGTAGGCATCGCTTTGGCCCACTTAGTAAAGTAGTCAACAGCGACGATTATATATGCATGCCCCCCGACCGAATGAGGGTTACACGACATTAAATATACGCACCATTTTTGCAAAAGGGTCGACAGTAATGACAGGATGCAATGGGAGAGGTGGCACGCACATCTTGCGCTGAAAAACCTGACACGCATGACATTTTCGGACTGCAACAATGCAGTCTTTAAAGATTGATGGCCAGAAGTAACCCGCATGCAGAATCTTCTGGGCGGTGGCATATCCAGACATGTGACTGCCACAGGCACCATTGTGACATTAATTTAAGACTCTTTCGGCCTCTTCCAGATTCAAACACTGACGGAGTACCGAATCTACTCCAACCCGGCATAATGTATCTCCTACAATGCGGTAGGGTTGAGATTGATGCCGAATCTGACGTCGGGCATCTTTGGTCAACTCAGAGAGGAAGGTTGATGTCTGAAGATACACAATAATATTTCCATACCATGGGTCACGGGTGCTGATAAGGAAGATGGTTTCATCTAGGATATTATCTTTAGAGTGAGAGGGTGTGGAGTCTGTCGGGAGGGAGCAAATGAGATCCGCAAAAACCAGTGATTTTGTCGACTTAGCAGTGGTAAACTCTAAGTTGAACTCCTAACGGATAACGATCCATTTGGAGTATTTTCCCCCCAGTAATTTTTGAGATAGAATATATGTCATGGGGTTGCAATCCGAAACCACGGTTGTTGTACGCAGCAGGATGTAGTGGCGAAAATGCTGCACAGCTTGTACAGCTGCTAATGCCAACTTCTCGACATGAGTGTAGCATGTCTCTGTGTCAAGAAGGTTTTGTGATAGATAGTAAACAACGTGTTCGTTGCCATTATCGTCATCCTGCACCAAAACCATAGTTATGGTGCTAAACGCGGCAGCCAAATATAGAGTGAAATCACGGTGATAGTTCGAAGGCCGAAGCAACGAAGCATTAACGAGTAACTTCTTAAGATTCTCAAAGGATTTTTGAGAAATATCGTCCCAATGAAAGGGAATGTTCTTCTTTAAAATACGCGTGAATCCTTTGGCCACTTCCGCGTAGTTCAGTATAAAGCGTCGGAGGAAATTAGCTTTTCCCTGCAGACTCTACAATTGATATAACGAGGAGGGTGATGGGAGATTGACAATGGCCTCGAATTTTAGAAGGTCGAGGTGAATCCCGTCCTTGGAGACTATGAACCCCAAAATACGGCCAGAATCCACGCAAAATACGCATTTATGAGGGTTAAGTTGGATATTATAGCGTCGATAGCGAAGGAAAATCTGGCAGAGGTGTTCTGGGTGGTCCTCTCGCCAAGCTGAGTGAGCTGGTAGATCGTCTAGATAAGGCTGATCGATATGGTGTATGTCGTGGAATGCGTAAGACATCGCATGCTGGAAAGTAGCTCCAACATTCTTCAAGCTGAACAGGAGCTTTTTATAAGCGAAAGTATCCCAGGGACAGATGAATGCGGTCTTGTGTTGGTCAGCAGGTAGAATATTTATCTGATTATACCCAGAAAAGCCGTCCATCAAGGAGTAAATCTCACTCCCAACACATTCGTCGATGATTTGATCTATGAAAGGAGTGGGGTAGTTGTCCTTCGGACATGAGCGATTAATATCACGGTAATCAACACAAAATCTTATAGTACCCTGTTTCTTATCTATAGGGACAATATTTGAAACCCATTCTGTGAGGGGAATTGGGTAAATGAAGCTCGCGTTCAATTTTTTTTCAACTTCTACTTTAATGGTAGCGGCTTTGCAAGAATGCACTAGGCGTAGGCGTTGGCGCACAGGTTTTGCACCAGGATAGGTAGGAATCTCATGCACTACTATGTTGGGATCAATCCTGGGCATTTCCTCTTAGGACCAAGCAAACACGTCTCTGAATTCTAGAAAAATATTAGTATAAACTCGTATCTCATCAGGAGAACAAGTTACTCCCACTTGTATGGTCTCGACTATCCCCAGTTTAATGGATATGTCGATCGGAATGGTTTGAGTAATGTTGCTCAGGTTTCCCTCTGAAAGCACCTCATGTGTCAATATGGGTGTCTAGAGAGTTGGAGTGGGAACCTGAGATGCAAAATGCCCTAGAAAATCTGACATTGCCCCCAAGATAGGCATGAATGAGGAACGATGATGTCCATCGCTCCAAGGCAGCTCCCCAAGAGACATTGTTTCAACAATGGCTTCATCAGAAGGGAAAATATCTTTAAGAGGATCAGGCGAGTCCACCTCGCCGAGCCAGGGGGATTGAGAATAGATGTCTAAAGCCATGCTCGAAGGAGCATGCTGAGGAGGGGGAGGATCAGATGTGGCGATGATTTCACATTAGGTAATCTCTATCGGAGTTGAGGGCATCGATTCTCCAAACTCAGTCACCTGCTCAAGCGAAGGGATGAGCCATGGGTCGTCAGACCTAGAGATCATATTAACTTGAGCGGTGTGTGGTGGTGGTGTGGGAAAGATACCCATGAGGACAGGGTCCTTGAAGAGACCGGGTCCTACACTGTTAGGGGGATTTGGAATCTGATCCACGTAAGGAACGTTGTTCTTAGAGCTGGAGGTGAAGAAAGACAACTGATCCACGGTAACGATTTTTCCCTAGTGAGGGAACTTAAGAAGTCGAAAGAGGGTGGATGGCACGCATAACATGGTGTGAGTCCAACTGCGGCCGAGAAGTATATTTTAGTTAAGCTTGGCGTCAACTACTTCTACTTCTACGTTGACTGTCTTCCCTTGTAAGGTAATTGCTAAACTCCCGAGAACACCCATGGGTTTCGATTCCCGACCAGCGAATGCCTCTAGGGCATTAGGAGATGATGAAAGGGTCGGAGAGCCAATGGCCTTCCAGCAAGTGGATGACATGACATAGGTAGAAGCACCTTCATCCACAATGGCCCTATGGATTTTAAGACCGTTGATCTCGACTTGAATAACAAGAGCGATTTGATGTGGAAGTCGGGGGGTGAAATTTTCTAAGTTGAAGGTGAGAAGATTAGAATCAGTGGGATCGATCCGACCGATTACAGACAACAAAGCTTTCCATTGTGACAGGAAACTTTGAAGAACTTCCAATGCAGACATGGCAGAAGGCACCTGTGCCAGATCCTCAACAATACTGTAGTGTTGAGCGGCACAGGCGTTTGGGTTGTAGCAAGATCTTCATAGAACACCTTTGGAAGGTGGCCTCACAATGGGTTCAGCAGTAGGATTTTTGATTTCCAACGAACCAGAGACATGTGAGGGAGGTGGACCATCCACAACTTCCTTCCCAGATGCCTGACGCGATTTGTTGTAATCCTTCGAACGGGTGGCAATAGAGATAGGTGCAGTACCATTCATCATAAAGACCTGGGACCCAAATGGTGCAGACGGTGAAGGCTGTTCAACCATCTAGGTCTGGTGAGACGGGAATGGTTCTTTAAGAACGGCCAGAGTCCCTTTGGAGAATTTTAGAAGTTGACTAATTTCAGATCGTCGTGGACAATCCTTGGTATAATGATCTCCTTCACAAATAAGGCAGGGGTACTTCGGTTTAAGTTGGGAACCGTCCTCGGTACGAGGTTTGGACTCTAGAATTGGGGCATCGGATTTAGATTTTCCTTTGCCCTTATTTTTCCCTTTGGAGATGATGAAAGGGTCGGAGAGCCAATGGCCTTCCAGCAAGTGGACGACATGACACAGGTAGAAGCACCTTCATCGACAATGGCCCTATGGATTTTAAGACCATTGATCTCGACTTGAATAACAAGAGCGATTTGATGTGGAAGTCGGGGGGTGAAATTTTCTAAGTTGAAGGTGAGAGGATTAGAATTAGTGGGATCAATCCGACCGATTACAGACAACAAAGCTTTCCATTGTGACAGGCAACTTTGAAGAACTTGCAATGCAGACATGGCAGAAGGCGCCTGTGCCAGATCCTCAACAATACTATAGTGTTGAGCGGCACAGGCGTTTGGGTTGTAGCAAGATCTTCGTAGAACACCTTTGGAAGGTGGCCTCACAACGGGTTCAGCAGTAGGCTTCTTGATTTCCAACGAACCAGAGACAGGTGAGGGAGGTGGACCATCCACAACTGCCTTCCCAGATGCCTGACGCGATTCGTTGTAATCCTTCGAACGCGTGGCAATAGAGATAGGTGCAGTACCATTCATCATAAAGACCTGGGATCCAAATGGTGCAGACGGTGAAGGCTGTTCAACCATCTAGGTCTGCTGAGACGGGAATGGTTCTTTAAGAACGGCCAGAGTCCCTTTGGAGAATTTTAGAAGTTGACTAATTTCAGATCGTCGTGGACAATCCTTGGTATAATGATCTCCTTCATAAATAAGGCAGGGGTACTTCGGTTTACGTTGGGAACCGTCCTCGGTACGAGGTTTGGACTCTGGCTTTGGGGCATCGGATTTAGATTTTCCTTCGCCCTTATTTTTCCCTTTGGAGGCTTTTTCCGTAGGATTAGCCTGAACGACGTTAACCTCCGCAGTTTTGGTAGAATCGGGATGGGTGGAAGGAGCAGAATTATTGGATGAGTTGGACTTCTGCTTCCCATTCGAAGATTTTTTCGAATTCTGAGACACAGAACCAATAACACCATCCACCACCGGGGTAGGTGGAGCTGTAGAGGTCCCAGACCATGGAGCATCAGGAAAAATATCATAAAGCGTGCCGGACTGAGAGTATACCAGATCCAGATATTGGGCATGCGCTATGGCTTGTTTTTCAGTCACACACGGTCCCATAGCAATATCTTGGGTGATTTTGTTAACGAAGGAGGTCGTGAACCAATGAGTTAGTATCTGATCAGGTATATGGAACTTGATCAGTCTACGATGACGTCGCCACTCATGAATGTGATCAGAAATGTGGGTGGCTTTGTCCTGCTTCAAAGAAGTCAGGAGGTGCGTCTCGGCTTCGTAGTGAACCGGTAACTGAAAGTGAGTCAGAAAAGCCATGGCTAACGTATTGAAATCTTGAAAGATGCCACAGGATAATTCAATATACCACTTAGTGGCAGCACCAGTCAAAGTGCGCTGGAAGAGGCATAGACGAATTGAATCATCCACCCAAGAGTTGGACAAACACCAAAGATGGTAAGTCATCACATGAGCTTGGGGGTCCTCCCTGGCTTTACCCTCAAACTTGGGGAAATCACTGGGTACCTTGGTAGGAACCAGAGGCCAATAAGGATTGTGCAGAATTGGATCATTAGTTAATTTCGAAACATCCGGTAATTCCAAGGTAGCCAGGAATGGCAATGGCGGATTGGATGACATGCCTGGCCCTCGATAAGGACCAGTACCTGTACTCCACGCTGGTTGAGAATATCCTTGCCCCTAGGGGTTTTGTCCAGCAGGATTCTGACGATAGGGGGTATAGGGTGTATAACCAGCCTGATTCGGTTGCTGGTAACCAGCCTGATTCGGTTGCTGGTAACCAGTGTACGGGGCTTGATAACCAGAGTATGGACCCTGATTGTAAGTCGGCCCCATTTGAGCAGTCTGCGGATTTGGCTGCTGAGTATAGGTATAGCCGGGTTGTCGAGAGTAATAGTTAGAACCTTGGGGCTGGCTATAATTCGGTCGGTATTGACCATGAGAATAGTAACCACTTTGAGGTTGAGTGGGCTGCTGATAGGTGGGACCCTGCTGGGCCTGATAATTAGGGTGCAGCGGTTGATTTGGCTGCGGCATTGAATAAGTCAGCTGTTGGGCAGGGTTGACAGGATGTGCAGGTTGGCCTAGTTGAACAGGCTGACCTGGCTGAGCGGGCTGCCCTGGTTCAACAGGTTGACTCGGATAAACAGGTTGTGTCGGTTGCGCAGGTTGACCTGGCTATTGAGGAGCACCAAGTTGTGCCGGATAGGGCAGTTGGCCTAGTGGGTGGACACCAGGTTGTGACGGATTGGCCAGTTGGCCTGGAGGCAGGATACTAGGTTATGCCAGATGGGTCGGTTGGCCTGGTAGTGGAATGGAGCCAGGTGGTTGCTAATAACTGGTTTGACCCGCAACATCACCATAAGATGGTCCTGGTTGATGTGCAACGTTGGGACCAAGAGGATACTGAGGTGGCATAGATTGAGAAGGCTGGACTTGCCCCCCAGGACCATATACCGGCCCTGGCTGGTACCCCGGTTGACCTGTGAGTCCTTGAGGTTGCCCAGGTGGGACTCTAGGGAGAGGCTACACGAGTTGACCTAAAGGGTTGTAATACTGTCCTTGCAGACCGTATAATGGCCCTTGCTGGCCCGGAGGGAAGCCCTGTATGGGTTGTCCCTGTGGGTCATAAGGATAGCCAGGCTGGCCCGAAGTTTGGCCTTGAAAAGGTTGTCCTTGCGGGTTATCTAGTTATACGGTAAACCCTGAGCATGAATCTGAGCCTCAGGAGCAGGTAAACGTAAAGGGTTCCCATGCTCATCGTACTGATATGGAAAGACGTACACGGGTGTGCCATCCTATGCATAATGCAAAAAATACAAGCGGTTGGGATCTTGAGGGGGTTGTCCAGCCTCGGGGTTCGATTGTTGGAGGGACAATCGATACTCCTCTGGAGAAATATCCTCTGGCATAGCAAATGCTATATAGATATCTTTAGGAAGCGATGTGGTCCTTATGGACTGAGTGGTAACAGTGGGTGCAGATGCAGCCACACAGACAGTGGGCCTGACGGGTACAGAAGTGACCTGAGGGGATGACGTAATGGGTGTCCGTGGAGACATCCCCAATGAAGGAACAACCAGCCTCGTCGAAGGATCTGATACCTCCATAGAGGTAGCGGCGGAAATAATCTGACCCAAGGATCTATACCTTGCTAGTAATGAGGGACCAGGTGATGACATAACAGATGGTTCAGGGTTGTCTTCTGGAAATAACTGTCGAGGGAATAGCTAGTAATCTTCACCAGATGTGGGGATTTCCTTGCTAGGAGAATCACTCATATTTGAACCTGCCGCTAGATCTCGTAACATACGGAGAGGACTAGGAGGACTAACAGCAGCTAAAAAAGGCAAACCCAATGTAAGAGGAGGGAAATCTTCCCCTACTCCCAATCCAAACCAAGGGTTGGAAAAGGGCCAATTGAACTCAACTGGTCCTCCAAAGGGCTGCTCAGAAAAAATTGGTCCCCTGTCGGGAAACTCAGAAACGATGGGCTGCTGAGGTTCAACAGAGGATTGAGAAACCTCTGATGAATCGTCCGTATATGAACTACCAGTAGACGAAACGGAAGGTTCCGCCACTGTGACAACAAAGACAAAAGATCAAGCACAACACACACGGGCTGAAAAAGAGTCAAGACACACAATCAAACGGCCAACAAGCAAAAGCTAACAGGGCATGTGATCGCGGGTGATTTATTTTACCACATTGAAACTTAGAAACTTCACCGTTTCATGTTTTAGGAGTCGAGAAACGGATGAAAGGTGACTCTATCTCTTTCAGTTTTGAAGCAAGCATGAAAGGACAAGGGCTTGGTGATCATTTCAAATTTAAAGAGTTAGAAAAGGTCAAATGACTACTCAAGACTACTAGGCAGAGGGTGTACCAAATAACCGTGAACTGGAATATACACCTTGGTTTCAAAATGAAAGAGAAATCAACCAAGGACTTGACGTATGTGCAGGAAATCTCCCCAAATGCTATGTCCGGTGTACCATGGGTATAGGGCGGCAGACTCGACTTCCTATGGATAAAGGATAGAAACCTAGTGGGGTCTCCCTTTATATACTCAACGGTATGGGGAGCACAAGTCCGTACTAGTGCTGTCTAAATCCAAGAGGCGAACGAAAGCTACTAGGTTTAAAGACACCGGAACACGTCTCTAGCCTAGACCACTAAATGATGCGTTAATGTTTCAATGCTGCCTTAGTGTAAATTGAGTAAATTTTAATGTTTATCTTCAATTACGTTTCAGTTTTCAGGCCCTAGCGAGTGTGATGTCTCAAAATCTCCTAAATGCACACTATATGCCACAGTATATCATTTCATTTGATGAAAGCTAATTACAAGAGAGCTGAGATCTTTTTCACACAAACAAAATGATCAGGAAAAAACCAAAATGGTCTCTAATGTAGCTAATGGAAACCAAAAACTTTTCTCTCAAAGTCACTAATCACTAATAACACCGAAAAGATTTTAATTTGCACTAACTAATCAAAAGAAAAAGAGATTTTTTTTGTATTTTCAATGTTTAGGAGCAACGTGCACTAAACAAAATGAAAACTAATGAAGAGAAATTTGAGATGCGATAGTAAAATAGCAAAGATAAGCAAATTCACTCAATGAAAAACATGCAATCAAACCCCAAATTGACAAAACAGTCCCTCAAAACCAAAATAATCCCAAAGACTCAAATGGACCATGTAATCTAGGCCCAAAGCGAGACAAAGAGAAATTCGAATGAAGGAGAGAAAAAACACTCAAATAACGCAATAAAATGACAAACAGCTGCCAAACAAATGTAAAGAAGCAATCACAAGGTTGACCGAACCGATAAAAACCAGAAATTCCCAAGGGAGGCTCGACACACAAGAGAACCTAGATGCCCTAGGGCTAGAATGTGAAATCGATTAAAACAGGAAACAACCAAAGGACGAAGGTCACAGCCAGTCAAACAAGGCTCCAGAACACTCAAGGAGTTTAAAAAACAAGACCAAACACACTGATCAAGCTCAGGAAGGTCAGAACAGAGCAAACCCTAGTATCTCACAAGATTGGCGTGACTGTGAGGCTGAAACTAGCGCCAGAAACGAATTGGCATAGGTAATACACAAGAAACCTACGCCAATGGGCACGACTGTCAAGCTGTAAAGTGCGCCAGTCGATTTTTCTATGAAAAAATAAAAATAGACAATCCAACAAGCAGACCAGTGATGATCAAGTTAACCAAAAGCCAAAATCACAAAAAGAGCCAGCCAAAAGAGCTGATCAAGCAAGCAGAATCGAGAAACAACCGAAAAGACAAGACAATACTCCAAGTGTTCAGTTCATAAAATAAACCAGAGATTGACTGAAGCCGCTTTGATCTAATCTTCTAATGCAGATCAATAGCGTTTCTAAGGCTATCTGGCTAACTTCAAGCTCCATCTATAGCTTACAAAGCAGAACAACAACAAGCTAGATGTCCCCAGTGGAGTCACCAAATTGTTGTGGAGGTAAATCCCCTCTGCGAACAGAGGCGATCCCTACTAGCCCACACCGGGTCTAGCAACAATCGTTCATGCTATAGTGCAGGTTCCTAATTGCAAATAAACCAACTAGCGATGAAGGATTACATGGAATCCAACGTTGTCACTCGTAGAGAAAGTAGCACTCCCGTTCCTTAGCTCCGACAGATCACAATCCTCACGATCTCTATGATCGGACACCAAGACACGCAAGAAACAAAACAAACGCAAGTGTAAAATCTAGTATATGCAACTATATGTCAGTCAGAGAAGACATAACTCATCATCATAATCAATAACAGGAGTGGAACCATAACCAATAGTCGCTTAACATTAATCAATCAAAGAAGAATACAACCATAGCCCTGACGCTGAATTCTCCTTTGGAGGGTCGCCAGCGGAACAAGTCTCGAAAAATCCTGTCGGGGATGGGACAAACCTCTCTCTTCGGATGTCTCGATGATAATCTCCTTGCTTGGATTTGGCCTTAAGGGAATGAATCAAGGCTCTTGCAGCATAAGGCTCTGATGGCTCTTGGGAACTTCGAGACTAGCTTGCAAAGGGAATGAGAAAGCTTTTATAGATGGAGGAAGGGGAGTTGGGGTCCCTATAATCATGGGATTGGCCCTATCCTCAAGGAAGCTTCCATGAGAGGTGGCAAACCACTTCCTCTACATGGAGATCCAGAGCCAAACCTCGCAACTCAAATTAGATACCAGTTCATGAATTGGTTAGGACGAAACTTCCGCCATTTATTTTTAAAAAACACTCCTTAAAATGGCTGGCGCGAGTGCGACTTTGAGACAGAGCGCCAATTGGCGCGCCTTATTTGAAGGATTTTCCCCATTGGCGTGGGTACTAAACTGGCTTCCCGCGCCAATGCAAAAAAGGGGTGTTTAGAGAGAGTGAGAGGGAGATGGGGGAAGGAAGAGAAATGGGGGGTGGTAGTGAATCCTACAGTGACACTTGTCACAGTGTGATTGGGAAAACTGAAGAATATTCCTAGAATATATTTAAATTTGCTAACTAGGCTGCCATACAATTTTTTAGCTATTTAGGAAAATGAATGGTGGGCCCTAGCTATTTTTGATGAAATGAATCGCACTGGATTCCTGGTGACTATCTCTTCGTTCTCATTCAATTTCCAATCAATTTTGGGCACTTCCATTTTTTAGATTCAACACTGAGCACCTTATCATTTCTCCCCACTAGAAGCCTTTTGGACCGCAAAATATATTTGATTATTGATCATGTGGATGTGGGTACAGCTCCCTCGCCCTTCTAGTCTCAATCCACTGAAATTTTCCCATTTTCATCAATTGGAGATTTTCAAAAAAACTAAGTTTTTTCCTTGACCCTTGAGACCCTCTCTTGCTGTTGTTGACATCGTCATGCTGAAATTTCCTTGAATTTGCAAAGAAACAAGCTATTCTTGCAAAAACAAACTTGTTCTCACCTCGATCATCAATCAAAGGAAACTTAAAAATTGTCTCACCTCGCATGTTGTCGTCATGGCGATTCTTAGTTGATCTTTCTTTGTACTTGTGTCACACTTGACCAAGTTTTATTGCCATTTCCATGTGCCCTTTAGAAACAAAAAATAAGGACTTGTGGAACCTATGCCTTCTTTGTCAAACTGATTTGGTGCATTCTCTTTGACCTTTCCTTTCTCTTGCACCGACATCTTGTTTCCAACACTGCTCAATAGTGATATTGACTACTGCAAGTTTTTCACATCTTGTTCACCTCCTTTCAAAGGAAACCTATTAGAGTCCCGAAACAACTCATTACAAGCATAAGAAACTTCAATTAAATCAACATGTTCATTCGATGCATCTTTTCGAAAGGTTTGATTCAAAACATCTCGATTCTTGATCATTAGCAATGTCAAATTTTGACTTGCATTCACTATCCTCTTGATTTCTCCTGCATGTATAAGAGACAAAATTGTATTCTTCTTATGCTCTCTAACTATGTACTCAATTCCATCTTTAAACAAGTGATACTTATTCTCATAGAGATGAAATACTACTTTCCAATCATAAATATAAGGACTTCCAAAAACAATACTCGATATCTCAAACGACACCACATTAAGTTCAAATTCATCAAGAAAGTTTGAATCTATGTCAAACCTTAGTATGCACTTACTTGTTACCTAAAATTTTGCACTATTTCATATCCACCCTAAATAATAAGGTCATGGATGTTTAACAGTTTCGAGGTTTAGCTTCTTAACTAAGTCTTCGGGAATCAAATTAGCTTGAGACCCATTATCAAAAAGTGTGTCTATCTTGGTATGTTTATAAACGACTCTAATATAAACAATTCAATTCTTGTATCTTCATGTTGAGTTACATTAGAACAAATTGAAGAAATAGTTCTTGCTATGTTCTTACCTTTCAAAGCCATGGCTGTAATCTTTGTTTCATCTCCTGAATCGAAACCTAAGTCATGTTCAATTATAGCAATATTTTTTCCCTTTTCTTTGGCTTTCAGTTTGTTTAGCTTCAAATATGGATGAAGTTTCCAACAATGGTCTTCATCATGGCCATTATTCGAACAATGTTTACATGTGAGTTTCTATTTCTCTTTTCTGATGGATCTATTTTTGTTTCCTCCTCCATTAAACTTTCCCTTCCCTTTACCCTCATACTCAAGGAAACTACCACTTTTATCATCTACATTCGGTTTTCCTCTTGCTTCTAAATGTGTGGCTTGAACGAAAAGCTCATCTAAGTTTGTGGGATTGAACACGAGAATAGTGTGCCTAAGGTAACTGTGAAAACCCCAATATACTTTAACAAAGTTTATTGAGAATACAAATTAATACCCAAAATAAGAGCTCTTCTCCTAAATTCATGAGTATAATATTGCACACTTTTCCCTTTCAATTGTTTAAAATTTTTCCAGTCCATAATGGATTCTTTCATATAAGCTAGAGGATAAAATTACCTTTTAATGGCAGTAATAAAACTTGACCAAGACATTGAGATCTTACCGTAGTTTTTAATCTCTTCTTGAGTCCTTGGTTCCCACCATACAAGTGCAGATCCTTCCATCCTTAAGGAAACCAATTGAATATTTATGTCATCTTCTTGAAGGTTCTCAATTTAGCAATAAACCTCCAATTGAAGAATCCAATTGTCCAAGTTCTCTACATTTACCTCACCATTACACATTGGAAGCTCAAATTTCACATCAAGTTTGAGTAAGGGATTTTTTCCATTTGGAGTTTTTGAGTGAGTATGGGTAGTTTTGGTTGTGGAAGTGGAAGATGATGATGATGGTGATGATGAGGATGATGATGAAGATGGTGGATATGGAGGATGGTTTCATCCATTTCCCTTTGAATACTTCTCTTCATCCTTTTTGCCTTGTGAAGTTCCCTCTCCATGTGGAGACTTAGAATTCTCTCCAACCATCCTAGTTTTCCTCTCTTCAAAGAGGATCCTAACCATTTTAGTTAGTTGATAGAAATCCTTCTTGTAAGCTTCCTCTTTTGAAAGACCTTCAATCTCTCCAAAAACTAACATGATGGCTATGGATTCAAGCTCAGCTTCTGGTGCAACTTGTACCTCCTCAATCTCAGCTAGAGATAGAACATCAAGTGCTTCAAGTGTAGCTGTGAGTGAAACTTTTGGTGGATATGGCACCCTTGTGGCTCTCCTTCTTTTGGTCCTAACCTCAAGACTAACAACAACCAATTTTTCTTCTCCTCTCTGTAACTTCAACCTTGTAAGCATCACAAATTTGCAGCCATTAAAACCCTACTTGCACAAAACTCAAGAAAATCAAGCAAATAACCTTTGCAACCTTTTATATGATACCGCCTTCATTTTCATCTGGATGTTATTTTTTCTGTGCTAATTTCATCTTCTAAATTATAAACAATTTGTTGTTCTTTTGGTTCATGTGCATAGGTTTCTTGAGGTGTTTGTGAGTGTTAAAACAGGTAAATGTATTAAGTTTTATGTTAAATAGATGATAATTTTAACTTCAAACATAATGTTGAACAACAACAATAAAATGTACAAAAAACCGTCAAAATGATCCATTAACACAATGCTTTGATGAAGGAGTTCACCCCTCCTAGGCTACATCTCCTTGGTCCAGCTTCCATGGCTTCGACATTTGTATTAGATGAAATGTTAAAAACGTGTTGCTCACATTCATATAATGCTCCTAAAACTTGGTTCAATGTGTTTAGAATGTCCAAATCATCCAGAATAGACTCTTCTTGAGCCCAATTTGGTCGAATTTTGCAAACGTTATGGCCTCCTCAATTCTTGCCTAGGAAACCCCACTAAAACTGAAGAAACTCGAGTTAGGGCCAATAATTTTGGAGGCAACGCTGAATATGGGAGCTCCGCCAAATGTGCTGCCAAACTAAGCTGTAGTTTAATTAATCCTTAAGTGGAGATTTAAATGAGGATTAGCGATAAACAATTTCTTTTTAAAAATCTTGGATTAATGTGATAAGCGCATTTTTAATTCAGTTTAGTGATAATTAAGCACATTTAACCCCGCGCTTTAAAATACGCCTCCGCTCCTGGTCGCGGCATTTGGTTATATGGGGAGGGGACTGGCCTGCGGGGCTAGCCCCCTCTTACCATCGTCGGTCAAATGGTATTGATTGAAATATAAGTTCAAAGCATAGTTTATTAAGACCCATTGGTGTGGCTTAATGGTATGGAGGGCATGTTGTTTGGGGGAGGTTGCGGGGTCATTTTTCCCCATGTAATATGTAACCCAACCTTTGATATATGAAAATAATTCAAACTTTTGAACTTTGCATTCAGCCTTGACCTTGGTCCACTAGAGGGGGCGCGTGGTGGCCCCTAGCTACACCATGTGTCCGCTTCTGGTTGGACTATTCCAACCATAATATAAAAACAATGCACCTCCATAAATATATGAAAATTTGACCTTAGATAAAAAAAAATCACCTTCCAAACTTTTCGACGAATCTTGCAATGACACTTGTCATAGTGTGATTAGGAAAATTGAAGAATATTCCCAGAATGTATTTAAATTTGCTGACTATGATGCCATGTCACCAACCTGTCACTTCTACAATTTTTTTAGCTTTTTAGGAAAACGAACAACAAGCCCTATCTTCCTTATTCAGACTTCATTTTTGATGAAACGAATTGTGCCAGATTCCCGGAGACGAGCTCTTCGTTGTTGTTCAGTTTCCAATTGATTCTAAGCACTTTCATTTCTTAGCTTTAATAGTGAGCACATGATCACACAGAGGATGATATTTCAAATAAGTGGGGCGAGATGTAACACCCATTCCCATGTATATATTATTTACTTACTAATGACAAGCTTGGGTAATTATGTTTGGTAAGACACATCATTATTATATTTAAGAGCCATTTTTCTTATAAAAAAAATTGAATTATGATATTTAAGAAAAAAGAAAATAATCAAAAGGAAATCTTGGTTTTCTTATGGTTAGAAGGTTGGATATTTATCTCCTCTTTGGGTGACCAAAAATGGAGAAAATCTCAACGAGCGGGAGGAGAGAAAAGAACGAAGAGACAAGAAATTATCAATGGAAGAAGTAGTACCTCTAGATGTTTTTTCAAGAGTTGGTTCAACCAGTGGAAAATTGTCTAAGAAATTCTAGACTCGACTTGGACTCTCGAGGTCGCAGAACAAAATTTTTCCTAATTGCACTAGAAAGCTAAGGGCTTGGGGGGAGTTCTGAAAGTTATTGCCAGATTCCTAATTGCACTAGAAAGCTAAGGGCTTGGGAGGAGTTCTGAAAGTTATTGCCAGATTCATCGGTTGGGTGGACTGAAAATTTTCTTTTTGGTTTCTTCTTTTGAAAAGGGCCAGAATAGACATAAGACAAATGAGTATTTTTTTAATATTGTTTGTGTAATTCATTTTTTAATTTTAGGTTTATGTTCTGATAAAATACTGGTTTATAAATACAGAATTTAGAAGGTCTTTTTCATATAGATATAAGCAACACATTCTAGTTTATTAATATAGGAGAGGAACATATTGAACTATTGTGATATAGGGTTCCTTTTTCAATGAAGAAGTTATTTTGCTATTTGTCTATAAGATATATGTGAATATTGTGTATTTCTGGTAGTATAAATTATTTCTCAGACACAAAAAGTATCTCGTTGTTTCTTTATAAGCTATTTGTAATGTTTCCATATTATAAAATATTATAAAAAATTAGAATACTAGTAAAAAAATAAAAACCAAATTATACATAAAACGGCTGACACTTCCACATTAAAAGTTAGCTTCCTAGGTGGGTTCGAAACCCTCCATGGAAACATTCCTCTTAACTACTTGGATGTTGTTTCCCTAAATTCAGAGGTACCTTAAAGGAACGATCACAGAGAGAAACACCATGTACATAACAGAAATACAACACAACTCATCCATAACAAAGACACGTAACTCTTGATATAAATGCAAGGAATAAGTAAATTGAGCATGCATATTTTTAACTAAATAAACCTGTCTAACAGTGGAAAGAAAAAATTAATATTATTTTAATTAATATTTTCTCACTTGCATGAATATATTAGCATAAAATAGTAACTCTAGTACTATACGGTTTAGGACTATATACCACTAATTTACAAGATCCACAAGAATTTAATGCGTCATCACTTATTTTTTAATTAAAAACAATAATATTATTAATTTTTGGAAGAAAAAATTGAGGTGAAATTTTGATTTAAATTAGTTTTTTTTAATTGTATATATGAATTCAGCACTCTCAGCACTCTGAAAAATCTTTAAAATACTTTTATTGTGCAGCATTATCTGTAAAACTTGTGATTTGAAAAATCTCTAAAACACTTTCATTGTGCAACATTATTCGTAAAACTTGTGATTTCAATAAATTCTTGTCTGATTCTAAAAAACATGATACTCATAAAATTCAATCCAGAATTAAAGATAATTAAACCTAAAATCAAATTAAATTAACTGAGCTATGTCTTAACGCAACGCAAATCCATCGCTATTAACTAAACTCTGTATAAATGTAACGCAGATCCATCGGTATCCATGTGACAGGGATCAATGATAAAAAATTGAATCTGTCCACAAACCGAAAATCCACGTGTCTTTCGAAAGAAATTTAGGTGCCATGGAAAATTAAATTTGAGAGATATGCATAATTGTTTGTGGGGAGACAGTTGCTGCAATGAAAGGTCCTCCAACGGTGAGAAATTTATTTGTTTAACGGATCTAAATGAACCACCGCAGAGAGCGTTAGCCTGTGCTTCCAATTCTTCAAACCAATGCCAATGGCAGCTTAGCAATACGACGATCAGAGCTATCATCTGATACCTATCACCGGTGACATGCTGGTAAATTTTAATTGCAATGTTATATTCGAACTAAAGGACTAAGGTCATCGTAGTAATATATGCTTTGAATTGAACTGTTGTTTTTCACGAATCCCTCCGTAAATAGAAACGACACAGAATTTTTTCATACCTGAAGAGTACAAAGAATTAGATTTTGTAACACTCATGGAAAAACATTACCACACGATTTAGAGAAATACAAGAAAATCTTCTCTTATCTGATCGCATACAAATAATTTTGTTACTGGGTTTATGCCATAAAAGTCAAAGGCATAAATTTGTGACATGCTCATTTTCAGTCAGTAAAGAATTACTGCAGTAATCTTTTGAGCACTGTGAAGCTATTTGCTGTTTCCATGTCTATTTTCTCTTGGAAAAGTAGATCGTCAAATTGTTGAGTTAGTAATTACGAATTAGACAGGAAAATATGAGATGGGTAGATCTCCTTGTTCCTCAAAACAAGGGTTGAATCAGGGCAGCGCTTATTTCTTTCGTTATTGGTCATTTAATGCGATGTAGGATTTATTTCTTACCGAAGTAAATCCTACATCACATTAAATGGAGAATAGGAAGAGAAATAAGGCTCGCCCAATCGGGGTACTTGGACTGAAAAGGAGGACATGATTCTCTCCGAATACATTCGAATTCATGGTGATGGCAAATGAAGATATCTCCCTCGAAAAAATAGGTAAATCTCAATAATTTTTTTTATGCTGGTAGCTCAATGCATATTTAAATAAGTATTACTCAGCGGAATTAACCTTACATAATTTTGTTTTGCAGGTCTTAAGTGGTGTGGAAAGAGCTGCAGATTACATTGGATAAACTATCTTTGCCCCGATATTAAACGCGCAAACATTTCTCTTGATGAGGAGGATCTCATTGTTAGGCTGCATTGCCTTCTTGGCAATCGGTATGTAGATAATTACTGAACTCAATTCATTCGTGTGTTACAATTCATTGAAATTTAGAATTATTGACATGGTTAGAATCTTACAGCGTAAAATGTAATGTAAGTCATATATATATGTCTTGCAGAATTCATGATTCCCCATGTCACGCAATCCAACTTTAGAATTGTTGTTACATTGAGCGTGAATTATATGCTATATGTATGCGTGTAGGTGGTCACTAATTGCAGGATGACTACCTGGACGAACAGACAATGAAATCAAGAACTACTGGAATTGTCACCTTTGCAATAAGTTCCTTCCAATGAACGAAACCCAACTGAAATCGAGTAAACATAATCTCAACAGAATGTCAGATAATTGCCACAAAATTATGTGTACAGAGCCATCCCCATAAAAGCAACAACGACAGTGAGACAGTTTGAATTTGAAAAACCAAACAACTGCAAGGCTTATAGATGTAGTGAAATTCATTGTACAGATTGTGGGCTCAAACTGACTAATACTAGCACAACCACATTATATTTACTAATGTGGTTGATATACGCTGATAGGCGTATATAAAATAGATTTGCAACCACATTCACCAATGTGGTTGATATACGTCGATAGGCCTATATCCACTACCCAGCACATTAATTTATATATCAATAAATATTATATGTAATAATATTATTATATTAACTTGAAATATATATAATATATATTAATAATAATATTTATTAATATATTAATTATGATTAAAACCACCAAAATATTTTAAATATATTAATAATATTTATTGATATATTAATAATATTATAATATTTATTAATATATTAGTATCATAGATGGTTATATTATTAATAAACCAAAAGAAATAATAATATGTTAATAATATATACTAATAATATTATAATAATATTAATATATATTATTAATAAATATTTGAATATTTATTAATAATATATATTAATATATTAATAATATTAAACCCAAAAACAAAAGAAAGTAATAAATTTTAAGAATTAATATATTAAACTCAAGAGAGTAATAAAGCATATGAAACAATATTTAAAAACAAAAACCTAAGAGATTAATAAACCCTAACAATTAATATTTTAAACTGAAGATATTAATAAACCCAAGGGATAATTAATAATACAAACCCAATGTCATCATAAACCAAAGGTTTAAATATTATAAACCAAAGGAATTGGTGAACCTAGGGGATAAATATTATAAACATAAGGGATCAATATTAAAAACACAAGAGATTAATAAACCGTAAGAATTGATATTTTAAACTAAAAAACCTAATAAATTAATAATATATAAGAATGAGTATTTTAAACACAAGATATTAATAAACCAATGAGATTATTAACATTATAAGCCAAAAGAACTAATAGACCCAAGGTTTTAATATTATAAACCAAATGAATCAGAGAACCCAAGGGATAAATATTATAAACCTAATGGATGAATATTAAAAACAATAGAGATTAATAAACACTAAGAATTAATATTTTAAACTGAAAAATCTAAGAATGTAACAAACCCTAAGAATTAATATTTTAAGCTCAAGAGAGTAATAAACCAAATGTGTGATGAACATTACAAACCAAAAGAACTAATAAACCCCAATGGTTTACTAGTATAAACCAAAGGAATCGGTGAAACCAAGGGATAAATATTAAAAGCCTAAGGGCAATATTAAAAACAATAGAGATTAATAAAACCCAAGATTTTAATATTATAAACCAAAGGAATTTGTGAACCCAAGGGAAAACCATTACCCAACAAATTGTAAACCAAAGGAATTGTTGAACCCAAGGTAATTGATTTAAACATTGAGACAATTGTTGTCACAATGCGACGTTGGACCAATTATGACCAGGGTTGGCCATGGGTGATTTTCATATTGAGACAATATTTTTCAGAATGTAACATTTGATCATGGATGAAATTGATCAATTATTCATATTATAAACCGAAAGAACTCATAAACCCAAGGGTTTAATATTATAAACCAAAGGAATTGGTGAACCCACGGGAATTGATTTAAACATTGAGACAATTGTTGTCACAATGTGACGTTGGACCAACTATGACCATGGTTGGTCATGGGTGATTTTCATATTGAGAAAATATTTGTTAGAATGTGACATTTGATCATGGATGACATTGCTCAATTATTCATATTGCAAACCAAAAGAATTAATAAACCCAAGGGTTTAATATTATAAACCAAAGGAATTGGTGAACCCAAGGGAAAACAATTACCCAACAAATTATAAACCAAAGGAATTGGTGAACCCAAGGGAATTGATTTAAACATTGAAAAAATTGTTGTGACAATGCAACGTTGGACCAACTATGACCATGGTTGGCCATGGGTGATTTTCATATTGAGACAATGCTTGTCAGAATGTGACATTTGATCATGGATGACATTGAACGATTATTCACATTATAAACCAAAGGAATTGGTGAACCCAAGGGAAAACCATTACCCAACAAATTATAAACCAAAGGAATTGGTGAACCGAAGGGAATTGATTTAAACATTGAGACAATTGTTGTCGCAGTGCGAAGTTGGACCAACTATGACCATGGTTGGCCATTGGTGATTTTCATATTGAGGCAATATTTGTCAGAATGTGACATTTGATCATGGATGACATTGATCGATTATTCATATTATAAACCAAAATAACTAATAAACCCAAGGGTTTAATATTATAAACCAAAGGAATTGGTGAACCCAAGGGAATTGATTTAAACATTGAGACAATTGTTGTGACAATGCGACGTTGGACCAACTATGACCATGGTTGGCCATGGGTCATTTTCATACTGAGACAATGTTTGTCATAATGTGACATTTGATCATAGATGAAATTGATCAATTATTCATATTATAAACCAAAAAATTTAATAAACCCAAGGGTTTAATATTATAAACCAAAGGAAATGGTGAACCTAAGGGAATTGATTTAAACATTAAGACAATTGTTGTCACAATGCGACGTTGGACCAACTATGACCATGGTTGGCCATGGGGCATTTTCATATTGAGACAATATTTGCCAGAATGTGAAATTTGATCATGGATGACACTGAACGATTATTCATATTATAAACCAAAAGAACTAATAAACCCAAGGGTTTAATATTATAAACCGAAGGAATTGGTGAACCCAAGGGAAAACCATTACCCAACAAATTATAAACCAAAGGAATTAGTGAACCCAAGGGAATTGATTTAAACATTGAGACAATTGTTGTCACAATGCGACGTTGGACCAACTATGACCATGGTTGGCCATGGGTGATTTTCATATTGAGACAATGTTTGTCAGAATGTGAAATTTGATCACGGATGACATTCGTCGATTATTCATATTATAAACCAAAGGAATTGGTGAACCCAAGGGAATTTATTTAAACATTGAGACAATTATTGTCACAGTGCGATGTTGGACAAACTATGACCATGGTTGGCCATGGGTGATTTTCATATTGAGACAATATTTGTCAGAATGTGACATTTGATCATGGATGACATTGATCGATTATTCATATTATAAACCAAAAGAACTAATAAACTCAAGGGTTTAATATTATAAACTAAAGGAATTTGTGAACCCGAGGGAATTGATTTAAACATTGAGACAATTGTTGTCACAATGTGACGCTGGACCAACTATGACCATCCTTGGCCATGTGTGATTTTCATATTCAGACAATATTTTTCAGAATGTGACATTTGATCATGGATTAAATTGATCGATTATTCATATTATAAACCAAAAGAACTAATAAACCCAAGCTTTTAATATTATAAACCAAAGGAATTGGTGAACCCAAGGAAAAACCATTACCCAACAAATTATAAACCAAAGGAATTTGTAAACCCATGGGAATTGATCTAAACATTGAGACAATTGTTGTCACAATGCGATGTTGGATCAACTATGACCATTGTTGGCCATGGGTGATTTTCATATTGAGACAATGTTTGTCAAAATGTGACATTTGATCATGGATGACATTGAACGATTATTCATATTATAAACCAAAAAAACTAATAAACCCAAGGGTTTAATATTATAAACCAAAGGAATTGGTTAACCCAAGGGAATTGATTTAAACATTGAAACAATTGTTGTCACAATGCGATGTTGGACCAACTATGACCATGGTTGGCCATGGGTGATTTTCATATTGAGAAAATATTTGTCAGAATGTGACATTTGATCATGGATGACATTGCTCGGTTATTCATATTATAAACCAAAAGAACTAATAAACCCAAGGGTTTAATATTATAAACCAAAGGAATTGGTGAACCCAAGGGAATTGATTTAAAGATTGAGATAATTGTTGTCACAGTGCGACGTTGGACCAACTATGGCCATGGTTGGCCATCGGTGATTTTCATATTGAGACAATATTTGTCAGAATGTGACATTTGATCATGGATGACATTGATCACTTATTCATATTATAAACCAAAAGAACTAATAAACCCAAGGGTTTAATATTATAAACCAAAGGAATTGGTGAAGCCAATGGAATTGATTTAAACATTGAGACAATTGTTGTCACAATGCGGCGTTGGACCAACTATGACCATGGTTGGCCATGGGTCATTTTCATCTTGAGACAATATTTGTAAGAATGTGACATTTTATCATGGATGACATTGATCGATTATTCATATTATAAACCAAAAGAACTAATAAACCCAAGGGTTTAATATTATAAACCAAAGGAATTTGTCAACCCAAGGGAAAACCATTACCTAACAAGTTATAAACCAAAGGATTTGGTGAACTCGAGGGAATTGATTTGAACATTGAGACAATTGTTGTCACAATGCGACGTTGGACCAACTATGACCATGGTTGGCCATGGGTGATTTTCATATTGAGACAATGTTTGTCAAAATGTGACATTTAATCATGGATGACATTGATCGATTATTCATATTATAAACCAAAAAAACTATTAAACGCAAGGGTTTAATATTATAAACCAAAGGAATTGGTGAACCCAAGGGAATTGATTTAAACATTAAGACAATTTTTGTCACAGTGCGACGTTGGACCAACTATGACCATGGTTGGCCATGGGTGATTTTCATATTGAGACAATATTTGTCAAAATGTGACATTTGATCATGGATGACATTGATCGATTATTCATATTATAAACCAAATGAAATAATAAACCCAAGGGTTTAATATTATAAAGCAAAGGAATTTGTGAACCCAAGGGAAATTGATTTAAACATTGAGACAAATGTTGTCACAATGCCATGTTGTACCAACTATGACCATGGTTGGTCATGGGTGATTTTCATATTGAGAAAATATTTGTTAGAATGTGACATTTGATCATGGATGACATTGATCGATTATTCATATTATAAACCAAAAGAAATAATAAACCCAAAGGTTTAATATTATAAACCAAAGGAATTGGTGAACCCAAGGGAATTGATTTAAACATTGAGACAATTGTTCTCACAATGCAACGTTGGACCAACTATGACCATGGTTGGCCATGGGTGATTTTCATATTTAGACAATATTTTTCATAATGTAACATTTGATCATGGATGAAATTGATCGATTATTCATATTATAAACAAAAAGAACTAATAAACCCAAGGGTTTAATATTATAAACCAAAGGAATTGGTGAACCCAAGGGAATTGATTTAAACATTAAGACAATTGTTGTCACAATGCGACATTGGACCAACTATGACCATGGTTGGCCATGGGTGATTTTCATATTGAGACAATATTTGTCAAATGTGACATTTGATCATGGATTACATTGATCGATTATTCATATCATAAACCAAAAGAACTAGTAAACCCAAGGGTTTAATATTAGAAACCAAAGGAATTGGTGAACCCAAGGGAAAAAATATTAATAACTTGAGGGACCAATAAGGTGAAGGGAAAAAATCTTAAAAAACACAATAGCTTAATAATCCCGAGGGAATATTAATAATATAAACCAAAAGAAATAATAAACCCAAGGGTTTAATATTCTAAATCAAAGGAATTGGTGAACCTAAGGGAAAATTATTAAAAACCTAAAAATGAAGTAAATGATTTACAACAATTTACATAATATGAGGTTAGCATGTTACTAATAGTAATAGTAATAGTAATAATAATAGAAATAAAAATAAAAATAAAACATAAGGGGATGATCATCCCCACAATTATTGTGGATATATTTATTTTTTTAATAGAAAGGAGTTATTATTAGTGTTACAATTTTTCTTAAATTATAAATTTCTTGTTAGAATGACTAGAGGAACTTTTCAAAAAAAATGTGATTGATGGAGTGTTGAAATAATTTTTTTTTAAATGGATTAACACTACGAGGAAAATCCAAAACCTTGATAATAATAACTTAAATTTCCAAAATTTTAAACTGGATTTAGCTAAAATCTTACCAAATTTATCATTATCTTCTAAACAAAATTATGACCTCACTAAACTACTCTCAAATATTCATATAAAATCTAGGTTTAGGAAAAATATTGTGATGTGCATAAGAGTAGGGCTTTTATTAGCATATTGAGATCATCAAAGAGATTTCCATAATATTTCATTCTTATTTATTTTTTCCGTTGTCAAATAATTTAAGGAACATGCATGCGTGAGCAACTCGGGTTGTATAATAATTTTATGAGGGGTTTATTATCACATAATATTATATATTTATAAATAAAATTAGGTTTAAGATAAATTAACTATATTAGTGTACCAATTTAATATCCGAGTAACTATTTTAACTATACCTAAAACAAAAAGCTAATGGACAATTTCCTCACTAAACATCACATAGAAATTATAATAACCAATACTTTTATGATAAAAAATATTACATATTAATTAGAAGATTCTAAAAACTAATAATAGTTATTATTTGTATCCTTAAGATATTTCAAATCAAAATTATTAATTAGGAAAGAAATGCTTATAAAATTCTAAACTTTGGTTCATAAAACCTTGTATCATAAAACATATGATATGGCCATACATAAACCATATGTATATATCTGAGTTCTTTAAAAAAATACCACTCATTATAAAAATGACATTATACGTTGATATCATAAAAGACATATCATGTCTCATGGTATGATTCAGAATTCACTTTTAATAACACATTAAGATAAAAAAACGATAACTAAATCGAACATCACTAAATGGAATGATGCCTATTCAAAAAAAAATATATTTTTCCTCATGTCATGTTGTTTCACGAACTAATGCCTCCAATTGCATGATTATTAAACCAATGCGTGTTCTTTCTTTTGGTGAACCTTGGCACATTGCGCCTTTATTTGTCATCTTCACATGCCTTTAAAACTCCATATCATTCAACAATTACGATTCAAAGAGATCGATGTTTGTGAGAATGACTTTGGCAACAACACCAAGCATCTAGACAATAAACTCCATGACAAAACACAAAGTTGAAAGCTTCTATCGCAATCATACATTTTCAAACAAGTTTCTAATACGTAATTACATCTCTTACAATCAATTTTAGTTAGCAAGAATGTATACTAAAACTGTGTCTTTGTCTAAAACGTTGCAATATCATCCTATTTGGTTTATACGAAGGGTCAAGTGTAGAGCATTTGCCCATTAGCAGAATGAACCTAAAACATTCTAGCATCCTTGTAAGCCACCTCACATTGCAGCTTACACCATCATTCTCAATGAATTCATTAGAAATTTGTGATAACATTCAACGTGTGACAAAGTCATCATAATCCTGCAGTTCTTTGTTTTATGATTGTTGTCACATTTTTCTTACTCACTCGCTTTGTCATGAGATTCTCGCAATTTTATTATTTGAGTTGGAAGATATTCCTTTTGTCAATTCCCTATATTTGTCATTGAGGTGAGTCGCTCCGCAGTTGAGGCTTATGAATATTGTTGACACTATCTCGAATTGCTCGCTTATTGAAACTATGTCACATGGTACATCACAATTTTCGATAATAAAAAAATAATAATAGTCACGATGAAAAATCATTAAGTTTCCACCGCATTTTACCCGTGGAAGAATGCAATGGAGAGAATCCATATCACGACGCTGATTGTGACGTGAACATTGTGACGATATGACAATTCATCGTACCCTATGTGTCAAAGTGGCGATGGTCAAAGGGACTTCTGATAGAAATGAAAAGTTAATGCTTGACCTCTCATAATCGTATATTACAATAGTGATAGAAATATTGTATTTATGTTGGGTTTATATATACAAACCCGTAATATGAAAAATAAAATAAAAAAACTACAAAGGAATTAGAATGAAAGGAAACAAGATATATACAAACCCAGGGATATGAAAAATAAAATAAAAAAACTACAAGGAAGTAGAATGAAAGGAAACAAAGTCTAATCGAGTGGAATTGGGACTCAATGAATTGAGTGTTACATTAAGTGCACAAGAGGAATTATGAATCAAAGTCGAAGTTCTGAACCACGAGTCGAAGCGAAACCCGAAGACAAAACCGTGAAAGGAGTTTCAAAAACCAAACTAGTGGTTTGGCGTAGCTTCATGACGCGTAAATGGTCTCATTGCATTTTAACGCGATTGCACTCATTGATCAACACGTGGCGGTGGTGGTATCTTAAAACCATGAATTTCGCATAGAACCAACGAAGCCAAAGCAACGTGGACCAATCACGTGTCATCGTGTATAATTTATCGTGACATGAAAAAAAGTTTTTTGGAACGCGAAATTTTTTATAAAATCTAGCCGATATTTTGATTCATATCCGCGGGCCCCAGCGAACTACCAATCACAGAGCCTATCGCGCTAAAAAAAGGGCTTGCTAACGTAGGGCTCAAATGGCACGCAAAAAAAGAATGCACTTTGGTTTAATATTTGTTTGAAGTCCGGGATTAAGGGTTATTAAAATTTGGTTAAAGTTTCGTTCGACACAACAATTTGTATTAAGGTTTATAAAGCCTAATGTATCATTCTACCTATGTTTTATTTAAGCAAAGCATGGTCAATAATTTTTATAGGAACATTAAACCTTTCACTATTTAATATTCCCAAAAAAAATACCTAATCGATGCATAATATTTTTTCAATTATAAAATGAGAATGAATTATTCAACAAATAAATAACATAGAATAACTACCGCACTTAAAAAAAATCACTTACGTGAGAGTAAAGATTGAACACTGTTAAGAAGGATAGTAAATTCCAGCAAAATTGCCAATTTAGAAACCACGTTTATGATTATTGTACTGCTCGTAAACCCCTGACCGAAGTCCTAGCGAAACACAACAATGAGAACCCAAAAAACAATTCCTATCGCACTAACAATAAAAATGATAACCAAATCTCATTTTTTATCAAAGAATAAGGGAAAGGACCAAATTATTAAAAAATAATAAATAAAATCCAAAATATTCAACTCTTTAATAACAAAAAATAAAAATGTTAAATTTCTAACTTTAAAGTTTTCAACTTTTCAATAATAAAAGGTGACACTAAAATCAAAATTAAAATGCTCAATTTTCATTAAAGACTCAATTTCAAAGAAAATAAACAAATACTAAACTTCAAAATATTAAACCTTTTAATAATAACGAAATTCCCAATTTATAAAAATAATTACCGACTTCGAAAGTAAACAAACATTCAATCATTTAAAAACAAAAAATCAAAGTTCCAAAGTAATTCGTGAATTACAGTGTTTTCTCGTACATCTAATCGCATTAACAATCAAAGTGGCATATATGATACTAACAGTAGAAAAAGTTCAATGGACTGTAATGCAATGAGGTTCTCAAATTTAATGATTGGCTAAACAAGAAATCATGGAGAGATGTGAGAAGCGGGCTGGGAATGGAGATATATGTGCAGTAGTACATTTGATATATTGAACACGTTACTAAAAATAGTACAAATACCATCGTCAAAGTCTAAATGATAAACAATCAAATAGTAACCCTAGATATTAGCGATTTATATTGAATGAAATAAACAACATCAAATCATTCTCTTGTCCAGTGAAAAGACTGGTTCAATATGGTAAGGGGAATGATATGATTGCGAAAGAAGTACTGGTTGATCAAGATGTTTCATAATATCATCACTCACCACTATAGTACTTGATTTGCACTCGAACTCGTAATCCGACGAAACTCATTTCGTATATCTTGAAAATATAAAATAGTTAAAGTTTATAAATTCTCAAGGCTCGAAGGCTAAAACAATATATGGCCGTAATTGTTTTTCACCGTGTAAAAAGTCTCGCATGTACGCTCGCCAAAAAACAACTAATACATACCGAAGAAGGAGCAGAGTGTAATGGTCGTGTCCAAAAGGAAGGATTTCTTACTTCGATCCAAGCCGCACGATCCCGAGCTCGCGTCCAAATGTCTCGTACCGCTCGAACAGGGGTGGCCTTATGGTCTGAACGAAATTGGGTGTTACAAAATTTCAAGCATCACCTTCTGCGCGTTGGAGAATGTCGACGACAAATTCATCTTCCTAATCAACGTGTCATTATTCCTTCAACATCCATATGTTTCAGAATCCAAACAGAGATGCGTTTCAAAGTGTGCGTTGGAGTATGTCGACAACAAATTTATCTTCCTAATCAACGTGTCGTTATTCCTTCAACATTCACATGTTTCAGAATGCAAATAGACATGCGTTTCAAAGTTTAGCTCTAATCCCTCATACATGGAGATAAATAAGATGCACAATAAATTTTTAATGATACTTTGGTAAAAAAATAATTTAAGTAGGATTTAAATACTTGATTTAAACATGCAAGGAGGTTATAGTTTTTAATTTCATTCATTGATTGAGTGGTGATGATGAGAATATACCAGCATCTTTCAATCTAGACCATCGGATAAAAAAGATTAATTAGCATAATCACTAATGAAGCGATTTCCGGATAGAGGGCTACGCCTATGGGTGTAATTAAAGAAACAAATATTTCCTCCAAGTCGTCTAACAACCTACTTGTGAACAATGACTGGAAGCGCATGGCCTCCGATGTGGCAGATGTTAATCTGGTCGAAATAGAAGGTACAAATTTACCGCACCAGAAATTACCCCATTCCGATCTTTTTGAAGGACGTGCATCTCCATTAGAAGGGGGTGTATTTGATTTGGTCGTAATATGTTCTTCTCAATCCGACCTTTTTAATGATTTGGGAGTAGACGACTTCTACAGTGGACCTGCTACATTTGGGGGCACAGAGATGAATGATATTTAATATGTATGCTTTGAACAAACCAATATGCAGCACGTTAACAGTCTTACGTTCGCCGGTGACCAGGGAATGTAAAGATTCTAGAGATTTCAGTCACTTACGCGTATGATTATATTATGAATTAGCATTTCCAGAAATTGATTTCCGTTTTGTCAATCTTTTCAAGTTATTTTAAATACCCAAGAGAACATTTGAGTCACTTACACGTATGATTATAATATGATAGCATTTCCAGAAATTAATTTCGGTTTTGTCAATCGTTTCAAGGAATTTTAAATACTCAAGAGGACATACAATGATATTTCAAATTGAGGTCACATAATGAGTGAGTGGAAATCAAACGACAGAACAAGGCTGTTATCGCGGACCATTTAACGTTGCACGTCCACCACTAAATTGTAAAGTAAAGGTCGTAGATTCATTGAATAACAAAAAATTGATTTTGCATTTATGTATGGTTTGGTGGATAAAAATTTTAGGGTAATATATTTTTCTGTTTTATGGTCATTTGGGTTTATGCAGATTGGTTATGAGAAATAATTGTTATTTTTAGTAATTTTTTTTTTTTAATATGGTGTGTTTGGTTGTAATAAGTTATTCATGTTTTATTTTTTTTATATAGCAATTTCAATAAAACCAAAATATATATATTTTATGTAAAATATAATATAATATGTTATTGAAGAGAAATTAAATAATAATATATTTTACAATTAATTATAAAAATATAGAAATTAATAATTAATATAATGTAATGTTAAATTTAAAAATTGAAATAAAAAATATGAATTTAATATTATTTTAAATTTTTTAATTAAATTAGTTCTATTTAAAATTTAAATTTACTAATTATTAAAATACTTAATTTTAGGAATTTTGTTTTTGTGATCCATAGAGTATATATAAAAAAATTTAGTGATAATTTATTATTGTATATTTTTTAAAGTGCAGTTTAACTGATAAAAAAATGACTTTTTTTCTCAACTTTTTTCTTCAATTTTGTCAAAAATTATTAAATATTTTTAAGAATCATAAATTTAAGCTATTTAATTAACACCAATTTTTTTTTTTCCTTCAAGACCTCAATCCACCTGTCCATTCAAAAATACATTCTAAATTTTAAACTACAAAAACATGATCCTATTTATTAATTGGAGCGCACCTTTTTAAAATAACTTTATAATCTAATTAGAGATATAAATATATATAATAGTGTTGGTTAACTTTATTTTTTTAACTAGAGCCCGATTTTTTTGAGAATTGGTAACTTAAAAAATACAATTATTTCATAAATGCAACAAACAACCCAAAACCATTGTGATATAACTATTTCATGAATGCCACAACAAGACATTTGACCACTACATCATGCTGACATGGCTTTAGGAAATCCCTCATCTAGTCATGTTGACCCCATGACCCCATGGCTATGGGGAATCCCTCATGGGAATGTAACATTTCAGGATCGTGAAAAAATCCTAGATTTCCACCATTGACTCCAACACCTGTGGGCTTAAAATATGAGGACATGGGGTCATGACTTACAAAAGGAGGATGTATGGGGAGTTTTAATCCGCTTATAACTACATGCTTCATGAACCCATTTAATATGGCCTCCCTTTGTGCAATCACAAATTCAACCACCCTACCGAAGTCCAATCTTGCCAAACAATATTAGATCATTTAAAATCTATATTAAATATTAATTTGTTGAAAAAATTATTTAATTTAATTTGAAACTTTACCAATATATAATATATAGAGAACAAAAAATAATAATTTATTGTAATTATAATTATTGATTTTTTTTATTAATATAATTATATATATTTTAAAATTAAATTTATTCATGAAAATAATATGGTTAAGGATCTTGTTATAAAATATTATATGATACAAATTAAAACCTTAATGATTGATCTAAGACTTTTGTGATCCATAATGTAGACGAATGTTTTTCATATTATATGATTCAAGATTCAAATCTTAATGATTGATCTAATACTTTTGTGATCCATAATGTAGATGAATGTCTTTTGGATTAATTGGATTAACCATGTAATGTGGTTCATCCTCGAGACAAGGTGGATAAGGTAATCCATCCTAATGAATAAATAGTGTGGATGCATCCTGTTGAGAACTATTCTTTGAGTACTAGTCGTTAAACACTAGAAAAAATTAAATTAGTTAGTTAATTAGTTATGAGGGAAAATATTAAAAAAAAATTATTAATAAATAAAAATTTTAAAATAAAATTTATTAATAAATAAAATTTTATTTAATAATAAAAGAAATATGTGTATATAAAAGAAATTTATTTAATATTTATTTAATATTTTTTCTCATAATTAATTAACTAATTTAATTTTAGCTAGTTCTCAATGGCTCTTTCTAGGAAATGATGCATCCACACTATTTATTCATTAAGATTGATTAGTTCTCCACCTTAATCACATTGGATGGTTCAAAACATCAACCAAATTCTAATGATGTGATTAATCCTAAAGTTATTCATCTAAATCTTAATGAATCAACCTTTAAAAAAACAAACTAAATTCAAATAAAAATACAAACCTAACATTTAAAACAGAAAAATTATATATGGGGAAAATATTGACCATTCATATATTACAATATCAGTAATTATAATATTTATAATTTATTCGGTTAATGCTAACTATTAATATAATTTATTGGGTTAATGTTATGTTAACTATTAATATAATTTATTGGGTTAATGTTAATTATACACAAGTTAGTATTTAATAGAAAATGTATTATTATGTTAAAATGATTTAGTTAATGTGGGCATTATTAATATTATTATGTTACAAAATGTATTATTATGATGACATTCATGTCATAATTGGTTGGCAGTGAGGCGTTTCAATGAATTTAAATCTTTACCATTCACATAATAATTATTGATAATTAAATTAAAATTTTGGAAGTCTTATTCTAAAATAAAGATGCCTACTGGTATAAATATGTAGATAGTTTAAAATGAAATATTTTAATCAACATAAGAATTAAAATAGTTGAACTTGAAATATTTTTTTGAACACCACAATTGAAATATATTACTTATGATCCATATTGTCCACATTAAAATGTTTTCTTTGTTATTGATATATTTTTAAATACACACACTCTCATATTGGGAGCTATAAAATGTATATCCATGTAGTATAATCATTAGTATTTTAAAAAAATTTATATGTCAATAGTGTGTCTCTCTCCTATATTATTTTTAAAATATATTTTTGTTATTAATATTTTTTAAATGTCATATCTCAACTCCATATAAAAAATTGAATAAATTATATATATTTCTAACATTTTAATGTGGAAATCATAAATAAATATTTCAATACCCATATTCAATAATTATTTATCTAAGCTATGTATATATTTTATAAAATAAATAGAAAATAAAAATAAAAAACAAATCTTACAGTTAAAACATTTTATTCCTATATTTATTAGAAAAAAATAGATATGCAATCCCTTCCATTCTCAACATAAAATTAAAACATGTATATATAATTAACCACCATAAATTTATGTTAAGCTCATATAAATCTAAGATTTATACTAGTTACACTGTAAAGCATCCCTATTTGAAAACAACTTTCCTAAACTGCCAGGTGTATCATTATGCACCATTGATTTTAATGTTAGATGATTGAAATAGTTTCAACCTTAGGATTAAATTGGTTACAGAGGAAAGCGATTTTAGAAAAATGCACAACTGGCAATGAAAATTCTAAAAATGCCCCGCCTGGTTCTAGAAATAAATGAGGTTTGCAACAGAAGGAAGAAGGAGCCCATTTCCTCCTTTTCCAAAGAAACAACAGTAGCGCCCACGATGGAGGAGGCTAGACACATTCCTCACATTTCCCTCGTCCAAGAGAGTCCCGGGGACTCCACTCCCTTCTCATCATCATTTCTTTGTTGATCTAAATCACAATCCCATATCCTCCCATTTGGCTTCAGGGTCCTCTCATTACAAGAAAAAGATTACAGTCGATCATCGTTATCATAGGCCCAATGCTAAAGCTGAAGAAGCACCATCATCATCCTTTGTTTCTGTGTGGGTTAGTGTTTCTGAAAAGCCCCCAGCTTCTTCTTCTGACAACATCAATCGCTCTAAAGATCTAGAATTGTCTACTACTTCCCCAAGACAATGCATTCCACACCATCCACTGCAGAAGCAACAAGAATGCCAAGCTTATCACATGGAAATTGATATTGATGAAAAAGGGGATTCTCTAGATGGTTCCAGTGCCGAAGGATGTCCTATGGTGGATATTTCCCAGAGGTTAATTGTTGCAGATCCACCAGGTAAGTATTCTTATTTGATTTTATTTGCAGGTTTTATTTACTTGGTCACTTCATTTTATGGATGAAACATTAAACAATGTGTTTTAAATGCCCACCCACTTGAAATTATGTGATTTTAGTCTGTCCAAAGGGAAAGGAAATGCTTTTTGAATCCGATCTGGACAAATTGTGTGAAAGGAAGAAGCAGACTGACTATGGGAAGAACACTCTCGGCTATGAAAGATACCAAGAGCTTGTTCCTCGGTCTTAGGCCTTTCCTCGCCCTTCAGTCCTCTTGTTCAAGTTTAGCCAGGTCTCTGTCCACATTAGGTTTTGATCTTATTTATGATAGCTGAAAATGCAAGTGTTTTTGTTTAGCTCTGTCAGAAACTAGAGGAAGAAATATGTGCATCCTTAAACTCCTGACATAAAGCAGATGTGCAACAAGCGTAGCAAGTATGGGAAGGTCAAAAAATGGAGGAGAAGGCTTCATGAGTTTGATCCCCCTATGAGCGAGAATAAGGAAACCCCTCAGCCATTTTATTTTGATAATGGAGATGATGGATCAGCATACCACAGTCAAGATGAGAAAGATGCAACAACCTCTTCTAGTTCAAAGGGAAATCCCAAAGAGGAAGCTGGTGGGATCTATGCAATCTATGATTATTGGGATATTGATGATGCAATGGATCCATGAGTAAAACAGGACTAACTGGAAGCCTTCCTAAAGCACCATCATCATCCTTTGTTTCTATGTGGGTTAGGGTTTCTGATAAACCCCCAACTTCTTCTTCTGAAAACATCATTCGCTCTGAAGACCTGGAAGTGTCTACTAATTCCCCAAGAAAATACATCCTACATAATCTGCTGTAGAAGCAGCAAGACTGCCAAGCTTCTCACATGGAAATGGATATTGATGAAGAAGATGATGCTCTGGATGGTTTCAGTGACGAACGGTGTCCTGTGGTGGATGTTTCCTAGAGTTTCATTGGTGCATATCCACGAGGTAAGTATGCTTATTTGATTTTATTTGCAGGTTATATTTACTTGGTCAGTTAATTTTATGAATGAAACATTAAACGGTGTGTTTTAAATGCCGACCCACTTGAAATTATGGGATTTCAACCCATAAAAAGGGAAAGGAAATGATTTTTGAATCCAATCCACACAAATTGTGCCAGAGGAAGAAGCACATTGACTACGGGAACAACACTCTCGGCTATGAAAGATACGTGGAGCTTGTTCCTCGGTATTAGGACTTTCCTCGCCCTTCAATCCTCTTGTTCAAGTTTAGCCAAGTCTCTATCAACATTAGGGTTTTATCTTATTTATGATAGCTAAAAATGCAAGTGTTTTTGTTGGCTCTGTCAGAAACCAGAGGAAGAAATATGTGCATCCTCAAATGCTTGACATCAAGCAGGTGTGAAGTAAGCACAGCTGGGATGGGCAGGTCAACAAATGGAGGAGAAGGCTTCATGAGTTTGATCCCCCTATGAGCTAGAATGAGGAAACCCCTCATCCATTTTCTTTTGATAATGGAGATGATGGATTAACATACCATAATCAAGATGAGAAAGATGCAACAACAGCTTCTGGTTCAGAGGGCAATCCCAAAGAGGAAGCTGGCACGATCTCTGCAATCCATGATGATTGGGATATTGATGATGCAATGGAGCCATGAGTAAAACGAGACTAATTGGAAGCCTACTTGTACATTTTTTTTTTAGTACTCTTATTTTTGGGTTCTCTCAGTTTATATATAAACTATATTGGTATAAATCTTGGTTTTTGTTTATTAAGCCCAAGAAGAGTTTATTGGGTAGAAGCAATTCCAAACCTTGAATTTTTTTTTTCCTGCTTCTCTATTTACCAAGTATTACAAATAAACTCCAAAATGCATATTGTTAGGTGTATCCTGCTAACCTGTTCACCAAGTTTAATACAAATTAATATAACTAGTTCTCTATTTTATATAGATCTTGATATTATTTTGAAGGAACATTGATGATGTTGAGCCAAGTTGAACCAAAAATATGGGTGATAATGGATTTGAGAGTGAAATCATATTCCCCCCACAGACATCAGGTAGGCTATCTTGAGTACCATAAATCTAGGCAATAATTGAGTTTGATGTTGTTTGGGCATATAGAGTCATTGATGGAACAACTCAGCTTTCGTCTGATTACTTGTTCTTGCTCTGTTAATAAAAAAGTTGAAACAATTTCTTTAAATTTTGCTAAATTTTGTTTCATTCCCCTTCCTAACAGTCCGGCTGCCAAGAATCTACTGAAGTGGTGGAGGGAATTGAAGGGATCCGAATTCCATTTATAACCTTAGTAGTACTAGTGCCTGTTCAAAAAAACAAATCCTGAAAAATTTCAAATGTGAATGAAGACCCGAAAATGGTCGAGGGCACGAATCCCTGTCCATGCTAGAGCCAGCGACAGTCATGGCAGTCTCTGTAATCTGCACTCCCTTCTTAGGTCTAACATTAAAGTTCCCAATGAACGTAAGGATAGTATTAACACCTTTCACTATAATTTCCTAATAAGTATTACCTTTTAATGCCCCATTTAAACTAATAATAATTATTTTTTTCATGATTAGTATACATTAACTAAGAAATAGTTTTTTTTTCTCTCTCAAATTTAATTCATTAATATTTAAAAAAGTATCTTTTAATGCAAATATGAATGAACACTAGAAAATAGCCCAGAGCCCAAATCTTAGTAGTCTTTGTGATCTGCCCCTTTTCCGGTCTAATATTTAAGTTCCCAACCAGTGTAAGGAAAATATTAACACTTTATGGAATTTAGTGGATGAATTCACTATTTTTTTTTAATGCTCAATTTGAATAGAATGTTTTTTTTCTCTTAAACCAACTAAATACAATTTCGAGTTAAATTGTAAGTTTTTATTATTTAAAATATTTTTTATACCTAAATAAATTAAAAACCCCCAAAGAAAAAACCTTAAAACACTTAAATACTGGAAATTTGCAATTTCAACGAGTCAAACTTACTGGAAATTTGCAATTTAAACTAATCAAAACTGCTTAAAACTCACTATGATAAAATTAATTGAAAAGAATAAAAAAAATAAGTTTTTTTTTAATACATTTCTCCATTTTAGTGTATGATTTTCAATATGCGAATCCGTTTTGGCAGGGTATTTAATGATTTAAATGATAGAAGCAGTTAACCAAACATGCTATTTATTTAATTTTTAATTTTTTTCATATGAAACTTACAATATTGTATCACTAAAGTGCAAACATGCTATTTATTTAATTTTTAATTTTTTCATATGAAACTTACAATATTGTATCACTAAAGTGCCCACATTCTGGTCATTTTTAATGGTCGTGGAAATTCTTTCACCTTAAAATAATTTTTCTATAAATTCTCGGTGTAACTAAATTTATTTTACTGTTTTTATTAGTATTCTAGGTGTAATTAAATTTATTTTACTGTTTTTATTAGTATTTATTGAACATAGTTTATTAATTATTATGTCAATATTCTAATAATTTATAAATTTATTTATAATATTAAGAATTTTTAAAATCAGCTTACGATCTTCTAATAATATGTTCTTAATTACAGTCATTTATTTATTTTCTAATCACCTAAAAATGAATTATATATATACTTACAAATCTTACATGTTATACATTTTATCTTTTCCAATGACTTAGTGAATATATTAGTGGTATTTTTATTTTTAAAATTCATTAAATCAATTTTTATTGGTTGAATTTTTTCTCTTACAAAATGATGTTGATTTTTAATATGTTGTGATTTTGTTTAATAAAATGGATTATTTGTAAATTTTATTGAACTTTATTTCTCCACTTGATAGTTGTAGCTACTACTTTCCTTTCTCCTATATCTTAAGAATTCACATTCTTAAGTAGCAATGCACAATACTTTGTACTCAATTTTAGGGGACAATGAAACAATTAGATACTTATGACTGCTCCAAAATAGAATCCTTAATCCTATATGAAATCCATAACCAATGGTTATTTTTCTATCATTTGGATCACCAGCACAAAATATGAATAACATGTCAAATCAACATTCAAATGATTAGTATAATCAATACCAAAGTCAGTAGCTCCATGAAGGTTTCTAATGACTTTCTTGGCATCCTTGCGATGGCTTTCATGTGATGTGACTTAGTATGAAATTATTATGTTGAATTAGTATGTAATATTAGGTTTCATTGTGTTAAGTAATTTGAATTTTCCACCTTTTTCCCATACAAAGTACTATTTACTTTTTTTTTTTCTATTATCATTAGTGTAATGTTTGAGAGTGAAATCAGATTCCCCAGAAGACATCAAGTAGGCTGTCCCGGCTACCATAAATCTGAGCAATCATTGAGTTTGGTGTTGTTTGGGCATATAGAGTCATTCATGGAACAACCTAACTTTCGTTTGATAGCTTGTTATTGCTCTGTTAATAAAAAAATTGAACTAGTTTCTTTAAATTTTGCTAAATTTAGTTTCTTTTCATTTTGTTACGCTTGTTTCTCTTAAATTATTATGATATATTTTGAATATATCTAAATCAAGGCGTGATTTCCTAGAAATGATTTCCTTCTAATTTTGCTAAAATTAGTTTCTCTTCATTTTGTTAGGCTTGTTTCTCTTAAATGATGATATATTTTGAATATATCTAAATCAAGGCATGATTTCTTAGAAATGAGTTCTTTCGAATTTTCTTGTTTATCAGTATGATAATTTTAATAATTTACTATGATATAATTTTTGGTGAATTTCCTATTTGGAAGACCAATGGGATTCCAATTATTTGTAGGCAGACCTTTTACATGCACAAGAAGTAAAGAAGAAGCTTCAAATTCATGTGAGAGCATTTTCTCTATACTACTCTTTCCTACTTGCATGGTTCATATAAGAGCATTTCCTTTATACTACTATTTCCTATGTTACTACTTTACAACGCTTTATTTGCAATATATGACGCAATTGATAATTATTTATTATTTTTTAAGATAACATTAAAAAACACCTTTTTCCATAATGTAAAATACACTTAACACAATATAAATATATAAAAATATACTATATTTAATATTTAATATTATTTAATCATCAAAAATTAAAAAATAAACATATACATCTTTCATCATTAAGAAAGTATTGAAAAAGGATATATACTTGTTTGTGTTTTCTCATTGTATATACTACAAACGGGGAAATGAGAAGAGGCAACGAGAACAAACCATAAAAAGTATGGTGGTGTCGATGTTGATAGTAAATAAACATCATGTGAAGGAAAAACAATCGTAATATGTACGTATGTTTGTGTTTATCATGTCCTCATACAAAGGAGTAAAGAGGGACATGAGAACATAGCCATGAAATATGGTACAGCATCGATGTTGATAGCCAAATAAACATCTATATGAAGGAAAAACAATCATAATGTATGTATGTAGATATGATTATTTGTTTTGTGCGAAACAGGAAACAAGAACATAGCCATGAATATGGTGAAATATATTTTTCAATTCCAAATAGAGCGCTATGTGAAGGTAAAATAGAAATAACCTCATTAAGAGTATGTATGTTTATTATAAATATCTATTTTTAATTAGATTTAGGTTTTATTACGCTTTCATATTGTGAGGAGTGAAGGATGGAGAAAAATTATCATGTTTTTAAATTAGAATAAAACTCATATAATTATGGTTGTAGACATCATAAAATTAGTTTAAGTGTACTAAGCTTCTGTGCAATTTTAGTGATCAACATCATATAATTGGATAAATAATTATTTTATTTCAAAATTAGAACTAATTCACTATAAATTTAATCTACTAAAATAAATAAATAATATTATAATATTATATTTCATTAAAAAGGAAATATATTTACCTATAATAATACTATAATAATATATAGTTACATATACAGGGTTATAGATGTATTTTAATTATGTGTTTCGTGGGTGGACTAATACACTTACAAAAGGCGGGAGAGAGTTTGATGTGTGTGAGAGAGAGAGATTGGAATGAATAGAAAGACAAATAGAAATGCGAGAAATGACAAAAATAGGTAAATAGGGAGAGATATATAGGGAAACTGAAAGGGATAGGGGGTAGGAAGCGATAGAAAGGAGTTTGAGAGACGGGATGATTATGTAGAGAGAGTGAGAGAGAGATGGGGGAAGGAAGAGAGAAAACGAGGGAGATAGATGTGGAGTGGAAGGAGAGAGAGAGAGATGTAGGGGGAGGAAGTGAGAGAGCGAGAGAGAGAAATATGGGCAGGGGGGAGAGAGAGGGTGAGTAATAGGAAATAGGGAAATAGGGAGATAGATAAAAGCGGGGAGTCATGAGAGTATAGAGGAAAGTAAGGAAAAGGGGGTAGAGATAGGAGGGAAGCAAGGGAGGAGCAAGAGAGAGAAAGGGTATAGAGAAAGAGAGAGAGAGATAATGAGGATTTTACAAGTAGAGGGAGGGATGCTTATCAAAGGAGAGAGGGTAGTAAGAGAGAGAAACATAAAAAATGGACAAATACAAGGATAAGAGATAGAGAAAAAAGTGATGAATAGGGGGTGAGATGAGAGCAGCGGAGAAAGAGAGATGGAGAGAGGGAAGGAGAGAGAGAGAGAGAGAGAGAGAGAGAGAGAGAGAGAGATAAATGGATAATGAGACGGGAGAGAATACATGAAAGCATGGAGAGAAACACAAAAAATGGGTATGGAATAGAGAGAGAGCGAGTGTTACAAATGGCTCAGAAAATTATATGATGAAAATATAGTATTTGCAATATATTTTAATAATCATAAAGAATATTTATGGGATCAAATTTGAAATGAAGACATTTTTGCGTCGATAGCTATAAATATGAGAAATACCTAGTCTATATCCAAATTATAATTACATACAAAATACCAAGGATTATTCAACATTTCCCTTTATACGAAAGGGACATCTCACATGCAAGTAAACATCTAAATATTTTCAAAAGCTTGCTCACAGAATGCTTTGGTAAATGTATCTAGAATTTGTTACGAAGTTGGACAATGTATACAGAATGTGCCTCTACATGATGTAAAATCAAATGATACTAGTGGTGGTATATGCTTTATTTCTTTAGTCATGAAAACTTTGGATTCTTAGCCAATTGAAATTGTGAAGAATAATTGTCACAAATAGAGATGTCGAATCCTTTTGTTTCTCTACAAATATTCAAAGTATTTTGTGAAGCCAAATGATTTATTTTGTAGCTTAGAGCTGCAACGCAACATATTCAACTTTGCGTGGTAGAAGTCAAACAGAACAAATTTCATGCATGATCTCCAAGTAGTGGTTTTTATCCAGATTCATCGAAAATAAGAATACAAATAACTAACAAAGATGAAAGTGTAAAAAATTTTGAATCTTTTGATGTCATATGTTTGGGTTCCTAATTATTTAAGATTTTTTTCTACTACACAATGCACCCTCACAAGGTTGATGTATAAATCTACGGAAAGCATCACACAAAGGTTATATTAGGACGAGTAGTAGATAGATAAATGAAAGTTGCAATAAGTTGTCTTTACTTTGTTGGATATTCAAATGGTTTTCCTTCTTTTAAGGCGAGTTTAACAGCAGAGCTATTCTTTTAACAGCAGAGCTATTCTTTTAACATCAGAGCTATTCTTTTAACAGCTAGCACAATAAAATATAGGTACAATTTTTTACATGTACATCTAACAAGAGATGAAGAATAGGTGGTAAAAATGTTTGTATACAAATGTATTATGATATATGTAGCATAATACTAGAAATTCTTAAAATTGTTATATGTAACTTCATTAACCCCTGAAACAAAAAGACTTGCAGTCTCGGGTTGAGGTGAAACCCTACCCGAGACCGACTGTTCAACATTGTAAGTATTCGCAATACACGGACATTCTTTGTGGTGGTCCAGTCACCGTAGCATGGAGCTAAACATATATTATAGAAAATAAAATTAAGAAAGAAACTCTGTGGAATGAATAATCGAAAGAACGATGGTAAGGTACCATTAACCCACAAACTCGGGGTGAAAATTATCTTTACCAGAAATAAATAACAGGAAACAACAAATCATGTGACATTTATGTGGATTCATTCTATTTAACATCATACAACAGTGGAAGACACGTTTCTCAAACTACATATTGTAGAATAAAACAAATTACATGCAAAATGAAGCGAAAAAAGGGTTTTTCCAACCCTGAATGTGTCGATATGAATTGTTAAACTTTAGAAAAAGAGAGAGTTCTCTTAAAAAATATAAGTTATTAAAAATATACCATTACAAGCTAGGGCATAGTGCTGAAATGTAAAGTGAAAGTCAAGCTGAATTAGAAACATAATACAAAGCTCAACATATAAACTATGAATAAATAATTGTAATGATAAGAGTTGAGTTTAAAATCCCAAGTGTTGACTGGTTGGGGTGTATATTATATGCGTAGAGTTAAATCATACGAATAGATTATATGTTTTCTAATGTAAGTCATAGCAGAAATATTGAACCATGTGCCAGCTTTGATAAATGTCTTGTTATTATTATTGGTATGTTTATTCCATAAGTACTGTGGAAGGGTTTGATATTTATATATATGTCGAGGTAAGTAAATTTTTATTTTATTTTTATAGTAGTATTTTAATTAAGAATGATTGTGAAAAGTGGTATCAAGGTAGCGTTACTACGTTAGGACCCTAAGGGTCGACTAACAATGAAGTTGTGTATGTGAATAATGCACAGAGAGAGAGAGAGAGAGAGAGAGAGATAATGAGAGGAGCTACAGCATTACAATCGCAACAAGGGGCTGGGGAAAATCAATCACCAACAGTCATGAACCCAAAAATGTGGGTTCATTTAAGTGTAGAACAACATCAAAAGACCAGCCGGTTGCTTGAAGAACAACAACACCAAACTAGTTTCTCGTTGAATACTATACAACAATTGCAAGAAGAAATGATAAGATTTCGAAAGGATAATGAGCGACTGTTACAAGATTAGGAGAAAATATTAAAGAGTTTATCAGACAAACAAAATTAGGAGATGGATCATCCAAGTGTTGAAAGAGGCTTACCGGCAGATGATGAACAGCGAATGAGAATTAATATCACAGAGAGAGTTGAAAAGATTCCCTCTAAAAGAAGTAAGAATAAGAATTACAATGAGGTAGATTCGGGCAATCTATCTGACCAGCAAGAGATTAAGAGACAGAAAGTGGAACTGCAGGGAGAATTCCGTAAGATTAAGCCACCAACTTTTGATGGTGAGGTAGAGGAAGTGGCGGAAGCCTGGCTAATTAACATGAATAAGTACTTTCAGGTATATGAATATAATAGCAACCAGAAGGCCAGATTGTCTATATACCAACTATGAGAGAAGGCCACCCTGTGGTGGGAACAAGTGAAAAATGTACGCAACATTGAAGAATGGGATATTACCTGGGAATTTTTTCAACAGTATTTTAAAGACAAGTAGTTGACAGAGAGATTTTATGAATAAAAAGCTAAAGAATTTCATGATCTAAGGTTGGGAAAAATGACCATGGATGATTATGTCACTAAATTCACTTCCCTGTTACGTTATGTCCCTTATCTCCGAGACGAAAAGGCTAAAGTGCAGAGGTTCCTGAGTAGCTTACCAACTCATATGAGGGAACAGATAGAATTTTTTAATCCTCAAACCATGGATTAAGCCATATGTAAGGCACGAATGTGCTATCAGCAGTCCAAGGCCAAGGGTCAAGGAGGAAAAAGCTGGCAGCCAAAGAAAAGTCAGAAAAGTAATTCCAATTTCAAAAGCAGTAAAAGTGGCAACTTTAAAGGCACAACGCGAAATCCTATTAATAAGCAATTTGGTAGAAATCACCAAAGAACCAAATGGCCAGCGAAATAAAATCCTATAGAAGCATCTAGTAAGCCAGAGCAGGGACAGATTACTAAACCTCCTCTACAGTGCTGGGGCTGTGGGGAGGCTCATTATTATAACTAGAAACAATAATGTGGAAAATCTACAGGAAGCATCTACAGTGGGGGACGTGGCGCGTAACATACCCCGCATCAATACAGCTTTGGAAGATCGGCAGGATGATTATCAACCCACAATGATTGAATTAGAAGTTACTTTTCTAACTAAACTTGTTTCAATTTTGGTAGATCCTGGAGCAAGTTTGAGTTATGTAAGCCCCAAATTGGTGGAAATGTGTAAATTAAAAGAACATAAATTTAAGAATTCCTAGTTAGTACAGCTAGCTACTGGGGAAAAATGAAAGGTAACTGCAAAGATTCCAAACTGTACATTAGATGTGGCAGAACATCAGCTACAAGTGGATTTAAATATTTTACCATTGGGATCTTATGATGTGTTATTGGGCATGGACTGGTTAGAAAAGCACTGGAATTTAGTGGATTGTAAAGAAAAGATTATTTACTATAGAATGCAAGATGGAACGCGAAGAGAGATTCAAGGAATTAGAAAGACAGTACAAATACGCCCAATCACAACATCTCAAATGAGTAAGTGTATCAGAAAAGGATGACAGCTGTATGCTATTCAAGTAGGGTATGAGGATTCCAAGGAAAAGTCGCCAACAATGGAGCATATACCTGTAGTATAGGAATTTCTGGATGTTTTTCCAGAAAACATTCCTGGTTTACCACCAAGGAGGGATATTGACTTCACCATAGAATTGTTGCCAAGAGCCTCCCCGGTGTCAAGGGATCCTTATAGAATGAGCGTGCCAAAACTAACTGAACTGAAAATGCAGCTACAAGAACCACTGGACAAAGGTTATATCCACCCAAGTGTGTCTCCATGGGGAGCACCAGTTCTATTTGTTAAAAAGAAAGACGAAACCATGCGTATGTGCGTGGATTATAGGCAGCTTAATAAGCTAACCGTCAAGAATAAATACCCCCTACCAAGAATCGATGACTTATTTGATAAAGTAAAAGGGGCTAAGGTGTTTTCTAAGATAGACTTAAGATCTGGATATCATCAAATTCGAATTAAGGATGAAGACATTTGTAAGACAACATTTCGCACTCGCTATGGGCACTATGAATTCATGGTGCTACCCTTTGAATTGATGAATGCACCAGCAACCTTTATGAGGTTAATGCATGGAATATTTCATCCATTTTTGGATAACTTTGTACTTATTTTCATAGATGATATTCTGATATATATTCTAAAAATCTGGAGGAACATAAGGAGAATTTGAGAATAGCCCTGGAAATGCTAAGAAAACATCAACTATATGTTAAGTACAGTAAATGAGATTTCTTTAAAACATAAATCCAATATCTGGGCCATGTCATATCAGCTGAAGGAATCGTTGTTGATCCGGAAAGATCAAAACTATTATGGAGTGGCGAGTACCCTAAAATGTGGCCAACATTAGATCGTTTATGAGATTCGCTGGTTATTATAGAATATTTATTAAATGATTTTCTAAAATTTCTTTTCCCATTACATCTTTGCAAAGGAAAGGAAATATCTTCAAATGAACAAATGAGTGTCAGAAAAGCTTTAAAAAGCTGAAACAACTTCTAACTACAACACCGGTATTGAAGGTAGCTAACCCTGATAAAGAATATGAAGTTTGTACTGATGCAAGTAAAGAAGGTGTTGGAGCAATCTTGACCCAGGAAGGTAAAGTGGTAGTATACGAGACTAGGAAACTGAAGAACCATGAATAGAGATATTCTGCTTATGATTTGGAGCTTACAGCAATGGTACATGCTCTCCGAGTGTGGAGGCATTACTTGCTGGGTAAGAGGTTTGTACTTAAAACAGATCATAGTAGCTTGACTAATTATTTCAAGAAAGTAGATTTAAACTTCAGGCAGGAAAGATGGAATGCCTTTCTATGTGAATTTGATATGGACATTCAGCATGTAAAGGGAAAGGAAAATCGAGTAGCAGATGCATTGAGTAGAAAATTACATGATATTTTTGAGTTGTACTATAATCAGCTAGAATCGAATTTTTGGAACAATTAAAGGAGGAGGCACGAAAAGATCCAGAATACAAATTTCTATGGCAACAAATGGAAGAAAATAGGAAGCAAGGTAAAATATTTGAGTATGGATAGAATGAAGATCAGATGTTGACGTTCCAAGGGAGAATATATGTGCCTAATATCATAACTCTAAAGGAGTTAATATTGAATGAATTTCATCGCAGCAATTATGTGGGTCATTCGAGATATCAGAAAATTCTTACCACAATAAGAAAGGTATACTATTGGCCGAGCATGCATAAGAATATTGCTGAATATCTAAGCAAATGTTTGGAATATCAGCAGGTAAAGGTGGAGCACCAGCATCTTGCGGGACTATTACAGCCCATACCCATACCTGAATGGAAGTGGGAGGTTATCTCCTTAGATTTCATCACAGGCTTTCCAGGAAAAAAAAGACAAAATGATTCAATCATAATAGTGGTAGACAGATTATGCAAATCTGCACATTTTATACCTATACAGTCTACCTATAAGACAGTATATATTGCTGATATATTTATGAAGGAAATTTTCAGGTTACATGGGATTCCAAAAACCATAATTTTGGATCGGGATGTTAAGTTCACATCCGTATTTTGGAAAACTTTTTTTTCCAGTCTGGGAATGCAGATAAATTTTAGCACCTCCTATCATCCCCAAACTGACGGGCAAACAAAGAGGGTAAACCAGATATTAGAAGACATGTTGCGCATGTATGTGATGTAGCAACCAACCAAGTGGGAGGATTATTTGCATCTTGTTGAGTTTTCTTATAATAACGGTTATCAGGAATCTCTAAAAATGAGCCCCTTCGAGGAATTATATGGTAGGCAATGTCGTACACCTATAAATTGGAGCAGTCTTGAGACAAAATTAATGTTGGGACTTGAGATGTTGGCCGAAATGGAAGTTGAGGTAAAAAGAATAAGACAGAAACTGAAGGCTACTCAATACCGAAAAAAGATTTATGTAGATAAGAAAAGGTCTTATCGTGAATTTGCAGTGGGAGATCATGTTTATGTGAGAATTAAACCTAAGAGGAGTACCTTAAGGTGGACCTCTTGTGACAAATTATTTCCCAGATACTGTGGACCTTTCCAAGTACTGCGAAGGGTAGGACCAATAGCATATCGATTGGCTTTACACAGCCTCATTCAAGTTCACAATGTGTTCCATGTGTCTTTGTTGAAGCGATATGTACATGATGAAAAACATGTGATTCATTAGCAAAGAATTCAGGTAGGATAGGAATAAGAATTCTAACGTGAAGTTTTGAACAAAATTGATGCATATTGATTTCAAATTTTTTTTTTGTTTTTTTCAAGTAGGACTAGAAAGATAATTTCAGGTCGAGACGCAACGCATACTTGACCGAAGACAAATCGTACTCCACAAATGAGTAGTTATCCAGGTAAAAGTGCAATGGAGGAACTTCGGACTGGATGAAGCTACTTGGGAGGATGAAAAGTTTATGCAGGAAGCTTACCGAGAGCTCTTTGCAGAGCCAGGTTGAAACACCGAGGACGATGTTACTTCCAAGGGGGGAAGTTGTGACAGCCTCATTAAAGTTAACTAGTGTTAACTAGTTAAAAAAGAATTTGCTTATCTTTATCTAGAAAGAAAAAACTCAAATAATTACTCTTGATTAAACAAGTTATTTAATTTTCTGATTTATTAACTAGGAGTAATTAATTAATGAAAGGAAAATCTTTTTAAAGCTGATGGTAAAAATGTTTTCAAGAATAGGAGGTGGTTGGGGATAGTTGGAAAGACAATTACCTAATCCTCTGAGGATAAAGCTGAATCCCAGAGGAGGAATAGGGGTTCTGTGCTAATGGTAAAGGGGAGTATTTTCTAGAGCTAGTTATGATCAGTTGAAAATAACTCACAGCATACCTTGTAAAACCATACTTTTTGAGTTTGACTGGATTGGCCATCCAGAGGTCACAGTAGAAAGTGAAACAAATCCACTGTTAACCCAGGAAACTATCTAGATTATGGAGCTAGGGGGCAAGTGGAGGACGTGAAAGCCTCCCTTGATGTTTGGGACGACCACAAATTTAAAAGAGTAATCCAGATAAGTATAATGACTGAGTTGCATACTATCTTTTATGTATGAATATGAAAGTGTTAACTGTGGTAGGAATTTAATTAAATTACAGTGGAAGTGGTTTGTTACTGAAATACTAATAAACAGTAGAAGATTTTATTTATGCAAAAGAGAAAGAAGAAAACCATAAAAGAACCCAGTTAAATAATTAGACTGCATGTATATAGAAAATAGTAATAAAAGCTACAGCAGAGCTATTCTTTTAACAGCTAGCGGAATAAACTGTAGATACAAATTTTTACATGTACATATAAGAAGAGATGAAGAATAGGTGGTAAAATTGTGTGTATACAAATGTCTTATGATATACACAGCATAATACTAGAAATTCTTAACATTGTTATATGTAACTTCATTAACCCCTGAAACAAAAAGACTAGAACTTGCAGTCCCAGGTTGAGGTGAAACCCTACCTGAGACCGACTGTTCAACTTAGTAAGTATTCATAATACATGGACATTATTTGTGGTGGTCCAGTCACCATAGCATGGAGCTAACCATATATTATAGAAAATAAAATTAAGAAAGAAACTCTGTGGAATGAATAATCGAAAGAACGATGGCAAGGTACCATTAACCCGCAAACTCGGCATGAAAATTCTCTTTTCCAGAAATAAATAATAGGAAAAAACAAATCATGTGAAATTTCTGTAGATTCATTCTATTTCACATCATACAACAGTGGAATACACATTGCTCAAACTACATATTGTAGAATAAAACAAATTACATGCAAAATGAGGTGAAACGAGGGTTTTTCCAACCCTGAATGTGTCGATATGAATTGTTAAACTTTGGAAAAAGAGAGAGTTCTCTCTAGAAATATAAATTATTAAAAAATATACCATTACAAGCTAGGGAATAGTCTCTAAATGTAAAGTCAAAGTCGAGCTGAATTAGAAACACAACAGAGAGCTCAACAGAGCTAATCAAAACCCATGTCTATTTAAAAAAAAAAAAAAAAAACATCAGGTATAAACCCTAAGGGATTACCTTTCGACTAATAAATCATTGCAATAAGTTATGAAACCCTATGCCGGGTATAAAGCCTCATTAACTGTTTATACATTGCCGTAAATATGAAATAATTTAAACAAGAAATGGAACGGAAGACCAGAACCCTAGGTTACAGTCTCCCTTCGAAGGGCAAGCTACCTGTGCAACAAGGAAGAGAGTAGTTAGCTGAGGCCGTGAAGACTGTGGTAAGGAAAAACTAAAGGAAGTCTACTCGAGGGTTTGGTAAGTCAGAACCACTAACCTGCAAGGAAATAGAACAACCAAGAGATGGGGTTAATTTTTTAAGAATTTAACCAATAATAAAACAAGAATGCCTGAGCTAAAGGAAGAATGGCTCGGATAACTACCTGTATCAAGGGAAATTCCGTTTGACTGCACTGTGAAAACAATCAAATAACAATTATTACACTTCTAAAGCGAATGAATTATTATACGACTCTGTAACAAGCAAGAGACTGAGTAAAACAAGAAAAATATAGCCACAGATAGCCATACTGTTGGCGCATATCTAAATGCCATTTCCTCCATTGCAAATGTGGACGCATCGACAGAGTAGAAGCGCAAGAATTCTCCGCAACAGAGGATCATCAACAAAGACCAAATTTCAGCTGAATAAGCCGACAGAGTAGCCCTAACAGCCAGAGGCCAAGTTAACAGAGTATTGGTAGCAGAGCAATGGAGAAATTATGTAGAGGAATGGCAAACCTAAATGGGGTTCGAGGTGGAGTGCCCAAAGTGTATAGGGCTGGAGAAGTCTAGCTTTGAACCCTGCCAAACAGTGATCCAACTCATTAACTCACAGTTCAACAATAGTAAAAGTCAGAGTTTCCCTGGATAACCATGACAAATCTAATGCGATCTACAACTGTCCAAGGGGAGTAAAAACCCTATACTGATATATGAAATGGAGTTGACATAACTCCACGAAGGTTCAATATCAAATGCCAAGTGGAGTACTATATTAATTCCAGATTAAATCTTATCGGTGGATTACCATTGATATAATCGATATATAATCACGGTGAACTTTATCAAAACATAAATTATGAATAAATAATTGTAATGATAAGATCTCAATTTAAAATCCCAAGTGTTGACCGGTTGGGGTGTATATTATATGCGTAGAGTTAAATCATACGAATACATTATATGTTTTCTAATGTAAGTCATAGCAGAAATATTGAACCATGCTCCAGCTTTGATAAATGTCTTGTTATTATTATTGGTATGTTTATTGCATAAGTACTGTGGAAGGGTTTGATGTTTATATACATGTGGAAGTAAGTAATTTTTTTTAATTTTATAGTAGTAATTTAATTAATAATGATTGTGACAAATAAACATTTCAATACTCATGTTCAGTAATTATTTATGGGAAATATATATATATTATATAAAAAATAAAAAATAAAAATAAAATAAAAAAATGTATAGTTAAAATATTTTATTTGTATGATTCTCAAAAAGAAATAGATACACAATCACTTCCATACCCAACATAAATTTAAAACGTATAAATATAATTAACCATCATAAATTTATATTAATCTCTTATAAAAATTTATACTACTTATTTATTATTTTTTAATATAACATTAAAAAACAACATTTTCCATATACTAAATTACACCTTAACACAATAAAAATATATATAAATAAACTATAAATTTTAATATTTAACATTATTTAGTTATAATATTTAAAACTACACATACTACATAAACAAAGGCCATTTCTCATTAAGAAGTATTGACAAGGAATATATACTTGTTTTTGTTTTGCATGCTCTCCTTCCAAAGGAGAAAAAGGGGGCAACGAGAACACGGCCATGAATGTGGTGGCATCTATGTTGATAGCCAAATAGAGCATCTATGTGAAGAAAAAACAATCATAATGTATGTATGTTTTATGGTCGATTATTTGTTTTGTACGAGAAAAAGGGAACAAGAACATAGCCATGAATATGGTGAAATCTATCTTGAATTCCAAATAGAATATCCGTGTAAAGGTAAAGTAGAAATAACCTCATTACATGTATGTATGTTTATACTATTTTTTTTAATTTTTAATGAGTTTTAGATTTTATTAGGCTTTAATTTTTTTTTATGGGCAGGAGTGAAGGATGGGAGTAAATTATGATGTTTTGAAATTACAATAAGATTTATATAACTATGGTTATGACATTATAAAATTAATTTGAGTTTTACTAAGTTTTACATAAATTTAGTGACAACATCATATAATGGATAAGTAATTTTTCTATTCAAAATTATAACTAACTCAATATAAATTTATTCTACTAAAATAAATAAATAATATTATAAAATTATGTTGCATTAAAAGGATATATAGTTACCTATGATAATACTATAATAATATATGTATGTTACATATAAAAGGTTATGAATTCTTATTTTAATTTTGTATTTGAGAGTGGAATAATACATTCATTTACAAAAGGTGGAGAGAGTTTGTTGTGTGTGTTAGAGAGATTGTTGTGGAGGTAAATCCCCTCTTCGGACAAAGCCGATCCCTACTAGCCCAGATCGGGTCTAGCAACAATCGTTCACGCTATAGTGAAGGTTCCTAATTGCAAATAAACAAACTAGCGATGAAGGCTTACCTGGAATCCAACGTTGTCGCTCATAGAGAAAGTAGCACTCCCATTCCTTAGCTTCGGTAGATCAGAATCCTCACGATCTCCGTGATCGGACACCTGCACATGCAAGAAACAAAACAAACGCAAGTGTAAAATCCAGTATATGCAACTATATGTCAGTCAGAGAAGACATAACTCATCATCATAATCAATAACAGGATTGGAACCATAACCAATAGTCGCTTATCATTAATCAATCAAAGAAGAATACAACCATAGCCCTGATGATGAATTCCCCTTCGGAGGGTCACCAGTGGAACACGTCTCGAAAGAGCCTTTCGAGGATGGGACAAACCTCTCTCTTCGGATGTCTCGACGATAATCTCGTTGCTTGGATTTGGCCTTAAGGGAATGAATCAAGGCTCTTGCAGCATAAGGCTCTGATGGCTCTTGGGAACTTGAAGACTAGCTTGCAAAGGGAATGAGCAAGATTTTATAGATGGAGGAAGGGGAGTTGGGGTCCCTATAATCATGGGATTGGCCCTATCCTCAAGGAAGCTTCATGAGAGGTGGAAAACCACTTCCTCTACATGGAGATCTGGAGCCAAACCTCCTAACTCAAATTAGATACCTCTTCATGAATTGGTTAGGATGAAACTTCTGCTATTTATTTTAAAAAAAACACTCCTTAAAATGGTTGGCGCGAGTGCGACTCTGAGACAGAGCGCCAATTGGCGTGCCCTCTTTGAAGGATTTCCCCCATTAGTGTGGGTGCTGAACTGGCTTCCCACGCCAATGCAAAAAAGGGTTTTTTTTAGGGTTTTTTACAAGGAGTTGTCTTCAGGGCAATGAAAGCTCTTGTTCAAAGGGATGTCATGAATGTGGTTTCAATTTATGTCACTGCTCACAGGTCACGGAATGAGCCCTCCAATTGTGTGGGATGGGGAATTGCAGGGACAGTGACAAATTGCTGTGTAATAGAGGCCCCCTAAAGCATGAGGCCCGAAAGAGAGAGAGGGGTGAAATTCTTTACGAGAACGTGTCCAACTGGAAACACCGCCGTCCGATAACCTGCATAGAGAAATACAACTGATATCTCAGATACATGATATATACGTGGTATGGGCGCAGCCATCCATAATAGAGTATACAATAATCCAGATCCAAGTCATGGACGCAGCCATCCAGTGAGGATCGATAAATAGAATCAGGTATGGTCACAACCATCCAATCAGTGAGTCATGTAACGAATCATAAGAATCCACAAAATCGTAGCCTGGATTATAACAGACATGAATCCAGGGTCTTGTGCTCCATCTCGACCCAAACAAAGCACAACTTCAAGCATGCGAATATGTGAGCTAAAGTCGAACATGTGAGAACATCGCTTGATTACCAGCCAATGATGAAAGTTGTTAACAGACGCGAGAGGTACCACCAATGATGACAATGTCCCTCAAGGTACTATAGGTACAATCTACGGCATGTGAATCAATGAGTTGGCGTCGAACACCTGTAGAATCACTCAATCAGAGGCCAATGATGAAAACCTCACGTCGAACGCGAAGAACCTACCATTGAAGCATGCAGGCTCCAAGGTACCAGAAGGGAGTCTCTAGATCAGCTTCCTGGATATGGTGTTGAAGTCGACAAGAAGTGACATTGATCGAAGTTGGGCCATAGTGTTTCCCAGATCATCGACACGAGACAGAGGAACATAATGTCTTTGTGAATCACAATCAAATGAGAATCAGAGGAAGGTTGGAATGTGCAGAGGTCAACTTCTCTTGAACATATCGGTGGCATGACAGTGGATTTGGTAGTATTTGACATCAAAAGATCAGGGGTCATGACGACAAGGCAAAGAGCAGATGAGAGGTCAAAAGGGATTACCCAAACCCACAGAGGAAAGTGAACAAACGAGATGAGATATCCCCAACCCGACATGAATGCAAACAAGTGCCATGTTCAAGAGCGACATACTGCCGACACGACAATGATTTTGGTTCCATTTTCCCCACCATTTCTGGTGAGTACCTCTTTATTTTTACACAATCTTGAAGAGGATACCATATGCTTGTTGTATAAGCCCATCCTAGTACATTTATCGAGCCCTAGGAAGGAGGAACTCGAATATCGTCATTTCAACTAAATCCAATGTCATCAGGGTTTAACGAGTCTCATAGAGGAAGAACTCGATGCCTTTTAATATTTAGAGAGTTTGAAAAGATAGCGGAAAAGTAAACTCCAACAGTCCCTTTTCGTAAATAGTTCCTCAGATCCGAAAAGGTAGAAAACTATTTCTGAGAAAACCTCCTAGTCGCAATAGGCTAGGGTATTCCTTTTTCGTAAGTAATCTACCCCATCCCGAAAAGGGGGTAAACGTATACTGGGTAGATGTTGTTTCATGGCCACTTTAGCGAGATCAAAATGACAAGGGCCTCGGAAATCTTTTCATGTTTAGAGAGTTAGAAAAGAGCTGAAAGATGACTCCAAAATGACTTTTTCATATATTTACCGAGTCCGAAAAAGTATAAAATACAACTCGTGTCACCGTTTAAGTTGCGTAAATACCTGTTGCTACACATGAAGGCAAGTGTAAAATCCATTTTCGACAAAATATATCAAAATATTAATAAAAATGACTTTTAAAACCTAATTAGATTTCAAAAATTTATAAATAAGTCTCAAATGGTAAAAACAAAATTACTTTTACTATTTACCTCATTGGAGAGCAACAGTGGTCCATTTTGTGTGCGATCTTCTGACGGTGATTATGAATTATCCGGGCTACTATTCAGATCCCTGTTTGTTCCAGGTAAGGGGCGCTTCCTTAAGCTCCATTCCAATCCATTTTTTATATGTTTTTATTATGTATTAGACTTTAGGGCGAACCATTTTTAATTTTTAGGGTTGTCCCCATTGGCACGGGTATCGGGCACGGACCCACGCCAATGGACATTTCCTCACAAAGAGGTCGCACCAATGGCACAACACAATTTTCTGCTCAAAATTTTGAAAATGTGAGCTATCTAAGTTGATTTTCAAATGTACCAGAGATCTAACAATGTATTTTTGATGGTGTTGATGCACATATAAAGGCAAAAATGGTTATCGAATGGAAGGAAAGGGAACATGGAGAGGAAGATGAAATGGATATGGAGAATGAGGCCTGTATGACTGCACTCAAGAACTGTGGTCTTAAAAAATTCTTCCTCACGCCCTGCTTATGAACTCAGCCAGAGGTACTACAATACTTGGTCAGTATATGGGACGAAAATGAAGAAGTATTTAAACTTCGGGACCAAGTGCTGGAACTCGAGGTTTCCGACGTATATTTCATAACTAGACTGTCGTGCAGAGGTCCGGTGCCCATCCTGACAGGCAGCAGACCATCTGGGGAAAATATGGAGCAGGTAATGGCGAGGGTGTGCCCAGGGGCACGAACCAGATCAGGAAGCGGGAAGGTGGACATCCAAACTGTCTAGGATCTAGCACTGAGAGTAGTGCTACACACCATCACACGAGCTGCGGGATCGCAAGCTCCACACGAGGCAACCAAGGCCCAAATATTGCTAGCCGCTGAGTGTATGAGTCCAACACTGTTTGATTGGGCTACTGCAGTGACAACAAATATCAAAAGGCAGCTCACAAAGTGCAAGCAAGTCAAACTGAAGCAGTTTGGCTATGGTTCCATTTTGGTATCGTTCATCCTGGAACGACTACCTATCTTCCAGGGCCAAGGGGCCATCGTTGCTGAGCCGATACCACGAGAGCCGAGGATGGCTCACTGGGCAGCACTTATGCCCAGGTCAGGAGGAGGCAAACAGATGTCTTGGAGGCTAGAGTTTTTTGGATGGTTACGGTGTCAATTGATCGTGGTCGAGGATTGGCCCTATGACGGGACCAATTTCACTGAAGACCCAGATCTCCCACTTCCGAAGAGGGATGACTGGGATGAGGAGTTGGGTATGGCCTCTCTTTTTTATTTTTATGTTTTATGATTTTTTGGGTAATACATGTCCGTTCTGACACCAATTTTATATGTATGCAGATGTCGGCCCAGAGAGACCTGCTGGTATGTCTCCTATTGCACGGAGAACTCAGCCCGCAGCTGACCCTCAGGCAGAGGGTGCCGAGGGAGGAGAGTTGATCCACAACCTTGAGGGGATTGCCCAGGGGATTCCAGGCTACGCCCGGCTGGCAAATGTCCCGATGGCATATCAGAGACATACGGTGGGAGTGCCTAGTCGCCTCCACCAAATTTTGAGATGCTTAGTGCACGTGGTAGCATGTTACCATGAGCACCATGTGGATTAGACACCTAGGGCTTCTTTCATGCATATTTTTTGAGAGACATGTCGTCTCCGGATGTATTTAACATGAACATGTATATTTTTTATTTTATGTGATGCACACTCTGTAAACATTTCGATACATATATATATATATATACATACCTATTTCTGGATGGATCTTCTTACATGTGATGACGTTTTTGTTTATAAATTGTGCAAATGTCTATCTAAAACCAAATTAGCTACTGCATCTGTTAATGTATTCATATGTGTGGGTATGTGCTGATATGTAATATAGTCAAAATTTCTCTCCAGCAGACGAATACGCAAATATAGACGTAAAATGGATGGATTTATAACTGAATAATGCCCGTTAAGTTGTAATACTACAATTTGTGAGTCTAGATACACAAGTAATTCACGAATGCCAAGGTTTACAGCCTCGGTTAATAATTCCAATACAGCACTATATTCTGCGATATTATTTGTAGTAGGACCTAGACACACACCTTGCAGGTTAACCAGTTCACCAGCAGGATCATAGATTACCTAGGCTACTGAAGACAGATTCCTGGTACTGCGAGAGGCACCATCCGCGAAACCCACAAATGGAGTAATGGACATCTGCACAATCAGGAAGACCCGATCAGCAGAAATATGCTTACATCGCACACCACACCACACATGCACACAAATTAATATACACACCTATGTACACACACCACACTAAAAGTAACTTCAAGCGTAGTATTTCTTAAGGTACAACCCATTTCTAGGCTGCGCCAGCGGAACTCCTTCATAATCAATGAGCTCATAAGCCCCCATTCTTCAATACTCATTTTACTATGTAGGGCCCATGCCACATGGGCTGGAACTTACCTGCCCCGAGTTTGTCATGCGCTTGGTCGTATAGGAGGACAAGGTCCCCTTCGACAAAGGAACGTGGAGAGACTGATTGATAAAAGTGCGCTTTGACCCGCTTTTTCTGTGCCTTAATGACTAAGGCAGCCAAGCAGCGGGTTTCATCCAACCATTCCAAATAAAAGAGATGCTCTTCTTCAGGAGAAGTGTCGGGAAAAAGTTAAAAAACCAACTTTAAGGAAGGAATTTCGCACTCAGCCGGAAGAGTTGCTTCCAGAACATACACCAATTAGAATGGTGTGAATCTGGTCGCACTCTTTGTTGATGTCCGGTATGCCCATAGAGCTGAGAAAAATTGGAGGTGCCAATTGGAATTATGAATCCCAACTGTTCGTTGAAGCATTATGACCAAAACCTTGTTCACAGCCTCAACCTGGCCATTTGCCTGGGGGTAATATGGCGTTCTGTCGTAAGCCAAATCTTGATGTCAGCTTGGCCATCATGTAATCTCGAAAGTGAGTACCATGATCGGTAACAATGGCCTGAGGGACCCCGAAACGTGCAATAATATGGTTGAAGATAAATTGGGTAGCTGTCTTACTGTCAGCGGCTAGTGTAGGCATCGCTTTGGCCCACTTAGTAAAGTAGTCGACATCGGTGATTATATATGAATGTCCCCCGAACGAGGGTTACACGACATGAAATCTACGCCCCATTTTGAAAAAGGGCCGACAGTAATGACAGGATGCAATGGGAGAGGTGGCGAGCACATCTTGCGCTGAAAAACCTGACACGCATGACATTTTCGGACTGCAACAATGTAGTCTTTAAAGATTGACGGCCAGAAGTAACCCGCACGTAGAATCTTCTGGGCGGTAGCATATCCAGACATGTGACCGCCACAGGCGCCATTGTGACATTCACTTAAGACTCTTTCGGCCTCTTCCAGAGTCAAACACCGATGGAGTACCGAATCTACTCCAACCCGGTATAATGTATCTCCTACAATGCGGTAGGGTTGAGATTGATGCCAAATCCGACGTCGAGCATCTTTGGTCAACTCAGAGCGGAAGGTTGACGTCTGAAGATACACAATAATATCACCATACCATGGGTCATGGGTGCTGATAAGGAAGATGGTTTCGTCTGGGATATGATCTTCAGAGTGAGAGGGTGTGGAGTCTGTTGGGAGGGAGCAAATGAGATCTGCAAAAACCAGTGATTTGGTAAACTTAGCAGTGGTAAACTCTAAGTCAAACTCCTAAAGGATAACAATCCATTTGGATTATTTTCCCCCCAGTAATTGTCGAGATAGAATATATGTCATGGGGTTGCAATCTGAAACCACGGTTGTTGTACGCAGCAGGATGTAGTGGCGAAAACGTTGCACGGCTTGTACGGCTGCTAATGCCAGCTTCTCGACATGAGCGTAGCGTGTCTCTATCTCAAGAAGGTTTTGTGATAGATAGTAAACAACATGTTCATTTCCATCATCATCATCCTGCACCAAAACCATAACTATGGTGCTAAACGTGGCAGCCAAATATAGAGTGAAATCACGGTGATAGTTTGGAGGCCGAAGGAACGGAGCATTAACAAGTAACGTCTTAAGCTTCTCAAAGGATTGTTGAGCAATATCGTCCCAATGAAAGGGAACATTCTACTTTAAAAGACACGTGAATCCTTTGGCCACTTCCACGTAGTTCGGTATAAAGCGTCGGAGGAAATTAGCTTTTCCCTACAGACTCTGCAATTGATATAACAAGGAGGGTGATGGGAGATAGGAAATGGCCTTGAATTTTAGAGGGTTGAGGCGAATCCCATCCTTGGAGACTATGAACCCAAAAAGATGGCTAGAATCCACGCAAAAGACGCATTTATGAGGGTTAATACGGATATTATAGCGTCAACAGCGAAGGAAAATCTGGCGGAGGTGTTCTGGGTGGTTCTCTCACCGAGCTGAGTGAGCTGGTAGATTTTCCAGATAAGGCTGAACGATATGGCGTATGTCGTGGAATGCGTAAGACATCGCACGCTGGAAATTAGATCCAGTGTTCTTCAAGCCGAACGGGAGCTTTTTATAAGCGAAAGTACCCCAGGGACAGATGAATGTGGTCTTGTGTTGGTCAGCAGGTAGAATATTTATCTGATTATACCTAGAAAATTCGTCCATCAAGAAGTAAATATGACTCCCAGCACATTCGTCGATGATTTGATCTATGAAAGGAGTGGGGTAGTTGTCCTTCAGACAGGCGCGATTAATATCATGGTAATCAACACAGACTCTTATATTACCCTGTTTCTTATCTACAGGGACAATATTTGAAACCCATTCTGTGAGGGGAATTGGGTAAATGAAGCCCGCGTTCAGAAGTTTTTCAACTTCTACTTTAATGGCAGCGGCTTTGCGAGGATGCACTAGGCGTAGGCATTGGTGCACGGGTTTTGCACCAGGATAGGTAGGAATCTCGTGAAATACTATGCTGGGATCAATCTCAGGCATTTCTTCATAGGACCAAGCGAACACGTCTCTGAATTCTCGAAAAATATCATTATAAACTCGTATCTCATCAGGAGAACAAGTTACTCCCACGTGTATGATCTCGACTATCCCCCGTTTAACGGAGATGTCGATCGGAATGGTTTGAGTAATGTTGCTCATGTTTCCCTTTGAAAGCACCTCATGTGTCAATATGGGTGTCTGGAGAGGTGGAGTGGGAACCTGAGATGTAAAACGCTCTAGACAATCTGACATTGCCCCCAAGCTAGGCATGCATGAGGAACGATGATGTCCATCGCTCCAAGGCAGCTCCTCAAGAGACATTGTTTCAACAATAGCTTCATCAGAAGGAAAAATATCTTTAAGAGGATTAGGCAAGTTGGCCTCGCCGAGCCAGGGGGATTGAGAATATATGTCTAAAGCCATGCTCGAAGGAGCATGCTGAGGAGGGGGAGGATCAGATGTAGCGACGATTTCATAGTAGGTAATCTCTACCGGAGTTAAGGGCATCGATTCTCCAAACTCGGTCACCTACTCAGGCGAAGGGATGAGCCATGGGTCATCAGACCTCAAGATCATATTAACTTGAGCGGTGTGTGGTGGTGGTGTGGGAAAGATACCCATGAGGATGGGGTCCTTGAAGAGACCGGGTTCTACACTGTGAGGGGGATTTGGAATCTAATCCACGTAAGGAACATTGTTCTCAAAGGTGGAGGTGAAGAAAGACAACTGATCCACCGTAACGATTTTTCCCTCATGAGGGAACTTAAGAAGTCGAAAGAGGGTGGATGGCACACATAACATGGTTTGAGTCCAATTGCGGCCGAGAAGTATATTGTAGTTAAGCTTGGCGTCAACTACTTCTACTTCTACGTTGATTGTCTTCCCCTGTAAGGTAATCGCTAAACTCTCGAGAATACCTAGGGGTTTCAATTCCCGACCATCAAATGCGTCTAGGGCATTAGGAGACGATGAAAGGGCCAGAGAGCCAATGGCCTTCCAACAAGCGGACGACATGACATAGGTAGAAGCACCTTCGTCCACAACGGCCCTATGGATGTTAAGACTGTTGATCCCGAATTGAATAACAAGAGCGATTTGATGTGGAAGTTGGGGGGGTGAAATTTTCTAAGTCGAAGGTGAGAAGATTAGAATCAGTGGGATCGATCCCACTGATTGCAGATAACAAAGCTTTACGTTGTGACGGAAACCTTTGAAGAATCTCCAATGCATACATGGCAGAAGGCGTCTGTTCCAGATCCTCAACAATACTGTAGTGCTGAGCGGCACAGGCGTTTGGGTTGTAGGAAGATCTTCGTAGAACACCTTTGGAAAGTGGCCTCACAATGGGATCAACAGTAGGCTTCTCAATTTCCAACGAACCGGAGACAGGTGGGGGAGGTGAACCATCCACAACTGCCTTCCTAGATGCCTGATGCGATTCGTTGTAATCCTTCGAACGCGTAGCAATAGAGATAGGTGCAGCACCATTCATCATAAAGACCTGGGACCCAAATGGTGCAGACGGTGAAGGCTGTTCAACCATCTGGGTCTACTGAGACGGGAACGGTTCTTTAAGAACAGTCGGAGTTGCTTTGGAGCCTGTTAGAATTTGACTAATTTCAGGCTTCACAAATAAGGTAGGGGTACTTCAGTTTACGTTGGGAACCGTCCTCGGTACGAGGTTTGGACTCTGGCTTTGGGGCGTCGGATTTAGATTTTCCTTTGCCCTTATTTTTCCCTTTGGAGGATTTTTCTATATGATTATCCTGAACGGCGTTAACCTTCGCATTTTTTCCAGAATCGGGAGGGGAAGGAGGAGCATAATTATTGGATGAGTTGGACTTCTACTTCCCATTTGAAGAATTTTTCGAATTCTGAGACACGGAACCAATAACACCCCGGCGGTGGAGCTTTAGAGGTCCCAAACCATGGAGCATCAGGAAAAATATCATAAAGTGTGCCGGACTGAGAGTATATCAGATCCAGATATTGGGCACGTGCTATGGCTTGTTCTTTAGTCACACACACTCCCATAGCAATATCTTGGGCGATTTTGTTAACGAAGGAGGTGGTGAACCAATGAGTTAGTATCTGATCAGGTATATGGAACGTGATCAGTCTACGACGACATCGCCACTAATGAATGTGATCAGAAATGTGGGTTTCTTTGTCCTGCTTCAAAGAAGTCAGGAGTTGCGTCCCAGATTCATAGCGAACCGGTAACTAAAAGTGAGTCAGAAAAGCCATGGCTAACATATTGAAATCTTGAAAGATGCCACGGGATAATTCAATATACCACTTAGCGGCAGCACCATTCAAAGTGCGCTGGAAGAGGCATAGACGAATTGAATCATCCACCCAAAAGTTGGACGAACACCAAAGATGGTAAGTCATCACATGAGCTTGGGGGTCCTCCCTAGCTTTACCCTCAAACTTGGGGAAATCATTGGGTACCTTGGTAGGAACCGGAGGCCAATAAGGATTGTGCAGAATTGGATCATTAGTTAATTTCGAAACATCCGGTAATTCCAAGGTAGCCACGAACGGCAATGGCGGATTGGATGGCATGCCTAGCCCTCGATAAGGACCAGTACCTGTACTCCATGCTAGTTGAGAATATCCTTGCCCCCAGGGGTTCTGCCTAGCAATATTCTGACCGTAGGGGGTATAGGGTGTATAACCAGCCCGATTCAGTTATTGGTAACTAGTGCATGGGGATTGATAACAAGAGTATGGACCCTAATTGTAAGTCGGCCCCGTTTGAGCAGTCTGCGGATTTGGCTGTTGCGTATAGGTATAGCTGGGTTGTTGAGAGTAATAGTTAGAACATTGTCGCTGGCTATAATTCTATCGATATTGACCATGATAATAGTAACCGCTTTGAGGTTGAGTGGGCCGCTGATAGGTGGGACCTTGCTGGGCCTGATAATTATGGTGCAGCGGTTGATTTGGCTACAACATTGAATAAGTCGGTTGTTGGGCAGGGTTGACAGGATGTGCAGGCTGGCCTGGATGAACAGGCTGACCTGGGTGAGCAGGCTGCCTTGATTGAACAGGTTGACCCAGATAAACAGGTTGTGTCGGTTGCGCAGGTTGACCTGGCTGTTGAGGAGCACCAGGTTGTGCTGGATAGGCTGGTTGGCCTGGTGGGGGGACACCAGGTTGTGCCGGATTGGCCAGTTGGCCTCGAGGTAGGATACGAGGTTGTGTCGGATGGGCTGGTTGGCCTGGTAGAGGAATGCATCCAGGTGGTTGCTGATAACCGATTTGACCCGCAACAGGACCATAAGATGGTCCTGGCTGATGTGTAACATTGGGACCAAGAGGATACTGAGGTTGCATAGATTGAGAAGCTGTAAATGCCCCCCAGGACCATATACCATCCCCAGTTGGTACCCCGATTTACCTGTGAGTCCTTGAGGTTGCCCAGGTGGGACTCCAGGGAGAGACTACATGAGTTGACCTGAAGGGTTGTAATAATGTCCTTGCGGACCATATAATGGCCCTTACTCGCCCAGAGGGAAGCCCTATATGGGGTGTCTCTGTGGGTCATAAGGATAGCCAGGCTGGCCCGAAGGTTGGCCTTGAAAAGGTTGTCCTTGCGGGTTATAAGGCTGTCCAACCTGGTTATATGATAAACCCTGAGCATGAAGCTGAGCCTCAGGAGTAGGTAAACGTAAAGGGTTCCCATGCTCATCGTACTGATATGGAAAGACGTACACAGGTGTACCATCCTGTGCATAATGAGAAAAATACGAGCGGCTGGGATCTTGAGGGGGTTGTCCAGCCTCGGGGTTCGATTGTTGGAGGGACAATCGATACTCCTCCGGATAAATATTCTCCGGTATAGAAGATGCTATATAGACATCTTCAGGCAGCAATGTGGTCCTTATGGACTGAGTGGTAACAACGGGTGCAGACGCGGCCACATAGACAATGGGCCTGACGGGTACAGAAGTGACCTGAGGGGATGACGTAATGGGTGTCTGTGGAGACATCCCCAATGAAGGAACAACCGGCCTCGTAGAAGGAGCTGGTACCTCCATAAAGGCAGCGGTGATAATAATCTGACCCAAGGATCTATACCCTGCTGGTAATGAGGGACCAGGTGATGACATAACAGATGGTTCAGGGTTGTCTTCTAGAAATAACTGTCAAGGGAATAGCTGGTAATATTCACCAGACGTGGGGATTTCCTCGCTAGGGGAATCACTCATATTCGAACCTGCTGCTAGATCTCGTAACAGACGGTGAGGACTAGGAGGAATAACAACAGCTAAAAAAGGCGAACCCAATGTAAGAGGAGGGAAATCTTCCCCTACTCCCAATCCAAACCAAGGGTCGGAAAAGGGCCAATTGAACTCAATTGGTCCTCCAAACGGTTGCGAAGACAGAACCAGTCCCCCGTCGGGAAACTCGGAAACGATGGGCTGCTGAGGTTCAGCAGAGGATTGAGAAATCTCTGATGAATCGTCTGTATATGGACTACCAGTAGACGAAACGGAAGGTTCCGCCACTGTGACAACAAAGATTAAAGATCAAGCACAACACACACGGGCTAAAAAAGAGTCAATACACACAATCAAATGGCCAACAAGCAAAATCTAACAGGGCGTGTGATCGCGGGTGATTTATTTTACCACATTGAAACTTAGAAACTTCAACATTTCATGTTTTAAGAGTCGAGAAACGGATGAAATGTGACTCTATCTCTTTCAGTTTTGAAGCAAGCGTGAAAGGACAAGCGCTTGGTGATCCTTTTAAATTTAAAGAGTCAGAAGAGGTCAAATGACTACTCAGGAATACTAGGAAAAGGGTGTACCAAATAACCGTGAACTGCAATATACACATTGGTTTCAAAATAAAAGAGAAATCAACCAAGGACTTGACATACGTGCAGGCAATCTCCCAGAATGCTGTGTCCGGTGTACCACTGGTATAGGGTGGCAGACTCGGCTTCCTATGGATAAAGGATAGAAACCTAGTGGGGTCTCCCTCTATATACTCGACGTTACAGGAAGCACAAGTCCGTACTAGTGCTGTCTAAAGCCAAGAGGCGAACGAAAGTTACTAGGTTTAAAGACGCCAAAACACATCTCTAGCCTAGACCACTAAATGTTGCGTTAATGTTTCAATGCTGCCTTGGTGTAAATTGAGTAAATTTTAATGTTTATCTTCAATTACATTTCGGTTTTCAAGCCCTAGCGAGTGTGATGTCTCAAAATCTCCTAAATGCACACTATATGCCACAATATATCATTTCATTCGATGAAAGCTAATTACAAGAGAGTTGAGAGCTTTTTCACACAAACAAAATGATCAGAAAACAACCAAAATGGTCTCTAATGCAGCTAATGGAAACCAAAAAAATTTCTCTCAAAGTCACTAATCACTAATAACACCGAAAATATTTTAATTTTCACTAACTAATCAAAAGCAAAAGAGTTTTTTTTTGTATTTTCAATGTTTAAGAGCAATGTTCACTAAACAAAAGGAAAACTAATGAAGAGAAATTTGAGATGCGATAGTAAAAGAGAAAAGATAAGCAAATTCACTCAATGAAAAACACGCAATCAAACCCCAAATTGAAAAAATAGTCCCTCAAAACCAAAAGAATCCCAAAGACTCAAATGGACCATGTAATCTAGGCCCAAAGCGAGACAAAGCGAAATTCGAATGAAGAAGAGAACAAACACTCAAATAACGCAATAAAATGACAAAGAACCGCCAAACAAATGTAAAGAATCAATCACAAGGTTGACTGAACCGATAAAAACCAAAAATTCCCAAGGGAGGCTCGACACACAAGATCACCTAGATGCCCTAGGGCTAGAATGTGAAATCGATGGAAACGGGAAAACAACCAAAAGACGAAGGTCACAGCCAGTCAAAAAAGGCTCGAAAACACTCAAGGAGTTGAAAAAATAAGACCAAACACACTGATCAAGCTCAAGAAGGTCAGAACAGAGCAAACCCTAGTACCTCACAAGATTGGCGTTACTGTGAGGCTAAAACTAGCACCAGAAACAAATTGGCGCAGGTAATACACAAGCAACATATGCCAATGGGTGCGAATGTCAAGCTGTAAAGTGCGCCAGTCGAGTTTGCTATGAAAAAATAAAAATAGACAATCCAACAAGCAGACCAGTGATGATCAAAATCACAAAAAGAGCCAAAATCACAAAAAGAGCCAGCCCAAAGAGCTGATCAAGCAAGGAGAATCGAGAAACAACCGAAAAGACAAGACAATACTCCAAGTGTTCAGTTCATAAACTAAACCGGAGATTGACTGAAGCAGCTTTGATCTAATCCACTAATGCAAAGCAATAGCGTTTCGAAGGCTATCTGGCTAACTTCAAGCTCTGTCTGTAGCTTACAAAGTAGAACAACAACAAGCTAGATGTCCCCAGTGGAGTCACCAAATTGTTGTGGAGGTAAATCCCCTCTGCGGAAAGAGGCGATCCCTACTAGCCCAGACCGGGTTTAGCAACAATCGTTCACGCTATAGTGTAGGTTCCTAATTGTAAATAAACCAACTAGCGATGAAGGGTTACCTGGAATCCAACATTGTCACTCATAGAGAAAGTAGCACTCCCGTTCCTTAGCTCCGGCAGATCACAATCCTCACGATCTCCGTGATCAGACACCTGCACATGCAAGACACAAAACAAACGCAAGCGTAAAATCCAGTATATGCAACTATATGTCAGTCAGAGAAGACATAACTCATCATCATAATCAATAACAGGAGTGGAACCATAACCGATAGTCGCTTATCATTAATCAATCAAAGAAGAATACAACCATAGCCCTGACGCTGAATTCTCCTTCGGAGGGTCGCAAGTGGAACACGTCTCGAAAAATCCTATCGGGGATGGGACAAACCTCTCTCTTCGGACGTCTCGACGATAATCTCCTTGCTTGGATTTGGCCTTAAGGGAATGAATCAAGGCTCTTCCAGCATAAGGCTCTGATGGCTCTGGGGAACTTCGAGACTAGCTTGCAAAAGGAATGAGCAAGATTTTATAGATGGAGGAAGGGGAGTTGGGGTCCCTATAATCATGGGATTGACCCTATCCTCAAGGAAGCTTCCATGAGAGGTGGAAAACCACTTCCTCTACATGGAGATCTGGAGCCAAACCTCCCAACTCAAATTAGATACCAGTTCATGGATTGGTTAGGACGAAACTTCCGCTATTTATTTTTAAAAAACACTCCTTAAAATGGCTGGCGCGAGTGCGACTCTGAGACATAGTGCCAATTGGTGCGCCCTCTTTGAAGGATTTCCCCCATTGGCGTGGGTACTGAACTAGCTTCTCGCGCCAATGAAAAAAAGGGGTGTTTTTAGGGTTTTTTACAAGGATTTGTCTTCAGGGAAATGAAAGCTCTTGTTCAGAGGGATGTCATGAAAGTGGTTTCAAGTTATGTCACTGCTCACAGGTCACAGAATGAGCCCTACAATTGTGCGGGATGGGGAATTGCAGGGACGATGACAAATTGTTGTGTAACAGAGATATATGAGAATGAAAAGACAGAGGAAAATAGAGATCGAGAGAAATGAAGAAATAGGTAAATGAAGAGAGATATATAAAGAGGGATAGGGGTAGGGGAGAGATAGAAAGGGGTTGAGAAACATGATGGTTATGTGTAGAGAGAGTGAGAGAGAGATGGGGGGTGGCAGTGAATCCTACAGTGACACTTGTCACAGTGTGATTGGGAAAACTGAAGAATATTCCTAGAATATATTTAAATTTGCTGAATAGGCTGCCATACAATTTTTTAGCTGTTTAGGAAAATGAATGGTGGGCCCTAGCTATTTTTGAAGAAATGAATCGCACTGGATTCCTAGTGACTATCTCTTCGTTCTCATTCAATTTCCAATCAATTTTGGGCACTTTCATTTTTGAGATTTAACACTGAGCACCTTATCATTTCTCCCCACTAGAAGCCTTTTGGACCGCAAAATATATTTGATTATTGATCATGTGGATGTGGGTATAGCTCCCTCACCCTTCTAGTCTCAATCCACTGAGATTTTCCCATTTTCATCAATTTGAGATTTTCACAAAAACTAAGTTTTTTCCTTGACCCTTGAGACCCTCTGTTGCTGTTGTTGACATCGTCATGCTGAAATTTCCCTGAATTTGCAGAGAAACAAGCTATTATTGCAGAAGCAAACTTTTTCCCACCTCGATCATCAATCAAAGGAAACTTAAAAATTGTCTCACCTCGCATACTGTCGTCATGGCGATTCTTAGTTGATCTTTATTTGTACTTGTGTCACACTTGACCAAGTATTTTCGCCATTTCCATGTACCCTTTGGAAACAAAAAATAAGGACTTGTGGAACCTATGCCTTCTTTTTCAAACTGATTTGGTGCATTCTCTTTGAACTTTCCTTTCTCTTGCACCGACATCTTGTGTCCAACACTGCTCAATAGTGATATTGACTACTACAAGTTTTTCACATCTTTTTCACCTCCTTTCAAAGGAAACCTATTAGAATCTCGAAACAGCTCATTACAATCATAAGAAACTTCAATTAAATCAACTTTTTCATTCGATGCATCTTTTCGAAAGGTTTGATTCAAAACATCTATATGCCTGATCATTAGCAATGTCAAATTTTGACTTGCATTCACTATCCTCTTGATACCTCCTGCATGTATAAGAGACAAACTTGTATTCTTCTTATGCTCTCTAACTATGTACTCAATTCCATATTTAAACAAGTGATACTTATTCTCATGGAGATGAAATACTACTTTCCAATCATAAATATAAGGACTTCCCAAAACAATACCCGATATCTCAAACGACACCACATTAAGTTCAAATTCATCAAGAAAGTTTGAATCTATGTCAAACCTTAGGATGCACTTACTTTTTACCTAAAAGTTTGCACTATTTCATATCCACCCTAAAAAATAATGTGAGGGATGTTTAACAGTTCCAAGGTTTAGCTTCTTAACTAAGTCTTCAGGAATCAAATTAGCTTGAGACCCATTATCAAAAAGTGCGTCTATCTTGGTATGTTTATAAACGACTCTGATATAAACAAGTTCAATTCTTTTATCTTCATCTTGAGTTACATTAGAATAACTTGAAGAACTAGTTCTTCCTATGTTCTTATCTTTCAAAGCCATGGCTGTAATATTTTTTTCATCTCCTGAATCGAAACCTAAGTCATGTTCAATTATAGCAATATTTTTTCCCTTTTCTTTGGCTTTCAGTTTGTTTGGCTTCAAATATGGATGAAGTTTCCAACAATGGTCTTCATCATGGCCATTATTCGAACAATGTTTACATGTGAGTTTCTATTTCTCTTTTCTGATGGATCTATTTTTGTTTCCTCCTCCATTAAACTGGCCCTTCCCTTTACCCTCATACTTAAGGAAACTATCACTTTTATCATCTACATTCAGTTTTCCTCTTGCTTCTAAATGTGTGGCTTGAACAAAAAGCTCATCTAACTTTGTGGGATTGAACACGAGAATAGTGTGCCTAAGGTAACTGTGAAAACCCCAATATACTTTAACAAAGTTTATTGAGAATACAAATTAATACCCAAAATAAGAGCTCTTCTCCTAAATTCATGAGTATAATATTGCACACTTTTCCCTTTCAATTGTCTAAAATTTTTCCAGTCCATAATGGATTCTTTCATATAAGCTAGAAGATAAAATTACCTTTTAATGGTAGTAATAAAACTTGACCAAGACATTGAGATCTTACCGTAGTTTTTAATCTCTTCTTGAGTCCTTGGTTCCCACCATACAAGTGCAGATCCTTCCATCCTTAAGGAAACCAATTGAATATTTATGTCATCTTCTTGAAGGTTCTCAATTTAGAAATAAACCTCCAATTGAAGAATCCAATCGTCCAAGTTATCTACATTTACCTCACCATTATACATTGGAAGCTCAAATTTGACATCAAGTTTGAGTAAGGGATTTTTTCCATTTGGAGTTTTTGAGTGAGTATGGGTAGTTTTGGTTCTGGAAGTGGAAGATGATGATGATGGTGATGATGAGGATGATGATGAAGATGGTGGATATGGAGGAGGGTTTCATCCATTTCCCTTTGAATACTTCTCTTCATCCTTTTTGCCTTGTGAAGTTCCCTCTCCATGTGGAGACTTAGAATTCTCTCCAACCATCCTAGTTTCCCTCTCTTCAAAGAGGATCCTAACCATTTTAGCTAGTTCATATAAATCCTTCTTGTAAGATTCCTCTTTTGAAAGACCTTCAATCTCTCCAAAAACTGACATGATGGCTATGGATTCAAGCTCAGCTTCTAGTGCAACTTGTACCTCCTCAATCTCAGCTAGAGATAGAACATCAAGTGCTTCAAGTGCAGCTGTGAGTGAAACTTTTGGTGGATATGGCACCCTTGTGGCTCTCCTTCTTTTGGTCCTAACCTCAAGACTAACAACAAACAATTTTCCTTCTCCTCTCTATAACTTCAACCTTGTAAGCATCACAAATTTGCAACCATTAAAACCCTACTTGCACAAAACTCAAGAAAATCAAGCAAATAACCTTTGCAACCTTTTATATGATACCACCTTCATTTGCATCTGGATGTTATTTTTTCTATGCTAATTTCATCTTCTGAATTATAAACAATTTGTTGCTCTTTTGGTTCATGTGCGTAGGTTTCTTGAGGTGTTTGTGAGTGTTAAAACAGGTAAATGTATCAAGTTTTATGTTAAATTCACGAGAATTTTAACTTCAAACATAATTTTGAACAACAAAAATAAAATGTACAAAAAACCATCAAAATGATCCATTAACACAATTCTTTGATGAAGGTTTTCACCCCTCCTAGGCTACATCTCCTTGGCTCACATTCATATAATGCTCCTAAAACTTGGTTCAATGTGTTCAGAATGTCCAAATCATCCATAATAGACTCTTCTTGAGCCCAATTTGGTCGAATTTTGCAAACGTTATGGCCTCCTCAATTCTTGTGTAGGAAACCCCACTAAAACTAGATAAACTCGAGTTAGGGCCACTAATTTTGGAGGCAACGCTGAATATGGGAGCTCCGCCAAATGTCCCGTCAAACTAAGCTGTAGTTTAGTTAATCCTTAAGTGGAGATTTAAATGAGGATTAGCGATAAACAATTTCTTTTCACAAATCTTGGATTAATGTGATAAGCGCATTTTTAATTCAGTTTAGTGATAATTAAGCACATTTAACCCCGTGCTTTAAAATATGCCTCCGCTCCTGGTCGCGGCATTTGGTTATATGGGGAGGGGACTGGCCTGCAGGGCTAGCCCCCTCTTACCATCGTCGGTCAAATGGTATTGATTGAAATATAAGTTGAAAGCATGGTTTATTAAGACCCGTTGGTGTGGCTTAATGGTAGGAGGGCATGTTGTTTGGGGGAGGTTGCGGGGTCATTTTTCCCCACGTAATATGTAACCCAACCTTTGATATATGAAAATAATTTAGACTTTTGAAATTTGCATTCAGCCTTGACCTTGGTCCACCAGAGGGGGCGCGTGGTGGCCCCTAGCTACACCATGTGTTCGCCTCTGGTTGGACTATTCCAACCATAATATAAAAACAATGCGCCTCCATAAATATATGAAAATTTGACCTTAGATAAAAAAAAATCACCTTCCAAACTTTCTGACGAATCTTGCAATGACACTTGTCATAGCGTGATTAGGAAAATTGAAGAATATTCCCAAAATGTATTTAAATTTGCTGACTATGATGCCATTTCACCAACCTATCACTTCTACAATTTTTTCAGCTTTTTAGGAAAACGAACAACAGCCCCTATCTTCCTTATTCGGACTTCGTTTTTGATGAAACAAATTGTGCCAGATTCCCGGAGACAAGCTCTTCGTTGTTGTTCAGTTTTCAATTGATTCTAAGCACTTTAATTTCTTAGCTTTAACAGTGAGCACCTGATCACACAGAGGATGATATTTCAAATAAGTGGGGGGAGATGTAACACCCATTCCTATGTATATATTATTTACTTACTAACGACAAGCTTGGGTAGTTATGTTTGGTAAGACACATTATTATTATATTTAAGAGCTGTTTTTCTTATAAAAAAAAATTGAATTATGATAGTTAAGAAAAAGGAAAACAATCAAAAGGAAATCTTGGTTTGCTTATGGTTAGAAGGTTGGATATTTATCTCCTCTTTGGGTGACCAAAAATGGGGAAAATGCCAATGAGCGAGAGGAGAGAAAAGAATGAAGAGACAAGAAATTATCAATGGAAGAAGTAGTACCTCTAGATGGTTTTTCAAGAGTTGGTTCAACCATTGGAAAATCCTCTAAGAAATTCTAGACTCGACTTGGACTCTTGAGGTCGCAGAACAAAAATATTCCTAATTGCACTAGAAAGCTAAGGGCTTGGGGGGAGTTCTGAAAGTTATTTCCAGATTCCTAATTGAACTAGAAAGCTAAGGGCTTGGGATGAGTTCTGAAAGTTATTGACAGATTCATCGGTTGGGTGGACTGAAATTTTTCTTTTTGGTTTCTTCTTTTGAAAAGGGCCAGACTAGACCTAAGACAAATGAGTATTTTTTTAATATTTTTTGTGTAATTCATTTTTTAATTTTAGGTTTATGTTCTGATAAAATACTGGTTGATAACTACAAAATTTAGAAGGTCTTTTTCATATAAATATAAGCAACACTATGCTAACTTATTAATATAGGAGAGGAAAATATTGAACTATTGTGATATAGGGTTCCTTTTTCCATGAAGAAGTTATTTTGCTATTTTTCTATAAGATATATGTGAATATTGTGTATTTCTTGTAGTATAAATTATTTCTCAGACACAAAAAGTATCTCGTTGTTTCTTTATAAGCTATTTGTAATGTTTCCATATTATGAAAAATTAGAATACTAGTAAAAAAATAAAAACCAAATTATACATAAGACGACTGACACTTCCACATTAAAAGTTAGCTTCCTAGGTGGGTTGGAAACCCTCCATGGAAACAATCCTCTTAACTACTTGGATGTTGTTTCCCTAAATTCAGAGGTACCTTAAAGGAACGATCACAGAGAGAAACACCATGTACATAACAAAAATACAACGCAACTCATCCATAACAAAGACACGTAACTCTTGATATAAATGCAAGGAATAAGTAAATTGACCATGCATATTTTTAACTAAATAAACCTGTCTAAAAATGGAAAGAAAAAATTAATATTATTTCAATTAAAATTTTCTCACTTGCATGAATATATTAACATAAAATAGTAACTCTAGTACTATATGGTTTAGGACTATATACCACTAATTTACAAGATCCACAAGAAATTAATGTGTCATCACTTATTTTTTAATGAAAAACAATAATATTATTAATTTTTGGAAGAAAAAATTGAGGTGAAATTTTGATTGAAATTAGTTTTTTTTTTAATTGTATATATGAATTCAGCACTCTTAGCACTCTGAAAAATATTTAAAATACTTTGATTGTGCAGCATTATCTGTAAAACTTGTGATTTGAAAAATCTCTAAAACACTTTCATTGTGCGACATTATTTTTAAAACTTGTGATTTCAGTAAATTCCTGTCTGATTCTAAAAAACATGATACTGATAAAATTCAATCCAGAATTAAAGATAATTAAACCTAAAATCAAATTAAATTAACTGAACTATGTCTTAACGCAACGCAAATCCATAGCTATTAACTAAACTCTGTATAAATGTAACGCAGATCCATCGCTATCCATGTGACAGGGATCAATGATAAAAAATTGAATCTGTCCACAAACCGAAAATCCACGTGTCTTTCGAAAGAAATTTAGGTGCCGTGGCAAATTAAATTTGAGAGATATGCATAATTGTTTGTGGGGAGACGGTTGCTGGAATGAAAGGTCCTCCAACGGTGAGAAATTTATTTGTTTAAGGGATCTAAATGAACCACCGCAGAGAGCGTTAGCCTGTGCTTCCAATTCTTCAAACCAACGCCAATGGCAGCTTAGCAATACGACGATCAGAGATATCATCTGATACCTATCACCGGTGACACGCGGGTCAATTTTAATTGCAATGTTATATTCGAACTAAATGACTCAGGTCATCGTAGAAGTATATGCTTTGAATTGAATTGTTGTTTTTCACGAATCCCTCAGTAAACAGAAACGGCACAGAAGTTTTTCATACCTAGAGAGTACAAAGCAGTAGATTTTGTAACACTCATGGAAAAACATTACCACGCGATTTAGAGAAATACAGGAAAATCTGCTCTTATCTGATTGCATACAAATAATTTTGTTACTGGGTTTATGCCATAAAATTCAAAGGCATAAATTTGTGACATGCTCATTTTCAGTCAGTAAAGAATTACTGCAGTAATCTTTTGAGCACTGTGAAGCTAGTTGCTGTTTCCATATCTATTTGTTCTTGGAAAAGTAGATCATCAAAGTGTTGAGTTAGTAATTACGAATTAGATAGGAAAATATGAGATGGGTAGATCTCCTTCTTGCTCAAAACAAGGGCTCAATCGGGGCAACACTTATTTCTTTGGTTATCGGTCATTTAATGCGATGTAGGATTTATTTCTTACCGAAAAGGAAGACATGATTCTCTCCGAATACATTCAAATTCATGGTGATGGAAAATGAAGATATCTCCCTTGAAAAAATAGGTAAATCTCAATAATTTTTTTTATGCTGGTAGCTCAATGCATATTTAAATAAGTATTACTTAGCGGAATTAACCTTAAATAATTTTGTTTTGCAGGTCTTAAGCGGTGTGGAAAGAGCTGCAGATTACATTGGATAAAATATCTTTGCCCCGATATTAAATGCACAAACATTTCTCCAGATGAGGAGGATGTCATTGTTAGGCTGCATTTCCTTCTTGGAAATTGGTATGTAGAGAATTACTGAACTCAATTCATTCGTGTGAAATTTAGAATTATTGACATGGTTAGAATCTTACATCGTAAAATGTAATGTAAGTCATATATATATGTCCTGTAGAATTCATGATTCCCCATGTCACGCAATCCAACTTTAGAATTTTTGTTACATTGAGCGTGAATTATTTGCTATATGTATGCATGTAGGTGGTCACTAATTGTAGGATGATTGCCTGGACGAACAGACAACGAAATCAAGAACCAATGGAACTGTCACCATTGCAAGAAGTTGCTTCTAATGAACGAAACCCAACCGAAATTGAGTAAACATAATCTCAACAGAATGTCAGATAATCCTGCTTCGCCACAAAATTATGTGTACAGAGCCATCCCCGTAAAAGCAACAACGACAGTGAGACAATTTGAATTTGAAAAACCAAACAACTGCAAGGCTTATAGATGCAGTGAAATTCATTGTACAGATTGTGGGCTCAAACTGACTAATACTAGCACAACCACATTATATTTACTAATGTGGTTGATATACGCCGATAGGCGTATATTTAATAGATTTACAACCACATTCACCAATGTGATTGATATACGTCCATAAGCCTATATCCACTACCCAGCACATTAATTTATATATCAATAAATATTATATATAATAATATTATTATATTAACTTGAAATATATATAATATATATTAATAATAATATTGATTAATATATTAATTATGATTAAAATCACCAAAATATTTTAAATATATTAATAATATTTATTGATACATAAATAATATTATAATATTTATTAATATATTAATAATATTAATTATATACATATTATATATTAACTTGAAATATATATACTCGCTATATTAATAATATTTATTAATATAATAATGATATTAATAAATATTGATATATTAATAATATTATAATATTTATTAATATATTAGTATCATAGATGGTTATATTATTAATAAACCAGAAGAACTAATAATATGTTAATAATATATATTAATATATTAATAATATTAAACCCAAAAACATAAGAAAGTAATAAATTTTAAGAATTAATATATTAAACTCAAGAGAGTAATAAAGCATATGAAACAATATTTAAAAACAAAAAACATAAGAGATTAATAAACCCTAACAATTAATATTTTAAACTGAAGATATTAATAAACCCAAGGGATAATTAATAATACAAACTCAATGTCATCATAAACCAAAGGTTTAAATATTATAAACCAAAGGAATTGGTGAACCTAGGGGATAAATATTAAAAACATAAGCGATCAATATTAAAAACACAAGAGATTAATAAAGCGTAAGAATTGATATTTTAAACTAAAAAACCTAATAAATTAATAATCTATAAGAATGAGTATTTTAAACACAAGATATTAATAAACCAACGGGATTATTAACATTATAAGCCAAAAGAACTAATAGACCCAAGGGTTTAATATTATAAACCAAAGGAATCAGCGAACCCAAGGGATAAATATTATAAACCTAACGGATGAATATTAAAAACAATAGAGATTAATAAACACTAAGAATTAATATTTTAAACTGAAAAATCTAAGAAATTAACAAACCCTAAGAATTAATATTCTAAACTCAAGAGAGTAATAAACCAAATGTGTGATTAAGATTACAAACCAAAAGAACTAATAAACCCAAGGGTTTAATATTATAAACCAAAGGAATCTGTGAACCCAAGGGATAAATATTAAAAGTCTAAGGGCAATATTAAAAACAATAGAAATTAATAAAACCCAAGATTTTAATATTATAAACCAAAGGAATTGGTGAACCCAAGGGAAAACCATTACCCAACAAATTGCAAACCAAAGGAATTCGTGAACCCAAGGTAATTGATTTAAACATTGAGACAATTGTTGTCACAATGCGACGTTGGACCAACTATGACCAGGGTTGGCCATGGGTGATTTTCATATTGAGACAATATTTGTCAGAATGTAAAATTTGATCATGGATGAAATTGATCAATTATTCATATTATAAACCAAAATAACTAATAAACCTAAGGGTTTAATACTATAAACCAAAGGAATTGGTGAACCCAAGGGAACTGATTTAAACATTGAGACAATTGTTGTCACAATGTGACGTTGGACCAACTATGACCATGGTTGGCCATGGGTGATTTTCATATTGAGAAAATATTTTTTAGAATGTGACATTTGATCATGGATGACATTGATCGATAATTCATATTATAAACCAAAAGAACTAATAAACCCAAGGGTTTAATATTATAAACCAAAGGAATTGGTGAACCCAAGGGAATTGATTTAAACATTGAGACAATTGTTGTCACAATGCGACTTTCGAGCAACTATGACCATGGTTGGCCATGGGTAATTTTCATATTGAGACAAGATTTGTCAGAATGCGACAATTGATCATGGATGACATTGATCGATTATTCATATTATAAACCAAAAGAAATTGGTTAACTTGAGGGAAAACCATTACCCGAACAAATTATAAAACAAGGAAATTGGTGAGCAGAAGGAATTAGTTTAAACATTAGAAGAATTGTTCTCGGTCACAGTTGGACCAACTATGACCATGGGTGGCCATGGGTGATTTTCATATTGAACAATATTTATTAGGAATGTGACAGAAGATCATGGATGACATTGATCGATTATTCATATTATAAACAAAAGGGAATTGGTGAACCCGAGGAAAACCATTGCAACAAATTATAAACCAAAAGGAATTGGTGAACCCAAGGGAATTGATTTAAACATTGAGACAATTGTTGTCACAATGCGACGTTGGACCAACTATGACCATGGTTGGCCATGGGTGATTTTCATATTGAGACAATGTTTGTCATAATGTGACATTTGATCATGGATGACATTGATCGATTATTCATATTATAAAACAAAAAATTTAATAAACCCAAGGGTTTAATATTATAAACCAAAGGAAATAGTGAACCCAAGGGAATTGATTTAAACATCGAGACAATTGTTGTCACAATGCGACGTTGGACCAACTATGAGCATGGTTGGCCATGGGTGATTTTCATATTGAGGCAATATTTTCCAGAATGTAAAATTTGATCATGGATGACATTGATCGATTATTCATATTATAAACCAAAAGAACTAATAAACCCAAGGGTTTAATATTATAAACCGAAGGAATTGGTGAACCCAAGGGAAAAACATTACCCAAAAAATTATAAACCAAAGAAATTGGTGAACCGAAGGGAGTTGATTTAAACATTGAGACAATTGTTTTCATAATCTGATGTTGGACCAACTATGACCATGGTTGGCCATGGGTTATTTTCACATTGAGACAATGTTTGTCAGAATGTGACATTTGATCATGGATGACATTGGTCGATTATTCATATTATAAACCAAAGGAATTGGTGAACCCAAGGGAATTGATTTAAACATTGAGACAATTATTGTCACAGTGCGGCGTTGGACACACTATGACCATGGTTGGCCATGGTGATTTTCATATTGAGACAATATTTGTCAGAATGTGACATTTGATCATGGATGACATTGATCGATTATTCATATTATAAACCAAAAGGACTAATAAACTCAAGGGTTTAATATTATAAACTAAAGGAATTGGTGAACCCAAGGGAATTGATTTAAAAATTGAGACAATTGTTGTCACAATGCGACGCTGGACCAACTATGACCATCCTTGGCCATGTGTGATTTTCGTATTCAGACAATATTTTTGGTGGTACAGTCATGGATGAAATTGATCGATTATTCATATTATAAACCAAAAGAACTAATAAACCTAAGGGTTTAATATTTTAAACCAAAGGAATTGGTGAACCCAAGGGAATTGATTTAAACATTGAGACAATTGTTGTCACAATGCGATGTTGGACCAACTATGACCATGGTTAGCCATGGGTGATTTTCATATTGAGACAATGTTTGTCAAAACGCGACATTTGATCATGGATGACATTGATCGATTATTCATATTATAAACAAAAAAAAACTAATAAACCTAAGGGTTTAATATTATAAACCAAAGGAATTCGTTAACCTAAGGGAATTGATTTAAGCATTGAGAAAATTGTTGTCACAATGAGACGTTGGACCAAGTATGACCATGGTTGGCCATGGTTGATTTTCATATTGACAAAATATTTGTCAGAATGTGACATTTGATCATGGACGACATTGCTCGATTATTCATATTATAAACCAAAAGAACTAATAAACCCAAGGGTTTAATATTATAAACCAAAGTGGTAGTTTGAGAGGCGGTTAAACATTGAGACAAGTGCTGTCACAATGCGGCGTTGGACCAACTATGACCATGGTTGGTCATGGGTGATTTTCATATTGAGACAATATTTGTCAGAATGTGACGTTTGATCATGGATGAAATTGATCAATTATTCATATTACAAACCAAAAGAATTAATAAACCCAAGGGTTTAATATTATAAACCAAAGGAATTGGTGAACCCAAGGGAAAACCATTACCCAACAAATTATAAACCAAAGGAATTGGTGAACCCAAGGGAATTGATTTAAACATTGAAAAAATTGTTGTGACAATGCAACATTGGACTAACTATGACCATGGTTGGCCATGGGTGATTTTCATATTGAGACAATGCTTGTTAGAATTTGACATTTGATCATGGATGACATTGATCAATTATTCACATTATAAACCAAAGGAATTGGTGAACCCAAGGGAAAACCATTACCAAACAAATTATAAAACAAAGGAATTGGTGAACTGAAGGGAATTGATTTAAACGTTGAGACAATTATTATCGCAGTGCGAAGTTGGACCAACTATGACCATGGGTGGCCATGGGTGATTTTCATATTCAGGCAATATTTGTCAGAATGTGACATTTGATCATGGATGACATTGATCGATTATTCATATTATAAACCAAAGGAATTGGTGAACCCAAGGGAAAACCATTACCCAACAAATTACTGAACAAAGTAATTGGTGAACCCAAGGGAATTGATTTAAACATTGAGACAATTGTTGTCACAATGCGACGTTGGACCAACTATGACCATGGTTGGACATGGGTGATTTTCATATTGAGACAATGTTTGTCATAATGTGACATTTGATCATGGATGACATTGATCGATTATTCATATTATAAAAAAAAAATTTAATAAACCCAAGGGTTTAATATTATAAACCAAAGAAAATAGTGAACCCAAGGGAATTGATTTAAACATTGAGACTATTGTTGTCACATTGCGACGTTGGACCAACTATGAGCATGGTTGGCCATGGGTGATTTTCATATTGAGGCAATATTTGCCATAATGTGACATTTGATCATGGATGACATTGATCGATTATTCATATTATAAACCAAAAGAACTAATAAACCCAAGGGTTTAATATTATAAACCGAAGGAATTGGTGAACCCAAGGGAAAACCATTACCCAAAAAATTATAAACCAAAGGATTGGTGAACCCAAGGGAATTGATTTAAACATTGAGACAATTGTTGTCATAATGCGATGTTGGACCAACTATGACCATGGTTGGCCATGGGTGATTTTCATATTGAGACAATGTTTGTCAGAATGTGACATTTGATCATGGATGACATTGGTCGATTATTCATATTATAAAGCAAAGGATTTGGTGAACCCAACGGAATTGATTTAAACATTGAGACAATTATTGTCACAGTGCGACGTTGGACACACTATGACCATGGTTGGCCGTGGGTGATTTTCATATTGAGACAATATTTGTCAGAATGTGACATTTGATCATGGATGACATTGATCGATTATTCATATTATAAACCAAAAGAACTAATAAACTCAAGGGTTTAATATTATAAACTAAAGGAATTGGTGAACCCAAGGGAATTGATTTAAAAATTGAGACAATTGTTGTCACAATGCGACGCTGGACCAACTATGACCATCCTTGGCCATGTGTGATTTACATATTAAGACAATATTTGTCAGAATGTGACATTTGATCATGGATGAAATTGATCGATTATTCATATTATAAACCAAAAGAACTAATAAACCTAAGGGTTTAATATTTTAAACCAAAGGAATTGGTGAACCCAAGGGAATTGATTTAAACATTCAAACAATTGTTGTCACAATGCGACGTTGGACCAACTATGACCATGGTTCGCCATGGGTGATTTTCATATTGAGACAATGTTTTTCAAAATGCGACATTTGATCATGGGTGACATTGATCGATTATTCATATTATAAACCAAAGGAATTGGTTAACCCAAGGTAATTGATTTAAACATTGAGAAAATTGTTGTCACAATGCGATGTTGGACCAAGTATGACCATGGTTGGCCATGGTTGATTTTCATATTGTGAAAATATTTGTTAGAATGTGACATTTGATCATGGACGACATTGCTCGATTATTCATATTATAAACCAAAAGAACTAATTAAACCAAGGGTTTAATATTATAAACCAAAGGAATTGGTGAAACCAAGGGAACTGATTTAAACATTGAGACAATTGTTGTCACAATTTGACGTTGGACCAACTATGACCATGGTTGGCCATGGGTGATTTTCATATATAGAAAATATTTGTCAGAATGTGACATTTGATCATGGATGACATTGCTCAATTATTCATATTACAAACCAAAAGAATTAATAAACCCAAGGGTTTAATATTAGAAACCAAAGGAATTGGTGAACCCAAGGGAAAACCATTACCCAACAAATTATAAACCAAAGGAATTGGTGAACCCAAGGGAATTGATTTAAACATTGAAAAAATTGTTGTGACAATTCAACATTGGACCAACTATGACCATGGTTGGCCATGGGTGATTTTCATATTGAGACAATGCTTGTCAGAATGTGACATTTGATCATGGATGACATTGATCGATTATTCACATTATAAACCAAAGGAATTGGTGAACCCAAGGGAAAACCATTACCGAACAAATTATAAACCAAAGGAATTGGTGAACCGAAGGGAATTGATTTAAACATTGAGACAATTGTTGTCGCAGTGCGAAGTTGGACCAACTATGACCATGGGTGGCCATGGTTGATTTTCATATTGAGGCAATATTTGTCAGAATGTGACATTTGATCATGGATGACATTGATCTATTATTCATATTATAAACCAAAGGAATTGGTGAACCCAAGGGAAAAACATTACCCAACAAATTATAAACCAAAGGAATTGGTGAACCCAAGGGAATTTATTTAAACATTGAGACAATTGTTGTCACAATGCGACGTTAGACCAACTATGACCATGGTTGGCCATGGGTGATTTTCTTATTGAGAAAATTTTTGTCATAATGTGACATTTGATCATGGATGACATTGATCGATTATTCATTTTATAAAACAAAAAAAATTAATAAACCCAAGGGTTTAATATTATAAACCAAAGGAAATAGTGAACACAAGGGAATTGGTTTAAACATTGAGACAATTGTTGTCACATTGCGACGTTGGACCAAGTATGACCATGGTTGGCCTTGGCTGATTTCATATTCAGACAATTTGATGATGGATGACATTGATCGATTATTCATATTATAAACCAAAAGAACTAATAAACCCAAGGGTTTAATATTATAAACCAAAGGAATTGGTGAACCCAAGGAAAAACCATTACCCAACAAATTATAAACGAAAGTAATTGGTGAACCCAAGGGAATTGTTTTAAACATTGAGAAAATTGTTGTCACAATGCGACGTTGGACCAACTATGACCATGGTTGGCCGTGGGTGATTTTCATATTGAGACAATGTTTGTCAGAATGTGACATTTGATCATGGATGACATTGATCGATTATTCATATTATAAACCAGAGGAATTGAGTGACCCAGAGGAATTGATTTAAACATTGAGACAATTATTGTCGGTGCGACGTTAAGATAAACTATGACCATGGTTGTGCATGGGTGATTTTCATATTGAGACAATATTTGTCGAGAATGTGACATTTGATCATGGATGACATTGATCGATTATTCATATTATAAACCAAAAGAACTAATAAACTCAAGGGTTTAATATTATAAACTAAAGGAATTGGTGAACCCAAGGGAATTGATTTAAAAATTGAGACAATTGTTGTCACAATGCGACGTTGGACCAACTATGACCATCCTTGGCCATGTGTGTTTTTAATATTCAAACAATATTTGTGATAATGTGACATTTGATCATGCATGAATTGATCGATTATTCATATTATAAACCAAAAGAACTAATAAACCTAAGGGTTTAATATTTTAAACCAAAGGAATTGGTGATCCCAAGGGAATTGATTTAAACATTGAGACAATTGTTGTCACAATGCGACGTTGGACCAACTATGAACATGGTTGGCCATGGGTGATTTTCATATTGAGACAATGTTTGTCAAAATGCGACATTTGATCATGGATGACATTGATCGATTATTCATATTATAAACCAAAAAAACTAATAAACCTAAGGGTTTAATATTATAAACCAAACAAATTTGTTAACCCAAGGGAATTGATTTAAACATTGAGAAAATTGTTGTCACAATGCGACGTTGGACTAAGTATGACCATGGTTGGCCATGGTTGATTTTCATATTTAGAAAATATTTGTCAGAATGTGACATTTGATCATGGACGACATTGCTCGATTATTCATATTATAAATCAAAGGAATTTGTGAACCCAAGGGAATTGATTTAAACATTGAGACAATTGTTGTCACAGTGCGACGTTGGACCAACTATGACCATGGTTGGCCATGGGTGGTTTTCATATTGAGACAATATTTGTCAGAATGTGACATTTGATCATGGATGACATTGATCGATGATTCATATTATAAATCAAAAGAACTAATAAACCCAAGGGTTTAATATTATAAACCGATGGAATTGGTGAAGCCAACGGAATTGATTTAAACATTGAGACTATTGTTGTCACAATGCGACGTTGGACCAACTATGACCATGGTTGGCCATGGGTCATTTTCATCTTGAGACAATATTTGTCAGAATGTGACATTTGATCATGGATGACATTGATCGATTATTCATATTATAAACCAAAAGAAGTAATAAACCCAAGGGTTTAATATTATAAACCAAAGTAATTTGTGAACCCAAGGGAAAACCATTACCTAACAAATTATAAACCAAAGGATTTGGTGAACCCAAGGGAATTGATTTGAACATTGAGACAATTGTTGTCACAATGCGACGTTGGACCAACTATGAGCATGGTTGGACATGGGTGATTTTCATATTGAGAGAATGTTTGTCAGAATGTGACATTTGATCATGGATGACATTAATTGATTATTCATATTATAAACCAAAAAAACTATTAAACGCAAGGGTTTAATATTATAAACCAAATTAATTGGTGAACCCAAGGGAATTGATTTAAACATTAAGACAATTGTTGTCACAGTGCGACGTTGGACCAACTATGACCATTGTTGGCCATGGGTTATTTTCATATTTTGACAATATTTGTCAAAATGTGACATTTGATCATGGATGACATTGATCGATTATTCATATTATAAACCAAAAGAACTAATAAACCCAGGGGTTTAATATTATAAACCAAAGGAATTTGTGAACCCAAGGGAATTGATTTTAAACATTGAGACAAATGTTGTCACAATGCCATGTTGGACCAACTATGACCATGGTTGGTCATGGGTGATTTTCATATTGAGACAATATTTGTTAGAATGTGACATTTGATCATGGATGACATTGATCGATTATTCATATTATAAACCAAAAATAACTAATAAACCCAAAGGTTTAATATTATAAACCAAAGGAATTGGTGAACCCAAGGGAATTGATTTAAACATTGAGACAATTGTTGTCACAATGCGACGTTGGACCAACTATGACCATGGTTGGCCATGGGTGATTTTCATATTTAGACAATATTTTTCATAATGTAACATTTGATCATGGATGACATTGATCGATTATTCATATTATAAACCAAAAGAACTAATAAACCCAAGGGTTTAATATTATAAACCAAAGGAATTGGTGAACCCAAGGGAATTGATTTAAACATTGAGACAATTGTTGTCACAATGTGACGTTGGACCAACTACGACCATGGTTGGCCATGGGTGATTTTCATATTGAGACAATATTTGTCAGAATGTGACATTTGATCATGGATGACATTGATCGATTATTCATATCATAAACCAAAAGAACTAGTAAACCCAAGGGTTTAATATTAGAAACCAAAGGAATTGGTGAACCCAAGGGAAAAATATTAATAACTTGAGGGACCAATAAGGCGAAGGGAAAAATCTTAAAAACACAATAGCTTAATAATCCTGAGGGAATATTAATAATTTAAACCAAAAGAAATAATAAACTGAAGGGTTTAATATTCTAAATCAAAGGGATTGGTGAACCTAAGGGAAAATGATTAAAAAACCTAAAAATGAAGTAAATGATTTACAACAATTTACATAATATGAGGTTAGCATGTTACTAATAGTAATAGTAATAGTAATAATAATAGAAATAAAAAATAAAAATAAAACATAAGGGGATGATCATCCCACAATTATTGTGGATATATTTATTTTTTTTAATAGAAAAGGAGTTATTATTAGTGTTACAATTTTTTCTTAAATTATAAATTTCTTGTTAGAATGACTAGAGGAACTTTTCAAAAAAAATGTGATTGATGGAGTGTTGAAATAATTTTTTTTAAATGGATTAACACTACGAGGAAAAATCCAAAACCTTGATAATAATAACTTAAATTTCAAAATTTTAAACTGGATTTAGCTAAAATCTTACCAAATTTATCATTATCTTCTAAACAAAATTATGACCTCACTAAACTACTCTCAAATATTCATATGAAAATCTAGGTTTTAGGAAAAAATATTGTGATGTGCATAAGAGTAGGGCTTTTATTAGCATATTGAGATCATCAAAGAGATTTCCATAATATTTCATTCTTATTTATTTTTCCATTGTCAAATAATTCAAGGAACATGCATGCGTGAGCAACTGGGTTGTATAATAATTTGTGAGGGGTTTATTATCACATAATATTATATATTTATAAATAAAATTAGGTTTAAGATAAATTAACTATATTAGTGTACCAATTTAATATCTGAGTAAGTATTTTAACTATACCTAAAACAAAAAGCTAATGGACAATTTCCTCACTAAACATCACATAGAAATTATAATAACCAATACTTTTTATGATAAAAAATATTACATATTAATTAGAAGATTCTAAAAACTAATAATAGTTATTATTTGTATCCTTAAGATATTTCAAATCAAAATTATTAATTAGGAAAGAAATGCTTATAAAATTCTAAACTTTGGTTCATAAAACCTTGTATCATAAAACATATGATATGGCCATACATAAACCATATGTATATATCTGAGTTCTTTAAAAAAATACCACTCATTATAAAAATGACATTATACGTTGATATCATAAAAGACATATCATGTCTCATGGTATGATTCGAAATTCACTTTTAATAACACATTAAGATAAAAAACGATAACTAAATCGAACATCACTAAATGGAATGATGCCTATTCAAAAAAAAATATTTTTTTCCTCATGTCATGTTGTTTCGAGAACTAATGCCTCCAATTGCATGATTATTAAACCAATGCGTGTTCTTTCTTTTGGTGAACCTTGGCACATTGCGCCTTTATTTGTCATCTTCACATGCCTTTTAAAACTCCATATCATTCAACGATTACGATTCAAAGAGATCGAATGTTTGTGAGAATGACTTTGGCAACAACACCAAGCATCCAGACAATAAACTCCACGACAAAACACAAAGTTGAAAGCTTCTATCGCAATCATACATTTACAAACAAGTTTCTAATACGTAATTACATCTCTTACAATCAATTTTAGTTAGCAAGAATGTATACTAAAACTGTGTCTTTGTCTAAAACATTGCAATATCATCCTATTTGGTTTATACGAAGGGTCAAGTGTAGAGCATTTGCCCATTAGCAGAATGAACCTACAACGTTCTAGCATCCTTGTAAGCCACCTCACATCGCAATTACACCATCATTCTCAGTGAATTCATTAGAAATTTGTGATAACATTCAACGTGTGACAAATTCATCATAATCCTGCAGTTCTTTGTTTTATGATTGTTGTCACATTTTCTTACTCACCGCTTTGTCATGAGATTCTGCAATTTTATTATTTGAGTTGGATGATATTCCTTTTGTCAATTCCTTATATTTGTCATTGAGGTGAGCTGCTCTACAGTGAGGTTTATGAATATTGCTGACACTATCCGAATTGCTCGATTATTGAAACTATGTCACATGGTACATCACAATTTTCGATAATAAAAAAATAATAATAGTCACGATGAAAAAATCATTAAGTTTCCACCGCATTTTACCCTGTGGAAGAATGCAATGGAGAGAATCCATATCATGGCGCCGATTGTGACGTGAACATTGTGACGATATGACAAATTCATCGTACCCTATGTGTCAAAGTGGCGATGGTCAAAGGGACTTCGATAGAAATGAAAAGTTAATGCTTGACCTCTCATAATCGTATATTACAATAGCGATAGAAATATTGTATTTATGTTGGGTTTATATATACAAACCCGAGGATATGAAAAAATAAAATAAAAAACTACAAGGAATTAGAATGAAAGGAAACAATATATATACAAACCCGGGATATGAAAAAATAAAATAAAAAACTACAAGGAAGTAGAATGAAAGAAACAGGTCTAATCGAGTGGAATTGGGACTCAATGAATTGAGTGTTACATTAAGTGCATAAGAGGAATTCTGAATCAAAGGCGAAGTTCGGAACCACGAGTCGAAGCAGAACCGGAAGACGGAACTGTGAAATGAGTTTCAAAAACCAAACTAGTGGTTTGGCGTAGCTTCATGACGGTAAATGGTTTCATTGCATTTGAATGCGATTGCACTCATTGATCAACATGTGGTGGTGGTGGTATCTTAAAACCATGAATTTCGCGTAGAAACAACAAAGCCAAAGCAACGTGGACCAATCACCTCTCATCGTGTAGAATTTACCGTGACGTCAAAAAAAGTTTTTGGAATGCGAAATTTTTATAAAATCCAGCTGATATTTTGCTTCATATCCGCGGGCCCCAAACGAACTCGACCAATCACGGGCCTATCGCGCTAAAAAAGGGCTTGTCGACGTAGGGCTCAAATGGCACGCAAAAAAGAATGCACTTTGGTTTAATATTTGTTTGAAGTCCGGGATTAAGGGTTATTAAAATTTGGTTAAAGTTTCGTTCGACACAACAATTTGTATTAAGGTTTATAAAGCCTAATGTATCATTCTACCTATGTTTTATTTAAGCAACATGGTCAATAATTTTTTATAAACATATAAACCTTTCACTATTTTAATATTCCCAACAAAAAATACCTAATCGATGCATAATATTTTTCAATTATAAAATGAGAATGAATTATTCAACAAATAAATAACGATATGATCAATCACCGCACTTAAAAAAATCACTTACATGAGAGTAAAGATTGAACAACTGTTAAGAAGGATAGTAAATTCAGACAAAATTGCCAATTTAGAAACCACGTTTATGATGATTGTCATGCTCGTAAACCCTCTGAGTTCAAAAGTCCTAGCGAAAACACAACAATGAGAACCCAAAAAACAATTCCTATCGCACTAACAATAAAAATGATAACCAAATCTCATTTTTTTATCAAAGAATAAGGGAAAAGGACCAAATTATTAAAAAATAATAAATAAAATCCAAAATATTCAACTCTTTAATAACAAAAAAATAAAAAATGTTAAATTTCTAACTTTAAAGTTTTCAACTTTTCAATAATAAAAAGTGACACTAAAATCAAAATTAAAATGCTCAATTTTCATTAAAGACTCAATTTCAAAGAAAATAAACAAATACTAAACTTCAAAATATTAAAACCTTTTAATAATAACGAAATTCCCAATTTATAAAAATAATTACCGACTTCGAAAGTAAACAACCATTCAATCATTTAAAAACAAAAAAATCAAAGTTCCAAAGTAATTAAGTAACGACATGTTTTCACGTACATCTAATCGCATTAACAATCAAAGTGGCATATATGATACTAACGGTAGAAAAAGTTCAGCGAACTGAGAATGCGGTGAGGTTCTCAAATTTAATGATTGGCTAAACAAGAAATCTATGGAGAGATGTGAGAAGCGGGAATCGGGAATGGAGATATATGTGCGGTAGTACATTTGATATATTGAACACGTTACTAAAAATAGTACAAATACCATCGTCAAAGTCTAAATGATAAACAATCAAATAGTAACCCTAGGTATTAGCGATTTATATTGAATGAAATAAACAACATCAAATCATTCTCATCATCGAGTGAAAAAGACCGGTTCAATTTGGGTAAGAGGGAATGATATGATTGCGATAAGCACTGGTTGATCGAGTATGTTTCATAATATCATCGCTCACCACTATAGTACTTGACTTGCACTTGAACTCATAATACGTGCAGCCCATTTACGTATATCTTTGAAAATATAAAATAGTTAAAGTTTATAAATTCTCAAGGCTCGAAGGCTAAAACAATATATGGCTGTAATTTTTTTTCATCGTGTAAAAAGTCTCGCATGTACTGTTTGCAAAAACAACTAATACATCCTGAAGAAGAGAAGCAGTGTAATGGTCGTGTCCAAAAGGAAGGATTTCTTACTTCGATCCAAACCGCACGAGTCCCGGTTCTCCGCGTCCAAATGTCTCGACTGCTTCGAACAGGGGTGGCCTTATGGTACGAACGAAATTGGGTGTTACAGAAATTTCAAGCATCACCTTCGGCGCGTTGGAGAATGTCGACGACAAATTCATCTTCCCAATCAACGTGTCATTATTCCTTCAACATCCATATGTTTCAGAATCCAAACAGAGATGCGTTTCAAAGTGCGCGTTGGAGTATGTCGACAACAAATTTATCTTCCTAATCAATGTGTCGTTATTCCTTCAACATTCACACATTTCAGAATGCAAATAGACATGCGTTTCAAAGTTTAGCTCTAATCCCTCATACGTGGAGATAAATAAGATGCACAGTAAATTTTTAATGATACTTTGGTAAAAAATTAATTTAAGTAGGATTTAAATACTTGATTTAAACATGCAAGGAGGTTATAGTTTTTAATTTCATTCATTGATTGAGTGGCGACGACGAGAATATACCGGCATTTTTCAATGTAGACCATTGGATGGAAAAGATTAATTAGCATAATCACTAATGAAGCGATTTCCGATAGAGAGCTACGCCTATGGGCATAATTAAAGAAACAAAGATTTCCTCCAAATCGTCTGACAACCTACTTGTGAACAATGACTGGAAGCGCATGGCCTCCGATGTGGCACATGTTAATCTGGTCGAAATAGAAGGTACAAATTTACCGCACCAGAAATTACCCCATTCCGATCTTTTTGAAGGACGTGCATCTCCGTTAGAAGGGGGTGTATTTGATTTGGCCGTAATATGTTCTTCTCAATCCGACCTTTTTTAATGATTTGGGAGTAGACAACTTCTACAGTGGACCTGCTACATTTGGGGGCACAGAGATGCATGATATTTAATATGTATGCTTTGAACAAACCAATATGCAGCACGTTAACAGTCTTACGTTCGCCGGTGACCAGGGAATGTAAAGATTCTAGAGATTTCAGTCACTTACGCGTATGATTATATTATGAATTAGCATTTCCAGAAATTGATTTCCGTTTTGTCAATCTTTTCAAGTTATTTTTAAATACCCAAGAGGACATTTGAGTCACTTACACGTATGATTATAATATGATAGCATTTCCAGAAATTAATTTCGGTTTTGTCAATCGTTTCAAGGAATTTTAAATACTCAAGAGGACATACAATGATATTTCAAATTGAGGTCACATAATGAGTGAGTGGAAATCAAACGACAGAACAAGGCTGTTATCGCGGACCATTTAACGTTGCACGCCCACCACTAAATTGTAAAGTAAAGGTCGTACATTCATTGAATAACAAAAAATTGATTTTGCATTTATGTATGGTTTGGTGGATAAAAATTTTAGGGTAATATATTTTTCTGTTTTATGGTCATTTGGGTTTATGCAGATTGGTTATGAGAAATAATTGTTATTTTTAGTATTTAATTTTTTTTAATATGGTGTGTTTGGTTGTAATAAGTTATTCATGTTTTATTTTTTTTATATAGCAATTTCAATAAAACCAAAATATATATATTTTATGTAAAATATAATATAATATGTTATTGAAGAGAAATTAAATAATAATATATTTTACAATTAATTATAAAAATATAGAAATTAATAATTAATATAATGTAATGTTAAATTTAAAAAATTGAAATAAAAAAATATGAACTTAATATTATTTTTAAATTTTTTTAATTAAATTAGTTCTATTTAAAATTTAAATTTACTAATTATTAAAATACTTAATTTTAGGAATTTGGTTTTTTGTGATCCATAGAGTATATATAAAAAAAATTTAGTGATAATTTATTATTGTATATTTTTTTAAAGTGAGTTTTAACTGATAAAAAAAATGACTTTTTTTTCTCAACTTTTTTCTTCAATTTTGTCAAAAAATTATTAAATATTTTTAAGAATCATAAATTTAAGCTATTTAATTAACACCAATTTTTTTTTCCTTCAAGACCTCAATCCACCTGTCCATTCAAAAAATACATTCTAAATTTTAAAACTACAAAAAACATGATCCTATTTATTAATTGGAGTGCACCTTTTTTAAAATAACTTTATAATCTAATCAGAGATATAAATATATATAATAGTGTTGGTTAACTTTTATTTTTTTTAACTAGAACACGATTTTTTTTGGAGAATTGGTAACTTAAAAAATACAATTATTTCATAAATGCAACAAAACAACCCAAAACCATTGTGATACAACTATTTCATGAATGCCACAACAAGACATTTGACCACTACATCATCGCGACATGGCTCTAGGAAATCCCTCATCTAGTCATGTTGACCCCATGACCCCATGGCTATGGGGAATCCCTCATGGGAATGTAACATTTCGAGGATCGTGAAAAAAATACTAGATTTCCACCATTGACTCCAACACTGTGGGCTTAAAATATGAGGACATGGGGTCACGACTTACAAAAGGAGGATGTACGGTGAGTTTTAATCCACTTATAACTACATGCTTCATGAACCCATTTAATATGGCCTCCCTATGTGCAATCACAAATTCAACCACTCTACCTAAGTCCAATCTTGCCAAACAAAGTATTAGATCATTTAAAATCTATATTAAATATTAATTTGTTGAAAAAAATTATTTAATTTAATTTGAAATTTTACCAATATATAATATATAGAGAACAAAAAAAATAATAATTTATTGTAATTATAATTATTGATTTTTTTTATTAATATAATTATAAATATTTTAAAATTAAATTTATTCATGAAAATAATATGGTTAAGTGATCTTGTTATAAAATATTATATGATACAAATTCAAACCTTAATGATTGATCTAAGACTTTTGTGATCCATAATGTAGACGAATTTTTTTCATATTATATGATTCAAGATTCAAATCTTAATGATTGATCTAAGACTTTTGTGATCCATAATGTAGATGAATGTCTTTTGGATTAATTGGATTAACCATGTAATGTGGTTCATCCTCGAGACAAGGTGGAGAAGGTAATCCATCCTAATGAATAAATAGTGTGGATGCATCCTGTTGAGAACTACTCTTTGAGTACTAGTCGTTAAACACTAGAAAAAATTAAATTAGTTAGCTAATTAGTTATGAGGGAAAATATTAAAAAAAAAATATTTTAAAAAAAATTATTAATAAATAAAAAATTTAAAATAAAATTTATTAATAAATAAAATTTTATTTAATAATAAAAGAAATATATAAATATAAAAGAAATTTATTTAATATATTTTTAATATTTTTTCTCATAATTAATTAAATAATTTAATTTTAGCTAGTTCTCAATGGCTATTTCTAGGAAATGATGCATCCACACTATTTATTCATTAAGATTGATTAGTTCTCCACCTTAACCACATTGGATGGTTCAAAACATCAACCAAATTCTAATGATGTGATTAATCCTAAAGTTATTCATCTAAATCTTAATGAATCAACCTTTAAAAAAAACAAACTAAATTCAAATAAAAATACAAACCTAACATTTAAAAACAGAAAAATTATATATGGGGAAAATATTGACCATTCATATATTACAATATCAGTAATTATAATAATTATAATTTCTTCGATTAATGTTAACTATTAATATAATTTATTGGGTTAATGTTATGTTAACTATTAATATAATTTATTGGGTTAATGTTAATTATACACAAGTTAGTATTTAATAGAAAATGTATTATTATGTTAAAATGATTTAATTAATGTGGGTATTATTAATATTATTATGTTACAAAATGTATTATTATGATGACATTCATGTCATAATTGGTTGGCAGTGAGGCATTTCAATGAATTTAAATCTTTACCATTCACATAATAATTATTGATAATTAAATTAAAATTTCGGAAGTCTTATTCTAAAATAAAGATGCCTACTGGTATAAATATGTAGATAGTTTAAAATGAAATATTTTAATCAACATAACAATTAAAATAGTTGAACTCGAAATATTTTTTTGAACACCACAATTGAAATATATTACTTATGATCCATATTGTCCACATTAAAATGTTTTCTTTGTTAATGATATATTTTTAAATACACACACTCTCATATTGGGAGCTATAAAATGTATATCCATGTACTATAATCATTAGTATTTTCAAAAATGTTATATGTCAATAGTGTGTCTCTCTCCTATATTATTTTTAAAATATATTTTGTTACTAATATTTTTTTAAATGTCATATCTCAACTCCATATAAAAAAAATTGAATAAATTATATATATTTCTAACATTTTAATGTGGAAATCATAAATAAATATTTCAATACCCATATTCAATAATTATTTATCTAAGCTATGTATATATTTTATAAAATAAATAGAAAAATAAAAAATAAAAAAACAAATCTTACGAGTTAAAACATTTTATTCCTATATTTCTTATAAAAAAAATAGATATGCAATCCCTTCCATTCTCAACATAAAATTAAAACATGTATATATAATTAACCACCATAAATTTATGTTAAGCTCATATAAATCTAAGATTTATACTAGTTATGTTGTAAAGCATCCCTATTTGAAAACAACTTTCCTAAAGCGCAGAGTGTATCATTATGCACCATTGATTTTAATGTTAGATGATTGAAATAGTTTCAACCTTAGGATTAAATTGGTTACGGAGGAAAGCGATTTTTAGAAAAATGCACAATCGACAATGCAAAAATTCTAAAAAATGCCCACTTTGGTTCTAGAAATAAATGAGGGTTTGCAACGAGAAGGAAGAAGAGCCCATTTCCTCCTTTTCCAAAGAAACAACGATGGCGCCCACGATGGAGGAGGCTAGACACATTCCTCACATTTCCCTCGTCCAAGAGAGTCCCGGGGGACTCCACTCCCTTCTCATCATCATTTCTTTGTTGATCTAAATCACAATCCCATAGCCTCCCATTTGGCTTCAGAGGTCCTCTCATTACAAGAAACAAAAATTAGAGTCGATCATCGCTATCGTAGGCCCAATGCTAACGTCGAAGAAGCACCATCATCATCCTTTGTTTACGTGTGGGTTAGTGTTTACGAAAAAGCCTCCCAACTTCTTCTTTTCGACAACATCAATCGCTCTAAAGACCTAGAATTGTCTGCTACTTCCCCAAGACAATGCATTCCACACCATCCACTGCTGAAGCAACAAGAATGCCAAGCTTATCACATGGAAATGGATATTGATGAAAGAAGGGGATGCTCTAGATGGTTTCGAGTGTCAGAAGGGATGTCCTATGGTGGATATTTCCCAGAGGTTAATTGTTGCAGATCCACAGGTAAGTATTCTTATTTGATTTTATTTGCGGGTTTTATTTACTTGGTCACTTCATTTTATGGATGAAACATTAAACGATGTGTTTTAAATGCCCACCCACTTGAAATTATGTGATTTTTAGTACGTCCAAAAGGGAAAGGAAATGCTTTTTGAATCCGATCCGGACAAATTTGTGTGAAAGGAAGAAAGCAGTCGACTATGGGAAGAACACTCTCGGCTATGAAAGATACCAAGAGCTTGTTCCTCGGTATTAGGCCTTTCCTCGCCCTTTAGTCCTCTTGTTCCAAGTTTAGCTAGGTCTCGTCCACATTAGGTTTTGATCTTATTTATGATAGCTGAAAAATGCAAGTGTTTTTGTTTGGCTCGTCGAGAAACTAGAGGAAGAAATATGTGCATCCTCAAAAACTCCCGACATCAAAGCGGATGTGCAACAAGCGTAGCTAGTATGGGAAGGTCAAAAAAAATGGAGGAGAAGGCTTCATGAGTTTGATCCCCCTATGAGTGAGAATAAGGAAACCCCTCGACCATTTTCTTTTGATAATGGAGATGATGGATTAACAGACCACGATCCAAGATGAGAAAGATGCAACAACCTCTTCTAGTTCGAGGGCAATCCCAAAGAGGAAGCTGGTGGGATCTATGCAATCTGTGAATATTGGGATATTGATGATGCTGATGGATCCCTATGAGTAAAATATGACTAATTGGAAGCCGCATCAAGCATTCCTGTCGTCATCTCTCATTTCTATGTGGGTTAGGGTTTAGGCATGGCAGATCTCTTGTGTCTAGCTCCCTTCTCCGAGTCTAACATTGAAGTTCCCAATGAACATAAGGATAATATTAACACCTTTCACTATAATTTCCTAATAAATGTACCTTTTTAATGTTTATTTAAACTAATAATAATTATTTTTTTTCATGATTAGTATACATTAACTAAGAAATAGTTTTTTTTTCTCTCAAAATTTAATTCATTAATATTTAAAAAAAGTATCTTTTAATGCAAATATGAATGAACACTAGAAAATAGCCCTCGAGCCCAAATCTTAGTAGTCTTTGTGATCTCGCCCTTTTTCGGTCTAATATTTAAGTTCCCAACTATGTATAAGGAAAATATTAACACTTTATGGAATTTAGTGGATGAATTCACTATTTTTTTTTAATGCTCAATTTGAATAGAATGTTTTTTTTCTCTTAAACCAACTAAATACAATTTCGAGTTAAATTGTAAGTTTTTATTATTTAAAATATTTTTTTATACCTAAATAAATTAAAAAACCCCCAAAAAAACCTTAAAACACTTAAATACTGGAAATTTGCAATTTCAACTGAGTCAAACTTATCTGGAAATTTGCAATTTAAACTAGTCAAAACTGCTTAAAACTCACTATGATAAAATTAATTGAAAAGAATAAAAAAATAAGTTTTTTTTTAATACATTTCTCCATTTTAGTGTATGATTTTCAATATGCGAATCCGTTTTGGCAGGGTATTTAATGATTTAAATGATAGAAGCAATTAACCAAACATGCTATTTATTTATTTTTTATTTTTTTTCATATGAAACTTAGAATATTGTATCACCAAAGTGCCCTCATTCTGGTCATTTTTAATGGTCGTTGAAATTCTTTCACCTTAAAAGACTTTTTCTATAAATTCGAGGTGTAATTAAATTTATTTTACTGGTGTAATCAAATTTATTTTACTGTTTTTATTAGTATTTATTGAACATAGTTTATTAATTATTATGTCAACATTCTAATAATTTATAAATTTATTTATAATATTAAGAATTTTTAAAATCAGCTTACGATCTTCTAATAATATGTTCTTAATTCCAGTCATTTATTTATTTTCTAATCACTTAAAAAATGAATTATATATATACTTACAAATCTTACATGTTATAAATTTTATTTTTTCCAATGACTTAGTGAATATATTAGTTGTATTTTTATTTTTAAAATTCATTAAATTAATTTTTATTGGTTGAATTTTTTCTCTTACAAAATGATGTTGATTTTTAATATGTTGTGATTTTGTTTAATAAAATGGATTATTTGTAAATTTTATTGAACTTTATTTCTCCACTTGATAGTTGTAGCTACTACTTTCCTTTCTCCTATATCTTAAGAATTCACATTCTTAAGTAGCAATGCACAATACTTTGTACTCAATTTTAGGGGACAATGAAACAATTAGATATTTATGACTGCTCCAAAATAGAATCCTTAATCCTATATGAAATCCATAACCAATGGTTATTTTTCTATCATTTGGATCACCAACACAAAATATGAATAACATGTCAAATCAACATTCAAATGATTAGTATAATTAATACCAAAGTGAGTAGCTCCATGAAGGTTTCTAATGACTTTCTTGGCATCCTTGCAATGGCTTTCATGTGATGTGACTTAGTATGAAATTATTATGTTGAATTAGTATGTAATATTAGGTTTCATTGTGTTAAGTAATTTGAATTTTCCACCTTTTTTCCCATACAAAGTACCATTTACTTTTTTTTTCTATTATCATTAGTGTAATGTTTGAGAGTGAAATCGATTCCCGAGAAGACATCAAGTAGAGTCGTCCCAGCTACCATAAATACTGAGCAATCATTGAGTTTGGTGTTGTTTGGGCATATAGAGTCATTCATGGAACAACCTAACTTTCGTTTGATAGCTTGTTATTGCTCTATTAATAAAAAATTTGAACTAGTTTCTTTAAATTTTGCTAAATTTAGTTTCTTTTCATTTTGTTAGGCTTGTTTCTCTTAAATTATTATGATATATTTTGAATATATCTAAATCAAGGCGTGATTTCCTAGAAATGATTTCCTTCTAATTTTGCTAAAATTAGTTTCTCTTCATTTTGTTAGGCTTGTTTCTCTTAAATGATGATATATTTTGAATATATCTAAATCAAGGCATGATTTCTTAGAAATGAGTTCTTTGAATTTTCTTGTTTATCGAGTATGATAATTTTAATAATTTACTATGATATAATTTTTGGTGAATTTCCTATTTGGAAGACCAATGGGATGCCAATTATTTGTAGGCATACCTTCTACATGCACAAGAAGTAAAGAAGAAGCTTCAAATTCATGTGAGAGAATTTTCTCTATACTACTCTTTCCTACTTGCATGGTTCATATAAGAGCATTTCTTTTATACTACTATTTCCTATGTTACTACTTTACAACGCTTTATTTGCAATATATGACGCAATTGATAATTATTTATTATTTTTTAAGATAACATTAAAAAACACCTTTTTCCATATACTAAAATACCACTTAACACAATTAAAAAAAATATATAAATAAACTATAAATTTTAATATTTAATATTATTTAGTCATAAAAAAATTAAAAATAATCATACTACATAAAGAAAGGTCTTTTCTCATTAAGAAGTATTGAAAAGGAATATATACTTGTTTGTGTTTTTCATGCTCTCCTTCAGGGGGAAGGGAGAAGGGCAACGACAACACAACCATAAATATGGTGGTGTCGATGTTGATAGCCAAATAAAGCATCTATGGGAAGGAAAAACAATCGTAATGTACGTATGTTTGTGTTTTGCATGCTCTCCTTACAAAGGAGTAAAAGAGGGCAACGAGAACATAGCCATGAATATGGTGGCATCGATGTTGATAGCCAAATAAAGCATCTATGTGAAGGAAAAAACAATCATATGTATTTTTTTTGTTATGTGAAGGAAAAACAATTATAATGTATGTATTTTTTTGTTATGGTAGATTATTTGTTTTGTACAAGAAAAGGGGAACAAGAACATGGCCATGAATAAGGTGAAATATATTTTCAATTCCAAATAGAGCATTCGTGTGAAGGTAAAATAGAAATAACCTCATTAATGTATGTATGTTTATTATAAATATATATTTTTAATTAGATTTAGGTTTTATTACGCTTTAATTTTTTTTATTGTGAGGAGTGAAGGATGGGAGAAAATTATCATGTTTTTAAATTAGGATAAAACTCATATAATTATGGTTATGACATCATAAAATTGGTTTAAGTTCTACTAAGCTTCACACAATTTTAGTGACAACATCATATAATTGGATAAGTAATTATTTTATTCAAAATTAGAACTAATTCACTATAAATTTAATATACTAAAATAAATAAATAATATTATAATATTATGTTTCATTAAAAGGAAATATATTTACCTATAATAATACTATAATAATATATGTATCTTACATATAAAAGGTTATGAATTATTATTTTAATTATGTGTTTGTGAGTGGACTAATACAACACTTACAAAAGGCGGGGGAGAGAGTTTGTTGTGTGTGAGAGAGAGAAAGATATGGGAATGAATAGAAAGAGAAAAATAGATACCGAGAGAAATGAAAAAAAATAGGTAAATAGGGAGATATATATAAATAGGGATAGGGGGTAGGGAAGCGATAGAAAAGGGGGTTGAGAGACGAGATGATTATGTAGAGAGAGTGAGAGAAAGATGGGGAAGGAAGAGAGAGAAACAGGGGAGAGAGATGTGGGTGGAAGAGAGAGAGAGAGAAATATATAGGGGGAGGAAGGGAGAGAGCGAGAGAGAGAAATATGGGCGAGGGGGAGAGAGAGGGGTGATAATAGGAAATAGGGAAATAGGGAGATAGATAAAACGAGGGAGTCATTGGTATAGAGAGAAAGTAAGGAAGGGGTAGAGATAGGAGGGAAGCAAGGGAGGAGCAAGAGAGAGAAAGGGATATAGAAAGAGGGAGAGAGGTAATGAGGATTTTACAGGTAGAGGGAGGGGGTCTTATCAAAGGGGAGAGGAGTATAGGAGAGAAACATAGAAATGGAAAAATACAAGGATAAGGATAGGGAAAAGGATGAATAGGGGTGAATGAGGCTAGAGAAAGAGAGAGATGGAGGAAGGGAAGGGAGAGAGAGAGAGAGAGAGAGAGAGATAAATGGATAAGGAAATGGGGAGAGAATACATGAAAACACGGGGAGAGAAACACGAAAAAATGGATATGGAATGAGAGAGAGAGCGAGTGTTACAAATGGGTCGGAGAACTTTTATGATGAAAATATAGTATTTTGCGATATATTTTAATAATCATAAAGGCATATTTATAGGATGAAATTTGAAGCAAGACATTTTTGCCTCAATAGCTATAAATATGAGAAATACCTAGTCTATATCCAAATTATAATTACATACAAAATACCGAAAGGATTATTCAACATTTCCCCCCTTTATCTGAAAGGGACATCTCACATGCAAAGTAAACATCTAAATATTTCAAACTTTTCACGCTAGAATGCTTTGGTAAATGTATTTGTAATTTGTTCTGAAGTTGGAAAATGTGTCAAATGAATTATTTTTTTCCTCTACATGATGTACAATCAAATGATACTTGGTGTTGATATGCTTTATTTGATCATGAAACTTTGGATTCTTGGCTAATTGAATTGCAGAAGAATTGTCCACAAATAGAGGTGTCAAATCCTTTTGTTTCTCTTGCAAATATTCAAGTATTTTGTGAAGCCAAATGATTTATTTTGTAGCTTGAGTATCTGCAACATATTCAATTTTGGTGGTAGAATCAATAGGAACAAATTTCTTGCATGATCTCCAACCGATGGTTTTTGATCCAAGATTCATCAAAATAAGAATATGAATAACTAGCAAGATGAAAGCATAAAAAATTTTGAATCTTTGATGTCATATGTTTGGGTTCCTTTTATTTATTTAAGAATTTTTTTTCTACTACGCAATGCACCTCACAAGGTTGATGTATAAATACGGAAGGTATTTCAACAACAAAGGTTATATTAGGACGAGTAGTAGATAGATAAATGAAAGTTGCAATAAGTTGTCTTTACTTTGTTGGATATTCAAATGGTTTTCCTTCTTCTAAAGCGAGTTTCAAATTTCATTCCATTGGAGTAGAAACATGATTACAATCCAACATACAATATTTGTTCAATAAATTTCCAACTTATTTCCTTTGATATTTAAAAATATATTAAGGTTTTTGATAAACTTCAATTCCAAGATAATAATGAAGTAAACCTAAATATGTCATATCGAAAACCTTTTGCAATTCATTATTAATAGATGATATATTTTCATGATTTTTTCCCTATAATAATCAGATCATCAACAAAGATAACTAGATATACAACCGACCTTCAAACATTCTTAACAAAAAGAGTTGCATCATCCGGGTCAAAATGTTTATAATTCAACTTAAGGAGATGTTTAGTTAGTTTCTCATACCATGCACATGGTGCTTGTTTCAAGCCATACAAAGACTTTCGTTAATTTGCATATATTTTGTTCTTTCCCATTGACGAGAAAAAACCTTCTCATTCAAGCATGTAAACATCTTCTTTTAAATCTCCATTTAAAAAGAAATTTTAGCATCCATGTGATGAATTTTCCATCCTTTCCGAGCTACAATAGCAAACAAAGCTCTAATAGTGCCCCATTTAGTCTGTAGGAGAAAATGTCTATGTATAGTGAACACCCTCTTTCTATGCATATCCCTTTCTTACAAGTCTTTCCTTGTGCGTGTCAAGTAAACCATCAGCTTTATAGTTAGTCATGTCAACCCATTTTAAACCAATAGTTTTGATGCCAACATGATGATCCAACGACCTCCAAGTGCCATTTTGTATGAGGGCATCATACTCCATTTTCATTGCATCTTTCCACTTATCATAACTAGTAGATTATTCTAAACGAGTAGCTTCACAATCAAGAGAAAAAATATATTCACAATCATGAGAATAATTACCTGAAGAAATCCCTCTCTCAAACTCATCATATTTCCTCGAGAATGTTATAATAAAGTTGATATTGGTAGACATTGTGAAGTAAGTTTCTCATCTTGTGAAATAAAATCTTCATTACTTTATGTCCCACTCTCTATCCTTGTGGTGTCTCTCCTTACTATCCCTAAAGAAATACATTTATCATCTAATTTCTCTTCGATGGAAAAAATTATTATCATCATTGACGGGGAAATTTTAAAGCAAAATCTATAGATTGATCTAAAATGGGAATCCCCCCTTTAGGATGTGGAAGAATATTATCAAATTCATAGTAAAATTTCTTAGGCAAAAAACTTCTCTAAATGATTAGGTTTCGTAGCAACAGTGGATATATCTTTATAACATTCAATAAAAACTACATCTCTTTCCAAAATAAGCTTTTTATTCTGTTCGTCATACAATTTTCATGCATTAGAATTCATAGAATATCCTAAAAATATACAACGTCTACTTCTTGGACTCAAATTATTTCGTTGTTGTTTTGGAATCACAACATAACATTTAGAACCAAAAAAAAATTAAATGTTGAACAACAGGAAGACGATTGTACCACATCTCATATGGAGTTTTATTTTTTATGATAGAGGAAGGTCATAGATTTCTAATATAAGCTATCCTTAACACTACTTCTCCCCAAAACATCAATTTTACATTCTTCAAAAACATCATCGATGTAACCATATTAAGCGATGTTTTATTCATTCGTTTTACAATGCCATTTTGTTATGGATCATAAGGTATCATGGTTTGGTGTTTCATGCAATTATCTTGGAAATATTTTTTCAAAAAACATGTGAATTATATTCTCCTCCATTAACATTTCTTATAGTACCCTATATTAATTTTAGCTTCATTTGTAATCAAGAGATGAAATTTCTTAAACACATAAAAAACGTTCTGATTTTTTCTTCAAGAATATAGACCCAACACATCCTTGAATAATCATCAATAAAAGTAAATATATATTTATTTTCATTAGTGGTCTCAATAGGCATACGTCCACACAAATCTAAGTCTATGAGACTTAATTTCCTTAAAGCTCTAGATGTAGAACTTTGAAAAGACTATTTTTGATGCTTCTCTAAGATACAAGCATTACAGAGAGTCAATTTTATTGGAACTTTTGGAAGTTCCTTAATCCCATTTTGTCTTATAATTATATTAATTTCGTAATTAATATGTGTCTAGTCAATCTAGCATCCTAAATTGCTAACATAAATTATCAATCAGGGCTAGTAAATTGATGAAGTGTGGTGCACTATATGTGCTTAAGAAGCCTACTTCTTACTTCGTTGTGTTTGTATTTTTTTTTTTTTTTTGGGTTTTGTCTTTTTAATCCTTAGTGTGATATCCTAGGCTATTGGAAAAGTTAAAATGAATCTAATTAAAAAGGAAGAAAAGGAAATGTTATGAAACTAAGTTAATTTACTATAAAAGAAATCAAAGTTTATGAACTAATTCTAAGACCTAGTTTTGAACAAAAAAAGATAAAGCAAGTACTTAATTTACTGATTAAACCTAATCCATTGATCTATGACTCAATTGAGATTAAAAAAAAATGAAAGCAGGGAAGTGTGTCAACTATTGTACTTCAAGTTGTTTCAACATTCAATTATTAGGTCAAAGCCCTATGAGATGAAGCCAACTGTTTGCACTTTAGTTGCTAAAGTCTAAAATAGAAAATAGAGAATGCAATTGAAATTAATCTACGATGCTTTAATTACTCCATCTACCCAATATGTGGAGAGTGACCCCCTTGAGGTAATGTTTCTAAGCAATCATTGTATCCCTGTCTAAACTAAAGAATTACAATAACTCAAACATTGCATTAAATATAATCATTTAATCATCCTTGCAAAGTATATTTAGATTAGTCTCTTTTAGGATGACCTTTAAGAAGATTGTTTTTGTTGCAATGGAATGAGGATCTTCTAACTACAACCAATTAAGTGAATAATTAACTTATCAAGTATCATCCAATTCTTAAGCTTGTGACCCCTTGGTATGGCTTTCGGATAAACCAATTACACCCTTAATTCTTAGCAAGAAAATGACAAGAAATGAAATCTATTCAACCACTGCACTTATAAGACATTTAACCATTCAATATAAGATTTGGTAAATAGGAAAAATGGACTTCATAAATGCTTAGCTAGACACAACAATTGATAACTATCTTGAAAGATAAAAACAATAAACTAAGCAACCATGTTTCTCAACACTTCAACCTTTATTCCAATCCCGAAAGACAGAGTTCCTATCTCCTTGAAATGGTTTCGGAAGACAAATATCCATAGTTGCATTTAAACTATTGAAAAATGGAAATTAAGCATGAACAGAAATTGCTAAACAAAATTGAAGAAATCTAACTAAAAAAGAATAATAAAAACCTCTTTTGGCAACGAGGGCCCTCTGCTACCAAGTTGGTTGACTCTAGCTTGTCGAAGTGCAATCAAACCGACATTTGATGACTGAACTTGTTTATTGATAAACTCACAACTCTACATCTCATTCCATCTTAAGCTTTGTTACAAAACATTCTATAATCCTTTCCCTACTTCTCCTATTTTTCACCTCCTTTGATAGGACAAAGCTTCCCCTATTTATACAAAAATATGAGAAGTTATCTCATTAATGAGAGTCCATGAATCTCTCCCCATATATCTAGAGTTACAATCAAAATAGGAAATGATAAGACACATGTTCTCTTAGAGTTTCGATACAAATAGGAAATGAGACACATATCCTCATGATCCCATGATCTTCTCCACTCAAATTCGAATTTGGTTTTGGGAGGCCACATAAAGGTCTTTTAGAAGCTTCCTTTTGACCTACACATGTCACAAAAATCATAACAGATATATAAATATATATGAAACTATGTAATTTTATAGTTTCTAATCATAAATTCACTTTAAACACATAAAATAAATAATTTTGGAAGACAAGGATCCTAACCCATATATTTATGAAAATATTTACTTGATGTAGGTTTTTAGGTCAGATAGTATGAAATGAGAGCTCGAACAGTTTATGACATAATGGAAATATGTATGAATATGGAAAACAATTTTGAGACTCAACATACCCCCCCCCCAAATTAAGTTGTTGCATGTCCTCATGCAACTATTGCAATGATTCATTTGTCCATGAGTTGATATTTTATGAGTTTTGACTCATATAGATTCATTCCAAACTTTTGCTTCATGATATTTTCTTTTGGCAAAGTATAATACATTTGGTTGAATTAATGGTTGGTTCTTGTCTGATAAACCGATTTTTGAGAAATGGTTCTTGTGTAACAATGCTTTATTTTCTTTGTTGAATCAAAGTTCATGAAAACATTTATAATCAAATACTATAATAACTCATCAATGAATTGATAATTTGCAAGGCATATAATCTTTTTGGATCATGTTGCAACAATAGTTGGTTGGGAAGTATATGTGGGTTGGAATTAATTGAAAATGTGTAATAGTGTATGACATATGAATATGAAATGATGTCCCTTCCCTGTAACACCCCTATTTTTATGTTTCCTTCAAGCTAGACATTTGAACTTTAATCCAAAGGGGAGTGGACCCCAATGGACAAGTATTGTGTGGATGTAATTAAGTATTTAATTATGAAAATTAAATAAAATAATTATATGCATATTGAACACATAAGAATTATGAGATCACTTGCCAAATCCATGAGGTGTGGAAAGAGGCTAAGACTTTCCCCAAAAATCTTTCAAAAAATCCTTGAAAGAAATTATTTCTAAATTAGATTTTTGAAGGAAAAATCTAGTTTTCCCCAATGAGGTGGAGAGTAGTTGGGAAGAGGTAAAAAGCTGGGAAAAGCAGAAAAGCGACTTCAAAAGCTCCTAAATAAGGGAAGCCTAGGCAAACGGGAAGAAAAGCATCCTGTAATTTGCGGATGCGGAATTAGAAATAGGCTTTGGGGAGCAAAAAGCTGAAATAAGCTATTCCGGAACAGATTGGGGGTTGGTCTGTTCTTGGAGATGATCTTAGCTCAGGGGGTGAGTTCTGGAGATAGAGGAATTCTAAGGTTGGGAGGACTAGTCAATTTCGGGAAGTGGTATGCCTAGAATGTTTATGTATGGTTGAATTTCTTGCTACTATATTGTGTGATTTATGACTGTGGATGTTATTTTATTTTAAATCTAAATTTGATATTCCATACATTTAACATAATTGTTGAGAAGAAATTAATCCTCTCATATTTCTTTAGAGTTGTAGGAATAGGAATTATGGGGAAAATCATCAAGAAACTCTAAACTTCTTGCTGGTTTAAATCCGGGAGATTTATACTACTCTCATAATCCATTAAGATTATAACTTTAATACGCTTACGTGAAATTATTAACTTAATTATGTAGGAGTCGGGAATCCGGACTTAGAAGATTATTTATGAACTTGAACAAAATGTAAATATTAGGGGTCTGTCCAAAAATTACAGATATAAATTTTATGAAGTGTATGCTTATGTATCTCGGTAAACTACTGCAAAAAGAAAAAAAATCTAAGCTGAAACAATAACCAATATGAGTTCACAGAACTATATACATTCAAACAGAAAAATTTGAACAATACCAAAGAAATTAATAATACCATAATGACAGAAAGAGTAAAATAAGAAATTTCTTCATCCTAGCTAAGCACTATCTCTCTAGTTGTTAGATAAATTATTAACTAGATGAGTTGCATGCACACTAGGTGTAAGAAGGAAATCTTAATCAATTTGGCAATGTCCTACTTTTGATATAGTAGTAAAATGTCAATAGTGAAATCCAATTGTTACATACCAGTAGAATAATTATAATCTAAAAAATAGCATGAATAGTGGAAAATCTCTGGAATATGTACTAGAGATAATTATCAAAAAACCACCAAACCGAGATTTCTAAGATCGTAGTGAAGAAAGTGCTGGAAATAAAGAGTTACACTTTAACCTGAGATGGTAATTTCAGATACGAGAATTTCATTGAATTAATGTTATGCATAGTGAACAAAAATAATGATGACCGTCTACATAGTAAAGATTACTTAGCTAAGAACATATGTATATTTGGAAAGGAAGCACATAAAAATATCTAAGTCCATAAAATAATAGCCGTACGAAAATGTAATAATGTTCATTTTTTTAGTAGAGTATACATAAACCCTATCATCGTCAACATAGGGTATCTCTCAAAATTTATTAAAATGTATGAATCTCAAGAGATTCGATTTACAATCTACACTGAACTAGGAGACGGAAATTAAAAAGTTCAGTGGCAACTCCTTGACTCATTCTCGAGAATAACCGGTGAATACCAACATGGACTAGGAATAAAACGAGCGTTAACTCCTAAACGTCAAAAGTAATAGCTCGGCGAATAACCTCATTGGAATGTCCAATAATGTCGATGTTACGTGTACCTACACGACAATAGAATGAGTTAGAGACTGTCGTGAGGTGTGTGTAAACAAGCCGATATAAATAAACGATAGAAAAAACTAAATTTAATGTAATAATTCAAGGAAAGAAGGGCTTTTAAGTAGTCGTTCTCACACGAGAGAGATAGCTAGGATGAGATGAGAAATCCTGATGAATTACCAACGGAAGACAAAATTAATAAACCACAGGTTGCATACTCAAATAACAATTACGATAACATTAAACCACATAGTAGAGCAGATTTGTACCTAAACAAATTGAGGAAGGGCGCATCCCGAACGCAGATAAGAAGAAAGCGTTTCACAATTCCATGGACGACATGGTAGTGTCGAACGGATACTGAGGACAAAATCATAACCTCATATTAATCAAAAACAAAAAAATATAGACACACTGGCATCATGTACCTACTATAGGATGCATGAACGAGGGTTAGCATAAAACGAATTGTTTAGAGTAGAAAGCTCTGTGGCATATACATAGAAGCCAAATCGTATACTGCCTATTGAAACAAATAGATCTGAGGAGGAAATTCCCATGCCGAGACGATGTCAAACAAATTAACACACCAATCGTGTCATACAGTGTATGAATATAGTAATAATTCATAAAACATGAAAAAACAAATTTATAAAAACAAATGCAATGAAGCCATATGGGCTATGCAACACGACCATAGGCACTTTGGGATTACCATCAATCTTCCCAAATATAAATCACAAAAACTTATGAAAACGAATGTATCATTATACTACGCCATAGTAATTCCAAACCTTGTCACTTAAATAATAATTGCGACAAAAAACAAAAATATGAGCCACGAGTCCTTAATATCTTGGAAAAAACTCAATGACTGTGTCAAAGAAGTTTTGGATCAAATACCATACCTTGGTTAATGAGGGAGGAGGCATCGACTTGAGTGAAGTCCTCGCCATAGTGCGGAGGCAGCCCATATGCAACACCGGGGAAGGAAGCGAGGGAAGAAAAACACACTGTGAGAATGGAGAGTGAAGAAATAAACTCGGGTTGAGACGGTGAGTTTTATAACATTTGGAGTCATAAAACCTAAACACATCCAATCGTCCAAGTGGAAACCATCGGGCGGTCCACACATGGATGGAGGAGCGATTGAGTGATATGACCCAAGCCTTTCGCATTAAACGCTAAACTTACCACGTTAATTACCAAACATACCAATACAAAGAGGAGAATTTAACCAAGCTCAACGTTTCACCGTTAAAAACAATATAAAATACCACATATCTGGATTCGGGAATCCGAGAGGGAAGAGAACGTTAATGCGAAGGTACTTGCATCGAATTCCAATGAGAATAGAATTTATTACATGTTAGACAAATTATCTACCCTAAATAAATTGACATCAGATGATTGAACGATATATCACTATGTCACTTGAATACCACATATGCCATAATAGAAAAGAGCATTTGTTTCATAGACATTGTTGAGAGATTGATTTCACCGTGAGAAATGATATAATGACACATGTTGAGATGTATGGTTCTAAACTCCCATAGAAATGGGATATAACGTGATCATAGTCACGATTTATAGTATGGGTGCAACCAAATTTTATACATCTATAAGAGTTAGAGAGATGTACACCATGGAAACTCTATAGTAAATACTATAATACACCTTTGGGTATAAAAGGGACCATAAATCAATAGAGAAACAAATCTTTTAACGGTCTCAAAGAGAAAGATAGGGGGCCAATTTAAAAAGGGGAGTTAAAAGAAAGGTGACAAGCCTAAAGCTAACACTTTGGAAAAAAAAATGTTACCATTAGGGTATACAAATGTAAATTGTTATTGAAATAAATTCATTGTATCGATATAGCCAACATGAAGGGTGAACTTTCCGAATGTATGTGCTATTGCTAACAAATGGAATTAATGCACTAATAGAAAAAAAGAAAATTTAGTGAAGAATGAAGTTACGTTACACTTCCCCCCAACTAAAGATATGACATTGTGAAAAAGGGAGTGAGGATTGTTTTCCAAAGTTACAATTTTAGCACTCTAAGGAATTACAGGACTAAAAATTAGAAAACCACATACCTTCAATTACCTTAAATGTGGATGAGTTGTGTATGCTGAAGAATGTGGTTTTTGATGTTGTTGGATCATGAACAATGTAAAAAAAGGAATTTGATTTGCTTCTTTGTTCTCTTTGTGCTGATGAAAACATTGGGATCCGTATCATTATTGATACAAATTGATTCCTGCATGAAATTGCTTGAAATGATGTAGTCTTCAATCGTTACAAAATCCGATGGTACAATTCTAGTCATGCGAATAAATGTGTTGATGTTGAGCATGAAGAGAAGTCATTGGATTACCGACCATTGATGAATGTCGTTAACAAATGCGAGGCAAACTCACCATTAATGTCAATTAGTGCCAAGGTACCTAAGTACATCTTGCGAAGTGCAAATAGATGGGCTGTTGTCAAGCCACGCACAAGAACTGACGATCAAGGGACATTGATGTATTCCCATGATTGTCAGCGAGAGAACTTGTCATTAAGGAAAACAAGCCTCAAGGTACTAATAAGGACTCTAGTCTTGGACCTAGATAATGTGTTGATGTTGATAGGCCAGGACTTGTTAGAAGGGAGGCCTTAAGGAATCCTCCATCATTTAACGCAAGCATGAAAGAATAATTTTTTAAGGACTATGCATAATTTTTTTTTGCAATGGATCAATGTTTATTTGATAGAATGAAAATGGAAATGAAATTAATTAGCTTTGTAGAGGAGCTTTGAATGGTTTTTTTTGCTAGGTTAGTGAAAGCATGGCAGGAAAATATAATGACTAGAGAAAGAAAAAATAAGCGGTGAGGGAAAAATGAGATGAGGATTTTATTGAATGACTAAGTAGACCGTAATAGAAAATGTAAAGGAAAATGAGGTGATATCGAGGAAGCATGGATGCAATGGAGACACCGGCATCTGAAAAGGCTTCCAAGTGTTGGATCCGATTTGAATTAGCATGTGCTCATGGATTGATGTTTCTTTGTTTGTTGTTGATCATCTTCTTGTAAAAGAAATGTGGTCTCCGAGCGAGACACTATTCTCTTGTAGTCATCTCCGTCCTTCCTCCTGGAACCCAGCAAAATAAAACTAGTACTTCTTTTGCAATGGAATGTAAAATTTTCAAAAGAGAGAGGTGATCAATCTCTCTGGTTATGAAATTTACACAAAAAGCGAGAATTGGTACTAATAAAACAAGTTCACGAAGGAAAAACCAAAAGAGTTTATACTGTTTCGAAATTAGTGCCTCAAGTTATCTGTTGTGTATTTTCAGCAATTTCTTTAGTCTTTAATATTTGAAAATTTCATGATAGTTTTTCTCATTATGTAGATATCATCGAAATATTTCCAACGACGCTTGAGTCATCGAAATTCAATATTGGAAGAGAAAGTTACGCTAATTTGAAATTTTAGTGAAACAATGAAGTTTCTCAAATTTTCAAAAATTGCTTCTTAGTCTGCAGAACGTGCATAGTTTACGTAGCTAAAAAATCTCGAAAAGAAAGCTAAGTATACACACCTATGCAAATAATCGATCTTGACATTTAAATCAATCAAAGTACTCCTCAAGGAAAATGAACAATACACTACTTATTTTATTGATGCAATATATATATATATATATATATATATATATATATATATATATATATATATATATATATATTTATATTTTTAAATTTTATTTAATTTTATTTAATTTTTAATTTTTAGTTTTAGTTTCTTTTTTTTAAATATTATATATGTTACATTTTAAAATATATATATATATATATATATATTTATATTTATTATTATATACATAAACAATTGATTAATTATTAATTAATTGAAAAACCCTCGAAACAAAATGTTATCCCCACTAATTTCATAAAAATGTTGGAAGGAACAATGTGGATAACATCAATCCAATACTCATTAATCTAATAAGAAGTAAAACAATATGAAAAGGTACTTGCAATAAATATTCGCATATTCCCATCAGTACCATCCAGGCCATGTAGAAATTCCCAAATGCTGGAGAACAAAGTTGAGTAATTCCTTCATTACGGTCACATTTTTAACAATACCTTATTGGATTATTCAATATTGTGCCATATGGTTTGAATGCCACAACATAATTTTATTTTAATTTTCATTCTTCCACCTTGTTGAAACCATTTCGTTCACTTTGTGTATATACGAAAATATATATATTTTTTTTCACGTGAGACAACAAAACTTGAGCTCTCGAGAACCACTAAAATTCTCTCTAATGGTTGCAAAATCTAGAAAAAATATTTATGGGTTACCAAATTTCCCCGTTCCGAAAAAAACCCATGTCTCAGTTTTTTTCTAATTTTCCCACAGTTTTGCTCCAAAACAACATTTTAAAATCATATGTATGAACTACTACGTTTTCTATGAAGTTCCGAGCAAAAATAAAAATTAATTGTGGTGGAACATATTCAGCGATTTCTATTGACAAACACTCTCGGCATCGGATCCGTATTGCGACAATATTTACTCTATTTGTTATAGCGTGAAACATATGCTCTTTTTACTATGGAATTCAAACCATCATAACACCATGTATAAATTCTATCTTCAACCTAAAGCCGTAAACAATAAATTTCCGTGATTTATAATTTCTACGGAAATTTGTTTATCAAATGATTGAATACGTAGAAGATAAACCACAAGATCACCATAGTCTGTAATCGATTCGTCATAATTGGATGGTGAAAGAAATCATTTGCAGAGGTTTTCAAAATGGGCAATCTTCCAAAATGTTAGTTTGTATTTTGCTTTTCAACTTTTACCTCATTTTTTTTCATTTTCTAAGTCCTTATGCATCCAACTATGCAATGTATGCCGGATAATTAGCAAAAAAAATAAGTGCAAAAACCTACACTACCATCACGGTCACTCAAGATCATTTAATCGTGCCCTAATTATTGATCTACCAATAAATCTCTCCAAGAAAATGTGAAATAGAGCATCCTCCCGTAATAAACGCCTATGAATGGCCCAGCTCGAGGGCATCCTTCGAGCATCAACGATACAACAACCGTACCCTTTCCTTATGAGTCGCTCGACGAGCTAGATACGTTGATGTTGTTGCTCGCCAAGCTCATGGCTTCTCCTTTGACGCCCCTACCCTGTATTTCTCGAGACAAATCCTTTATTCCATTTTTTCTCATGCTATATGCCCAAAGTGTGAGAGGGTAAGGTGAAAAATTGATAAAAGGACACGTTGACAGAAATTTTACAATGCATATCCAACAAATTTGCAGGGTGGCAACGACAAGGTGACGAGTGGGAAATTTTTGCTTTCTATCATGATAGCGAATCATACCAATATATTTTTAAAAAATGATGACTCATGGAAGTAAAAAAAAATTTGTCATCTTTTCAAACTATACAAAATATTTAAGATCGCCCATCTATCGATTTGACTAGATCTTAAATTTCTTGACGTGTCTTCGTGAAAACAAAAAAGGGCATATCCTTTGGATTTACGATTGTTTGTCAAAACCATGAGAGCCTTCCTTCGAGGTTTCCATGCTATGCGTGGACTCGGATTCGATATTTCCGTCGAGAAAATTGTTTCAACTCACATGTATATTTTAAAAACATCCACCAACATATTCAATTTAATCTTGAATTCTTCTACTATTGAATCTCCTCTATGAGTTGAAATACCATACAACTAGGGATTTGAAAATTTATTTGCAGAGTTGTATTCAGGGTTGAAGTCATGGAGAGACCTATGCGCCAGAAGAGAAAACGAAATCGTTGGTCCATTCAACCTGCACATGACCTTGATGTATTTACAATGTGTTTTTGTTTGTGATATATATATATATATATATATATTTATATGATGGCCTTGGATTTTAATTTTCTCGTACCTCTTGATTTCTTGATTTTATGAATGGTTATTGAATTTTTTTTTCTTTTTTTAATCAAATGATGGAAATTATTTTTTTAGATTTAAGATTTTTTTTATTTATTATTTTTAACATAAAAAATTCTCTTTTCCTAATCCTCCGAGTCACACGAAGTGTAGAAGGAGAGCATACTCAAGAAATTATTAATTGAATTTTTTTTAGATGTAAGAAATAAGGTCTCTTAATTGCACTTCCCCCGAAACGGGCGCCAAAATGTTTAGTCAATCTAGCGTCCTAAATTGCTAACATAAATTATCGACAAGGCTAGTAAATCGATGAAGTGTGGTGCACTATATGTGCTTAAGAAACCTACTTCTTACTTCGTTGTGTTTGTATTTTTATTGTTTTTTGGGTTTTTTTCTTTTTAATCCTTAGTGTGCTACCCTAGGCTATTGGAAAAATTTTTAAATGAATCTAATTAAAAAGGAAGAAAAGGAAATGTTATGAATTTAAGTTAATTTTCTATAAAAGAAATCAAAGTTTATGAACTAATTCTAAGACCTAGTTTTTGAACAAAAAAGATAAAGAAAGTACTTCATTTAGTGATTAAACCTAATCCATGGATCTATGACTCAATTGATATTAAAAAAAATGAAAGCAAGGAAATGTGTCAACTATTGTACTTCAAGTTGTTTCAACATTCAATTATTAGGTCAAAGCTCGGATGTTGTTTACCTAAATTTCGTGGTACCTTAAAAGAATTATCACACATAGAAAACCCATGTACATAACAAAAGTACAGTGTAACTGGGTAAGAAAATAACCATATTACTCTTGATATAAACAAAAGGAATAAGTAAATTAAGCATGAAAATTTTTAACTAATAAACCCATCTAACAATGAAAAGAAAAATGCCATGAAGAAACAAAATTCACATGTAGGTAAAATTACTATCCAGTATCCACGAGATAACTAACATAGTGAGAAAGTAAAGAAAAAATATTGAAAAATGTATTTCTTTCTTAGAAACAAATATGACATTCATTGAATAGATAATGCCCTAATATTACAGCTGAATGTATACAAAAAAATATAGAAATCATTAAATTCAACCCAGCAAGACTATGACCATCACAAAGAAAAAACACATATTCAACCCTACAATATTTTAATAAGTTTCGATATAAGACCAAAATTCGTCACTGTTTACTAGGGCACTCAAGGAGTGAAACTACTTATAATTTGATAACCAATAATAAAAAAATAATTAGAAGATTCATAGTGTTAAATGGCATATATTGCTACTTTTCTAACTATCTAGCATCCCTAAAACCCTTAACATGCACCCTGGAAAGGCAAGATTCTAGGAACCTGAAAGAAATGAAACCCAGAGTTGGTCAACAAGTAGAGCTAAGCCTAAAACATCAAACCAAAAGTGGAGGCCCCAAGCTAACTGATACACACCTAAAAATAAGGAAAATATGGGAAGGGTTCCAACGTGAGGCAAAGAAAAACCCTTGCTCGGAAATTTAGGAAGCAAACAAAATATATGATGCAATAACTCAAAAATTTGAGAAAGCCAAAACCTGGTGATGAGTTACAATATTAATTCCGTTGGAGGAAGGACGACAGTAGGCTACAAAAGTGGAAATGGAAATGGTCGATTGAATACTTGGAAGGAGAAGCTTCCAAATACAAGAAGGCATCAATTGAAGTAATACGGTGACCAATAATTTTGAGTTCTAACGAATCGTAATAAGAGAAAGGAAAAATTAATTTTGAAGCATACAAAATAAACTTTGTATAGGTGGAAAAAATGGTGGAGAGTCTAACCTCTATAATGAATAATTGAGGATCTGTAACTAGGGTTTGAGAAGTGACAGAGCAGTTCTGGTAGAGGAATGAAATAACAGTGCCAAAAGGTGTTAGGGATGTAGACCTATACAACAAACCAACCTCACAAATATTCATTTTCCATTCAAAACCCTAAGACAAAATGAAGGAGGTACTTATAGCTATAAAACATTATGTTATTCACCCGAGGCTGATGCCACGTTCACCACATTCTACAGAGTTCTCAGATGATGTAATTAACATGTTAACCAAACCATATGTGATACACATTTGTACCTTGTATATCTGTCAATAATATTCATTGATAAAAATTAATGTACCTTTGTGCATAGCTAGGGAACATCAAATAATTTCTATATATACTAAGTCAACAACAAAGGCTAAGTGTTGTTTAAAAAACCATGAGCGGGTTATCCAAATAGGCAAAAAATTAGCTTACCCTTGTTCTCTTCATATTTCAGTTTTACTATAGTACTAGTGGGTAGTTTTTTTTTTTTGAGGTTGATGTACGTTACAAGTGGTATGAGAGAAAAGTTAACAACCCTCAAACCTAATGGGAAATCCATTTACAAACACATGTATGTTGTGATTATAGAGAGAGTGCATAATGAGAAGAGGAATGATGAACACCCAAATAGCAAGGCCCATTTTTTATTCTAGGTCTGTACCCAATTTAGGAGCCAACCCAAAGCTATGGGTTCAACTAGAAGCGGGTCATCATAATCCCACTTCCATGATTTTGGAGACTATCCAACAATTACGATTTGAGATGGCTCATTTACGGGTACCGACAATGAAGATGGCAATGAAGAACAAAAACAATAGAGAGATGAAAATGCACTTGAAGGAAGTCATACCTAGTGCATGGAAGGAAATAAGGGTGGAAATGAGGAGGCATCAGATAATGTATGAGAAAAATAGAAAAGTAAGAAGCATAAGACAAAATTAAAGGGGGAGTTTAGAAATATCAAACCCACAATTTTTTATGGCAAAATGGAAGAAGGTGTTGAGGCATGGTTGATTCATATTAACAAATCATTCCAAATTTATGAAAATAAATATAACCTTAAGGTGAGGTTGGATATTTACCAACTTCAAGGAAAATCTACATTTTTGTGGGAGGAATTTAAGGATGTGCATGCAATTGAGGAGTCGGAGGTGACCTGGGGATATTTCCAGAAATATTTTAAGGAAAAATATATAACAGAATGATTCTTCGATGACAAGGCTAAGGTATTTCATGACCTCTGTCTCAGAAAAATATCTATGGATAGATTTTGTAACCAATTTCACATCTTTGTTACGATATGTGCCTTATATCCATGAAGAGAAGGCCAAGGTGCAACGTTTCATTAATAGTTTGTCATTATTCATGAAGAATGATTGGAGTTTGAAAACCCGAAAACCATGGATTAGGTCATCAAGAAAGCGCCAATATGTTATTAGAAAATGAAACATAACGGAGAAGGAAACAAGAAATGGTCTTAGAAGAAGGTGTAGAGAAATTTGTAGAATATGAGGCCTATGAAGAGTGGAAATGCGAGAAATCAACACAGAAATCAACAAAACAAATTATCTGGAAAGAATCAACAAAAAACTAAATCACCGAATGAGACCAGACAAATGGAGGCTTCCAGTGAACCATAACTTAACCATCCTCAAAGACCCCCATTATAGTTTTGGGGTTGTGGCGAGACTTAGTATTACAAAAAATTCCCTCACTATGCCAGATCTGAGAATACTGTCAATCTATAGGAGGCTTCTAAAGTAGGAGAGGTAGCTCAAAGCATACCCAAGATCAATACTGCTTTGGAAGACCATCGATCCAAATATCAACCTACTATTATCGAGTTAGAAGGGTAAGTTTCATAACCACTATGTGTTTATTTTGGTAGATTAAGGAGCCAATTTAAGATATGTCAGTCCTATAATTGTTGAAAAATGTCGAATGAAAACTTGTAAATTAAAAAACCCATGGTTGGTACAACTATATAATGGGAAAAAAAGAAGGGTTACAACCAAGGTGGATGATTTTCCCCTTGATGTAGCAGTCCAATCAATTAATGTGGGTCTGAATATATTACCTTTAGGTTCTTATGACGTTTTAATTGGAATCGACTGGTTAGAAAAACTTTGGTGCTTAATCAATTGTAAGGATAATACTATCAGTTACCTTACTAAGGAGGGAGTCCATCTAGAGATTTAGGGGGTAAAGAGGCCTATTAAATTGTGACCAAATTCTTACTCTCACTTAGGAAACTGCATCTAGAAAGGGTGCCAAATATATGCAGCCCAAGTGGGTCTCACTAATTTCAAGAACACGTTAGCCTCCCTATAAATCTTTCAACTTATTCAGAATTTACTAGATGTATTCCCCGAAGAAATTCTAGGATTACCTCCCAAACAGGACATTGATTGCACCATAGAGATAATCTCAGGGACTACACCGGTGTAAAAAACCCCTTACTGGATGAGTATCCTTGAATTAATTGAGCTTAAAATGTAGTTACAAGAACTAATTGATAAGGGATATATTCGACCGAGTGTATCCCCATGGGGAGCACCTATTTTATTTGTTAGGAAGAAATATGGTACTATGAGATTATGCATCAATTTTCGCCAGCTTAATAAGATGACTATTTAGAATAGATACCCATTACCAAGGATTAACATTTTATTAGATCAAGTTAAATGGGCTACAGTGTTCTCTAAAATATATTTGCGGTCAGGATATCATCAGATAAGGGTAAAAGGGGAGGATATCCAAAAAAAAAAATTCGTACCCATTATGGTCATTATGAATTTTTGGTCCTACCTTTCAAACTCACTAATGCTCCAGCAACATTTATGAGTCATATGAATAATGTGTTTCACCCCTATCTTGATGAAATTTTCCTCATTTTTATAGATGGTTTTCTTATATACTCAAATAATTTGGAGGAACATAAGAAGCATATGCAAATAGTATTGCAAACCTTACAGGATCACCAGCTATATGAAAGGTATAGTAAATGTGACTTTTAAAGCGATTAGATCCAATATTTAGGACACATAATTTCTTTAGAAGGAATAGTTGTAGACACAAAGAAAATTAAAACTATTATGGAATGGCTTTTTCTTACCAATTTTAATGAAATTTGATCCTTTATGGGTTGGGCGGGATATTATCTCCATTTTATTGAAGGATTTTCCAAAATAGCTTATCCTCTTGCCTCCTTGCATAAAGAGGGAAAAAATTTAAATGGAATGCAGATTGTGAACATAGTTTCGATTAAAACTATTATGGAATGAGTTGTTCTTGCAAATTTTGTTCACATTCAATCCTTTATGGGTTTGGAGGGATATTGTCTCCATTTTATCGAAGGATTTTACAAAATATCTTATCATATCGCCTCCTTGCAGAAAGAGGGAAAAAAATTTAAATGGACTATTGACTGTCAACATAGTTTTGATTTGTTGAAAAAATTATTAACCATGACCCTAGTGTTAAAAATTGTAGACCCTGAGAAGGAATACATGGTTTGTACTGGCGAAGGGCTAGGAGGAGTATTCATGCAAGAGGGGAAGGGAATTTCATATGAATATCAGAAAACAAAATAGCATGAGCATAAATACTCCGTATATGATTTGGAATTGATTGTGGTTGTGCGTACTCTTAAATTTTGGAGGAATTACATGTTGGGGAAAACATTTGTACTAATGACCGACCATAGTAGCCTAACATGCTTGTTTAGACAAGCTAGTCTCAACGCATGATAAGCTAGATGGACAATATTTTTGAGTGAGTTTATTTTTATATTAAGAATCTAAAAGGGAAAGAGAATCGTGTGACAGATGCATTGAGTAGGAAGTTTCATCATGTATACAAAATTTCATTTACCCAAGATGAATTTAATTTTACAAAATTGATAAAAGATGTTGCAGATAAAGACCGATAATATTTATTTTTATTCCAATAACAAGTGAAGAAAATAAACAATTCTGAACAACATTCTAATTTTGGCTTGAATGAAAATAAATTATTGACATTTAAGGGAAGAATATATATACCGAATATGATAACTTTAAATAGTTAATATTGGATGAATTCCATAGGAGGCCTTATGCTACTCACCTCGGGTATCAAAAAAAAAAAAAATTCACATAAAGAAAAATTATTTCTGGGCCAGAATGAGGAAATAAATTACTGAATATTTGGCTAAGTGTTTGGAATGTTGGCAAGTTAAAGTTTAAGATCAACATCCTGCCAGATTTCTTCATCCACTATCCATTCCAAAGTGGAAGTGGGAAGTAATCACCCTATTTTTCGTAACAGAGTTTCTAAAAATAGTTATATTACTTCTTCTTTCTGATATATTTTGTGCGAAAATTAAAATAATTACAAATGATGACAATTTTGTACCTTGTGTGGTGAAATAGGTAGAACCAGACGGAGAATTCTTGGTAGAGCCACTCTGTATTCTCTGTCGGAGAGAAAAAATGTTGCGAAGGAAAGATATCACCCAAGTTAAAATGTAGTTGAGGAACTTTAGCCCATGGGTGGCCACCTGGGGGAATGAATGCTTGATGCGGGAGCCATATCCTGGTCTATTCCATAGGCATGAGTAGACACCGAGGACAATGTTTCGCACAAGGGGGGCAATATGTAACACCCGTGGCCATGTATATATTATTTACTTATTTACTACAAGACTGGGTAATTTGGTTTGGTAAGAAACATAGTTATTATGGCTAAAAGTTGGTTTTATTAAGAAAATAATAATTATGAATTATGATAGTTAAGAAAAGACTCTTGTAAAAAAATAAAAAAATAATTAAATAAAACCTTAGTTTCCAGACGGTTAGAAAGTTGGACAGTTATATCATGTCTAGGTGACCAAGAAGGGGGGGAATCCCAATGAGGGGGAGGAGATAAAATACTCAAGAGGAAAGACGATGTTAGTGGAAGAAGTAGTATTACTAGAGCATTTTTCCAAAGGTGGTTCAACCAGTGGAAATACAACTAAGAAAATTTGGACTGGACTTGGATTCCTGAGGTCACATAATGAAAAATTTCCTAACTACACTGGAAATCTAAGGGCTTGGGGGGAGTTTTGGATGTTATTGCAAGACTCATTGATTGGGTGGAATAAGAAATTTATTTTTGGTTTCTTTTTTTGACAAGGGATAGTCTAGACCTAAGACATATGAGAATTATTATGAATATTTTTTCTGTAATTCAGTTTTCATTTTTTGTTTATGCTGTGATAAGATATTGGTTGATAACTACAAAATTTAGAAGGTCATTTTCATATAAATATGAACAACAATGTGATAATTTATGAAGATAGGGGAGGAACAAATTGAACTAGTATGATATAGGGTGCCTTTTTTAATGCAGAAGTTATTTTTATATTTCTTTATAGGATATCTATGAATCTTGCATATTGCAGGTAGTATAGGTTATTTCTCAAATGAAAAAGGTATCATGTTGTTTCTTTATAAACTATATGTAATGTTTTAATATTATAAGAAACAAGAGTACCATTAAATAAACAAATACCAAAATGTATAGAAAACAAATGACACTTCCACGTTAGAGGTTAGCTTCCTAGGTGGGTTGGAAACCCTCCAAGGAAATAATCCTCTTAACTACCTGGATTTTGTTTCCCTAAATTTCGTGGTTCCATAAAGAATTGATCACACAGAGCAAACCCATGTACAAAACATAAAAACAACGCAACTAGGCCAAAAAGAACGATATAAGTCTTGACATAAACAAACATAATAAGTAAATTGAGCATGAAAATTTTTAACTAAATAAACCCATCTAACAGTGGAAAGAAAAATTCCACGAAGAAACAAAATTCACATGCAGGTATAATTACTATCCATTATCTGCGATATAACCAATAGAGCGAGCCACTGAAGTAAAATTACTGAAACATGTAGTTTTTTCCTAGAAACAACATGACATTCATTACATAGATAATGCTCTAATATTACAATTGAACGTACACCAGAAAATATAGAAGTAATTAAATTTAACCGGTCAATCCTAAGACCATCACAGATAAAAAAACATATATCCAACCCTAGAGAATTTTAATAGGAAGTTTCGATGTAAGGAAAAAATTCTCCACAGTTAAGGAGGGCCTGGAGGATTGAACCTACCAATAAGTTGAGAAGAAATCATCACAAAATAATTACAAGATTCATAGTGTTAATATCCATCTATAGATACTTTGATAAATATCTAACATGACCATAATCCTTAACATGCACCTCGGAAAGGAAAGATTCCAGGAACCTGAAAGATATTAAATGCCAAGTCAGTCAACATGTTGAGCTAAGTCTTAGCCATAAAAAAAAACAGTGGAGACCCTGGGCTGGGTGATAAAAACTTATAGGACAACGAAAGAATGAAAATAAGGGAATGGATCCAACCTGAGGCAAATAAAAACCCTTTCTCAAAAAATTAGGAAGAAAACAAAATATACCATGCAATAACTCCAAATTTTGAGAAAATGCCATACCTGTATACTACAGGGAGAGTTTGAACACGAGGCCGAAACTTGGTGAACATTAATAAGATTAGTTTCACTAGAGGGAGGAAGATAATAAGCTACAGAAGTGGAAACAGAAAGGACCTATTGAATACGTGGAAGGAGAATTTATCGAGTGCCGAGAAACATCAACCAGAGTAATACGAAGACCAATGATTCGTGAAGTCCACTGAACCCCAATAAGAGAAAGGAAAAATTAATGTAGCAATAGACAATATAGACTGAGTACAAGTGGAACAAATGGTAAAGACTCTAACCTCTATAATGAACAACTGAGGAACTGTAACTCAAGTTTGAGCGATGATAGAGCGGTTCTGGTGGAGGAACAAAATGACAGTGCCAAAGAGTGTTTTTGATGCAGACCGGTACAACAAACCAACCTGAAAAATCTCCATATTTTATCGCAAACCCTAAGATCCAACAACGAATATATTTACAGTTGTAAACCACTATGTTATTCACATGAGGCTGGTGCATGTTCACCACATTATGGAGAGTTCTTGGGTGATGAAATTAACATGGTAACCAAAATATATGTGATACAAATTTATACCTTAGATATATGTTAATAATATTCAAAATCAATGTACCTTTGTGCATAGCTTGGGGAACATCAAATAATTCCTATATAGCCTATGTCAACAACACAGATTATGTCAATAACACAGATTAAGTGTTGTTAAAGAAACCATGAGCGAATTATCCAAATAGGAAAAAAATTAGCTTAGCCTTGTTATATTTATAATTGTGTTTAACTATAGTACTATTCGGTGAATTTGTTTCTTTTTGTTGAGGTTAATGCATGTTACAAATCAATAATTTTAATTTAAGGTAATTTTAATTTAAGGGTATGTTGCAAATAAGAAATAAATTAATTTGACCACATTTTGAAATTATGTTTTTTCAAAAGTAAAATTATATAATAAAAATTTATAAAATATTTTAGAATGAAATTAAATATGTATTATTTTAGGACAATCTAAATGGAACTTGCGACCATAGAGTGAATGTTATATATCTCATTACATTTATGGTCGAAAATAAATATATTTCTTATATTTCTTAATGATATACTTATTTTTTAAATGTTTTTATTGAGTTAACAAATGTTAATATAGTTCAGAATTAAAAAAAAATATTAGATTGAAAGATTTTTTTAATGTAGTATGGGATGATATTGTCCTATAACATTACATTTAAAAATAATAAATTAATACTCATATTAATAAATATGAAGTTTATATATATATATATATATATATATATATATATATATATATATATATATGCACACACATGTGTGTGTGAAAAACTAGTATTGTTAATTACTGATTAATCAAATGTTGAGATGGATCAAATCTTTAAAGTTGTAAATCCTTCCTCATTTTTTGCATTTACAAAAAAAATACACCTCAAGGGATTTGGTCTCTCTTTTCTTGAAATATTTTAGGTTAATATGGATCTATGCTAGCTCATAATATCACTGAATAAAATCAATAATAAGTGAAAAAAAGTAGGTAGTGAATTACGAATTAAAATTCATTTGTTTAGAATCTATGAGGAGTGAAATCATGCCCACTTACAAATGGTCAATAGGCCATTCTAGGTGGTGTGATTTTTCCTAAATAACCTTAATGAGACAACTTGCATTTGTTGAGAGCATACAATAATGGTTGTTGATGATTGTCTCCATTGCTCATTTGACAATTTAATTATTGTAGGTTTTCCTTTTATATGAAAAAAGAATAAAATAAACAAAATAAACAAAATGTTATAATTGTTAGTTACATTTAAATAAAATGAATGTCAACCTAGAATATTTTATATTTTTGTCCATATAAATATAAATTTTGATAAAATTTATTAAAAAATATTGAAATAGTAAATTTAAATTGTTAAATTTATAATTAAATTTTTTAAACTTTTTTATAATTTATAATTTAAAATCAAATTTATTTGTATTTTCAAAAAAAATATTTTAAACTATAACATATAGCAATTTAATTATATAAAAAAATACATAAAAATAAACATTAAAAAATACTTAAAATTTTTCTATAGAAAAAGATTTCATTCTTAAAATTTATACTACATGTATTAATTATTATATTTTGATATATATAATAGAAAATAAATATGTTTATTATTATATAATTTTCATTTCAGTATTATACAATTAATTAGAATTTAAAACAAAATAAAATTATTATTGTTATCTATATATAAAATTTACTTTCTAACTGAAACTATTAATATTTTTTCACTTACATGAAAATATTAACATAAAATGGCAACTATATGGCCCAGTACTATATACTATTAATTTACAGTGATTGGAAAGAAAACAATGTCTCGATTGAAAAACTGTTTATCACTTATTTTTTAAAACAACAATATCACAAGTTTTTGGAAGAAAATAAATGTCATGTCATTGGGTAATAATATTTTTTCACTTACATGAAAATATTAACATAAAATGATGGCAACTATATGGCCCAGTACTATATACTATTAATTTACAGTGATTGCAAAGAAATCAATGTCTCGATCGAAAAACTATTTATCACTTATTTTTTAAAACAACAATATCACAAGTTTTTGGAAGAAAATAAATGGCACGTCATTGGGTAATAATGCACAGAGATGTGTGTATCAATTATTGAATTTAAACAAATACATTATTCAACCAGAGGCAAACAGCCCTAACGCATTAACTACACAATGACAAACCAATTATTGGTTGTCCTAATTTCCAGTAATTGGATAGCAATTAATGAAATTAATGCATCGATTGAAAGACCATCCATTAGTGCAAAATAGGGTTTCATTGGAAGCAACAGTGAGTATTATGTGAACACTTCGGTTTTTATGTTTGAACATTCCGTTTTTTAATGTTTGATTGTCAATTTTGATTAAATTTAATTTTTAAATTCCTTTTATAAAATTAATAATATTTTTTATAAACACGTGTTTTTGTAAATTTTACATGGACAAACTCTCTATTAATTGTGTCATTTTCGCGAGAGATTATTTTTGATATGTCTAGATATTTAAGTAAAAATGATCAGAACTGAGAGGTTATGTTTGATACTTCTAATAATAGCGATCAGAATTGAATTGATGGGTTTAATAGTAGTGAAAATTGGCCCTGTCTCTATACATGTTTTCGGACTACATGTTTTTGGGTTTTTGTTGGAATTTATGGTGAAAATAAATTATAAATCTTGTCTAATTTGTGAGTTTTTTTTTAAGACTACGCACTGAAAATCAACAAGTAATAATAGTAATAAAAATTGAGTTTGATATGTTTAGAGATTATAAAAATGGAATTTAAAAGTCATAATTAATGTCATGTGACACTAATACTAGTTTTATTAGTGTCAAAAAAATAAAACATTCCAAGTAAAATATATTCAACATAAAAATAATATACTAGCACAACTACATTAATATAAATATGGTTGATATAGGCTTAAAGAATATAACTAATAATAATAATAATTATTATTATTAATAAAAAATAATAAAAATTAACTAATTATTATTATTGTTAATATTTTATGCATATAAATATTCTTAATTAATAATATATATATATATTTCTCGAAGACAAAATTAACTACTTTTTATTAATGAAAATGAAAAGTTACATTTAGTAAATGCAATTAAGCCTTCAGAAATGCCCATAGGGCCCATGTGTTCAAGCACACAATGCTAGGTAGCGAGGCTACCAGAGGTTTGTAAAGAAAAAAGAAAAAAATTAAAGAGTAAAAATCCAACGTGGGCAGTGTAATTAAAAGCAAAACTAAAATTACACATGCCAAAAACACTGTACTTGTCTTTCTTTCCTTTTTTCTTTTGAACTTTTTGCCAGCCATCCAGTGAAGAAACAGAGGGGATAATTGACAACTCCAAGCTTGGAGAGAGTTGAGTGTATTTTTCGGAATCAAAACCCTCAGATACATGTGCACGGTTAGTGCCCACCACACCTTGCTCACCGACCTGCTCATCCTGTTGGGGATCATCACTTCTAGGAGGAGATGTATTATCATCATTTTCATGTTTTTCTTCCATCTTTCATACTACCTTCTCCTGTGTTTCTTGCTGATTTTATGTTTCTATTTGCATCTGATTTTCTTTAATTTCTTCTTCTTCCTCATCTGAAAGTTGCATATCCGAAAATTGCCAACCTTTCTTCTTTTGTGGTTTCTTGGTTGTTTTTTCTTTAATAATGTGCTGGAGTTTTGTAGGTGCCCAGTTTGGTGGCATACCCTGCATCTAAAGGAAGTGTTTTCGAAATTTAATTTTTGTGTCCACTTGAGGTATTTATGTATCATATGTATGTTGTTTGGTAGGCCTCTGCTTAAGTCAATATCCACGCAGATTCATGCAAATGTAAATATCCCTATGCCCATTCCCTCTGGGTCCAGCTTTATGAACTTCCCTAGTGAATTCCCAATGTTTTCCAGGACGTGATGATGCCAAAAAGGGAGGGGCAGATTGTGCAGCCTCACCCGAATAGGAATTTTTGTAACCACCATTGAGTTTGCATCAAAACCAGGGAACCATGGCGTTACAAAGAGGCTCGCTCTTCCCCAAAACCATGCTCCATCATTTGTTGCAAAACTAAAATCTTCTATGTTATGAAATTGTACCACGAAAAATCCTTTTGCGCAGAAATAAATGTTGTAGTGGTTGGTCCAATTTTGGTGTATTCATACATGTAACTCTTCTGGCTGTGGCCAACATCCATTAAAATGACAGATAACCACTTTTAATTGTAGAGCATCAAAGAGCCCAGTTACCTTTGGTATTTCTATTGCCAAATCTGGGGTATTCTTTGTCTTTTCTACAATATATGGTCCCTGTAAGGACAAGTTGAGAATTTATTTTTCCCCTGAGTGGAGGTTTTCAATCTCATAATATCATTGAAAGAGTGTTTTCCCTTTCCTGTTGGTGAAAATTTGGCCGATGTTGTTGTTCCTTGTGCTCCTCCCTTAAGTCTTAAATGCAAAAAAATAGTGGAATTTCCTTGAATTTGGTATTCATATAGTTTCAGTTTTTCCTATAATGCTTTCCCTGAGTATATCAGACTCTGTTTTTGAGCCGGGATGCCTATAGCATTCTGGCTTTTTTCCTTCACCTCTGATACCTGCTCTGAATCCCGCACCCATAATGTGATGGTCTTCCCATCTAATGCTTTTATAAAAAAATGAAATTTGGATTCAGTTCATAGACCCCTCCGCATAAATCAAATCCTGGGTGTATTGAGCTTATCCCCCAAGGGAAAGGATTTAAAATAGATAAGGGAAGAGGACCGGGGGATGGGAAACCCATACACAAGAGTGACGAAGGAGAGGGCTTCAGCCCGTGCCATGACAGTGGAAAAAATAGAGCATGAGGGGTTGACCCCCAAGCTGTCCACGTCGACAAAAAGTCACAATCTTTAAAATTCCTAAGATGTAAGGAAATAACAAAGAGGGTTTTGTGGGTTACCGAGAAACGAGCATGAATCGCCGGGGACGGGCCTGTCGTTCTCAAAAGCTCCACAGAAGATGCAAACCAACATCATGTGGGGGCGATTAGTGGTAGAAATATACCATCAGACTGCATGTTCCTGAGCCATCTTACCACGCAGGTGTGGAGAGCGACCCCTGTGTAATGTCCTCACAGTCGCCGAGAGGTCAAGCCCTTACATTCACCGTTCGTGCATAAATTTTTTTTCTCAGCCTCTCTGCTATCATGATTTCCAACCCTAAAGCCCCTGCAATCACTCCCTCCATGGAAAAACTCTAGAGTAGATCCTGATTTGTGAGCTTGCATCAAAAGAGAACTGATGGATGGGTCCAGGGGCGCCGACTCCTTGTCCATCATCCCCCCACCACATTCATCCTTCTTTGGGTCAACCACCAGTTCCAACGAGAGGTAGATGTCATTGCTACCCTTTGAGGGCCAGAAACCCTATCCCAAAATGACCCAGTTGTTGATAGTGGCCACAAAGCCATGCAACCCTTGACCTGTTTGTCTTTCGCCGCATTCCAGAGCCATTTTTTTTGCGATCCGACTAATCGAGTTCGGGATATGAATATTTTTTTTTGGAATATATATATATATATATATATATATATATATTATTAATTAATTCATTAAATAAGAAATAAATTTATTTTATTAGTAAACCCTAAGATAAATATTATATAGCCTTAAATAAATATGGTTGACCATGGTTTATTTTCATAATGAGACAATATTTTTCACAATGCGAAATTGGACCTTGATCAACCATGGATTAACCCTTAGTTTAATAAACCTAACGGATTGATATTATAAACTTAAAGGAATGATAAACCCAAGGGATTAGTGCTAAAACCCCAAGGGATTATGAACCCAAAGGAATAATAATAAACCCAAGGGACTAATATTATAAGATCAAGGTATATAAACCCTAAGATAAATATTATAAACACTAAAATAAACATGGTTGACCATGGTTGATTTTCATATTGACACAATCATTGTCACAATGCAACATTCGACCATAGTTGACCATGCTTAACCATGGTTGATTTTCATATCAAGACAATATTTGTCACAAATAGACATAAGACCATGGTTGACCATGATTAACCATGGATGACCATGTTTGATTTTATAAAACATGGTTGACCATGGTAGACCAAGGTTGAAAATGATTGACCATGGTTGACCATGGTTGGCCATGATTATTATATTGAGACAATATTTGTCATAATGCGATGTTGCACCATGGTAGAGAAAATGATCGATTTTCATATTGGTACAATATTTGTCACAATGTGACATTGGACCATGTTTGACCATGATCAACCATAGTCGATCAAAATTAATTTTATAAAACATGGTTGACCATGGTTGAATAATATTAAACCCAAGGGACTAATATTATAAAACCAAGGTATATAAAACCTAAGATAATATTATAAACACTAAAATAAACATTGTTGACCGTGGTTGACCATGGTTGATTTTAATATTGAGACAATTATTCTCACAATGTGACATTTGACCATGGTTGACTATGATTGATATTAGAAACCCTAGGTATTAATACTGAAAACCCAATGGATTATTATACTAAGAGAATAATATTAAACCCTAAGAATATGAACCCATATATTAATAAACCCAAGCGATTGATACATAAACCCAAGGGATAAAAATTATAAACCCAAGGTATATAAAACCTAAGATAAATATTATAAATCCTCAAATAAACATGTTTGACAACGATTGATTTCCATATTGAGAAAATCCTTGTAACAATGTGACATTGGACCATGGTTGAACATGCTTGAGCCTGATTTATTTTCCAATCGAGAGAATATTTGTCACAATGTGAAATTAAACCCAAGGGAATAATATTAAACCCTAGGTATATGAACCCTTAGATAAATAAACCAAAGGGATTGATACTATAAACCTAAGGGAATAATATTAAACCCTAGGAATATGAAACATTAGATTAATAAACCCAAGGGCTTGATATTATAAACCTAAGGGAACAATAAACCCAAGCTATTAATAAACATAAGGAAATAATATTATAAACCCAAGGTATATAGTCCCCAAGGTAAATATTAGAAACCATAAAATAAACATTGTTCACCATGGTTGATTTTTATATTGATATAATACTTGTCACAATGGGACGTTGGACGATGGTTGACCATGATTGATTTTCATATCAAGACAATATTTGTGACAATGTGATGTTGGACCATGGTTGACTAAGATTGACCATGGATGACTATTATTGATCTTAAAAAACATGGTTTTCATGTTTAACCATGGTTGACCATGGATCACCAAGATTTATTTTAGAAAGCATGGTCGACCATGGTTGAAAATGGATAAGAATGGTTTATTTTCATACTAGGAAAATCATTGTCATAATGTGATGTTGGACCATGGTTCACCATGGTTCATCATGGTCGATTTTCATATTAACCATGAATGAGCATGGTTGACCATGATTGACCATTATATACCATTATTGTCTATAGTTTTCCATGATTTATTTTCACATTGAGACAATACTTGTCAGAATGTGACGTTGTACCTTGCTCGACGATGATTGAACACTTTCATTAATAAACCTAAGGTATTGATATTATAAACCCATGGAAATCATAAATCCAAAGGATTAATAGTAAAAACCCAAGGAAATAATATTAACTCCTAGGGATTAATATTATCAAACCGAATATAAATATTATAAACCCTAAAATAAACATGGTTGAGAATGGTTGATTTTCGTATTGAGACAATCCTTGAAACAAAGAGATGTTGGACCTCTTTTTTTTTTGTAAGCTATCTAATTCTCTTTATTAACAAAATATTTTACAATCCATTGTCTGAGCTGAGGAATTTATCCAATTATTGCTCTCAATTGCGTCCAAAAATTCAAAATGAGGGGCTTCCCATGGCAGGGAAACCAACCCTTTAATTTTCTAGGAAAGATTTAAGCATCAACATTTGCTAAAACACTATATAAAAATGAAAAAAATATATATATAACAGTAATATCCAGAAGTGGAATGAGGTGCAAAAACCTTCAGTCTTTGTGTGCTTCCCCATGCTAGTTTTCATCAGGTGCCGATGGTTCCTCCTTAGTCACTGGACACCCGTAAATGTGAGCGATTTCCTCCTCTTCCTCCGTGGAGACAAAATGTTCTAGATCCATCAGCTTACCTTTCTCATCGCACTTGTGCCATCCACCTGTAGTGTAATTCAAAAGATTGGAAATGTAGAAGGAGGAGGCGTTGACATGCAGATGTTATAGCTTCTTGGGTGAAGGTGTTAGAGAACGGGGAATAGTGGATTTGCAATATTTCCTCTTAGTCCTGGGTTGGGGCGACATGGAGGGCTCAACGGACGGGATGAGTGAGGCAGCGGGTGGAACCAAAAGAGCTGAGAAAGCGGAGGAGCCGTGAGTGGTCAGCATTGAAAACTGAGCAAAGGGAGGAGAGGAGGGCTCTGCATATAAAATAAAATTTCCATGAGCATAGGCTTTGGTCAACGTGGCAGGGAGGGTGCCCCTAATGTTTCCTCTGCGAGGCTTCTGTCCCTGCCTAGGTGCCATGGCGGTGTAAGCAGAATAGGAAGCTGCATTGAGGTGAAAAGAGAACACCAAGCCATGAGGGAGAGCCGCGACAAAGGTTCAATATACAGCATGGGGAAGAATGAATGGGAGAGCATGGTGTAGATTATTTACGGATGTGTCTCTCCGATCGAAGCCACACTTGGCCATCACTTGCCTCATTAAAACCATTAACTAATATCTACTGCAGCGTGGTGCGGCTGACCTGCCATGGAACCGCCATTCCTTTGCATGTTGCGTCATCGCGCACCTTGAGGTGGCCTAGTATTCATGTCACATGGATCCGGGAAGTGGAAGACCTCGATGGGAGACAAATTTCTATTTGGATGATGACCTGGGAATCCCCTTCCACTTCCATGGGAAAGAGATTGAGATGGATGGAGATGATTAGGTCATGGATGAGTCCTTCCAACTCTGCTGAGTTGTTACTATCCCAACCAATGTCTCCATAGAAGAGACGAAGAGGGTTGCCCTTGCAATCTCTGAAAATGCCTCCAAACCGAGCATCCCCTGGATTGCCTTTGGAGGCACCATGGAAGTTGAGTTTGACAAATCCTGATGGGGGAGATGTTCATCTATTGTGAGCAGCAACTTGGACCTTTGATGGTGAGGGGGAGATGCTCAATTGATTGAGGTGCAGGCCCCAATTATCCCAGATTGAGCATTCTGCCATTGTTGATGGGAGATCTGAGTTGGCCCAAGGGGACAAGGCTAGAGTTTTCTTCAAGAAGTTTCCGAATTTTTCCCATATCCATTCCTAAGAGGTTTTGATCTCATTTTGTTGTCTATCTCCTTCATTTTTTTTACCCCCTTGCCTCCATAATTCCTCCCACTTTGTGTTCTACTACCCTTAGTATTTTTACTCATTATTTTTGAGGTTTTTGGTATTTTTGAGAAAGACATAATGTTTCAGTATTATAATTGTGTAAAGTTTATTTTGTGGCAAAATCCTTCTATCTTTCTACAATTTTTCCTACTAATTTATCAAAATCTAAATCTTTTAACTGACCACTAGCTTAGAGATATTCTAAGTAGTATGAATAACTAAGGTAAAGGGATTTTATAAAGGCAGTAAGTCGTATATAAACTGTAAATCAAGTAGATTAAATTTCATGATTGATGGCTTTAATTTCAGAAGCAAGTTTCAATTATCATTATCTTTCATTTCCATATTAGACAACTTCAATAATAACTGGAATATCTCCAACTCATAATGTGAATAACAAATATATTTCAATTTTTTTATTGCATCATATGTTGTTTTACTTTGAATAATGTATTTTCTTACCTATTTTGATTTTGAAGTGAAAATTAAAGCATATTAATTTTTATCCTTACTCACCCAGATTGCTAATATTTTTTTTGCATGAGACAGTTCTGGTGCATTATCTCCTTTTCCTTCAAAAACTCCATCTCACAGATTATTAAAAATAAGAGTAGTTTTTACTTTTTTATATTACTCATGAGATTTTTCCTTTCCAAAAAGGACAACACCAACTAAGGATACCAAAGACTTCATTTTTTTAGATAAAATTAACAGTCAAAATCGTGGTTATACATAACTTTTTTTTTAAACTTTTTTTTTAAATCGCTTTTTGTTTTGACCAAGCACAAATTTTATTAGGAACTAAAGACCAATAATAACGAAATGTAAAATAAACACACCATAATATAACCAATCCAACGATGAATAACCTCTGATCAAGCACGATCAACGAGTGGTCAAAGGCATAAGTCACATAGTGGTTACGTCCAACGTACATCGAAAAAAATGGTCAAGAACCAATGGTCAAGATCAATAGATAGAAATCAAGTGCGCGTATTATGGACACTGTCAACCATGTACAATCAACTCATGATCCTGTTGGAATATTGAGAATTCCAAACAAGGAGAATAAGCTCCCCTCTACAACACAGAGAGATTAAAAATTCTTTTCAACAGGAGACATAGTTTCCAGACTTTTAAAACAACTTATATTTCAAAAAAAACTTATAGAAGTCTTCCTCTAAACAGAGGGATAACAACAATGGTGACTGCTACAGATGCATTGCACAGAAATAACTCTCTGTCTCTCAAGAACACTACAACACTGCTATGTTTCTCTGTTGTTTCCGCGCTGCTATGCAAAACAATAAAACAATACAATAACATTGCAATGGCTCGTGGGCCTTTTTCTTTTTATATGCCGCGCATATGTTTTAACATTTCATAAAAACTATATAAAAACTTAAATCAAAGAAATAAAACCAAATATAAGGAAAAACCTTTGCAAAAATTTAAAAGTCAAATGCACGACGTGCGAGTGGGGACCACATTGTAGTCGGTGGATCAGAGGTGTCACACAAAAACTTGCGATTGCGATTGAATATCGGATGCGATGAGTCATATAAAACATAGCTCACAAACCAATCGGGTCCGAACTTCAAGTGGTGCGATCGGGACATGCAATGAAGAAGTTCCGATTGCGATTCAATGATGGACGCGATGACCCGATATAAATCATAGCACATAAAGTGATCGGGTCCGCCACTTCAAAAGTGCAATCAGGCCTAACACATATGAGCTTCCGATTGCGATTGAGGGACCGGATGCGATTTACCAATAAACTGTGATACATAACCGGATCGGGTCCGGCCTTCGATCGGAGCACAAAACAAAAGCGCCTCGATTGAACCTTGCGATTGTGCTCATGCGATTCCATTGAAATATCGCCACGTGGTCAAGTGGACCCACGGGCCTCCGCTGCTGTGGGGGTGATTTATATATATGTTTCAATGTATTAAATGTTCCGCTTTGTGGAACTCTGCCATGTCAACAAGACACTTGGTTTATAATCGATTTGCATTGTGATTTGCGATTGTGATTAGATCTCATTGCATCGCGACTCCTCATCAACAAGACACTACTTCAAAATAAATCTGCGATTGCGATTAGCGATTAAGTGGTGGGGACCACTTGTCTGCCAATTCAAAAATAAAAGGACTTCCGCCTGTTTAATCAAATTTCATTCATACTGGTTGTTGAGGGCTTTAAACGCCCGAAATGACTGTTTTAATGAATTCTGCTCCTCCAGAGTTCAGATCTACGAGAAATCTCCATTCTGCTGCAAGACGACTCTGGCCATCACCAAAATAACTTCTCCTGCAATCTGTGGCTGCGGCCCATCATGAATTTAATTTCATTCTTATGGTTATCCATCATTCTTCTTAAATACAGAGTGTTGTGCACTCAAAATTCTGCTGCCTCTGTGTACTCGTTTTCTTCCTGCCCAAAGGCACGGCAGGTGACTTTAATATTTTCAACACTCCCCCTTAAAGTCAGCTGCTGGGTTATCCATCATACCCAAACATTTTCTTAAAAATTCAAAGGTCTTCTGTCCCAATGGTTTAGTTAGAATATTTTCATATTGCTCCTCTGTTTTACAATGCTGTAAAACAATTTCTCCATTGTTCACCAATTCTCTAATATAGTGAAACTTTATGTCTATGTGCTTCGTTCTCTTATGAAACACAGAATTCTTTGACAATGCAATAGATAAGCTATTGTCACAATAAATCACTATCCCTTTTACCTGTTCTTGGCACAAACTTCTCAACATTCTTCTCATCCAAATTTCTTGACACGCTGCTACTGTAGCTGCCACATATTCTGCCTCTACTGTAGACAATGCTACAATAGGTTGTTTCTTAGAAACCCATGAAATGGCTCCTGAACCCATATGAAAAACATAACCGGAAGTGCTCTTACGATCATCTACACTTCCAGCCCAATCACTGTCAGTGTATCCAACTAATTCTGAATTTTCTGAAGTAGTATATAAAATACCAAATCTTTTTGTTCCTTTCACATACCTCAGAATTCTCTTTGTTGCTTGCCAATGTGCTTCTTTTGGCTTCTCCATAAATCTGGAAATTAGACTAACAACATGCATAATATCCGGCCTAGTTGCACTCAAATACATGAGGCTGTCAACTATGCTTTTATACAAACTTGGATTAAATTCCTTGCTGCTGTCATCTTTACTCAACTTCAATCCCATTACTGTGGGAGTAATTGCAGCTTTGCACTCCTGCATATTAAATCTTTCTAAAACTTGATTCACATACTTTGCTTGAGATATAAAAATCCCTTTCTCATTTTGTTCTACTTCTATTCCCAAGAAGTATCTTAACAAACCCATGTCAGTCATTTCAAATTCATCTTTCATGACTGTTTTAAAATTTTCAACAAGGTAATCATCATTACCTGTAAATATTAAATCATCAACATATAAAAAAAAATCAACAATTTACCATCCTTTTCTTTGATGTAGAGGGTGGTTTCTCCCTCACACTTTTCAAATCCATTCTCCAATAGATAGGAATCTATTCTGCTGTACCACGCTCTTGGTGCTTGTTTCAGCCCATAAAGAGCTTTCTTCAATTTGCAGACGTTATGCTCTTGGCCTTTCTTTTCATATCCGAGAGGTTGTTCCACATATACCTCTTCCATTAAGACTCCATTTAAAAATGCGGATTTTACATCCATCTGATATACTTTCCATTTATTTTGTGCTGTTATGGATAGCACTGCTCTTACTGTCTCCATTCTTGCAACTGGTGCAAAAGTTTCTTCATAATCAATCCCTTGCTTCTGCTTGTATCCTTTGACAACAAGTCTGGCCTTGTGTCTTTCTATTTTTCCCTCAACATATCTTTTGGTCTTATAGACCCATTTAACTCCAATGACTTCCTTTCCTTCTGGGAGATCAACCAACTCCCATGTTTTGTTCTTCTCTATGGCTTTAATTTCATCATCCATAGCTTCTATCCATTTTCGATCGTTAATAGCATCTTCAAAATGAATAGGATCATCAAATTGACAATACAAAGAAAATAGGGAATTCATACCTTCATCTGCTGCTCCTTGCTCATAAATTTCTCTAAGACTTCTAAACTTTGTTCCTCTTTCACTTGGTGTAGACGTGCTTGATGAAGCACTCAATTCTGCTCCGTGTGGTGTGCTCGGTGAACTACTGCCGCTTCTTCTCAAGGGTGTTCTCGGTGCCACTTGAGGCGTCCCTTGCTGGCCTTGCGCTGCTGGAGGTTGTGCAACAGATGGGTTGTTGATTTCAACCACATCTCCCTCATCTTCATCATGAGATAAACAGTTTTTAACATTGACTGTTTTCTCAATGCTTCCATCCCATGCTTCCTCTTCAATGAATTGCACATCTCTGCTTATCACAAAATTCTTTGTGGATGGGTTATACAATCTGTATCCTTTGGAATCTTCACAATATCCAAGGAAAATTCACTTCTCCCCCTTACTATCCAACTTCTTTCTCAATTTGTCTGGAATGTGTACATATGCCACACACCCAAAAACTCTCATGTGGGTGACTCCCTGTTTTCTGCCACTCCACGCTTCTTTTGGAACTTTGTTCATCACCGCTTTTGTGGGACATCTATTCAAAATATACACAGCACAGTTTGCTGCTTCTGCCCAATACTCATTCGGCAATTGCTTTGCCTTCAGCATGCTTCTCACCATCTCCATTATGGTTCGATTCTTCCTTTCAGCAACTCCATTCTGTTGCGGCGTGTACCTTGTGGTAAACTGCTTGTGTATGCCATTCTCTCTGCAAAAACGCAAAAATTATTTTGAGATATATTCTCCTCCTCTGTCTGTTCTAAGGACTTTAATGTGCAGTCCGCTCTGTTTTTCTACAAGAGCTTTAAAATGGCGAAATTTTTGAAAAACTTCACTCGTATATTTTAAGAAATAAACCCACACTTTTCGTGTGAAATCATCAATGAAAGTCAGCATGTAATTGCTGCCCGAAACTGATGATGTCTGCCTCGGCCCACATAAATCTGAGTGAATGATCTCTAAGGGTGTTTTCTCCCTTATGCTTTTCCCTGAAGGAAAATTTTCTCTGTGTTGCTTTCCCAAGATGCAGCCTTCACATAGGCTGTCAGGTTTCTCAATCAGTGGTAAACCTCTTACCATTCCTTTTCTGTGCAGCAAATTTAATCCTACGAAATTGAGATGTCCAAATATCAGGTGCCATAACCAATTTACATCTTTCTCTTCCTTCTGGAAGGCTTCTTGTGTTACAGCTGCTATGCTTTTCCCTTTTCCTTTCAAGTCAATGTTGAGCTTGAGCAGAAACATCCTATTGCTGGTCATTTGGATTTCAGTAATGATTTTCTTGCTTGGAGGAATATCTTTTATGGTGCACACATCATCTTTAAAAATTACATTGTAACCTTTATTTATGAGCTGCCCTACGCTCAAAAGATTACATTTCAGACCTGGAACATAATACACATCAGGGACAAATTTCTGCTCCCCATTTCTTGCTCGAATGCTTACTCTGCCTTTCCCTTTGACAGAGATCTTAGTATCAGTCCCTGTGGTCACTTCAGACTTCACTTATTCATCTAGATTAGAAAACATTGCTTTGTTGCCAGTCATATGATTACTACATCCAGAATCTAAGAACCAAACATCATCTTCTTTATAGCAAAAGAAGAAAAGAACCCAAGTAATGTGCTATTAGCTTGTAATATGGGTTCTTTTGCTTATTTTTCATGTCATTTTTCTTCTTTCTACATTCATTGGCATAGTGCCCATATTTTCTGCAATAATGACACTGGACATTGGATTTGTCATACCTCTGTCCATGAGCATGTTGGTGTTGATGTCCACCTTGCTGGCTGTTGCATTGGCCGTGGCTCTGACTTTGACTATTGCTCCTTCCATGTGAATGTGAAGGGCTGTTCCTTCCACCTCTATTCTGACTTCTGCCTCTTCCTCTTCCTTTTCCTTGACCTCTTCCTCTTCCTGAAGGCATCTGGGTCTTGAAGGCGTGCTCAAGAGATGAGTGTTCATCTCTGCTCAATCTCTGTTCATGAGTTATCAGTGAGGCATGAAGTTCATCCACTATGAACTGTGAGAGATCTTTGGTCTCTTCTATGGTGGTTACAATAACATCAAACTTTCAGGGTAAGCTTCTCAGAAGTTTCTCCACTATCCTTCTCTCTTCAAGATTTTCTCCATGGGATCTTATCTGATTTACAATCCCAATCACATGTGTAAAAAATGTGTCTACACCGTCTGACTCTTTCATGCAAATATTTTCAAAATCTCTTCTCAGCAACTGAAGTTTTGCTGTTTTAACTCTCTCCATACCTTGATAGGCTACTTTCAGAGTTTCCCATGCCTCCTTGGATTTCTTAGCTGCTGCTATCCTTGGAAACACACTCTCATTTACAGCTTGATACAATAAGAAGAGAGCTTTAGAGCCTTTCTTCCTATTATTTTTCAACACATCCTTCTCTGCTTGAGTTAAGGCATTAAAAGCCTGCTCATCAGCTGGTTCAATAAAACCATCTTCTACTAATTCCCATAAGTCTTGTGATACAAACAGGGCTCTCATGGTAATGGCCCAATAATCATAGTTCTTTTCATTAAACTGTGGAAGTTGAACATTTCCAAGACTCATACCAGTGCTTGGTCCAACCATTGCTTCAAAACTGAACTCTGACTTTAAACAAACTGTCTTTCCTTTACTGAAAGAACAAACTCCTTTTAAATACAAAGCAACAACACTATTATCTTTGAGAAATACCTGAAATTTGACCTCTGTTGAGCTTTCACACTGCTGGAGAAAACACTGCAACAAGTCTTCTTCTTCTTCAGCTTCTTTGAAACCTTCAAAGAGCCTTAACTTGCTCTGATACCATGTTGGAATATTGAGAATTCCAAACAAGGAGAATAAGCTCCCCTCTACAACACAGAGAGATTAAAAATTCTTTTCAACAGGAGACAGAGTTTCCAGACTTTTAAAACAACTTCTATTTAAAAAAAAACTTATACAAGTCTTCCTCTAAATAGAGGGATAACAATAATGGTGACTGCTACAGACGTAGTGCACATAAATAACTCTTTGTCTCTCAAGAACACTACAACACTGTTGTGTTTCTCTGTTGTTTCCGCGCTGTTGTGTGAAACAATAAAACAATACAATAACATTTCAATGGCTCGCGGGCCTTTTTCTTTTTATATGCCGCGCATATGTTTTAACATTTGATAAAAACTATATAAAAACTTAAATCAAAGAAATAAAACCAAATACAAGGAAAAACCTTTTCAAAACTTTAAAATTCAAATGCACGACGTGCGAGTGGGGACCACATCGCAGTCGGTGGATCGGAGGTGTCACACAAAAAATTGTGATTGCGATTTACTATGAGATGCGATGAGTCATATAAAACATAGCTCACAAACCAATCGGGTCCGGACTTCAAGTGGTGCGATCGGGACATGAAATGAAGAAGTTCCGATTGTGATTCAATGACGGACGCGATGACCCTATATAAATCATAGCACATAAATTGATCGGGTCCGCCACTTCAAAAGTGCAATCGGGCCTAACACATATGAGCTTCCGATTGCGATTGCGGGACCATATGCGATTTACCAATAAACTGTGATACATAACCGGATCGGGTCTGGCCTTCGATCGGAGCACAAAACAAAAGCGCCCCGATTGAACCTTGCAATTGCGCTCATGTGATTCCATTGAAATATCGCCACGTGGTCAAGTGGACCCACGGGCCTCCGCTGCTGTGGGGGTGATTTATATATATGTTTCAATGTATTAAATGTTCCGCTTTGCGAAACTCCACCATATCAACAAGACACTTGGTTTATAATCCATTTTCATTGCGATTTGCGATTGCGATTAGATCGCATCTCATCGCGACTCCTCATCAACAAGACACTGCTTCAAAACAAATCTGCGATTGCGATTAGCGATTAAGTGGTGGGGACCACTTGTCCGCCAATTCAAAAATAAAAGGACTTCCGCCTGTTTAATCAAATTTCATTCATACTGGTTGTTGAGGGCTTTAAATGCCCGAAATGACTGTTTTAATGAATTCTGCTCCTTCGTAGTTCAGATCTACGGGAAATCTCCATTCCGCTGCAAGACGGCTCTGTCCATCACCAAAATAACTTCTCCTGCAATCTGTGGCTGCGGCCCATCACGAATTTAATTTCATTCTTACGGTTATCCATCATTCTTCTTAAATACAGAGTGTTTTGCACTCAAAATTTTGTTGCCTCTGTGTACTCGTTCTCTTCCTGCCCAAAGGCACGGCAAGTGACTTTAATATTTTCAACAGATCCCACGCACTCTGTCAAGTCAACAACTCTGCCAGTTCATCCAAACTCTGCCAGGTTACACGATAAGAACTTTGCCAAATCACACTCGACGCACACCACACTCTACTAGGTTCCACGACCAGTTGCAACTTATGCAACAATGGAGTTCCAAACAAGCACTATAACTTCAATGTTTTTCCAAAACCTTGCTCTGAAGCACTGTTACAAGTTCCTCGAGAAATTTATGATGAAAACATAGTATTCTACAATATATTTTATGAACCAGGAGGACATATTTATACAATCAAATTTTAAGGGAGGAATTTATGCCTCTATAACTAAAAATATGGGAAATGCCTAATCAGTTTCCTAATTATAATTACATGCAAAATCTTGAAGGATTATACAACAAGGAGTGGGGGGATTTGGAAAGGGAAGAGAGAGCTCAACATATGAGGGAGACATAAAAATAGAGAGGAAATAGATAAGAAAATAGAAAAGGATGAGGAGGAAGGAAAATTGGCTCCAAGGGAGAAGGGAGAGATAAAGAGAGAAAGACATAAACAAATAAATAAGTTTCAAAAAGAATGCATGCATTTTATAACACAAAAAAAAAAAAGTGTGTGCCTACTACAACACATGAACATTATTTAAAGTATGGATGCTATTTAACATGTGGGTGTTATTAATGCATATGCATTTTAGTAACCAAAAGAATTATTAATTTCAATTACATAGTGGATGAGGTGGCCACTTTGGTTTTATTTTTGGATTGAAAAACTACTTGGTGATTATGTATATTTTCTATGTTACCATTGCTAATGGTGGGAAATTTATCTTTAATAGTAAGCTTACTAAACTCCCTATAAGCTCAATATATAATTATGTACAAATTCTGAATATATATTATTTTATATTTTTTTTTTGAAATATATAACATTTATAAAACATATTGGCTTATTTAACTTACAACTTTTCATTGGTTGAGTTATTTGAAATTGGAAAAGAACAGATTAGAATAGGTGAAGTTATAAGTAGTGAAAAAAATAAAAACCCTCATAAGGACGGAGTAAATTTCTACATAAAAATTTTAATGCAGTTTTTTCTTAATTTCAACAAAATATAAAATAAAAGTTAAAAATGATGGAAAAATAATGATACACTAATTATTGACTAAAATTTCATGATTTACATAAAAACCCAATGCATAAGGTGAAGATATAACACTTTTTCCCCAATAGATTTTTTCCAAAATTCCATTGCAGCTAACATGTTATAATTGGATAGCTTTATCTTGCACCAATTCCATTGCAGCTAACATGTTATAATTGGATAGCATTATCTTGCACCAAACCCCAGGTCAAATTTATTTTGGAGCAGAAAAAAGAATGTTGAAGCATCCATACACAAAAATTTGTTTTGGAAAATTTAATATACATCAATGAATAATTTTTGGTTGGTTGTATATAATCATAGTAATTATGATGGATTTTTTTATTATAGAAAAATTATTTTTGATTATGTTTTCATCCTAAGATCAAGTGTAATATCATAATATTCAAAGAATCAACCAACTATTTCATTGTCTTCTACAACGATACACTATATTGCAACAATATTAACAACAAGTGAAGCAATTTGTCCGAAGAGCTAGATCTAAAACACTAATAACAAAATTATTTTCCATTCATATAACATTTTTATAGTTTCCATGAGTATCTAGAATTGAAATAAATAATAATCCTTGTTTATTGTGCCATCAAACATATTTCTATCAAATATCAATTCATAATACATCATAATAAATCTTGTAAGAAAAGGAAATTTTGAAATAAAGTTTTATAAACTAAATAATTAACTTCAACATTAAAAGGGAGCGTTCAATAAAATGATTGGTTTTATTCATACAACTATTTAATTTTTTATTAGAGTGCTTCTAGAATAAATTAAAGTTAATCAAAATTAACTATATTTTAAGATAATTTTTAATGATTTTTAAATTTGTAAACATATATATATATATATATATATATATATATATATATATATATATATATATATATATATATATATATATATATATATATATTGAAATACATTCAATTTAAAAATTATATATAGATATATTATTTGTGAAATTAAAAAAATGGTATAAATTATAATATTTTTCTTTGGAAAAACAAAATCTACAACTAAGCCAAGCAAAGCAAGCAAAAACAAACTTATATTCATAGTGGAAAAAAATCATAAATATTTTTTTGCAAATCGAGCTACGCCTCGACAAAAAATCTCCACTCTTGTCTATACAACTGAGTAAGAAAAAATTCATTATAATCAAATAGTAGGAATTATACGAAGTAAATGACGAATTAGAGAGAGGATTTCTGAAGTTTTATTTACCTTTTAATAGGAAATTATTGTGAGAATTGTTGAAGATAATGGAGAATGTAATGTTAGGAAAGAGTCCGTTCACCAGAACCTTAGATTAGGAATTAGTTCCTATTTAATAGGTAAGCTATTCTAACTTCCCTATATCCTTGAAGAATATTTATTTATTATTGTAATGTGATTGAGGTAGAGCGTTCTTCGTGGAAGTCTCTCCTGGTGGAGTCTCTCATCTGAGAGCTTCCTAGATTTCATTCAATAAAGTAAACTCTTATATTTTTTATCATCGTATCAGAGCTCCAGGGCTATTGAATCAAATCCAGAGTGCTTTGATCCCTAATTGTGTGTCTCCAAGGTTTGTGAGTCGAAGACAAAGTTCCTAATCCCCCTATGAGAATCTATGTGGCCGAAGAGAGGCCCCTAGTTGTGACACAAAGTGGTGTTCTATGTACATATAATTATCAGCGCTGGACCAAGAAAAAAAAACATGTTGATCTTTATGTATCAGTACTAGTCTGAGAAGGGAAAACGCGTTGTTTTGATCAAGAAATCGAAAGGTGGAATGGTGCCAATCTGCTACTTAGCGCGGATCCAAGAGGTGGAAGCATGCCGATCTATGGAAAACATACGAAATCGGCTTCAGATTCAGTTCAATGCCGATTTGTTTATCAAAAGTTCATCGATATATGACATCTGAATGGAGAGAGAAGTTGTGTGGAGATTGTTGCGTGGAGAGTTATATGTGGAGGATCGTGGAGGCCAATCCAGGTGAGCTAATTCAGAATTTCTTCGGCTGAGGAATGCCGAGGTGGTCGTGGTCAAGCCTGCATTGAGGCATCGTGGAGAATTGTGCCCGATGATGCGTGGACTAGATGCCGAAGCAGATCCGATTTAATTGAACACCGAACAAGAGTGTTGGTGCAAATCTGCTTTAGAGTTAAATGCAAGTAAAATTTTTATCCTCCAGCTTTTAAATCAGGTCGTTCAAAAAATATTGCTTTCTTTTGAAAGAAAATTCTTGAAAGGATTTTTTTGGCCACAGGAGAAAATTTTCTGGGTGTATTTTCTATTAAGGGGTTATTTTTTTTCTCTGGTTTCTTGAGATTATCTTCTTTGGATCTCGGGTAGATCCGTTTGTAACTTCTGGAGGTTTATTTTTCTTAAAAAGTGTCAAGATGAATAACCAAATTGTTGAGGAATAATTGAAGGAGAGAAATAAGCTCGACGGTTCCAATTATTCTAATTGGAAATTCAAGTTGCAGACTATGCTGGAAGGGCATAGTGCATGGGCGATCGTGAATGGCGATGAATTGAAACCTACAATTGCACGAGGCAGATCAGCTGCAACATTTTAGGATTGGGAGAAGAGGGAGAACAAGGTGAAAATGATGTTGAAAATGTCAGTCAAAGACTGCATTATCCCTCTCGTCAGAGAGTGAAAATAAACAAACGAGATCTTGACAACCCTCAAGGATCTGTACGAAATCAAAAATAAAAATCATATTTTGTTTCTCAAAAGAAATATTCCTTCCATTAAAATGGAGGAGAAAGAATCAGTAGTTGCATTCATCTCTCGCATCAAGGACCTCAAAGACAAGATTGGTGGCATGGGTGAGGCAGTAACACTAATCTGGTAACAATTACCATGAATGATATGACTCACGACTATCATATGTTTATCATAGGCTTCAATGCGAGAGAGAAAGCCCCAAAATTTGAAGAATTGACCGGGATCCTAATGCAAGAGGAAGAAAGGAGGATGACCCTGAAACCCCAGAGTTTAGATCTTTCTTTAATGGCCAAGAAGAAGCCCTTCAGAGGGAAGGAAAATGGAGGACAGAGAGGTGGAGGTACACCAAAAAGAAGCTAACTCCATCTCAAGGTATGTCATCAAACAAAAATTATTCAGTAACCAAATGTTTCTATTGTGGTAAAGTTGGTCATATAGCTATAGGACACTTTTCTTATGATGACCATAACCAGGGAATTAGACTATTTATGGTTGATTATGATGAGAATGATGAAGCATATATGTGGTTTTTGGACTTAGGAGCTTCCACCCACATTACAGGTAATAAACAATGGTTTGAATACTTCAAAGAAACCAACAATGGTGCAAAAAGCTACCTTTCTGATGACAACGGCTACCAAATCAAAGGGCATGGTAATGTTCCTGTGATACTACCTCATGGAAATATTAGGCACATTTAAAATGTGATGTATGTACCCGGAATTAATAAGAATATGATTTTAGTTTCAATGATAAGAGATAAAAACCTTAAGGTAGAGTTTTTTAATTCATATTGTGTTATTAAGGATTTGTTGGATTGTATGAAGACGATTGCAATACGGATTCGAGTGGGAGTTCTTTACAAGATAAATGTGAGAAGTGCGCCACACCAAGCATTGACATCATCAGGTATGACTACAGAATATTTATGGCATCAAAGATTCAACCATATTAATTTAAATGATTTGTTGCTACTTAAAAAAGGAGGTATGGTTAACGATCTCCCTATTTTAAAGCATATTAATGTTGACTGTAAAACATGTGCTCTTGGGAAGATGAAAAAATATGAGTTTCCTATAAATATAGATAGAAACTAGAGAGATATACTAGAGTCAGTCTACACTGATTTATGTAGGCTAATGCAGTCAAGGTCATTGGGAGGTTCTTATTATTTCTTATTACTTTTTGATGACTGTACACGATTCACATGGGTATATTTTCTCAGTAAAAAGATTCATAATTTTGAATATTTCAAACAATTCAGAAGCATGATTGAGAAGCAGACAAGTAAATTCATCAAGATTCTCCACTCTGACCAAGGGGGAGAATACAAGAAGGCTGATTTCATTAGATATTGCAAATACCATGGAATATTGCATTAGTTTATAGTACCTCACACTCCTCAATAGAACAGGGTTGCAGAGAGGAAAAAAATAACCCACGTGGAATGTGTTTGTAGCATGTTAAAAGGAAATAATTTTTCTAATGGTTTTTGGGCAGAAGCGATAAATTTTGTAGTATATTTGAAGAACAAGAGTACAACAAAAATTATTGAGTTTAAAAATCCATTTGAAGGCTTATTAGTTTTGAAGCCTACAGTTAAACACTTAATATTTTTTGACTCCAAACATTTTTCTCATGTTCCAAAGGAGGATAGGAATAAAATTGATTCAAAGGCCATTAAATGCAATTTTGTTGGATATTGTACTAAATTTAAAGATTACAAATTGTTTGATCCCTCTACTCATAAATTTTCCGCAAGTAGAGATGTAGCTTTTCATGAGCATGTTCATGATGGAAACAATGATAACAAAAATGAAGAATGGGACATTCCTTTGTTAATGGAAGAAGGGAGTGATGAAACAGGGGACAACCATGAGTAGTAGAAAAAGGAAGAAGAAGATGGGACAGATGCATTATCCAAACCAAGTCCGCAAAGGGATGATCAGAACAGGTGCAAATCCACTCCACCACTCGAGAGATCATGTAGGAAAACTGAATTTCCAAGAAGATATAGGGAAAATGATTTTATAACTAGCATGTTAAATGTTGTTGGACCCTCTTGTTATAAAGAATCTAGTCAATATAATGAATGGAGGGTAGCCATGGAAGAGGAGTATGAATCAATACTTAAAAACAAAACATGGGAGTTAGTTGAAATACCTGAAGGCAAACAAACCATAGGTTGAAAATGGCTATATAAGCCTAAATTTAAAGCATATGACAGTATAGATAAATATAAAGTTAGGCTGGTTGCAAAGGGGTATTTGCAAAAATAAGGTATAGACTATGAGAAAACCTTTGCCCCTGTAGCTAAACTAAACACAATCAGAACGTTAATTTCTTTAGCTACCAAAGATAATTGGATGATACACTAGATAGACGTGAAATGTGTATTTTTAAATGGGGAGCTGAAAGAAGAAGTGTATTTAGAGCAGCGTGAGGAGTTTCTTAAACAAGGGAGAAAAAAATTAGTCTGTATATTGAAGAAAGCATTATATTGACTAAAACAGGCACCGAGGTCATGGTATGATAAAATTGATTCATTTTTCCTGTAGCACAGTTATAAAATAAGAAATAATTACTCTAATTTTTATGTTGTGTTTGATAAAGAAGGGCGAATTGTTTTGATTTCTTTATATGTATATGATCTTATCATTACAGGAAATGATGATGAAATCATTAAATAAATCAAAGAGAATGTGTCACATGTGTTTGAGATGAAATACCTTGGTGAGCTACGCTATTTTTTTGGTCTTGAAGTTTGGAAAGATTCAGGCCAGATTTTTCTATCACAGGGTAAGTATGTCAGGATTCTATTGAAAAAATTTCCGGATGGATCAGTGCAAAGCTGTAGTAGTTCCTTTAAAGAAAAATACCAAACTTCAGAATGATGATGGTTCTAAGGACGCAGATGCAACATTGTATAGAGAGTTGGTTGGGAGTTTAATCTACTTGACCACTACTAGACCAAATTTTGCTTATGAAGTTAGTGTATTGAGCCAATTTATGTTCAATCCACTTGAAAGCCATTGGATTGCAGCGAAAGGTGTCTTAAGGTATCTTCAAGGAGCCTTAGACTTTGATATTATATATACTAATTCTTTTGATGTTTTTCATACTTAGATTGGGCCAGAAATCTAGATGAAAAATGATCCATAACATGTTATGCATTCAACATTGGGTCTGGGGTCATTGCATGGAGCAACAAGAAGCAGAACATTGTATCCTTGTCTTTAGAAGAAGCTGAGTATAAATCCATGTGTGCAGCAACATGTGAGGAAGTTTGGTTGAGGATACTTCTCCCGGATGTTGGAGAAGAACATAAATATGAAACATTTATCAGATGTGAAAACATAGCTCCATCAAAGTTGAAAATAATCTGTTCTTTCATAAAAACAAAAAGCATATTGATACACAGTTTCATTTGGTTAGGGTGAAGATTTAGTCAAAGGAAATTTATATTTAATATTGTAATACTTGTGATAATCCTACTGAAATTTTTACTAAGCCTCTTGGAAGAGTTAATTTTGAGTCATTTAGAGATATGTTATGATTTTTAATGAACCCTTTCTCTATTAAGGAGGAGTGCTGAAGATAATGGAGAATGTTATATTAGGAGAGATTCAGTTCACCAAAACCTTAAATTAGGAATTAGTTCCTATTTCTTAGGCAAGTTTTTCTAACTTCCCTATATGCTTGAATACTATTTATTCATGATTGTAATGTGATTGAGGTAGAGAGTTCTCTGTGGTAGTCTCTCCTGGTGGAGTCTCTCATCTGAGAGCTACCCAGTTTTCAATCAATAAAGTCAACTCTTATCTTTTTTTAATCAAGAATGATGACAGTTATTATCCATTGGAATATTTTTTTCTGAGGCAAGACCGAAGGGAGGAAAGAGGGGAACTATTAAGAAACCCACAAAGAGAAATAGTTGCAAACAAAATCGGTGGAAACATCCATGGAGAGTTCTAGATAGGAGACAAGATATTGTGGATAGCACTAAAGGCAAACACTCCTAGTTCCAAATCCTTGGCTCTGTTGGCAAGAAACAGGCAAACGTCGACTACTAAAACGGTAATAGAGTTTGGAAATTAACCCTCTAACGTTGATGAGGTCAGGATAATATTTCCTTGTGAGGGAAACAATATTATATCCCAAATAGTTTAGAATGTTGAAAAGAAGCATGAAAGCTAAAAAAAGGATAATAGCTTAAAGATGACCTGAATTATAATAATAGTCTAAAAATTTTCAAGTTCTATGTGTCAAGGTTCTCCTCCCCATGCTTGAGTTTGGGAAGATTGTCCCATTCCGCTAGCATTGGTTTGTATTAGTTGCCATAATGAAAAAGAGGGTGCCAAACTAGCTGATTGTGCACTACCTGTGAAGGATAGAAGACACCGATGTGGTATCTGGTTCAAATTCCTTTCCTGGTAGACTTCTCGACATCCACGGGAATTTCTTCCATTGCAATGCACTTATACCGATGCTTGGATGAGTATTGACCCTCAATTCTATGGGTATTTTTCCACTATGGCCTGGGATCTTGTGAGGTTGAGTCTCTAAGAGGAAGAATTATTCATAGGAAATGAAGGTTGAAGGAATTGAAAAATTAAAACACCGACAATAGCTCACAACATTGTTAGGGCACAACTCAAGTGAAAGTGAAGGTTCTAAGCATGACCCTCATTTATTGATTTTCGATTTGGTGACCCAACAAATTTCAAAGAGACCATAGGTTGTCTCTATTTTTTTCTATATCATTGGCTTCCAAGTCTACAACTAAGCATCGATATTTCTAGGGGATGATATCATCCAAACCTATGTTTCTTGGCCACACCAAGGTGAGAGATGTGGTCTATATATGCCTTTTCTTCCTCTTTTGGCACTACTATGATCTCTCACCCTAGCCATAACACCTGTTGCCAAAACCTTCGACCTTATGTAGCCCACCTTGCAAGCTTTCTCCAGCCAAGAGCTCTACCTTCTATTAACAACACTTATGACGTTCTTAACATTCTCCTTTAAAAGATAATGATAATAAACATGTGGATGAATTTCTTAGTCATCGTTAGGCCATAAATGTTACAATGATGGTACCATGCCACCAAAACCAGCTCTTCGATTGTGGTATTATTTATCCATCACCTTTTTTGAAATTTAAATACACATCCTCTCTCATATTAGTGTCTCTATTGATTTTTTTTATTTTTTTATTATTACTTGTTTTTTTTAAAATATTAACTCTATATTATAATGCAACTACTTTAAATTAGAAAATTCTCTCTCTATATATACGAAATCTAAATATCATTTATTATTATTATTATTATATGTATATTTTTATGTATTATATGTCACTGAGATAAATTATACATTTTATTCATATTTGATTATCTTAGCAATATTATTCATAGATGCCACATGTCAACACTATATTGAATATTCAAAGAATTATGCATTTCCCTCGTACTAAAATGTAGGAAAACCTATTTTTTTTACTTCAAGTTAAATTACCTCTCTATATAGAGATGATGTCAAATTAATGAGGAAATTAGGTATTTTATTTCCAAAGAATATTGTATGTTTCTTTCTTATTATTAATCTTTAATTGATTATCGTAAGGATTAAAATTTATTATTTTTAAATGTAACATTATATGAAAACAACTCCTTAATACTACCATTTATAGTACCTATCAAAAAAATAATACATATGCATATCAACTCACCATTTATTGTTTCAAATATAAAATATTTTCAAATATACATTTCTCTTAAACATTTTATCATCAACATAGATCCATGTTTACATATGTGTATGAATGGTTGAAAGAGATCAAATCTCTTAAGATGCAAACTTCTTTGATATTGAAAAACATAAATAGAAATTTACAAATAAAAATATTTGATATCTCTTAACACTTCAGATATATAAAGTTAACATCAAATTAAAAATATTGCTCTAGTTTAACAAAACAACAATATATTTTTTTCATAAAATTTTTATTTTTCATTAACTCTAAATAATATATATACTTCACATTACAATATTTTACTCAACATAATGATGAAATATTTTATTAATAGCCTATATTTTTCACATCAAAGCATCCTTTAATTATTACCATTTGTTAATATTTATTACTAATTTTTAAATACACATTTCTACCACCTCGGAGATATTCTATGCATGGGATAGTGACGGGTGAAATAAGAAATCTCAAACATCTTAGTTGCAATGGAATGTAATAATGTGGCAAAATTTAATTTTAAATATTTTATTTATTTATTAATGTTATATAATATTGAAAATTTTTATTTATAGTTGATATTAAAATATGTTTTTATTTTTAATATATATATTTTTATATATTGCATTAAAATTTTAATTTATCGTTAATATATATATAATTTTAAATTATCACTAATATATATATAATTTTAAATATTATATGTAAATAAAATGAATTGTGTATTTTTCTTTTTATTAAAATAAATTAAAAATGAAATGATAGCTATTGCACAGGGATAACACACAAACAATAGATTATATTTCTGTGCACAAATCAATAGAGATTACATACGTACATATAGTTGAACTTAGATCTAACTAATTCTAATCTTAGAGAGAGAATTTGAGAGAATCTCTCAACTTCCTCAACAAACCCAAACCAAACTAAGTAAGCATAATCCTAACAAATCCTAATACCCTCCCTTAATGCTTACTTTACAAAACATATAATACTTAATCACAATTACAAAAATTTGAACTTTCGTCTCTTTGTCTGATCTGGTCTTCATTAGCAACTCTACCCACTCTGCAGTTTTCTGGACTCCGCTCTTTCTTTCTCCACATATTCGAGCTTACCTTTCAACCCATTTAAAGTACACCTGCTTTTGACCATCAATGTTGAATTTGTAAGATTAAAAATTCTTGACACCCCCGAAGAAGAGTCTCGACACTGAACTACCCTATTGAAATATTTCCATCTGTGAAATAACCCCGAAGAATAAACTTCAATAGTCGTATAGGAAAATATTCTAGGTACAGAATATGATTAGTGATCAATCCTACAAAGTGACCTTTACACACAAGGATCTCATTGTATAACCTGTAACCGATGCTCTTGAAGCCCAAAGCACAACAAGACCCATCAACATATAACAAATTCACACAATCAAATTTACCAATTGTTCTCTCGACACCGAATAACGTCGAGAATGACTAATTTAAATAATGCTAATTTGTTCAATAATTGGTTCTGTACTACACAAATCTCACAACAACAAATATAAGCTTAAACCCCACACTATAATGATATATTCCACACCACACCACACACTTGAACATCACATCACAAAACGTTCTTTAGAAAAGTTTGAGAGATGGTTCAGGAGGTTCATTGTCACTTGAAGAGTCTTCAAATATAGCATTAGGTGAATCTTCTGAAAATGCTACATAGGCTAATTTTTTCAATCTTTCATTCAAAAGATATTGAGCCCGAATTTTTCAATTGAATGATGTATGCCCATATTTATGACAATAGAAGCATTCAATCTTATTTTTATTCACCCTTCCCTTGGAGAAGAGTGCAAGTTCATTGTGTGAACTAGCCTCTGTGCCACCTATCCTCTTTTCTTCTGCCATAAGTGCTGTTATCATTTCATCAAGTGATTGAAGTGACATTTGACTTAGAGTAAATATGGAATTATCATATTTTGAAGACAAGCTATTTAATAAAATTTCCTTTGCATCATCGTCATCTACTTTAGAATTAATTTCTGACAACTATCTCATCAAAGCTCTTAACTCATTTATGTGTGTTGACAATGATGTCTCACTATCCATTTGGAGTTTAAACAATTGTAACTTTAAGAAAAAAATTGCATTAACAACTTTTTCCCCAAATACCTTATTCATTTCTTCCCTTATTACTGCAGAAGATTTCTGTAAGTCAATAAGATGTAGCTGGGAATCTGCAAGTGATAGTCCAAGGATAGACTTGGCTCTTTCCTCTCTTTTTTCCCATTTAATTAACTGTTTAGCATCTGTAGGTTCTTTTTCTGAGCCTTCTACAATATTCCACGGATTCCTACTCATCATTTGCAGCTGAAATTTTACCTTTAGAGTGTAGAAATTAAAGCCATTAAAATTTTCCAATGCAATAGGCTCCATGTTGAAAAAAAAATCTAAATCTAAAACTCTGCAGATCTAAAAGAAATTGAATTGATGGCTCTCGTTCTTTGTTTGCTCTAATTTTACAACTCCCCTGGAAAATGCCTTTGAGCCGCGTTTCCAGCCAATCTCTTGTAATGCATCATGGTTTGCAAAACAACTGATTGAGATAGTGCATAAAGCACTCCAAGATGCATGCTCAAGATGCTCTCACTTCTGTGCAGAGCAGCCACATAACGGATCACAATTTGAACTTAATAAAAAATGAGCTCATGCTGCTTCATGCTGGCAGAATATCTTCATGTTGGAAGAGAGTTTGACATTTCTCTTGCCTGACGTGGGAAGCAATTATATCACCAAAGATAATTTCCATGCCTTCCTATCAAAGTACCCTTTGGACTGGTTGAAGTAGAATTCAGTTTACAGACATCTCATCTATTTACGGTTCTGCATGCGCTAATCTATGGCATTTCCCTTGCCTGCTTTATGTTGCACAACATTATATATTATATTTCTAGCATGGTAGATCTCTACGTGACTGCAGCTATACTTGCGATTAGACTGATTGATTGTAAAGTAACATTGCAGAGATCTGCAATTCAGAAATCTCCTCCTGTCTTGACTAATATTAATTCCGTGATGGCGCTTTGGCTCTGAAAAGTATTTTTGACAGCGTATAATTTTAAATTGATTGCATCCTTCTGTCGATCTGATACCAAATTAAAAATGAAATGGCAGCCATTGCATAGGGATAACACACAAACAATAGATTATATTTCGGTGCACAAATCAATAGAGATTACATACGTACATATAGTTGAACTCGGATCTAACTAATTCTAATTTTAGAGAGAGAAGTTGAGAGAATCGCTCAACTTCCTCAACAAACCCAAACTAAACTAAGTAAGCATAATCCTAACAAATCCTAATAAAATATAGGAAAAAATTTAAAATAAGTTATAAATGAATTTAGATTTTTTTTTTTTTTTTTTAATGTTAGAGGAACTTAGAACCAGGTTTGACACTTAATTACTATTAAATATTTGGGGGTTTATAGCTTGCTTTTCTTTCCAATCAAAATTAAGGGGATTTGAATTTTTGATTATTTAGTTTTCTAGAAACTCCATGTGAAAAAGTCCAATCATGTTAAGTGCTAGTGTAGACTAGCATTATTGCGATCCTCCTCAGGTGATTTTAACAACTTAAAAGCTCAAATCCATAGTTCCTAGTTTCTCAAAAAAAAAGATTAAGCTTGTAGTCATCCCTCAAAGACTTAGACAACTTAACCTTTCTATATATAAAATTTATAAATAACATTTAAAAAAATCTTATTATTATAAATATTATTTTTAAATATAATTTTGTGGAACAATGTTTTTGCGTAATAAAACACGACACAATAAATATTTAATAGATATTTATCGCTTTATTAAAGTTTATTACTCATTATAATAATTAAAAAAAATAAGAAATATATACTCGTTACAATTTTTTAAAATTTGAACAACTTAAAATTTTTTAATTTAATTTTAATGGGAAAACACAAATTTATTTTAACCCAAAACGTTACTGAATTTAAGTAAAAACCTATTCTATTATATTTTGACTTGGTTTTGTTTTAATGATCCTGTTTGTAACTGTAAAACATATGTATTGGAATTTGAATTTTCTCCATTACATTATAACGGTCATGAGGATTCATTGAAATCTGAATTTTCTACTTTGCATAATAACGGTAATCTGCATTCCTTCTTGGTAGAGGAATTGGAATTTGAATTCGATCATCCTTATCCAACGGTTAGGAATTATTAACGGTAACATGGATTGGCTCTTGGTAGAGGAATTGGAATATGAATTATTTGATCATCTTCATCCCATGGTTATGAATTATTAACGTGATTCACTCTCGGTAGAGGAATTGGAATTATAATTATATGCTCATCTTAATCCCATTGTTGGGAATGATGCATGGATCCGAGGATTGATAGAGTTTACATATTTATTTATACTGTTTAAGTTTCTCTTCATCCACGAAAGTCTGATGGCTCTGTGTTATATGTGTTGTCTTCGTTCTCTAGGCTCTTTGTACATCTCGGAGCATTGTCCCTCGTTTTCTTGTATCCGAGTCTCTTGTACCGTGACACAGAGGATTCATGTTGTGTATTGCAGTTTCCGTTGTTTCCTGTCTGTACGTTGAATCGTCTGTGTGTGCCAAAGATAGATAAACCTTCCGACAGTCAGTCTATCCAGTAGTAGAAAGGCATGGCATGGTTTATGGTTGGCTTAATGTAATGTACAGTGTACACCAACTGGCTCAACGTTGAATTCCAGTTTCTCCTTGTTGAAATTTGATTTAATTTCCACCCGGGGTGATCCGTCTTTGTATTATAGATGTATTCTGCTATTATTTAATGTTGTGATTAGTTTAGATTTGATTGCGCAACCATGATGAAGATGATCTTTGATCTAGGATGGGTTGGTTTTTAAATTTTCAAAGGAAAAAGCAGAACGGTTGGAAATTAATCCCAACCACCCTGTTAAATAAACTGGCAGCAGCCATACCCTCACTCAGTTAATGTTTTTTTTTTCAGGTGCGGATAATGTTTTTTTAGGTGCGGATAGAGTTAAGCTCGAAAAATATTCAATGTGTATGGGAAAACATTTAAATCCGCAAGCTTATATACTTCATAAGTGATTTTCGTAATTTTTAGAAAATGGTGTTAAGCCATTACTATGTATTAAATCTTTCTCGCCACATCACCTACCTCTTGACAGCACTTGGCACCTCGCAAAGTTTAAGCTTTCCACATAAGTCAATTACCGAATCCTACAAAATTTGCGATGCGATATAGTGGGACCCCTTTTAATATATACTCTATACATGATATCATTTCCGCAATGAACCTTTTATTTTCCGCTTTACCTTTACCCTTGCCTCTTCGCATCACCGATTTCTTAGCACATTCTACATCGTGCTTCACAACATTTAGAACTTACAATTGTATTACAATTATATTCTGCTATAATTTAATGCTCTGATTAGTTTAGATTTGATTGCGCAACCATGATGAAGACGATCTCTGATTTAGGATGGGTGTGTTTTTAAATTTTCAGAGGAAAGAATAGAGCAATGGGTCATGTAGAAAAAATGAAGATACAACCCTCCCATGACTCGACCGCTCGACCTCCCAGGTTTTACAGAAACAACATATTTTCTTTACGGTTAAGTGGAATCTTCTTAAATAAAAAACTAGAAAGGAAGTGAAATAAATGTATTTTTGAATTCATATCTGAAGTGTCGGAATTTGTTACCTCATAGAAAGGTTAGAACTGTTGACCTATTTGCGAATATTAACTTGAGGAAAAAGAATTCACAGATCATCTCTTTCATTATTCAATCTCTTTCTTCATTAGTATAAATTCTTTTGTCTTTTTTTTCCACGTGTTGTGTGTTCCGAAGCTAGGCCATCAGTAGCTTCCGCTATTCAAACAAGCTAATGTACCCGTTGTTGTATCCTCTTCCTGAATATAAATGTCACAATTAAATAATTTTTATTTTATAAGGATACACATTCACCTATTGAATCAAATCGAAAACGAAGCTGAGCATTTCAATTTTATGGGTTGTTAACTTTATATTTAGTCTCTACCATACATTTTACATTTTGGACCACATGTCTATTTTGTTTAGTTGAACAAAATATCTTTATTTATTTTAAAAAATCGAACAATATTTTGCAAATATCTGAAAAATTGTTTACCTTGGAAGAGTATCAAAGTAATCCACGTACACAAATTAAAATATTAAAAGAAGAACTCGTGTAACTTCAACAAAAAATTAGGCATGAAAAAATAAATATAAGGATCTCAAAGATCGATTTTATGAAGAATCAACAAAAAGTAATAAAGAAATTTTGCGCCTAAAAGACCATAATAAAAAATTACTTGAAAAGGTCAAAAAGTCTAAAAATACATTGAAAAACTTAGAAGAGGAAAAAAATAGAAGAAGAAAAAATATGTTTCAAGAAATTTGAAAAGAATCTATGCGAGAGAAAAATAAACTTTGCCCCTAAAAGACACGAATCAAAGGTTATTAGAAAAAATCAAAAGTATAAAATATAAAGAAAAAGGTACTAAGGAAAAAGTTAATGATTCAGAAAATGACGAACTTTCATGTCTAGGGAATCATAATCAAAACCTTATTACTCAAATAAAGAAGATTAAAAGTGACAAGAAGTTGTTGAATTACAAGTTAGAACAACTTACTCAAGAAGAAGTATTGAAGTCTCGAGTCGTAACAGTCGAATTTGGAGATAAGGAAACAAATACGGATCCTTGCAATACCGCAACTCAAGAAGAGGATAAGCCAAGTGAATGAACACACACCCACAGTTTGTAGTTCAAACTTCAGATATTTCAAGTAAATATCAAGGAAAATTTTAGCAGCTAATAATTGCAAGTGGGCTAATTTTCCATGTTGTTTCCAAAATAAAGATCTGTTAATTTCCATTTTCTCTAAAAGTTATTTGCCCAAAATTTATAGTATAAAAATGTTTTATCTTTCAAATCGCCAAAATTTTCTGTAAAAACTATATTAAATTATTAGAAATTTGAATAATTTTACAACAACATTTTCAAATATTTTACAAATTACATATTATGTACTAGTGAGATTCGCCAAGGTTTCTAAACTTTAAAATAATTTTTCATGCTTAAAATTTTCCCTCTTCAATATTCTATAACCAATTCAACTACATCACTCCTTAAAGTAACAAAGGAAATTGCCACACATTGAAAAGGGAAAATCCAACCAGACAAATTCCTTATCAACATCTGAGCTATAAGAGGAAAAGACTAGGTCAGTTTACATATTTCAACCATTCAGAACAGAAACAACAGATTTATGTTCCAAGGAATACCGAAGTTTGGAGAATCCGGTCCTATGATAACAACCCATTACAAATTTTTGAGTGATTAGAAGATTCCATGAAATATTAATCTAGGATGGTTAGATCCATTTTTAATCCAATTTTTTTTTTTATCACTCAGAGGATCGTATCATCTTGTATCTACAAAGATGAGAATTCTTAGACAAGAAGATATTTGAAATGGGAAAAAAGAGCAAGCCCTTTCCTCAGTAAGATTTGAGGAAAATTTTTTTTGAAAAGGAATGCAATGTTATGAATATATTTTATAGAAAAATAATAAAAAATAATGTAAATAATTATAATCATAATCAAGGATTAATTAGCTATTGATTAGTTAATGGAAAGACATGTCTCTAAAGACATTATCAGTCGTGAAAGTGTACCTCCATAAGTATATGTACAAGAGCATAATTTCGAACATTCACATCATCTCATGAATTATTTTATATATTATTCTAATATACATTACTTGTCCTATAATGGGCGTCATTGTTTTTGAAGTATTTTCAAGCTTACTCTGCTGCATATATGAGCCTTGTTCATTACAATGGTATCATATCATTCATCTTAGTAAACAAACTTTGTTTGTTACAATTCATGCAAGATAAGTTTAACAAAATTTGGTTAACAATACCATAGAAAGTTAAGAAGAGTAAAACTTATCAGTAAGCTTTCTCTATAAATCAGATTACCTTAAAGATGATTTATGTCTGATCAATATTTAAGATGATAATTCTCGTGCGTTCAAATTATGTTTAATGAAAATTTTAGATGTGAGAAATTTTAGGAGTAGCAATCGAGGGTTGATAGTTATACCTACTTTGTTCTCTTTGGCATCAAATCCTTTGGTGTGCAGATGGTGTTTAAAGTTGAGGCTTCTCTCTCGCAAGGTTTGTCAATTTATTTATTTTTTTAAATGAAGACAACATACTTTGTGAAAATTTATCATAAGTTAAGCCATATTCGCAATCCATCGTATGCATTAGTATGAATGGTGCAAGCTCTAAAAACCTAAATGCTATAAAATTCATCATTTAAATTAGATTGGACATTTGAAGATATAAAATCCCAATTTTTTCTGGCCTAAGATGAATAAACTAGTGTTAAAAACACTTTATGCTGAAAATTAATATAAAGCACTGCAACTCCTAACAAAAATTTATGCAGTGGTGGGTAAAATAAACACACATACAAAGATATAGAAGTTGAAATAGGGTAATATAAAACACACAACACCTTATGTCATGTTTGTAGATAGAGATAAAAATGCAAGGAGAGTAAATCTGAAAGAATTTGTGTCCTCTTCTTGAACCTACAACAAAGACTTCACATGATCAGCATAATAGATCCTAGGGTGTGGTCCGGTCACTAATTCATCAACCTAGATATTAGTTTTACTTTTTAAGGGTCACAATTCAAACTACTACGTTGCTCAGGAGAAACATCTACAAATTGTTTCCAATCACAACCACGGTTTAACATATACTTTGTAAAAACAAATATATTATAAATAAATTAATGAATTCATTTAATATTAAAACATAATTTTATTATAAAACCTTCTCTAAAATCTAACATTTTCATCCACCATAAAACCTTATATTCTTATAAAATATCGATTAAAGGTAACAAGATTCAATTCTTCGATCGCGCAACTAACTAGTTATTGGCCGAAAATGGAATAATGAGAAAAATAAAGTTCCACGTTGATTGGCTTCGACGAAGGAGCACAAATGCATTATCAAATTGTTTGGATTTAGAAAAAACTATCATTTATTCAATTTGATCTACTTTCCATGAACATTAATCTTTTTTTTAAACCCTCTTACATTTCCTATAATATCAAATGTTTATTTATGGACTTTCATTCATAGTTAATTGTGGTAAGTAGCCATTAACCAATGATATAGTATATTTATATTAATATTTTTTTATTTTTATAATTTAAATATGCAATAATGTTATTCATGAAACGTTCATATGTTCTTGATGTAAAGGAGACAAGCGGAATATTATTCCTCAATAAAATTTGTAATTGGTAAAAAAATAACGTGCTTAATTCCAATAGGAGAGATACATATCAACATCAAAATTGTGATCAAGAAATATTTAAAAATGACATCCACTTGATTTTAAAAATGTCATCCAACACCAATTAAAATGTTATTGGGGCGACTTTAAAGAACTATAACTTGAATAATTTATTTTAATAAGGTAAGTCAACAATATTGGAAACCAAATCAATTGTATATTAATGATTTCTTCAATGAATGATATAAACAATGTACATTTTAATACAACAAGAAAAACATTGATTTAAGTTTTTGGGTTTTTTTAGACTTTAATAACCACTTACCATAACAAAAAATGATCCAACCTTAATCTCAAGAATTAGATGTCTAACATTCCCCCTTAATCCGAAGCGATGTATTAAATTTCAAGAATGATAGCTCAAATTGAAAAAATGCATCTTATCTAAGAGTTAAATGTATCTCATAAATGGTTTTCAAGAATAATAAAAAACCACACATGGTAGTCTTTAATATAAAATCACAAATGATACCCACATATGAAACCTTCGTAGAAGTTCTCATTCCAATAAAAAATGGAAACTATGGAACCATCAATATAGTTCCTCAAACAATTCTGAATATGGAAGTGCTCGTTCACGATTAACTCATTCAGAAAAAACAGAAGTTTCTCTCGCTAGAAATCTCGCTCTAAATGGTATAGCTTGTGGCTCAAGCTCACTTGTGGATCTCTGACTCAGGCTAGCTTGAAAAATCTTCAAACCTGTAGTAGACCCTCAACAATTCCCCCCTTGTAGAATACAAGGTGAGAAGATGAAGTATTATTCATCACTGCAAGACTAATCAACACACTCAAGAATATCCTGCGGTATGACCTGTAAATATTCTTGGTTGTTTTCGACTAATCCCAAGAAGAAACCCATCCAAAATTTAGTTTCTCTATTGCACTAGTGTTATTTTTAAAACAAATCTTTTAATGGTGATTGTGATTTCCACAATGATCACACAAGTGAAGATCAAACACAAATATTTCATATGTCCGACTCTATTACACTGTTTACATTGATCAATTTATTCTGGAACAACACCATCTAGAAATCCGATAATACAAAATTGTATAGGTTTAGAAAAATAAACAATACAAAAAGATATATCTAGGAGATCTTTGTTATATCTCGAACTAGTTTTGTGTTTGTTATGTGTAATTTCTTCCCACTGTATTATAATTTTTTGGGGAATGACAGACTTGTAATCAGGATTTTCGGCTGCATCCAATTTTTCTCTTGAAATACTTTGATCCATCCATTATTGTAGATTATAATTAGGCTCAAACAAAGCATTGTTCTGAACAAACACCAGTTCAAAATCACAATTTTTTTCTCAATTTTGTCTTGCTAAAACTACGACTCAATCTAGAGTTCAATGCATAATCTAAACATACTCTAATATCAACAAGACTTGTTTTGTTGAGATTTGTAGTTCCATCTGCAGTGGAATTAATAAGATTGTTTAATAATTCTAATACGGTTTTAATTTGGTCCATCTCAATCTCAAGTGTCGTGTTCAACCAAAAATGCACCATTTTATGATGAAATTCAATAAGTGAAAAATGGATGGTCGTTGGTAGATTGCTGATGGAAAATAAGAAGAGATGAAGGGCAAACCTTCAAGTATACAAAGCTAGTGATGTTACAAGTCCAATGACACTACAATCGACGTAGACAATTGCATATAATTTGGAAAAATTGTATCATGGAAATAGTAGTCAGATTCTCAAAATAGCGAAGGTGGACATAAAGAAAATACCATAACCAATCAATTTAACAATTTCACTTAGAGTTTCTCTTTCTCTGTATATATCAACGACTAAACGCCTTCATATTTACAAGTCTTAAAAATTTACTTTCTTGTCAACAACGATCTTTCTGTCGCCAATGTCAAACAATGCCAAATGGTTCCCAAAATGAAAACAACGCACAATATTAATGCCTACGAGAAAATCCCAACATCTTTAGAGAAAAAATCATGTAGTTCCTATTCAAAATTATTAGTTGTTCAAACAATGAATCAAGCCTAAGCTTCGACCCCAACTTCCGGTTCTCATTCATCAATGATATATAAAATAAATATAATTACGATCATGAATTTTTATTAGTGAATAAAATTTAATATTCATCCTTTAATTTAAATAAAACCATTCCTCTTTTCTTAAATGAACTCAAAATACTTTAACTCGAAAGATTCACAACAATGTCAAAAAATTAGCATCAAAACGGTTGCGAAAAAGTAAAAAAATTATCTTTCCCACATGATTAGAAACTGAGACTTACTCCAGGGTGATTGTGGCTCGTAGTGTTCTGTTCTCTTCTCCATCAGTCTCTAACATAATTTTGAGTCACTGTGCTATTGTTCCTCTTCGACACTGTTCTCTACAAAACTCTTAAAGAGTGCGCCCAAGCTTTTATTGAATGTATGTTGCTGACAATCTCTTTGAGCGACATCAGGATATTTGACTAAATCTCATGTAGTTTTAGTCCAAATGTTGTGTAATGGGAGACAACTTTCGTTTAGTCAATTTCTTAGTTTTCAAGGACCTTTCCTTTGTGTGGAATTTGCGGTTCTTTTATTATTATTATTATTTTTACAGATACACAATTGGGTCAATCGACATTGGTGGTAGTCAATAGTCAAGAAATTTGAATAGTCTCGCATCATGAGGCAGGTAACAAATATTATGGAATCAACGAACAATACGTGACTACATGAATTGGAGAAAATGAGGGAAATTCACACATTCAGTAAAAAGCGGTAACAAATTTCAAATGGACAAGAAAAATGAGCAAACAACAGCCACGACTTTCCAGCAAGACGGAACACACTTGAAAAATATTGTCTCTGTCGTTCCGAATCAACAAATAAATTCACTACTCTCAATGCTCCATAATATATGTCAATTTATAATGTAAAGCTTCTTACAATTTGACATTAGTTTATTGGTTTTATAAAAAGCATGATACTTCATTTTTTTTTTTGTTACGAATTCAATCCAATAACTTTCACAACGCTATGATCGCAAATCAACAAAACAATTAACGTTATTAGGAGAAGTTTCTCAGGCATACGAGAATACAAATATTTTTTTTAATTATGCTCAGTCCCTAATAGCCACAACCATCAGGTTCTCCATAATCCAAAAAATACAAAAATAAAAGTCCATGTCACAATCAAATCACGCATGATTAGGAGCGCCAAAATCTAAGAAAGAAGAGTCAACGAATCCCAAAATGGTTAGAACATGTGGCGACTCAAGTTAATATATGGGTGATAAACCTATGCTTCCGAGCAAGAGGCTTCTTAATGTTTGCTAATCGTTGTCAACCAACAGTCTTGTCCTTACTTAGTTTCTCCTTTTTTCTTTTATGTGAACCCAACTGTGAACCTACTTGACCTTCACGCAACTAGCGGCCTTTCACACGGCTTCCTCGCCTTCACACGGCCTTGCCATCCCTCAGTGTTTTCGCGAACTTCCAGCGAACTTATGGCGAACTTTCAAGAACAAACAGTGTCTAAGCAGCAATGACAGATGCACAAATTCACAGTACTTAAATGCGGAAATGAAGGAAAAATACCTCTCTTTATTGATAGAAGAATGCTTCACAACCAGATTACAGACTCATATGGATTCAATTCTCTTTACCAGAGATCGACTGTAATGGCTTTTACCGGACTTATGATACTCGAGATGAGCGATCGTTACCGGAGGCTTCCTGGCCGAATCACAGACTCTGTCTCAGAGATTTATACTAACACACATAAAACTTACAGACTCGATATAAAGAACTGGCCACTTTAGGTTCTTGCCTGTCACATGAACAGACAGGTAGGCTGCTCAGTTCTCCTAAGGACCATGAGTCAAGACTCCCATGATGCAAGCAGATCGCAAAATTACAGACGCAGAGCAGTAAGCAAAATCCCGAACTCAAAACACTGCCATGCAAAGACTCAACCCAAAACACCCAAATTTCGATGGTTTCGAATGAGCCTTACCCTTCCTTATATAGATTGGAAGAGGGGACAAGCATTCATGTAGCCCATCCGATTATTGACACTTGGAAGGCGGATCATCGCTTTCGGGTAACCCTTGTCGGGACATCCGCACAGAGATTCGATCCTTCTGACACAAACATGTGAAAGTGGGTGAATATACACTGTGGATGCCTTTCAGTACAAGGCCCACGAGAAAATAGAATAATTTATTACAGAGAGGATACTTTTCGGACAGATGAAAAGCCCTCGAGAAAAGCTCTGTCACTATAGACCCGTGACAAGGTACCATTATTACATAGGGAAAGCCTTTTTAGTGGGGCTCCCGAGGACCACTTGTGCTGGCAGCTGTAAGTGGATCCAAGATTGTAGCATCAGGATATCTGATCTTTCCATAAAACTCATCATCCCATGCTTTGGTGTAGATACGTCGTACAATCATTGGCTTATTGAGGATGATCTGGTGCTTAATATTGGTCATGACGAGCCATTGGTGATGCATTTCCATGTATGATTTCAAAACGGGGTTTCTCATTTGATATTCTAGTCCCCCGATTTCTTTTACAGTCTGGCAGGGATAATGAAAACATTCACCAGTTGGTCCTTCCAAACATTCATGACAATTTCTATGGACATAGGATTCATAGTAATATGGATTATGGACTAACTCCATAGTCATGCCACCAATTTTCTACCCATGGCGCTGCTGCTTCTCTTGAATTGATCCATGTGCAGGCAAACCTTAAGTTTGGTGTAGTGAGTTTCTTCACGACCATCTTTATTTAGCAAGTCCCACCACAGATCTTTATATCCTGAAAAATGATAAACAGTATCAGGAAAAATAAGATTTGGATCATTACCTGGCCATGTTTGAAATTTGCCTCCAGTTTATTGGCCAGGGTTTCTTGTCCTGTTTATAATGATAGACTTGTAGTACACCCGACTTCTATCTCCACCGCCAGTACAGATAACATAGATGTCATTAAAATCTTGGGCGAGACAGCGTTCTGCTTCAAAGGAAGAAAGCATGCTGTGTGAATACATCATGTCATGTATCCACTTACTTCCTTTTGGGTATACTTTTCTCTCTGGAATAAAGTGCTGTAAATCATTGTGATTCTGAACATTAGCATCAAGCACTTTGGTATTTCGGAGCTGCCAAGTAGGCCTCCATTTTTCCTGGTATATGGGCCAAGGCTCATCATCTGCAATATATCTCAATGTTTCCTTTTGGTTTGCTTGGTCCCATTCTGTGAGAATGACCATCACATGAAGTTCTTCCTTTTCAGGGTCATTTCTCTGTTCTTTGGTGGCTGAGATATTCTCTCGCTCAAAAGGTCCGTAACAATTTTCTAACTCTAATATGCTCAACTTTAAAATCCAAATAAGCAAAGAGAGCTTTCCATCGAGCAAACTTGCATTTTCTCGGGTTCTTATTTCTTTATTGATTACTTTTTCCGCAGCTTTTGCACGCTTGCTAAAAAATAGAAAATGTTTGTTAGCCAAATGAATTGAAAACTTACTGATGCAATTCCAGGCTGCCTTTACCTCTTTCTCAATAGGAGCATAATCTAGGCCTCGTTTGCTCCAAACTCCCCGATACAGATCAGATAACTCGTTTGCTCGTTGTCTCAATTTTTTTTATCTGGCTTTTATTTAAGGACACCTCCCCAACCGATGTTACTCGCATCTGTTTCCACAATTTTAAAAGCATTTTCATCAGCAACATTCAAGATAGGAAGATTACGAACCTTGGATTTAATTTCCTTTACTGCCCGAGTGTGCTTCTCTGTCCAAGGCTTCAGATTCTTTCTCAATCTCTGGTTGAGAAGAGACCTGTCAATGGCACATGATGGATAGAAATTGCTCACATAATTTAGAAAACCTAAAAACCTCTACAACTGAGTTTTGTCTAAGATTACATCAGGAAACTTATCAGCAAACTCAAGTGCATGATTCTAAATAGCAATTTGTCCATTTTCAATCTCGTGCCCTAAAAAATTGATTTTAGTCTTGCAGAGTTCCATCTTCTTCTTGCTCAATACTAAACCATTTCTCTGGACCAACTTCATGAAGATCTTCAGGTGTCTGAAGTGGTCTTGCAAATTCTTGGAAAAAATAAGCAGATCATCAATATATGCAAGTAACCATTCTGCATAGGGTTTAAAGATAGAATCCATCAACTTTTGGAATTTTTAAGGTGCGTGCTTTAAACCGAATGGCATTACATTCCATTCATAGTGTCCATGAGGAACACTGAATGCTGTTTTCCATCTGTCACCATCTGCAATGGCTACCTGCCAGAAGCCTGACTTTAAATCAAACTTAGAGAACACTTTGGCTCCTGAAATTCTTCTCATCAGATCTCCTTTATGAGGGATCGGATAAGTATCGTCTGCTAGAACATTATTCAGAGGTTTATAATTTATTACCAGTCTAGGAACTCCTCTGACTTGTTCACTTCTTTTGTTGACATAGAACCCATAGCAGTTCCAAGGGATGCTGGATTCTCTGATAAGCTTCTTTTGGAGAAGCTGTTCAATCTCCTTCTGGCAGAGTTGTCTGTGTTCAACAGACATGGAGATGGCTCTGGACTTACAAGGCCTGCCAGTGTACCCTTCCTTGTAAGGTAGCTCAATACTATGCTACTTACGATGCCAAAAGGCATTCGGCTCTTCTGAACAGCATGTTTCTTCAAATTCTCCTTGAATTTCAGAGATTCTTTTCTGGATAGCTGGAGAACTCAACTGTTCTTCAATTCTAATAGTGTCCTTGTGATATTTGAGTTCCTCCAAACTTTTTATAGCAGTTTGAAGTTTCTTTTCTTTTTCTTGCATGGCCTGAACCATGGGTGAAATCCTGGTTCTGGATATGTATGGAAATTCAATTCTTTCTCCATAAATAGTAATGAAATAGCCTGCAGATTTGTCAGGAAATCTAAACGACCCATGTGGCTCTACTGCTGCTAAGAATATGTTTCCCAAAATACAGTCTACTGGGATGTCAGAGACTGCAAAGGAAAGCTTCACACATTTTGAATCAAAACATACAGCAGCTTTTGCAACTTCAAACTTCAACTGTTTTGTTCCTAATCCCATAACTTCTTTTTCAGATGTAGTCCAGTATTTTGATGGGATTATATGTTTAGAGACAAGGTTAATATCTGATCCAGAATCTATGAGTGCAATAACCTTGTAAACATGACCAGCAACACAGAGATTTACCGCAATATGGTGTTGCTGGTACTGAATGGCGAGGACTTGCATATCCCCAAACTCACTGAAACCGGCTGAAGGATCAAATTTTCCTGTTGCAAATTGAACTTCAGTCTTTGGAGTAGGATGCAGCGTATAATTTGTCTGTCTTCCTGAAATGGCTGTAGAAGATGATGCTGGCTGTTGAGCTTGAGATTTCAGGATAGAGATTTCATTTTTCATGCTGCGAATTTCAGTTTTTAGATCATGTATCTCCTTGCTCACCTCCCCCAACGTGAGTGTACGAGCTTTGTTAGAATTATGCTGGAGATACATTTTGGTATTTCTTTCATAAGAAGCTTCAACAAAATTGGGCTTCTTAGAAGAGCTAGGAGAAGAACCAGACGAACCAGGCATGTTTTTCATATAAGCTGCAAGAAGGGCAGCTTTGAGATCACCTTTGTCCATGGCCCGGATTTGGGCAAAGACTTTCAAATCATCATCAACTTGGGCCATGAGGACATGGGGAAGTTCTTCTTCAGCAGAAGAAAAGGAATCAGAATCAGACTCAAAACAATGACAGGCATCTGAGTCAGAACATGTACAGTACATATTGACTTGTTCTTCAGAAGAGGAGGAAGAATAGTCATCTGAAGAGGAAGAGGCAGGAGACTGCTCAGCGTGTTGTTGGATAGAAAGAGGCTGAGGACGATTTTTACAATCTGCTGTTTTATGGAACGAGGAATAGCAGTGAGCACATCTAGGTTCTTGTTTGACAGTCTGACTACTAGATGGTTGTTTATACTTAACAGATTTCTTTCCAAGACCTTTCTTAGATTCTAGGGCTGTTGGACACAGGTTTGAGGTATGACCTGGCTGACCACAGAGCCAACATACAACTTCTTTCATTTTGGCCAGTTTGACATCTTTGGGACGGATGTCATGAGGCTGGTAGTAATGAGTCTTAGGCTTATAGCGATAATGTCCTCTTCTTTCTTTTGGCCTTCTGCTCTCTTTCGGCCTTCTGAGCTCTCGTCGTTTACCTGAGCTCAACCTGTAGGTGGAGGCTTTACTTCTTTTGTAAGCCTTCTTTGCTTGTCTCTTATGCTTTCTGCGATGCACCAAAGGATCATCAACTGTTATTCCATATTTACTGCAGAAAGACTTTGTACCAGGAAGTCTATTTAACTTATCTATAAACTTTTTCATCTTAGAACTGGTACATAAAGAAATCAAAACTTTAGTAATAATTGCATAGAAATATCCCCATAGATAGATTTCCAGCGGTAAGGGAAATGCTTCTTGCAATTTCAAGATGTCTACCAATTTGGATGGTAGAGCAGCAAGATAAACTTGCTTCCACAGGATGTTCTTTGGGTCTTTGACCAAGAATATTCTTTCAATCCAATCCCTGTGAAAATCTTCATACTGATTTATATTATTGCATTTCAAATTCATCAGTATCAATTCATTCTTATATGTGAGTGCAAACTCTGCACCATAGAAGTGCTCCTGGATTAGTGCTGTCAATGCACCAATCATGTTATTTTGCGCTGTGCCATCAGGATGAAACATGATGTCTCCCTGTTCATCTTTAAGAACTTCTTTCTCCATTTTATCTATCATAACAGGGGATGACTCCAACTCCCACCATCTAGCCAGAGTACCAGTAAAACACTGGATGAGTGTTTTACATGCTTCCACTTCACTTTTCCCTTCAACACACATTAGTTTATATTCAACAATCATTTGGTCAAGCAACTGCCTAATCTGTGTTGCAGACAGATTATCAATGTTCCATTCCTTATGACTCCCTTCATGGAAAGTCTCTTGGGCTGGAATCTTTCCTGCACCATACAGATCAGGGGCTGCATGTCTGGTAAACTGAGGTTCCAGAGGCTCATAAATTGGGAAAGCATGTTTTTCAGAATCTGAGATTTCTAGAGCAGTGGCTATGGTTATTTTCTCAGATATTTCTTCAGGCTTTGACTCAGGGGACTGTGGCAACTGAGGCACTTCTTTAGGAAAGAGATGGGGAAACTGAGAGATGGGGCTTTCAAGCTCATGTGGATGAATGCTCTTTCCTTTGGTAAAAAATGAAAGCGGGATAGGCTTGTTGGCTTTCTTCAAATTTAATCTGTCAAACTTATCAGACGGATTAGAAACTGAATCTTGTGTGGAAATACTCTGTTCTATTATACAATTTTCCACATCTTCAAATCTTTCAATTTATTTTTCAGAAATATGTCTAACTACTTGCAAATCACACTGAACTGAATTCAAAACTCTATGTACATCATTTACAGACACTTGGACTGAATCAATCTAGTCTTTGACCAGAGCAGTTTTTGCAACGGTCTTCTTGAGACCAGTCAGAGCAGTGTTTGTCCAATTAACCTGCTCAGAAAATTTTTGTATTCTACCCTCTGTTCCCATCAATGCATTATCTCTTTGAACCAGTGGAGATGCATGTGCAGAACTTGACCCTTCACCTAGCACAATGCTTTTGAATGGAGGATAGGTAGTAGAGGTCTCTATTTTACTGCCATCTGGTGCAGTCCAGGAATGTGAAGAAGAGGAAACAGAATCTGCCATTAAAACTACATCAGATTCCATTTTCTTTTTCCATGAGTAAAATGAAATCCATACCTGCTCTTCTTCCATGTAAGCTTTCCATTCACTGGCCATTTTCATCTTTTCTTCTTTGGGGAAAGCTGCAGCAAATCCATCAGCCTGTGGATGAGTAAACAGATCCCAGTTTATCATCTGCTTCATCCATTGAGCAGGGATCTGGCTTTTAGGACAACCTCCATCAAAGTATAAAATTTGTGGATTTCAGGCACGGATGGTTTTTTGCATCCTGGAGGTAGATCTTTGAATCTGCATTCAGGGATCAGCTTATCAACTTGTTCAATGTAGCCTAGACCATATCTAGGACTGTTTGGAGGTCTCTGGTTTGTCAACATTTCTGTCAGCCTTGGATCTTCATTCTCAAGAAGCGGCACAAGGTGCATCATAAGAACATGCTCTTTGTCATGTGGGAATGGAATGTCAGAGCATTTAGGATTAGGACATGGATTTGTGGAAGATGCAGGAGTGGCTTCACCAGTCCTATTTTTATGGTTCTTATGGAGAACAGCATAGGCTAGACTCTGTAAATTTACATGCTGACTGCACTGAGGACATTGGACACTCAGGGGCTGGTAATTTACAAACTAAGAAAATTCAAATAAAGCTACATGACTACAATTTGAAACAAGAGAACTACAACTAGTATCTGTACAATCTAGAGAAATAAATCTGGGAGATTTTTTACATTCTTCTTCAATCCTTCTTCTGTCAATCGTTGATCTTCTGGGGAAGGACAGAACAACAGAGGATTGGTTTTCTGTGATGTTGGCCGAGGTAATTTTCTGTACAGCAAGAGGCTTGGGGTTAGGAACTGTCCAGTGTTTTGGGAAAGTCAGATCTTCCCATTTAATGGCCTGATGTTCTATTTTCTGATTCTTGGGATCAGTCAGGACTACAACACTGGTTTTGGACTCTCGAATGGGTGCATGGAGGACTGTCGGAAACATTGTGGATGTATGGCGGAAACATCCGCGAAACTGGATGGCAATGTTTTGTCGTTTCTTCCTCATGTCAAATCCCATTGTTTGGATTTGGAGCTGCAAAATATCTGCCAGTGTTTCATCTGTGATTGATACCGAAAAGTTCGGGTAACAATCAAACCACACCAGTTCATTTGATAATGGAGCAACGATTCCTCCAATCAAAGAATCTGTATATTTATTATGTGTTATATCCCTCACAGTAGCTAACACATATGCATCAACACCCGGATGCACCAAAGCATGGATACCAACACGCACACAACCCAAATGCAAAAATTGGGTTCCCAGCTTTCTAGCTTCAGCTTGAAGCTCTTTCGGATTCAAGATCGGAATTAACTGTACACGATCTGAGTTTTCTTCTATAGCGCTGACCGACTCTTTTATGGTGATCCTAGTGGCTGCTTTTAGGTGCCAGACACCTAGGTCACTATAGACTTGGGAGGCAGATATTCTAGGCAAAACCCATCTGGCTTGGGGCTCGACCTCTTCATATAAATGATCAGACTCATTTATTATTCTACTACTACTACTAGCAAACATATCCCTAAGCGGGTTTTGTTCAGCTCTATCTTTCTCCTCTAATTCTCTGAACGAGACTGATTTAGACATAGATGAATTCATTTTATAAAGAGAGATGGTTTAAGTACTGAACTTACTTGAACCACGCGAAACCGAATTACTGGCTCTGATACCAATTTCTAGCAGAGGCTTCTCAACAAGCTTGCTTGCTGTTGTCAACCAACAGACTTGGCCTTGCTTAGTTTCTCCTTTGTCTTCTTATGTGAACCCAACTGTGAACCCAGATGAACCTACTATACCTTCACGCAACTAGCGGCCTTTCACACGGCTTCCCTCACCTTCACACGGCCTTGGCGTCCCTCAGTTTTTTCGCGAACCTCCAGCGAACTTATGGCGAACTTTCAGAAGACAAACAGTGTCTAAGCAGCAATGATAGATGCACAGAGTAACAGTACTTAAATGCGGATTTGATGAAAAATATCTCTCTTTATTAATAGCAGAATGCTTCACAATCAGATTACAGACTTTTGTGGATTCAAGTCTCTGTATCAGAGATAGATTGTGATGGCTTTTACCAGAGTTATGATACTCAAAATGAGCAATCGTTACCGGAGGCTTCCTGGCCGAATCATAGACTCTGCCTCAGAGCTTTATAGTTACACACATAAAACTTACAGACTCAATCTAAAGAACTGGCCACTTTAGGTTCTTGCCTGTCACATGAACAGACACGCAGGCTTCTCAGTTCTCCTAAGGACTATGAGTCAAGACTCCGTGATGCAAGCAAATCGCAAAACTTGCGCAGATGCAGAGCAGGGAGCAAAACTCGGACTCAAAACACACAAATGCAAAGACTCAAACTCTAAATGCCGATGGTCTCAAATGAGCCTTACCCCTCCTTATATAGGATGGAGAGGGGGACAAACATTCCTGTAGCCCATCAGATTTATGACACTTGGAGGGCGGATCATCGTTTTTGGGTAACCCTTGTCGGGACATCCGCACGGAGATTCGTTCCTTCCGACTGACTCTAGTGAAAGTGGGTGAATGTACACTGTGGATACCTTTAAGTACAAGGCCCACGAGGAAACAGAATAATTTTATTACAGTGAGGATACGAGCGTATGAAAAGCCCTGGATGATCCAAAAAAATATTTGTTTGAGATGTCTAAAGACTAATATGTGAAATTGTAGCTTTTAAACAAGAAACTTTAAAGGCATAAGCGGAAAAAGAGAGAAGCAATTAACATCATGCACGAAGACACAAGAGTTGATATCGGAGTTCGTCCAGGAGGGACTACGTCTCCAGGCCCTGCTCTAATAGTGGGGAGGCCCTGCTTTCATTAAATTGAAAAATGAAAGTACAAGTAGAAAATGAGGAATTACACCCTTATACCTGCCCAATCTGGAAATGGAAAAAAATTGCAGACCTCTGATGAAAAAATGGGCAGCACCGTTGGATTTTTGGCGTCGAGTAGTGCTGAATCCATATAAAACTTGCCCCAATCGGAAAAAGTGAAAATCTGGCCCCTCTGGAAAAATGGCTCAGATCATGGTTCTGCCCCCTCCTGCACACTGCTCAAGGTTCCACTGCCTCGTTTTCCGTGCCCGCTCCTGTCCGTCCTTGGGCGGAAAAATGAATGAAGGTTTAAATAATAAAGCGTGGGCGGTAGTCACAAGGCGCTCCGTAGCTGAATTGGTTGGTGATCCGGTTTGTTTGGGCGGAGGTTGGGTGGTCAAATCCCGACCCCGCCATTAAAAGCCGACTGTTTGAACTGTTTTGTTTTATTTTTTTAAAACTTGTGTGAACCGCAGCAGTTGATGTTTTACGTGGGGGTCAGACCCTTATTGGGCGGCCCGCCCCGTATGAAACCGCGCCATGTGGCGGCGGCGGGCAGTGGGGTTAACAACCCCCGCCCCAATTTTAAACACTCGTCCATTGGAAACCGTGGCACATATGTGTGTCGGCCTTTTGATATGGCCGCTCCTATTTGAAGACCGTGGGGTGCGGGGTTGACCACCTGCCCCCAACAACATTTCTTTTAATATATATATGGATTGGTATGAGGTGTATGTTGGTGGCCCGCCACCCATATATATATTTTTTTTATTTTATTTTGTTATAAAACAAATTGTCGTTTTTTAAACCTTTCCGATTTTTTACCAAAAGGAGTGCTTTAACGGTCCCACAAATTCGGGCCGGAATCGTCGTTTATTTTAATCCTGTGGTCGTTTTAAAGAAAATTACAGTTTCTTTAGTCTCATATCAAGTCAATTTAACTTTTATCAAGCCCGAATCTTTCATGCTGACTCCTGGGAATTGAGTGCCGTTTAAGCTGTTGATCTTAATTTGAGATCTACACCAACTCATTCAAGGATTTTCGAACACCTTGATTTTTGAGCCTTAGCTCAAAACTGCATTCGCACTTTGTAATCCACTTAAAGATTCCTCTCATCTGTGGTTTTCGGACCCCAAAAGCCTCATCAATCAACAGCAAGTGAGTGCAATAAGGCTTTTCTCCTTCATCCTTCTTTGTTGACGCCGTCTTCTTTTCCTTTCCCTTTCCTTTCCCTTTGAATTTGTCATTTGAAGGTTTGGAAGGTGGTTTCTTTGAATGATCGTCCTTATCATTTCTGCCCCTATTCTCAAGATGAATGGCCTTCACACTGGCCGAGTCAATGGTAGTAGGTTCAAACATTAACAATGAATGTCTAATGTAACTATGCAATGAACCAATGTACTTAGTTACAACTTCAGGAGAATCTAAAGAGATGCCCAAACTTAATGCTTGTTTTCGAAATTCTTCAGTAAAGGTTTGCACATTTTGTCCTTTACCTTGCCTTAGGTACTGCCACTCCATTAAGGCTTTCTGCTTGTAACCTAAGGGATAGAATTTATTTTTAATTGCAGTAATAAAATCTGACCAGGAAGAAAGAAGGTTACCCAAGTTACTGCTGCTTCGAAGTTTGCTCTCCCACCAGATGAGAGCTGTGCCACTCAATCGAAGAGAAGCTAATTGGATTTTCACCTCGTCCTCCATAATCTACTGGATCCTGCAATAGAGTTCAAGCTGCCTAATCCAATTGTTAAGCTTCTCAGCATTACTTTCACCATTATATACTGGTAGATCAAACTTAACATCTAACTTAAAGAAAGGCTTGTTAGATGCATTTCTAGAATTTTTATTATGATGGTTAGAAGAGGAGGAAGGACTTTCATTTCCTGAAGGGGGTGGATTTCCTCCACCATCTCCATGCGCTGAACCTTGCCCTTCTAAAGAATGATCTCCTGTTTTCTCTAACCTTTCAATTCTAGAGAATAGTCTCTCTACTCGATCTGCCATGGTATAGAAAGTCTTGCGGAAATTGAGCTCCTCTTCATTCCGATCTTCGTCTCCCATGTTCCTTCTCTGACGTGCACGTCCTGCTTCGGGATCAAAAGCCCGTAGCGTCCCTTCGCCTCTTCTTAGCCTGCTTCTTGTTAGCATACAAACATGTAATTCACATCTACAAACACCCGCTCTGATACCACTTGATCCAAAATCTTTTGTTTGAGATGTATAAAAGAATTAACATGTGAAAATTGTAGCTTTTAAAACAAGAAACTTTAAAGGCATAAGCGGAAAAAGAGAGAAGCAATTAACATCATGCACGAAGACACAAGAGTTGATATCGGAGTTCATCCAGGAGGGACTACGTCTCCGAGCCCTGCTCTAATAGTGGGGAGGCTCTGCTTTCATTAAATGGCAAAATGAAAGTACAAGTACAAAATGAGGAATTACACCCTTATACCTGCCCAATCTGGAAATGGCCGAAAATTGCAGACCTCTGATGACAAAATGGGTAGCACCGTTGGATTTTTGGCGTCGAGTAGTGCTGAATCCATATAAAACTTGCCCCAAACGGACAAAGTGAAAATCTGGCCCCTTTGAAAAAATGGCTCAGATCATGGTTCCGCCCCCTCCTGCACACTGCTCAAGGTTCCGCTGCCTCGTTTTCTGTGCCCGCTCCTGTCTGTCCCCGGGCGCACAAATGAGTGAAGGTTTAAATAATAAAGCGTGGGCGGCAGTCACAAGGCGCTCCGTAGCTGAATTGGTTGGTGATCTGGTTTGTTTGGGCGGAGGTCGGGTGGTCAAATCCCGACCCCGCCATTAAAAGCCGACTGTTTGAACTGTTTTGTTTTATTTTTTAAAACTTGTGTGAACCGCAGCAGTTGATGTTTTACATGGGGGGCCGGACCCTTATTGGGCGGCCCGCGGTGGGGTTAAAAACCCCCGCCCCAATTTTAAACACTCGTCTGTTGGAAACCGTGGCACATATGTGTGTCGGCCTTTTGATATGGCCGCTCCTATTTGAAGACCGTGGGGTGCGGGGTTGACCACCCGCCCCCAACAACATTTCTTTTAATATATATATGGATTGGTATGAGGTGGCGGGGTTGGTGGCCCGCCACCCATATATATATTTTTTTTGTTTTATTTTGTTATAAAACAAATTGTCGTTTTTTAAACCTTCCGATTTTTGACCGAAGGAGTGCTTTTAACGGTCCCACAAATTCGCCCGGAATCTGGCCAGGTTTGCCGGAATCCGATGGTCGGGTTTCAGCAAAATTGTTGCCTCCTTAGTCTGCCACATCACCAAGTCAACCTCTGAACTTTGATTGCTCCTAACTCCTTCATACGGACTCGGAAAATCTGAGTGCCAAGCCCAGGCCGTTGATCTCGTACCCCGAGATATACAAATTGAACTCTGGGTTTGAAGGATTTTCAAACACTTGATTTTTTGAGCCTTGTACTCAGTTTTTCATTTCAGACTCGCACTTGTAAATCCACTGATCACCTAGAGAAAAGCTCTGTCACTATGGACCCGTGACTAGGTACCATTATTACACAGGGAAAGCCTTTTTAGTGGGGCTCTCGAGGACCACTTGTACTGGTAGATGTCGTCGGCGGATCCAAGATTGTAATACCAGGATATCTTAGATTATAAAACTCATCATCCCATGCCTTGGTGTAGATACGTCGGACGATCATAGGTTTGTTAAGGATGATTTGGTGCTTGATCTTGGTCATGACGAGCCACCGGTGGTATTTCATGTATGATCGTAATATGATATTGATTTCTCTATTTTATACTCTAAGTCCCCAATTTCTTTTACACCGACAGTGATAATGAAAAAAAATTCAATGTACCGGCCCTTCCATACATTCATGAAAATTCTATGGACATAGTGTTGAGGAGGTAAATCCCCTCTGCGGACAGAGGCGATCCCTACTAGCCCAGCAGGGGTCTAGCAACAAACAAACAATGCTATGACGCAAGCTCCTAATTACGAATGAAATACTTGAGATAGAAGCCTACCTGGATTCCAACGCTATGATCCGAAGAATAAGTGTCCCCGTCCTTCAGCCCTGGCAGATCACAATCCTTCCACGATCTCCGCGGATGAACACCTGCACATAGAAGAAACGAACAGATACAAGCATAGGAACCAGCATACGTAACTAAACATCGGTCAGAAAAGATATAACTCGCATTAACATGATGGAAAACGGAGTGGAACCATAATCATAGTCATCTATTAAGTAATAAACGAATAGAAGTTACAACCAAGTTCTGACATCGCAGCTTCCTTCGAACGGGTCTTCGGTCGTCCACGTCTCGCAAAGCTCGCCAAGGAAAGGGAAAACCTCTCCAGAGTCTCGTAACAATGGTCTCCTCGCTTGAATGGGCCTTAAGGGAAAGAAGGGATTCTTTACAGCACAAAGGCACTTGGGAATAGGGAGATGCAAAGCTTCAGCACTTCAAGACTAGCTTGCTATGGATCTGAGCAAGCTTTTATAGATGGGGAAGGAGGGAGTTGGGATCCCTATTATTATGGGATTGGCCCTATCAACAAGGAAGGTTCCATAGAAGGTGGCAAAACTACTTCCCTTCCATAGAGCTCCCGTAGCCAAACCTCCCAACTCAAGATAGGCAGTGGTTGTGAGTTTGTTTGAACTCAACTTCCGCCATCCATATATAAAAAACAGTCCCTAAAATGGGTGGCGCGATTGCTGCTCTATGACAGAGCGCCAAGTGGCGCAACCTCTTTACAGGATTTCCCTGAGTGGCGCGAGTACTGAACTGTCTACCCGCGCCAATGCAAAAAGAGCTGTTTTTCATGGATTTTGCAAGGAGATGTCTCAAGGGGAAATGAAGCTCATACTCAGAGGGATGCATTGATGATGTTTTCAAGGCATGACAGTGTTCACAGGTCACATAATGGGTCCTCCATTGTGCAGGACGGGGAATGGTAGGGACGGTGACAAATTACTGTGTAACAGATGCCCCCTAAAGCATGAGGCCCGAGAGAGAGAGGGGTGAAATGCTTTACGAGAACATGTCCAACTGAAGGCCCGCCGTCGGAAAACCTGCGCAGAAAGATACAGCTGATATCTCAAGTACATGATGTATATATATGGTATGGACGCAGCCATCCGAACAGAGTATGTTATAATCCGGATCTAGGGTATGGGCGCAGCCATCCAACTAAGATCAAACAAATAGACTCAGGTATGGTCGCAGCCATCCAATCAGTGAGTCATGTACATAATGATAATAATCCACAATCGCAGCCTGGATTACAACAGACACAATCCAGGGTCTTGCGCTCCATCTCGACCCAACAAGTACAAGTTCGAGCATGTGAATATGTGAGCCCATGTCAACACGGTGAAGAATGTCTACGCCCGCCAATGATGAAAGTCACATCAGACGAGAGAAACCACCAATGAAGGACAATGGTCTCATGCACTAACGGGTACAATCTACTGCATGCGAATAATGGAGTTGACGCTAACACCTTAGAATCTACTCACCAAGTGCTTGATGTAAACCTCTCGTCGAATGCGACGAACCTGCCATTGAGGCATGCAGGCTCCAAGGTACCATAAGGAGTCTCTAGACCAACTTCCCGGATAATGAGTTGATGTCGACAGGAAGTGACCTTGATCGAAGGTGGGCCATAATGATTCCCACATCATCGACACGAGACAGAGGAACATGATGTTTTGTTGTGAATCAGGATCGTATGAGAAACAGAGGAAGGTTGATATTTGGTAAAGAGAGGCCAACTTTGAACACATAAACGCACGACAATGGATTCTTGCGTATTTGACATCAACGGATCAGAGGTCATGGCGACGAGGCAGTGAACAGATGAGAGGTCAAAAGAGATTACCCAAACCCATGGAGGCAAAGTGAAGCAACGAGATGAGATGTCCCCAACCCGACACGAATGCGGACAAGTGCCATGTTCAAGAGCGACATACTGCCGACGACAACGATGATGGTTCCATTTTTCCCCCACCATTTCTGGCGAGTACCCCAATTATTTTTTATAACAAGCTTGAAGGGGATAGCATATGCTTGTGATATAAGTCCGCCCTTCAGGCGAATCCATCCTAGTGCATTTAACGATTCCTAGGAAGGAGAAACTCGGAGAACGTCATTTCGACGGAATCCAATGTCATCAGGGTTTAACGAGTCTGACAAAGGAAGAACTCGGCGTCTTTTCATGTTTAGAGAGTTTGAAAAGACAGCTGAAAAGAAAACTCCACAGGTCCCTTTTCGTAAATAGTTTCCTAGATCCGAAAAGGTAGAAAACAATATCCGGGAAAACCTCCTAGTCGCGATAGGCTAGGGTATTCCTTTTTCGTAATCGATCCAGCCCAGCCCGAAAAAGGGTTAAACTTATACTGGGTGAATTTCGATTCGTGTCCATTTTAACGAGATCGAAACGACAAGGGCCTCGGCGATCTTTTCATATTTAGAGAGTCAGAAAAGAGTTGAAAGATGACTCCAGAGTGACTTTTTCGTGTATTTACCGAGTTCGAAAAAGTATAAAATACAACTCGTTTCCACCTTTTAAGTCGCAAAAACCTGCCGCTGCACATACCCAACAAGCGTAAAATCCATTTTCGACATAATACATGCAAATATTTGACAAAAATAACTTTTAAAGCTCATTTAACGTGAAAAAGTTATAAATATGTCGAATTGGTAAAAAATGAAATTACTTTTTACTATTTACCTTGTGGAGAGCAACAGTGGTCCATTTGGAGCAGAATCTTCCGACGGTGATTGCGACCAATCCAGGAAACCATTCAGCGTCTCGTCTGTGACAGGTAAGAGGCGCTCCTTTTCTCTTTCTTTCCATACATTTTTTTAATGATTTCCCTTCATAAATTAGCTCTGTAAGGGCACTTTTGAAATTTTAGGGCCGGGCCCAGTGGCGCGGGTATCGGGCACGGACCCGCGCCACTGAGCTCTTTTTACTAAAGGGGCCGCACCACCTGGCGCGACTGTTAGCAAAACAGTCGCGCCAGCGGCGGAACCCAAATTTTCGCCTAAAATTCCGACATTTATACCAAATTTCTTGAATTTTGAAGCTTACAAAAGATCTAATCAGGGCTTTTGATCATGTGAATGCAGATAAACACTCAAAATGGCAATTGAATGGAAGGAACGAGAGCACGGAGATGAGGATGAAGAGGCCATGCAAAGCCAGGCTTGCATGAACGCTCTGAGAGACTGCGGATTGAAAAAATTCTTCCTCACGCCATGTTTACGAGCTCAGCCCGAGCTTCTCCAATATCTAATCAACATCTGGGATGAAAATGACCAAGTATTCAGAATACGAGACCAGGTGCTGGAATTGGAGGTCACTGACATTTATTTCATTACTAGATTGTCCCGCAGAGGTCCAATCCCTGTATTGACTGGGAGCAGACCATCAAGGGAAAAGATGGAAGAGGTAATGGCGCGGGTGTTCCGAGGGGCACAAACAGGATCAGGAAGTAAGAAAGTATACATCTCCACCATCCCTGATCTAGCACTGAGAGTAGTTCTCCACACCATTACGCGGGCTGCTGGGTCGCAGGCTCCGCACGAGGCCATGAAGACTCAACTCCTGTTAGCCTCAGAATGCATGGGTCCCCGACTGTATGATTGGGCAACAACTGTGACCATCAATATGAAAAGGCAGCTCACAAAGTGCAAACAGGGGAAACTGAAGCAGTTTGGGTATGGTTCCATCTTGGTATCGTTCATTCTAGAACGCATACCAACCTTCCAGGGTCAAGAGGCCCATGTGGCGAGTCCGGTACCACGAGAGCCGCGAATGGCTCGCTGGGAAGCACTGATGCCCAGATCTGGAGGTGGCCAACAGATGTCCTGGAAGTCAGAGTTCTTTAGGTGGTTACGGCGCCAACTGATCGTTGTGGAAGATTGGCCTTATTCGGGAACTGACTTTACAGGAGACCCAGATCTCCCACTACCAGAAGGGGATGACTGGGACGAGGAGCTGGGTAAGACCTCATATTTTTGATTTCATGTTTATATGTTTTTTTTTTGTTAATACACACTTGTCTTAACACAATTATATATGCATGCAGATGTAGGACCTGAGAGACCAGCCGGGATGTCTCCTATCTCCCGGAGGACACAACTCGCCCCTGAGATCCAGGGGGAAGGCAGCGGAGGAGAGGCACTGGTCCAGAACCTTGAGGGGATTGCCCATGGGATCCCAGACTATGCCCGGCTGTCAGACGTACCGATGGATTACCAGCGCCATATGGTGGGAGTTCCAAACCGACTCCACCGAATCCTGAGGCGGCTAGTACGTGCAGTGACGTGCTATCATGAGCACCATGCGGATTAGTCTCTAGGATTTATGCCACACCTTTTTTTGAGAGACACAGTGTCTCAGGATGTATTAAGACAATTATGTATATTTTTTGAGTTTTGTGATGCACACTGTGCAAACATTTCGACACACATATATATATATATACATATGACTATTTTGGATGGATCTTTCTTTACATGTGATGATGTTTTTATATGTGATGCAAATGTCTAATACAAATGTAATCTAATGTATCAGTTACATAACAAACGACCCAATGCGAAATGTATTCACACAATGTATCTAATCACACATTTCATTTTTACGCAAGCTTAAAAGCACACATGAACACACACATGCAAACTATGCTTGAAAAGAGGAAGACGGGCATGCCCCCCAGCATGGTGTCTCAATTCGAGGTGCATGCCCCCCAAGCTTCAGTCCATTGAAAATGGAGTGAAGGTTCAAAACAAAAGTCGAATTGAACATGCTCGTGTTTCATTATTTTAACGAGGTTGACACACTTAAAAGAACTGTCCTCAAACAACTTGTTTCATGTTTTAGGAGCTCGACACAAGTGGAGGAACTATGCTCCGGCGATCTTGTTTCATTTTTTAAGGAGCTTGACACAAGACAACGAACTGTGCTCCGCCAACCTGGTTTCATTTTTTAAAGAGCTTGACACAGGGGAACTGTGCTCTGACCGGCTTACATCAAAATGAACAAGAAGGCGGTGCTTCCAAGAGTTCCACTCCCGATGGAAGGAAAACATTCTGGAAGTCAGGACCCAATGCCCCCAGCACCTGATGCACGACGGCATCATCAATGGGCACAGGCACGGGGTAGGTAGACACATAGTTGACCTGCGGTGGGGCAGAGACAATAGGTGGATAAAAACCAGGAGGGGGTGATGGCGGACCAGTTGCCACATTAGGACCAAAGAATGACAGCTGATCAATGGTCACGATCCTTCCTTCATGAGGAAAACAGGCCACACGAAAGAGGGAGGAGACGAGCGCTCCCATGGCATAGGTGTAATCGCGCCCCAAAAGCAGATTGAAATCCAAGGGGCCTGGAACGACCATCACATCCATATGGACGGTTTTCCCTCCCAAAGTAATTGGTAACCTTGGAAGGATCCCCAACGGTTGACTGGTCCTTCTATTGAATGACAACAGATTCTGCGTAACAGGTGCAAGCGGTGGTGAACCGAAAGCTTTCCAGGTAGTTGAAGACAGAATACTAACAGAGGCACCTTCGTCTATAATGGTGCTGGGTACAACCAGACCAAGAGCCTGTACTGTGATCTCGAAAGGCACATAAGACGGAAGGCGAAATCCTGCAAATCGATTCCAATCAAAGGAAGCAACCAAACTACTCGGAGGGGCTACCATCGAAATGCGAAGGTCTTCCCCTGATGTTACGGAAGCAGAAGCCTCCTCCATGACCTCCATCTCGAAGGCGGGAGGAATATCCTCTGGAGTCTCCATCATGGGAGGCGGAGGAGCGGCTTCTTGAAGCACAGGGACAGGAGAATCTTTCTCCAAGTCTGACGAATCTGAAGAAACCAGAAGGACATGAGGAGTGTGAGATCCACTCTCGACAGAAAAGACCTGGTGCACCGCGGACGGGGCCAGTTCGACCGATCCCACGACCAATGGTTGGTCGGGAACGGATTCCTGAATCTGAATTTCTGGAGGAGTGGGATCGACCAATGATGACCCTTGACCAATCACGGCATCAGCCGGCAGAGAACTCAAAGAAAGCCGATTATAACCAGGTGGAAGGCGTGGTGTAGAATCGGTCGAGTTTTTCAAAACTTGCTTGGCTTCATCCATATAAGGACAAAGGTGAATGGCATGGTGCCCTTCACACAACTTACAGGGATTGGTGATCTTACCCTGCTTCTTAGAGTTCTTATCAACAGCAGCTGAAGACGTGCCCCCAACTTGACTCCCGGAAGCCAAAGGCAACGGTGGGTGGCCGTTGGACCATACTTCGAGCACCTTGGGAATGCCAGGGCAGTCTCGAAGAAGATGGTCTCCCGTGCACAACATGCACGGGAACTTGACTTTCCGAGGAGGGTTGGAAGGACTATCGAGAGGAGATTCCTTAGGGACAGTAGTTGTACATTTAGCCTCTCTCTTATCGGACTTCTTCTTCTTTGTCTTCCTCTTCTTCTTCTTAGCCACCTGGTTACTCGAATCCAGGCTTTCACCAGGCGAAGTAGAAGATGAGGACGCAGAAACAGGCGAAGAAGGGGAGAGGTCCACCTTGGAATCAACATGATGCTGTTCCGTCGGAGGAACTGACTGAACAGTAACGGAGTTATTCGGGACAACAGAGGTTGAGAACAACCAAACAGGCAACCCAACAGTTAACCCAGGAAGGGACAACGTCGCCATGTAAGGAGCACCAACATTTCCAAAAGGAGGAAAATGACCAGATTCCTTCCCAGGATTCCTTGCTGGTGAACTCTCAAAAGCTGCCATCAAACTCAAAACCATTACCAAAGCTGAAAATGAGTCAAGACACACGATCAAACAAATAACAAGCAATTTATAAACAAAAAGGTAATCGTGGAGACCACATTGGAAAATAAAACAAATTCTACGTTTCATATTTTAAGAGTCGAGAAACGTATAAAAAGATGACTCTATCTCTTTCAGAGTTGATACAAGCGTGAAAGGACAAGCGCTTGACGGTCTTTTCAAGTTTAGGGAGTCAGAAAAGACCAAATGACTGCTCAGGAAAAACTAGGCACAAAGGGTGTACCAAATATCCGTGAACTGTAATATACACCTTGGTTTCAAAAATGAAACAGAAATCGACCAAGGACTTTCCGTACGTGCAGGTAGTCTCCCCGAATGCTGTGTTCGGTGTATCACGGGTATAGGGCGGCAGACTCGGCTTCCCGTGGATAAAGGATTGAAAACCTATAGGGGTCTCCCTTTATATACGCGACGGTACGGGGAGCACAAGTCCGTACTAGCGCTGTCTAAAGCCAACAGGCGAACGACAGCTGCTAGGTTTAACGACGCCGGAACACGTCTCTAGCCTAGACATTCTAAATATGTTTCGTTAAGTTCCAATGCTGCCTTAGGTTAATTGAATAAATTTTACAGTTGATCTTCAATTAAGTTTCAATTTCCAGGCCCTATCGTATGTAGTGTCTCAAAAGACTCCTAAATGCAAGCTATATGCCACAGTGCAACATTTCGTTCGATGAAAACTAGTTAAATAAGAGTTGAGAGCTTTTATACAAACGAAATGAACGGAATACAAACAACAATGTTTCTAATGCAACTAATGCAATTGAACACTTTTCATTCAAACACTAATCACTAGCGATATGGAAAAGATCACAATTTGCACTAATTAATAAAAACAAGAGAGATTTTTTTTTTGACTTTCAATGTTTAATGGCTAATGTGCACTGAAAACAAAAGGAACAATTTGAGAAATGATATCCAAGAGAGCGAAACAAACAAAATTCACTCAACAATGCAAGCAACCAAATCTCCAAATCGACCCAAAGTCTCTCAAAGCAAAGAAAGACTCAAAAGCTTCCGATGGACCGTGTGATCTAGGTCCAAAGCAAGGGCAAACGAATTCCGAATGAAGGAACAAACAATCACTCAAAAGACGCAGCAAAACAATCAAAGACTGTTAAAAGAGCGTGGAGAACCAATCAACAAGTTGACAGGACAATCAAGACACCAAAACTCCCAAGGAGGGCTCGATACACTAGGCCACTAGATGCCCTAGGGCTCAAATCGTGAAATCGGTAGATAGAGGCAAACAACCAAAGGATAGCGGTGAATTCCAGCCAAACAAGACTCCAACACACTCAGACAATCAGGAAATCAAGAAGAAAAGTATTGGTCAAGTCCAGAAAGCTCAAAAATGAAGAAACTCAAAAAAGTCACAGGGGTGGCGCGACTGTGGGCTTGAAACTGGCGCCAGAGGCCAATTGGCGCGAGACAGACAAAGGCAACAAGCGCCAAGTGGCGCGACTGTCGGGTTAAAAACCGCGCCAGTCGAGTTCTTCAATAAAAATTAAAAACAAGCTACTCTGAAAGCAGACCAATACAAGCTAAGCAAACCAAGAAGCTAAAATAATGAAAGAATCCAACCCAAAAGGTTCATCAAGCAAGGAAAACGATCAAGGCGAACCGACATAAACGAGACAAGGAAAACCGGACGATCCCCAGTGGAGTCGCCAATTTGTTGAGGAGGTAAATCCCCTCTGCGGACAGAGGCGATCCCTACTAGCCCAGCAGGGGTCTAGCAACAAACAAACAATGCTATGATGCAAGCTCCTAATTACGAATGAAAGACTTGGGATAGAAGCCTACCCGGATTCCAACGCTATGATCTGAAGAAGAAGTGTCCCCGTCCTTCAGCCCTGGCAGATCACAATCCTTCCACGATCTCCGCGGATGAACACCTGCACATAGAAGAAACGAACAGATACAAGCATAGGAACCAGCATACGTAACTAAACATCGGTCAGAAAAGATATAACTCACATTAACATGATGGAAAACGGAGTGGAACCATAATCATAGTCATCTATTAAGTAATAAACGAATAGAAGTTACAACCAAGTTCTGACGTCGCAGCTTCCTTCGAACGGGTCTCTGGTCGTCCACGTCTCGCAAAGCTCGCCAAGGAAAGGGAAAACCTCTCCAGAGTCTCGTAACAATGGTCTCCTCGCTTGAATGGGCCTTAAGGGAAAGAAGGGATTCTTTACAGCACAAAGGCACTTGGGAATAGGGAGATGCAAAGCTTCAGCACTTCCAGACTAGCTTGCCATGGATCTGAGCAAGCTTTTATAGATGGGGAAGGAGGGAGTTGGGATCCCTATTATTATGGGATTGGCCCTATCAACAAGGAAGGTTCCATAGAAGGTGGCAAAACCAATTCCCTTCCATAGAACTCCCGCAGCCAAACCTCCCAACTCAAGATAGGCAATGGTTGTGAGTTTGTTTGAACTCAACTTCCGCCATCCATATTTAAAAACAGTCCCTAAAATGGGTGGCGCGATTGCTGCTCTATGACAGAGCGCCAAGTGGCGCGACCTCTTTACAGGATTTCCCTGATTGGCGCGAGCACTGAACTGTCTACCCGCGCCAATGCAAAAAGAGCTGTTTTTCATGAGTTTCGCAAGGAGATGTCTCAAGGGAAAATGAAGCTCATACTCAGAGGGATGCATTGATGATGTTTTCAAGGCATGATAGTGTTCACAGGTCACATAATGGGTCCTCCATTGTGCGGGATGGGGAATGGTAGGGATGGTGACAAATTACTGTGTAACAATAGGATTCATAGTATGGATCCATAGAAAAGCATGGACCGACTCCATGGTCATGCCACCAATTTTCTACCCATAGTGCCGCTACTTCTCTTTGAATTGATCCATGCGTGAAAACTTGAGTTTGGTGTAATGAGTCTCCTCACGACCATCTTTATTTAGTAGGTCCCACCATAGATCTTTGTATCCTGCAAAGTTATAAACAGTATCAGGAAAAATAAGATTTGGATCATTACCTGGCCACGTTTGAAATTTGCCTCCAGTGCATTGGCCGGGATTCCTGGTCCTGTTTATGATGATTGACTTATAGTATACCCTACTCCTGTCTCCTCCTCCTGTACAAATGACATAGATGTCATTGAAATCTTGGGAGAGAGATCTCTCTGCTTCGAATGAGGCAAGCATGCTATGTGAATACATCATGTCATGTATCCAACGACTTCCCTTGGGGTATACTTTCCTTTCTGGAACAAAGTGTTGTATATCATTGTGATTCTGTACATTTGCATCAAGCACTTTAGTGTTTCAGAGCTGCCATGTAAGCCTCCATTTTTCTTGATATATGGGCCAAGGCTCATCATCTGCAATATATCTCAGAGTCTCTTTCTGATTTGCTTGGTCCCATTCTGTGAGAATGACCATTACATGAATTTCTTCTTTCTCTGGGTCATTCTTCTGTTCTTGGTGCTGGAGATATTCTCTGCTTAAAAAGTCTAGAAGACAATTTTCAGAACCTTTAATGTGTTCTACCTTGAAATCAAAAATAAGTAAGAGAGCTTGCTTTCGAGCCAACTTTGCATCTTCCGGGTTCTTTATCTATCTTTAGTTTTTATCGATTACTTTTTCCGCAGCTTTGTATCGCCCGAGTTAAAAAAATGTTTATTAGCCGTATGGATGGAAAACTTACTAATGCACCTGTGTCGTTTACCTTCTTTTTCAATTGGAGCAATCTCCACCGTTTTGCTCCAAACTCCTGATACGAAATGTACAACTTGTTCTTGCTCCTTCGGGCTGTCTTTATCTGGCTTTTATTTAAGGACACCTCCCCAACCGATGTTACTCGCATCTGTTTCCACAATTTTAAAAGCATTTTCATCAGCAACATTCAAGATAGGAAGATTACGAACCTTGGATTTAATTTCCTTTACTGCCCGAGTGTGCTTCTCTGTCCAAGGCTTCAGATTCTTTCTCAATCTCTGGTTGAGAAGAGACCTGTCAATGGCACATGATGGATAGAAATTGCTCACATAATTTAGAAAACCTAAAAACCTCTACAACTGAGTTTTGTCTAAGATTACATCAGGAAACTTATCAGCAAACTCAAGTGCATGATTCTAAATAGCAATTTGTCCATTTTCAATCTCGTGCCCTAAAAAATTGATTTTAGTCTTGCAGAGTTCCATCTTCTTCTTGCTCAATACTAAACCATTTCTCTGGACCAACTTCATGAAGATCTTCAGGTGTCTGAAGTGGTCTTGCAAATTCTTGGAAAAAATAAGCAGATCATCAATATATGCAAGTAACCATTCTGCATAGGGTTTAAAGATAGAATCCATCAACTTTTGGAATTTTTAAGGTGCGTGCTTTAAACCGAATGGCATTACATTCCATTCATAGTGTCCATGAGGAACACTGAATGCTGTTTTCCATCTGTCACCATCTGCAATGGCTACCTGCCAGAAGCCTGACTTTAAATCAAACTTAGAGAACACTTTGGCTCCTGAAATTCTTCTCATCAGATCTCCTTTATGAGGGATCGGATAAGTATCGTCTGCTAGAACATTATTCAGAGGTTTATAATTTATTACCAGTCTAGGAACTCCTCTGACTTGTTCACTTCTTTTGTTGACATAGAACCCATAGCAGTTCCAAGGGATGCTGGATTCTCTGATAAGCTTCTTTTGGAGAAGCTGTTCAATCTCCTTCTGGCAGAGTTGTCTGTGTTCAACAGACATGGAGATGGCTCTGGACTTACAAGGCCTGCCAGTGTACCCTTCCTTGTAAGGTAGCTCAATACTATGCTACTTACGATGCCAAAAGGCATTCGGCTCTTCTGAACAGCATGTTTCTTCAAATTCTCCTTGAATTTCAGAGATTCTTTTCTGGATAGCTGGAGAACTCAACTGTTCTTCAATTCTAATAGTGTCCTTGTGATATTTGAGTTCCTCCAAACTTTTTATAGCAGTTTGAAGTTTCTTTTCTTTTTCTTGCATGGCCTGAACCATGGGTGAAATCCTGGTTCTGGATATGTATGGAAATTCAATTCTTTCTCCATAAATAGTAATGAAATAGCCTGCAGATTTGTCAGGAAATCTAAACGACCCATGTGGCTCTACTGCTGCTAAGAATATGTTTCCCAAAATACAGTCTACTGGGATGTCAGAGACTGCAAAGGAAAGCTTCACACATTTTGAATCAAAACATACAGCAGCTTTTGCAACTTCAAACTTCAACTGTTTTGTTCCTAATCCCATAACTTCTTTTTCAGATGTAGTCCAGTATTTTGATGGGATTATATGTTTAGAGACAAGGTTAATATCTGATCCAGAATCTATGAGTGCAATAACCTTGTAAACATGACCAGCAACACAGAGATTTACCGCAATATGGTGTTGCTGGTACTGAATGGCGAGGACTTGCATATCCCCAAACTCACTGAAACCGGCTGAAGGATCAAATTTTCCTGTTGCAAATTGAACTTCAGTCTTTGGAGTAGGATGCAGCGTATAATTTGTCTGTCTTCCCAAAATAGTCAGAAGAAGACGTTTACTGTGTAAACTTGAGCTTTCGGTGACGTAAATTTCATTTTTCATGCCGCGAATTTCAAACTTTAAATCATGTATCTCCTCGTCACTCA